>JARKIP010000003.1:26407857-27643214 GCA_029990175.1 Petunia secreta
GAAGAATATAAATAAATGAATAAATAAATAAAGAAATAAATAAGAAGTAAATAAATAGATAAATAAATAACTAAATAATTAATTAATGATTAATTAAATAATTAAATAAATAATACAAATAATTAATTAAATAATTAAGTAAATAAGTAAATAAATAGATAAATAAATAAATATTTGTTGTTTTAAATAGGTAATAAAAAATGGGTACAATTTTAATTGAATTTTGATTGGCACTCATTAATTGATAAACGGTTTTTAACATCTTAAAGTAATTGGCGAATCCCAAAGAAACGGAAATAGGAAATTATATAAAACAATTCTAAACATGCGACAAAGATTAGTAATTCAAAATACAAAGCGTCTATCCTACCATGCTTCAATCCTACAAGGCTTCTAGTCCGGACTACGGGGATCCTAAGCAAAGATTCTAAAGGAGCGGCGAAAGAGATAGAGTAGAAAATAATAGAACCCAGAAATGCAACTCATAATTAGAACCTTGATAGCGATGCATTTAAAGCAAATGTTGACCTAAGCGGCTCTTTTGGAGCAGTGGACAAAGGCGTCGATCCGAAGAATGCGACTCGACTAAACGACTCGAGCGAGGTCGACGACCCAAGTAACGACGCATCGACACCAAACATTTTCAAGAATCAGTCAAAAACTCTTATTATTAAACTGAATTTTTTTTAAAAGACTGGATATCCCATAATACACTAGGTTTGTTTCTTCAATTTTCATACTAGCTGATGCTGCTGCTATGAATCTCTTGAATTCAAAAAAAAAGTGAGAATAAGATATTATATACCTGTGCAGCTAGGGTTTTTGATTTTTGACTCCAAGGATTCAAAATTTTCAATTCGGCCCTAAATCGGACATTTACTTCTAAGATAGGGTGAAAATCGTCAATCCCCTAAAGGATGTATGATTTTCCATCCTTATCTTCCAGAAAATGCCAGATGGAAGATAATCTATGGCTCAGATCGATTAGCACAACGTTGGATGCTTGAGTGGGGTCGTGGGGGGACCATGTAGTAACAAGGATTTGGATTGATTTTGGGGGGAAATCGGGTCAAGAATTGGTGGGGAATCGCGGGTTAGAGGAATTGGATCGCGGGTTGAATTGATTTAGGGCTTAGGGATTTTCTGATTTAGGGATTTAGAGTTTAAAGGAGCACTGCAGAAATAGGCACAGTTTTAAGGGTAGGAATACATTTAGCCTTTTTAGGATAAATTAGTTAAAGAAAGGTATTGCATATGCAGGATAGAAATTAGGCTATGTCTTGCAATTTTGGCCCCTTTTCTTCAAAATTAATAATTTGCCTTTGATTTTTAAAACTAGCCTTACCTTAAAATAATTTGACATTAATTCAAAAATTTCGGGACAAAATTGAGCGTCAACAGCTGCCCCTCTTTACCCGAAAAGGATGAAAGAGTTTTCAGGGTAAAGAAGTTGATGGAAAAACCAATTTTGTCACGATAAAGTCAGCACTTTGATTCCAAGGACCAAAATATAAGGCTTATGGACATGGCCGAACTCCGGTCTCTGAGTTGCCTACATATCTCGGGCTGAAAGAGAATCAGGCCATATATTGTTCGACGCGATTCGAGAAATAAAAATGAGATAACAAGACTATCTTGGCATTAATCTCGAACCTCGGACTTAAGCTGGACATTCGAGATAGGCAGACATAAAAGCTGACACAAGAAAAGGTTGACACAAGACAGACCTCTAGGGTTGACAACTTGTTTGAGTGGGATTCTTAAGATCCTCGTAGATAATTCTAGCTCATAACAACGATTTCCCCAGTTCACTGCTAAGAAAAAGTTCCATGTTGTGCTCCATATGCTGCTGCGACGCTGCTAAAATTCTATAATAATCTCGACAAACGGTAAGCGAGCAACTGCTAATAAACTTTGATAATTGAAATAAGGAATAAAATAAGACGATAACATAAATTTGTAAATGCGGGTTGCGACAATCAACTGACGAGGCGCTCCAACCGGGGA
Organism: Petunia secreta; assembly: GCA_029990175.1. Lineage (NCBI taxonomy): Eukaryota > Viridiplantae > Streptophyta > Magnoliopsida > Solanales > Solanaceae > Petunia > Petunia secreta. Next base: position 26,409,865 of record JARKIP010000003.1, read on the forward strand.
ACCTCTAGGCTGATCATTATTCTGAAATAGTAAAGCAAAACAATGAGTAAAGCAGGTATGATTTTGCAGAATACAAAACAAGTCGACTAACGAGACACCAGATCTCAAGTTGACTTGTCAAATTATAGTCTATGCAGGTACAAAAGCTATTGCAAGACAACCAACTAGCGAGACATACCGAAAGTGGTGTCTCAAAGTTGTCTTGTCTAATCTATAATCTATGCAAATTTCAAAATAACGTTTATTTTGAAATAAGGATCATAAAGATAGAAATGCCGCCTATTCGTCAACAAACCATGATAAGCATAATATTTTTAATCATGAAGAGGCAGTTTGCAACGCAGTCTTGGACTGTGCTCCAATCACTTGATAAAAAAAATGAGACATCCGGTCCTGAAGCATCCAATGTTTCAATGCAACTTGAAACAAACCTGCATATCCTATCTGTGGGTGGAAAGACCCAAAATATCCTATTTGTAGGTAGAAGGACCCAAAGTATCCTATTTGTGGGTGGAAGGACCCGAAGTATCCTATTTGTGGGTGGAAGGACCCGAAAATTCTATTTGTGGGTGGAAGGATATCCTATTTGTGGGTGGAAGGATCTAAAATATCCTATTTGTGGGCGGAAGGAGCCGAGATATCCTATTTGTGGGTGGAAGGACCCGAGATATTCTATTTGTGGATGGAAGGACCCGAATATACTATATGTGGGTGGAAGGACCCGAGATATCCTATATATGGGTGGAAGGACCCGAATATCCTATTTATGAATGGAAGGACCCGAGATATCCTATTTATGGGTGGAAGAACCCGAATATCCTATTTGTGGGTGGTAGGACCCGAGATATCTTATTTGTGGGTGGAAGGACCCGAGATATCCTATTTGTGGGTGGAAGGACCCAAAATATCCTATTTGTGGGTAGAAGGACCCAAGATATTGTATTTGTGGGTGGAAGGACCCGAATATCCTATTTGTGGTGGAAGGACCCAAAGTGTCTTATTTGTGGGTGGAAGAATCCGAAATATCCTATTTGTAGGTAGAAGGACCCGGCATATCCTATTTGTGGGTGGAAGGACCCGAGATATCTTATTTGTGGGTGGAAGGACCCAAATATCCTATTTGTGGGTGGAAGGACCCGAGATATCCTATTTATAGGTGAAAGGACCCGAGATATCCTATTTATGGGTGGAAGGACCCAAAGATATCCTATTTGTGGGTGGAAGGACCCGAAGATATCCTATTCGTGGATATCTTATTTGTGGGTGGAAGATCCCGGATATCCTATTTATGGGTGGAAGGGCCCAAGATATCCTATTTGTGGGTAGAAGGACCTAAAATATCCTATTTATGGGTGGAAGGACCCGAATATCCTATTGTGGGTGGAAGAACCCGAATATCCTATTTGTGGGTGGAAGGACCCAAAGTATCCTAATTGTGGGTGGATAAACCCTGTATCTTGTAAAATCTGAGGTCGTCTGGCTTGTGCTAGTGATGCTGCAACGTGTAGAATACCGTAATTGATCCATATTGAATCTGATACTTGATTCCTACATACTTCAAAACAAAAGTGTTGGTTATATACCGATGATCGAGCAAAAGCTAAAATTACAAAGAGAGAAATAGAGTTTTTCTGCATATGCGATGAGGCAAATATTCTTCGAGGAACTAATAGTTGCGAGTTTTTCTCGTTTTGCTTCTTGAGATTCCGGTGTTCCAAGAAAAATCGTAAGTACTATAAAATTTCTGGGAAGTCGTGATACTCTGCATTTCTCCTTCCACCTTGATGCTGAACTTTGTGGTAAATACAAAATTTGCCCCTGTTTAATCAAAGAACAATTATTAATTTTTGATCAAATAACGGATGGCTTGATTGAACACCTAATTTGGCTTCAAATTTGCATGTTGTTTGCATTGTGATCAAATGTGTTGCTGCTGCGATAATCTATCATTTCTGAAACTCTTCCTTTTGCACAAGAGAAACCATCTAAAACTGCTTTGGCTTATTTGGAAAATATAGGACTTCATTGATTTTGGGTCTAAACCCAATAAGGGTAGCAAACATAAAGTAGTTCCTTACAACAAGAACGAATAAAGTTGCGTCAGAGTAGTAAAACATAAGATAGTTGGGCAACGAAGTGCCATTTCAAGCTGCAAAATGCGGTCTTTCAGTCTTCTTAACTTGCCAACCGCTTCTTCTTTGAATATCTTAGGGCTGATGCCTCGCCTTTAACAAAAATTGTGCGTACAGGTGGAATGCTGCAATTGCCACTTAATGATCTTCTTGCACTATTATTTTTCCGCTATCAATCATGCTTTGAATCTTGTATCTCAAACCACTGTATTCCTCAGTATCATACCCTTGGATATTTGAATGATAAGTACAATAGTTTAATGGATCAAAATATAGAGGCAAGTGCTTAGGCATTGTTCCTTTCCTTGGTTGCAAAAGTCTTTCAGCTTGCAATTTTTCAAATATGCTTGTCACAGACTCGTCTAGAGAAGTGAATGCATCCGACTTCATTTGCTTTGATACCGGATAATCAGAATGTGCTTGTTGAAATTGACTTTTAGAGCCTTGCAAATTTGGGGATTCTTCCGATTGAGTGGAGTACCCAAATGAACCAGAAGGGATTCTTCCTGTTGCTACGCCTTCTTCTATCATTTTTCCTAGTTGGATCAATTCAGAGAAAGTGCTTGCATTATTTACAACCATTTTGGCATAGTATATGCCTTCTTTCATGTCAATGAAAGCTGCTACTAACTTCTTCTCAAGCAAGGACGAATGCATCTTAGATGACTAACCTCCACCTCATAGCATATTCTGCAAAAGACTTATGAGGCATCTTTTTAACGCTACGCATATCAATTACATCAGGATCTCCTACTATGTTGAACTTGTATTGTTCCACAAAGTCATGAACCATATCCTCCCATGTGTTCCATTTAGTAAAATCTTGCTTGGTATACCATGCAAGTGCCATTCCTGATAAACTTTGCATGAAAAATTTCATCCGCAAAGCTTCATTCTTGCCAATTCCAATCAATATTCTGCAATAATATTTCAAATGAGCATAGGGGTTCCCCTTTCCATCAAAAGTGTTAAATTTTGGTATCTTATACCCATGTGGAACTTCAATGTCTGGGTGAATGCATAAGTCTTCATAAGATAAACTCTGAATATTCCTAGAGAGCAATTCATCTTTAATGACCTTCTTCAAATTGCAGATTCGTCCATCCATGTTATGCAAATCAGTTGCCTCAACTTCTTTCCTAAACAATGCTCGTGGATGCACTATCACTTGATTTAATTGACTCTCCAAAATAGGCGTAGTGATAAAAAGCGGTTGGCATGAGGTTGCAGCTGGCCAATTATTTGGATCGGTAAGATATTCTTGTGGGATTTGCGGATATATGGTATATATAGGCATTGGATAATGAGGTATGGTTAAGTTGGGTAAGTTATAGGTAAAACTTGTTTTCGGCAAGGATTTAATGGTCTTTCCAAATTTGACCATTCTATTCCTTTGCTCCATGTGTTCTTCAATGTCATCATTCTACACTTGCAAGATACCCATACCAAAACCGGTTGCCTGAAACTGCTTTGCCATGTTGTTTTATCTTTGATGCAGATTCTCAGCCATTTCAGTGTTCAATATCAGCCAACCTTTAACAAATGAATTCTACATATTGAACAAAAGTAAGTTAATGCGTAAAATTTACAATGCATGCATAAGATTTTAAGTGTAAAATAGGTCATTAGGCCGAATGGATGGGACTAAAATCCCGACTCAACGAAGCAGTAAAATATTTGAGAGTACACAACTTTAATGACTGACAAAATTTGATCTTTCAAGACATAAATTGAAAAAGACAACTTTGAAAGTTTTTATTAAATTAGTATGCGTGTTAGGCCATTTTGGCACAAATTGCTAAAACGGTCGGCTTATTTTGAACATCAATGTTTTGCTCGACTATCAATTCTTGCTTGCAAAATAACAATCTGCACTAAATCTTGAAAACTGCTTCTGATAATGACCAAACCCACTTAATGTCTTCAACTTGCTTTTTGCAAAATTCTGCGCCACTTATGACTTCAACATTTCAACTCGCTTTGTAAAAGCTGCCCCAGTTGCTATCTTTTACATCTTCTACTTATTTTGCAAATTTTCGCCAATTACGACTTTCAATACTTCAAATTACCTTATAAAAGCTGCCCCAGTTGCAATCTCCCATGTCTTTTACTTTCTTTGCAAGATTTGCCCCAGTTCTGTCTTTGGGGAAATGAAACTTTAAATACTAAAGGGTCGAGCCCGATGGAGGAGCCTACACATCCCTCCTTAGGAATCAGATCGTGCGTAGTTCTGCTTTTCCAAGCTTGCTAAGGTTGCTTCGAGCCTGTTAACCTTGTCTTGGTTGGATTCATCATTCTCAGTCAAGTCAATCACAACATTTTGGCGAGCCATATGTCCTCTTTTGATGTTCAAAATAATTAACCTTTTAGCAACGCATACCGAATTTAATAAAATTTTATTAAAGTAGAAACTGACGGGCCAACTTATTCCTTAATGAAAAAATTGATACCATACTGAAAAGACTCGAAAATTTTAAGCAAGACACTCAGTTTGTTAAAGCAAACGACATGCGAAAACGCTTGTTTAGTTTTAAAGTTATTTTTCAACAGTATAATACACTTGCGAATACTTTCAAATTTGATGCTAAAAATATTTTTTACAAAATAACGAGACTGGAATTAAGACAGACCAAAATAAGGATTCAAAAGATATTTTAGAATAATAATATGCATGCATTCCTATGATAAGTAAATAAAGGAATCAAATAAATAAAGCGAATAAAGTGATTAATTTCTACAATCAAAGACAGTGTTAGTCAAATCATACCATTAAGCATATTGAATCACACAACAAACAGTGAAAATAGATTACAAGCGATCAGCCAATAGCAAATAATCATTAGCAAGTTATTGCATCGTAGACAAACAATTTGACATGTGGAAAACACAAGTAGTTGAGCGTACATAAAATGCAAACGCGTCCTACCCTGTAAGGTTCCTCTTTTTTGCCAGAGATAAGCCTAATCATCAAGTAGCAAACCAATGCGGTGATAATAGATTGATCCAAACCATTGCCAATGTGAAACTTGGGAGATAATGATACCATAAACAATAAAAAATTTAAAAGACTGCATTTTATTAAAATATTTTCAATAATATATAGCTTTGAGAAGAAATCCGAAAATAAACCACAACAATGTGGTAATACACTAGTTTTAAAATAAAATAAATAATAAAATACAATAACTCAATCCCAAAATACTAAAACAGAAACTGATTGCTCCTTTTCAGATCCATATCGGATCCGTCAACTGCTAATTTTCAACTGTATTGAATGTATTGCTAAACAACTGTGAACATTTTTGAACAAACTGCTATCTTCCTGCAAACAAAAGGAACAGTGAGGCAACTCCCAAATTTGGCAAAGGCAAATCGGCATGGATCCGTCTATAACCACCACATATAAAATAAAATGCAATGTCGTTGGATTTCAATAACCCGTCAACAAAAGGGTAGTTTCTTAATTTCTGGAAGCATTACCAGAGACCGGGTCCAAACTAAGGTGTATATGCATGCCATGTGCTAAAAGTTCATTCTAAGAGTGGGGTTTATGGTTGAGGCTGACTCGACCTAGCTACATAAACCGGTAAAATCAGCCATGTCAAAACCAGGCAAGGCATCCAATATCCCGAACTAACTTTGGTGACACTCAAGAAATTCGAAGAGAGAGGAAAGGGAAATGCCCTCCCTGCGTATCTACACGTCAAGCGGGTGCCCGGTGATGAAATCGAGGAGGTGAAAAGATTCACAGATTTCCAAAGTGGAAGAAATATGAGCGGAATGCAGACTTTATGCACAAGTAAAGATATTCTTCATACATACAATCAAGCAATCAACTCTACGCATACTAGTATCGGCATACAAATAAATAATTAATTAAGCTACACATACTAGTTTCGGCATACGATTCAAACACATATACAATTCAATATACAAATAAAGCAAATTCGCGAAAACCTTTTGGTTAGAACTATTAAATATCCTCAGCGGAGTCGCCATGCTGTTGAACCCCAAAAATGACCTTTCTTAAAAATAAGATAAGTTTCGGGTATATTTCAATAAAATGGGACTCCAAAAGGTTTCTTTGGAATCGCCACCTAATTTAGAAAAATTAGGAACCATTTATTAACTAACGAGTGCAAATTTCTTCCGTATTTAAAAGCAAATTAATTTTTTAGAGATTCTAGGTAACTTGTTCTTTTAAATTCGAAAGAAGGTCTTTGTTTATTAAAAGAGCACTTTCGAAAATCCACCAAATGGTGGTTAATCCGGCGGTTTTCACTAATTTTAATGAAATAAATAAACTTAGAATTTTTTAGAAGAATATAAATAAATGAATAAATAAATAAAGAAATAAATAAGAAGTAAATAAATAGATAAATAAATAACTAAATAATAAATGATTAATTAAATAATTAAATGGATAAATAAATAAATAATAAAATTAATTAATTAAATAATTAAGTAAATAATAAATGCATAAATAAATAATTAAATAAATAAATATTTGTCGTTTTAAATAGATAATAAAAAAATGGATACAATTTTATTTGAATTTTGATTTGCACTCATTAATTGATAAAAGGTTTTTAACATCTTAAAGTAATTGGCGAATCCCAAAGAAACAGGAATAGGCAGCTATATAAAATAATTCTAAACATACGACAAAGAATAGTAATTTCAAAATACAAAGCGTCTATCCTACGAAACTTCTATCCTACAAGGCTTCTAATCTGGACTACGGGGATCCTAAACATGGATTCTAAAGAAACGGAGAAAGAGATAGAGTAGAAAATAATAGAACCCAGAAATGCAACTCATAATTTGAGCCTTGATAGCGATGCATTTAAAGCAAATATTGACCCAAACGGCTCTTTTGGAGCAGTGAACAAAGGTGTCGATCCGAAGAATGCGACTCGGCTAAACGACTCGAGCGAGGTCAACGATCCAAATAACGATGCGTCGACACCAAACTTTTTAAAAGAATCAGTCAAAACCTCTTAAGATTAAACTGAGATTTTTTTTAAAAGACTAGAAATCCCATAATACACTAGGTTTTTTTAGTTCTTTTTTTTTTTACTAGATGATGCTGCTGCTATGAATCTTTCGAATTCAATAAAGAAAGTGAGAATAAGACATTATATACATGTGCAGCTAGGGCTTTTGATTTTTTGCTCCAAGGATTCAAAATTTTCAATTCGACCCTAAATCGAACATTTTACTTCAAAGATAAGGGTGAAAATCGTCAATCCTCTAAAGGATGTACGATTTCCATCCTTATCTTCTAGAAAATGCCCGTTGGGAGATAATCTATAGCTCGGTCGATCCGCACAACTTTGGACGCTTGAGATTTGCTGCTCGTACTACCACCACAGTTGGATGGGAGTGGGGTCAGGGGGGACCATGTAGTAACAAGGATTTGGATTATTTTTGGGGGGAAATCGGGTCAAGAATTGGTGGGGAATCGCGGGTTGGGGGAATTGGGTCGCGGGTTGAACTGATTTAGGGCATAGGGATTTTCTGATTTAGGGATTTAGAGTTTAAAGAGGCGTTGCAAAAATAGGCACAGTTTTAAAGCTAGGAACACATTAAGCCTTTTTAGGATAAATTAGCTAAAGAAAGGTGTTGCACAGGCATGATAGAAATTAGGTTATGTCTTGCAATTTTGGCCCCTTTTCTTCAAAATTAAATAATTCACCTTTGAGTTTTAAAATTATCCTTACTTAAAAATAATTTGACATTAATTCAACAATTTCGGGACAAAATTGGGTATCAACACATAGGAATCCTAATAGTAAATATGAGGACTTCCTTGCAACAAGCTCTGCTTTCTCTGTGGAAAAACTGGTCATTATAAAAATGAATGCAGTGTTGCAGAAAATGAAGTTATAAAGAATAAAACATCAGTTTTACTATTCTGGGCTAGAAAAGATTTGATTCATCCTTTTTATAACAAAATGGGAAACAAGCTAGTCTGGGTTCTACTACTAACCCCGGATTTTATTTTGTTGGTTGGAGTGAGAAGGAATAACCCAAGATAGATTCTTTATAGTGGGTGTCCAGGCATATGACCGGAGATAGAAGAAATTTTCTCTCACTCGCAACATTTAAAGGGGGGTAATGTGGCTTTTGGAGGAGACAAAAGTGGTGAAATTGTAGGTATTGGAGAGGTTGGTAGGTCCCTCAATCATGCTATTGGAAATGTACTTGGTGTGGCTGGATTAAGGCGCAACCTGTTGAGCATCTCCCAACTACATAGATGAAACCAAGTAAGCTTCGCGTCTGTAGGATGTACAGTGAAGAACCTATAGACTAGTGAAGTAGTATTAATAGGGAAACGTGCGAACAATGTGCACAAGGCTACGTTAGGTTCTCTTCCTGAGAACAATTTGACTTGTCTGAATGTTCTTGAGAATGACACACAACTGTGGCACAAAAGATTAGGTCATGCAAGATTGACTCAATTAAATAAGTTGGTGTCAAAGGACCTGGTTCATGGAATGCCAAGCAAAAGGTTCGAAGACATCAAGATTTGTGATGCTTGTGTGGGGGGAAACATGTAAGATCTTCATTCAAGTCAAAGAAAGTGGTTAGTACTTCTAAGCCGCTTGAGTTAGTTCAAATAGACTTGTGTGGGCAATGAGGGTAAGGAGCAAAGGAGGTAAGAGGTTTGTGATGGTGATTGTTGATCACTACTCCAGATACATATTTACCTTATTTTTAAATCTAAAGATGAAGCATATGATATGTTCGAGGATTGATTAGTTTTGTAGTTAAAAATATTCGTGATCTGATATGTTTGACAATTTAGACTTTGGCACTTACACAACTTTATTTCCTAATTATATAATCACTGAACTTAGCACTGTTTATATATATATAATGGATATAAAGTTATTTAATACAGGTCATAGGTAATAAAAGAAATAAATTTATCCAATTAAAAAAATCAGACATATGAAATGGTACAGTGTATATCAGGTAATAATAGGATGAAACATTTGACGACAGATTGTAATCTAGAATAAATTATTTGTTTTATTACAATGGTTGCATTATAAATTTTCTATCAACTCGTCTCGGACACAAACAAACCTCAAGTGTACAGTTACTAGTCTTATTGCTTAACTTACCACCTTAGTATTCCGAACTATTCTTGAGCAATTTAGAAAAATAGTGTTTTTAAACCTAAGAAAATTCATGTAAAATTAAAGTATAATGTGTTTCAGATGTGAACATGATCTTAGAAATTAACTTCGACCATTATCTGACACATGGTATTTTTAAGAAATTATCTCGCCAAAAGTTTAGGAAAGGATAATAAGAAAGAGAGCATGCTTTTGGGAAAAAACTTAAAAAATGTTAAAAATAAATATAAACAAAATAATCTTTATGAGGCTTTCTTTTCATCGAATGGAATATTATATCTTGTTTTTTGTGGTACATTATCCACATAATGTATTCTCTTTATTGTGGTGGTTATTTTAATTAGTAGGCTATAATTAGTCAGTAGAAGCATGGGCAATGATTAATCTAATATATGGTGGTATACTTCTAGTTAGACAAATGTAACTGGATCCAACTAATTAAGTGATGTAGGTAGCTAATCTATAGAGATCTAGTATTATTTAATCTTTCTAATTATATGGTGCAAGGAGAGCTTCAAACAAAAATGGAAAAAGAAATATGGTGGGGTTGGGGTGTTTGTATGGGGGTTGGTTTGTTTCCAACCTAATTGCTGGAACTGCAAGGGACAAAAGAGGAAGAAAAAGCGGATTCTACTCCACATGTAATTTTTAATATTTAAAGCATGTTTAGTTTGTTTTGGCTTGGATTCGGGGACTAACCCCAAACTGACCCCTCCTGATCTTCTCTAAGTTCTATCCCTCTTATGATTACCTCACGATAACAAAGAACTTCCTAACCAAATTGGTAAACAAAGTACGTCATTTTTCAGTTCTTTGATTTGGTCGACTTACTTGTCTTCTCTATTATTCTTTGCTTGGTTGTCAAGATCTTTTTAGTCCTCAAAATCACTTTCTTAAACTTCTTTTTCCTTCTCTTCCCTTAAATTTCTTGGACGAGGATATTAAAAACAGTGATGATAATTGACTGCATAAATATGTTTTTCTTAGTTTACAAATTGCTTCTTATATCGATGTTGTGTGATGGAATATGGCTTTAAGTTTATTTATAAGGTAATGGTTTCTTTTCCTTATTTATTTGTTGAAGTTGTTGATAAGGTATTTCCTAAAAACGTATTTCAGGTATTACAATTAAATTTGTATTTAGTTGAGTCTTAGGCGACCGTTTATATCTCAATTTGACCGGTTGATAAGCAATTTACGTGGACAAGTGATCGATTTACAGAATATTACTTCAAAAACAGCGCAAGTAGTAAATTCAACAGAATGAACAATAGCAAAGTTCGATGATGTAGTGCAGTTAGTTCAATTCGAGAGCAAGTGTGATCGAATAAACGAAGACAAGCAACGGATTCACAGTTTATGATGATCGATTCAATATGGTTTCGGACAAATTACGAACAGTGTGCACAATTACTACTTTACCGAAGGCGATTTAAATATTAGTTTCGTTCAATATCGAATAAGCGATTTCGACAAGATTCGATGAGTAAGGCTATGATAGAATTAGATTATAGATGGCAAATATGCAAGATTATATGATTTAGCCGATGATAGGTTTGAGTAAAATGGTAGAAATGCAGTTGACGAAATGAACTTTATCAAATTAATGCTACGATCAAAATAATTATGACAATTACTTAACGTGATCGATACTAATAAGCAAATACGCTAAACAATGAACCAGTTAAACGATCAATGCAGTGACAACGAATTAATGAAATTGATGATGATAAACAGATATGTTAGGTAATGAAAATAGCATGCAAACAACAGAGTAAACAATAATAAATCAATTAACGGAAGCAGTAAAGCTTATTGTATTGGAGAATCGGAAGTTAGTGCTTCGATGAAAGAGATTAAATATCCTCCTCCAAGTTTGAACCAAGGCGCGATTGATGTTTGATACGATAGTTGAGATTGCAACAGTAATAGTAGATTTGCTATAGTAATAATGGTGTAATTGAATGATAATAATGTGATTGATGAAATAAGGGTACTTTTGTTCAGATGAACGTAAGTTTACAAATGGGACAATGGGAACCTATTATAGGCTAAGAAGGTGGAGTCCCAAACCCTAGAAGGACTCCACTCTCTCACATTTCTCCAGTCACGCAGCAGTAGTTGCCCACGTTCAACAACTTCCACTGAATTCGCTTCGATAAAATCGGGATAAGATCAACCTAAGTTATCTGCTAAAACAATCGTCTTCGAAATATCCCGATCACAATGCAACATAATCGATCACATCAATGACCGAAACTGTTTTCAATCCGACTTTGTTTTGTAATGTCTTCAGAATCTGTTTTTGATCCAATGTGAACTAGGGGAAGCTAAAACATACGATACGCGGAAGCAAGTAAACGGAATAACAAGAAATCGAGACTAGGAAGGTGAAACGACCTCGATCTGTCGTTTCAGAAGTTAGGACTCCGATTGGCTTGCCGATAATTTTAAAATATTCATAATATCTATTAGGACCTGTCTGTAAAATTTGAGCTAAATCAGACCTCGTTTGGCAGGCATCGGAAGAAGGTTTCAGTTTTTATTTTCAATAAATATTAAAAAGAGATGTTCGAGCTCGGTTTTGGCGAATGAGCTCCGATTCAAAATTCGAAAGCGCCGTTAGGTTCGTATGATTATTTGTGACCTTTGTGATTTTTCAAAAGTGAATTTCGATGTTGTTCGGCTAGTTTCCGCTAAAATGTCGAAAGTTAAATAATTTGACTTTTTTTCATTTAAATTCGCATCTTGAGTTTCGGGAACCCGATTTGAGATCCGCCTTCGCGAGTATGTTACATATATTTTGTATAACTCGTATGCAAAAGTTGGAATTATTTCGAATATCGTAGGGCAGCGTTTTAATTTTCGTTAAGAAAAAAAATAAAATAAAAGAAAATTAAAAAAAAGGAAAAAGACAAAATGTAAGAAAGAGAAATGACCGGAGGTGGGCATATATGCTATATGCTAAGTATGACACAAAATGAAACCAAAAACGAAACAGAATCAGAGAAAACGAAAAACAGAGGAAATTATCAGAAAATATGCCAGAAAATGAGAAAAGAGCCGGGAAAATAGTAGAATTTTCACCCCGAAACATTCAGGTAATGATCCTAATATATTATTTGAGTTTATTACGTGTGTTTGAATGTATTTTAACGGTAAAACTTGGAATATTAGACATCGTTTTAATAAGTTCAATTAATAGTTTAAAGGGTCAAATGGACCCCGATGATGGAAATGATTATATATTCGTACGCAGTGAGTTATGGGCAACATATAAATATAATTTATTTATGGTTTGGTTATGTGACCTTAACCCTGTACATAGGTCTGGCCTGCCTATTGCGTATGCAAATAGGGTATTAGGTTCCTACCTGGATTACCCTATGATGTGAGGAATGAAGCCTTTAGCCTAATTTGATATATTTTTCACTTATTGAATAAAATGAGATCGTTTGGCGATTAAACCAAAGGATAAATCGGTTGTTGATTAGCAATGCCAACTTTTTTTTTGAAGAGGTAAGTGTTTATATCCATTTCTTTGGAGGCACTTGGCCTCGTGGATTTTCTACCACGTGTTCTTTACGTGTGTAGCTGCCGATAGGCGTACTCATTACGCCTTAGCTTTGAATTTATATTGTATATTATATGTTATGCCCTATTGTTAATATTGTATTGAGCATATGAGCATTGCACTCTGGTTTTGAGCATAGCGTATACTTCCCGGTTGGCGATGACAGTCCCGCACCGGTGAAGGATCATTATTGCATATACTTCCCGGTTAGCGATGAGAGCCCCGCACCGGTGAAGGGTCATATTGTATATACTTCCCGGTTGGCGATGAGAGTCCCGCACCGGTGAAGGGTCATTATTTCATATACTTCCCGGTTGGCGATGAGAGTCCCGCACCGGTGAAGGGTCATTATTGCATATACTTCTCGGTAATCAATGAGAGTCCCGAGCCGGTGAAGGGTCATCATTGCATATACTTCCCGGTAATCGATGAGAGTCTCGAGCCGGTGAAGGGTCATCATTGCATATATTTCCTGGTAATCGATGAGAGTCCCGAGCCGGTGAAGGGTCATCATTGCATATATCTCCTGGTAGATGATGAGAGTCCCGCGCCAGAGATAGGTATCAGGCATATGTGACTGCATTGCATCGTACCGCATTCATCCCATCTCATTGCACCGCATACTGACTATTGTGTGTATTGTATTTTATTTTATGTATCTGGTGTGTATACTATGTCGTGGACATATCTCAGTTTGCCTATATATTTCTGGCTCGTATTCTGGATTGCGGGGATCGAGTTGCACGCCGCAACAGTATAAATATATGGACCGGGTTGCACACCGCAACAGTATAAATATATGGATCGGGTTGCACGCCACAACAGTATAAATATATGGATCGGGTTTCACGCCGCAACAGGAGGAATATATGGATCGGGTTGCACGCCGCAACAGGATGTATTTCTGATTGTTGATATGTTCGGAATACCTATATGTTCTGGCTATCTTACGTTCCTGGTTGTTGATGAGTTTGTGATTCCATACGTTTTTCTAGTTATTATCTGGCTCTGCCTTTTCATAATTTAAATAAGAGGAATTTGGTTTATCTGTTTCTTTTGTCCCTGGCTAGCTATCCTATTCTTTGAGGTGGCTAGTCTTCCCCACTTATTGAGTCCTTTTGACTCACCCTTGTTGTTGTTTGTTTTTGTCTATCTATTTCGTTTTGGCAGGTTCGCTCCAGGATTGAGTTCGCCACGTTGTGAAGGAGCGAAGACGACTTCAGCTGTCAGGGTGAGCCAGCTTTTATTTCGGATGGCCACCAGTTTTATGTTTATTATTTCAGTTGTATTTTCTCCCTTCAAGAGGTATTTGTCTTCTTCTGTACTCTTAGATGTCTAGTCTGGATAGCCCTAAACCTAGTATATTGGGTAGTCAGCTGTAATTTTTTTTGTACAGCTTAAAGGTATCAGTATGCCTGTATTTTTTTTCTAAGTATTGTTCTTATTTATAAATTGAATTATATATATTTTCCTAATTTAATTGGTAAGGGTTCGACCGACGGGTCTAGGGGAGGATGTCGGGTGCCCGCACGGCCTAGTCGGATTTCGAGTCGTGTCAGAAGGCAAGAAATTAGAAGAAAGAATCGAATTCAATTCACACACGTTGATTGAATTCAAAAGGTAGAAAGGGAAACTTGAACCTTACAATGGATTCAAACTAGGTGTCGATCTCCATAGGTTCCAAGTACATAGATAAACGAAGCTTCAAGCTTCGAACTCGAAGGACTCGGTCTCTTCAACGTTCTCTCTAAATTCTATCTTCTATAATGGCTAGCTAATGAAATGAAAGACTAAGGGAAGCTTATATATTTTTCCCATACACAATTGTGAAATGACTAAAAGCCCACAAGACAAGTTAGTGCAATAGAAACACTTAGGGCTAGAATAGGAATTACACCACAAAAACAAGTCTTCAAATGGCCCGAAACAGGGCGCCCCACCTAGCCAAAAGAGGCGCCCCGCCTAGAAGCTGTGAAGGACAACCAGGCGCCCCACCTCAGGAGTAGGCACCCCACCTACTAAGAGTGGGCGGTCCGCCCAAAAACAGGAGCGGTCCGCGCCTTGCAACTTCAGAAGGGTGTCATCATGTGGGCAGTCCGCCCTCCAAAAGAGGCGCTCCGCCCCTTCCTAGGAGTTCTTGAAATGGCTCAAAATGCGTCTCCCGAGCCTCTCCTTTGTTGCCTAAGTGGTCCTCCTTCCTTGGCGCTCCACTGCACAATCTTCAAGCCGCTTTCGGAGCCCTTGACTTGTATTCCCTGTGCTCTCAAACTTGGTTCTTTATGGTTGTCGTTTAGGCCATTTTATATTGCATCATCCTCCCTTCTTGAAAGGATTTCGTCCTCGAAATCAAACCATCAAAACCTACATTCAAAACAAGCACAACCAAACAAACTTCCCACTACAAGATT
Organism: Petunia secreta; assembly: GCA_029990175.1. Classification (NCBI taxonomy): domain Eukaryota; kingdom Viridiplantae; phylum Streptophyta; class Magnoliopsida; order Solanales; family Solanaceae; genus Petunia; species Petunia secreta. Next base: position 26,425,127 of record JARKIP010000003.1, read on the forward strand.
AGGTTAGTGCCAAAAGTGTGGAAAACACACTCTTATGATAGAGCCAAGCATCAATACTAATTAAAAATCTCATGTCTCCAAAGGAGACGACAAGTACTTGACTAAAAAAGAAAGTGCGTCGAACACAAAGACAAGCAAAGAGATCAATAGGGTAAGGAACATGCAAGACATAGCAATCAAATTCCCTACAACCTCTAAGCTTATGACCAACACACCAAGCCTTCAAATCTATTTTATCACAAGGTGACACATCGTCTTTGGCATGCTCAACACTCAAGGTGTGCTCAACATATGGAATGGATTAAGTAAACTAGTTCAATTCACAACTAACATCGAATACTCCACTCCCCTTCTTAGAAGCACTCTTCCACACACCGAGAAGTACCTCCTTATCTCTAAAGTCACCCCCAAGACAATCCTCCTTACTAGACAAACTCCAAAGGAAGGTCTCCAAAATAGGTTCTTCATCATTATAGTCCACACAATGAAGGCTAGGACTGCTAGAAGATAGGTCAACATGACCAATACCAAGACCGCTCTTCTCACTTGGAGTTCCAAACAATGGATCGTCCGTAGAGTCTAACTTTTCAAACCATGGAGGTCCTACTTTACTACCAACCCTAGTCCGATACAATTTACTACCACAAATGAGATTGCCTTCAAACAATGGAAATGTAAAGGCATGTACCTCAAATTCATGGTTGAACAAAGGCACAGTATCAAGACTAGGTTCTCCATTCTCACTCGAGGAGTCATCGAAAATAAATCAATCCATCTCACACTCTAGAGACTCCTCAAGGTCATAACCATCCTCACTACGACAGAAGAGACCATCGCTATCAATTAAGCTATCAAAGGGAAGAATACGATAATCATGCAAGTCATCTTCTCCTTTATCAAATATTGGTGGGGTGTCATAACAAGGCTCACACACAAGGTCAACCACAATATTCTCACTAAAGAAGGTTCAATGAAAACTGAGCTCACATCATGATGTATCTTTTCAACCCTCTCAACTAGTGGTTCATTTTCACACACAAGTTGACCCAAAGACTCTACACTAGTTGCAAACACATTGTAATCATAAATCATCAACTAGCCTAGAGTTTTCACAAACAATACCGTAAGACAAGGAAGTATCATGCTTAAGGATAGAAGAACTAACACTTACACTTGAGTCGCATCCGGGCTCACTCAATGTACTTAAAGCATCATGGTAGTTACTTCTCCTTGTAATTCACATTTGGACTCTCTCTCACCTTGTCTTTCCATCTTGGAACATGGTTGAGGCTCCATTGGTTTGCCTCTAAGAATTCCTGCACAAGAATTCAAACAAATAGAAGAAAAAGATAAAGGGTTAAGGTTAGAATTAGGGGTATCCTCACTCTCAATTTTTTTTCCCTCTTTCTTTTCTCTCATTCTTTTTTAAGGTCGAGTGTAGATTCGGGTGGTGACAACCCACTCACATCACTCAACACAACCTCTGCTTTTTCTACTCGAGAGTTGTCACCGGTCGCTCCCTTACTCCTCTCTATCTTTAGTCTCTCAAATTCGGGTGAGTTGGGACGAGGCCAAAGAATATCCATAGCTGGAGTAGGTGGACTTTTCACGTCAACCCGAAATCTAGGACTTGGAGACTCATCACTTGATGTCTCCTTCTTCTTTGTTGGTGAACCACTCGGCTTTGGAAGTTGCCTCGGGCTCACCTTGTTGACGATTCTCAACCCTTCATTTTCACTAGTCCCACCACTTCTTGCAATTGTAGGACTTCTTGTTTGCACCTTTTCAACCATGGAATGAAGTTCTTGCTCCTTTGCATAGCCAAAGAAGGTGTACTAGTAGGCAATTGGTCCCTTGCCCGATAAGGCACAAAGTCATAAACCCTTTGCCCTATGCCCACAAGATACGCATCCTTCATAGCACTATATTTCACCCTCTTCCCCTACAACCACGGCTCACCTATCCACACATCAACATGACGCATGGGATACACATCACACCGCACATAGCATTTATAATTCCTATGAGATAGGAGTACCCGAGCCTCCTTAGAAACCCACATACTCATAAGGATGCTCTAGCGCATGGCATGGTATCCTTAGCCTATCAACCAAAGAGGTGCTAATACAATTGGCATCGGTATCGCCAATCTTGGGCAAGTATCCTCCAATACCATCTACCTCAACAACGAACCTACGTCTACCCAAGTTTCGTAGAGATGCATCTAAGAAGGGACTTGAATGCCCACGACTATCAACACCAACAACTTGGGTCATCCTTATCCCTCCACTAGTGGCAATACGACTAGAATAATCTCCACTTCCCGTCACTCTTCCAACATTAGAAATGTTGTTGGAAGTCGAGAAAGGAACCTTGCCATGGAACCCATAAGTGCCTCTCGCCTTGGTTCCATAGCTCATAGTACTACTCCTACTACAACCATCCACGCCCCTCACGGCATATAACCCCTTTGTAGCGAAAGCAATACCATCTCTCAAACCAACCTCCTCATGAGAATTAGGAACATTAGGTCGCTTAGCATACCTAGAAGATGCAAGCTACTTCTTTCCCATGGAACAACCACCACCTCCCCCCATACTAATGGAAGGACCTCTACTACTCCTTTGCACACCATTAGCAACACCAAGAGAAGATGCAAATGAATAATTTCTATAATCAACCTCATCATCAACTCTATTTATGTCACTATCAACATTCTTACATTCATCACAAGAAGAGTAAGTAGGATCAATGTACCTTGAAGCGTCACCATCTTCGAATTCTTGACTAGAAGCATAAGGATCAACACATTCATCTTCATGAGCTTCATAGTCTTCATCAACCTCACGATCATCATAGTGAACCGCTTCATCCTCATAGGATCCATAGTTTCCCGAGTCATCGTAGTTGTGGCCATCATCATCATCATAGGAACCATAGTCTCCATCATCACCATACGAGCCATAGAAACTCGTATCATACTCACATGAACCATAATCTCCACAATCAACATCCGACATTGTTGCAACACCAAAAGAACAAACCTCCAAAAAGTCACTCCCTCACGTGTATCACTCAATTTATGAACACTCAAGAGCGAGGCCTTAACAACTTGGGGACCAAGGTGATCACAACTAGTATGTCCAAGTAAAATTTCAAAATGGAGTTAATGAGACTCGATGTAAGGAAGGCTATTTAAAGTGCGCACTTGAGGCCAAAAGGAGTTCTACGACTCTTCTTTGAATTCTATTCTCCTCTACGCACGAATGTCCTAATACGCTAAAGAGTTAGTGTCTTTTCGAGTAGGCCAATTACCCTAGAATCACTAACCAAGAAGCCCGGAGGCGATCAACAAGTGAAAACCTACGCAAAAACTACCCGGGCAACTCTCAGCAAAAAGGGCGGACCGCCTCTGTAAAAGGGGCGGTCCGCCTACCTTAGATCCAGAAAGGCCTCCCACAGTGGGTGGTCCGCCTACTGCTCCTTTCAGCAGATTTCGAAAACCATTTTTGGCTCATTTTGCACTAAAAATCCAACGTTTTCAGGGTTTTTTTTTTCAATTCTAATGATACCCAAAGATGTATATGATGATTCTAAACAATCCCCAATAGGTTTTAACTCCAATCAAACAACAACAAATCAATTTTGATTCTTGAGCAAAGTTCTAGAGTTTTTGAAAATTTTGGAATTCTTTAAATTTTGGAATACATCACCAAATCTTGTAATTTTGGTACCAAAAGAACGGGAATCACATATGGAACAAACCCAAATGATTTTCAATTTATGGGTGTTTCAATCCAACAAGTTCCACCAAATTTTGTAAAATTTTCAAGTTTTTCAGTTTTTTTGTTTTTCTTCTTTTCTTCAAGAACAAACACGACAACAACAACAATACTAACACGATGAACAAGGAAACAGGGGGTTTGTAAGAACATAACCAGAGCCTTGCTCTGATACCAACTGATGCAATGTAAACTAGCGGAAGCTAAAACATACGATACGCGGAAACAAGTAAACGGAATAACAAGAAATCGAGACTAGGAAGGCAAGAAATTAGAAGAAAGAATCAAATTCAATTCACATGCGTTGATTGAATTCAAAAGGTAGAAAGGGAAACTTGAACCTTACAATGGATTCAAACAAGGTGTCGATCTCCATAGGTTCCAACTACATAGATAAACGAAGCTTCAAGCTTCGAACTCGAAGGGCTCGGCCTCTTCAATGTTCTCTCTCAATTCTACCCTCTATAATGGCTAGCTAATGAAATGAAAGAGTAAGAGAAGTGATGCCGGGCAAATTGGAGCCAAAGCGCCAACCATCAAGAGCCAAGCTCAAGAGCACAAGGAGTATACATCAAAGGCTCCCGAGGAGGATCCGAGAGTGATTTGAAGTCATGAACTTGATCACGCTTGAGGGAGGACAAACTACGGACCAAGGAGGAACATCTAGAGTCCATTTTGATCCATTTCAAGACCTCCCAGGATGTGGCGGACCGCCTACACAAAGAGGCGGACCGCCTAAACAAAGTCAAGCTTCAGGATCCAAGGAGGCGGACCGCCTGAAGTCACTAGGCGGACCGCCTAGTTGACTGCCACTCTCTGGAAGCTGGAAACAGGCGGAGCGCCTAGAGGGGGAGGCGGACCGCCTACCCCTGTGTATGCATTACGGGATTTTCCTACATTTTGATGTGTATTTCCTACTTTAGCCCTAAGTGGCCTTTATTGTTTTAACCCACTTTGGGGGTATTTTAGACATTACATAGGGCATAGGAGAAGACTATAAATAGCTACCTTAGTCTTTCATTTCATTTACACAACCTTGAATATTGAAGAAACTTGAGCAATGCTCTCATTTGAACCCTTGTTGGGAACTTGAATTCAATTGGTGGAATCCAATTTGAACTTCATCCATCTTTGATCATTCTTTTTGCAAGAGCCGGGTGCCTCTTGAGGATAGTTGCATAGTATAGGTGATCCTTGACTTCACCCGGGGTGTATCGAGACGAGTTCCTCGGTGCTACTTAGGTAAACGTTCAAGCCTCGTCTTGCTCTTTATCTCGATATCTTCATCGATATCGCCTATCTTGTTTTAGCTTCCGCATTTTCATATCGTCTTTAGCTTCCGCTCGTTTTTCCCTGCATCAGTTGGTATCAGAGCACGGCTACGCTTCGTTCTTACGAATCCTCGGTCTTGTTCTTATCGTTGTTGTGTTCTTGTTGTTTGTTCTTGAAATTTGAAGAAAAAACAAAAAAAATCCAAAAACTTGAAAATCACAAAAAAATTGCTAGAAATCGTTCATTGTTACGATTTTGTTGGTGTTAATTATCGGGGGTTGTTTGATTACGCATTCTCGACAATTGGGTACCAACAAAACTCATTTTGGAGTTGTGAAACAAATTTTTGAAAATCAAACCCAAAAGTTGAAGAATTCACAAAATTTGCTAGAACTTGTTTGTTGTTATGGATTCTTGGATGTTTGGTATCGGGGATTGTTCTATATAGTTAACCCGTCATTTTGATACCCCCATAACATCATTTGGAGTTGCGGAAAGAAAATCGAAGTTTTCAAATCTTGAAAATTTTGAAAGTTCTTGAAGAACTTGTTCCAAATTCTTGAAACAAACTTGTTTTTGGTTGTTTGTTGGATTAAACCATTGGGGTTTGTTGGCTATATCATATATCAACTGTGGGTATCATTTAAATTGAAAAACAACTTGAAATCGTTGGATTTTTGGGTGCCAAAAACCAAGAACACGAAGTTGGGACTGTGCTGAAGGCTCCAGTAGGCGGACCGCCCACCCCTATAGGCGGACCGCCCCTTTTTCTTCAGCTCTCTGGATTTCAGAGTGGGCGGACCGCCCACCTTGCAGAGGCGGGGCGCCTACTCCTGGGGTGACTCCGTTTGGTTTCGTTTCGTGTGTTTTTGTGTTCCGTTTGTTTCCGTACCTCTTGGTTAGTGTTTCTAGGGTAATTGGCCTACCTTATTAACACTAATCCTTTAGCGTATTAGGGTAATCGTGCCTAGAGGAGAGTAGACCTCAAAGAAGACTCGTAGTTAATTTTTGCTTCAAGTGCGCACCTAAATAGCCTAGCGTTCATCGAGTCCCATTAACTCCACTCTTCCCGAAGAGTATGTGGTTCTTGTGAACTTGGTTGGTTATCGAGGAGGTTGTTCAACTACGAGGAAGCCTTTGAATCAAGTTTGAGTGACAAATCCCCCACCACTAAACGAGTGTACCGAGTGACATTCAAAGTGAGGGAGCGGGTGAGGCTTTTACTCTAACCTCTTTATCTTATCCTTGATTTTTGTAGGTACATGGCCGGAGACGTATACGATACCGTTGAGGTACCGGTAAGCACTTTGGTCAACCTCTTGGCCGAGGTGAGATCCATAAGCTCGAGGTTTGATCGCCTCGTAGAGGAATGGACCCCGAGTGTCCAAGATGGTACCGAAGGGGGTACTAGTGATGAAGTGTTGGGCAATCCCCAACCGTTGGGCACTCCCCAACAAGTGGGCATTCCCCAAAACTTGGGCATTCCCCAAGTAGATGTAACTACTCACTCTAGGAGTAATTCTACTACTCCTATGAGCCAACCAATGGCAAATGAGGGAGTTGGGGAAGGTGAGCGAGGTGATGACATTCTTGGACCTCATCCCCATGCACTTACACATAAGAGCGGATTAAAAGAAGGAAGAGGAGAGGAAAAACAAATTGAGAGTAAGGGCACCCTTTGTCCTAACCATATGTTATCTTCTTCTTCTTGCTATAGCTTTCGTGTAGGTACTCTTGGAGGCGAGCTATTGGAGCCTCAACCATTTGCCTTGGAAGAAAGACAAGAGGATGAAGATCTTCATTGTGAGTTTCATGAGGGAGGATTTGAACGTGACACTTCAAGCGATGTGAGTACTCACGGGAGCGACTCAAATGTAAGTGTTCCCTTTTCCTTTCATGAACATGTTAGCCCCTTGTCTTGCGTAGACTCCAATCTAGTTGTTGCTTGTAATGTCCCTATTGAACTTGCAACTAGTGAAGAGTCTAATGGTCGACTAGTGTGTGCTTGTGAACCGCTAGTAGAGAGGAATGAAAAGCCACATCATGATGTGAGCCCGGTATTCAAAGGACCTCTCTTTAGTGACAATGAAGTAGTTGACCTTGCTTGTGACCCTTGTTATGACACCCCACCCGTATTTGATAAAGGGGAAGATGAGTTATATGACTCCACCCTTGTTGACATAATTGATTTTGGTGGATTTGTGTGTCGTAGTAAGGATGATAGTGACCTTGAGGAGTCCAAATTGCATGAATTGGACAAGGTTGTCTATGATGACTCCTCAAGTGTGGATGATGAACCTAGCTTTGATACTATGCTTTTGCTTGACCATGAAATTGAGGTGCATGCTTTTACTAATCCTTTGTTTGATAGCATCCTTAATTGTGGTGGTGAGTTGTATCGAGCTAGGGTTGAGAGAGAGTTGGAACCTCCGTGGTGTGAGGGATTTGATCCCATAGACAACTCTTTGTTTGAAACTTCGAGTGGGGAAGATGATTCTTCTAGTGACCCTACCCTTGTTGGTTTGGGTTATGATGATGAAGAGACCATTACTAATACCTCCCTTGAAAGTTTACCTTGTGAGGAGGTTTGTCTTGAGGATGAAATTAGAGGTGAGGAGGTATCTCTTAGTGTGAGTATGAGAGCTCTTAAGAAGGGGAGTGAGGTAATTGATGCTAATTGTGAATTGCACTACTTTGTCTATTCCCTCCCATATGTTAACCACACTTTGAGAATTGAGCATGCCAAAACCATTGCGCCATATTTTGAAAATATTGCCTTGAAGGTTTGGTATGATAATCATGAGCTTAGGGGTCATAGGAACTTTGATTGCTTGATCGTGAATGTTCTATGTCCTAATAATTCCCTTGCTTGTCATGGTTGTGAGTGCTTGACACTATGGAGCCAAGGACTTGTTGTTCCCTTTGGGAACATGAGTTTCTTGATTGGTATTGATACTTGGCTCTATAATAAGAGCGAATTTTCCACCGTGCTTGCACTCACTCTTATTGGACCTCCCTACTCGTGTAGTGGAGGGTCTTGGCGTGCTAATCTTGAACTTAGGGATTGTAGGGATTTTGATAGCTTAATCTTGCATGTGTCGTGCCCTATTGATTTCTTTGTTTCTTCTTGTGTTGGGAGCACTTCGTTGTTGAACCAAGTACTTGCTAGTTCCTTCGGGAACATGAGCTTCTTTGTTGCCATTGATACTTGGTTGTACCATAAGAGTGTGTTTTCCCACACTTGTTGCACTAACCTACTCTTGTAGTAGGAGTTTTGTTTTTGTTTGTGCTTGTCTTTGATTGTAGGACTTGATGGTTTGATTTCGAGGACGAAATCCTTTCAAGAAGGGGAGGATGATGCCGGGCAAATTAGAGCCAAAGCGCCAACCATCAAGAGCCAAGCTCAAGAGCACAAGGAGTATACATCAAAGGCTCCCGAGGAGGATCCGAGAGTGATTTGAAGTCATGAACTTGATCACGCTTGAGGGAGGACAAACTACGGACCAAGGAAGAACATCTAGAGTCCATTTTGAGCCATTTCAAGACCTCCCAGGATGAGGCGGACCACCTACACAAAGAGGCGGACCGCCTAAACAAAGTCAAGCTTCAGGATCCAAGGAGGCGGACCGCCTGAAGTCACTAGGCGGACCGCCTACCCCTGTGTATGCATTACGGGATTTTTCTACATTTTGATGTGTATTTCCTACTTTGGCCCTAAGTGGCCTTTATTGTTTTAACCCACTTTGGGGGTATTTTAGACATTACATAGGGCATAGGAGAAGACTATAAATAGCTACCTTAGTCTTTCATTTCATTTACACAACCTTGAATATTGAAGAAACTTGAGCAATGCTCTCATTTGAACCCTTGTTGGGAACTTGAATTCAATTGGTGGAATCCAATTTGAACTTCATCCATCTTTGATCATTCTATTTGCAAGAGCCGGGTGCCTCTTGAGGATACTTGCATAGTATAGGTGATCCTTGACTTCACCCGGGGTGTATCGAGACGAGTTCCTCGGTGCTACTTAGGTAAACGTTCAAGCCTCGTCTTGCTCTTTATCTCGATATCTTCATCGATATCGCCTATCTTGTTTTAGCTTCCGCATTTTCATATCGTCTTTAGCTTCCGCTCGTTTTTCCCTGCATCAAGAAGCTTATATAGTTTTCCCATACACAATTGTGAAATGACTAAAAGCCCACAAGACAATTTACTACAGTAGAAACACTTAGGGCTAGAATAGGAATTACACCACCAAAAAAAATCTTCAAATTGCCCGAAACTAGGCGCCCCGCCTAGCCAAAAGAGGCGCCCCGCCTAGAAGCTGTGAAGGACAACCAGGTGCCCCGCCTCAGGAGTAGGCCCCCCACCTACTGAGAGTGGGAGGTCCGCCCAGACACAGGGGTGGTCCGCCCCTTGCAACTTCAGAGAGGGTGTCATCATGTGGGCGGTCCGCCCTCTAAAAGAGGCGTTCTGCCCCTTCCTGGGAGTTCTTGAAATGGCTCAAAATGCGTCTCCCGAGCCTCTGCTTTATTGCCTAAGTGGTCCTCCTTCCTTGGCGCTCCAATGATGATCTTCAAGCCTCTTCCGGAGCCCTTGACATGTATTCCTTGTGCTCTCAAACTTGGTTCTTGATGGTTTTCGTTAAGGCCATTTTATATTGCATCAGTTTTCACCTTGCCACGTATTTGACCACGTGTCCTTTGCATGATCGGATAGAAATCGACCAATACAGATAGTCCCCCCACTTGCCAAGCGTGTGTTCGTAAAACTTGGCAAGTGGCTTGAAATTTTAGGCGGGAAAACTCGTGGAGCATTTGTGGCCCTTTATTTTGAAACGCAAAACCGTCATTTCAACTTCCCATCATCGCACGTGTCAGGCATCGTGCGGTTGACAGTTTTCATCAGTTACCGAAGCAATGATGATTTTTGCCTTATAAATACCAACTTCAAACCATTTCTACAAACTTTACAACTTCCAAACTTCTTAAAATTCTCCAACTTCTTCAAGTAAATCTCGAAATTTCTTGCTTGTGTTCATCAATTTCTGCTTCAAGTTTCTAATCTGGTCGCTCAAATCACCAAGTTTATATTTGTTCATGATGTCTTCACCTACTCAACACGTTACTGACATTGAAACTGTTGCTTCCACCACTCCCATCGCCACAGCACCACCGCAGTCTGCCGCGGCGGTGGAGCAAATCGCCACCTTTGCTGCTCCTTCAGGGGATAAGAAGGACAAAAAATGAAAGGAGAGAAAACCAAAAGACTTCGGCCCCAATAAGCTATATTCGGAAATTCTTCCGAAGAAGTTCACTTATGAAAACGATTGCAAGGTAAGTGTTCAAAGTGAATCAGAGAAGAATAAGAAGAAAAATATTCCTATTGATTCTGTATACTGCTTGATTACTCCTGAGTCGATACCACGAGCTCGGGAAGACTGTGGTTGGAAGACTGACATAGTGGATGTGATGTGTCCTTTGAGGAAGTCGACTTTGGCCACCCACATCGAAGGCCATTCGGTGGTGTTGACTTACCCTTTTACAATCGATTTTGCTCTTCTGGTCAACAATGTGATCGAGGAATTTTGTTGAATGTACAATGTCTGCCTTGGACAGCTTTCTCCAGCGATATGGAGAATGGTGGTGATTATGCGGTGGATCGCAGAGAGGGCGGAAGTGGAACTGACACTTCGCCATATCCTCAACATCTACTCCCCCCGAGTTTATAAGGCAGGGGTGATCAACTTGGCCAAACGAGGCCAGCGGGCTCTGATCTCCGACAATGATGATGATCTTTGGGGATGGGACCAATGTTTTGTTTTCATCCCCACGGAGCAATTGACCGTGCCCGGAGGGAGCCGCTTCCGAGCGTATGGAACCGAACTCGTAAGTGTTTATCTATTTCTTATTCTTTAAATAAATTTGTAACTTGTCTTGACCTTAAAAATTCATTTTCCTATCTTCAGCCGAAAAGTTCCTGTTTGATCAAGTTTCCGGCATCATACCATGGTTGATCAGAGTCCTGGACAAGACAACCAACGATCAGAGGGCTTGGAAACCAGTCGCGGCTTTGCGGACCCTGAAGACCAAAAGTCGTGGTAAACTTCTTTCCTCTGAGTTTGTACTTTGCTTTGCTCTTCCCACTAACCTTAGAATTTTCATAGGCATTACTGGCACCGGAGGTGAACCCAGCGATGAAGAAGTTGAAGTCGAGGGCCAGGAAAAGGTCGATGACGTTCCTCCTCTGAAGAAAACGAAAAAATCCTTCAAGGATTTGAGAAGTAGATATTTGCTCAAGGTTGTGGGATAAGAGCAAGGGGGCAGCTCGTCGGCTGCGCCCCAAACCATCGAAGAGGTTATTGCAGGGATGAGCTCAGCTATTGCAGCGGTGAAAGCTGCCGAAGAAGTGACCCCGATTGTTGACCTCGAGGAAGACGAGGCTGGAGAAGAATCGGGGTCTGATCGATTGGTGAGGCATCCCAAAAAGCCTGTGAAGGAAAGGCTCCAAGAAACAGCTATTCAGCTTAAGGCTCCAGGAAACAGCTATTCAGCTTAAAGCGGCTGAACAACTTGGGGACCTTTCAGCTGACTTGGGAGGTGAAGATTCCCACCTATCTCTAATAGCCGAAGAGGTCACTTCAGGCTCAGGAGGCTTACCAAACAGAGAGGATGCCATCGTTTCCTTGGGCATTGTACCTGAGATTGAGGAGGAGATGATCGATGCCTTCGATCGATGTCTCGAGGAGAGGGATCCGGCAAAAGGAAAAATGCCTGCCTTAGATCGGTCAACAGCGACGGCAAAATCTAAGTACGATGAAGAAACGCGATCGTTGTTTTTTGGTGTGGATCAGGCTGACCCGATCGTACCTCTTCCTCGAGGTGAAGATGCTGCTGCCTTCGCTACTTTGGGCGAATCTGAAGCATTGGGCGACAGATCGCTTACAATAAACGTGTCGCGCAACGTTGACCTGCTTAGGTGCCCAAAGCGGCTTGCCGACTACCTTTTTGATGTTATGGGCCCGATGGAGCAAGCTCATTTGAATACACACAATGATTTGAGTTTGCCTTCGCAGAATGCTTTCGCTAGTTTTGAGGTAAACTTCTATCATCTACTTTCTTCCTTTCCTTTGAATTTTATTGAATCTCACTTATGACTTGCTTTCAGAACTCCATAATGGCGATCGAAACAGCTGATCAGATTTGTCAGCTTCAAGATGGAGCCAAAGTGCTAAACGAACAAATCGTTCATCTTACTTCGGCGGGGGAAGAGCTGCATCGGAAATTGAAAGCTCTAGATGCTGAGCACGCTGAACTTTTGGCCAATTTCGACAGGAACACGAATGAACATGCCCTTCTTCAATCTGAGCTGGAGTCTCAAATTCGAGCTTTGAACGAGCAGCTTAGCCAACTCGGAACTGAAGTGTGCCGAACTTAGCTCTGCCTCGGAGAGCAAGAATCAAGAGCTGGCTTAAATGATCGAGGAACTCTAAACTCTTCGTAAGGGAAATGAAGACTTAAATGTTCAAACCAACAGCATGACGGAGAGGATTCGAGTGCTTCAAAAAGAATCAACCAACCTAAGGCGCGACCTCGAAGAAGAATTTGAGAAGAAAAAGTACTTGATCCTTGCCAAATCAAGGCGCGATGTGCTCAGAGAGATGCTAGATCAAAATATTGATATTCCTACTAAGTAGAATGACTCAGTTGCCATTGTGAGATTGGCTCATGAAGATCTTGGTCTCCCTGCAAGCTCTTCCGATGAAGGCTCTGACAGAGATGATGAATGAGTCGTGATTTGAACTTGTTTTTTGTTAAGTCATTTCCGACCAGTAGCTTGGTCTTTTGTTTTTGAAACGATGAGCTTTTGACTGATGTATGTAGATATTTTTCGAATGAATGAATTATGCTTTTAAGAGACTTCCTTTTATCGCTTCGTATGTTGTTTTCTGAAGATAAGCTAGTTTGATCGTTCGAAATGTTAACGATTGAGCGATTATCGTCGGAAATAATATGATGTGATTGGGGCCCAATGTACTTAGTGCATAGTAAAGAATGACGTCTCACTTTTACGCAATGCACTCTTCAAACAACTTCGAGTTCGGAAACTTAGATTCAAACACTTGTAAAAAAATTGGAACTATAAAATTCAAAATCCAGTAATGCAAAGATCGATAACACAAAATGGCCAGTGTTGTAGAGATCGTAAAAATGACTAATAGTTGTATATTATTGAAGTATTGGCCGCTATCAGGCCCTTGATACATTTTTTGATCGGTTGATTCGATCGGTTACACAATGTGGCCGTTTAAAGGCATTGATACAAAGAAATTCCTTGATCGCTAATGGATCGTTTATATATTGCATGTCTCATCTAAACGAACAGTTCCCATTTTTTAGTGAAAACATTGGGGCTTGAGGCCTTCGTCGAATTTTGAACGAATCCCCAGTTCAAGTGAAAATGTTGGGCCTTGAGGCCTTCGTCGAATTTTGAACGAGTCCCCGATTTTGTCTTCAATCGATCTCGTCTTCATCTTCGAAATAAGTACCAGGTTTTTGGGCAATCCTCAGTCCTTGAATGCGCGATTATCTTACTAACTCCATCCCCCCAATGTTTGGGTGCGAAGTATGAGTAATCGAACACTGGACCTCAATTTTCGACATCTGAAACGATAACGTTGAAGGAAAAACAACGAGAGAGACCGTTAAAGATAAAAACCGCGTTAAAGATGAAAACCACGTTAGAGTATTCGTCAGACTTATCGACCCCAATTGGAGCGTTATGTGCTCAAGTATTCGTGGGTGATGTTTGTCATCATTCGATTCCAACTATGTCTATCATCTAAAAGTGTTAATACTAAATAATTAATAATAAAATGTGCCCGATAGAGGGAAAATGAAAATTATGTAAAGAAAAAATGGAATTCGATCATACAATACCGTAGCATTTTTAGAAATAATACTTCTTCAATTGTGTGATATTCCAATTGAAGTCGACTGGCTTGGAGTCCATTGTTTCTAGCTGGTATGAGCCTTTTCCGATCACTGCCTTGACTCAATAGGGTCCCTCCCAATTTGCTCCCAGTTTGCCTTCTTTTGGTTCTCCTTCTTTGGCCTTTTGACCCTTAATACATAATCACCTATATTAAAAGCTCGATACCTGATTTTTTTATTGAGGTAGTTTTCTGCCCTTTGTTTCTGTGCTTGTATCCGAACTAGTGCCGTATCTCTTTTTGCCTCGACCAAATCCAAGTCTATCAGCATGGCCTCCTTATTTGATTTATCGGTGGAAGCGAACCGAAGGCTAGGTTCACCGATTTCCACCGGAATCAATGCTTCTGCTCCATAGACAAGTAAGAACGGAGTTTCCCCGGTGTTGTGCTTCACCGTTGTGCGATGAGCCCACAACGCACTTGGAAGCTCGTTTGGCCAGTTGCCCTTTGATTCGTCCATCCTCTTCTTCAAGTACTTGATTATTGTCTTGTTGGAATACTCAACCGTGTTGTTGCAATCCGCTTGATCCCCCACTTTAAAAAAAAAAGCTGTGATTCGTCTCCCCATGAATTGTTTGCCGTTGTCGCACGTGATCTTTTTCGGGATCCCAAAACGGCAAATGATGTTTTGGTGAATGAACTTGATAACTTCATGTTCACGAATTTTAGCCAAAGCAATTGCTTCTACCCACTTAAAAAAATAATCTGTCAAGATTAAAATAAATTTTACCCCACCGGGCGCTGTTGGAAGCGACCCGACCAAATCCATTCCCCACTTCATGAACGGCCATGGTGACGTGACCGAATGAAGGGGCTCTGCTTGTTGATGTATGAGGTTGCCAAATTGTTGACATTTATCACACTTATGAATGAAGTCCTTGGCATCCTCTGTGATTGTTGGCCAATAATATCCAGCTCTGATTATCTTCCGAACCAACGATTTACTGCCGGAATGATTGCCACATTCGCCTTCGTGAACCTCTCTCAACACATAGCTCATTCCATCTGGCCCAACGCATTTTGCTAAAGGGCCATTGAACATTCGCCTATAGAGTTGATTATCTACAAGGCTATATCTGGCCGCTTTAGCTTTGAGCGATCGGGCGGATTTCTTGTCTTCGGGCAGAGTACCTGCCTGCAAATAAGACAAATATTTTTTTTCTCCCATCCCAGGTATGGTTAATATTGTTTACCTCTTTGATGCTTCGACAGAGTGGGGATTCGAATAAATGAACCACCGTTTTGTCGAATTCCCCTTCGATGGCAGCTGCAGACCTGAGGTTGGCCAAGGCGTCTGCCTCGATGTTATCTTCCCTTGGGATCTGGGCTATCTTCCATTCCTGAAAAGAAGTTAGAAGATTTTGTACCTTGTTGAGCAGTTGCTGCATCCTCGAATCTTGAACACTGAAATCCCCTTGGATTTGGTTCACTACTAGTTGGAATCACTTTTGATATCCAACCGTTCGATTTTAAAGTCTTTTGTGATCTTTAAAACTGCAGCGAAGGCCTCTTATTCGGCCTCGTTGTTAGTCTTTGCATGTAATTTGATCGCATACCTAAGTTTTTCACCGGTTGGTGCTATCAGCAGAATTCCGAGGCCAGTTTCTTTTAAATTCGAAGCTCCATCGGTGTACATCATCCAGACTCCAGGGTCTGGATCTCTCATCATATGTTCCTCTTTCTTTGCTTCCGGAATGATGTTAGCGCTAAAATCTGCTACAAAATCAATCAGCTAAAACTTGAGATTTGATTGCGGTGCGAGGCTGGTAAGTGATATCATACTCACTCAGGTCGACCGCCCATTTCATTAGTCGACCAGAAAGATCTGGCCGATGTAAAATATTTCGTAAAGGAAAAGTAGTTATAACAGATATAGAATGACATTGGAAATACGGTCTAAGTTTTCGTGCTGTCGTGACTAGTGCGAGTTTTTCCAAGTATGGATATCTTGTTCTGCATCTAATAATGTTTTACTAACATAGTAAATAGGAAATTGGTTACCTCCGTCCTCGCGAATGAGGACAGCGCTTACAGCCACTTCGGAAACAGCTAAGTAGACCAGCAACATTCCTCCTTCGACTGGTTTTGAGAGCAGCAGAGGATTGGAAAAATATTGCTTCAATTCTTTGAGGGCTCGTTTGCATTCTGGTGTCCAATCAAAGCTTTTGTTTCTCCTTAGCACCGAAAAGAACTTGTGACATCATTCAGATGACCTCGAGATGAACCTGTTGAGATAGGCTACTCGACCGATTAGCTGCTGAACTTCTTTCACCGTTGTCAAATCTTCGGATATGCTTTCGATCGCTTTGATTTTGTCTGGATTTGCCTCGATCCCTCTCTGGGATACGATGAACCCCAAGAACTTACCGGATCCGACCCCGAACGCGCATTTTTCCGGGTTCAGCCTCATATTGAACCGCCTTAGTATTGTAAACGTCTCTTTCAAATAACATAAACGATCCTTCCTTTCTAACGATTTAACCAACATATCATCGATGTATACTTCTATCGTTTTCCCGATCAAATCCTTAAACATGGTGGTAACCAAACGTTGATAAGTAAGCCCAGCATTCTTAAGACCGAAGGGCATGACCGTGTAACAATAAGTCCCCATGTCCGTGATAAACGAAGTTTTTTCCCGATCTGCTCGGTCCATCGAAATTTGATTATAGCCTGAGTAAGCATCCAAAAAACTCAACATTTCGTGCCCTGCCGTCGAATCAATCAATCTGTCGATGTGAGGCAGTGGGAACGAATCTTTTGGGCAAGCTTTGTTAAGGTTGGTGTAATCGACGCATACTCTCCACTTCCCATTTTTCTTCGGTACTACAACAGTGTTTACAAGCCACTCTGGGTACTTAACCTCCTTAATGAACCCATTCGCCAACAATTTATCTACTTCATCGGTTATAACTTTCCTTCGGAATCCTTCGTTCGGCCGTTTCTTTTGCTTTACCGGCCGATGTCTTGGATCGACATTCAACTTGTGTATGGCAACCCTTGGGTCGATCTCTATCATATCCGCATGGGACCAAGCAAAAAAATCAGAATTTTCCTTGAGAAAATATATGATTTTTGCTCTTACCTCAGGATCCAACTCTGCCCCGACGTATAATTTCTAATCTGGTTTATCATCGAATAGCATTACTTCCTCTAATTCTTCTATCGTAGAATCTTCAGCTTTTTTTTTGTGTGGTTCTCTAACACATGACGGAATCGGTGTGAATTCGCCTTCGACTACGGGCTCTGCTAACTGTACTCGTTGAGCACATGACGGAGTCGCAGTGAAGTCTTCGGCCACAGATTCCGCTAACTGTGATTGCTATTTTCGAACGCCATCCTTAATAGCCACTGAGTAGCACTCTCGAGAAGCCTGCTGCTCACCTCTTATTTCGCGCACTCCCCATTGAGTGGGAAATTTTACAACTTGATGTAGAGTCGATGGAACCGCTCCCATAGCGTGGGTCCAAAGTCGACCAAATATCACATTATATGCCATGTCGCCTTTCATCACTTGGAACAATGTATCATTTTCAACGCCTTCCGCGTATGTCTTAATTGTAATTTCTCCAACAGTCACTTTGCTCGAATTATTGAAACCTGATAACACCATTGAACGAGGCACGATCTTGTCGTTAAACTGTAACTGTTCCACTACCCTAGAATGAATTATGTTAACCGAGCTGCCGGCATCGATTAACACCCTCTTTACGTCGGCATCATCAACCCTCATCGTTACCACCAATGCATCATGATGAGGATGAATCCTCTCATCGAAGTCGAAATCCCCAAACACAATCTCATCATTCATGTCATCTCGTGTCCTCATCTCGTGTAAACGAAACCTTTGCATATTTTTTTGTAGTGTAAGTCACTCCACAAACGTCATTTCCCCCAGTTATGACGTTCACCGTTTTCCTCGGTGCAGGAGGTTTTGGTGGTTCATCATCTTTTATCTTATTAAAACTGTTTCGCCTTTTTTGGGTCAAAAATTCCACCAAGTGTCCTTTTTGCAACAAGCTGGCTACCTCATATCGCAATGCCTTACATTCTTCGGTCGTATGGCCAAAATCATGATGAAATGCACACCATAAGTTTTCATCCCTCATTTTCATTCGACTGGGAAATTTCGCGACTTTCTCACCTATCCATTTCAAATGATTTACTAGATTAGACGTCGACACAAAAAATTTATACTCCGTCACCTTGAGAGGCAGTGGTCGATATCTTTGAGCGGAAGATGGACCTGACTGTCCCTTCTTCGGCTGATTTTTCGAGCTACCAGCCTCATAGCTATTGCTCCCCATTCAAGGGAAACTGTAGAACTCCCATCGTTGATCCCTGTAGTTTCGCCTGTCATTCTCAATTCTCCGTGGTGGTGGTCGATCATACTGATGATTATATCCGGCTAGCTGCAATTCCTTTTCTTCAGCCCTAATCTTTGGCTCACACTCACGATGCAAATCATCAAAGGTCCATGCGTTGATTTCCCTTAGACGATCTTTCAAGTTTGCACATGCCTCCATTGAATCATTGCGTAAGTTGTTGACAAAAGACAAACAAGCCCATCTCTCCTCGAGGTTTGGGATGTTAATCTTTTCATCGTTGAACCGTTTCACAAATTATTTAATAGTTTCACCGGGTCGCTGCTTAATATTCAAGATATCTTCCACTCTTGGTTCTATCTTTCTAGCTCCAGTGTGTGCTCGAATGAACTTAGCTGACATGTCATCGAAGTCTAATATCTCGTAATGGGGTAGCTGCAAATACCATTTCAACGCTGCCCCTTTCAGCGTTTCACATATTTTTTCAGACTAACTGAATTGATCTCATCCGAAGTCAGGTCGTTTGACTGAATTGCAACCGAAAACAATCTATCTGATCCCTTGGATCTGTAGTTCCATCGTATCTCAAGCTTTCTGGCAACTTGAAAGTTTTGGGAATAGGCAGTGGGGCTGCACTTGGCGGAAACGGACGCTTTGAGATCGATTTCTTGGCGACATCGTTCGTTAGCTTTGGAACACCTGGCAATTTTTCCATAAACGACTTCATCTCATTGAATTTCTTATCTACTGTATCGTTTAACAACGTTTGCATCATAGCCAACATCCTTACTTCTGTCGTAACGGAGGCCGGAGCTCCTGCAGCCACGGCGGCCATACCCGATCCTCCAGATCCGACCTCCGCTGCAAGTCCCCCTGTTATGGCGCCCTGAGGAACCGAAGTCAGTATGATCGGGGAGGTGGGCGCCCTATTTCCGATAGAGCTAGACAGAATCGCCAATTGCTTATGTATCATTTCGAATTGCGCATCATGCCTTTTCAAATACGCCATCAACGCCATATTCGTATCTACTGACTCAACTTCGACTGCGGGTTCCTTACCGGGCCACTGTCCTTGAGGTGCATGCAATCGCGAACCAGCAGGAACGTCGTCGTGAGTCGGATCCTGCTCGTGATTGGTTGATTCATCGACCGCTTCAACATTTGCTGGAACATGAACCCCGTCATTGGGATTGAGGTGTTGTAGGCCATTCAAAGCGGTGGTAGCATGAATATTACATTCATCTGCCATCGTAAGACAAAAAAGCAAACGTAAGTAGTATCAACCGATTCAAATTTCAGAACAAATCGATCGCCTAGACCCCACGGTGGGCGCCAAATTGTATTTCCTAAAAATGCATTTCAAGTATTACAATTAAATTTGTATTAGACGACCGTTTATATGTCAATTTGACCGGTTGATAAGCAATTTACGTGGACAAGTGATCGATTTACTGAATATTACTTCGAAAACAGCGCAAGCAGTAAATTCAACAGAACGAACAATAGCAAAGTTTGATGATGTAGTGCAGTGAGTTCAATTCGAGAGCAAGTGTGATCGAAAAACGAAGACAAGCAACGGATTCACAATTTATGATGATCGATTCAATATGGTTTCGGACAAATTACGAACAATATGCACAATTACTACTTTACCGAAGGCGATTTAAATATTGATTTCGTTCAATATCGAATAAGCGATTTCGACAAGATTCGATGAGTAAGGCTATGATAGAATTAGATTATCAACGGCAAATATGCAAGATTATATGATTTAGCCGATGATAGGTTTCAGTAAAACGGTAGAAATGTAGTTGACGAAATGAATTTTATCAAATTAATGCTACGATGAAAATAATTATGACAATTACTTAACGTGATCGATATTAGTAAGCAAATACACTAAACAATGAATCAGTTATACGATCAATGCAGTGACAACGAATTAATGAAATCGATGATGATAAACAGATATGTCAGGCAATGAAAATAGCATGCAAACAACGGAGTAAACAATAATAAATCAATGAACGGAAGCAGTAAAGCTTATTGTATTGGAGAATCGAAGGTTGGTACTTCGATAAAAGAGATGAATCCTCCTCCAAGTTTGAACCAAGCAGCGATTGATATTTGATACAATAGTTGAGATTGCAACAGTAATGATAGATTTGCTATAGTAATAATGGTGTAATTGAATGATAATAATGTGATTGATGAAATAGGGATACTTTTGTTCAGATGAACGTAAGTTTACAAATGGGGAAATGGGGACCTAATTATAGGCTAAGAAGGTGGAGTCCCCAACCCTAGAAGGACTCCATTCTCTCACGTTTCTCCAGTCACGCAACAGTAGTTGCCCACGTTCAACAACTTCCACTGAATCCGCTCCGATAAAAGCGGGATAAGATCAACCTAAGTTATCTTCTAAAACAATCATCTTCGAATCCCGATCACAATGCAACATAATCGATTACATCAATGACCGAAACTGTTTTCAATCCGATTTCGTTTTGTAATGTCTTCGAAATCTGTTTTCACCTTGCCACGTATTTGACCACGTGTCCTTTGCATGATCGGACAGAAAAAGGGAGTTTTTTAGTTACCATAGAGCGCCTGATAAGTTAAACTGAAAGGACAACAAGTGGGTGCAATCAAATATGGCACTTGTGATCTAGATTATAAATTCAACTTATTGTTTGCATTGAGAAAATTGGAATCAAAGATTACCTCAAAAGTACAAAATATTGTTCTTGTGCGGGACAGTAGGAAGATAATCAGGGGTTTTCATTAATTCTGACAAAACTGAAACTGGGATATTTAAAAACGCAATTTTGAACTCTCAGAAAGGAGATTACATTATTATAAAGAAAACATAAATAAGAGCGAAAGACATGATGAAATGGAAAAAGAAAGGGCATGACATTAATGTGCATGGTATTCTTTCATTATCAATCAGTTTATCATTTAATTTTCTTCTTTGAAAAGTTTTAGTGTTGTGGATCGTCCTCGAAGAAGCTAGAATGTTCGAGATAGTATTATTCTCCCATCCGAGTATCAATTCATAGTCCAAATTCAATTAAAAAATTTATGATCTGAGGAACCAAGGCATGCAAAAAGATAGTGTAAATAAAGGAAAACTTTAACCTGATAGATAGTAAAATTTCACCAAATAAGGGTTAGTCGAATCTTTATTTGGAATTTTAGTGCTTCTTTTTCACGATGGACAATTGCTTCGGAATTTATGATTTATTTCTTTCTTTACTTAGAAATTTTATTATTTATCTTTTGGAAAAGAGATCTTACTTTTGTTATTTTGTCTACCCACATATCATTTACTTTTTCCTTTGATCCTTCATAAAATGTGCGTCATAACTTTTATTTGTTGAAAGAAATTATTTATCATGTAAAATTTTCTTTTTATTTACATCAACTTTTCAGCATTTATTCTACTTAAGTCAATGTACTTTTTATTTGATTAAAATTGTTTACCAAGAAGTTAATATAGATGAGTAAGTTTTATCGGTTAAATGAAAGAATATTTTATCCTATAAAAAAGTAAAATAAAATGAAATATATTATTTTGTGAACGAAATCACTGATATGGCATAAAATTTCATTAAGAACCAATGGAAGGCTTTACAATTATTCGTAAGTTGGATAATCATTTGAAATTTTTGAAAGTTTAGTGGAGTGACAGATGGAAATAATTTGTTGGTGAGAAAAAAATGGAATTTTTGTCTATAACTACTTATCGAAATATAAAAAAAAAAATAAAAATGACTTTGTGATACAAATATTCGAAAGTGACTTTACACTACATTATCATAATTTGGATCAGCGTCTAGGTTATTAAAAAGTCTTCCGATAACATATACACGATGATTCATTGGTACGACAAAATTAAAGTACCAATCAAAAAAAGTAATGCTGGATGACTCGAGTATCTTATGAGTCAACTGCGAAATGATGATTGCACTTTTTTTTTTCTATCTCCAAATATGGGGATACTAGTATTTTAACACGTGACGCACGTGTATCCCATACTAATTGAGTGATAAGAACACAATCATAAGACAAAATATAAAAGAGGAAAATATTTGGAGATTTATTATGGTGAAATCATCAAGCCAAACTCAATATCAACAAAACAACAAAATCGAAAATGTTAGAAAAAGTAATTTATGGAATCCAAATTTCAAGGACAATTTCATCTCCGGTAATTAATAAACTGGTGGAATGTTTGCAAAATCAGGAATAATGAGTAAATTTTCAATTCAAGAGCACTCGGGGTAATTTAGTTGCAAGATAATTAAAATGTAGTAATATTAGTCTACATGATATGAGAAATAGAAGCTTAGTTGAGTTGGAGTGTGAATGGAGAAGATCAAAGAAGAATGTAGAGATAACTTACCTAAATACAGTGACAACAAGTCGAGAATGAAATGTATTCTGTACGACTTATGAATTAATTTCTAAAGCTTTTTGGAGAAAAATTGTCCCTACAACTAGATAGTTCTCATGATCATTTGTTACGTCACACACATAATTGTTATTAAATTTTCATGCATATCATTAGCTATAACATAAAGTAAGATACACATATTAACATGGGCAGATCTAGAAGCTTAATAATGTGTTTATCTGGTAACCTTAATTCAAACTATTTTTGTGTAAAAAAAAATTATTAGATAGGTACAAATAATGATTTTGAACCTGGTAAATCACATGAATTTTCGTAAAATTCGAACATGAACATATAAGATCAAATCTTTAACCAGCTTATCATATTGACTCTTGGTTTGTACATCTACATTCTTGCGTTTGTTCATAATCAGGATTGATCCTTCCGGTAAAACATAACAAAGACTACAACATGATAAAATATGTATACGCATTACTTACCAGCTCTGTTTTAAAAGGCAGTTTTAGGACTCGCCCCGGGGCGGGGCACTAACAAAACGCCCTGAGACTCTCGAGTGGGACTTAGATCCGTGAGGCTTACGCCTAAAGCACTCGACGGTGCGTCCAGAGCACGCCCAACGCTCAATGCTCGGGACTCGCTTTATAGAACCTATGCAAATGATCTGTCCAATTCCCTAATTAAGATTGTTCACCCATAATTTTCTTTAAAAATAGAAGTTATATTCATCTATAGAAATTCAAAAATTGAGTGTAGCTCAATTAACGGAAATAATATTACATTTATTATATTGAGAATATCATGAGGGTGAATAACATATGTATACTTAATCTAAAAATGCATAGTCGATGTTTATATCATCACTTGTTATTGGTCTTCATGTTTATTTCTGTCACTCAAATTTGTTAGACTTCAATTATTTTACAACTCAGAAGCAATTTTATATTTATCAATGAAGAATTAGTATTTTAAATTATAATAGTAATAAATTTTATTGTTCATTCACTTTTTATAGTAATAAATTTTTATTTTTAATTGTTTGAAAGTTAAGGCCTTATGGTTTATTTGTATCTCATAAAAATATAACATTATTCAATTTCTTACAATTGTTAAAAAGGTTAGATCTTTTGTTTCTATAATTTTTTTTCTTATTTTTAATTTTCTTAAGTTTTTTTTATGTACTTTTGATATTTTCTGGCTCATTATGCTATTTTATTAATTTAAAATTAATTAAAAAATAAGATCCATGGGACTTACGCCCCATGTCTCGGGGCTTACGCCTCACCCCATAATAAGTAAACGCCTCGCCTTGCGCCCCGCGTTTTAAAACATTGCTCACCAGTCACCACGTTTGGAACATCATTAGGGATTAGGCTGCAACTTTCAATTAAACATCACCTGTCACAAAGTTAATTTTCTTAGGGATGCTTAAATAATAATTTTCTTTTTTTGAAATATACAAAGTTAATGAATGAGAAAACTTCAAAAATTAAATTTAAAATTCAACTTTACCGTACCTTATATAGTCTGCAATACTCTAGAGGCCTCGAAAGGTTGGTTTGAGATCTAAATTCCCCGACTACTTTCTACATAGTAGAAAGCTATGTATAAAGTCTTTGTGTGCTATCTCAATATTCATGGTCATCTAATCATGCTCACCAATAAATGTCTTGTGTGCTATGTCAATATTCATGGTCATTTAATCACACTTATCAATCAATAGGCTGAGAGCCTGAGATAGCAAGATCAATAAGAAGAAAGTTTTAACTATGGAATTGGAAAAGTTAGGGATTGCTGAAGGATAAAATGATCAGTCAATTTTTTTGAACAGTTTTTTCTTAATACAACCATTAATTATATTGAACAGTTTTTTCTTTTTTTGGTGAAGGATAAAATGATCAGTAAATTTTTTTTGGAGGCTGCTATTTAATTAACATTTTATATTAGAAGCAAAATAATTGGTGGGGGCATTTTAGTAACATAAATAATTAATAGGAGTATTTTAGTAATATGACTTAGTATTAGGGGGTTCTCACTTTTATAATAATATGATAGATAAACAGATTTCATTTAGGTTACAAACAAGCAAAGGGTGTAAAAACACTATGATAGTTCAAGAATATGAACAAAATAGATTATAGAGGTGACACCCACAAAAGCGTTTGCTTCAATTATCTGTAGAAGTAACCAAGCCATCTCAAGCAAATCACTCATGTTGGCCCCTTTCTTACCTCACATCAGAAATTAGGATCCCATCTTCAGAAGGTCCACCAACAAAGTCACCTGCTGAACCAATATCAGTGTTTGCATTTTGTTTGTCTTTTCAGGGCATCAATGATGTTATCTTGAAGCCATTGTTACTCTTGTTTGCATAATCAGAAGGTGGCCCAATTCTTACTGTGATGAAGCCTTATACCACTAGGGGTCGTTCGGTTGAGTGTCTTGAATGAAGCAACACTACACGTCTTAGAATCCGCACTAACAATACATTTTTTAATAGAGTTGGTATAAAATTCTGCAGAAGTAATACATTGTTTGCTTGCAAGTTTGTATCTTTGTATGAATAATATTAGTAAAAGTTATATGCAGTAATTTATGTATTATTTTAGGGCGAAGTACACAAAAGGCCACTTTTATTACTGGTCTTTGGGCACAGGCCACTAATACTAAAATATTTACTTTGTAGCCACTTTCATTACACCCACCAAAAATAAAAAAAGGAAAAAGACTAAATTACCCTAATTCTATTTTCATATATAGACAACACAGTTCGTTATTTCCTTCATCTCTCACTTCTCTGTTCTTGTGTTGTTGCTGCTCAATTCTCTCAATTCAATTTTCTTCACCAATTTCGCTTTCAATTTTCTTCAACAGTTTTGCTTAAAAATTGTGAGTATTCTTTGTTTCAATTTTACGTTATACTGCATTAGGACTGAATTTGAACTAAGTTCAATCCATATGAGAGAAATTCATTTAAAATTAAGTAGTTTTAATACCTTGACGAGACGTCGATGCCTGAACTTCGGTTTTTAAGGCGTGAATATTCAAATATAAAGTGAAAAACTAGCTGAGGAACTAAATTCAGTCAATCGAAACTAGCTTAATTCAATCCTTATGGATAGAACTTAAGTCCATTAAGACTGAACTTCAAATCCATAGTGGGAGAGCCCTATGGATATAAGTTCAGGGCCATATAGACAGAACTTCAGTCTTTATATATTCAGGTTTAGGACTGCATAGATAGAACTTAAGTCCATATGAAAAATTTCCATACCAACACAATTCTTTCTCTAGTTTACTTATTCAATGCAGAATGACTACAGTTTGTCTGGTTATTGCTTTCAATGGGAATTGGACACAATGTTATAAGTACTTGGATCATGAAACAAAACTTCTACTTAACGAAATGATTGAATTCAGAGCTTTTGTTGACCAGATTTATGAAGCAACACATTTCACTGAAGATATGAGATGGTTTGATATTAGGATAAATTCGAGCAAAGGAATGCTTGTAACAACAGAATAAGAACTCAGGACATGTATCCACTTGTTGAAGAATGATTCAGCAGTCAAGAATAATCATTTTGTAATTGACAAGTTAAAGAATCAGACTCCATGCACAGAGGTTCTACATGAAGAGGGAGACTTGATAATGCAGATCGACTGCAATAAAGCAATTGGAGAGAATCAGACTCCATGCACAGAGCTTCCATACGAAGAGGGGGACTTGATAATGCAGATCGACTGCAATTAAGCAATTGAAACGCCTGGCATTGTTGAGACACTGCAACCAAATAATACTCAATTTCAATCACCAGCGCCAACAGTTGAATGCCCTCGTAGCACACCGGTTGCCAAGAGCAAAAGGAAAAGGTCTAGGGTAAAACAGAAACAATCTCCAACGATGATATTAACAGGAGATGTATCATTGAAAGATATAGCAGCCTACTCAATATTTGACAACAAAGAAACCATAATGAAGTGTTTTGTCAAGACGGCAATCAAGGAACATTTTGAGTTCAAGGTTATTAGATCAAATAGAACAAGATATGAACTGAAATGCATCGATCCCAACTGTGATTGGAATATTCGTTCCAGAAGGATAAAAGATTCCTCGCTGTTTAAGGTAATTAAGTTTTTGAATATACATAAATGCTCCGTTGACACTAAGAAGGCTGATCAGAACTATTCCACGTCAACATTGATAAGTGAATACTTTCTCGAAAACATCCGAGACAACAGAACTGAAGTTAGACCAGCATTTATTGTCAACGAAATGAGAAGAATACATGGGGTTGAAATAGGATATCACAAGGCATGGCGTTCAATTCAAGCAGCAAACACATTGATTAGGGGACGGCCTGATGAGCATTATCATCTCTTCCATTCATATTTTCATGTACTGAAAGAGATAAATCCAGGCGCGCACACTAACATAAAGATAGACAGTCTTAATCGGTAAGCATTTCTCAAAAAAGAATTCAATGCCTATATGAAATTCAAAACTTTCTAAGAATTAACTTTGTCCTATGTTAAAACATTTCAGGTTTCTGTGTATGTTTGTTGCTTTCAAGCCATCAATTGACCGGTGGAGGTATTGTCGACCAATGATAGCAGTAGACGCGACATTTCTAAAGGTGAAATATCTATGTGTTCTCATCATTGCTATAGAAAAAGATGCAAATAATCAACTATTCCCTCTAGCTTATGCAATTGCAGACTCTGAAAATAATTAAGCTTACACTTGATTCTTTACCGAGCTACGAAAGGCAATAGGTAGTCGTGCTGAACTGGTATTTCTGTCAGACAAAAACAAATCAATTGCGCATGGGATTGCACAAGTTTGTCTTGATAGCCACCATGGTATATGCATCTACCACTTTGAAAAGAACCTAAACCAAAGGAACGTGAGAACCACAGTGATAAGTCTGTTTCAAACTGCTGCAAGAGCTTACAAGCGTGAAGACTTTGATAACCTTATATCACAAATAGAGAGAATAGATAGAAAAACATATAACTACATAATAGAAGAAACACCTGAAAGATCGGCTAGATCTTACTCACCAAGGCAACGATATGATATACTTACAACAGATATGGTGGAGTCAATGAATTCTGCGTTACTTGAAGTATACTTGAAGTAAGAGAGTTGCCCATTTTAAGACTTTTGGATTTAATCATACTTAAGAAGCGAAATGGTTTTGTGAAAGAAGAACTATTGCTCAAGAGACTTTTTATAACTTACCAAGGTGGGCAGAAGATGAAATGAACAAGAAGAATCAGCTGGCCTTCACAATAAATGTAAGTATAGGGCACTTCACTCGCGCCAAATTCACGGAAAAATTGACTGCTGCAAGTAGACTGAACTATGCAATTCTAATAGTGTCTAAAATTACACACCAGGGAGGCTGAAGATCAGTCCAGGTAGACTGAAATTGAGGACTTGTTCTTCCCTCCCTGCATTACTTATATCCAATTTATGTCTGGAACACAGAACAAAGAAAACTAAAGTTCAGTACACTAGGAATGTACGCATGAACTCTTGCTCTGAATTAGTAATAGCCGATTTAAATACCATCCGTACTCACTTATAAAATTTATTCATTTCCTTTCAAATATGTATTCCCAACAGGTACAACAACATTCAATGTGCAACATGAAGGAACAAGCTTCAACGTCGTCTTAAAGAATAGGACGTGTAACTGTCTTGAATTCCAGACTGATGAACTACCATGTGTACAGGAAATTGCATGCATTGAGAAAAGACGCCCGGTGAAATCTAAGTTCTGCTCTAAATGGTATTCACGAGACTATTGGTTAAACAAATATCAAGGTGAGGTGAATATGATAGGCCACAAAAGCTCTTGGAATGTACCAGACACTGTGAAAAACCAAAGGATTGAAACTCCTAATATTAAAATACAACTTTGAAGAACGTAAACAAAGAGATACATCTCGATTGCTGAATCCCTACGAGTCAAATCAACAAAATGTAGTCGATGCAAAAATAGAGGACATGATAGAACCTCATGTATAATACTCTAGTACTCCGACCCTACTCAAGGATATATAGGTACTGCTACTTCCTTCACTATCCATAAACTTTTTTTACTAAATATTTTCCTGCTACTAATTTTCATTTTTAACTTCTTTTTTATTGCATGAAACTGCTTGGTGGTGAATGATGGTGCAGAAATACATGAAGATAATCAAATTGCTGAAAGTTTCTTACCAACATTCAAGATATAAACTCAAAAACTTTGATTGTAGCTTATTATAGTTTGTTTGGATGATTTTTTCATGTTCTTTAACTATTTTTAATAAATCTGATACTAGTATTTGACGTAAACTACTTGTTTCTACACTTTCACTCTTCTTCTTGTTGAAACTCAGATTTTTAATGTATAATTCAATCATTAAAGCCTGCTGCTGCATTGATTGAACTTTAATAAAACTTCAATCTTTATGGAGAGA
Organism: Petunia secreta; assembly: GCA_029990175.1. Lineage (NCBI taxonomy): Eukaryota > Viridiplantae > Streptophyta > Magnoliopsida > Solanales > Solanaceae > Petunia > Petunia secreta. Next base: position 26,454,389 of record JARKIP010000003.1, read on the forward strand.
AGTTCATGGCTTGAATAAAAAAACTTCAACACTTAAAGGTTGATGCTGCATTTTTTAAAGATTAAATAGTGAAATTAAAATACAATAATCTTGAAAATTAAGATTAGGACTGAAGTTGAAGTAGTTGAAGTTGATTAGAAATTGAGTTTGAAGTAAATTTAATCGAACAAGACTGACTTCCTCCCATTGAAAGAAGTTCATGATTTGAATAGTATAAAAACTTCAACAAATAATCATTGGGATAAAAATTTCAATCCTTATGGAGATAAATTCACAATTACAATATAAAAACTTCAATCCTTATGGAGAGAAGTTCATGATTTAAATAGAAAAAACTTCAACCGTTAAAAAGACTGAAGTTGCATTTGTTGACCTTTTTAATATAACTTCAATCCTTATGGAAAGAAGTTCAATGAGAGAATATGAAAACTTCCCCTGTGTATGGACTGAAGTCTAATCCATTGGGGAATGAACTTAAGACACTTAGAGCCAATGAAGTTCAGTCCATTGGAATTGAACTTCCCCTGTGTATGGACTGAAGTTCAATCCATAGGGGAATGAACTTAAGACACTCAGAGCCAATGAAGTTCAGTCCATTGGAATTGAACTTCATACTTTATGAGTTTTAAAGTTCATTCCCCATAGACTAAAGTTCAACACATAGGGGAATGAACTTAAGAAACTCAAAGCCAATGAAGTTCAGTCCATAGGAATTTAACTTCACACCTTATGAGTTTTAAAATTCACTCCACATGGACTAAAGTTCAATCCATAGGGGAATGAACTTAAGAAACTCAGAGCTAATGAAGTTCAGTCCATAGGGATTGAACTTCATACCTTATGAGTTTTAAAATTCATTCCCAATGGAATGAACTTGAGAACCTCAGAGCTAATGAAATTCAGCCCATAGGAATTGCATTATATGAGAATATGAAAACTTCAACCCTTAAAGGTTGATTTTACATTTTTTGATATTTTTATAAAAACTTCAATCCTTATAAAAAAAAAAAAAAGGTTCATGTCATACACATTCCAATCCTTAAAAACACATCATTTAAAATGCTTACTTAAACAACATAAATATGCATTCAATTACTACACCATAATATCCGAAATACAGACATTGAATTACACAAATATTCAAATAGTACTACTACAAAATACAGACATTCAATTACCCAAAATATTCAAGTAGTACTACTGCAAAATACAGACAAACGATACTGAAATTAAAGGTCCTAATACTGATATTTAAACTCCTACAACTAATATTTCAACTGCTCCATTAATCAATCATGACTGGATCATTTGCAGTTCCTACACAATTTATAGAATCATCATCAAATTCGCCATCACTGGAACTTCCTTCATTGTAACGACAAATTTCACAATTGGAATCACAGTCATCTTCGGGACCAGGGGGGTCAAAAATAGTAACACGACAAACTTCACATACTCGACAGTACTTTCAATAAGTTTAAAGTTAACATAATTGCCCGTCTTCAGATTATTTGCTGCTACAAATGTTTCACATCCCTCGTTTAACCTTCGTCGACCATTTTTTCCACTCATAAGCTTCATAGACCATGGCTTCCCATCATGCTCTAGAATGGAAATGTTCGCCTCAGGAGGAAGATATCCACGGATATCCGCTGGAAGAATCTGCGAAAAAATAAAAGTATACATTAAATGACAATTATTTGAAAATTTACTTTAAAGAAAATATAAAATTTCAAAGACCAAAGTTAACTAAAAAATCATTGGTGAGAGTGTATGAATCAGTTAGAGTAGTTTAAAAAGCTGGGATCTCATTTGAAATATAGAAAAGGATCATATTTTTCATCCCCATAATTTTGTGATTTTTCATGGTGGAAGAACAATAGAGAAACTAAAAGAAGGAAGAAGAATAGACAAAAGTTATGGATGCGGCTTAAAGAAAATGAAATAGTAGGATAATCTTTAGGATTAAGAAGAGGAGGACATCGTGGGATCCAGTCTTATTTAATAAAATTGGATGGCTTAGTCTATCCTCAAGAATTGAAGTTAAAGTTAACCTATAAAAAAGTTCAATCCTTGAGGATAAAAGTTAATATTGCCCTATAAAAATTCAATCCTTGAGCATAAAAGTTAATATTGGCCTATACAAACTTCTCCTTGAGCACAGAAGTTAATGTTAGCCTATAAAAACTTCAATCCTTGTAGGCTGATATCTGATTTTTGAACATTAGCACAACTTAGGACTGAATTTGTCTACGTCCATTAGAACTGTTAAGTGATAATTTATCTGTAAGCAAACTAAAACGTGTACTGTTAAGTGATTTCAGTCCATTAGAATAGAAACTTCAATCCATAGGGACAGAGGTTCACATATCCTAATGCATAGAACTTCATTTACAAAAACTTCAATCCATAGGGACAGAGGTTCACATATCCTAATGGATAGAACTTCAGGCACAAAAACTTCAATCTGTAGGGACATAGGTTCACATATCCTAATGGATAGAACTTCAGGCCATATAGACAGAAACATAAATTTATAGGGACAGAATTTCAATACTTATTGACTGAACTCAATCCTTAGAGACAGAAATTCAATCTTTTATGGATTAAGAACCTATAACTTCACTCACTTTCTTAAAAAAAATGCTCCTATAAGATATGGAAAAAAATAAAAATACATTCATGCTAAAAAAATATCATTACAACAACATGACATTTACATAAATCTGTGCATAATATCTGTTCAACATATATTATGTAAAACTTTACATAATATTATTAGGCAGTCTGAAACTAAAAATAAAAATATTTATAACTGACACATGTCTTCATCATGTTCTCCATAATCATGGTCAACAAATTCTGGTGGAGTTTTAAATCCATTCCTAGCCTTTGCTCGGCCATAAGCCCAAAGCTGACAAGCAAACTAGCTCTTGTACCTATCAACTAGATCTGGTTGAATATCTTGCACATCTCTGCCACTTATCAGTTGATCAGCAAATTATATTATAAAAACGCCACAACTAGTCCTAAAAAAATACAAACCAAATAAAAAGTAACATATAAGTAGTCAAGAGCTTCTAAATTCAGTCCATTATATCTAATTTGCGCTAAAACTTACATAAAAATGACAAGACTTACCCATCTGGTTGCTGTGATGATAGTATCCACTGAGTTCTAAGGCCCTATTGAACATATCTCCTTTAAATGAAGCATGTAGGTCGCCAAACTTGAGATACTTCAGCATATATGGGAGCACATTAGCATAACACTTCATGTGATCTAATTTTCGCTTTCCTGGGTGCTTTGCATCAGTGACCATCGAATCATATACACATATATTCTTCTCATTCAAATCCAAAACTGCCAAAAAGTAATGCATCACTGTTTCACCATGTTCTAGTTCGAGTCGACATGGAAAATAGACTTTATCAACTCCAGTCCATGAAATTGAACACCTCCGTTCCAAGCTAAAAATATTATTGCACAGGAACAGTCCAACACCATCGAGCCACATCAAATCAGGTCGTTTTTTCTTTTCTCATATTTTAACTTATAAATAGAGCAAATACATCTATCAAAATCTATATCGGTAATTGAAAGTGTATGATGAAGCTGGAACAAATGGTAACATGACCGCTTTCTGTGATAATACATAGCGACACAACATCCTGCAAAAATGTAAAAAAAAAAAAAAAAAAAAAAAAAAAAAAAAAAAAAAAAAAAAAGGGAACCTGCTTACTAAACACACAGACAAGTAATAAAGAACAAAACAAAGCAGATGATGTGTACTAACATTATCAGTCAGAGGATAGACAATATTTACGAATTCTAAAAAACCACTACTTGTCTGGCTTGAAAGTGTCCAACTCATATGCATTTCCATCATAATCATTATCTGGTATAAAAGCAGCACGGTTGTCCCTAATTAAAAGTTACAAAAATACAAAACATGTTACTTTTCCTATATAGATTGAAGTTCAATGCATAGGGAATGAACTTAAGAAACTCATAAGATATGAAGTTCAGTCCATAGGAATTGAACTTTATAGCTTATGAGTTTTAAAGTTCATCCCCAATGGAGTGAACTTCAAACACTATATTACATTTTCTATATGGACTGGGGAATGAACTTGAGAAACTCATTGGGTATGAAGTTCAGTCATTAGGAATTGAACTTCATAGCTTATGGAGCTTTAAAGTTCATCCCCGTTGGACTGAACTTCAAACACTATTTCCCCTGTGTATGGTCTGAAGTTCAATCCATAGGGGAATGAACTTGAGAAACTCATTAGGTATAAAGTTCAGTCACTAGGGATTGAACTTCATAGCTTATGAGCTTTAAAGTTCAATCCCTATTGGACTGAACTTCAAACACTATGTCCCTTGTATATAGACTGAAGTTCAATCCATAGGGGAATGAACTTAAGAAACTCATTTAGGTATGAAAGTTTAGTCCATAGGAATTGAACCTCATAGCTATGGACCATTAAGTTCATCCCCATTGGACTGAATTTCAAACACTATGTCCCCTGTATATGGACTGAAGTTCAATCCATAGAGGAATGAACTTAAGAAACTCTGAACTATAAGTTTTGAAATTCATACCCTGTAGACTGAACTTAAAAAGCTATAGAGAAGTAATCATAAAACTACAAATAGACTTACGATCTAAGTACAGTGCCATTTCTTTGAAGTTCCAACAAATTTGTGAATTCTTCCAACACTGTCGGATCAATCTTCAAGTAGTAGAATGGAAAACTACGTATATAATTGTCCTTCCAGTTAGTGATCTTCTTTTTAGTCTTTGAAACAAAATATGGAGATAGCAACCACTGACTGGGCTTTTATTCCCTTTTCCTTAGAAGATCATGCTACTCTGGCTCCTTCTCGACTTCGATCAACTGTTCTCTATCTGCTGGATGACTTGCCTTAGGATTATCCTTATTACTTTCAAGAGCTTGTTCTTGTTCAGTCAGGTGCTCTTGTCTTCCTTCTTGATGACTTGTGTCAACATTCTCCATAACAATCTGAAGAGGTCTCTCCTGTTCCCGTGACATCATTTCTTCTTTCCCCACTTGGTTGCTCGACTACCCTTTGTCCATACCAGTTTCAACAGCATGTTGTTGTTCAGTAAGGTGCTCTTGTCTTCCTGCTTGATCACTTGCCCCAATTTTCTCCATAACAACATCAAGAGGCCTCTCATGTTCCTGCGTCATCACTTCTTTTTTGCCTGCTTGGTCGCTTGACTTACTTGCCTCAACATTCTTCATAACAATATCAAGAGAACTCTCATGTTCCTATGTCATCATGTCTTATTCGCCCGCTTGGTCGCTTGACTTACTTGCCTCAACATTCTTCATAACAACATCAAGAGGCCTCTCATGTTCCTGCATCATCACTTCTTCTGTGCCCGCTTGGTCGCTTGACTGCCCTTTTCCATAGCACTTTCAAAAGCCCGTTGTTTTTCAGTCAGGTCCTCTTTTCTTCCTGCTTGAGCACTTGCCTCAACATTCTGCATTACAATATTAAGAGGCCTCTCCTGTTCCTGAGTTATGCCTTCTTCTTTCCCCAGTTGATCAATTGAATGACCTTTGCCCATGACATTCTCAATACCCTGTTGCTCATGTTCTAACATATCCAGCTGATTTACTTCGACCTTTGCTGTATCTTCAGCATCACATGAACCCTCACTACAACTTCCTTGACTCGGTGGCAGTATATTAAATGTAGGCATATCATCGAAACGTTAATTCTTTAATTTCTTCTTTTTCCTTTGATATGTTTTTGCTTGGACAGGTGTAGAAACTACATTTTATGACAACTCAATAACATGACGACTTGACGCGTCAATAATAGGCGTGGAAGTTGCACCTCTTTTCCCCACACTCATATCCTCAGGAGTGAGACCAACTGTATTCAGATCAAGTTCTCCACTTGCAACTTGCAAGGCAATTTCTCGCACTTCCTTCTGTGCCGCAGTCAACTCACCAAACATGTCTAATTCACTTTCTGCATGCAATTGTGCAGGTGTTTTGCTGACTAACTCTACTCGCGATTCTACATGCAATTGTGTAGCTGATTTTCAACCTACACTGCCTTCTTTGCTTACATCTGAATGAGATTTCGATTTCCTAACTAAACTTCCATCACTGCCTTCTTCTTGTCTAATATATGAAGGAGATTTTGATTTTGATTTTCTGAATGAAGGAGACTTTCTCTTCCTCAATTGACTATCACCAACTCCAGCATTAACATCCTCGCCACTATAAAAACAGATATCCCTCATTTCAATGCTAGCATTGCCTCCATGTGAATATAATTTTAAGAAATGACCATAGCTGCTAGATTGTTCATTGCCCTTCGTGCACTTCCACTTTTCCGCCCATTTTCCTCCTGTTCCTCAAATTTTTTACCCCACTTCTTCATAAAATCAAGAACATAGTCAACCTTGTCCTCTAGACCACCAATAATCCCTTTATGCGGCGTCGGTGACTACGTAACCTCTTCTGAACCTTCACATTCACCTTCTGCAAAAAATAAACCAATAAAACTCATAAAAATATTCAATTAAAACATAAAAAAATAATAAAAGATGAATGTACATGATGCTTCAAACTCACTTTAACAATTGCATCAACTAAATCTTGATCAAGTTGTACACCATGAGAAGTATCTTGACTCTCATCAACATTATGCTCACGCTCATCACCAGTATCCTCGCTCTCATCACCAGTATCCTCGCTCTCATTACCAGTACCTTCACTCTCTTCAACATGATCAGTAACTTGTTTTCCTTTTCTTTGTTTGAATGCAACAATATGAGCCACTTCTGTTACCACATTCAATTCCACCGACCTTTTTTCTTCCTCAGAAAGAACAATTGGAACCATTTCAAATTTGTCAAACCTCTATTAAAAAAGAAACCATGAAAAATATATTAGCAATTCAGTAAAATAAGAATAAAACTTCTATGTGCAGAGATAGAACTTCAGTAAATAGGAATAGAAGTTCAATCCTTATGCATTGACCTTAATCCATGAGGGGAGACCTTTCAATAGCCTTATGGATAGAAATTCAGGGCCATAAAGATAGAATTTCAATCCTTATGGACAAAAGTTCAATCCATAGGAGGACAGCTTTCAACAGGCTTATGAATAGAAGTTCAGGGCCATATAGATAGAAGTTCAACAGCTATGGATAGAACTTAAATACTATATGGACAGAACTTCAATCCATAGGTACATAACTTTAACAACCTTATGGATAGAAATTCTGGGCCATATAGATTAAGAAACTCCTAGGATAGGCTATGAAGTTCAGTCAATAGGAATTGAACTTTATAGCTTATGAGTTTTAAAATTCAATTCCCATTAGACTGAACTTTAAACACTATTTCCCCCTGTATATGGACTGAAGTTCAATCCATAGGGGAGCGAACTTAACAAACTCATAGGATAGGTTATGAATTTCAATCTATATAGATTGCACTTCAATCTTTATTGACTGAGCTTCAAGCAAACAAAGAAATAATTCCAGCTATAGAAACTTACATTAACATTATGAAAATACTGGTCAACCAAACTGTTATACTGAGGATTATTGAACTTAATAAACCTCAAGATCCTCGGAAAGCCATCACTCGTAAAGTCACATAACTTAGAACCGATCGTTGGAAATAACTCAACAAACCAAGTGCACAACACCAAAGGGAATCCCAGAATAACATAGTACGCATCTTTTGCTGAACTTGCAACACTTTTATTGAGGTGTCTTCACAGACTCAAAAAGTGTCTCAAAACCCTGACTACCCCACGGATAAGCTGCACAAAGATCGCCGTTGTCAATTATGTCCAGATAATGAACATCCACCACATTGATTTTTTTCTTACAACCCAATATAATTGACTGGAGAAAATAAAACTCTGCAATCTTTACTGCATCATCTTAATCCAGCACAACTGATGTGCTCCTTGAATTGGCTACCATAAACGCACGAATGTCAGACAACAAAAGATTCTCTTTACCAGAAAATACCGATTGGGAAGCCTCCTGTCCATATTCTCAGCTGGTCTATCAAACAGATCCCCACGACTTGGAGAAAATCTCAAACTAGTATAAATATGGTATTCTTCATGACCGAAATGAATTGCACGACTAAAAACATTGAAGCTTAATATGTTTGGATCACTGGTCACAATGCGAGACAACAGTAAATAGTGCAGTAACCTCATAGAATTTTGGTACGACCGTAACTTCACAAAGCTTCCAAACACACCATTTGAAATCTTCTTATATTGTTCTACACTTAAGAAGCTTGAAATTAATTCATCCAACTTGTGCTCCCCGTGCCAATATGGATTCAAATTGAACCATTTTTCAAACGGATACACTAGATTCCCTGCCGTTCCAGCATCCATATTGCAAAAAACTAGCAATAAAAATAAACTATCAGTTGCACATACAAAACTAAAATAAAAATGCAACAAACTTAAAACCAAAAACCTCAAATTCAGTACACAAAACAAAGTATAAGCCCACACAGAAATTGAAAAAAAAAATGCGCATAAGCATCAAACTGAACTTCAGTAAAAATGAATAGAACTTCAGTACATAGCGGTGGGGGAGTTCAATCCTTGTAAATAAAACTTCAGATCATAGGGGTAGGGAAGTTCAATCCTTGTAGATAGAACTTCAGTACAGGGGAGTCCAACCCTTGTAGATAGACTTCAGTAACATAGGGAGGGGGTTCAACCCTTGGGGGTAGAACTTCAGTACATAGGGGAGTTCAATCCTTGTGGATAGAACTTCAGTCCATAAGGGTAAGGATGTTCAAGTAGGGGAGTTCAATTATAAGCACTAAAATACAGTACATAATCCAATCCTTCTAAATTGAACTTCAGTAACATAAGGAGGGGGTTCGGGGGAGTTCAACCCTTGGGGATAGAACTTCAATACAAAGAGGAAGCGGGAAAGTTCAATCCTTGCGGATAGAACTGCATTCCATAAGGGTAACAAAGTTTAATCCTTGTGGATAGAACTTTAGTCCATATGATTTGAACTTCAATGGGTAGCATTTCAAACTTCAATCAAGTAATGGGACTGCACTTCAATATACCCCAGTTTACACATACATTTACTAGGACACACACACACACACATAAGCGAGTTGCATGACACAGAATAATCATGCAAAAACTTGGCTGATGTATATGACGACTGGCATCAAACAAACAATCTGCATTTTACCCTAATCACAAACATACAAAATATAAAAGGTAACTACTAACTATCAAACATACAAATATCTAAAAATTTAAAAAAAACATACAAAATTAAACTTAAATAACGTAACATATACAAATTTAAACTTAGATAACTTAATAAATACAAATTTAACGCATATGTTTTTAAAAAAATACGAAAAAAACGTCATACCTGATAGAAATTTGATATTGCACCTAATACCCCAAGTTCCACACTGGAAAAAAACCACAATATGTTTGTCGATTTACACAGTACAATTAACAAGTGCACAAATACTGAATATACAAAGAAAATGAGACAAAAATCGAAAAGAAAGCTCAGAAATTGAATTAAAAATGGCAGTTACTGCATGGCAGCAAAGTTAAATATGCATAAGAACGGTTTTGACAAAACCCTGGGAATGCGGAAAATTATAGGGGTATTTTAGTCTTTTCTAGTTAGGCGTGTTTAATGAGTTTATTTAGTAAAGAGTCAAAAGTGGCCTCTAGTGTAAGACCAAAGAAAAAAGTGGCCTCAAAGCAAAGACCAGTGGTAAAACTGGCCCCTGGGTGAAATTTTTACATTATTTGATGTGGGATAATATGTGAAAAAGAATGCAAGTACTAGCAATACATGTATTAAAATTTTAAATTGACAAATTAACCCTCATAATAGTAAGAATATTTATTATTTATAGATTAACTAAATATTTTAAATTATATATTATATATTAATTTATGATATATCAATAATTTAACAAGAAACTATCGTTGCATTACAATCTATATATTACTTATCTCTATATTATAATCCCTGCATAGCTAATTCTCACATAGCTAATACCCGCATTGCTAATACCTGTATAACTAATACTTACATTATTAATAACTGTATTGTTCATACCCGCATTACTAATATCTTCATATATAATATTCGCATTACTAATACTTGCACAACTTGTTTGCAAACCAAATGACCCCCTAATGTTGTAACCCATCTAACTACTGTCCTACCATTTGTCTATTTTTCTTAACGTCTCGTCCCACCTTAGAGCTCATTTGTTTGCACTGTCCTGCATAACTAAGTGCATTTATTTATTTTATTGTCCAATGACTTAGCATAACTTAATAGATTTGTCCAAACCAGATCTTATACAATGTCTTAAAATCGCACAACCTTCTCTTCTCTTTTATTTTCTCTAATTTAATCCAACAAATTATTGGAGTATTAAATTTCTTTTTCTCTACCCGTATAAGCACCTCATCAAGAATAAGAAACTGTCATCGTATCTGAAATTTCCAACTCTTTATAATGACTTCCATTACTGTGACAAACAAGCCAAAGATTATCCCATAGAAACCAACCATGAACATGATCTAGATGCCTTAAGTCCTTTCAGGAACACAACGCAAGATTGATTCTCAGATCTCCTAGCACCCATCACTACCTTGACAGTGGTGGTTCTTTTCTTTGTTGAGTTACAGTGGAAAACTTATGGGCTTGATAGTGGGAGTAGATGGTGGATAGATATTGGGGATTGAAAAATAAATTATTACATAATAAATCTATTTTTTTTTTTTTTGGAATTTGTGATTCGAATGTCAATGGAGATCTACAAATTTAACTTTGTTGGTGGAGTACGAAGGTGGAAAAATTTACATGGTTGAAGCTGTGATTGTTGTATTTCTATTTGGTTTATGTTGTTTAATTTTAAAATAAAAATAAATTAACTTCTCTCAAATTCAGATGTTGGAAAATAAACCGTCTTAATTACTTAATATTCAGAACTAAATGTCACATCTTAATTATCATATGTATATTCAGGTTCAGACATCTTAATCTTAATAAAAGCAAATGGCCCCTTACCTTACCTAGATTGCTCTGCCGCTTAAGTTTTTGTTTTTTTTTTTTTTTTGGTAATACTACGAATATTATATATGTTAGGACATGCCTACAACAAGTAGAGGGCCTGTTGGGCATCAAAATTGTCTTAATTGGCCGGTACATTACAACATTCCATAGAGATGTTTTTTGGTATAGACACCCATTTGTATCAGATAAAACGATAGATAAAATACTAGTAGGGGTTGCACAAACATAGACATAGTAGAACTAGTACTAGAGACATCCGCTTAAGTTCTTAATCCTAGCATTTCGAGAAATTGGTTTAAAAAATAGACCTAAAACAGTAAATTTGTTACTCCCTCCATCCCAATTTATGTGGCACCATTTGACCGGACACGGAGTTTAAGAAAATAGAGGTTGACCTTGTTAAATATCAATTTTACCCTTGAAAAAGTAAGAGAGCGAAGATTTGAGTAATAAAAAAGTTGTTGGTAGGTTTAAAAATATGTAGGGCCCAACAAGGGTAAAATAGAGATGATGCATTAAATAGTTGTCAAATAAGGAAAGGTGCCACTTATTTTGGGACAAACAAAAAAGGAAATGGTGCCACATAAATTGGGACGGAGGGAGTAATAATTATCTGATTTAATATTTTATTTTAATACACTCTGCCCATCTGAAATTAGCACTCTCAAACTGGCATTATAATGCAGAGGATCACTACAGAAGATATCTGAGATTGAAATTAAATTTATTTGTCACTATACTCTCCATCACTGATGACATATGAATCCTTCCTATATCCTCCCAAAATTTTATTATATTTTCTCAAAGGGACGTGTATTTTCTTTCTACTAAAAGGAAAAGAAAATGAACAGGGAAGGAGAAGAGGGAAAGAGAGGGCCCATGGGGGATATGTTTATGGGATTAAATGGAAGCCAGTAATGAAAGTGCCTTTATTGCAAATCGCAAAGGAGGCCAAAGAAAGAGTGAAACAAATGAAAAGCAAGGAGAAAGAAAGAAACCTAAGCAGCAGGGGATAAGCATGTAGAATTTCAGTTCGAAACATTCAAATTTTGGGGCCCTTTGTCATGTTGTTGGGAGTCACTATCAGGGGTGGGCATTCGGAATTTCGGTTCGGGTTCGGTATTTTTTAATTCGGAATTTCGGTATTCGGTACTTAAATGTTGATACCAAATACCAAACTAAAATTTATTCGGCTCGGTTCGGTTTTAGGTAATTCGGTTCGGTTAGTTCGGTTTCGGTTTCGGTTTTTAATTCGGTTTTCCTTTCAATTTTATATCATTCAATTTATTACCAAGACTGGACTTAAAACAACTTAAAAATAGCTCAAAAACAGATTTAAAAACTGCTTAAAAACATCTCCAAAACAGCTTTAAAAACTGCTAAAAAACAGCACCTATAGCAGTGAAAAAACTGCACTATAGTACCGCACCAACAGCTTAAAAAACTGCTTAAAGCAGCTTAAAGAATAGCTCAAAATCAGCAGCTTTGCAAGGTAAAAAACAGCACCTGTAGCAGTACAAAAACTGCACCAACAATAATGAAAAACTGCTTACAAAACAGCTTAAATAACACATCAATAATGGCACCCATAGCAGTGAAAAAACTGCACCAACATCATAAAAAAACTGCTTAAAAAATAGCTCAAAAACAGCAACTGTGCAGTGTCAAAAAACAGCACCTACAGCAGTTCAAAAACAGCACCTACAGCAGTTAAAAAAACTGCACCAACAGCAGTTAAAAAAACTGCACCAACAGCTTATAAAACTGCTAAAAAACAGCACCTACAGCAGTTCAAAAACAGCACCTACAACAGTTAAAAAAACTGCACCAACAGCAGTTAAAAAAACTGCACCAACAGCTTATAAAACTGCTAAAAAACAGCTTAAATAACATCACAAAAACAGCATATACTGCAGTTAAAAAACAGCACATAAAACAGTTAAAAAACAGCACTTGCAGCAGTGAAAAAACTGCACCAACAGCTGCACCAACAGCTTAAAAAACAGCTTACAAAACAGTTAAAAAACAGCACCTGCGGCAGCTTATAATCTGCACCTGCAGCAGCTTATAAACTGCACCAACACCTTAAAAATGGACTAAAAAACAGCACCTATTCTAGCTAAAAAACTGCACCCATAGCATCTCCAAAAATTCAGCAACAAGCTAACAATATTCAAAAATAATCCATGAACCAACAACATCAAACGAAACATAAAACACAAAGCTTAATCCATTACAAGTTTACAACCAAAACATAAAGTTTAATCCAATCTCCAAATCCATCACCAACCAAAACACAAACATAATAAATAGTCTCGTTGCTAATTAAGTCTAACATGCATACCAATTTACCAAATCAAAACAACACTACTTAGAAGTTGCAACATATTGAGTTTAAGGTTGAATTACTATCTTAGACTCTTGTTGGCGTTGAAGACATCTCTTGAGATGAAACTTCAAACCCGTTGTGCCATTAGTTTTTGGATGACAATGAAAATCCCTACCACATAGCTTGCACTTTGCTAAGCGCACTTCTTCACCATCTTGAATAATATCAAAATGTTTCCAAATGAATGAGCGAGCTTTTGGAGCACGAGGAGGCATGGTTAAACACTTGAACTTCAACCTAATAAACAATAAAATTAAAAAATAGTAAGAACATTATCAAACTAAATTAAACTATTATAAAATAGGTAGAAAATTATTTATTCTTACCACATCTTGAAAGATGCAAACTATACATCAACAATGGAAGAATCTCGTCCACCACTTGCTATTTCTAAAAATAATAATTAAAAAAATTAGCCATACAACATAAATAAGTGAATCATTCAACACTACAATACGTACAAAGTATCTAAACCTTACCCATTTCAATTTGCTCAAGGTAATCCAAATCTTCTTCGACATTTATAGGGAGAGGCTCACTTCTTAACCAATCTTGAAGACAAATAAGAGATTGCACCAACTTCGGAGTCAATGAACTCCTAAATTGATCAAGAATGCGACCACCCGTACTAAATTCACATTCCGATGCAACGCTAGAGATCGGGATAGCCAACACATCACGAACCAACTCCGAAAGAATAGGAAATCTTGGAGCATTAATTTTCCACCAACCTAAAACATTAAAATTTTTATTAAATGGCTCTTGGTCTTCATTAAGGTATTTCTCAAGCTCCGATTTGGCACCTACACTTCCACTATCCTCATTTTGTCTCTTTACATGAAGCTTATTTCTCAAAAGCCCTACATCCTCACTAGACGTATCAAGTGATGCCTCACTAGATGAAGAAGGTGGAGATTGCGGAGTTATAGTTCCGGTTGAATATTTTGAAGCATACTCTCCAAACAAAGAAGTCAAATAAGTCTTAGTGTCATCTCTTATTTTTGTTGCAACTTCCATGTCATACATCTCATCAAGTGCAAGGTCCACATACACAAACTTGTTACGGGGATCCAACACCGAAGAAATAAAAATCATTTTTTTCATTAACTTAGGATCACCCCAGTATTTATCAAACTTCTGTTTCATTCCCTTTGCCATTTCAGCCAATTTAGGGTCTACATGTCTCATAGTCACTTTCAAATGAACGGCTAGCTCAGCTATTTCCTCAAAATGAGCATTAGAAGTGACATAACGTGTACCTGAAACCTTCAATGTGAGATCATAAAATCTTACAAGAAACTTTACCGTGGTTCGCACACTCACCCAATCAACTTTTTTTGCACCTGCAAGACTTCCATCTTCACAAACATAAGTAGTAAGATAAGCAGATAATCCTGTATCTTCCTCCTCAAACATTTCAAAAGCCGACTCATAATGTTGTGCTACTTCCAACATCATGTAGGTGGAATTCCACCTAGTAGGAACATCTAAGACCAATGCTTTCTTATACTCAATCTTTTGCTTTTCAACACATTCATAAAACTTCCTAAGCCTAGCAGGAGATTGTCTGATATACTTAACCATTATCCTAACACGTTCAACAGAAGGATCAATTTCCTTCAAACCATCTTGCACAACAAGGTTAAGTATGTGAGCCACACATCTAACATGAAGATGTTTATCATCCATGATATTAGTTCCCCAATCACTTAACTGTTTTGACACTCTTCTAACTGTTACGTCATTGGAAGCAGCATTATCAACAGTTATAGTGAAAACTTTATCCAAACACCAATCAAGCAAACAATTATTAATAGCACCGGCCATATCCTCACCCTTATGACTAGAGATTGGGCAAAAGTTTAGTATTCTTTTATGCAAAACCCAATCTATATCAATAAAGTGAGCAGTCAAACACATGTAATTAATGCGTTGCACAGAAGTCCAAGTATCAGTTGTGAGACATACCTTTGCTTGTACATCTCTAAAATAATTCTTTAGACTTTGCCTCTCTTGACCATAAAGTGTATAACAATCCCTAGTCAATGTCCTACGTGAAGGAACATGAAATAAAGGTTGTACTTTACTCATAAACTTCCTAAACCCTTCTTTTTCTACGAAGCTAAAGGGTAGCTCATCAACAATTACCATCTCAAGTAAAGCCTTCCTAGCTACTTCGGGATCATATTTCCAATATCCTGTTGATGCTCCATCTTTTTGGGTTAAGTCTATGATTGCTTGATTAGTTCCCATATTAGGCGGATATTGTTTGCACCTAAGATTCAAGTGTTGATGCAACCCTGTTGTTCCATTCAAAGTTGAAGCACCTAAAACTTTCTTATAATATTTACACTTTGCTTTATTAACACCAATTTCCTTAGATGTCTCAAAATGATTCCAAACCTCGGATCTACGTGTCATGGCTTTTCTTTTTTTAGAACCTTGAGTATCAATTGAGTCGGTATCTTCATTAATATGTATATTTTCACTTGAATCAGCCGCACTAACTCTACTTTCATCCGCCATCTAGGAAAAATTAACAAAGAGTAACAAATAATTACATTAGAATTGGAAAGCTATTGGAGAAGCAGACAGGTGAGAAATATCCAGAAATGCTAAACCAAATCAAATAGCAAAGAGACTTGAAACGAAGAAGAGACTTCACTGGTAGTGTTGGTAAAAGGTTTTATGTAAGAGTTTACTTATATAAAACTTGGTCCAAAGAGAAAATATGGGGAAAGTTTGTGGAATCCGACACATAAATGAATTCTCGTATAAATTTTCCTCATTTAAACTGAAATAACAAAAACCATAATTAGAGTAGTAGTTTAAATTTTTTAACTTAGAAAAGGTATCTACACCCAAGAAAGTTAGTTCTGTACGTAACACGACATTATTATTTCGTGGTGTTCAAACCAAACAAAATTAATGAATCTTAAGTTCACTGTGTGACACAACACTATTCCATCGTGTTCAAATCAGACAAAATTAGTGAATTCGTAATACAGCGAAAATCAATTAATAGTAAGTTTTATGTACAGCAGAGCCAGAGTAGGCAGTAACACAGGTTGAGAAATGAAAGTGTTTCAGGCTACAAAAACACACTTGAAACGAAGAAGAGACTTCACTGGTAGCACCGTAGCAGCAGAGGTGTCAAATTGAAAACAAACATAAGGTTAAGAGTATTACCTCTTCGACTTCGAGAGCAGAGTAGTAAGCTAGCAGGACGTCGATCTACAGCAAGTCAGCAACGGCGTCGTGAGAAATAAAAAAGAAACCAATGATCTGGCGAGGTGCTAAAGCCGAAAGGACTAAAGGTCACTCATGAGTGTAAACCCTAAATTCTAATACTGATTACTGAGTTAGTGTAGTGGACTAGTGTCTGTGTGTGCTATTTTCTAATTGGGCTAAGAAAACTATTGGGTTTGGGTTTAGTTAGAAACTTAGAATTGTATTAGGTATATATTTTAAATATGTACATTAAAAAATTCGGAATTTCGGTATTCCGAAATTTGACATCTCAAAACCGAATTCCGAACCGAAATTCCGAAAAATCAAATTTTTTTACCAAATAGTGTTCCGAAATTCCGAAACCGAAAAATCAAATTTGGTTCGGTTCGGTTTTTCGGAAATCGGATTTTATGCCCACCCCTAGTCACTATTCACATATGTCTGTCTCTTAGAAATCTAGTGGGTTGTTTGAACTTTAACCAACACTCCCAAGCTGCTTTTCTAAATTCTATTTTTGTTTATTCAAATTCCACCAAATGATTTGTTCACTCATTTATTTCACTATCAATACCATCCATAAGACCACCGTTGGATGGAACAAACAATAAACATAAACAAATTGGGAGGTGTTATAAATTAATTTGTGTAGATGACCACTACTCATCATTATTCAATTGTAACATATGGTTTACTACCCCCACTTTCTCCTACTTAATTCCTCCCCACTAAGTGACCACTAATTTCTTATTAAGTCACTACTTAATTCTTGTAACTTTTGGGTTGATTTGTAACCTATGTATTTGTATCCTATAAATAGAGCACATTTGACTCTATGGATGACACACTTGAAACACTTTGAGAATAATACAAGTTCTTCCTTCTCCTCTCATATATTTTTTTTCTTCTTGCACTATTTTACTATTAGTTTTACAACACGTTATCAGCACGAGTCTCTATTTTATTACACGATTTAGAAGAAATGAAAAGCAAATTATGATGCAATTGATAGAAGCCAATGTTCTGGTTGCTAAAACAAGATAAGTTTTTTTTTTTTTCTAAATTCCTTCATATTATGATTTTTGTTAATTTCAAAATTAATAGTACCCTATTTTCATTTTGTTTTATACCACTTTAAATTGTGGAAACATTTCACTGACTTTAACTTTTGTCTATCCTTCCATTGTTTGGTTGATTTTGTAGCTATCATTTGACAACAATTTAAGGGTGCATGGCCTAGCAACATGATATTGTAGATCAGTTCTACTCATGTTTCAAGGAACACAAATCTCTTTATGACTCTATCTTTTACAGTTTATAATCTTAAAAGGAAAGAGAACTATTTTATTAAATATTGTTCGAAAACAAAGATATATTGGAATACATGCATGTAACAATTAATATACATCTCATACTTAAAAAGATTTTATATGATTATGGTGTTAATAATTGTGGTCTAATTATCATGAAAAGTTTTACAACACGTAAATGTGTACGCAATTATTTTTTCATGTAAAAGTGTAGAAGAGCCTAAGTTTCAAATATATTTTTCGAAATTGCTATCATATTGAGACTACAAATATGGGAAGATTTAATATCTTCATATTACTACAGTCATAGCGGGTAAGATATATGTATATAATAAAGGGTTACCCGCCTCTTCCTTCAGTTTGTACTATATAAATATAAGAATATCATGTGAGATATATGTGCTTGAAAAGCTCCCGTCTCTTCCTCAAGTTTGTACTACACAAAATATAAGTGTGGTAGAATCATATGTACATGTCACAATAAACTTTTAGTTTATTGTTACAAAGCCCATGCTATAGTAAACCATAATTTTACTAGATGATCAATTTATTACTTGGCATGACCAGTTTGACCATCCCGGTTCAAATATGATGCACAAAATATATTGCGAATTCGCATGGGTATATACTGAAGAATCAGGAATCTTCAAGAATTCTCATTGTGTTGCTTGTTCTCATGAAAATTATTAGACCAACTAAATTTGGGATCAGGATTCCCGCACTTCTGGAATGTATAAAAGGTGAATATGGGCCCGTTCACCTGCCATGTGGACCATATAATTATTATAAATAGATGCATCTATGATAAGGTCACATGTGCGTTTTATTACAAACCCGCAATGGTACTTGCGAGGTTAAGTATTTGCTCAAATAAATCTTATTATGAGCATATTTTCAGCTTATGCAATCAAGACAATTTATCTTGATAATGTTGGCAAGCAAGTTTAGCATATTCATATATTGAAAGCCTCCAATTGCTAAACCATGCATATGAGAACAATGCTACCTAAATCAGGTAAGAGGTATGGTATATCCATAAAGCAGCACTTGTGCACGACATGCTATAAAATGAATTCTCCCTCATAATTGGTTCAGGGTCAGGAACCAAATACCTTCTATCTAATAATTTTAATGTGTGGTATATTATCAATTGCTCCACCGCAATGTACAAAGATGAATCCCATATAATGTTGGGAACGAATGTTAGTTTGGCTAACATTAGGGGGAGAAATTAAAGCAGCTGAGGAATAAATAAATTAAATTATTATTTGATTATGATCCTCATAAAAGATAATGCAAGTCACTGCCAGACGCATTACTGACCCAAAGAAAAATATTATATATTCCAGCTGCTAATGCTCCTGATGTCCTGGTGAGACAATCTATTTATGTAAATTAGTCTAAGGCACGCGTGAAGCGTGGTAGACCATTCGGTTCCAAAGGTAAAAGTCCTTGAAAAACGAAATGAGCAAATATTTGAGATAGTCAAATAAGGAGGCAGGCTCTAAAAGAGTCCACGACACAACACTTCAAATATTATGAATGTGAAGAGATCTCAATATGTTATTTCAGATTGGGAACCGAGATATGAAATTATCGTCGACGATATCTTACATATATTATAAAGCTCAATATTTATATGATTATGAGGATCTTGAGCTTAAGTCTGTTAGGAATACAGACATGAAACTATTGGCCAAAAATAGCAAAATGCATTCAAGCAAAAATTGGCTTCACTCGAGTGACGTGAAGGTTTTGGACCTATAGTCCAAACACCTGAAGGTGCAAAGCCAGTGGTGTACAAAGATTTTTTTGTGCAAAAATATTGATAATAATAAGTCGTTAAATATAAAGTACGACTTGAGGCACAAAGATCTGATATTGATTTTATGGAGCTATATTTTCCTTTTGGTTGATGCAATCACCTTCAGGTATGTTATATGTCTGGCAGTGCATGAAAGACTTGATATGCGTATGAATGTTGCAACAGCCTTTTATATGGCTCATTGAGCAACAATATATTTATCCTTGAAGGATTCACGATCCTAGAAGCATGTAAAGGTTCCCGGGAAACCTATTCAATGAGCTTATTAAATATTTATACGGATTAAAACAATCCGGCCACATATGGTAAAATTGCGTTTGCGAGCTTCTTGATATTGAAATATTATATTTTAATGCAATTGGTGCATTGAAGTATCTTACCAAATATACTCTATTGGTTATAGCTTCTGTTATAAGCTTATTGGTAAGATATAGTTCTTCCTCAATGCGAAGACATCAGAAGAATACATGATATCTACTTGATCTACAAAGTCTGATATCAACTTGGTATTTATTTGTTGTGGTAGAATACCTATATTGTGGAATTTTATAAAATCAATTGCTGCTGCTACATCTTCAATTTATGAAGAGATAATAGCCATGCTTGAAGCTATGCGACAATATTGGTGATTGAGATCAAGGACTCAACATATTCAGCAACAATGTGGTATTTTTTTGAAGACGAGGATCCCAGTAATATTATATGAAATATTGCATGGATAGTTCAGCTAAAAGAAAGATACAATTAAAGGAGACAAATATTCAACAAGATTCCTTTTTAGTCGTGATCTTCAAAAGAATGATGAAGTTAATGCTTAAGAATTCATTCCAGTGATAGTTTGGCGTATCTGTCCACTAAGTCATTGCCAATCTCAATATTTGAGAAGCTGATTTACAAGATTGGAATGTGTCGTCTTCAAGATATTAAATGATGTTTTCATCAGGGGGAGTAAAGTACGCGTTGCACTCTTTTTCCCTTAACAAAGTTTTATCCCACTTGGGTTTTACTTGTAAGGTTTTTAATGAGGCAGCTCTAAAGGCGTATTACAGGATGTGTGTACTCTTTTTCCTTCACTAGGCTTTTTTCCACCGGGTTTTTCCTAGTAAGGTTTTAACGAGACACATTACCTTCCAAATGGTCATCCAAGGGGGAGTGTTATAAATTAATTTGTGTGGATGACCACTACTCATCATTATTCAATTGTAACATATGGTTTACTACCCCCACTTTCTCCTACTTAATTCCTCCCCACTAAGTGACCACTAATTCCTTATTAAGTCACTACTTAATTCTTGTAACCTTTGGGTTGATTTGTAACATATGTATTTGTATCCTATAAATAGAGCGCATTTGACTCTATGGAGGACACACTTGAAACACTTTGAGAATAATACAAGTTCTTCCTTCTCCCCTCATATATTTTGTTTTGTTCTTGCACTACTTTACTACTTCCTATGTTTCAGAATGGATGAACCTTTTCGCTTTTCGAGAGTCAAACTGGATGAACTTTGACCAACAATTTAAGATGATTTTTTTCATCATATTGGTATGCGAAGAGTTGCATGTTATAGTACTTTTCGTATAGTTTTTGAATATGCAAATTTTTATTTGAAAATATTAATTTAATATAGTTTAATTTAAGTTCAAAGATTAGTCAAATTGACTTTCAAAAAGTGAAAATGTTCATTCTTTTTTAAACGGACGGAGTATTAATTTTACAACAGGAGGAAATATTTACTAGTAAAAATTTTGGTCAAAAGACCCATCATTTCTCATCTGAGATTCCGATCCTGTGGTGCTGTGTGGTTGGGAACTAAAAAGATCTATCTAAAGCTGCTTTCTCCCCTCAAATGTCTCAGAGCATCTTTCCAGAAATGTATGTATCAATCAAAGTACCCCCTTTCACTCTACTCTATTCTCCACATAAAAATCACCAATAGTAAATTTCTCTATCATCATGAATTAAAAGTGCTTTGATTATTGGGAGAAAACTCAAAACACATTGTCTGCCACTAGTTTCAGTTCTCATCACCCGGGTAATATGAAAAAGAAATATTTCTTTGAGTTAAAAAGGAACTCAAGGAGTTTTGCATAAAGGCAGATGGAAGAAACTTTATTTAAAAGAGAATGATAAAGAAAATATGTAAAGACCAATATCGAAATATCATTAGGCTTTTGACATACTGAAAAGGATAAAAACGCTTAAAGTTACCAGTTCATTGGAAAAGAGTAACAAACAACAGTTCATTTGATTTTTAACTGTCGACAAAATCAAGAATTTACCAGCAAGATTAGAAGATACAGACATCTTTTGCTTCAATTAGATCTGCAGGTGCACATTAACAAAGGAACAGATTTCTGGGGGGTCGTTATTTTGAGAAAGGTACTTAAAAAAAAAAAAGTACAATTGCTAGAGTAAAAAAGGTTATAATACTATCTAATCATTAATATATGTTCTTCTACCTCAGAGAATTTGGAGATTTACTTGTTTCCACCATGAACAAAGAATCAAGAAAAAGGATAAAAAGTACTCAACTTTAATCCTTTATTTTTTCTTTCTAAAGAGGCTTGCTCCTCTTGTGGGTAGCTTTTCCATCTGATCTCAAGGCACCAGTTGAATCCCCTTCAGATGAACCATCCACTGATTTGCTGAAAGAACATGAAAGATCTGCATAAAGGTCAACCACCCTTCTTATGTTGTTGTTGAGTTCTCTGATTAACCCCACATTCCTGCTTAAGTTATCAGGGATCTTGGACTCATGATTCTGATTAATCTCATTGATTAGTAACCTATTTTGATCCAATATGTTCTGTACTTGAACAAAGCTCTTCTGAAATGTCTGAAATACCTTGCCATCTATTTGACTACCATTACCTAGACCTGAAAATGTATCCCCCTCCATAATTCCTTTTTTTTTTTTTTTTTTTTTTTTTTCTTGAGTTGGTGAAGGATTCTCTTTTCAATTCAAAGCAAATCTGCAAAGGAGATCCCAAACAAAAGGACCACAAAAACATAAGACAATAATGAGGAAAAAATAAAAGGAAAAAGACAATTTGTAGATGAATATTTTTTAGTTTCAGAAAACAAACAACCATCATCACATCTTCTCATCTGTACTGCTATAGTATATAAAGAAAAGGCTGAGACAAAACATGGGAAGTTTTTCTTGTTTAAAACAAATTGTACCTAACAGACAACATCTGAAATTAATGTCATGATTTCTACTTTTCACAAGGATTATGTAAGATACATGGAGTATGCAATTATTAATATCATTGTTAATTTTATTAGTACTACTCACGGTTTATGTATTAGTGAGTGGGAGTTTTATTTAAGGTATGATGAGATGTAAAAAAGTAGATCCTATTTTCCATAAAAGGGAACCTTTTTAGTGTGTACTCACTCCAGCTACAGGGCTAAGCTCAGAGTTTCGAAAGAAGGATCTACAGAACCAGAAATGACCACTCAATGTTTGCAGTATAGATTTGGCCATAACTCTCATATGAGTCTGCTTTCAACAAAATGCACAGAGAAACATCATTAACCCACCCACCACCCTCATTTCCCCCACCCCACCTCCCTGTTGGGGTGCAGAAATAAATAAATTCTCCATGAGGAAAAAAAAATAAGAAGTCTTGGTGGTAAAGATAAGTTAAAAAGAAAAAAATAACCATTTGCATTATCAAAAGGATCAAAATGCCCAAATTATAAAGAAACAAAGACAGAATTCAAATGGAAAAAACACCCAAAATATAAGATTTTGAAAAACGACACTAAAGAAAGTCTCAAACTCCATTGAAAATTCTATCTCAACACAAAGGTATATAAGGAAACAATTCAGAAAAATAATATAGTAGCAATAATTATTCAGGGAGTAAAAGCTATAAAAATCAAGAATTTAATAGCTGGTAATATAGATTTAACAAACCTACCAACTTGGGAACTCATAAACACTTTGAAATAGTTTTAGTTTGTCATATGAGGCTGAACAAAGAAAAGTAGAAGAAAGAATAAATAAATATAAGATAATTGAAGTAAAACGTACCTTGAACATGAGAGAACATCATGGTGAGGGAAGAGAGGGAGTAGACATAGATTGGAAAAGCCGAAATGATCGGCGATTGAATCGAATCTCCTAAAAAGAGGAGAGAGAAAGAATATGTAGATTTGACAGTCACGCTACAACACACCCTCCTTTATATCTTCTTCCTTCTCTGTCCGAATTAATTGTTACTACTATATTCATTATTTTATTTTCTACCTATATGGTAAGGAGTGTGTAGCTATTATTGCTCCCTTTGTGTTCCCGTATTTATGAAATCTTTGCATTTTTCTAAGTTTGATATACATTTTTCTTTGGTCACATCAAAAATTATGATCCGCCAAAAGGGCTTTAAGTTATTGTATTGGCCTAAATCAAATTAGGATAATAAATAAAATTTGTATGAGTTTATAAACAATATATTGTATTAAAGTTGTCTAAAAACAGTAAATTGAGGATGACGATTGAATGATGAGAACGAGAAAGTAAAGATTTCAATAACTGCTTTGAGTATACAATTTGATAGAGTTTCAGTAAGTAAATTTTTTTTTTTTGGATCTTTTACAAGATGAAAGAAACGATAATTATAGCATATCATTTCTGAGGGCAATTAATTAAGGTCATAATCACACGTTCAGATCATGGGTTGCTCACGTTTCCATTCATTAAAAGTTGAGTTAGTGGGCGGAGATCGTGGGGTGACTCATCCGCTGGAATTGGACTGTACCCCGACGCTTGGATTCCTCACTTCAGGGGCTCGATTCTATAAATCACCTAGGCAGTATGCCCCCGAGGCATAACAAGAACTTTGACCTCTGGGCTTCACCTTGGAAGCCATGCTATTCGCCTCGCGTCTAATCTTATGAAACGATTCATGATGTGTCCCGAATCATACGTTCGAGGTGCTATGTGTGCAAGTCGTTTTCTACCCAATACAGATAGTTCCCCCACTCCTCGGGCAAATGGCAGAGTTTCTGAGGAGTGGAATGAGATTAGGCGGGAAAATGACACCGGGAGATATACGCCAAGCATTTCAAGAAAGAGTCCATCACTTCAACTTCCGTCCCATCACACGTGGTGACCGTTAAATGGTCACGCTGCTTCACCTGCTCTTCCCTATCACGACCCTACTTAGGCCCTGATCGGCGCTAGACAAGGCTAAGCCTACCTAGCAAACCTAACATATTCGAGCAGAAAATTCGGCAGAGTTTCCGTTATAGCGGGAGCAAATCAAAATTTTAAACCTTTCAAAAAACAACCAGAACCAGTCTAACAATCAACTACAACATCATTACGCATATTCAAGCTTTAAATAAGGTTCAACAAAACCAAATTCACGTTGTCCACGACAACAATTCTACTACGGAATACTTTAACACTAACATAAATCAAAAAGACATCCAAACACTGACTAAGAAGCAAACTCTAGATTAAACAAGACAACCACTAATGTAATCCAAGAATAAATAATGGCCCACGCGGAGTAAATGCGGGGCTTACTGAATCGATCCTCAGCTCTGTCACTCACCTTGACTCAAAGTATCAGCCTTAACTAGCTTATCTATGAGTGGGGAAAAAAAAGTTAGTCACACAGACTAAGTAAGGACAACATCAACCATAGCGTATTTTATCAGGGACACACATATTTAAAAAAAATAATGCATATGTACGATAATCAATAATACTTGAATTGAAAATAATAATCAACTATTTCAACCATTGTAGCTCATATCTTTATCTAGTAGGAGGTTCTTAAACCAGAGTCGAATATTACTTTCTGACACCATGAGTTTAACATGACTGTTTGACTACCCCGTCAGCTGGATTCTCTTCTAGAGGGTGGACTAGTCCTTTCCTACTAGTTGAGGAGAAATACAGTACAAGGTACACCAGGCCTAACGATCCCGAACGACGATTCAACTAAGTTAATTCCCAAAATAATATTTATTTTATAAAACATTATCCCAATTTTTTTTACTTTCTTTCTGACAAAAGATATTTATTCAAATCTTGAATAAATCAAGGTTTCGAAACAAATCAATTATATCAACAAATCAAGTACCAAGATAATATTCAGATATATCAACATACCAATTATACTAGCGCTTGTCCCATGCAATTAAAATAATTTAATTGAAATAGTATTGATGCAAGAAAATAAGTTGCAAATATGCTATAGCTGAAAACCAACTACAGGAGATATTTCACTCACAGTACTAGCTTCCTTTGTCCCCAACGTGTGTTCACAAGCTAGTGATTGGCTTGCTCCACAATCCTAAGTAAATTATCACCATTCTATGTATCAATTGCAAGATCATATCATAATTCTTCTTATTATAATTCATTCTTGAAACCTATATACTTTCCTACTCTAATTCTCTACTTAATTAGTATTAGTGTAGCACCTCAAACAATCTGTTAATTCTCTATCACGATAACACATAGTGAAGTAATTTTATTAAAGCTAAAAATTCAATTACTCGATCTTAATTTATATTTCATAGTTCCGAGTTGGCGTTTTGTACTAGTTTCTTCTTCGATTTTACTTGTCTTCTCATATATCTTCCTTTATCTTTACATAGCCAAATTTGAAATCTTGCAAAAAGTACTTAGATCTAGGAAGGCCAGGAATAAGGACAAGATGAAAAATTGTCATGCTTACCTTGCACAATTTAACAAAGAAAGAATCTTTCTTTTTTTTTTTCTCTGGTGCCTTGCCTCAATTTTTACGAGATTGATCACTTTGTTTTCGGCGTCAATGGCTTGACATGAGTTACTTAGTTTAGGTGTAATTTTTTTTTGTCCTATTTGATTGACTAAAGGACATCAACCTTTTTATACTTTTTAAATGGGCTAATTGCTCTTCATGACAAGGGCCCAATTCTACTTTAGTCTTTTAGCCATATTTCAAGACCAATAAATTATTATTATTATTATTATTATTATTATTATTATTATTATTATTATTATTATTATTATTATCTATTTTGTTTTCAGTGTTACTACATTCTTCCCCCAAACTAGGCGACTCCATAGCAACTATCGTGAAGTCATTTTTCTAAAGAAGTGTTTGTAGCATCTCAAATAATAGAGCATCATATCCATACTTGTACAATTTATTCACTTTTATGAACATTTAGGGTGCCAAATGACTTCTAATATCCTTCGAATTTAATAATTATCGTGATTCCATGGTCTAACTGCATCCCATATGCATATTATTTGGTGTATACGTCTAATACACATATACTATTGACCGTCTACGTAGGTCTCCACTTCCGGAATCCTTGTCCAGACTTTATATGGTGATATGACATTAGCATTATGCTTGAACTAACTCGATGAATGACCTTTTCCATAAGACCTGCTCTATAATCGACTTCTCTGCTCTATGTGAAACAATTTTCATAGCTTTGGAGATATGGAATCATGTATATATTAACTCACTCGTAAGCATGTCTAATCAGTCTTTCTATTCAATTCTCAATATAATCATTCCTTCACTTGGTCTTTTATTCTTCACTCGCGTATTCATCGCAGGTACATCAGAATCTCACTCTGGACTATCACTTTGTCACGACCCTAAGGCCATGATCGGCGTTAGACAAGACTAAGCCTACCTAGAAAGCCTAGCATATTCGCACAGAAAATTCGGCAGAGTTTTTCCGGTACCGGGAGCAAACACAAATTTTAAACATGTCAGAAAACAACCAGAACCAGTCTAACAATCAACTACGACATCATTACGCTATTCAAGGTCTAAATAAGGTTCAAAAAAACCAAAACCACGTTGTCCATGACAACAGTTCTACTACGGAATACTTTAACACTAACATAAATCAAAACGACATCCCAAGACTGACTAAGGAGCAAACTCTAGAGTAAACAAGACAATCACTAATGTAATCCAAGAATAAATAATGGTCCACGCAGAATAAATGTGGGGCATACTGAATCGATCCTCAGCTCTGTCACTCGCCTTGACTCAAAGTATCAGCCTTAACTAGCTTATCTGTGAGTGGGGAAAAAAAGATTAGTCACACAGACTAAGTGTGAACAACATCAACCATAGCGTTTTAATCAGGGACAAACATATATAAAAAAATAATAATGCATATGTATGCTAATCAATAATACTTGAATTGAAAACAATAATCAACTATTTCAACCATTTTAGCTCATATCTTTATATAGTGGGAGGTTCCTAAGCCAGAGTCGAATATTACTTTCTGACACCATGAGTTTAACACGACCGTCTGACTACCCGTCAACGGGATTCCCTTCTAGAGGGTGGACTAGTCCTCTCCTACTAGTTGAGGAGAAATACAGTACAAAGTACACCAGGTCTAACGACCCCGAATGGCGATGTGGCTAAGTTAATTGCCAAAATAATATTTACTTTATAATACATTATTTCAATTTTTTTTACTTTCGTTCTGACAATATATATATATATATATATATATATATATATATATATATTTATATATATAGCAACTCTTGAATAAATCAACGTTTTGAAATATATCAATAATATCAATAAATCAAGTATCAAAATAATATCCAGATATATCAACATACCAGTTATACTAGCGCTTGTCCCATGTGATTAAAATAATTTAATTGAAATAGTATCGATGCAAGAAAATAAGTTGCAAATATGCTATAGGTGAAAACCAACTACGGGAGATATTTCACTCACAACACTAGCTTCCTTTGTCCCCAACGTGTGCTCACAGGCTAGTGATTCGCTTGCTCCACAATCTAAAATAAATTATCACCATTCTATGTATTAATTGCAAAATCATATGATAATTCTTCTTGTTATAATTTATTCTTGAAACCTATATACTTTCATTCTCTAATTCTCTACTTAATTAGTATTAGTGTAGCTATAGTACCTTGCACAATCTGTTAATGCTCTATCACTATGATGAAGTTATTTTCTTAAAGCTAAAAATTCAATTACTCAATCTTAATTTATATTTCATAGTTCCGAGTTGGTGTTTTGTACTAGTTCTTTCTTCGATTTTACTTGTCTTCTCCTATATCTTCTTTTACTTTCACGTAGATAAATTTTAAATCTTACAAAAAAATACTTAGCTCTAGGAAAGCTAGGAATAAGGACTAGATGAAAAATTGTCATGCTTATCTTGCACAATTTAACAAAGAAAGAATCTTTCTTTTTTATATTCCCTGCTGCCTTGTCTCAATTTGTACGAGATTGATCACTTTGTTTTCGGCGTCAATGGCTTGACATGAGTTACTCAGTTTAGGTTTAATTTTTTATGTCTTCTTTTTTCCTATTTGATTGACTAAAGGATAACAATTTTTTTATAATTTTTAAATGGGCTAATTGCCACTACCATCATCATCGACGGTAGATTAATCAATGTTCCTGAACCCTTGAATTTCATCACGCCAACAGATGATGACAATGAGGTGACATCTCAAGCGGGTGGCTTAAACCCAAGGCGGCGTAAAGCCACCGCTGGTCGCGATAAATCAGAGGAAGTGGATGGCGATGACGACGACGCTGCTGACATCGAGGAAGCAGGTAGCAAGGATGTTGAAACCAGAGCAGCGGGCAAAATTGAGGCTGGACCCTCGAAGTCAAAGAAAAAGAAAAATTCCATTGAGAAGGAGCTTGAGCCATACCAAATTATTCCTTCGAACTTTAACATAGATAAAAATTTCAAGTTGCAGGACTAGTCGGTCGCTCAACAAGAAAAGAATAGGAATTTTCTAGTACATACTACGATAACTTTGATCGCTCAAGCCTACATGGCTCCGGTTTTTGAAGATTGTGGATGGGGACCCCAGGTCAAGATTGGTGTCCCCGCCCTTAATAACAGTTTCTCTGACCACGTGATGGGGTTCTCCTTTGCTTATACATACCCGTTTAAAAGTGGGTTCACTCCCCGTTCATCGGGTGATTGACGAATTTTGCCGAACATATAACCTCTGTTTGGCTCAACTTGGCCCGGGGGTTTGGAGGGTGATTCAATGCTTAGACTGGTTGAGTCGAAAGGTCAAGGTACCTTTCACTTTCCAGCATCCGATTGCTCTATTCTATCCATACCTCCACAAGGGTGGAATTGTTGATTTAAACAATCGAGCCAAGTACTCGATACTCACAAAGAGCGAAGACCACGGGGACCGACGCTGGCGTGATCGCCATATTCTTTTGTCAACATATCAGCTGTCCACCAAACCTGGTTTTCCCAAGGAATGGAATAATAAGCGAAAGTAATCCGCCCTTATTATCCAACTTTTTTCTTTTAATTCCTTCGAAGAAACCCTTTCATGGTTTATTTCCCCTTTGCAACTAACAAAGTCCCCGTCAATCCTCCTGCCGATTTGTTTAACTAGGTCAAGGCAATAACAAAGGCCCGAACTTGTCCCAACAGGACTTGGATGAGTATAGCCACCGATAATAGTTGGGCGTGTAAGAGACATGGTGAGTAACTTGTCACGATTTGATTCCCAAGAGGATCGCTGGAAGTCTTCCTTTTGCTGATTTTTCTTCTTTCTAGAAGATTTTCCAAAGAAGGTTGCTAGCACCTAGCCGAAGAAGAAAAAGAGCAAAAAAAGGAAAAGGAAAGAAAAACAAGGAGGAGAATGCCCCTGATGCTGATGACTGCATGGCCATGATGGATAGCTTAATCTCCACTTTGAAGAAAGCCAAAGCCTCCAAGCCTTCGAAGGGCTCCTTGGGTGAGGGGACCTCCAAAGGTAACGATGATATCTTTCTTGGTTGCTTTACTTGCATTTCAAAATCTACTCCTTCTGCTCTTAAGCCTCCAACTTACATTCCCACAGCTTCAAATTGAAAGAAGGGGACCTCAGAGAAGGCGTCTCGTAGCGTTCACCCTCGTGTCGAAGTAGCAACTACTCCAGGTCCCGAGGCTATTGTTGAAACGCGGCAATGCTTAAGGGATGAGCCTAGCAATGAGGTGGACGCCGAAGTTTCCAAGGGCATTGAAGTGGTAGACCTCGAGGGTTCTGACCAAATCACCGCCAAGGCCAAAGACACATCCAAAGTTGGCGAAGTTGAAATCCCTTCTGCTGCTGAAGAGAGGACAGCACCCAGCGCTGCACGCGCCAATTATGAGCCTCCCAGGGCCTCGGCCTCTCAAAGGGACACAAGAATGGTCGGAGTTCCTTCTAACTTATGCCTTTTTTATGATACCATGGTTGTTCCCATGGGAGTTAGAGGATTGCTTGGGGTAAAAGAGTGGGATCGTGTCAAGGACATGGCCCGGGGGATCTGATTGCTAACTCTGCAAGCACGCCATTCAGGTACACCTTCGTTGTTTACAATTTTTCTCCCAACTAACTTTTTTCGTCCTGACCTTCATTCAAATCTTTTGTAGAGTTACCTATATGATATCAAGGCAGTGGAAATGGAGGTCCATTGAGCAGCTTATATTCAGCAGGTCGCGGACGCTTGGGATCGTCGACAAGAGGAGCTTAAAGCTGAAATTGCCTCTTTGCAAACTCAACTAGCCAAGTCCAATGCTGACATGCATGAAATTGTTGGTACCTCCGAAGCCCAAATGCAAACTCTGAGAAAAAACCGTAAGGTCGAGTGCTCGAGACTGAATGCCGAGGTGGAAGAGCTTCGTGGTGATGCGGCAAGAGCCAATGTCGAGCTGATTGATAATGCTCAAAAGCATCACGACAAGCTAAAAGAGCATATGCTCATGATAAAGGAGCTAGAGGGCAAAGTGGAAAATATTTTGGCCCTCGAGGCTGAGGCTGAGCAGCTCCAGGGGAAGATTTCCGACTTCAAAGGGATAATTAAGGTCAAAGCTGCAAAAGCGAAGTTAGATAAGCATTGGGTTGTCGTCAAGACTCGGCTGAAGGTTCTTAAATAATGCCAGGCTGGCGAGCTTAACTTGGAGGCTGAAATTGCAATGGCTGAAAGCAATGCTACTAAAGCCCAAGCCGTTATAGATGAGCTTCCTTCAAGTGAAGGCTCGGGCGATGATGAATCCGAGGATGATGAAGACAAAGATGGCGAGGAAGGCAGTGAAGATGCTGAAGATGGGACTTTCGAGGGGAAAGGCGGTCCCGATGCTTAATAGTTTTATCCTTTGCATTTGTTTTTGTTATGGCCGTCGAGCCATTTTGCATAGATAACTTTGTGGCCTCCGAGCCTTTATTAATGAATAGTTTTTGAAGCCTTCGGGCTTCTTTCAATGAAATTTATTTTTGTTTCCAAATGTTAGCATTTACTTTGTCAAAAAGCGCGATACGTCACTTAGAATATTTTTGCTTTCGATGCTTTATTAAAATTTGAAACAAACCGATGCTAGCTTAGAATGTTGTCTCATTCCTGAGCTGTGGCATAAAGAAACGATCTCAATTGAATAATATAACTTCGGGAGTTAAATATTGAAATAAAGAGATGTTGAGTCAAGTTCTATTCATTGATAATAATAAGCCATAACAGGCGTTTACATGAACCCAATCGTGGTTAGACTTGGGCAAAATTTTGAAACAAAGACACTATCTGGTGATAAATTCAATAATACTAAGCTAATCTTCGAGAGACAGTCCCCGGTGTAATATTGATAGCTAGTCTTCGGGTTTTTTTGCAATTTCCGATATGAGAGAGAGTCGATCTTGATTGCACACTGACCCTTTTAGTCCCCCAATGTTCGGGTGTGAATAGTGAGGACCCGAGCACTGTAATTCATTCCCTCCGCTTGCTGAAAAAGGTAAAGCAAAGAAAACGGGGGGTCAGTTTATTTTTTAACCTAATTAGAGCAATTACGGCTCGGGCCGTAGGTAATTCATAGACATGGGGTAACATACCTCGGTGTCACAAATAGTATCATTTTAAATTGGAGATGTTCCAATTCGAGGGCTCTACTTTTCTTTTCATGTCCTCCAACTGATAAGATCATTTGCGGACGATTGCCTTAATACGATAAGGTCCTTCCGAATTTCCAGCGAGCTTGCCAGCAATTTTTTCTCTTTGGTGGTTTGGTTCGAGGCTTTTAACACATAATCTCCAACTTGGAAAGCCCTGAGTTTAGCCTTTCTATTAAGGTAAGCCTCGATTTGCCTCTTTTAGGCTGCCAACCGAACCAAAGCATTCAACCTTCAAGCAATTCTAGTTTCACACGCATCGCCTGTTGATTTGACTCTTCAGTTGCATGTGCATACCAAAGACTAAGTTCGCCAACCTTGACAGGAATCAAAGAATCAATGCCATTTTCCAAGGAAAATGGAGTTTTACATGTGCTGTTCTTTTCTGTAGTTCGTATTGCCAGCATCTCGGGAAATTCATCGGGCCACAGGCCTTCTGCTTCATCAAGCCTTTTCTTGATGTTTTTAATAATCACTATGTTTGAAGATTCAGGTGATCATTTGCACTTGGATGATATGAAGTTGACACAATTCTTTTGATGCCTCATTTATTGAAAAAAATTGTGACATTTGAGCCGATGAACTGAGGGTCGTTGTCACATGTTATCTCCTTTGAGACACCAAACCGACAGATGATGGTCTTTCGTATAAAACTAATTACTTCAGTCTGTTTTACTCGAGCAAAGGACCCTGCTTCTACCCATTTGGTGAAGTAATCAGTTAGCACTAAGATGAACCGAACACTGCCTTTAGCCTTTGGCAGTGGTCCAATTATGTCCACTCCCTATTTCATAAAAGGACATGGCGACACGACTGAATGTAGAGGCTCGGCCTGTTGGTGAATCATTCGAGTGTGTCATTGGCATTTATCACATCTTTTCACAAAGGCCTTAGCATATGCACTAATGTCTGGCCAATAATAACCTACCCGAAGCAATTTACAAACTAGAGCTTTGCCTCCCGAGTGGTTACCACACTCACCTTCGTGCACTTCACTCATTACATACTCAACTTCCCTCGGACCCAAACACTTGGCCATCGGGCTGCAGTACAACCTTTTGTACAGTTGCCTCTGGATTATTGAGTAGGGAACCACTTGCTTCACAAGCTTCTTGGCTTCCTTCTTATCCATTGGAAGAGTCCCCGAGTCCACATCGGAGATCAATTTGGTTCGCCAATCCCATGTATTGCTCACTAAATTAACTTTTAATTTTATCCTTTCTACAACATATGAAAGAAGCCGAACGATTGAATCAATCCCCAAGTGTTCCTCTTCGACGTTCGAGCCTATTGGCTAAGGCATTAGCCTCGGCATTTTCCTCTCGGTGGATCTGTTAAATCCTCCATTCCTGAAACTTTGTTGCGCTCGGGCTAAGAACTGTTGGATCCTGGGCTCTCGAGCCAAATAGTCCCTGAGTACTTGATTCACCACCAGTTATGAATTGCATCTCAACTCAATCCTTTCCACTTCCATTTCTTTGGCCAGTTTCAATCTTGTTATGGCAGCCTCGTACCAACTTTCTTGAATCTGATCGAGTGCCTCATCCTTTCCCCTGTAGGAGCCACTAAAACTATTCCTAGCCCGAGCCCTTTGAATTAGTGGCTCCATCCGTGTAGAGCACTCATACCTCCAAAGTTGGACTCTTAGACATTAAATTCTCCTTTTTAGCCTTGGAGAGAATCTTGGCATTAAAATCGGCCACGAAGTCAGCCAGTACTTGGGATTTTATGGCTGTTCGGGACTGGTAAGTAATGTCGTATTCACTCAATTCAACTTCCTATTTAGATAACCTCCCCGACAACTCGGGCTTTTGCAATATATTTCTCAATTGGAAGGTTGTTACTATGGCTGGTTTCGGCATTGAGGAATGTCTTGCTCACATAGTAGATGGGCTGTTGCTTTCAATCCTCTTCACGAACCAGGATTGCGCTTACTGACACCTCGGATACACCCAAGTAAACAACCAATGTTTCTCCATCTTTTGGCTTGGCAAGCAACGGTGTGTTAGCCAAATATTGCTTCAATTCTTTCAACGCTTCTTTACACTTCAAAAGGCATTGTTCTTCTTTCGGCCGGTGGGGCCTCGGTGGTTGCCCTTCCCCTCTATTTTTTTGCAAAGTCTTGTTTTCATTTGTCGGTCAGATATTCTTTTAACATGTCTTTCTTCAATAAGTGGGACACCTCGAGGCGCAATGCCTTGCAGTCCTTGGTGAGATGCCCATAATCAGCATAAAAATCAGAATATCGGGTATGGTCCCTCTTTCCAGGGGCTTTTCTCATATCTTTTGGAAGTCTCATCCCCTGTTCAGTCATCCCCTTCAACACGTTCACCAACTCCACGTTTGAGATGTTAAAATACTAATCTAAAATCCGAGGCAAATCCTTATCTTTTGACACTAAAAAAGGCTAATACTGACCCCTCAAGTTTCTCCATGGTGCCTCGGCGCGTTGTGAGGACTCGGGACAACTTTTATAATTAGAGCTTCGGCCAGCTGCTCTCCATTCTGCTTCTTCCAATCTCACTTTGGCAGTGGCTCTATCATGTGGCTCATTCCATGTTTGAGCTTAGTATTGTTGGAGTTCTTTTTTCAATTCGGCAGCGGCTTTGGTGTTGCTGACATTGATGTTCTTTCCGAACGCCATAATTGCCATATTGTCATCCATGGTTGCCAATTCCATCCTCTCTGATTAAAAGCGCTCGAGGAAGTCTTTTATAGGCTCCCTGAACCATTGTTTAACGTTGAAGCTATCCTTCTTTCTTTTGAGGATCTTCTGCGGTCCAGTATGAGCCTTAATGAACAAATCAACCAGTTAATTAAAGTTCGAGATGGATTCAGAAGGTAGGTGTGTCTACCAACGCAATGCTCCTTTCTCCAACATATCACCAAAATTCTTTAGAAACATGGATTTTTTCTCCACCGGGGTCAGATTGTTACCCTTCACCATAGCCATGAATTTGTCACGTGCTCAACAGGGTCGGTCGTACCGTCATATTTTCTTAAGATATGCATTTTGAAATGCTTTGGGATGGGCGTCGGGGCGGCCGCAACTACCTACATTTGTTAATATCCAAAGCACTTTATGTTTTTCTTATCCTGGGGACATTTTCAAGCTTTTTTTTCAAATTGGGCTTCGAGATCCTTTTTTCACTTCTCAAGGTCTACCGAGACCCTAGTTTCTGCCACTGTAGGAACCGTTCCGAAGGGCGGTTTAATATGTGGAGCCTCCAGATGCAGCTCTAGTAGGAAGTCCCCCTGTTGTTGTACCCGTAGGAACGAAGTTCGGGATGCTTCCACCTGGAGCCATGTATGGAGTATTAGTAGGGGTGGTATTGTTTCTTGTCGAGGCTGCTTCCTATGATCTACAAAATTCGGCATTGAAAGTTGCTTTTTCACTAAGCTGCCCCTGAAGATATTGCAAGCAACTTATGACGTATGCTTGAATTGGATCATTCAAACATGATGAAGAAGTGTCACATGGAGGCGGAGGAGGTGGAGTTATGACATCTGGTGGAGGTAGAGGCACAAATGCTCCACTATTAACTTGCCCATCTGGGCATTGTTCATTCTATTAACTGTTTCTTCATTGTCAGCCACCATTAAGAACTTGAGGTGTTAAAGTGAACAAACGTGTCGTACAACTTTCGAACAGGGCATTATTGCTTGTTCCCCACAGACGGCGCCAATTTGTATTAGCCTAAACCGGGTTAGGACAATAAATCGAATTTGCATGGGTTTTCAAACAATATATATTTTATCAAAGTGGCCTAAGAACAGTAAATTGAGGAAGACGATTGAATGATAAGAATGAG
This sequence comes from Petunia secreta, assembly GCA_029990175.1. Lineage (NCBI taxonomy): Eukaryota > Viridiplantae > Streptophyta > Magnoliopsida > Solanales > Solanaceae > Petunia > Petunia secreta. The sequence continues at coordinate 26,490,994 of JARKIP010000003.1, forward strand.
GAAGTAAATATTTCATTAATTGCTTTGAGTATACAATTTGACAGAGTTTCAGTAAGTAATTTTTTTTTTTGGATCCTATACAAGATGAAATAAACGATATTTGTAGCCTATCATTTCTGAGGGAAATTAAGGCCATTATCAGATGTTCAGATCATGAGTTGCCCACGTTTCCATCCATTAAACACTGAGTTAGTGGGCGGAGATCGTAGGGCGACTCATCCGTTGGAGTTGGACTATCCCCGAGGCTTGGATTCCTCACCTCGGGGGCTTGAGTCTATAAGTCACCGAGGCAGTTCGCCTCCGAGGGTTAACAAGAACTTTGACCTTGGGGCTTCACCTCATAAGGCATGTTATTTGCCTCGCATCCAATCTTACGAATCAGTGCATGACGTGTCCCGAATCATGCACTCGAGGTGCCATGTGTGCAAGCCGTTTTCTACCTAATATAGTTTTAGCAATTGAAGTTAAAAGTAAAATAATTTTGTTAGGGGAGCCAAAAGTTGAGCAACGACGCTGAAAGTATCGTATTTTTGTAAATTTCTCTTCCAACAATAGTTACTTTTCCTTCTGTTTTGTTATAGTCCGAATTTGGAGAGACAACCTTTATCATGAATTTTGTCATAATATTTTTAATTTTTAAAAAATAAAATTTACATATTTAAAAAGTCCTTAAAAGTATTATAAGTCACAATAAATTATAATTTAAAAAATATATGAAAATATTGTGATTATAAAAAATTCATTTAATCTCAAACTTTGAATTATGAAGTACAAATTGGGAGAATGAAAGTATCTAGCAAGTGCTAAATGGTACAATCTCTCGTCCATGTTAAATTTTTTACCAAAACAAATATAAGTTATAAGGTAAGTCTAATTTTAAAATAAAATGTACTCTATTTTTTTTAGTTGACCGAGCTCTTGCTCCAATGAAGATTTAAGAAATTTTCTAAAAGCTTCTCAATGATTATTGGAGAGATGAATGCCCACTTTTACTCAAATAATTTGTATTGAATTATTGCTATAACTTATGTGTTAGAACATTAAACAACATTTAAAATGGCCGAGAAGCATTAATCATTTGCTCCCTTGATTTTATTTCTTACAGCTACTAATCGCTTTTATAACTTGAACCTTTTTCTATATATATTGTATTTTATAAATTAATAAAGCACATTTTTATCAAAATATACTTTTACTATTGTATTTGGTGGAAATTTACCGGCCTTGACGCTAGGGCTCGAGACATAGTTTGATTGACTCCTTTGGAAGTAAGCCTTCGAAGATATTCGCTCAGTAGCCTCAAGAAAAAATGGATCTTAGCTACAGGTTACTACTCGAGGCGATTAAAGGACAACCACCAATGAGGCGCACAGTTCATCCCTCGTTGAAGATTCAGTCTTCGGTGGAAATAGTTCTATCTTCTGTAACCGTCGGCCGTTGTCCACATATTAAATGGGGGTGATTATGGGCTAGGCATGATCAGAACGTGGAGTAATGACTATTAAACACATTTATTGCTCTTCTTACTCTTGTATACTATAAATAATCATGAGAAGATTATGTGAAGGCATCCACATATACATGAAATACACTTATTCTTTGTCTCTTAGCTATTGATCAAATTCCTTTAACGAATTTCTTGTCTTTTTACGACTTTGATACAAATAGTTGCTAGTTAACCCAAAACAAATTCGATTTGTTGTTCTAATTAGATTTAGGCCAAAACATATTGGCGTTGTCTCTGGGGAACTAGCAATAACGTTTGTTCCAAAGTCACATTCTTAGCTCACATACTATCCCTAACAATTTCATCCAATGATGGATTACGCTTATCGTACAGGCATAACAACAGGGGCTCAGTCTTCTAAGAGTGTTGTGAGTGTTATAACTGGCGGATCAGAGGTGAATGGTGTCTATTTCGCTGCAGCGAAGAAATTCGCCAAACCGACAGTCACCATGGAAAGGAGGACCTGAGCCAATGGGTCGGAGAATGAAATAATCTTCGACAAGGAAGATTGCGACGGGATGATATTTCCCCATCAAGATGCTCTAGTGATCATGTTGAGGATAAACGATTGTGATGTCAAGCGAGTCTTGATCGATTCTGGCAGTTCGGTAAATATCATCAATTATGGAGCTGTTAAGAAAATGTGGTTGGAGGGCCATGTCGTCCCGAAGATAATCGTACTGATAGGTTTCAACAACTCCACGGAAAAGATGTTGGGGGAAATCATCCTTACTACAACTGCCGAAGGAGTTCACAAGGAAACCGTTTTTCAAGTAATGGCTGATGATATGGCTTACAATGCGATCCGCGGGAGACCCTAGATTTATGAGATGAAATTCGTTCCATCTACTTTGCACCAAGTTCTTAAATTCCTAACTCCATGGGGCATTTGAGCCATTCGAGGTGAGCAGCGAATAGCTCGTGAATACTATTCAATTGCTGCGAAAATAGGAATCGCCCCTATTGGGCCATCCATATTGCAATTAATCGGCTCGGAGCTTGATGAGGAGGAGGGCTCAATTCTTGAAATAAGCTCTCAAGGAGAAATATATAAGGCTCTGGCGTTCATACAAGAGCCTCGAAAGCAAAAGGCTGAGGACTCCACCATCGAGGAGTTGGAATCTTTTGCTTTATCGGAGGAATTTTCAGAAAGAAAGGTGTTTGTAGGCTTGGAGCTGGATACCGAGTCAAAGAAAGCTCTCATTGAGTTGTTGAGAGCAAATGATGACTGCTTCGCTTGGTCTCACGTAGACATGGTGGGGATCGACCCCGAGATAATGACACATAAGTTGAATGTGGATCCCAACCACCCCCCGGTGAAACAAAAGAAGAGGTCGCGCGCTGGTGTTAAGAAGAAAGCAATTCAAGATGAGACAAAGAGGCTAATCAATAATGGCTTAATCAGGGAAGTGAAATATCCCGATTGGCTTGCTAATATGGTGGTGGTGCCAAAAAAAATGGCAAGTAGAAGATGTGTGTTGATTCCACCGATCTGAATAAGACTTGCCCAAAGGATTCATATCCTTTACCTCAGATAGATAGGTTGATAGACTCCATGGCTGGACATAAACTGTTGACCTTCCTGGATGCATATTCGGGGTACAATAAAATTTTAATGGAGCCAAGCGATGAAGAAAAAACTTCTTTCATCACAGATGAAGGAACATATTATTACAAGGTGATGCCTTTCGGTCTCAAAATTGTAGGGGCAACCTATCAAAGGTTGGTATGTCAAATGTTCAAAGAAAACAGCGGTAAAATAATGGAGGCCTATATAGATGATATGTTAGTGAAATCAATTCGGTTGGAGGATCACTTAAATCATTTGAGGGAAGCTTTTGCGATCTTAAGGCAATATTGCATGAAACTAAACCATAAAAAGTGTGCTTTTAGGATCGCCTCGGGCAAATTTTTAGGATTCATTGTCTCTGAACGAGGCATCGAAGCAAATCCCGATAAGATAAGAGCTATACAAGAAATCCCCGAGGAATTGGCGAGTGCAAAAGAAGTTCAACGTTTGACTGGACGGCTTGTCGCTCTAAGTAGATTTATCTCGAGGTCATCTGAGCAGCGTCATATGTTCTTTTCTATCTTGAAAAAGAACACTAACTTAGAGTGCACTTCCGAATGTAGAGAAGCGCTGAAAGAATTAAAGCATTACTTGGCAAACGCCCCATTTCTCGCTAAGCTAAAGGATGGGGAGACGTTGTTGGTATATTTAGCTATTTTCAAGGTGATAGTCAGTGCACTTTTGGTTCGAGAAGAAGATGGGAAGCAACAACCAATATATTACGTTAGCAAGACTCTTCTCCACGCTGAAACAAAGTACCCTCACTTATAGGAATTAGCACTTGCATAAATTATGGCAGCTTGTAAGCTTCGCCCTTATTTTCAATGCCATCCCATAGCTGTTGTCACAACCTTCCCCTTGAGAACGATACTGCATATGCCTAAATTGTCGGGGAGGTTATTTATGTGGGCGGTTGAGTTAAGTGAGTATGAAATTGTATATCAGCCTCTAATTGCCATAAAATCCCAAGCGTTGGCAGACTTCACGGCCGATTCCAGTGCTAGGATACTCCCCGAGGCAAAGAAGGAAAATCTGCTTTCAAAAGGTCCCGCCAACAGGGTGTGGAAACTTTTTACTGATGGAGAAAAAATTCCAATGGCTCGGGACTCGGAATAGTGCTCGTGACTCCAACTGGGTAAAGGCTGAGGCATTCTGTGAAATTTAGGAAGTTGACTAACAATGAAGCTGAGTATGAGACTGCAATAGCGGGTTTAGAGTTGGCTAAGAAAATAGGGGCTGAAAAGATCGAGCTAAAGAGTGATTCACAGATAGTCGTCAATAAGATCCTCGGCTTCACGGCTCGGGAACCTAGAATGAAGCAATTCGTTATCCGAGCACAGCAAGCCCTCAGCGCGTTCCAAGAGTGGAAAATCCTGCAAATCCCCCAAGAAGAAAATGTCGAAGCTGATGCGTTGGCTAACTTGGCCTTGGTTATCGAGGCTGGGGACTCAGGAAAATGATGCAGAGTTTTGGGTACTCATATCTACAGTGGGAAAGATGAAGTTGGAAGTAAATGCAGCAAATAGGCATTGGGATTGGCGAACCAAGTTTATTTTTTACCTAGATATGGGAATTCTACTGGCAGACAAGAGAGAAGCTGAAAATCTTCGAAGGCAGGTTGTCCAACTATATAAAATGCTTTATTGCGGCCCGATTGCTAAATGCTTAGGTCCGGGGGAGTATAGCTATGTGATGAGAGAAGTGCACAAGGGCGAGTGTGGAAATCATTCTGGGGGAAGGCCCTAGTCGAAAGCTCCTACGAGCTGGCTCCTATTGGTCCGAGATGAGTGAAGATGCCAAAGCATTTGTTAGAAAATGTGACAAGTGCCAGAAGGATGCTTCGATGATCCACCAGCAAGCGGAGTCATTGCACTTAATCGTGTTGCCGTGGCTATTTATGAAATGGGGAATGGATATTGTAAGCCCATTTCCCAAGGTGAAGGTGGTGTAAAACTCATTCTCGTACTTACTGATTATTTCACCTAGTGGGTCGAGGCAGGATCTTTTGCTAGGGTTCGGCAGAAAGAAGTTATCGATTTCATTTTGAAGAATATCATATGCAAATTTTGAGTTTCGAAAGAGATAACGTGTGATAACGGCAAATAGTTCATAGGTTCAGAGGTAACCACTTTCCTTGCCAAATGGGGGCTAAAAAGAGTGGTCTCAACACCTTATCATACCAGTGCTAATAGGTAGGCTGAGTCCTCGAATAGGATAATCATGGGCAATCTTAAGAAGAGGATGGATGAAGTTAAAGGCTCGTGGGTCGATGATCTGCCAGGGGTGTTGTGGGCAATGAGAACGACTGAGAAAAATAGTACTGGAGAAACCCCATTTTCCCTCGCCTATGGGATGTGAACCCAGCCTTCGGTATGCTCATGCATCAGAGGAGTCGAATCAATGCATAAACGCGTGGAACTAGATTTGCTCGAAGGACGAAGGAAAATGACTTTGGTTCGCTTAGCTGGCCAAAAGCGACAGATTGAAGCCTACTTGAATAGAACGACTAAATTCAGAACCTTTAAGATTGGTGATTACATTTTGAGGGCTTTAAATCAAACGACTAAGGAAAAGAAGGCAAGAAAATTGGATTTTAATTGGGAAGGGCCTTATCGAAATAAGACCATCACAGGAAAAGGGTCCTATCAGCTCGAAGAGCTTTGAGGCAATCAAGAGCCTTTAAATTGGAATATCTCCAACTTAGAGTGCTATTATTTTTTACATTAAGATACGTTACCCTTTGTCAAGCATAATTCTTCGCTCACGGCATCGAGCTGTCAGTGCTCCAAAGCTTGGGTCGAATGATGCTAACCCCTCATTTTGATACTCAATGCTCGGGTCTTCATTCTTCACACCCGACCACTTGGGGGGAGCAAGGGGAGTTAGCTCAGCCAGCCTTCGACTCGCTTCATAACGGAATTCGAAGACTAGCTATCCGCACACCGAGGACTGTTCCCTTAAGAGTTAGCCTAGTCATTTGTTGTGGTCGCCCGAAGTGGCTTTGTAATAAGAATTTGCCTAAGTCTCAATATGACTAGAATTTATGTAAATCGCCTCGAAACTCATCAATGGAATAAAACTTGATTCAATTTTTTTTATCCAATGCATGAAGGCCAAACGAGACGTCGTTCTAAGCTAGCTTACATTTAAATTTATCTAAGTCTTGCAAGCAAACATTCAAGTGACATATCAAAAGCTTTAAAAAATAAAGCAAAGATTAACACTTAGAAACACTCAAATTCATTAAAAGGGCTCGAAGGAAAATATGAAAATATTTACCACGGCTCAAGGCCTAAGCTAAGAAAAAACAAAAAATACACTAGCGAGACATTATTCCTCGGCCTCGGAAGTTGAAGCATCAGAACCCCTGTTCTTTTCGCCCTCCTCGCTCAAACTCTCACTACTCGAGGAAAGCTGGCTCAACAGTTGTTGGGCTTTCACAGCGTTATTTTCAGCCTTGGCTATCTCTGCTTCCAGATCCGCCCCCGGATTGGCATTGTTGGAGGGTCTTTAACTTCATTTGGACGATGGCCCAGTTCTTGTCAACTTTGGCCCTTGTAGCTCTCATTTTCTTTCTCGACGAAGAAGAAGCTACTTTTCCCGGAAGGGTCACAATCTCCGCCTCGAGCCGCTCTTTTTCTTCAGTTAGCTCGCTTATCTTGAGGGAGCTCTCCTTCATCTTGGAGCAATACTTCTCAGAATTGCTACTGAGGACAGCTTTAGCCTCGTCGGTTATCCTTTTCCGCTCAGCTTCGAGCTCAATCTTGCAAGTCTCTTTTAAAGCGGCCATTCTAGCCTCGGCAGAGGAGGCAGACTCATGAGCATTGGCTGCCTCGAGGTCAGACTTGTCAACAGCCATTCGAGCATCATCCAACTCAATCTTGGCGTTAAGAAGTTGTTTCTCCAAGTCGACTGTTCGAGATTCGAGGTCAGCTCTTATGCGGTCCCATTCACCCTTGGTTTGTTATAAAATGGAGACTCAATGGGTCTCAATCTCGGCAACCCTGATCGCATGTATGTACCCCTGCAGAGGATCAACTAAAGGTCTAAGGCAAGAAAGGGAAATGATAGAATATAACAAAGGGGTAAGTGAGGCGAAAATACTTGAATGGTATGCTAAGCTGCATCGGCCATGAACTCAGCTATGGGTGATTTCATGAGGCGTTCTCGCTCTAATGGTTCTACAGCTGATGGGAACCACCACATCATTTTCTTAAAGGCAGAGGTCAGAGTGAAGTTCAACTCTCCTAACTTGCCTTCAGGGAATTGAGTCGTGAACAGGCTCGGACGCAGCTCGTGAGGCTTTCTCCTCAGTACGAAGGATCCCATCCACACTCTTCCCTTTGTTTGCTGATGAACAAATTGCCCCTCTTCAATTTTATCAGCAGGTAGACTCGACGTCTCAAGGTCGATGGTCTCGACCTTCTTTTGAGCCTCCACGTCCTCGGGCTCGTCGATCAAACCCCTGCGAGGAGAAGTGACCACTTCGGGGTTGACGTCCCCTTCCACTCCGGCCCCCTTGGCCCCAATAGACTTCTTTGAGATCTATCTCTTCTTTTTTGGAGCTTCAAAAAAGGGGAAAAAGAAGAGAGAATCAGTGAAGAATGACGGGGATATATGTCAGAAAGAAAAGAGAAGATATACTTACTCTGGTCCGTTGGCCCCTCGGGAATAGTCTTTTCTTCTTCTTCTTTTTGAGGGATCCAACCAAATCTTCAAGTTCATCCAAAGTTTCCCCAGTCTCGGGGACTTTGTTCTTTTTGTCTTTCTTCTTCTTCTCTTTTGGTGCGGTAACCACCCTGCTGGGGAGACCTATAAAAATACAAGGACTATTAAGAAAAAAACCTCAGAAGGAAAGTTCAACAGAAGTAAGGAATGACTAACCATGGCACTTTCATGCCCACTGGTTCTCGTTCAAGGCAGCTAAGATCATCCATGACCTCTCTTCTCTTTGCTTCGCCTTAGTAATGGTTTGCACCCAAGCAGTCAGGCCGTCGGGAGGTGTAATTGGAATCGACTCGGCTAAAAAGGACAAAGCTAAAGTTAGAGGTGAAAATGATGAAGTACGAAGTTGTCAAAGGTAACCGAGGCAAAAGCTTATGAGTTATGTTCCACCGCTTGAGAAGGCCAGGCCTCGAAGATAGAAGACCGGTAGGCAGTAAAACTAAGTGTTTATTCCATCCTCGTTTATTGAGTTGAACAATCCCATCCTTATGAAGAGTGGGAGATAAAAGGTAGATGAAGTGATCGAAAGTGAAAGAGAGACCTGCTCTTTTGCTTAAGTTGGGCTATGCACATGTTGTAAGTTCGGCAAAACGTGTCCACCACCTCGTGAATAGGAAGAGTAAATTCCATTGTGAAAGGGTTGTTGTACACAAAGTAGCTCTCATCTACTATATCGCATGTTTGGCTCTCCGGAGCGGGAATGCTGACTTGGACCTCGGGGCCCCACTTGCAATCCTCTTGAACTAAGCAAATGTTGGAGCTTGTGTGATAAGGCTCGGAGTATCTCCAACCAGAATAATTCCATTTCTCCTAATGTCGGCCTCGGTTTGGACTTGCATCATGAAGTCGTTCGAGTGGTCGAGCTTCGAGGGAATGACGTTCTCGGGAGTGAGTTACCTCAAGGGAGATTTCTTTTTCGTGGATTTTGGAGTTCTCATTTCAACATCACCAACTTCTATGACGGCATTTACCTCTTCGTCACTCATCTCGGTGGCCTTGCGCCGCCTTGGGTTTAAACCGCCAAGATGTGATGTTGCTTCTGTATCGTTGTCCAGTGGAGGAAGAATGTTCAAGGGCACTGGGACGTTTACCGGTTCGTCACCAAAAATCATGGTGGCGACATCGGGGATCCTCTCTTCAGAGGGGACTGAGGAATTTTGTACAAAATGAATAGCAGACATTCTTTGCTGGGTAATTGATGATGTTTTTAATCAAGATGAAGAAGATCAAGATGTAATTCTGGTATGGAAGATTACTGTTGATAAAGAGATTGAAAGAGAGAAGGAATGAAAACAAGTTAAGGTATTTATAGTGGAAGGGTCATCATTACATTTACATGGGAAAGGAGGAGCGAAAAGTCGTGCCAAATCAATGGAAGTCGTGTGTGATAGATGGGAATATGGAGTGACAACCGCCATTTTTGAAATTCATGGCGCATGAACAGCCACGTCGATTTCCCACCGAATTTATTCCACTCCTCGGACAATCCTGACTAATATCCGAGGGATGGGGGGACTATCTGTATTGGGTGAAAATTTACCGAGCCTTGACACTAGGGCTTGAGACATAGTTTGATTGACTCCTTTGTTCGAAGATACTCGCTAGCCTCGGGAAAAAATTGATCTTAGCTACAGGTTACTACTCGAGGCGATTAAAGGGAAACCACCAACGAGGCGCGCAGTTCACCCCTTGGTGAAGATTCGGTCTTTGGTGGAAAGAGTTCTATCTTCTATAACCATAGACCGTTGTCCACATATTAAATGGGGTGGTCATGGGCCAGCCATGATCAGAACGTGGAGTAATGACTATTATAAATATTTATTGCTCTTCTTACTCTTGTATACTATAAATAATCATGAGAAGATTATGTAAAAGCATCCACATATACATCAAATACACTTATTCTTTGTCTCTTAGCTATTGTTCAAATTCCTTTAACGAGTTTCTTGTCTTTTTACGGTTTTTTTACAAATAGTTGCTAGTTAACTCAAAACAAATTCGATTTGTTGTTTTAATCAAATTTAGGCCAACACAAATATTCCGATCAGTGGAGTATCGATAGATACAGCATAGTTAAAAAAAATACTTTAAGATGAATAATTCGATACTTTTAATTAGTTAAGGACTGATAAGAACTAATTTTATTAAAATATACAAAAAAATAAAAAGCAAATAACATAAAGCGAAGGAAGTTCACTAAAAGGGAGTCGAGGGACAACTATGTTTGAAAATTTTCGTTCATTTTTATGACACAATCATAAAAATTAAGTTGAAAGGATAAATATCAATGTCACTTTCATAAACTTAAGTCACACTATTTCACATGACATGGATTAGATGACGTTTGGTTGGACAATTAGGAAAGAATATGCAAAAACTAATTTCTAATATTTTTTTTTTTTTAATTTTGACTATGTTATTTGCATTAACTGTTTTTTCACCCAAATATTAGTAAAATTAATTTCCACCCTTTTTGAGAAAAAACTAAAGTCTTATTTTAGAACAAACAAACTCATATAAGACATTTTGGACAAAAAGTAAAAGATTAATTTGGAAAGAAAGCGAGTTAAACCCTAAAACGATATTCATCTTTGGTAGGAATATTTTATTCCCACGGTAAAACTTTTCAGTACAAATTCAAACTAATCGAACCCTAAAATAAATATTTGATGGAAAATAAAAAAAATTGCAGAGTTAAAATGAAAATAAAAGAGGATGAAAGAGAACACCGCGCAAGAGGGTGAATCTATCACCATGTTCAATCTTTTGAAAACGTATAATCTCTAACGGCATTAGGGGTAGTAGACTGCAAAACTAGGTCAGTTCTGAATAAGATGGAATTTATTTGTGCTATATAGGATGGTTTGTACCCAACTAATGCTTGATTTATAAAAGGAGATATGCCGTCGAAGTCCAAAAAATTTCATCCCATGTACCCCTTATCCTTGGTTATTTCATTTTGTCCCCACTAAGCAATGATTTAGCAAAATTGCCTCCTACGCATTTTTAAACATATGAAAAGTCTATTTTTCCTCTGACCAATATTAGCCCTAATCTTATGTCGTAGCCACCCCCTTTTCTTTTTCTTCTCTCTCTCTCTCTCTCTCTCTCTCTCTCTCTCTCTCTCTCTCTCTCTCTCTCCCCCCCCCCCCCCTTCAGATTGGGATTAGTTTCCTTCTCCTTTCTTTTTTCTTTGTTTAGTTTACTGTGAATTTGTCTTTTCTCTTTGTTGATGTTCATTATTTATCTAATTTTTTGTTCCGTGAATGTTTAAATTTTGCTGTTAATCAATAGTGTTTATATTTGTTAGATTAATTTATTTTAATTAGGTATTTAATGTAATTTTTATTGTAGTATTGTCATTGCACTTTGATTTGCTTTAACGGTCGAAACTATTGCCCACAAGGCAACAGTTGACCTATTTATATTAATTATAATTTAATTTTAGTAAAGTGTTGGCTGTGTAGCTTATTATCCTTTTTACTTTCAAAAGTGTTGCCCACAGGACAACAATTGACATAAGACTCAAGCATAGTCTTCCTTTTTCTAGAAAATGTTGCCCTGTGGGCAACCGTTGATATCAGAACATCAAGTATGAGTTGTGTTTTTGTATGGAAAGTGCTGCCTATCAAGCTGCACTTTCCTTACTGCTTAGTAGTAGATATTTTCCTTTTTATTCTTTTTTTTTATTTTTTGGATGTTGATATTGCATTTTTTTGCTGGTACAGGGGAAGTTGTTGGTGCAATTCATAGACGAGGTGGAAGAGTTTAGAAATCAACCAGTTGTTTCTAAGGATGTCGTTGCTAGTAAAAGACAAAAATATGGATTTGATTATGATTATGATATGCCATCATTCCGTCTGTTGGACAACTCAGAAGATATTGTGGCTGTTACACCATCTAATAATATGGAGATCGATACATTTTGCACGGCAGACGATTTAGAAAAAAGTATTATTTAGATTCTATGTAATTTTGTAATAGTATAACAGACTTTTGACCTTGTTCTTGTTTTATTTTACATTCAAATTTGGGTTCTGTTGCACTATATTAATGTTATTAATTATATATTTAAGCGCTATTTCATGTATTCCATATTTTTTTTCTTTTACCTAGATTTTTCATCTTGTTGGATGTGAGGGAGGGGAGACTTGTTATTTATCTAAGGGTTCGGTGAAGTGTTGTCAAGGCAATTACTGATGTTGTTTGCCTTAGGAAATTTAGTGAGTTGTTGATGTTTATGTGATGCCTGGGAGGCAATACTCCAAGGTTATTGTGTGAGATAAGTTGTGGGAGGGTGAAGGCAACATGCTGCCTGTGAGGCTGCCTATGCAGCATCATTTCAAGTATATTAGCTTTGGAAATTTGGATATGGGGTGGATGCCAAGTTCTGCCTGTTAAAGGTTCCAGTTTGTGAGGGGTGTAGGTCAAATGCTGCTTGTCAGGCATCCAATTATGGGATTTAGTTTGTGAGGGATGTAGGCCAAGTATTTCCTAGACAGCAACTCAATGGAATTGGGTATGGAGTGTTGGTAAGTATTTGGGATCAACTGTTGCCCATTTTCCAACACTTGTATCTAAACACACTGCAAAATTTATAAGGAATTTTGCTTGGTGAATTTTGTGAGAGTTTGGGGGTGAAGTGCTGCCTAGGGAGCAGCATTTCAAGTGTATTAGCTTTGGGATTTTGGGTAGGGAGTCGATGCCAAGTGCTGCTGCATGTTAAAAGATCTAGTTTGTGAGGGGTGTAGGTCAAGTGCTGCTTATCAGGTATCCTGTTAAGGGATGTAGTTTATGGGGGATGTAGGCCAAGTGTTGCCTAGGCAACAAGTCAATAAGAATTGGGTGTCGAGTGTTGGTAAGGATTTGGGGTCAACTGTTGCCCATTTGCACACGTATATCTAAACACAATGGTAAAGTGTTGCGCCGGCATCAGTTCATGGGATCTTCGAGAAGGTTTTGATGAGTTAAACATAAACTGCTGCCATCCGGACAACTCTTTGGGGGCAGTTACTCCAGTCTAAGTCGGGTTTGGAATAAGTGTTGCCTATCTGCCCACACTTTAAGGCATTTGAACTGTAGCGAGAATGAGTGGGAAACCTATTCTTATTTTGCAAGTTTTGTGGATTGAATGTGTTCACGTAACTTTAACGAAAATGAGAAATAGTTGTGTTTATAGCAAAACGAAAAGTATTTGTTGACAAATCTAATGCAATATCATAAGAAATAACATATTCATGCCACAGCTCCAGATCTGTTTCTATATCTTCTTGCATGTGGATGTTGGACCGGAGTGTGGAGATAACTTGTTCTATTGTGTCCAATTCTTTTGCATCTCGAGCATTTGATCCTACTCATGAAGAATTCTGCTCTTGAAACATATCTTTTTTTTGTCTCCTACCGAGCTGAATTTTTGTATTCGGTAGGTGTACAATGAATTCCTTTATACTTTGTGGAACATCCCACGAGCTGTCACTTCCCACTGGGAGAATTTCTCCCTGATAAGTTTGCATCCAAGTTTTTTTTTGAACCAGTGTGCACAGTAAGTCGACTTGTTCAAGTTTCTTCTCTCTATTGCTGCAATGGCGTGGATGCATGGTATTTTTGTCTGTCTGAAACTGTAAGCAACCACAGGACCTCTCCTTTAAATCTACAGTTAATTCATCTTTTCCATTTTTGACAGTAAAACTTGTGTCATTTCTTGGATTTACCTGCAAGCAAAAGATAATATCAAGTAAACAAAAAAGTGAAGTGTTACATGATTGTTTGTTTGCAGAGCTAATAGTCATTAGTTTTGTTGAAGAAGAGCTACTTACTATTAGCCTAAAGGTAGTAGAAATCATGTTGGTGAGCTCTTCTTCGGCCCAACGTATGAGGTCATGAAATGTGGCTCGTGCATCATTTATCCTTTCATAAAACCAACTTTGGAGCTTGTTTTGGATGTAATCTATCAATCCCAATATAGGCAGCTTCTTGGCCTTCGCGAGAATAGCATTCATACACTCTACATTATTTAATTTTTGCTTTTTTTAGTGGTGTACGTAGGTGTTGGAGGTTGACTGGCAACAAGAAGCCATAACTTTTTGGCAAATTTAGTACACACGTAAAGTGCTGCCTGTTGTGCATCACATGTAGAGATCCCTATACATTTTTGTGTTGCACCAAACGTTCAAGTGTTGCCCACAAGGCAACACTTGAAAAGACACTTACTATGCATTCAAAACTGCTGCCTATTAGGCAGCACATGTAGAGCTACTCTACATTTGAACCAGAGCTACTCTACATGTAGTGTGGCCCCGTGGGCAACACTTACAAGGCACCACTTCAGGCGATGAAAAGTGCTGCATATTAGGCAACACATGTAGAGTTTATGTAGCAGCAACTGTTTGCAGTTCAAGTGCAAGTGCTGTCCACAAGGCAGCGAGTGCATTACAAACACATTACATTGCAACAGATCTTAAAAAGCTTTTTCTGTTAGCACCAATTAACATACATCATCTATAAGTTATTTCAAGTTAATTTAGGCAAAGCAATGCAGTTGCGACTAAATAAGAGTAATTGCAATTTCTATTCGTAAATTCTGCAGCAAATACAAATTCAAAGTAATATAATTTTTTTTTTTGCAGCAACTGAAAATCAATGTGACGTCTAGCAGTAGTATTTTCAATCATTATCATCAAAATTCACAAATCGCAATAGCTAATCTGTGATTATACAAAAACTAAACAAATTCCACGAATTTATGATGAAATTATGCAAAATTTAATTTTAAAACTACGTAAAATTAATGAAATATTGAACAAACTTACCTTGGAATCTTCTTTTTTCTGAAAATTTGAGTTCCTAGGTTAATCAGTTGGAAGAGTAAAGGGACGAAGGTCTGGAAATAAGTTGAAGTGTTAATGGAGGGAAGGTCTGGTTTATATGATGTGTTTATATGATCTGTTCAGGGGTAATTTAGTCCAAAAAGATTCATTTAACTTAAAGAAGGCCATTTTTACTAAACCACTCTTAGTGGAGTCAATTAGGCAAACCATTACCTTAATTGTCATAGTTTTTTCATTTACCCGTCGAAGTCTTGGCTGCGAGAGCTCGCTCTAACTCTTTAATTGCATATTTGCATCTTTGCCAGCATTTTGTGCTATTTCTGTCCTTATTTCGCACTTTAATTTATTGAAAATTAATTTGATTGATTTCGGAGTCAAGCTAAGTTATATTAAATTTTTTGGCCAAACTTTTGGATATTTAGTATTTATAAGAAAAAATAACTATAAGGTCCAATTTATTCACATCAAAATAGCCCCAAAAAAAAATTGTTAGGTTTGAAGTGTGGTGTGAATGGGAAATTGAGGGAAGATAAAAAGGTATTTTTGCTTTTAGCACTTTATACCTCATCGGTTAAAGACAACTAGTTTGTTAGGTATAAATATAAAGTCACTTCTTTTAGCTCTTAAAAGGAGTTAAGAGGAAGGGACCTCGCGCCGTCGTCATCGTTCGGCCTAGGCTTTGATTGATTTTTTATACTAATAATTCATAATTAAAATCCAAACATATTTTATTGAAAAGACATCAGGTGCCTTCTCCAGAAAAGGCACCACGACACCTCTTCAAAATCTGAGTTTTATGGCCATAAATACAGGTATTTTGCCTCATTTCTGTATCAAATTTTTCTAACTTCTCTTCCTTCTCTGCAATTGTTTTCAAAGCAAAAAGTAAGTCTGAGTTAGTGTGATTTGCAGCCGTATTTTGAGCTCACTGTTTACGGTGATTTGTATTACCGCTGTCACAATAAGGTTATTTTGTTCTATCTTGGGAGAAATTAATCAAAAAACCTTGGATAACTGTGAGAGGATTAGATTTTTTAAGGACATACAGTATATACTGTTGGCTTGGCATATTTTCTACTTAATCTCTTTCTGGTTTACAGTTTATTTTCGAAATTGTAAAAATTAACAAAAATTTCATCGTTAGTTGAAGTAACTTAATTTTACTCTTGAGAAGCAGAAATAACAAAATAATTGTGAAAAAATATAACATCCAACTATATGTGAAGGTAGTCATTTCCTCTCGTGTGATACAATTTTTGGACAAAAATACTGAAGTTCCCCCTGAAATTGTACCCAAAAGATCAGTTACACAGTCAACCTTTACGGGCGACCTCGTACCCCCCCTAATGTTGTTCGAAGTGAATTTTTTTACACCTTTTCAAGGCGGGAAACACGCGCTCTGTGGTGTTGACACGTGTATATTTATGTTAAAACAGACGATTTACTAAATTAAAACATGTTTTAGTTATAATCTAAATTAAAACCCAATTAAAAAACTAATTAAACCTTAAACCTAATTAAATGTTTTAACTTTTAGTTGGAAATCGAACCTGTTTGTCTCTCTCAAATTTTTTGTCGAATCTGCCCTTATCTTTGGTGGAGAATCTGTAAAAAAAACTAGATTTCTTTGAAGCTAGGGTTTTGTAAATGTTATATTTGTTGAATTAAGTCATGCCTTAAATTAATTCGGTCGTGTATTTTTTACATTAAGCCATGCCTTAAAATCTGAATAGTTTTTTTTGCTACTATATTCAGGATGTAACATGTCGTTTGTGTTAGTAAATTTGGAAATTCATCATGGTGGAACTCGCCAATTAGATTCAATGGATAACCCTTATACTGGTGGTAATAAAAGGATTACACTTAATGTTGAAATAGACTTATTTTCTTACTTTGAGCTTAAGGACTACGCCAAAGAACTAGGATATAATAGTGATGCCTCTCTCATTTATGTAAAACACCTCGTGTTTGGTATGTCGGTAGAAATAAAACTGATAGGGATATTATGGGTATTGTAGAGTACTTAAATAATGGGGATACTTTTGTGTGTTATCTTGGGCACTTTATTGAAGAACCTGTACTTGCCCACCCTGCTATTGAATATGTAGACCAAGGGGGTGAGACTGTTGATAAAGGTGTTAGTAGAGACCAAGGGGGTAGTGAGGGCCTTAACTTTGAAGAGGCAGCATCTACAACACCCTTTCAAAGTGAGGCAGCTCCTTCTTCAGATCCTGTTCATAGTGAGGTAGCACCTCCACTACCTCAACAATCTATGGATACTGAAGGTGAGGATGTAGATGTGAAGTTTGATTATGAAACTGAGACTAGCTCAGATTCTAACCATCTAGAGCTGTTTGATGAAGTGGAAGCAGATTATGGCAGCGATGTAAATGAGGAGGAGTATAGGAGCTTTAGGGAGGTGAGGAGGACTGTAGACAATCCCCAAGCTGGTCATCAACACTTGGGCATTCTCCGAGGTAAAAGATTGCCACTTCCAATGGCCCAAAGATAAGTTGTGGTCGTTGATGAAGGGGTAGATGAAGAAGAATTTCCCGATGTCGAAGCTGAGTATGAGCCACCGTTCGTTCAACGAAGGCAGGTTCAATAAGGTCGTGGAAATTTCTGAGGTCGAGGTCGAGGCTTAAATGTTGATCGATATTTTGAGCGTGAGGCTGATGACTATTATGATGAGTATCTGGAGCCAATCCGAGGTGCTCGAGATTCAAACTTGAACAGTGTCAAGATCACTATTCCACCCTTCAGAGGAACTAGTGATCCGGACCAATATCTTGATTGGAAGATTCGACTGGAACGAATTTTTGAAACAAATGAGATGACCGAAAAAGAAAAAGCTGCACATGCTATTGCTTCGTTCGAGGCATATGCATCGACATGGTGGAAAGCTGACAAAAGGTTGAGGCAAAGGAATGCTTATCCCGAGGTCACTACATGGATGCAGTTGAAGAGAGAAATGGATGTTAAGTATGTGAATGCCAAACATCGGTAGGAATAACTTCGAAAGCTCTCCGAATTGAAAAGAGGGTCTAGATAGGTTGAAGAATACTATGATGAGTTCGAAAGAATTCAATTGGCTCTTGATTTGGAAGAAGATGATGAGCAAGCCATCATTTGATTAAAAAATGGCTTGACCCGAGATGTGTCATCTCAATTGAGAGTGCATGTGTATCAAACTTTGGAAGATGTATTTCATGCAGTCGTTGATGCTGAGAAATGGGTGAAAGACGACAAAGCAAGCCGATATCGAGGAGTCAGTACTTCAATTCCTTCGATCCGAGGTAAAGAATGGAGGAGTCCGAACCTAACAAATACCAACATCGGCCGAGATCAAAAGAGACCCTTCAAGAGGGGAGTGAATGTTAACCAATCCAAAGACATAGGAGGTAAAGCTCAACTCAATACTCCCAGTGCTTCAAAAATTCAGTCTCACAAGTGCAGAGGTTATGGTCATATGGCAAGAGACCGTCCGACTCGTCATATCATGGTAATGCTCGATGACTGAACCGTCCATGAGCAAGTTAGTGACTCTGAGGAGGAAGTGTTCGAGGAGACTGATCGAGCTAAATTTGAGGATGATGGATGTGACGCCACCGAGGTTGATCATCGGGAAGTTCTTTTAGTCATTTTGAGGAACTTGAGTACCATTGTCATGGAAGAGGAAGATGACAGCCTAAGAAAAAATCTCTTCCATGCCCAATGTCGAGTGAAGATGAAGGTGTGTACGATGATCATTGATTCAGGCAGCTGTTCGAATGTGGTAAGCCAAATCTTTATTTCACAAATAGGTCTGCCTACTGCTAAGCATCTGTTAGCTTGGATAAGCTTGGAGTTTTGACTGATGATTAAGGAACGGATTCAAAGGAACTATTCCTTTGAACCACTGCAGCTAAATAGATAATTCATGCAAAATTATTTAAGCTGAGATATTGTTAATTATCCTTAGACTAATGTTTATCTTGATAATTATGCAGGTCTAAACGTGATATGAAAAGATTGCATAAATAAAGGATAAATGATAGAAGATCTGGTTGCTATAGAGAAGAATCCAATTAAGACTCAAACTCATGGGAGCTTTGGAGTTCTAATTGGTCAAGACTTCTTGGTTGCTGAAGCTATAAAACGTGGAGCATATCAGCCATTGAAGCATACACAAATACAGAGAGAATCGAGCAAAGCTTAAAAGAGTCATTGTCTTATTTGTGTAATCAGTTAGCTACAGTGGAACTAAGTTAGAACCTGTTCCTTAGATTGAGTCTTGTAAAAGTTCAGTCTTAGTTCAACTGTAGTAAGCATAATCGAGTTGTATCTTTCTGGTTCAAGTCGTGTACTTGACAGAGCTTCACTGATCGTGAAAAAGGTCACTAAAGGATTAGAGTTAGTGCTAGGTTAGTAAGAAGGTAGTCTTGTAACCAAGTGAGTCTTTTTACATAGTGAAGTTTAAATCCTACTTGAGAAGTAGGTCGTGGTTTTTTTATCCCGAGTTCAAAAGATTTTTCGACGCTAATATTGGGTGTTCATTTACTTACAGTTTTAATTCCGCATATAATATAGTAAAGGAACATATTTTAAGGAACTGGTCCTTAAAACAGTAAAGTGGTGTATCTTGGAAAATAACAATTGGTATCAGAGCGGGTTATCCTTGAAAAGGCTAACACCTAGGATTAGATGAGTACATCACGAGAGAACAGTGAGGGTCAGTCAATGGTTAGAGCTCCTTTGTTCAATGGGAAATAATATTCATGGTGGAAGGAAATGATGCGTGATCATCTTCAAGCTGAGGACTATGAATTATGGGACATAGTGACTGAAGGTCCCATGATCCCAATGAAGCAGGATGCTGAGGGAAATGATGTTCCCAAAACCAGGAAAGAATGTAATGCTGAAGACATAAGGCGATGGGAAAAGAATGCAAAAGCTAGGAAGTGGATTGTTGGTGGACTCGGTCCTGACGAGTGCACTAGGATCAGAGGGTATACCACTGCAAAGGAGATTTGGGATGCTCTACAAGTTGCACATGAAGGAACAAGTCAGGTAAAAAGGTCTAGAGGTGCACTTCTTTTTGCTGAATATGAATGTTTTAAAATGAAAGAAGAAGAGTCAATCTCTGAAATGTATACTAGATTTAATGCCATTGCATCAGAACTTATTTCTTAGGGAAAGGTTTTAACTGTGGAAGATAGAGTAGAAAAGATCCTAACTAGGGTTCTTCCAGACTCTTGGGAGATCAAAGCTTGTGCTATCATAGAAAGCAAGGATCTAACCACTTTATCCTTAGATGAGCTTATAGGTAATCTAAAGACTTATGAACTAAGGAAAAAGGTTAAAAACATAGGAGTACCAGTTAAAACTGAACCTAACCTAGCCTTGACTGCTGCTGATAAGCCTATTGATGATAAGGAACTGGTCCTTATCGCTAAAAGTATTCAAAAATATTTGATTAAGAAAAAGGGGATTAGTGGACAGGGTAGGTCTTCTAACATGAAACAGGCTGGAGAATGCCACAAATGTGGAAGCACGGTGCACTACATCAGAAAATGTCCAATCATGGAAGGAGAATGGAGGAAGAGATTTATTGAGGAAAGGAAAAAGGCTAGGGAACAGGTCCGTAAGAAAAATGGAAATCCCAAAGCAATGGTTATAGGATGGCAAGAGAGTGAAGATGAAGTAACTGATGATGATCTGGATGAGGATCTTGCTCTAATGGCTCTTGAAGACTCAGAAAATGAAGAAGATGCTGAGGTATTTGTCTCTAAACTTAGACAAGATGTGAAAAGCATGCCTAGAGAGAAATTGGTTAAAGTATTTCATACTATGCTAAATGAGTTTAAATCTCTAAGGGATGGCAACCATCAACTGCATGATGAAATTGATAGTTTAGAAGCAGAATGCAAAGAGACAGTAATTAAAAATGACTTTTTAAAAAGAAAAATTAGAATGCTTGAGGAACAGTTCCTCACACTTGAATCAACTGTTCAGGAATTAGAAAATGTCAAAACAGTTAAAAAGGGTAAAGGTATTGCTAATTCTCATCAGATCATTGCTGAAGAGAAACTGAAAGTCACATTTGATGAATTGTTTTAAAAAGGATGAGAAGATAAGATCTTTGGAAGAAGACTTGGTTAAAACAAAAATGGAGCTAGGAAAAACTGTAAAATGGAACAAGTCTTCTGAAGCACTAGAATGGTTACAGGAAAATCATAGTAGTAACAGGAAGGGTATTCGATTCATGAAAGCACAGTTTTCATCCAAATGAGATCCAAAGAGTAAGTACTTATCACTTCCTGAAAACTGGCTATGCACAGAGGAACAGGTCCTATAAACCTGTTCAAAATTCTGTCAGAAAGAAAACTATTCACACAAAGAAACCATTACCATTCTGGGCTAGGAGAGATCTGATTCATCCTTTTTCTGAAGGAAAGGAACCCAAACTAGTTTGGGTTCTTAAAATTAACCCCTAGTTTTCTTTTGCAGGCTAGAGTGAAGGAGAGGAACAACAAATGGTACATGGACAGTGGTTGCTTAAGGCACATGACACGGCATAAGGAACTGTTCCTTTCACTCTCAGCCTTTCAAGGAGGAAGTGTGTCCTTCGGTAATGGTAAGAAAGGGGAAATCATTGGCATTGGAAAGGTAGGTAGGTCTGATTCACATAGTATAGACAATGTGTTTCTAGTAGATGGGCTGAAGCATTGCTTATTGAGTATATCTCAATTGTGTGACAAAGGTAATAATGTTAATTTCTCATCTACTGGATGCACTGTGACTAACCAAACTTCTAGAGAGATTATTTTGCAGGGAAATAGGCATGGAAACATCTATAAGGTAGACTTGCTGACACTATTTGATGGAAGCTTGAGTTGCTTAAGTGTGGTGTAAAATGATCCCCTCCTATGGCACAAAAGGCTAGGACATGCTAGTCTTTCACAATTGAACAAACTTGTGTCCAAGGATTTCGTGATAGGTCTTCCTAACATCAAGTTTAAGGATGAAAAAGTATGTGAAGCATGTGCCAGGGGGAAGCAGGTAAAATCTTTCTTTAAACCAAAGAAACAGGTAAGTACCACTAAACCTTTGGAACTGGTCCATATGGATTTATGTGGACCAATGAGAACAATGAGTCGTGGAGGAAAGAAGTATGTTATGGTATTGGTGGATGACTACTCCAGATTTACATGGACTATATTTCTTACATCTAAAGAAGAAGCATTTAATGCATTTTCAATTTTTGCTAAGAAAGCTCAAAGAACTCTAGATAGTCATATTGTTGCCATTAGGTCAAATCATGGAACTGAATTTGAAAATCATATGTTTTTCAATTTTTTGTAATGAAAATGGCATTAATCACAATTTTCTTCACCTAGAACTCCACAACAAAATGGTGTAGTGGAAAGAAAAAATAGGACTCTAGAGGAAATGGCAAGGACTGCTAATATCTGGAAATCTTCCACAAAACTTTTGGGCTGAGGCTGTTAATACTGCATGCTACATAATAAATAGATGTATGACAAGGCCACTAATAGAAAAGACTCCATATGAGCTGCTTAAGGGAAGAAAACCAAATATCTCTCATCTTAAGGCTTTTGGTTGCAAATGCTTTATACACAACAATGGGAAAGATGCCTTAGGAAAATTTGACCCTAGAAGTGACGAGGGGATCTTTGTTGGTTATTCTTCAAATAGTAAATCTTATAGAGTTTTTTAACAAGAAAACATTGAAAATTGAAGAAAGCATGCATGTTAAATTTGATGAAACTGACAATCTCACTCAAGAACAGGTACAGGAGGATGAAGAGATTGCTGAAACTTAATGAAATTGATCTACAAATGCAGACTCTGGATGTGAGAAGTGAACTGCAAGGAACTGTTCCTCAGGACAGAACTGAAAAGAACGGCACAGAAACAGGGGGAATAAATGTTGGTTCCACCTCACAAATTGGAAGTGCTACTCCCTCATGAACTGTTCCTTAGCAAGGGACTTCCAACAATGGATTGACACTCAAGCCTTACAAGTATCAAGGGTCACATCCTGTGGATCAAATAATCTCAGATAAGACTGCTGGGATACAAACTAGATCAGCAGTCAAAAATCACAATCTGTGTGCCTTCAGTACTTTCCTATCACTTGTTGAACCCAAAAATATGAAAGAAGCACTGAAGGATGCAGATTGAATTAATGCTATGCAGGAGGAATTGAATCAATTCCAAAGAAGTCAAGTTTGGCATCTGGAACCCAAACCAAGGAACAGGTCCATAATTGGAACTAAATGGGTTTTCAGAAACAAACTTGATGAGGATGGCATGGTAACAAGAAATAAGGTCAGGCTAGTTGTTCAGGGATATAATCAAGAGGAGGGCATTGACTATGATGAGACTTTTGCTCCAATTGCAAGATTGGAAGCAATAAGACTTCTCATAGCCTTTGCTACATACATGGAATTTACTTTACATTAAATGGATGTTAAGAGTGAATTTTTGAATAGCTACTTGAAAGAAGAAGTGTATGTCAAGCAACCTCCAGGCTTTGAAAATGAACAGTTCCCTGAACATGTGTACAAGTTGGACAAGGCCTTGTATGGGCTCAAGAAGGCACCAAGAGCATGGTATGAAAGGCTATCAAAATTTCTACTTCAGCATGGATACAAGAGAGGTAAAATTGATAGCACATTGTTTTTGAAATAAAAAGGTAAGCATCTCTTAATTGTTCAAATTTATGTAGATGATATAATCTTTGGTGCTACTTTTGAAAATTTATGTAAGGAATTTGCAAACCTGATGGGGAGTGAGTTTGAGATGACCATGATGAGTGAACTCAATTTCTTTTTGGGTTCACAAATTAAGAAAACCTCAAATGGAACTATGATCCATCAGCAAAAGTATGTTAAGGAATTACTTAAAAGATTTGATATGGATAATGCTAAATAAATTGACACACCTATTGCCACTGCCACAAAACTGGATCTTGATGAACATGGAATATCAGTTGATAAAAAATTGTATAGAGGTATGATTGGTTCTCTACTTTATCTAACTGCTAGTAGACCTAATATTGTGTTCAGTGTTGGGTTGTGTGCTAGGTTTCAATCAGATCCTAAGGAATCTCATTTAAAAGCTGTTAAGAGAATATTGAGGTATCTGAAGGGAACAGGTCCCTTGGGACTTTGGTATCCAAAAAGTGGTAGTTTTAATCTTATTGGATATACTGATGCTGACTATGCAGGTTTCCTTGTTGATAAAAAAAGTACCTCAGGTATGACACATTTTCTTGGTGAGTGGTTGGTTTCTTGGGGAACCAAAAAACAAAATTCAGTGGCACTTTCCACTGCTGAGGCTGAATATGTGGCAGCAGCTTCATGTTGTTCACAGTTGTTATGGATCAAACAATAATTACAGGATTTTGGTGTTGATGTAGGAACTGTTCCTATCTTTTGTGACAACACTAGTGCTATTAACATGACAAAAAATCCAGTGCATCACAAAAGAACTAAACACATTGATATAAGACATCATTTCCTGAGAGATAACTATGAAAAAGGTTTGATCACCATAACATTTTGTCCTACTGAAAAGCAAATTGCTGACATCTTTACAAAAGCTCTAGGTAGAGATGATTTTGAAAGAAATAGGTTACACTTAGGGATGATTAAATTCACATAAAATTATCAATGCTTTACTTCATAATTGGCTAGAAAGTTGCACCTAAAATGAATTTTATTTAAGTCAATATGAATGATTCAGTCCAGCTTAATACGTAAGTGTATACTCTTATGCCATAATTTTTGTTTAGAGTTGCTAAAATTGAATGATGTTACCTTTATGCTCTTAGAATTTCAGATTGATCAAAAGTGTTGCAAATTGGAAGGACACTGATTTTTCGTGTTAAAATCAGGTATGTACTCCTTACTATTCAGTTTTCTTAGAAGTGTAAAGGCTATAGGTAACTTACAATTAGGATAAATCCCACTATGTATCCTAACCATATCCAAACTGCATAAGAGTCCCATCGGTGGAACAGTTCCCATTCTGAAAAGGTGACTTAACAGTCCAACGGCTCTATTTCTCCGGGAGACTCCCAAGAGTCTATAATGGCTGCATGTCTTGCTGAGGTAATAGTGATCGTTTCACACCCTATCTCCACTACCTAATTCACTCTATAAATACACTCATTCTTCCTCATTATTCTTTCACTTTGTTTATCAATTGAATTCTCAAAATTTCAGAAAGAATAATCACATATCTCTTAAGTCGAATTGCAAGAATGTCTCTTTCCCCTGAAAATTCTTCAGCTGCACCCACTACTGAACAACCACAAAATCTCAACCCTCCTTCACCCATGGATACCGCTGACCTAAACCCTGAAATTCCTGAAATAATCCCAGAAGTATCTGAACAAGAAATTCAGGGGGAAGGACATGTTCCCACAGCTGAATCGATTATTGAATAGGTTGAGGATTTGTCACGAGCTATGGTTTTGTATCAGTATCAGGTAAATTTTGCTTATCCCTTAAATTTTGTGGTAGATGAGGAGGAAAAGGAAGAAGGATATGGAACTGTTCCTGAGGGAGAAGGAGAAACTGTTAAAAGATTGGAAGTACCCATGCATGGGTCATCGGGGTCTCCAGAGGTTGCTTTTAGAGCACCCATGGAGGATGTTATTGATGTTGATGATCCTATAAGTAACAGTGATAGGCCTCTTGTTGATTTGATTAACATTAGGAGCTTAAGAAGAAAACTTGCTAGGAAGGGACTTATTAATGATAAGATGACTGCTGAAATTGCTGCTAAGTTAAAGAAAATTGGGGACAGTTATAAGCCAAGAATTAAGAAGAAAGGTGAAAGTTCCTCCAAGGCAAAAAGACCTGTTCCTTCTGTCTCAACTCCTGTTTCTGGGGTTAGGAGGACAACAAAGGCTGCTAAAGCTGCTGATGAGAACTTAGCTGCTGCTTTAGAAAGAAGCAGAAAAGAGAAAGGAAAACAGGTTGTTGATCCTGTTGAAGAGGAAGAAGTGGAGGTAATAGAAACTGATGGTGTTGGTGATGAAGATGATGAGATGGCAGATGCTGAGGAGGTTGTTCCTTAGTCGAAGAAAAGAAAAGTTGCACAGAGACGTATGACCAGAAGCTCTGTGAAAGCTGCAAAAAAAGTCTGCTAAGAGGACCAGGTCCTCCAAAAGGACTTTGGTTCATGAAAGTTCTGTTGATAGTGACAGTGATGAGTCCTTTGCTGGTGATGATAGTGAGAGTGAGGTTGAGGGAGAAGATGTTGTACACTGTTTTCATGATGATATGTTGACTAGGAAAGTGTTGAAGGGGAGAGTGCTATCTGATGTGGGAGAAGAAGGCATGCTATGGTTGCTGTAGAAATTGCAAGCTCAGGTCTGGAGGGACATGGTCCTTCAGATCTCTGGAAGGTGTGCAAAGGGGATGGTAAAGGAGTTCTACAAGAACTGCTCCATCAAGGATGACATGATTACCACTTCTGTGAATGATAATGTGATCACTTTTGACACCAGGGAACTTGGTGAGCTGTTGGGAATTCCTTTTGCTGGGTATGACAGCTATGTCAAGAAAGTATGGCCTGACTTGACAAACTTGCCTACTGGATTGGAGATAACAAGGAAGTTTGCTGAGAATGAAGGGGAAGAAAAACCCAGAGCTGTGCAGAAAAGTGAGATGCACCCACAGCACCAAGTGCTATTTGAGTTTGTGAACAAGATTGTGATGCCAAGCCAGGAAAAAAGAGGAATTGCCAGTTTCATGGACTTGGTCCTTATGGAACTGTTGGACACTAAAAAGCAGATCAACTGGCCCAGGTTTATGATCCACCTGATCAAAAGGGTGATAGCTGGGAAGAGGAAGCATTCTTTGCCTTTTGGCTTCATCTTGACTGATGTGTATGCAAAGTTGAAGATTCCTTTGGAAGGGGTAGTAAAGGTTACTAAAAAGGAGAAGTTTGGCTGTGCTACATTGATTAGCTGTGACTTGCTTGTTCAGGCTGATCCTCCACAGGCTGGTGTTGGGAAGCAGCCTTTGAACAATAAGGTAAGGGCTTTGAGGCAACAAGTTGTTATCCAGGCTGCTGGAATAGCAAGGTTGGAAAAGGAGAAAAACTACTGGAAGGCAGAGGCAACAAAGGCAAAAGAGACCAATAAGGGAATGCTCTAACAGATGTTTGAGTTGCTTAACAAGTCTCAGGGACCTGGTCCTTCCACATCCTGACCACCTTAGCCATAAGCCATCTTTTGTCCAATGGGATTTAGCCTAGTCTAGTGCCTTAGTCTTTTCCTTTTCTAGTCTTTGAATAATTCTGTAGTACTTGCTTGTATCCCCTGGTTTAACCTCTTGATTAATGATGACTTGTCTTTGATGGCTAATATCATTGTTTTGCAGTTGCTTTAATATGATTTATGTTTGCATTTTGAGTTGCCTCAATGGCCATGTGCTGATTATTCTAACACTTGAGTTATATTTTTTATGCAACCTTTTGAATGATGCCAAAAGGGGGAAGAGTAAGTCTGATTTTGCGTGAACTTATACCTAATTGAAAATCTGGTCCTTAATGATAAGTAAGTCTCTACTGAAGTCTCTACTGACTGTTTTTTGAGCTTAAGTTGTACTTCAGTACATTAAGGATATGCAGCAATGCTTATGAATTTATCATCATCAAAAAGGGGGAAAATGTTAGCTTGGATAAGCTTGGAGTTTTGACTGATGATTAAGGAACGGATTCAAAGGACCTGTTCCTTTGAATCACTGTAGCTAAATAGATAATTCATGCAAAATCATTTAAGCTGAGATATTGTTAATTATCCTTAGACTAATGTTTATCTTGATAATTATGCAGGTCTAAACGTGATATGAAAAGATTGCATAAATAAAGGATAAAGGATAGAAGATCCGGTTGCTAAAGAGAAGAATCCAATTAGGACTCAAACTCATGGGAGCTTTGGAGTTCTAATTGTTCAAGACTTCTTGGCTGCTGAAGCTATAAAACGTGGAGCATATCAGCCATTGAAGCATACACAAATACAGAGAGAATCGAGCAAAGCTTAAAAGAGTCATTGTCTTATTTGTGTAATCAGTTAGCTACAGTGGAACTAAGTTAGAACCTGTTCCTTAGATTGAGTCTAGTAAAAGTTCAGTCTTAGTTCAACTGTAGTAAGCATAATCGAGTTGTATCTTTCTGGTTCAAGCCGTATACTTGACACAGCTTCACTGATCGTGAAAAAGGTCACTAAAGGATTAGAGTTAGTCCTAGGTTAGTAAGAAGGTAGTCTTGTAATCAAGTGAGTCTTTTTACATAGTGAAGTTGAAATCCTACTTGAAAAGTAGGTCGTGGTTTTTTGATCCCGAGTTCAAGGGATTTTTCCATGCTAATATTGGGTGTTCATTTACTTACAGTTTTAATTCCGCATATAATATAGTAAAGGAACACATTTTAAAGAACTGGTCCTTAAAACAGTAAAGTGGTGTATCTTGGGAAATAACAGAATCCCCGACCATACAAGCTCCAGTGGTTGAACGAGTGTGGAGAATTAAGAGTGGCGAAGCAAGTGTTTATCAAATTTCAAGTATGGGTCTATCATGATGATATGATGTTCGATGTGGTCTCGATGCAAGCTTGTCACTTGCTTCTTGGGCGACTGTGGCAATTTGATCGATCCATTATCTACAACGGCCGGACCAACACTTACACTAAGCTCGGAGGGGAGAGTTTTGTACTCAAACCATTGTCTCCAAAACAAGTCAACGAGGACTATAAACGGATACGAGAGCTAAAAGAAGCGGCTAAGGCAAAGAATCCTATCGGAGTACCAATTATGGCCGAAGCCAAAACTCCACCGCCCGTGGTCAACAACATCTGTGCAATCATGCAACCTGGTGAGTACTTACGAGGCAACGACACCGGTCTAATGATTATTTGCCTCGTGCATAAGGGTATCTGTTAAACTCTAATGATGATTTTTCTAATAATAACCCTTTGCCTAGTGCTGTTCAAAGTGTTTTGCAGGACTTCGGAGACATGTTTCCCAAAAAAATGCCAGATGGATTTCCTCCGTTGAGAGAAATCGAGCACCAAATTGACTTCGTTCTGGGGTCTCAAATTCCCAACAAACCTGCATACCAGTGTAATCACGAAGACACCAAAGAGCTCCAAAGGCATGTGGATGAATTGCTGAACAAGGGTCTTGTTCGAGAGAGCTTGAGTCCTTGCGTCGTTCCTGTTATCTTTGTCCCGAAGAAATATGGAACATGGCGAATGTGTGTTGATTGCCGAGCAGCCAACAGAATCACGGTAAAGTATCGTCATCCTATCCCTCGATTAGATGACATGCTAGATGAGTTATGGTTCTTTATGCTTTTCGAAGATAGATCTTCGGTAGATGAGTGAAAAATTGCATTCAAGACCAAATTCGGTCTCTATGAATGGTTAGTGATGCCTTTTTGCCTCTCTAACGCACCGAGCACATTCATGCGCTTGATTAACCATGTGCTAAAGCCGTTCATAAATAAGTTTGTTGTCGTTTACTTCGATTATATACTTGTTTATAGTAAATATGTGGATGAACATGTCAAACACCTAAGGCTAGTGCTTGATAAACTTAGAGAAGAGAAGTTATATGTTAACTTCAAGAAGTGTGCCTTCTGTGTTGAATGTGTAGTCTTTCTAGGATTCGTTGTGAGTGCTGGTAGTGTTGAAGTCGATGAGTCAAAAGTTGAAGCCATCAAAGATTGGCCAACTCCAACCTCGATTTCTCAAGTTCGTAGCTTCCATGGCTTAGGTAGCTTTTACCGAAGGTTTGTTCATGACTTTAGCAGCGTGGCAGCTCCTTTAACCGAGCTGGTAAAGAAAGACCATCAGTTTGTGTGGGGAGAGTCCCAAGAGAAGGCTTTCCAAGAGTTGAAACGGAGGCTTTGCTCTGCCCCGTTATTGCAACTCCCTGACTTCGGAAAAGCATTTGAGGTCGAGTGTGATGCATCTAGAGTTGGGATCGGAGGAGTGCTTGTGCAGGAATCGAAGCTGATCTCTTACTTCAGCGAAAAGCTTAAGGGTGTAACCTTGAATTACTCTACGTATGACAAGGAGTTGTATGCCCTCGTTCGAGAACTCGCCCATTGGCAGCATTATTTGTGGCCGAGAGAGTTTGTGATTAAAAGTGATAATGAATATTTGAAACATCTCCGAGGCCAAGAGAAATTAAACCGAAGACATGCCAAGTGAGTGGAATTTATTGAGAGCTTTCCCTATGTAATTCATTACAAAAGGGGAAAGGACAATGTTGTGGCCGATGTGTTATCGAGGAAATTTCCCTTAGCGACCACTCTCGCCTCGAGGCTCATAGAATTTGAAAGCATCAAGTCGATGTATGAGGACGATCCCAAGCTGAAAAGTGTCCGTGACGCAATCTTGAATGGACGAAGGGTTGAGAAATATCAGTGGCACGATGGCTACCTCTTCAATAATGGGAGGGTTTGTGTGCCAGTGTCATCGTGGAGAGAGTTCTTGGTCCGAGAAGCTCAGTTCGGAGGCTTGATGGGACACTTCGGTATCGATAAAACTCTTGGAATTTTGTCCGAGCAGTTCCATTGGCCGAAAATGCGGCAAGATGTAGAAAAGATTTGCAACACTTGTCTCGTTTGCAAAAAAGCTAAATCGAGGTCCAACCCTTCTCAAGAAGGAGAGGATGATGCAGCCCAACTCCGTGTTGATCAAAGATTCATTCCATCGAGGCCGATGACATGAAGCCAAGCCAAGTTGCTGCATGATACTCACATTCATTTAGCGTGGTCGGGAGAAAGCAACCGTTCCAAAGTTGAGTGGCCGAGCTCAAGATTCGAAGGCTTCATCTATAAGCTTGAGCTCGAAGAAAGGAGCGACGAACATTCATCATTGATGCTAAAGAGTAAAGACAACCAACCGAATGAAGAGCGTCCGATATCAAAATGTGCAGAGCTGAACAATCAAGCACCGAAGTGAAGAACTCGAGCTCAAGTATTCGAAATCAAGCGTTCGGATGAAGGAGTGACTGAACACTCAACTTATTCAGCCCTGCGTGGCTTACTCCTATTGGTCATCTGTGACTGTTTTACTATTTTGCCCTTAGAATAGTCTATATAAACTCCTTTCCATTTCATTTTTAAACACCTAGACTTTGATGATTGAATATTGAATGAGAGTAGCCGAGAGCACTTTCTCTTTTGTCTCAGATGTGAGCAAACCCGATGGGGTCCTATGGAACTTGTGGCTTTCGATGAATCCGATTGAACAATTCCTCTTTGATCATTCAGTTTGCAAGAGGCATTGTTTTCTTGAGGATTGTTGCATAGCTTAGGTGCTCTTTCCTTTTACTTGAATCGTACCGAGACCAGTTCCTCGGTGCCGTTCAAGCAAGAAAAGCCGTGTCAAGCTTCTATCTTTATTTTCTGCTGCTGTCTTCGCGATTAGCTTGCACGACCGTTGAAATTCAAAAATAGCAAGAAAATAATGAAGTAATAAGTAATATGTAATATGAATATCTTTACATGGAAGTATAATGGAGATAAGGACTTTACATTAAGTAAAAAGTTTTACAATTTCTACGGTGAAGGGTGTCATTATATATATATTCCCTTGCAGCAACATCAAACTTACCCAACAAAATAAAGTATGTCTTAAATCCTTTCTCTCTTTAAAATCCCCCGACTCTCAGCTTTTTCTTTATCGAATCTTTAATTCTCTCCCTTGTTTTAATTACTTTTTAAATTGTTAAGAATTTTAACATAAGATTTGTAGTCTTCAATTAAATAAATAATTTTAATTTTGTTATTCCCTACCTATATTTCCATGATCTGTTCGATTATATATTAAAGTGCAAAGAAGAAAAATACTTACCAAGATAAAGCGAGAGAGACACAATATGAAGGCCTACACAACAGCAACACATCATATTACCTCTTGGAGAAGCCTGCACTTTTGGACATAATTTTCATCAATTTTACATTGGCTATAAAAATGTTTGATTAATGGGAAAGCTGTACTTTTGATTATATTGCAATGCAAAATTTACATGATTATCACCTCAAATAAAATAGGGTATAAATATTCTGCTGCTCCTTGACACCTTTAGAGGCAAAATATGGTCTTAATTCATTCTTTATACTCCTTCATTTCCTTATGGTATTTCCTTTGTTTTTGAATTACCTTCTTGCCTACATACTGAGAAGTCAACAAACTTTTTGATGTCTTCCAGTGAGTGCATCAAATACTGAAAGAAGTATGGAGACACCAAATCTAAAGAACATACTCCATGATGCACTGAAAAAGATTAGAATGGAAAACTAAAAAAGGATAGTAACTTTTGTTTAACCTAGATCAGATTTTAGGCCAATTAACAATTAAATTTGTATTTGCGGAGTCATGATCAGTAGTTGAGATTAAGAGTTTGAACGACGAGCTAAAATGGTGATAATACGAGAACGAGATGCAAGTATTAACTAGTAAAAGTAAATCATAAACGGAAACAAGGAGAAGTAATCGTATGGTATCGCTTGTCTTCGGGGAGAGCTCTTCGATACCAATCGCACTCAGAGGATCAAAGAACTAAAGTAATAAGTAAAATATGAGCAAAAGGAGTATCTGAGCAAGAGTGAGAGAGTATTCTTATTTATATTGTAGACATGAAGTAAAATTCGTCTTTTACAATCGATTAAGGCAAATGCTATTTATAAGCCTGATAGGTACCCGTTGGGATTCGTAACCACTGGGCGTGGATCCGTCTGGATAAGTAACTGCTGGGCACATATCCGTTGGAGTCATAACCACTGGGTTGTAATGATTGCCTTAATGACCATTAATTGAATGATCGTGGATGATCATGTTAATAACTGCTCACTTAGACCGTGTTGACTGTTGAAGTATTTCATAACTCCTTTAGGTCTGCTCGTGATAAATGTCTGTCCGTTGGATGTCTGTCTGTTGAAATGTTTGCTCGTGCCACGTGGTAGACACGTGTCATCTTTTCAAGTCCAGTCAGCTTTTATCCAATACAGATAGTCCCCGCACTTCTCGAGCAGAGTATCTGTTCGAGGAGTGGATATGAATTTTGGCAGGAATTTCTTGTACACTTTTATCTTCATGTGATGTGGTTTGATGACGTACGAACCTTATCAACTATGTGACAAGCCCTTATGACGTGCGCATTTAATGTGCCGTATAAAAAAGTAACTGCAGCTGGCACGCCTGCGGAACTACAGTCCATTCTGAAGTGACTATTGCGTGCCCCAAGGGTAAAAGTAATAATTTTAACCGCTTCAGTCACGTGCACACGTCGTATGTTAATCGCAAGGTGACCGCTACTCATCGGAATAATGATGACACTATAAAGTCTTGATGAACCCTATTCTTTCTTTCGACGGCCAGATCTGATCGTAGTTTCTCTGATGACCTCCACGTGTCTTGAAGGAAGTTGTGGGGCTGAATCTTTACTCCTAAAATAGGGGTTTGCTTGATGAGAAACTTTTTACTTGCCTTTATTTCTTATCCGCTGTTCTTTGAAAACCTTTGAACTAGCTTTTGAATTCTTCTTGACAACTTCATATTTTTCCTAAAACCATGACTTCAAGATCTAGGAAAAATCAAAGCACTGATATTGCTGGTAGTTCTTCGGCGGCCATTCCTACGCCCCGGGCTACTCAGGATACTACTACAGAAATTATCCCCAAGAAATGGGGTGAACTGGAGGCGGACTGTAACATTAAGTCCTTTAATAATAGAGAGGGAGATACGCGTAATTGGCTGGCGTATAGGTTTAGGTCTGGGATCACGAAGGAGGTGATCCCACGAGTGAGGACGGACAGCCACTGGGCGATGAGGTTCCCCTCTTGCCGGTCTCCGAGGAGGAGAATATTACTTCCCATAGGGCTGGGTGGACAACCATGTGCACCTACCCTTTCACAGTGGGATGTAGGTTACCCCTGCACCCTGTGCTGGAGAGGCTTTGCAGGGAGCACCTTCTCTGCCCGGGGCAACTGAGCCCCAATATATATAGAATAGTTACTCTTTTAGATTGGTTTGCGACAGAAGCCGATCAATCTTTTGGCTACGAGCATTTACTTTCTCTGTACAGTATACAAATTTTTAAAGATGGCTATGTAAATGCCAGGATGTGCGGAAGCAAGGGCTTGGTGCGCAGTTCTGAGGATACTGTTGACCGAGGCTGTGTGCACCGGTATCTGTTTGTGTGCTCCTCGGCCTTGACTTTTTACGACAAGGCTCATCTTCCAGAAGTCTGGAATAAGAAGCGTAAGTCCCCGAGTATTTTTTGAAATTTTTCGTGTTCTTCTTTGTCTGCTAACTCCGTTCAATTTCTTTTTGTAGCGGCCAAGCAACCCTACAACGGGCTCATTTCTGTTGAAGAACTGACGGCGTGGGTTGAGCAAATTTTGAAGGAGTTCGCTCCTGAGAGAAGAGAGTGGGCGTATTTTGCCGCCCACAAAAGTTTGATTGTGAAAAACCATGGTGAGAATATTTCTGCTTTCATGATTATCTTTTCTTCTTTGAAACTTCTTCGTGTCTGACCATTTTACCTTTTTGTAGGTTTGGGCACTTATGGAGATTTCTTTCCTGCTCCCCCCCAAGACGGGCCTTCCGAGCCTGTTGCTGACCCAGATACTGAGGCGGAGGCTATACTAGCTTCGGTGGAGGCGCTGCGCAGCAGGGAGGGGGGCGAGGAACTCTTGTCCGGTGGACTGGGCTCCCTGAAGAGGAAGAAGAGGAGCCAGGGCGAGGGCGGAGCGCGGAAGAAGAATGCTCGTAAGACTTCCGTGGCTGCCGGGCAAACCTCGTCGGCTGGTGGTGAGCCTTCTTCTAGGGCCAGTGTACCGGAGCCCATAGAAGAGAATGCCAATGCTGTTATTGAAGTCCCTGAGTCTGCACGGGGAGAGGGTTTAGACAAAGAGGTTATTTATCTTTCGGACACTGAGACCGAAGTTGATGTTCCCCTTAGGCGAAGACCTCATCTTCGTAGTGACAGAAGAAGGGCTGAGGAGGAGGCTGTCCGTACTCCGCAGAGGAGTCCCCGAGTTGATGACGGGGCGGAGGCAGGTCCTTCTAGTGTAGACAAGGGGAAGAGAAAGGTGGGTGAAGAAGAAGAAGAAGAAAAGAAGAGGTTAGGGAAGAAGTTCCCCAAGAGGGTAGCCGGGGTCCTCGTGTTTTTCGTTTCGAGGACCCGGAGAATGTGGGTACTGAGGGGCGACGCCTGTTGGTCTTCGTGAGTGCGAGATGATAAATCCTGGAGTGGAAGGTGATTCTAACCTTTCATCATCAAGATTCATTTGGTGGTCAGTCATTGGTGGCCGGACAGAGTTGAAGGATATCAGGGGTGTCCGTTACATGTTTGGGCCATACTATCCTTCTGAACAGGCTTGGGAACCCAAGTTCTGTGAGAGGAAGCATACTTTGAAACTTGCCCCTGATGTTAACTTCATAACTGGGCCAGGCGGCTTGGCTAAGGCGGTTTCCTCGCTCATCGGTCCCCGTAAAGAATGTGTGCTGAGGGAGTTAAGCGATGAGGAGTTAGCCTTCCAGATTGCTGCTGACTCTGCCCGGGTAAGTATTTTCCGCTTTTTTGTTGGGAATAACTTTAGCCTCGGACTTCTAATTTTGACTTACTTTGCTTTTTCAGTCAAGTATGCTGGCTGCCGAGCTCATGTTTCGCTCCAGGCTTAACAACGTCGATCAAGTACTCGAGGTAAAGAAAGAGTTGCTGGAAGCTCTGAAGGAGAACAAGACTTTGATAGAGAAGTGTGGTCTCCTTGGTGGTGAGGTTAATCGGTTGACTGATGTCAACAATGAACGTGTTGAGCAAATCAACGCACTCACTAGGGAGAAGGACCTTCTTCTCGAGGAGAAAGAAGGGTTCGCACGCTCTACTCAGGGCCTGGAGAGATTGCTCAAAGAATGTTCAACTTCTTTGAACAGTGCTATTGAGGATCGTGCATCCCTTGAGATGGATCTGCAGAGAGCCAATGAAGGATCTGTTAAAGCCAGGGCTGATCTCCAGGCTGCCAAGGATCAGGTCGCTTAATTAATGAGTGCTCAGGCCGCATTAACCAAGGACTTGGCAAACCTGCGCGATCAGTCTGAGATCAAAGCCAAGCTTACTGCTCTTGAGGCCAAGCGTACATTGCTCGTGCAGATTTAGGCTAGACAAGTTAATGTCGAGGAGATGCTGCAGATAACAAAGAGCGCTGTCCGTAGAATAAGACAAGCATTGAATCTCTCTCCTGAGGAGTTTGAAGGCGAAGATGAAGATGAAGACGAAGATGAAGGCGAGAATTCAGAGGACGATGGCAGAATTGACGGAGCTGGTGCGTCGAGTTCTGGTCATAGCCCTAAATGTTGATGCCTTTTTTCAATCTTTGATTGATGTATTTTTTATTGTCTGGCGAGAGCCGGACTTGTTTGTTGGTGGACAGAAGTCTGGTAAAGACTTTCTGGTCCTTTGTATGGCCGGTTTCATTTGGCCTTTGATCACTCTGCAAACTTCTGTCAGCCGTTTTCGGCATTTTATTGTTGTACAGGATGATGTATATATGCTTTTCAGATCTATTCAATGACTATATTTAGCCTGAACTTTTGATCTTTTGTTTGCATGTGTTATGGCTTTCGTGCCTTATGATTGGGAATTTTCTGAAGTTTGAACTTTATTAAGTTCGTATCTCCAAAGGTTTTCCCGAATGTTATTAACTTAGCCTTTCGTTAGGAAGAGGTCGTAAGTTGTAAGTAGTCTGACCGAATTGTGGTCGTTAGAGTTTTGGCCGAATCATTGCTCTATGCGTATAACTTTGCTTACCGTTTTGATAGTCGAAAGTTGTTGCACAGCTTTGTAGATTGGCTCTGGCCGAGTTGCTGGCCTCATGAACGACTTCTCTTATTTTCGTGGAAGTTTTGTCACGTAAAAGTTTGGTTTTGTGAACGACTCCTCTTATTTCCGTGGAAGTCTTTGTCACGTAGAAGTTTGGTTTTGTGAACGACTCCTCTTATTTCCGTGGAAGTCTTTGTCACGTAGAAGTTTTTTTTGAAAAACTTTTTAGAAATTTGCCTTTTGGTAAGGTCTTTTGCCTTTATGAAGGTCTTACCTGGCCTACAGGGGCCTCTCACCACACCCCTTGTTTTTATGTTGGAGCACGTAAAGTGATAACATGAAAAGAGTTTCGGTGAGTAGCATATAGAACACATATAACCAAACGAGGAGTGTGTCCGTTGTGGGATTCGAACCCACAGCCGCGAAGTTGAAGAACTTCGAGCTCTACCAGTTGAGCTAAACGGATCTGACCTTGTTTAGGTCGTTAGTACCATTTAGAGAGAAGATATAATAAAAGTAAGAACTTTTGTAGAGATAAAAGTTAAATGTAAGATAACTAACCGTTTTACCACTTAAAAGTGATACCTTTTGATGTGAACCACATTCCAACTGTTCGGGACAGTGGAGCCGTCTTGTCGTGCCAAACGATAAGATCCCTTGCCGACTGAAGCAATTACTTTGTAGGGCCTTCCCAGTTAGGAGCAAGCTTCCCTGAATTTGTCTCTTGTGTGCTCTGAGAGACTTTTCTGAGTACGAAGTCTCCAACCTGGAAGCTTCGTACGCGCAGTTCCCGATTATAGTATTGCTCGATTCGTTCTTTTTGAGCGACTACTCGTACAAGAGCTAGCTCTCTGCGTTCTTCGAGGAGGTCCAGCTCTTCGGAGAGTATCTGCACCATATACCAATGAGTAAGGAGTCTCTCCGGTACTCATTTTTATTGTTGTGCGATAGGCCCATAGTACTCCAGGTAACTTTTCTACCCAACATCCCTTTGCCTGCTCGAGGCACTTTTTAAGGGATTCAACGATGATTTTGTTGGTAGACTCTGCCTGTCCATTAGCAACAGGATGATACGGGGAGGAAGTGATCCTCTTGATGTGTAAATCGTCGAGGAACCTAGTCACTTTCTGGCCGATAAATTGCGGGCCGTTGTCCATGACTATTTCCTTAGGTGCTCCAAAGCGACATATGACAAAACGCCAGAGGAAGTCGACGACTTCTGTTTGTCATATCCTTGAATATGCTGCCGCTTCGACCCACTTTGTGAAGTAGTCAGTGATGATCAGTAAGAAGTGCATCCCCCTTGGTGCTGTGGGAAGAGGACCAATGATGTCCATCCCCCATTTCATGAAGGGCCACGGAGAGATTATTGAATGAAGAGGTTTCTGCTGGCTGATGGAGAAGATGGGCAAACTCTGGCATTTCTCACACTTTTAGACAAATTTGTTCGTATCTTTCTCCATTTTGTCCCAATAGTAACCTGCACAAATCAGCTTCCGGGTTAATGCCTTGCCTCTGGAATGATTTCCACAACAGCCTTCGTGGACTTCTCTCATCACATAATTGATTTGATTTGGTCCGAGACATTTTGCGAGAGGTCCTGCAAACATCCTGCGGTAGAGTTCGCCGTTGAGAATTGTATATCGAGCAGCTTTTACTCGGAGTTTGCGAGCAGCTTTTGTATCTGCGGGTAGAGTTCCATATGGATAAGATAATTTGTTATCTCATTCCGCCAGTACCAAGTAGCGTTGATGGTGTTGACTTCGAACTTTTCTCTGTCCATGGTCGTGTAGAGAAGTTGAACAACAGCTGAAGAGCTGGCTGCCCCTATCTCTGCCACTGATCCCATGTTTGCAAGAGCATCAGCTTCATGGTTCTCTTCCCGTGGGATCTGAACTGCTTCCCATTCGTCAAACTGTGCTAGAAGCTCTTTCACTCAGGCGAGGTACACTTGCATCTTGGATTCTCGTGCAATGAAACCTCTGTTTATTTGATTGACCACCAGCTGAGAGTCGCTTTTTAGTTTGACGACGGTTGCTCCATAACTTCGAGCTAGTTCCAATCCTGCAATAACGGCCTCATATTCGGCCTCAATGTTAGTAATATATGGGCACTTGATAGCCTGTCTTACCGTCTCACCAGATGGAGCAACGAGGATCACTACGAGCCGTGACCCTTTGACGCTCGAGGAGCCGTCTGTATGAAGGGTCCAGGTGCCAGGAGTCTGCCCTGCATAAAGAACAGCTTCCCTTTCTGCTTCAGGGTATATATTAGTGCTGAAGTCTGCCACGAAGTTTGCTAGAACTTGTGACTTTATTGCTACCCTAGGCTGATAGGTGATATCAAATTCAGATAATTCTATAGCCCACTTTACCAACCTACTGAAAATTCATGTTTGTGCAGAACATTTCGTAAAGGAAAGGTTATAGCCACAGCTATCGAATGACTTTGAAAATAAGGGCGTAACTTACGAGCAGCAATTACTAGTGCCAATGCCAATTTTTCTAAAGGTTGATAGCGCGTTTCTGCATCAATTAGAGCTTTGCTAATGTAATAGATAGGAAGTTGTTTACCTTTTTCTTCCCGAACTAGTACAGCGCTTACCGATGATTCTGAGACCGCCAAATAAATTAGCAGCTGCTCATCCTCCTGAGGTGTGGAGAGCAGTGGCGGATTGGATAGATACTTTTTCAAATCTTTCAATGCTTGCTGGCATTCAGGGGTCCATTCGAACTCCTTATTTTGTTTCAAGACATCGAAGAAACTCTTGCAACGGTCAGATGATCGGGAAATGAATCTGCGTAGAGCTGCCACTCTCCCCGTCAGTTTCATGACATCTTTCCTGTTATGAAGTATATCTGGGATTGATTCAATGGCTTTAATCTGAGCGGGATTGACTTCAATTCCACGCTGGGAAACAATAAATCCCAAAAACTTCCCCGATCCGACTCTGAAAGCACACTTCTCTGGGTTCAGCTTCATGTTATACTGGTCCAGGATTCGGAAAGCTTCTTTCAGATGTGCCAGATGGTCTTCTGCTCGTTTGGACTTGATCAACATATCATCGATGTACACTTCCATAGTATTTCTGATATGGTCATGGAACATTCGATTGACTAGACGCTAATAAGTTGCACCTGCATTTTCAGTCCAAATGGCATAACTTTATAACAATACGTACCTCGACAGGTTATGAACGCCGTTTTCTCCTTGTCTTCAGGATCGATCAATATTTGGTTATATCCGGAGTACGCGGCGAGGAAGGTTAGCACTTCGTGTCCGGCTGTTGCGTCGATCAGTTGATCTATCTTGGGAAAAGGATATGAATCCTTCGGGCAGGCTTTGTTTAGATCTGTGAAGTCAATGCAGACTCACCATTTAGCATTCTTTTTAGGTACGACAACCACGTTGGCTAACCAGTCTGGATATTTGACTTCACGTACTGAACCGATTTTTAACAGCCGATCAACCTCGTCATTGATGACCTGGTTCCGAAAGGCTCCTTACTGGCGCGTCTTTTGTTTCACCGGGCGGTGATACGGATCAACGTTCAACCTGTGAGTAATGATGTCAGGAGAAATGCCTGTCATATCTGCGTGGGACCAGGCGAATGTTGTATGCCGCTCCTTGAGGAACTGGAGGATATCTCCCCATAGGCGTTCGCTCAGTTCAGTCCCTAAGTATACCTTCCGCTCTGGGTTGTCGGCGAATAATTCCTCGGGTTCCAAAGCTTCTACGGTCGGCATGTGGTTTTCTCTTTCGTCCATCTTTGTGATGAATTCCGGGACCTCGTACTTAGCCTCTTCATGTGGTGTATCTGGTCCCGGTCGCTATAATTGCTATTTGTTCTCTTCGGGCAGTTTGAGAGCCACTGAATAGCAATCTCGGGCAGAGCGTTGCTCTCCTCGAACCTCACGTACTCCCCATTCGGATGGGAACTTCAATACTTGATGATAAGTCGAAGGAACAGCTTGCATGTCGTGGATCCAAGGTCTACCCAAGATGATGTTGTAGGCTAGATCCGCATTGACAACGTGAAAAGTTGTTTCCTTCGCTATCCCTTCGGCAAGAGTCGTTAGGGTAATCTCTCCGAGAGTCTTCTCATTCGGGGTCGTTGATATTTACCCTTGAGGCGTAGCGGTCACAAACGTCCGACAAGCTGACCGCTGGGGACTCGCGGAGAGATTCGTATAATCTGCGCGTAGCTACTGAGTATCCAATATCCAGATCGTAGGTAAACGCGATTACCGCCCATCTGTCTGGCATCTCGGGAAGTACTGCTCGCTCTTTTTGGAAGCGATCCACGTATTGGCGAAGAGATTCACCAGGCTTTTGCTTCACTTTGAAAATATTCGCCACGCGAGTATTTTCCTGACTTCCGCCTATGATAGTTCGTTGAGAGTTGCTTTCTGCCATGTTAGTTATAGAGCAAAAAGACTGACGAAAATAGGTATAATATCAAAGATAAACTATTAACCTATGATGGCTATTGACCGGCTCCCACTGTGGTCGCCAAATTGTTTAACCTAGATCCGATTTTAGGCCGATTAACAATTAAATTTGTATTTGCGGAGTCACGATCAATAGTTGAGATTAAGAGTTTGAACGACGAGCTAAAATGGTGATAATACGAGAACGAGATGCAAGTATTAACTAGTAAAAGTAAAGCATAAACGGAAACAAGGAGAAGTAACTGTATGGTATCGCTTGTCTTCGGGGAGAGCTCTTTGATACCAATCGCACTCAGAGGATCAAAGAACTAAAGTAATAAGTAAAATATGAGCAAAAGGAGTATCTGAGCAAGAGTGAAAGAGTATTCTTATTGATATTGTAGACAGGAAGTAAAATTCGTCTTTT
This sequence comes from Petunia secreta, assembly GCA_029990175.1. Classification (NCBI taxonomy): domain Eukaryota; kingdom Viridiplantae; phylum Streptophyta; class Magnoliopsida; order Solanales; family Solanaceae; genus Petunia; species Petunia secreta. Next base: position 26,532,339 of record JARKIP010000003.1, read on the forward strand.
ACAATCGATTAAGGCAAATGCTATTTATAAGACTGATAGGCACCCGTTGGGATTCGTAACTGCTGGGCGTGGATCCGTCTGGATAAGTACTGGGCACATATCTGTTGCAGTCATAACCGCTAGGTTGTAATGATTGCCTTAATGACCATTAATTGAATGATCGTGGATGATCATGTTAATAAGTTCTCACTTAGACCGTGTTGACTGTTGAAGTGTTTCATAACTCCTTTAGGTCTGCTCGTGATAAATGTCTGTCTGTTCTGTCTGTTGAAATGTCTGCTCGTGCCACCTTTTCAAGTCTAGTCAGCTTTTATCCAATACAACTTTATTCTATGAGAAGAGGTGGATTGAAAATGAAAAAAATAAAAATAATCAAAAGAGATTAATCATTTATCAAAGAACTATGTCAAAATCAATCTTGCATAAACCACAATTATATATTGTATGTAGAATAGGATGTTGTTTATGATTTTCCTTCAAATAAGTATTGGCTACTCTTGGTCATGTATTATAAGTGAAAAGATGGTTTGAATTAAGAATTAGTAACAATAATGATGAGGGCTGTTTATTATCATTTCAATGGCAGATAATGGGTATACGTTTTGGACTCTATTATGTATTAAGTAGTATTTAATTATGATTAGTTACAGTCCAATATCAATAAGCAATTACTACTCCCTCCGTTCCAATTTATGTGGCGGTGTTTGACTTGGCACGGAGTTTAAGAAATGGAAGTTGACTTTGTAAATGTTCAAATTTACCCTTGAAAAAGTAAGAGAGAGAAGATTGTAGTAATCAAAAAGTTGTTTGTGGCTTTTAAAGTAAGTAGGGCCCAATAGGGGTAAAATAGAAATAGTGCATTAAATAGTTGACAAATAAGGAAATGTGACATTCTTTTTGGGACAGACCAAAAAGGAAAGTGTGACACATAAATTGGGAAAGAGGGAGTACTAATTATGTTGCTAATGCCTCTGAACAACACTCATTTTGGCAAAATGAAAGGATGATTCTTTTCTTTCACATTTTCAAGTGAATGGTGGCCATAGAGGCACATTGAGCTTATATCAAAGAAGTAGATACATGTAAAAACTAAAATAATAAAATTATTTGAAAGTAAATCTTTTATATTTTTCTAGAATTTCTTCTATTCAAACAAAAGAAATCCGAAACTTGAAAGGAATTGAAATGAAACCAATTAGAAATGAAAATAAAGCAGAAAAATAAGTGGAGGCACCTATTGCATTTTCTTTCGTTATGTACTCATTTTTCCTATGCACTTTCATTTTAAAAATTTTTCTCTGTCTATTCATTAATTTCCCCCCTTCATATTCTCCATCGTTTAAAAAAGTGAGCTATTATACCAATACAAAACCCACACAATCTTGCATCCTCGATATCCTGTTGTTAAGATGGTTTGGCATGCTTAGCTTCCGATCAAGAAAGACAGAAATTTATGAAAGCAGTTTATTTCCCCATGTCTTACTTGTTCTTTCCATCTTCTCTATCTTTATTTGACGTTGCTTCATTTATAATTTTTATTTCTGTCTAATTCGTTCCCCTTTCATATTTATTCCACCTTCAATTAATTGTCTTATTCAATTTAATCTTGACAGTTATATACATGAAAGCTTTTGAATATTCAAAGATAGAAGAACCAAGATTGTCAAAGACTCCCGCTCGTCAAAATTTGTCTTGGATGCAAAGTTAAAGAGAACATGAATATTTCACATTTAAGTTGAATACAAATAAAATTAAATATCGAAACTTTTGACATATTAATTTTTTTTATTATCCTGTAAACATACAAGCAGTCATGTCATGAAAAATAGAAATGCTAAAATATCTAGATTATAAATGATTGACAATATTTATCAAATTGATAAAAAGGGAATGGTGACAAAAATTGAGGAAAAAAATTGAATTGAGAAGGAAAAAAAAAGAATATCGACCTTCATTATGCTGGTATAAACAAATGAAAAACTAACCAAAAGCAAGCAACTATCTCTTATATATTTGCAGTATATATACACAAACATCGATGTAGTATAGTATTGTGTCGGTTTTTTAGTCCGAGTGTGCTGGAGCAAATGAGATCTTTCAACTTCTTTGGAAGCCTGACTCCAGCGATGTCTAAAACCACATTTGCGATGTGTTATATGGTACCTTCCAATAATTCGTCCTTACCAGTTAAAAGAAAGTGAAAGGAGGCAAAAAGTACCAAAACACAAAAGATAAATCCTTTGCCAAAATTTGATGCCATATAACCCTCATATAAACTATGACTCCCTAGAATTTAGATTCAGTGTCTTTACTCTTTCCGATCTTTAAGCTAGTCTCATATAAGCAAAATACGTATCTATTGGTAATACAAAATACAACTTTGAAAAAAAAACATATAGTACCTTAATCTCCAAGTTTAGAGGGTGTGCCATTGTGAACTCCAGATTGGATTAAAGGCTAAAGCACCAAAAAAAATACTTCTAAAAGCTACTACTTCATACTTCTTGATTTCAAGCCAAAGGGTTTCAATGCATTAATCAGGCATATGATAGGTTGGAGCAGCAATCAATCAAACATATTACAAACATGCTTCTTTACATTTTCAGTAAAAAAGTTAACATACACCACTCATTCATCTTCTATAGGAGGATATTGTAATGCTAAATAAATTATAAAAGAAAAGTTACAAAGAGAAAAATAATTAAGGAGAAGAACACAAAATTGGACCAGCCCATGCAAATTTTATGTAAAACAACATACTAAGATTAGGACCCAGTATTGGCTTGTTTATAGGGGAGCAAAGTGCACGATATAATATGGTCAAGTCACTTATAGATTATATATACTGTATAGAAGCACAATTATGAAGATGAATAGGCCTGGAGATTAATACAATATAATTGTTCAAATTAATTAGAAAAACTTTATTGCTCACAATAATTAGCACAGTAAAATATAACAAATAAATGGTAATATAAAAAGACAAACCATAACTGAAACAAAATACATGATGGTTGGCTTGGGTTAACCTCATAAAGTTGACGTTGGAAGCATTATTTTTGCCAGACGTGGGGTTAGTCATTAAGAGGGCCTCTTGAATGATTGAAATTAAAGTGATGAATTTCATTTCAACTATACTATTAAACAAAAGAATAAAAATAAGATAGAGATAAGCCATGAGAAGAAATGCTCAAAAAAGGGAAAAAATGATCCATCCTTGTCAATGAACTATGCCACATCACCTAACTATAGTTCTCAATTAGTAGATACTAGTAAATAAGACCGCGCTCGCGCGGTCATGTAAGACCTAATTGAATACTATGTGGCATTGAACCTTTTTTCCTTTATTATAGAGTTAAATTATGTACTTTTGTTATTTCTATTCTTGTCCAAGTATCTAATATACAAATTCGTCAAAAATGGATTGGCATGACAGAAACAATATATAAGATGCTAAAATTGAAATTTCTACCTTCAACCTAATTATCGCATAACAAAGTGCCACAAAGGAAGAAAATAAAAGAAATATGTTTTGAGTGAACGACATTTGTGAACAATTTCTTTAGTCTAATAAGTGCATATAGGTGCATTTTTACTCTCTTATTCGAGTTGCTTGGCTTTTCACATCTATTTTTTCTTGTTTCTGATTCGTCCTCCATTTTTGCTATTTTCATATGTATTTACTTTCTCGATTTCTTCCGCTTACCAACCGAAATATATTATCATGTCAAAATTTTCACTAAATAAGATATAATGTAAGATACACAGTTAATAAACAAAAAATGCAATAACAAAGATTAAGAAAAAGTTATACTGTATAAGAATGAAAAAATAGAAGAAAATCGTATGGACAGTCAATTCATGTTGTTTGTATGACTTATATAATGCCTACATAATATATTTGACATTCCAAATAATACCACATTGAATATACATTAAATGGAGAAGAGTGAGTCTAACGTAAAAGAAATACTAAGCTCCCGTTTGGATATAGTTTTTGGAAGGTTTTTTTGGCCAAAAAGTATTTGTTTATGCTTTTTGAGCAAAATTTGTTCCAAAAACTGGTCTTGAGTTGTTTTTGGGGCTAAAACTAACATTTACTCATCAAATTTTATTTTTATAAGAGCTCAAAGGCTCTTTTGAGCCAAAAATTTATTCCCAAAAAATATGTCCAAACACTTTTTCATTTTCATATCAAACTTCACCCCAAAAGTATATCCCAAAAAATATTTAAGAATCTATGTCCAAACGCTAGCTGAGCACTATATTTTGAGTCATTACACCTCCATACGTGCATATGAATAGTTGAAAATTGCATGGATATTGCACTTTAGCGGTTTATTACACATAAACACACATTAATTCAAGATAGAATTGATTGAAAATGTTACTGTAGTCACCATTGTTAGTATTTTTTTGTCTTCATTCTTTTGCAGTCTTTCAAGAACTTGAGAAAATAAAATCAAGTAAACAATACACTATGCATAGATTCGTATGTTAATTTTACTTTTTGTCTTCGCGAAATAGCTCTTCATTAATTTCTTTTATTAATAAGAAGCACGACATCATTTTTGATATGCTATGACCCGTTCGACGATTATATTTAGTGCGAGTTTATGAAGGAGAATCCGCTTGTCAACTTGACTAATTTCCTTTGTATGAAGATATAGTACTTAAATAATGTGTTTTTTTTTGTCCATATAAATTTCTATGTAATTTATTTCTTAACTTTTATCATTGCTCTTTTTTTATAGTCCGCTTCCTTTTTTTTCCTTTTGGTTTCTTACTGAAACGCCTTTCAGTTTCCAAAGCAAAAATCAAATCTCCTTATAGCTCCATGGGGTTCAGTTCAACCCCGTTCGTCGACAAATTTCACTGTAATTAAATTAAAATTAGTATTTTTATGATACATATAAGCTATTGAACCCCCTTACAAAGTTAAAAATTTTAGTAAAGTTGCAAAGAGGGTTAAAAATAGCTTTGGGTCACATATTCAAATTCAAGATGTGACATTTTTGAATCCCCTTACATAAAATCATGGCTCCGCCCCTGCAAACTTGCAATATTAAATGTGGATATACAAAAATAAAAGCCGTGAGGGAGAACAAAGATAAGAAACCAAAGGGAACCAAGGCATAATTGAGGTTTTATTTTTTATGAAAACCTAAATAATAGATAACATATTTAATTAAAAAGAGAAACAGATTGAAAAGAAATTCACCATCTTCACACCATGAATTCACCGTTGTGCCTCATTTTCCCTTCTTATTAGTATCAGCATCTTCTAGTTTCCAAATCCCACAAACACGAAGTTGGATCATCCAATCATTCTAATTACTATTCAAAATAATAAGTCACTAAGAAAAGAATAATAATATCTCTATACTTCTTATAAAAGGGAATAGCAGGCACCTCTCCGTCAACATGCCTGCTTCCCTAAAGGGTATTTACGGGATTTCAAGTTAGGCTGCTGGAAAGATTTTGTACTTCTATGGATAAGTATTGTACTATTTCTTGGTTTGACAAAAACAACCATGTATCCCTTTCAGACAGCTGTCGGTGCCACCTGGGGAAGATAATATACCCTTGCTTTATCTCTATACCACTTCATATATCCTTGGTTTTTCTATAAATTAGGTATAGTTTGAGACACTTTTATATGTTTCCAAAAAGTGTCAAAATGACTGATGTCATACTGTACAAGCATCCTTTTTTGTACTCCATTTTGGCTGCCACACGTCTGTGCCTAATTCATATACTGTGCTCCTTATTGAAAGATCTTATTTTGTCCCTATTTGTTTACTACCTTATTATTATATAAATGCATTCGGAGACATTTGTTGAGACTTTGTAAATCATTAAGGCTAAGCTTTTTCTACCAATTTTTATTTTTAAAAATAAAATCTTATTATGATAATTCTCCTTCAATTATATTATGTAAACTACTCTATATCTCCTTTAATTATATACTGTATTGAACTTCTTTATTTACGTATAATGATTATTCAAACACACGTAAATCACCTAAAGTTGATTGATTAATTCTCCAAAATGATAAAATTATACTGATCTTCAATTAAATAATACTTACACATGCAGCTAGGGTATTTAGACATTAGCATTACATTATATTCGGCGAAACAATTAGTACGAATTAAAACAGATAATAATAAGTTTCAATTCATGATTTTGACAAATAGTCATTTTTGCTGATGCTAAAGTAAGAATAATCAGGATTTGCTAATTAGAATGATACATTTGGCTAAACTCATAAAAAGAAAAAAAAAAGGAAAAAGAAAATTAGTATATAATGCCATGAGCTATATATTTAGCTACAATGTAGGGAAATAACAATTACTCCACTACACAAAGTGAAAAAAAAGTTAAAAGAAACAAAGATACCTTTGGTTTTCTGATAGAGTTATTAGGTAATATATTAATAACTTTTTTTTTCTTATAGTCTATAACAACCATGGGAAAAAGATATTACTATTAGGAAAACCACCTTCTTTTAAAGGATCAATATTACCCACGAAAAATATCATTTATGGTGGCAGAAGTCTCAAATAAAAGTTGACAAATAAAACTATTGGAAAATTTTGTTTGATCGTGTTTAACTTTTAGTGGTTTATGACAATCTGCCAGAATTCACCAAGATCTTTTTTATACAAATTTCTAAAGTTACTTGACAATCTGTAAGACAGTGTCCCTATCCAATGATGAGAGTGCAAAAGTTAAACACAAATATTGAAGCATCCTACTTATACAAATCGCCGCCCTCCATATTAAGCTTGGGCCCGGGCTTGCCCGGGCTCATCCCCGTTAGTTTGTTTATAAAGGAAGAAAGTTATGAAAACCTTAAAAAATAGATAATATATTTAATTAAAAGAATGAAAAGAAATTCACCATCTTCACACCATGAATTCACCATCGTCTGTGCCTCCTTTTTCCTTCTTATTAGCATCAGCATCTTCTAGATTCCAAATCCCAGAAACACGAAGTTGAATCATCTAATCATCCCAATTACTATTCAAAATAATAACCCACTAAGAAAAGAATAATAATATTTGTTTATAGGGGAAGAAAGTGCAAGATACAACATAGGCAAGTTACTTATGGACTATATATAGTATATAAAAACACAATGAATGAGAATGGAAATTAATAAAAGATCATTATGTACATTAATTCGTGAAATTGAATTTCACATAGGAATATTAATTGGCATAATGAACATAACGACTGTACGGTAATATAGGCAAACCATAACTGAAAAAAGTTAAATTGCAACATTCACAAAAGGGCAACATATGAAAATATTATTAATGTGGAACTAATGAGTCCGTTTACGAAGGAATGGTTTATTACAATACAGAATATTAATGACGCCTTCTCACGTTGTTGGTCTTAAATGTCTTCTCCTTTAATGAGAATTAGTAAAACGAAATGAGTAAATAGAAGGAAAGAACAACAATTGCATGAGAAGAAAATGGGACGAAAAGAGGCCAAAATGAGGAATTCATGGCCATAGAGCTATGCCACATCACTTGTTCATAATCCTCAATTAGTATATAGACTAGTGAAATTGACCGCGCTCGCGCGGTCGCTTATAAAAAACATTTTGAAATAAAATATGAGCATATCTTGAAATAAAATATTGTTAGTCTCATACGTTTTGGAAGTATTTATTTGAGCTTAAAAAAAAAGTAAGCTCTGCAAAAATTAGCATCGTCCTATATTTTTTTTAGCTCCAATCAGTAACTTAAGAGCAGGTTTTCATGACCTAATTTTATCTTTTTTTTTTTTTTTTTGTATTTTTGGCAAAGTTTATGATTCACTTATAAAATTTTACCATTATAATTTTGAAAGCCCTATTGGGATCTAATATATTTGTGATGGGAGAATCCATAAAAAACTTTTACAAATCCAAGCATCATAAAAATTTGTGACCGATGTGTACCTATTGTATCACTACAAATCCATCACGAATATGTTTATATAGATGAATTCTTTCATACTTTAGTCATGTATCTACGTTCCAATTGTATTCTGTTTTCAGTTTTATTTACCTTTTAAGTTTGACCAACTCCATCAATCGCGGATTCCTCCTAGTTGAACATTCCTTTTTGGCCTTTGTAACAACTAAATTCGAGTCAAGAAAATAAATATCGAGACAGGAAAATATTGCAACAATATATTTTATTTATCAAAATATGAGTGTTACAATCTCTATGATTCCTCTGATTCGTCTTTTCAAACTATAACTTCAAGGGCTTTTGAGCATGATCTTGAAGTTTGGATTTGGATTTGGATTTGGATTTTGATCTTGACTTGATGAGTTCAAGGGCTTGGAGCTTGGTCTTGAACTTGGTCTTGATCTTAAACTTGTACTTGGATTCAAAGGCTTGAAGCTTGATCTTGAATCTTCGTCTTGATCTCTAGAACTTGTAGAGAAATGCTTGAGTGTTTGCAGTTTTTTGTAGAAATCTATTGCTTTGATCCACGAGCTCTTTCTTGCTTCTTGTTATGGATTCTTGCTTCTGATTTTCCTCTCTTTGCAAATGAGAGAATTGGCCCCTTTATATAGATATGTGGTGGAGTAGCCACTAAGAAACCCTGACGGGCCTTGGCCCGTGGACCGGCCAATCAGATTTAAGCAGTGACTAGGCCGTATTTGATTGGCCATAACATGTCACATGTACATATGGCATATTTTAATTAGTCTTGGAGTTTGACTTGGATTGCCACATCATTTGACGTGTGGCATGATCCAATTGGCTATTGTATTGACTTGGCGCTACGTCACTTGCCACGTGGCACATTTTTGGGCCTCTAGGAAAACTTATATCCATTAGGCTAAGGCTAATTTGGGCTAGCCTTTCAAGATTGGGCTTTTATTATATTTAAATAATTAGCCACATTATATTAGTCCATAATATTTATTTGGACCAATATGTCTTCAATTTGATATGTAGCCATATTATTTCATGGATTTAAATCCAACAAAATTTACTTGTCTACAAATGCCCCCTACTTCAAGGCTTGTCGGGGTTTAATTTGTTTGCACTCGAAGACTAGACTTGAAGTAATTTTTTTTTTTTTTTTTTTTGGGTCATATGATCATTCCCAATTTAGTAGCTTAGAAAGTAAATATATCATAAGCGAGTCATGATTAAAGTGGGTATCATCCGGCTAACAGCCCATAAAAGTCGCTACTTTTTCATTATGCCGAAAGTGGCTACCTTCCAGTTACTAGCAAATAAAAAGGCTATCAAACAATAAAGTATCAAAAAATGGCTACCATTCAATTAGCAGCCTTAAACCCGGCTAGTAATCAAAATTTCCACAATTACGTGGGAAAGTCAACGCCGCCTGGAGCCTTTTCTTTTTCCTTTTCGATATATTTTTTTCTTTTCCTTTCCATATTTGTCAGTTCCTGTGGTTTTTCTATTCTAATTGGGATAGAATACCTTCTTTTTCTGGATTTCATAATTGTCACTAATTCATAACAAATCAGGACATCACAACTAAATTAACCCTCTATAAATAGAGGCTTAAAACTCTTGTTTGAGTCATTATTTGAAGACACTTGCAGAGAGTTTTTCTTGGTGGCGTTCCATCATTATTACCCGCTCAAGACATAAAATTGCTTGGCAATCTTCAAGGTAATGTTTTAATCTTTCCATACCCTTTTCTTCCTCATATAAGAAAATATTTAGTGCAAATTAGTACTTTTTCAAAAATATTATCCGTAAGTTTTGCACCCTTCTTTGAACAGTATATGTGACTCATGTCAACTAAATTTTTTTTTTATTAATTCCTTTTTTTTTTTTTTTTTGAACGTAAAGCCTTGATGGACCATCCATGTCCATTCATGTGATATTGTACAGATTTTCATCCTCTTTTATGTTAGCTACTTTTGCTCCATCTTTCTGCATGCTAGCCACTTTCCTTCTCCTTTCTTGCGGAAACATAAAAATCCATGCATATATGTTGATGTATTTTTATAAAACATTCTTGTTTCATGAATTATTCACAACATCTCGGCTAACCACTTGCACGTTTTTTTTTAAAGACTCTTGAAGCCATCGTACTCTTTCTTCCCAAGTAATTTATCTTTTTGTTTGTATTGTCTCTTGTATTTTTCTTTGCTCTATTTTTTTTTTGTAGCTTCCTTGAGGTAATTTTAAAGAAAAAAAAAACGTTCCAGTAGCTTTATTCCCTAGCTTTTTAATGAAAGCCACTAGTCAGTGGTAGAGAACATGTAATTAATACTCGGGAATAAACTTGTGCACCCTCAAACATAATTCACTTTTTGACAAGTTTTGTTTAATTCCTCCTCTTTCAATGATACCAGCAGCTAATAATGTATTTCTTCTCCATGAGTTAAGTCAATGTGCATAGCTTTAGAAGATAGAAATTTTGTACCATTGTGATCTTTTGCTGCTCCCCTTTAAACCCTTTTCCTTGCTTGCTTTAAATTATTTTTCTAACCTTTGTCTTGCTTTTTTCCAAATTTTGAAGCAGGGAAGACAAAACATTACTTAGCCCCAATTGTCGCCGCTTCCTTGCTGCTAATTCGAACAGTAAGTTATCTCTTTCTTTCGTTTTTTTTACTGCTCGTCCTTTTGTTGTAGGCCAAAAGATGGTTATGAAGAAGCCAAACTTGACAATCCAATGAAAAACTTGGTTGGGAGCGATACTCATGGGAACGTCAAGTTTAAGGTGATTGGGGTGGCAACACACTCCCACTTTAACGACGACAATCCCATGGAAGACTTATTTGGAGCGATACTCGTGGGAAAGTCAAGTTTAAGGTGATTGGGGTGGCAACGCACTCCCACTTTAACGACGACAATCCCATGGAAGACTTATTTGGAGCGATACTCGTGGGAAAGTCAAGTTTAAGGTGATTGGGGTGGCAACGCACCCCCACTTTAACGACGACGATCCCATGGAAGACTTATTTGGAGCGATACTCGTGGGAAAGTCAAGTTTAAGGTGATTGGGGTGGCAACGCACCCCCACTTTAACGACGACGATCCCATGGAAGACTTTCATCATTCATCATCCTTATGTTGATTCTCTTCATCCCGAGATTGATCAAAGATTTACTTGTTCTTACAGCTGGGCAAGATGGTGCACTTCAGAGACTACACCTCTCCATCATCCAAACTCAAGTACCTCATAATTGAAACTGAAGACGATGCGGCTCAAACTAGGCTTTTGGTGCATACTCCAATTGGTCAATACGCGAGCGCATGGCCATCTTTGAGGAACTCACTTCATATTGCAAACTGGACATTAGAGAATGATCACAATTCAGCTGGATCCGGCAAGACGTGGAGTCTTCAAGCGCCCAGCCATCGTCATGCAAACATTGCAAGCGCCCTTCCCAGTTTAGGCCGTCGCATCATCCGAGGAGAGACATACTGGGGAGACACAATGATAACTCAGGGTGAATATCAACACATTCCGGGGTATTGAGAATGGACTGAAGACATACTTAGCCGAAGCCCACAAGAATTGAGAGCTTCAAAAATTCATGATGTTGTTCGTGCTTCACTTTTCACTTATGATCGAAACTCCAACATCTTGCAGTCATTCCTTGAAGGTTGGTGTCCCAAGACAAATACGCTACTTACCTCTGTTGGTGAAATGTCTCTCTCTCTCTTTGGGATCTACATACCTTGGGAGGTTTGCTTATAGCGGGTTCTATCTACGAAGAAACAGTGCCCCCCAACTATGGAACTTATAGGTGAGGATGAGAAAAAGGTGAGATTCATTCCCCGAGCCTGCGAACACTTGTTCTTAGCTTTTCATTATCTCCAAGAAGGAAAGAATGATATCCCGAGGGTCCCCTTGAGCAAGTGGATCAACTTCTGGTACAAAGAAACCTTGCGATATGGGCCTGCTCCACCGAGGAGGGAGCAAAAAACTGGGCGCTTGAAGTCAACACATAACCCTACCGGAGTTATACCTGAAGCACCCGAATGGTCAACAGAGAATGAAGCAGTATTTTCCAGGCTAGGAGTGAAGCCTGCAAGAATAGAAGAGACGTATCTGGCAGCCTTCCTGTCGTGTTGGTTATGTACCTTTGTGTTTCCTTCTGAAGATGGTGACTTCATTCGGCCGGGAACTTTCAAGATAGCATCAACCATGGCATGCGGGCGGAGAACTAGCCTTGCAGTTCCAGTATTAGCAAGCATATACAATAACTTGAACAAGATTTCACGATTGTCGCGACTTGATCTTATCAAGGTCCATTTTCCCATTCACTATGTTTACGGTTGGCTAGCTTATCACTTCAAGACCCACTATGCACTTGCTAAAGAACCATCTGTTCCGCTAATGGTGACATATTCTGGAGAGGGCGCTGCCAAGTACTTCAACAAAGAGGATGCTAGAAAACGCATACATCGAGGAGATGTCGTAGCTTGGACTTCAACTATGTTAAAGAGTCCCCAACCTCACAATTATGTGGATGACAATATTGTAGAAGAGTTGGACTCAAGCTATTTCATGAGCATACGGTTTAACTATCTCACTTTGAGGAATGGAGACTCTTTCATCATCGAGCCTTATAGTCCACATCGATTTGGGCACCAATTTGGGTTTTATCAGAATGTCCCAGGTTTTTTGACAAATGATATCCGTAGCGCCTCTTTAGAGGAAGGGCTTAGATATTTTCGAATTTGTGTGTCACACAAGACTATGTCGCAAGCGACTTTTCCTCCTTCTACAGTCAATGTGAAGAAATTTTCTTCGGCTAATTATAAGAATTGGTGGGAGAAAACACACGCAAAGTTCCTTGATGAAAACTTGCAATATTTGATCGATGGTGTTGGACCTGCCAATACCCCTCTTCCTAAGGACAGACATCCACATCCCACAAATAACCGGTTGCCTGCTTCAAAGGCTAATCCTGCAGAGCAAGACAAAGGCAAGAGACCTCAACTTCACCAAAGCGTTAAGAATTCAGCACCGTTGGTTGGTCGTAAAAGAGCCCATGCATCGAACAAGCGGTTATCTCCAGATGGGAGTAGGAGCAGCGATAGAGATCGGTGTTGGAAGCGAGTAAAGGCACCTTCAGAAAAGCTGGAACAAACCAACCCACATATGGTTGATATTGCTGACAGTGGTAGTTCTTCCTCAAAGACTTTGACAACTCCTATCAAAGAGGTATACAACTCATTTTTTTTTATTATTATTATTATATTTTTTATTGCACACTTGTACTTGGATGCTTTTACTAACAGTTTTCGTTCTTCATACAGTCAAATGGCGTTGGAGCTATGGTAGTGCCACAACGAGAGAAGCCACAAACTAGTGATGAGTCCATTGCACGACCAGTCTTAAGGAAATCATCTTCTACTGCCAAGGCAAAGCAAATGGTGACTTCTCATTCTCGTGATGGCTCTAAAGACAAGTGCGGCACTACTTCAAACAAGAAACCAGCAGCTGCAGCGTCTGTATTTGTGGGAAGCAAGCTTGTTCAAAACATCAACCAGAAGTACGTTTCAGAACTTTGGAAAGGACTTCAAAGCAAGCTTTCAAACTTTGATTTGGACTTAGCCTCCTCCCATGAAGAAGATGTAAAAGTGGTTCTTGCGGCGATGGAGGGAAAAGGTGTTGACCTCAGCCCAATAAGGGACATGTTGCAGTCTTTCTTTGAGCTCGCCACTTCGTATGATCAAGCTCGATCCGCCTTCTCTGACAAAGTTTCAGAATCCGTAAAACAAGACTTGCTTTCAAAAGCTGGGGAGCGCCTTTCCCTTGCCATGGTTGAAGAGGAAGAGAAGGTTGAAGAGGTCGTATCCATCCGCGAATCCATAGGCAAGGTAAAAGAGAAGATTGAAAAGTTGCGTGAAAAGGAGAAGGACTTAGAAGCCCTCCTGGAAGCTGCAGAAGATGAAGTTGAAGAAGCCAAATCAAAAGTCTTGGTTGCTAAGGAGGAGTATGAAACCTGCCCTGATGTTGCTTCACAGTCTGCTGATGACTTAGCCAACTTGGAGAGGAAGAAAGAGCGCCTGGAGGCTAGCCGTCAAGACTTGCTCGGTTTCAAGCTATCTCTAGATTAGGCTACAATTATTTTGTTTTTTACTTCTTGCACTGGACTTAGTAGTTGGTATTTTCATTATTAATAAGACTCTTTCACTTTTGCCTTATACTGTGTCCCTCTTCTCTTAATTGTGTTTTCCAGTTTCCTTACTGTATTCCAACAGCATAGCGCACTTGTGGTAGGAAATTCATATCTTATTATATGAATGTCCGACTCGTGAAAATTTAGCTTTTCCAGAAACTAGACATCTAGAGTTACAACATATCCGAAATTCAAAGTCGGAAACAATGAGAAACATTCTGGATGAATATTCGAAATCATGTAACAGTTCTGCCCCGCAGACGATTTCAGTTTTGCGCAGTCTTGCCAAAACCAGTATATCTTGCCGCACATAACTCCGAATTACAAGCCGTTTAGTTTTCCAGAAACTAGACTTCAAGATCTATAGCATATCCGAAATTTAGAGTTAAAAGCCTTCAGGATCGTTCCAGATATTATTTTGAAGTTAGCTTTGGATTCTGTCTCGCTGACTGGTCTTAGTTCTGCGCGGCTTTACTAAAAAAAATTATATCTTGATGTATTAGCCTTCGAATCGTGAGCCATTTGATTTCCTAGAGACCAGACTTCAAGATATAGAACATATCTAAAATTTGGAGCTAAAAAAGCTTTGTGAATATTTTCAGATTTTTTTTTTTTTTTTATGCAAAAATACTCCTTCTGATTTTACTACGTGTAGATTTTCAACACGAAGCGTAATCACTAACGGCAACTTCATATGTTGATGCGTAATCATCCAAACGATAAACCCCTTTAATTAATAAGAATAACGTACGAAGGGCTGTTATATACACCGAACATCTTGAGCAGAGTCTCTCTAGGCTTTCATAGAATAACGACTTGAACTTGACCCAGAACTCGAAACACCTTGACAAGTAATCATGTTTTCTTTAGGTTGTAAGCTATACATAACAATGTGAAACTTGACAAGGGATATAACTTTTCTTCATTTTGGGCGACTGAACTTAGAATTTGAGCTCTAAGCTGCCTACGTACCTCGATGAAGAGGATCAAGTCATTACGTAGTTCATAATTAAAGAAGTGTTATATATATATTTTTTTGGTCCTAACTTTTGCCTAGGCCGCCTCTTTCGAGGTTTTCAACCTAGCGGACTTTTTTTTTTATAGGCCGTGCACAGTTTAGACTCTTGCGGGCCAGGAGTTTTATTCCGTTTTATGCTCGTGCATCAAAGGAGCGTAGCGATTTGCAGTTTAAGCTCGTGCGTCGAGGAGCATATCAACTTGCAGTTTAGGCTCGTGCGTCGAGGAGCATGTCAACTTGTAGTTTAGGCTCGTGCGTTGAGGAGCGTGTCAACTTGCAGTTTAGGCTCGTACGTTGAGGACAGGCTCGTGCGTTGAGGAGCGTGTCAACTTGCAGTTTAGGCTCGTGCGTTGAGGAGCGTGTCAACTTGCAGTTTAGGCTCGTGCGTTGAGGAGCGTGTCAACTTCAAGGATAGTACTTCTTCAAGAATTTCCCGTTAATGGGACCGAGTCTTTTTCCTTCAGCATCAATAAGCTTATAATCGCCACTTGAATAGACTTCTTGCACAACATACGGTCCGTCCCATTTTGCAGTGAACTTGCCCCCAGATTTATGGGAAGTGATGATGGGTCTTCTTACTGCAAGGACTTGATCACCAACCTGGAAAGATCTTGGGCGAACCTTTTTATTGAAAGCACGAGATAGACGAGCTTGATAACATTCAAGGCTTTGCTGAGCTTCGAGTCTTTTCTCATCGAGAGCCTCCAACTCTTCAAGGCGTAAGCGAGCATTTTCTTCATCAGTGAGCCCTTCTTGGAGAGCAAGTCTCAAGGATGGTATTTGACGCTCCAGCGGCAACACAGCTTCAACTCCATAAACAAGCGAGTAAGGAGTTGCTCGCGTTGGTGTGCGGTGAGTTGTCCTATACGCCCATAAAGCTTCTTCCATCCTTTCATACCAATCTCGCTTGGATTTGGAAACAACCTTACTAAGCAACTTGCACAAGGTCTTGTTGAATGCTTCGGCTAGGCCATTGGCGGCAGCATTGTACATGGAAGATTTGCGCTGCTTGAAGCCAAAGAGATCACATATTTTATTCATCAGTCTATTATCGAATGGCTTGCCATTATCCTTTATTATATAATGAGGGATACCGAAGCGGTAAATAATGTTTACTCGAATGAAGTTTGCAACCTTTTCCTTCTTTACTTCCTTGAGAGCGACGGCTTCTGCCCATTTTGAGAAGTAATCAGTTGCAGCTAATATGAACACGTGTCCTTCAGAAGACTTCGGCAACGGTCCAAAAATGTCTAGTCCCCAAGCATCAAATGACCAAGACGCGACCGTTGGGTGCAATACTTCAGGTGGTTGATGTATGAAGTTTGCATGGAGCTGACAAGCTTTGCATCTCCGAGCATGGTCCAAGCAATCCTTTACCATTGTTGGCCAGTAGTACCCCATCCTTTTTATATGGAAGTGAAGCTTCGGCCCCGATTGGTGTGATCCACATACCCCAGAGTGTTCTTCTTCCAGAGCTTGAAGTGTTTCATCATCTCCTAAACATCGCAAAAGTACTCCCTCGAATGATCTTCTATATAGAGTGTCCTTGTAGTAAAGGAAACGGGGTGCTCTACGACGGATTTCGGCTCTCCTTCTCGGATTTTCTGGAAGGGTTCCGTGACTGAGGCAATCAATTATATGTTTCCGCCAGTCTTCCTTCTCAGCCTCGGAAACAGCGACAAGACGCTGAAGTTCATTTTCACCATCCATGCCTTCATCAAATGGTGGTACTACCCATTTTTGGCAGATAGTAACTTGTGTCTGTTCAGGCAAGGTAAGTGTTGACGCCAAAGCCGCCAAGGCATCAGCTTTCTTATTTTCCTTCCTCGGCACATGCTGGAGGGTTACATCCCCAAGCCATCCTATTAACTTCTGTGCATAATTGTGATAGGGTTGTAACTCTGGTTTCCTTACCTCATAGCTACCCAGAAGCTGATTGATTACCAATTTAGAGTCTCCATATACTTGCAGCTGTAATTGCTTCATATCGACTGCCATTTCGAGGCCAAGTATGAGTGCTTGGTACTCTGCGATGTTATTAGAGCAACGTTGTGTCAGCGTGAAAGAATATGGGAAAACCTCTCCTTCCGAAGTTACGAAAACTACACCAGCCCCATCTCCATCACGACGTGCAGCACCGTCGAAATACATCTTCCACGATGGTTGAACTTCGACGACCATTGCATCTTCATCAGGTAATTCATCAGTGAGCTCCCAATCATCAGGTATCGGATGGTCTGCCAAAAAGTCTGCTAATGCTTGTCCTTTCACCGCTTTTTGAGGGACGTACACAATCTCAAATTGTTGAAACTGGAGGTACCATCTCGCCAGACGATCACTAAGAACTGGTTTTGACATCACAAATTTTATAGGATTTGCTTTGGAAATGAGTCGGACGATGTGAGCTTGAAAGTAATGCTTCGACTTTTGAATAGAGAAGACTAGCGCCAAACACAACTTTTCGATTGGCAAGTACTTCAACTCATTTGGTGTCATCATCCTACTTAAGTAGTAAAGGGAATTTTCTTTCCCTTCACTATTCTCTTGAGCCAAAAGTGCCCCAACAGACCTTTCTTGCGCTGCAATATATAATATCAGCGGCTTTCCAGGTATAGGTGCAGCTAAGACTGGAGGTTTCATCAGGTACGACTTGATGCTTTCGAATGCGTTGCTGCAAGCTTGATCCCACTCGAAAGGGACACCTTTCTTCATAAGACGGCTGAATGGTTGACATCTTCCGGCCAGATTTGAAATGAATCTCCTAAGATACGCCAACTTTCCTTGTAGACTCTTTAGTTCATGAATATTTCTAGGCTCAGGCATCTTCAAAATCGCATCGACTTTAGCTTGATCAATTTCAATCCTTCGGTGTGGAACAATGAAACCAAGGAATTTACCAGAAGTAACTCCGAATGCGCACTTTAAAGGATTCATCCGAAGTTGGTATCTTCGCAGCAATTCAAACACCGTTCTCAAATCCTGCAGGTGATCCTCCTTGTTTCTTGATTTCACCACCAAGTCATCAACATAGCATTCGACACTTTTGTGAAGCATGTTGTCGAAGATATTTTGCATAGCTCTTTGATAGGTAGCTCCAGCATTCTTCAGACCAAATGGCATCACCTTGTAGCAGTAAATTCCTTTAGGAGTTCTAAATGGTGTGAGTTCTTCATCCTTAGGAGACATACGAATCTGGTTATAGCCAGATGAGCCATCCATAAAAGACATTGCCTCATATCCAGTAGTGGCGTCAATCATGAGTTCTGGGATGGGGAGTGGAAATTCATCCTTAGGACATGCATTGTTGAGATCTCTAAAATCAACACAAACTCGAATTTGGCCATTTTTCTTCCTTACAGGGACTATACTTGAAATCCAAGTAGGATACTTGACTTCCCGAATAAAACCAGCCTCAATAAGCTTGTTGACTTCATTCTCGATCAAGGGTACCAGCTCTGACCTGAAGCGGCGTTGGCTTTGCTTAACAGGACGAGCACCATTTCTAACTGCCAGATGATGAACCGCTACTTTGGGGTCTAAACCAGGCATCTCTTTGTAGCTCCAAGCAAAGACATCTCTATACTCTTTCAGCAGCTCTACCTAAGCCCTTTCTTCATCCTTCATCAGCAAAGCACTTATATATGTGGGTCTTGGTTCTTCATCTGTGCCGAGGTTGATTTCTTTCAATGCGTCAACCGTCGCCTTCACTCCTTCTTCAAGCTCAGGTGGAGCATCTTTAGCATCTTCATCTTCCTGCATATCTCCATCATTGAAAGATATGTGGTGACACCAAGAGATATCCTCCGACTCATTCTTGACATTATTTGGATATAAAGCATTCCGCTCTTCTTCTGCAACGACGTAATATGAAGATCCTACACTTTCTTCATCTTCCTCACGCTCCTTTGTGTGGACTATAGTATGAGTCCTTGCCTTTAACACTTCTCCACATGAAACTACTAGTTTTTCTTGACGCTTCATCCTTAAAGGGATTAGACATTGGCAATCTCTTGAAGGGTTTAGGGCGTTAGGAGAAATGGTTATTTTTGACTTTACATCACCCTTTTGGAGCTTGTTCCTTTTCTTCAATGGCCCCAATCTATCAAAGACAGAAGTTCTTGCAGTTGGTTCTCCGAGCCGATCAAAGACAGATTTTCTTTTGTTCGAAAGAACAGACTCATCCTCAGAACCGACATAATTGATGCTTGCCCTCCTTACAGTGATGCGAACTGGTGGGGGTTTTTCGAAACCCAAGCCTTCACGTGATTTCTTCATTGATCATTCTGGTAGGAGCTTCCCTAACTTAGATGGTTCGTTGGGATCATACCCAGCCTTTGCAAATAGCTTATAAGCATTCGGATCAAAACCCTCGTTTGTGCATTTTGTGGGGAGTGAACTATTCTCCGGCGGATTTCGGGCAACAAACTTTCCAAGCAAATTTGAGGATAACTTTAAAGCATCAAGCCGCTTGATAGGAAGGGTTAATCCATTCAGCACGTCACTTTGCAGGTCAGATGATTGGTCTTTCTTCTCCTTCAGTTTTGGGACGTAGCGGAGCGTAGGTCCCGTCTTCTTGCCTGAAGGTGTAAAGTATTGCTTATGTGGTTTACTTTGAATAGAGTGGCTTCTATCTTCATCCCCTACAACTTTTGCTTTCCCAGCTGCAATCTCAGCCTTCTTCATCGTAATCTTAGGATCCGATGTCTTGGCGATGTCATCAACCCTGACTTCATTCGCGATATTCTTCAAGTAGAATTTAGCATCAGCACAGTACGCTTCAGATTCAGTGAATGGCTTGTCATCAGCAACGATTTTCTTCTCAATACCATTTTCGTGATACTTAAGGCATTGGTGATAAGTGGATGGGACGACTTTATGCTCATGTGTCCACGACCTTCCCAGTAAGATGTTATAGGAAGTCTTTGCATCGATCATATGCAACCATGCGCTTGAAGTCATTTCTCCAATAGTGAGGTCTATTTTTGTAGCACCTATGGCCCTTTGCCCCCCTTGGTTGAATCCGTGGATCATCAAGCTGCTTTCAATCAAATCCTCCCTTGAGAAGCCAAGTTCATTCATCGTGTGAATAGGCAGAATGTTGATTCCGGATCCTCCATCAATCAAGATTCTATTCACTCTTTGTTCATTCACATATCTAACCATGAACAACGGACGATTGTGAGGAACTTCCCCAAGTAGAATATCATCACTCGTGAATGTGATCTTTGCTTCACAAGTATTTACTTCTCCGGCTATAGATTCGGTGAGTTTTACTGACTTCGCAGGAGAAGATGGCTCTGGACTTTCATTGTTCTCCTCTACTTTATCAGCATTACAACATGAGGCCTTCGTATCATCTTTAGGGATCTTCATGCGGAACCAACTTGGTAGAAACTCCTCTAAGGTTACTGGCTGCCGCGACTTTTGGTGATGGTAAACCTCCACCTTTGCCTCTCGTGGACGTCCGATCGCTTTTTGCTTCCTCGGCTTCCTTACCATCTTCTTCCTTGTTGGTTTCTCAGCTGGTTCGTCTCGTGGGCTTGCCTTACGACGCCTCCGTCGAGTCACCAATATCCAACCATCATCATCTTCCTCGAGCGATGCTTTCTTCATACTTTGTTCACACAGCTCTGGGGGAGAAAATGATCCTTTTGCTGGAACGGGTTCGAAGTCGCCAAACTTGATCATGACATCTTGGCCTTCGAATCCTTCAGTGAAGTTGCAGATCGCAATGGGATTTTGTGAGCCGAAGATGATGGAAACTTGGTTTGTATTTTCCTTTTCATCTTCGAGTATAATCTCCCCTTTGTCGGCCAACTCCATGACTTTGTCCTTAAAGACAAAACATTTTTCAAGAGAGTGACCTAAAAGCCGATGGTACTTGCAGTAGTTTGGATCATTCGTTCTCCCAGCTTCATTAGGACGCTTCATCTCTGGTAGCTCAATGAGCTTTAGTTCCAGAATTTCATCGAAGATTGCAAGAACATCAGAATCAAGGAATGGGTATTCCCTATCTTGCATCTCTCTCAAAGTTGATTTCCGACCTGTCTTATCCTTGAAAGAAGTCGTCTTCACACTTTGTTTCTTGCTAAACTTTGTGGTGAACTTCACAGGTTTGGAATCAACATTCATGGACTCTTTGCTTTCTACCTTGGGTACCACTTTGCTCCATCTCTTGACTTCTTGCTTGTCTTTTCCCTTGCGAGGTTCGGTGACCGGTGGCCCTTCTTTTCCAGTAGAGGCCATGCTTAGCTCCATATCATGAGCACGTGTCGCCAACTCTTCAAAAGTCCTTGGCTTTATGCCTTGCAAGATGTAGCGAAGCCCCCAATGCATACCTTGAATGCACATCTCAATTCCTGAAGCTTCACTGAGTCTATCTTTGCAGTTGAGACTTGCATTTCTCCATCGGTTGATGAAGTCAATGACTGGTTCTTCCTTTCGTTGCTGCGTGTTTGTAAGCTCTATCATGCTTACGGTACGCCTTGTACTGTAAAAGCGATTGAGGAACTCATGTTCCAGCTGCTCCCAGCTATCAATTGAACCAGACTCAAGGTCTGTATACCAATCGAAAGCATTCCCTTTGAGGGAACGGACGAACTGCTTGACGAGATAATCACCGTAGGTTCCAGCATTGTTGCATGTCTCAACGAAGTGCGCCACATGCTGCTTTGGGTTTCTTTTGCCATCGAACTGCTGAAATTTTGGGGGTTGATAACCGATGGGCATCTTCAAGCTATCGATCCTTGCGGTGTATGGCTTTTCATATGCAAGAGAAGACTTGGAAGAAACCTCGTACTTATCCTTGATTGTTCCCATAATAAACTCCTTCAGCTGATCAATTGGAATCACCCCATTGGCAGAAACTTGGATTTCCTTAGCAGGTGTTACTTGTTCAGCTGGAGTATTAATCATCTCTTGAACTTCTGGCTGTTTTCCTGGTGCATGGCTAGATTCTCCCTCCATCATGCTTTCCATCTTGTTGATGCGGGCGTCTTGATCCTTGACATAGTTTGATAAGCGATCAATCGCCTTTGTCAAGTTTGTAAGTTGTTCCTCCACTGTTAAAGTATTAGTCGCCATGGCATGCACAACTGTTGGAGAATAACATGGATTCTCCTATAGATTGATCTTTGACCGGAATGATTCACGCGGCGTGGTTGGAGAGGACCCAATGCTTGAAACTTCATCGTCTTTCTTCGCTGCTGGACTTCTGGATCTGCAGAGCCTAAGTCGAGCCAAAGTGTTTTCAACCATCTCAGCGATATTTTCTCCTTTTTCCAATGGCTCAGTAGATGATCCTGCTCCTTTGGAAGATGAAGAATCGAAAGTTGGAGTTGATGCGGGCGGCACCTGGTGTGCTTGTTGTCCCATCAAGTTTGCTTTGTTTCTTGTAACTGGTCCAAAGCTTCCCTTAGTAGCATTCATGCAGCTTTGAACCTCAAAAGAAAACTTGGAATTGGCATCAAGGTCATGAGGCCAGACAGATTTTGCAACGACAGATTTTGAGTTGGTGTTCTTGGAAGCCATCTCAATGTTGCTGAACTTTGTGAGTTGAAAAGTTGAGATGAGAGGTAGAGATTGTCCCACTGGGCGTGCCAGAATTTGTAACAACTAAATTCGAGTCAAGAAAATAAATATCGAGACAGGAAAATATTGCAACAATATATTTTATTTATCAAAATATGAGTGTTACAATCTCTATGATTCCTCTGATTCGTCTTTTCAAACTATAACTTCAAGGGCTTTTGAGCTTGATCTTGAAGTTTGGATTTGGATTTGGATTTGGATTTGGATTTGGATTTTGATCTTGACTTGATGAGTTCAAGGGCTTGGAGCTTGGAGCTTGGTCTTGAACTTGGTCTTGATCTTAAACTTGTACTTGGATTCAAAGGTTTGAAGCTTGATCTTGAATCTTCGTCTTGATCTCTAGAACTTGTAGAGAAATGCTTGAGTGTTTGCAGTTTTTTGTAGAAATCTATTGCTTTGATCCACGAGCTCTTTCTTGCTTCTTGTTATGGATTCATGCTTCTGATTTTCCTCTCTTTGCAAATGAGAGATTTGACCCTTTTATATAGATATGGGGTGGAGTAGCCACTAAGAAACCCTGACGGGCCTTGGCCCGTGGACCGGCCAATCAGATTTAAGCAGTGACTAGGCCGTATTTGATTGACCATAACATGTCACATGTACACATGGCATATTTTAATTGGTCTTGGAGTTTGACTTGGATTGCCACATCATTTGACTTGTGGCATGATCCAATTGGCTATTGTATTGACTTGGCGCTACGTCACTTGCCACGTGGCACATTTTTGGGCCTCTAGGAAAACTTATATCCATTGGGCTAAGGCTAATTTGGGCTAGCCTTTCAAGATTGGGCTTTTATTATATTTAAATAATTAGCCACATTATATTAGTCCATAATATTTATTTGGACCAATATGTCTTCAATTTGATATGTAGCCATATTATTTCATGGATTTAAATCCAACAAAATTTACTTGTCTACAGCCTTCAAGATGACACAAAATAATATTTAACCGATACTCCAAACTTATTTACTGGGATTTGGTTGTACTACCTTAACCCTTGGATATTACAAAAAAAAAAAAAAAAAAAAAAAAAAAAAAAAAAAAATTACATGCGAAATTTTTTATCAATGTTATTCAGAGATACATTGTTAGACTAAGAGGAAGCATGAGTAAACTATGATACTTTTTCGAGCTGTGGATTTGTGCTGCCTTTATTTCTCATAGCCTGACCTTTATCGCTGCTTCAGATGCCATTACACTATTCAATCATATGTTCACTTTTATTACATTCAATATCCTCAACTCCCGTCTGGCAAAAATGTTTAAAATTTTCAAAACTTGTGAGGATTAAAAAACTAAGTCAAGACAAAAGTCAAAGAGTTTATTATACTAATTACCCGCTAAAACAAACTGTAGGCAGTACACTTCAAAAACCATAGTGACGAAATAAGCAAAAGAACTAATTAAACATAGAATGTAATTCATCAAACGTTCTAACCTTCATAGTTGGAATCTAAAAGTCTGGTGGTTTTGTTGCGCAACCTAGCTCTATGTGAATTCAACGTGCCCACCATGTGCATTCCATTATGTTTTTTTTTCTTCTTCATTCGTAATTTGTGTATTCTTGGAATACAAAAAGGCACCCAACTAAAAGAGTAAAGTAACATATAAGATATATCAAATCAAACATTTTATGAACTAATTAGAAAACTAATGAAATTTGCAAACATGGACACTGCAGCACTCACAAAACAAAAGGTACTGAATGCAAACGAAAAAGGATGGAAAATACCAAAAGATTTCATTGTGGCCCTCGTGTCCTGTTCTATGTGATTGTTGTTTCTCCTTAATTTATACATTCTCTACTTTGGTTATTCTTAAAGTCCAAAATAAATGTGCAATAAGTAACACAATAAATAAGGGAATATGGTAAGTTTCTTCACCTAAGTAACCTACCAAAATGAAATAAATAAGAGAAATTAAAGAGTCATTATATCCTGCATGGGTATCAACTTATCAAGCATCATTTCACACATTGAAACGAATTCTGCATGTGTTTTCTGCGGAAGAAATCTCATTACATTCATTTAATTCTAAAATGAATTATAAATTTTGTAAAAATTAATCTTTGAGCATTTCACTTAAAAGTAGCGTTCGGTTATCCGTTCAAGCACCTCAAAAGTCAAAACTCATTGTTACTAACCAAATAATGAAGTTAAATGCTCATCAATTATGCATTTTCTAGATTAACAAAAAGAAATTACAAATACAAAGGGCAAAACAAACAAATTGGCTGAATTGAATGAAAATGAGAAGTGATAAAAAGAGGCCAAAATGAGTGATCCTTGGCCATAGAGCTATGCCACATCACTCTTCTATGTTTCTCAATTAGTATATATACTAGGGAACTTGCCCGCGCATTGCGCGGTCGTAAAAGATCTTTTTTATTTTATACGACATGATCTTTTCCTATTTTTCAGATATTATGAATACAATTTAAAGTAGGTTTATATAAACATTAATATTGAGAATTACACTAAATATTATCCTATACTTATTCTATACTAAAATATTCCCTCCAAATTTGCTCAGTTTCCTTATTCACTAACCTACACTATTTCAATATACTTCAATAAATTTACATAGCAGACAGAAAAGAATACAACACTTCACAATGGGCAACCTCCTCACAATTCACAAATAAAGTGTCGGATGGGATCCCGAGGGCTTCTAATCTTTGGTTCGTTGTTGAGTTCCTTGGACAAATAAGATCCAATTCTTTCTTTGTTAGATAATATTGGGACAATTCTAAATGGCCATAATTCTACGTCAACTCCACAGGTAGTATTTTTAATTCTTTTTCATTATCCTAAAGGTTTGTCTTATCGTAATCAAATTTGTTTTTCATCCTAAAAATTACTTAGGAAGTGATGCACATCTTCAAAGAGCTTTATATTGACGAATCAAATTTTTGAAAAGAGAAGATTACCTGATACAGTTAAGCTCTTTTTATCGTCACCAATCAAGTTTTTGTAAAGAGAAGATTACCTGACACAGTTAAGCTCTTCTTGTCGTCACCAACCATGTGATATCTCATGATTAAGAGTAAGCTATAACAATCTAGAGCTAACTAATGTACCATGCAAAACTTTCTTGTTCTGTGACATTCAACTCTTTTGCTCTCTTAGCCTAGCTTTTATTCCGTTTTTTCTAATTGAAGATTGCAATAATTAAGTTATGGACAACTGTTACATGAAACTGTTACGTTTTAATGATAGTTAAGGCAAGTATAAAGACGGTTGTTTCTTGATTGAGTACTTTTATGGCTCTTTAACATAACTTTAATGAAATAATGAAGAGTAAAAAGCGTACAGAAAAAGAGAACAAAGCTAAATAACGAACTCTATGCCTAAGTGAATTGAAAAGTGATGAAAATAAGTCAAAATGAGGAATCCTAGTCCGTTTGAGGCAATGCCGCATCACCTAATTTGATTCTCCTTTTCTTGTAATCTTGTTTCCTTTCTTATTTCTCTATCCATTCATTTTCCCTTTTTAGAAAGAAAGAAAAGTCAAATAGTAAAACCAACTTATTACAATAATAGAAATTAGCAATATCATGCATGATGAATAATATTGTGTTTTAAAATTCATTGAGGTTGATTGCTCCATTCCTTGGAGAAGCAGTAGAATTGAATGGGCTCGGCTCTACAATATCACCGTATATGTCTTGATCCTCACTCCATTATCCGCTTACTTTATCATTGAGCATAAAAAAAATTCCATTAAACTTATATTTTTTTAAATCAGTAATAAAAATAATATTAACGAAAACAACATTGGTGATGCGGTGATACTATTTTTTCGGCAGTACGGTAATACTTAAACCCCAAAAATATAAAAGTGTTGTCTCCAGCTAAATCAGCTCTCGTGTTTATTCTTACACAAATACAGCAAAAGTATACGGTATATCATATCTGTCGTCATTCTTCACTTCATATACTTACATATTCTTCCCTCATAAAGATCCTATTACAATTCGGGACAAATATTCATATGATCTGGGGTCAAAATAGATGTAAACAAATATGAAATAATCTAAAATATGAAAATCACAGGCAAAACAAATTCCATAGACCCACTATTTCACAAAGTAAAAGAAAAGAAAAAAAAATATGAACCATATATGCTCTTTGCAAGTTGCTTCTACTATGTGCATATTTCTTCATTCATTTGATCCAAAAGCTGCATACAAATAAGAAAAAAAATATCAATTAAATAATTATGATAATTTAGATAATGGAGATGTAACCTTGCAGACAGAACGGGGACATACCCATATTGCTTTGCAATCCACACATGTAGATTAGATATCAAAGATATATATAAAGTAATTGTGAGACGAAAAAAAATGGGTGAAGATGGGAGTGAGTGTGGATTTTATAACACGGTAATTTCATGAGATTAGTAACGTAAATTTTATGTAATAATTGGCATTAAGTAAATTGATGATAATGAACAAAATTAAAGAGGTGAAATGAAGGCTCTAATTGACTAATTCAATAGCATTTCAGTTACTCAAAGTTTTTTAATTGCATAACGTTGCTGCCCCTCTCCCCTCCAACCCCCACCCTCACTTATACCAAAGTAAATGTGCTGTAAATTTGGGTTGGAGTGAAAAGAGCACCTATTGGAATGAATTCTATTGAAATCAAGAAAGTGAGAAATGGCCAAAAAAGAAGGATTCTTGGCCAAAGAGCTATGCCACATCACCTTCTTATGTTTCTCAATTAGTAGATATATAGATAGATAGACTAGGAAATTTGACCGCGCATCGGGCGGTTGTGATAGACTTTATGAAATAATCTTCTTCCACAACAGAATATTACAATCAAAAGAAGTTTGTTAAACTTTAGTTTGCATGTATTATATATTTATATTTATTAATTGAATGAATATTACAATTATATATATATATGAGAAGAAGAGAAGTTTTCGAGCAACGGATAAAATTGTATTTGTGTGACCTATATTACAATATTACTAATTATCAAGTTTAAATTCTTATTCGTTTCTGATCAATAACCTTCCAATCCGTACTACTACAGATGGCTATCATCCGCCTCTAGAACATTCAACCCATATGCACTACTTGTCGCGAAATAATATGCAGCTATTTCTATACTTCCAAGTTCTATCCCGCTTTTACTGAGATCCGTATGTTTTGTGTAGCTACAACTTAATCATATTTGAAAAGTAGAATCCTCACCATGGATCAAATAAAACATATACGTAATATCCATGTCTGTATTATTTGTGTACATTAGTAAATATCTAGATAAAGGGAGGAAATCTACTTGAAAAAATTAGAAACACTTAAATTATGAGATACTGAAAGATCGTCAAAATCTACATAGCATTATGTATCTCGAATAAATATAATATAAACTTTTATTTATTTTTCCTTTTAAAAATGTTGTTCAAGGCAAACTAAATATCGAGCTTCTACCATGAGGGACCTCCACTAAAGACTGGATTGAAGAAGGAAATGAATAAGCAGCACCTCATATGTATCGTTATCTTTACCACAATATCAAAATTATCTTAAGTTAATATCTTCTTTCAACAATTGAGGCATTTACTCTTCAATAATCAAGACATTTATTCTTGCCTTAATAAAACTTTTACTCCTACAAAAACTAAACCAATACAAAATCAAAATAGCACCTACGTGTTTCTTTTACTTAAAAAATATGTAAAAATATATTCACAACAATATAACAAATAGCCAATAATTAGATGATTATTTATAACAAGCTTCATGAGATATCTAATCTAATAACAATGTTTCGCGCGCTGAGTATTTTTACGACCAATTTGGGCATTCTGATTATCTTTATACTATACTCTTCTATTTTGAAAAATTTCTTCTCCAGTTTCCTCCATTGCTAAAGGTTTACGACTTCTTTCGCCATCCTCCTGTTTCTATTCTTCTCAAATTCCTCCAGTGAAAAATTCTACTGCTTTCACATCCCTACATCACAATGAAAAATGTCAATCGCTCGTGTACTTATAAGTTTATCTCCTTCATTGGACGACTGCGATTACCAATGGAAAAAACTCTGGTTAGAAGCTTAATATAGATGAATAGTAAAGGATGATAAATAAAGTTGAAAAAACTCAGGCTCCAAATTGTTTATGATTAAGGTATGCAACAAAAAAAAGTCTTGCGATAAATAATGTATACTCCACACGGAATTTGAATAAGAAAAATTTATATGGTCCAGAAGTTTAATATCTACTGTAATTCAAAATATAATATTTTTCCTCTTATATGTCAATGTGCCGATTGGAATATAATTACAATCTTGTGAAAACAAAAATAGACCATGTATTATATAAGTTTGATCACTAAATGTGAAGTGCTTCATGCTGGGAAATTATATAGACGTTCAAACGACAGCACCATATAATTACTATAAAATAGTATGCTTAATAAAATTTTAAAGACTCACCTAAGATCGTTAATGTCAATAGATATTTGGCAAATTTTCTCCATCCCCTAAGACAAATGAATCTTTTCATAGATGCTTGTTAAAATATGCTCCATTTTGTTAAGATGAGAGCATCTCGTCAAAGAAAAATAGAGACTAATATCATGTGAATGATTTCTGTCATTTGGGTAACTACTAAAGTTAATAAATATAATGATAATGAGTGACCATTGTGTTACGCTTTATGCACCTCGTTGAGACACTAGAAGGGGGTTGAATAGTGTCCTCCGATTTTCGTCACAAGAACCTTGTTCTCCTAGCGAAGAATCTAGTTCTCAGATGATCTCTTCTACTGCCTGGAACACTAAACCATACAATATCATACACACAAGAACGCAAGGATTTTTACGTGGAAAACTCCTTGCTCAAGGGAGAAAAACCACGACCCGCACTCTGGGATTTTAGAACCGAATCCACTAACACAATAGCAAAGTTTCTGATTACAAACTCTGTAACCAAGGGGCTACACTCTAGACCCTAATCACTATTCAAAGCTAAACTCTAGCTTCTCAGTAATTACACAAAAGTTCACCTAATACATATGCTTCTGAATAAGCCAATAGGCAAAACTATGAATGCTAGAATTAAAGACAACTTGCAACTTAACGAACCTAGACAGAATATCTACACTCAATACACTGCATGCACTCAAGTTTGTCTTCTCCAGTTTACTCACATAGAAAGATGCTAGATCGCCTTTGTATGCTCTCAACTCTCCGTTTGTGAATAACTAATTTCGGCTGCCTCTACTACTTGCATATATATGGGTCTTGAAACCCTAGTTGAGTTCTACAAGGAATCCTTTTAATTAAGGCAAGTCAGGATTCCCAGTAACTCCTTTCCTTGTTGAAGTCCAACTCCTTTTCATACTTCGAAGACACAGCCTGGACACAGCCTCTTTTAGTCTGACTAGGATGTATATTCAATCACGCGCCATTACTCCTAGTTCCGCAGGGATTTGCAACCCGTAATCTTTTCGATCACATGTGCCCTTCATTCCAAGGACTAGGTCCTCAGTGGGAACCTCTGAGTCCTTCTCGTTTGTCATGCTTCAAAACCAGCTCTCAACAAATTCCCCCTTTTTGATGATGACAAACAAATGTTGCCCAAGAACCTGAGTAGACATAAATACCAACAACCAATAAAAGATAACAAGTTCAAGCAAAAAAACAGATGATGAATTAGGTCACAAACACTCCAACATTTCCTTCTTCCCCCTTTTGGCATCATCGAAAAGATTCGAATCCCTGCATGAACCTATCAGTGAAACCCAGTCTAAAGCACAAGGCAACAAGTCAGTAATAATAGCAAACACAAACAAGAATAAGGGCCCGAGAAAAACCAAATACTGAAGCATGAAGCATTCATAAACATAAGAAATTTAAAATCATCATCCAGGTTGTGTTATCAGCACAACCCCAGTATTTAGTACACAACATAATTAATTGTCTTAAACATCCAACCACATGAGATCAAAAGAGAATAGGAGGGGGTAGACGACAAATAGAAAGAAGAGGATAGAATAAGATAGGAGAGGATAGGAGGACTCAAAGCTGAACGTTGAAGTGTTTGACAAGCGCCTCAAGTTGCTTCGTATTCTTGGCCCTTTCCATC
This sequence comes from Petunia secreta, assembly GCA_029990175.1. Classification (NCBI taxonomy): domain Eukaryota; kingdom Viridiplantae; phylum Streptophyta; class Magnoliopsida; order Solanales; family Solanaceae; genus Petunia; species Petunia secreta. Next base: position 26,563,200 of record JARKIP010000003.1, read on the forward strand.
AACAACTCGGCCTCATACTTGTGGCAGTCTTTTCAAACGATCAATTTCTTGATCCTTCAACTTCAGCTGTCTGTGGAGCTCTGTGTTTTCTTCATTTACCTCAACGACATGCGTCTCCAGCTCCTTCACAGCATCAATGGCCTCTTCAGGTCCATAGTCCTCACTCTCCTCCTCTTGCTCTTGCTTGGTCTGCATTGGTCTCTTTGAAGCTCTGCTTTCTTTGAAGAAGTCACAATTTTTCAGCATATTAATCCCAAATATCTGGTGAATGGTTGGCTTCTTCCCAGCTTCTAAAGGAACCCCAAAGTGCTCAAGTACATGCTGAAGGATGTAGGAATGCACAAGAGAATGTGGCTTCTGCTCTGTGTCAGCAATCCTTTTGATGTGTCTAATTATCAGCCCAGGCAAATTAATTTTCACCCCCCTGTCTAGCAGATCCATGTATGTCAGGTCCAAAGCACTAGCCTCGCAGTTCCTCTCTCCTTTTGGTAGAAGAAGCCTGTGCACAAATTCAAACAGCAATTGATGTGCAGGTTCCATTTCCTTCTTGTCTACCTTCCTCTCCTTTCTCAGCTTGGGTTTCCCTGAGAACTTCTTGACAACATCTAGAGGAGTGACTCCATCAGTCCTCTTTGGCCATTTAAGCTTTATATACCTGCAATAACCTTCAGAAGGTATGTCAAGAATCACCCCAAGCTCAGGTCTCCCAAACTCTATCTCTATTCCTCTCACAGTGGTGAACACCCTCCTAGCATTGACTCTGCAATTTGTATAGAATTCTCTGATCTCATCAGCATACAACTTTCGATCCTTGTTGCCAAACAACCCCAACCAGCCCTGATGACCAATCATTCTGAGTAGTGGCTTCATATGAAACTCCTTCTCATAAAGAAGGCCACCCTGTCAGCTTCATCCTCACTGCCTCTTCTCCTCTTTCTGGTCTCAGCTTCACTGTATGTATCAGAGTCACTTGGCTCTGCATAACTCCCAGCATCATCATCACTTTCCTCCTGGGTTTTCTCAACTCTTCTTTCTTCTTCCTTCTTCCTTGCTTCTCTATCTCTTATATTTGTCACTGTTTTCTCCATCCTCCCAACTTTCTCCAGTTGTTGTTTTAAAACAGACCTGGTTCCAACCCTCCTGGCCACAGGTTCATATCCAACCTTGTCATCACTTTCATCACAAGCTTTATCAACCAGTCTTGTCTTCAGCACTTGTTTTCCCCCTTTCACTAATCTCCTTCTTTTCTCAGGCTCCACTATATTTTCTTTCAGAAACACAACTTCCTCTGCCTCTTCCTCCCCTGCTAATTTTTTATCTTCTTCACCAAACTTCCTTTTTCTCTTTGGTTCTTCAGCCACCTTGGGAGTTTCTTTTGATTCAGTCTTTTCCAACACTGTCTCCTTCTTTTCTTCTTCCTCAGAATCTGTCCAATCTATATCTGCATCATCAGCCTCAGTGGAATTTGGGCAAGCAACAGGCTCTTGCACCAAATTCTCTGGGACTTCAACAGATCCAAGTCCTCCAACAGCTGGACTTTCTGGCACAGATTCTTCCCTATTTCTCTCAACCCTATCATCCTCTTTAAAATTTTCTATTACATTTTCTGCAACATTTAATTTTCCACCAGACTCAACAATCACAGGCACCTGTAAGCCCTTCCTAAGTTCATCTTCTACACAGTCACGCTCTGCCTCACGTGGGTTCCCCCTATCTATTTGTTCAACATGCTCAACACCTATTATTTTGTCTAGCCCTGTTACTAGGGTTTCAGTTTCTACAATTCCAGGGCTGTTCATATCTACTGAAACAACGGGCGTAGATAAGATAGGAGCGGAGATTACCTCATGCAGTGGTTGTGATGAACTTTGTGCAATGGGTGTAGTGAGAGTCGTCCGTAATCTCAACTTCTTTACCAGCTTCTTGTCCCCTTTTTGAAGAAATTTTGCGCGAGCCTTTGCGATTCTTTGGGCAAGAGTAGATGGTGGTGGTTTTTCAGACATTTTGACACGGTTTTTATGTGTTGTCACTGAGATAGAGGAATTTTCTGGTTTTAGGGCTTGAGAGAGAATTTTGATTTTGAGAAGAAGGAGTGGGTGAATTGTGAAGTGTTGGGAAAATATTGTTAAGAGGGAAGGGGTTTCTGTGATTTGACAATGTCTAGGGAAGGAAAAGTAGTAATGATAAAAAGGAGAAAAGCAGCTTTTTGAATTTTTTGAAATCTGGGAAGAGTTAGAGTTTTGACGGTTATGGACTTAATTGACATATCCCCTTTTTAAGTAGTGGGGTCCAATACACCAATTAAAATTCTACCCAGAAAAGGAATGTGTTCCTATAATTTATGACAGTTATAAGAACATGGAGGATCTCCCTTGACACACGTGTGATTGAAAATTCAATTCAGTTATGACTTTTATCATACAGGGTAGTGTGAATGTACTTGGACATGATTCCTCATGCTTCGACTGGTTTCTGCTCAGCGCATAGTAGGTTCTTCATGGGATCACATTATTCTTACCTGGTGCTAACAAACTGAGCAAGTGTACTAATTAAAGTACCATGTTAGACTGGATAGTAATGACAAAATTCAGACATAGGCCATCGAATACTTAACTAACCAGTCATCGAGGATTTCCTTGCTGGATCATCCGTGTATTTTGGTCATCCCTAATTCCAACCTGTTCCTCTCAAACTGTACCTTGTTCAATGCTTTGGTAAATATGTCAGCTATTTGATCTTCAGTCCTGCATGAATTCATAGTAATTAGATCTTTTTCCACATTATCTCTTAAGAAATGGTGTCTAATATCAATGTGCTTGGTTCTTTTATGCTGGACTGGGTTCTTGGCAATGTTCACTGCACTAGTATTGTCACAGAAAATTGGCACTGCACCACACTTGATGCCAAAGTCCTCCAGTTGTTGTTTGATCCACAGCAGTTGTGAACAGCATAATGCAGCTGCCACATACTCGGCTTCAGCAGTTGATAAGGCAACTGAGTTTTGCTTCTTCGTGGCCCAAGAGATCAAACAAGGACCCAGAAAGTGTGCCATTCCTGAAGTGCTTTTCCGGTCCACCAAATGACCTGCATAGTCTGCATCAGCAAAACCAATTAGTTCAAAAGTACCTCCTCTTGGGTACCAGAGACAAAGGTCCTGAGTTCCTTTCAAGTATCTCAGGATCCTCTTCACAGCTGTCAAATGTGACTCCTTGGGTTTGGACTGAAATCTAGCACACAGTCCTACACTGTATACAATATCAGGTCGACTGGCTGTGAGATAAAGAAGTGATCTTATGATTCCTCTATATTTTGTCTCGTCTGTTGAAGGACCGAGTTCATCCATATCCAACTTTGTCCCAGGTGCAATGGGAGTAGTCATTTCTTTTGCTCCTTCCATATCAAACTTCTTCAGTAGTTCCTTGACATACTTCTGCTGGTGAATCATAGTTCCTTCAGGCATTTGCTTTATTTGCAATCCAAGGAAGAAATTTAGTTCTCCCATCATGCTCATTTCAAATTCACTTCCCATCAGATCAGCAAAGCCTTTGCATAGCCCCTCATCAGTGGCTCCAAAAATAATATCATCGACATACACTTGAACCACCAATAGGTCCTTTTCTTTCTTTTTGAGAAATAGTGTGTTGTCAATCTTTCCTCTTGAGAACCTATTCTTCAATAGAAATCCTGAGAGTCTTTCATACCAGGCTCTACGGGCTTGCTTCAGTCCATAAAGAGCCTTGTCCAGTTTGTAAACATGATCAGGGAATTAATTATTCACAAAGCCTGGTGGCTGTATAACATAAACTTCTTCATTCAGGTATCCGTTCAAAAAGGCACTCTTCACATCCATCTGATATAGTGTGAACTCCATGTATGTACCAAAAGCAATTAGCATTCTGATAGCCTACATCCTTGACACAGGTGCAAAGGTCTCATCGTAGTCAATTCCTTCTTCCTGACTATAGCCTTGCACTACTAATCTTGCTTTGTTTCTCGTCATTATACCATGTTCATCTAGTTTGTTCCTGAATACCCATTTGGTTCCAATTATTGATTCTGTCCTTCGGCTTAGGAACTAGATGCCACACTTTGCTTCTTTCAAATTGATGCAATTCCTCCTGCATAGCTAGAATCCAATCTGGGTCTTCTAGAGCCTCTTTACGTTCTTTGGTTCCAGAGATGAGAGGAACGCAAAGAAAGCACAGAAATTCTTCAAGGCTGACCTAGTCATGATTCCTGTATCTAGTTCTGATAAGACATTCTCAAAAGGGTGAGATCTTTGGTGTTTCCATGGCCTGAGTTTGATATGACTGGAAGAACTTGTGTTATCATCCTGGTGAGTTTCTTCTTGACTTGCTGGATCATCAGCTTCATCAGCAGTTCCCCCTGTCAGATTTACCCCTTGTTCCAATGCACTTGGACCTTCTCCTGATGTCTCGTTGTCTTCAGAGTCTTCCAGTTCATTCACACCTTCTTCCCTTCTAAGCCCAATTTCTTGATCATCTGTCTCACGTTCCTCCAGTGCCCTGTCTGATTCATCAAAGACAACATGCATACTTTCTTCCACTGTCTGTATCCTTTTATTGAACACTTTATATGCCTTGCTTTGGGTTGAATAACCAAGAAATATTGCCTCGTCACTCCTAGCATCGAACTTTCCCAGAGGTTCTTTTCCATTGTTGTGAACAAAGCATTTGCACCCAAAAGGTCTTAGATGACCAATGTTTGGCTTTCTACCCCTGAGTAGCTCATATGGGGTCTTGTCAAGAATTGCTCTGATTGAACATCTGTTCAGCAAGTAACATGCAGTATTTATAGCCTCAGCCCAAAAATTTCTTGCGAGACCACTTGACAACAGCATAGTCCTGGCCATATCTTCCAGAGATCTGTTCTTCCTCTCTACCACTCCATTTTGTTGGGGAGTTCTTGGAGCGGAAAAGTTATGATCTATGCTGTTCCTTGCACAATACTCAGAGAATTTTGAGTTTTCAAACTCAGTTCAATGATCAGATCTGATGCTAATGAGTTTAAGATTTAGCCTCTTCTGAACTACACCAGCCCAGTCTTTAAAGTTGTCAAAAGCTTCATCTTTAGTTTCCAAGAACAAGGTCCATGTGTATCTAGAGTAGTCATCAACAATCACGAACACGAATCTCTTTCCTCCTCTATTCCTGAATCTCACAGGTCCACACAAATCCATATGCAACAATTCCAGTGGTTTTGATGTACTTACCACCTTCTTGGACTTAAAGGATGATCTCACATGCTTTCCCTTTACGCACGCATCACACATCTTAATATTTTCAAATCTCTTACTTTTCAGTCCACGAACTAGCTCCTTTGATACGAGCTTATTCAGTTGTGTGAGACTTGCATGTCTCATTCTTTTGTGCCACAGCTGAGAGTCACTTTCTTGTACATTCAGACAAGTTAGGTTGTTTTCAGGTAATGACTTCAGCAATGCTTTATATACATTGTTCACCCTTTTTCCTTCCATTACAATTTCTCCACTCTATAGGTTCTTCACAATGCATCCTACAGATGTGAACTTCACTTCGTTTCCTCTGTCACACAGTTGGGAGATGCTCACCAGATTGTGTCTAAGGCCGTCAACACAATAAAAATTCTCAATGGCATGATCTAGAGTTCTCCCAATCTTTCCAATTCCAACTATTTGACCGCTTTTTCCTCCTCCGAAGGCCACACTGCCTCCTTGAAATGCTGCGAGTGAGAGAAAGTTTCTTCTATCTCCTGTCATGTGCCTCGAACAACCACTGTCAAGAATCCAGCTTGGGTTGTTCTCCCTCACTCCAGCCTGCAAAACAGATTAGGGCTTAGCCTTAGGAACCCAGACAAGCTTGGGTCCCTTCTTACTAGAAAATGGGTAAATCAAGTCCTGTCTAGCCCATTTAGGTAAAACACTTCTTTTGCTCTTAGCCTTTGCCTTGCTTACATGCATGCACTTTTGTTTGATATGACCTGTTTCACCACAAAAAGTGCATAGCATGTTGCACAGTAACCCCACGTACTTGCTTTTTGGGTTATATGGAGGCAGTGGTTTCTTAAATCCTATTCCTTGTTTTCCTTTGTTTTGATTCTCAAAAACCCAGTTCATTGCCTCTGATGATTTGTTCCAGTTAGTTAATTTTGTAAGCTCAAATGTTGATTTTTCAACCTCTTGACTTAGGACCTTGTTCTTCTCAGTTTCCTGATACAGAATTTCATTCGCTCTTTTCAATTCATTTTCCAAAAAGGTTTGAACTTCACTTATTATTTGCTTACCATTTGCACTTTCTTTTAACTGATTGCACTCCAGTTCTAGCTCAGTGATTTTAGAGTTTGACACTAGAGTCTGTCCTTTCAAGGTGGCATTGCCTTCTTCTAGTTCAATGTTCTGTTCTAGTAGACTTTTGTGCTTAGTTCTAAGACTACTTAATTCTTCAGCTAGTTTATCCTTTTCAAGCTTCTCCTTTTCATAACCCTCAATCAAGGTAGCAGTGATTAAGATTAGATTTTCAGAAGAGTATGTGTGCAGAGTTTCTTTTAGTTCAGATAGACATACCTCTGCAGAGTGAGCATCTTCAGTTCCATCTGTTGCCATAAGAGCTGAGTCCTTCTTTTGAACATCATCTGAGTACACCTCTTTCAGCCTTTCCCAGACTTCCTTGGCCGACTTACATTCAGAAATTTTAGTAAGCACATCATAGGTAAGTCCTCTTTTCAGGTACCATTCAGCTTTGGAGTTTGCCTGTAGCCAGTCTAAGTCTTGGGGATCCAGTTCTTCCACCTTCTTTGGCACTAAGACACCATTTGCAGCCCTCTTTACAGGGACATGAGGTCCTCTCTTCACAATTAGCCATAGACTATAGTCTGCAGCTTCCAAGAAGGTCTTCATCTGTTTCTTCCAGTTCCTGTAGTAAGTTCCATTGAACACAGGAGGCTTAGATGGATCTCTTCCTCCTCCCAACTCTCGAAGATCTTCTTCATCGGAATTATTGTCTGACATACCCATTAGTTCCAGTGGCGAATCATCTCCAGAATCCTTTTCATGGTCGGATTCACTGTCAGTAGGTCCCCATGTGGCATAGAATGCCTCCTTCTTCTTTCTTCTTTCTGCTCTGAAGTTTGAAGGCCGTCTCGACTTCTTTTTATCTTTATCAACTTCCTTTGGTGTCTCCTTCTCCTTTTCCTTGGATGCTCTATTTTTCATCCATTCTATTTCCCACATAGGACAATCTACTACAGCATGATCCTTTTTGAAACATTTGAAGCACCCTGAGTAGTCAGGACTGTCAACTATGTTCTTCCTGCTAGAACCCTCCTTTCCACCTCTCTTGAATCCCTTGAACCTTCCTAGATTTAGCTTCTGTCTTAAGGCACTCACCATTGCCGCTTCAACTGATTGAAGATCAACATACTCATCAGTTTCTTCAGTTGCTTCAAGGGCAAGGGTCTATTCCTTCTTTACAGATGGTTTAGCCTTTGAGTCCTTCATCATCTCATGAGTTTTCAAGCTTCCAACTAGTTCTTCGAGTTGAATGGATCTCAGAGGTTTGGATTCAATGATGGCAGTCATCTTTGGTTCCCATGCTTCAGGCAGCACATTCAGAACTTTGTCGACCATCTCTATTTCAGGCAATTCCATATCCAGAGATCTCATTTCATTCGTGATGATAGTCAACCTTGTCATCATGTCCTGAATCGATTCTTTCTCACCCATGGTGAAAAGTTCAAATTGCCTTTTCAGCATTCTTTGTTTGGAATCCTTCACTTCTGTGGTTCCTTCATGCACAACCTGCAAAGCATCCCATATTTCCTTGGCCATCTTATAGGATGATACACGATTGAACTCTTCAGGACCAAGACCACAAATAACCAATCGTTTGGCTTTGTGATTCTTTTCAATCATCTTATAGTCCGCCTCATTGAATTCTTCTTTAGGTTTATGTTCTTGCTTAGCAGTAGTTCCTTCACCTACTACTTTGGTGGGGATCAGATTTCCTTCAGAGACTATCAACCAGAGTTGATAGTCTTCAGCACATATGTAGTTCTCCATCCTGTTTTTCCACCAAGCATAGTATTGCCCGTTGAACTATGGGGGCCTCTGAACCGACTGACCTTCAGTGATGGTAGGTGGTGCACTCATTTTGATCCTTCTTAAGGTGTTAACCTCTTACAAGAAGACCCGCTCTGATACCACTTGTTACGCTTTATGAACCTCCTTGAGACACTAGAAAGGGGGGGGGGGGGTTGAATAGTGTCCTCCGATTTTCGTCACAAGAACCTTGTTCTCCTAGCGAAGAACCTAGTTCTCAGATGATCTCTTCTACTGCCTGGAACACTAAACCATACAATATCATACACACAAGAACGCAAGGATTTTTACGTGGAAAACTCCTTGCTCAAGGGAGAAAAACCACGACCCACACTCTGGGATTTTAGAACCAAATCCACTAACACAAGAGCAAAGTTTCTGATTACAAACTCTGTAACCAAGGGGCTACACGCTAGACCTAATCACTATTCAAAGCTAACTCTAGCTTCTCAGTAATTACACAAAAGTTCACCTAATACATATGCTTCTGAATAAGCCAATAGGTAAAACTATGAATGCTCGAATTAAAGACAACTTGCAACTTAACGAACCTAGACAGAATATCTAGACTCAATACACTGCATGCACTCAACTTGTCTTCTCCAGTTTACTCACGTAGAAAGATACTAGATCGCCTTTGTATGCTCTCAACTCTCCGTTTGTGAATAACTAATTTCGGCTGCCTCTACTACTTGCATATATATGGGTCTTGAAACCCTAGTTGAGTTCTACAAGGAATCCTTTTAATTAAGGCAAGTCAGGATTCCCAGTAACTCCTTTCCTTGTTGAAGTCCAACTCCTTTTCATACTTCGAAGACACAACCTGGACACAGCCTCTTTTAGTCTGACTAGGATGTATATTCAATCACGCACCATTACTCCTAGTTCCGCAGGGATTTGCAACCCGTAATCTTTTCGATCACATGTACCCTTCATTCCAAGGACTAGGTCCTCAGTGGGAACCTCTGAGACCTTCTCGTTTATCATGCTTCAAAACCAGCTCTCAACACATTGGGGTGCTGCTCTCCTGCTACAATTATCACAATGGAGGTTTATTATACAATATAAAGAATGGTTTCCACTACTTAATTATGCTGGCGTTATGGGTGAATTTATGTTAATACTTATTTACAAACATTAAATATAAAAAGATGGTAGAAAACCAAAATGTTTTACAAGACTTTTGGAAGCAAGTACGTTATTTTACCTAGAAGCCAAAAACTAAGAAAGAAGAAAGGTTGAGAAATGGCCAAAAAATAGGAATCCTTGGCAATTGAGTTATGCCACATTACTTGTTTATGTTTTTCAATTAGTAGAAGCGCATCGCGCGGTTGTTAAAAATAATTAGAATCAAATTAACTATGATTATTATAATTTGTATAAAAAGTCATCTTTGCTAATTGAACATTGTTTCGCTATTCTACCATCATCCTTTGGATATTTTCTAACATTTTACGTAAAATATTCCAAGTCAAATATGAAATATCTCATTTAAGTAGTGAACTTGAATAAGAAATAACAAAAATATGAAAAACGAAAAAAAAAAAAAAAAATAACGCATGTACACGCTGAAATATGATCGCCTGCTTTTATCTTCCTCTTTTAAGACCTTTTTTAGTTTTTTTTTTATTGTGAATTCTTTACACTTATGTTCATAAGGTTGGTATTTTATTCTTTCAAATAAAAACTTCTAAGAATGTAAATATTGGAAAAAATCAAAATTCCTTGCATTTGATGTGGTAAAATTTCTCACTTGCTAACACTTCAAATTAATTTCTTTATTTATTGATTTCACTTTTTTTTTTGTTCTCTTTTACGTCCTAATTACAATTAATTTATTTAGGACATCGTAATTGAACTTTTACTCCTAATGGATGATATTTCAGTGACAATTGGCAAGTTCTACAACTGTTAATATACACATCAATATTCAACTCAGTAAACTCATTAATTATCAATTTGAACTTGAAGATTTGACTGATGTGTAGATCGTAAAATGATCCATAAACCTAAACCAGCCTTCAGAGTTGAAGAAGCCATTTTTTTCCACAATGACTATCATATCAATTAATTACCTGCATATAGAAAATCTAGTAAGTTTCAAGATTGGAAGAAAGGAGATGACAACAAAAGGAGAAAAAAGGAAAAAAGAAAAAGAAAAAGAGAAGACAATATCCATAAAATGTACAAACTGGACATATCTAACTCTAATTGGGTAATTGCTAAATTGTTTTTGAAATTTTCCCGAACAAAGCAAATAACAATATATGAAGAGATAATAGATAAATCGATTATCACAACAAATATTTCGAGGGACTATTCTTGTATCTTTGGTTTAAGAAAGAAGCAATGGAGAACTGTGTCATTAGTTGAATTTTCCATGCTGTTCCATGTGAGAATTTTTTTTTGGTGAAAATACGAAATATTATATATTACTACATTGGGCTAGCAACAGGCATAACTACCTGTTGAGCATCATAGTGTCCAAGGCTGGCCAAAATATTACATGCATCTAGAGAAACTTGTCTAGGGGTACAGGCACCCTTTGAAGTCATTTAAAGAAACATATATTAACTTAATAGTAGGAGGTTCAACAAACATAAACATAGAAGTAGAGTAGGTATGATCGAGTCCCATTTTTGCCAGCAAGTCAGCCACCTTATTTCCTTCCTTAAAACAGTGTCTAAGCTCCACCTTGTCCATGTCTCCATCAACTTTCTGCAATCAGATAATAATGCACCAATATTAGGATTAGTTTCATTTAAAGCAACTATAGTTTCAGAAGAGTCAGTCTCTATTATGATGGGATAGAGCTGATGATCTTTAATAATATTAAGGTCATGCCATAAAGCTAAAAATTCAGCGTGGACAGCTCGAGTGGAGTGAATATAATTGTAAAAACCTAACACCCAATCGCCCTTATGATTACAAATAACACCACCAGTCCATCCCTCGTCTGATTTGCTAGCCCATCAATATTTAGTTTAAAAGCTCCCAAAGGGGGAGATGCTATTTTATATTCAAAGTGATTGAAGAGGATAGAATGGATGGATGGTGAGTTATGAGGTTGTATTCAAAGCTTCCATGTGAGAATTTCGAATATGCCTTATGCCAACTCCATTTAATGTACAATTATTACAGAAAAAACCAAAATATTAATAGTATTAATGGACATTATTTTGGTATATGGGCAGAATATGGCTAAAGACATGGTTATGTGGATCATTAAGAAGATTTGAAGATTCTGTTAATAAAAAGATGAATCTTTGGCCTATGAGCAATGTCTAAATGTCAAATATCATAATAATATCATAATATCATATTATTATCACAAATAAAGAGTGATGCAATAACCGATATTAAAAACTCTTACCTCTAACTACATAGGAAATAACATTATAAAGAAAAAAAAAAGATATTAGTCATCCAAATTATCCAAATAAATCTTATAGTACTCCTTCACAGACTTACATGCGGTCACAATTTTGTTTGTGAGTTTCTAAACTATAAAAGTTTCTTTTCAAATTTGTACAATTATCAAATCTTAATGCCTTATTGAGAACGTCTAAGAAGAAAAAATGAAGGGGTTAATAATAGTTGTAGAGTCTTATAATATACATATACATATGGTTAACTTACAAATAATGTTGCAAGGAGCTGGTGAATAACATTCCTGCAAAAGGAATTATAAATGCATTAAACAATGTAATATAATGACTACAAATATCTTCTCCATAGCCATTTATGACTCCTTAACTATCAAATGTAAATTTTTTTAACTTTTTGAGTAGAAGCCAACGTGTTCTGTCATTCCTTGTCAGATTTCATAAGCAACTTTCTAAATATACCAAATCAACTTCATGAACAGATCTACTCGAAAAAATATATGAACTTTATGATAAATAATTAAAATACATAGGAAAAAGCCTATGAATTTTGCGTAGAATATAATTACGTTAAAGAAAGTACAATGTCTTTGAGAACTTATTATAGGCACCGTTGATGAATTACCAAAATTTAATAAATTACTAAGCAAGAAGCAATTAAGAGAATCAAAAGTAAAGACTTTTCAACGAAAACGTTGCCCTACCTTTTCCTGTAAAAGAGTGTCCATTTTAATATGTTGGGAAGACAATACTTACGAATATGTACAGCCAAATAAAATGCCACAAAAAAATATATAATAGGATTGTGTAATGTTAAAAGTTGTCATCATGGTGGACGTGAATTGAGCTCCGAGAAATATAGCACCCTTTATATTGCCAAAATTATATGGAGGAGAGTTTTCAACGAACGATAGGATTAAGGTGAAACTGATAGATCATATTGCATCATGTTCTTGTTTTATATCTCCAATATTTGATATGTTAATGCATAATAATAAGAATTAATTTTAGGGAAGGGGAAGAGAAATATAACCGGTAGTGAATTTAATAGAAACTTTAAGGCATTTGTTTGGTAATTATATCTAGAAGGAAGAAAAAGACATTTAATAGATAATTTGGAGAGTTTTAGAATTTGTTGAAAAGCAAGGAATAAGAGAAAATCTATATATTATATAAAGCTAAGCTTCAAGAGAAGTGATGTGGCACCTCTCTTTGGCCAGCATTCATAATTATCTTTTTTGAGGTTTTTTTGGCCCTTTTTCCCAAATTTTCATGTTAACCTTACTTTGAAAAATAGTGATTAAATCCAGTATAGACTTAAATGGGCTATGTAGACGTTTCTTAAATGATAGATAAGCCATGCAGACGTTTCCCTAATGATAGGCATAGAGAAGAATTCACGTTCTAAGACATTTAATGTCGATTATTATGAACTCTTCATTGTCTTTTAACTCCCAAGCTTTTCATTTCTCTAATTAAATGCATGAAACCATCAGATTGGTATATAAAGAAGAGAAACTTCATTTCTCATGGAACCCATCCAGGTTCTTCATCCTTCCTCTTTTTACTTTATTTTTCTTCACTCTTTGTTTGGTTCTTCTACCCATTTCTAAAATTGTCTAGATAAAAGACAGTTTTGCTACACAGAAGTAAACATCTAGCTTTACATCTAGCTTTGACAGCGAGGAGCTCTGCAGAGTTAAAAGCATACATATGCAGTCGATCAACTCAACAAAATGAGGAGCTCCAAGTGATATTTCTGCAGTTTGGTACTTCTGCTTTTTGGTAGCTCCAAGTGATATTTCTTCAACTTGCTGCAGTTAATTAGTAGGAGTAGTTGTTTGCTGCAACTTTGTGCAGTTTTATGCAAGTTTGGACAGTTGTATTTATGTATTTTATTAATATGAAATTGGAACAACTTTTTTTCCTCAACTGTTTTTTCTCAATTCTCATATGTATTCAAATGTTTAAAAGGAAAAAAGAAATCAAACAAGACTTCTGATCATCCTGGTAGTTTTATTTATTGTTCACTCATATGATATATATTAATTTTGGTGCATAAAATAGTGAGGCGGCATAGTTCTACATTGGCCAAGGATTGTCTCAGTTGACCATATTTTTGGTTTCTCCATGTCCTTTTATCTTCTATAGCTAATTAGAAGCTGAAATTTATCTTTCTTAATACAAAAAAATAATATATTAATGAGTTAGTACATAATTTAATGTGTACTTACAACTGTGTTAAATGCACAACCTTTCCACTCTAATGAAGAAATTAAAAGGAATAGCAAATACTATTCAACGGATTCCACCGTTTTATATATATTCTTTACTTATGGAGGAATAGTGATGATTGATGTATAACAGAAATAGCACAGCCATTTTTATTAGCTAATTAATTTGAATGATGTTGCAAAATACTTTGATCGAGGTTCTTCTCATTGTCATCATTGCATCAAATTGGTAAACTTCTGCATCTCATCCTTCTATACGTTACTTATGTAATTAAGATTACTAATCATGCGAAGGTTTTGCATTTATATGTATCACAAGATTTATAACTCCATTTTCGTTTCAATAGTACATCATTCTGTTGAAGACATCGTGCCATCTAATTTATATTTAGCTTCTTTAGTTTTTTTTTCTTTATCGGTAAATTCATCCAATTATAGGTCCTTAGATTTCAGTTTCTTCTTAATTTGTTGGGTTCTTGTGCGTCATTTTTTTCTTTCGTAAGTGGTACATTTTATAGCAGCGCTACAAACTTGCTGTAGCAATGTAAGTGAACATAGATATGCAATTTTGATAACGTTGTTGGCTTTCGGATTTTTTGAAGTTTTGAGGGGACACTGGAGAGAGTACTGCTATTTAATTTTGACAGAGAATAATATATCTATAATCTGTTTGAGCTTAGTATCACCAGGTCTTATATACTTTATATCTCTTTTTTTTTTTTTTTTCTGCAGCCACAATTATCCCTACCTTCATGATGTTTTAAGGGGGACCTTTTAGCTCTGCAAAGCAATGGTACTGCACATTTCATTTTGTTCTTATTATAGTATTAATCTGTTAAATTTCCCTTTCTTCCTTTGTGAAAGCATTACTCAACCATATTTTGATTTGTTTTTTTAAGACCGCGCAACGCGCGGGTAAGTATACTAGTAATAGAAAAAAGGAGAGAAGATAGAGGTGATCCTTGGCTATAGAGTTATGCCACATCACTTGCTTATAGTTCTCAATTAGAAGATACATAGATATAGATATAGACTAGGTAATTTGCCCGCGCATCGCGCGGTCCTGAAAATCTTCTCGTTGATCTTACAAAATGATCGTATTCTGATATTGAATATTAAAAATAATAAAAATATGAGAATACCTAATATTGTAAAGATAAAAAATATGATAATACCTCATCATTAGTTAAATGAAAGAATTTGATCAGTTTTGTCATTTCTATATTGTACAACAATAAAAGTTTACATCTTTGATTTACTGTTTAAATAATTAAGCATCTCTTTTTCTATTTTTCTTATAGTGCGGATGACAAAGACCGTATTTGATAAATGAAATAATATGTTTATATTAACCAAATATAAGAGAAATGTTAAAATATTCATTTTAGTCTCCACATTTAAATAGATTAAATGTCAACTTCTAATTAATTTTATTTACTTTTTCACCACTTTTTAGTCTTGCTGAAGTATTTAGTTTTTGTTTAACGGCTTTGTTCCACAAATAGTGAAACTGCTGATCCACATTTATTAAGGAGTTACAACTTTTTTGTTGTTGTTGTTGTTGTTGTTTAGATATCAAAATTGAATATTCTATTTAGGAAACCCAAAGAGGAAGAGAACAGTATTATCTTTACTTGACCACTGATAGAATTTGAAATGGCCAATTTCTCCTTCTCTACTACAACTAAAACTGCATTAAAGTAGATTGCATTAAAATGGGAGGAAAAAAAAACAAAAAAAATGAGACAAAGTAAACAAAAAAGAAAGTGAGGAAAAAGACTAAAAAAAAGCTGAATCCTTGATCATTGAACTATACCACATCACCTAGCTTATGGCTCCAACTCATGCATTTGGATTAATTTCTATAGAATATATATTAATTAAGACAAATGCCAACAAAGTTTAGCAAAGTTTTTGCTAAATTTCAATGATTGAAGGAGTAATAAAAGATAATGGTAACTAAAATCAAAACTTAATAATATAGAGTTCATCTAATTAACTACTAATTACCGTACAAATAAAAATATTTAAATTCTTATTAATTGTACATTGAGAAGATAGAATTTATTTGGAATAGTTTAATTGAGATAAGTAGCAAAATGTCTTGTTACTTATCTTAATGTCTTGTTAGGGAATAAATCTGATTGATATTCGGAAGAGCACCACCATGTACGATATTCACTTTAGCAAGTAGTCTTCTTAGCCTCTAATATTTATTTATCATAAGAATGGGTACGTCGATGCCTTGGAATAATTATAATCTTCTTGCACCATAAGTAAAATTCAAAATTAATTTAGGCACTTATAGAACCTTTTATTACAGATTAAATTCACTAAACATGAATGATATGAGAAACAATGACAATGGAAGGAAAATAAATAAATAACTGCTAGGCGCTAGCTACATAAAGAGACAACTTTCTTTACAAAATCCCTGTTCTTGGAAGATTTATCGCATCTCCCTTGACCACCTACCAAAACCAAATGAAAACAAAGCAATTAAGAAAAATAATTTCTTACCGAACAAAAGAGAAAAAAGCACATAAATAATAGTAAATGTAAAGAACGTGTATACCCAAGTTATAACAAAAGTATAGATACATTTTATGTAATCATTTTCAACAAATGTTCTTCACTTGTATATCTTCCCCTCGTAGTCGCTGCTCCTTGCAAAATTAGAGAAGGAAGATGTATATCAATAAGAGTGGATTTATTGGTAAAAGTTGCATCTGAATATATGGCATTTGCTTACACCAAAAGACTATTGTATTGGGTTAAATCCGTCGTCACCAAAGTTGGTGACTAAGCATCCACATAGGACGACATGTAGACGACACGTGGCTGTGAGTGGGCATGAAGGCAACGGATAGAATCGAAGATAGACAACTATAACGGACAGATGAACAGTCACCACGGCCGGAATAGTCGCAACTCGTCATCAAGCCAATTCAAAATAGAAGTTTTATCCTTAAGCAACGTAACTGCTCGCTTAAGGAGTTACAACTGCTCGTGAACGGACGCTTAGTTATCTATATATTGTAGTTTAAGTCACAAGCATTGTATCGAATTCTTCTCTGAACATACATCTGTATTCCAACTATCAATTAATATCTGATTCTTTACCTTCTGTCAATATTTACTATTACTACTCATAATCAAGTGATCTCATTTATTGTTCCGCTACTTAAATATCATAAAGATTACGAGGAAGGAAGTTTGATCAAGTCTATACGGCCTGAACACGGTTCCTTTATTTAAATCTTCATTTATTACATCGCATTAACTGAGTCTTTATTTCTTTATATTTACTGTAATCATTTATATCTTTTCACACTAAGCATTTAATCTTGATTATTGATCGTGACTCCGCTTTATAAATTTAATTGTGACTTAATCTAATAAACGAAATTACGGTTAAACAACTATATATATAGCATCACAGATTTCTCTTGCTTTCTCTCTTATATAAAATTATTATTGATCATTTACATTCTTAAGAAATTATATCACATTTATTATGCATTGAATGCACCAAATAAATTTCACATTCATCCATAATGAATGTTGCCTGCCTCCATGCCCGTTACTAGTGAACTCCAAAGAAGTGATGAAGTGAAAAAACATATGAAAGCACCAACTTTTGAACAATTAGTTTTTGCCATTGAGGTATGCCATCTCACTTGCCTAAAATTCCCAATTAGTAAATATATAGATATAGATAGACTAGTGAATGGGAAAAATTTAAAAGATATATAGTAAATAATCATTGATAGAATTTTTATAATAACATAATCCATGTTTACTTTTAAATTATTTTATCTTCAATATATACTTCGACCGTAACACTACCAATAATTCTTAATTTACAATGTTGTATTCTTTAGGCTGATTATATTTTTTAAAATTCTTTTAGTATGCCTTTTTTTATTTTACGAATATGGGATAAGAGTCTCTTTAAATTCACAACCTATGCTATACTCTTCCTCAAGAATATTGTCACCCGATATGAAGATCTGATTTGGAGTGCAAAATCTTCTTGACTATGGAAACAAAATTAGATAATTAAATAAGAGAATATGTGATCTAAGAAAATGAAGTATTAAGTATAAAAGAAATTATAAACATAAACTCAACAATCACCATTTTCCAAAGTGAAAGAAAAAGAAGTTATAAATTTCAATCCTTTAGCATACTTGATTTTTAATCCTAATCAAGCCCATTCTCTGCAGTATGCTAAAATAAAAAGATAAAAAATATCAAGCAGAAATGAGCAACAAAGAAAATAAATATTTCCAAGAACAACATTAAAGAACATAGGACTGTTTGATCACATATTCTAAAATTTTGTAAAATTCTAATTAATGTACCATATATTCTTTTTTAGAGATATTAGATTGATATTTTTAAAATCCCTAAAAACGGTATTTAGCCCAAATGGAAGAAACCAAAACAGAATACTCTAAAAATTGAACCAATTGTTAAAGAACGATTATTTACTTTGAACCTAACTATAAGAAACGCAAGAAAATGAAACAATGAATTAAGTTATACCGTAAGGTATCATGATCAAACACTATCATCCCACACATTAAAACACAAAGAACCTTAGCTAGTTCTCAAAGTAACTAAAATTATAAATTTATAACGGTAAAATTATAAATTTATAATGGTAATAAGATAATTTTTTCCAAGCCTGTCATAACAAATAATATCAACCACTTAGAATTGATATTTTTTTAAAAAATAAAAATTAAACGATAGTTAAAAATTTTGAAAGGCTGGGAAGGGGAAACTTGAGAAGAGTTGATGAAAATACCAGATTATGAAACAAAAATTGTACAGAATCAGTAAAAATAATATTGCACAGAAAAAAATAAATATACACATGCAGCAAAAACGTAGGAATCACAAAACTAAAAAAAGTATAAAGAACAAACATCTGCCAAAAATTGGATAAGAAGATTTGTCTCATGCAAGTTTGATTTACATATGATTTTAAACATTACCGAAACGTGCTAAATCTCCATCCCAAGGTCTTGGCAATTACAACATTCTGAAGTTTTTCTCCTACAAAAGGCAAGCTCAAAATATGTGTGTGTAGGTACAAAAGAGAGAGAAAAGGAGAAAAAGGCGTGAAACTAATCAAGCTACCTATTTTAGCTTCACCATCTATCTATCTATTATCTACTACTAGTATAGCACCCGCGCGATGCGCGGAAATTAACCATCCCAAATTTTATATATCAAAGTGGAAATGTATAACATTTTAAGTATTGAGCCTTTAAATTCAAGTATTTGCCTATATTAGTGCTTGTATAGCTCCATAAATGCTTATATATCGCATCACATAGGTCACAAAAAAAAATGATAGAAAAAAAAAACTTCTTAAAACAGATAGGCTTTTTTGGAATTTTAATCTGAAAATACTTTGAGTTTTCTCCTAAGAAGATAATATGTGTTCCTCAAAACAAATTTTGTTTCTCTAGTATATACATATCTGAACCCAATATTATGACTAAACAAATATTGGAGAAACTAAGTAAGTTATAATGAAATATTATCTGAAGTACTCCTATCTTGTGTAATGGTTGAGTATATATCTAAGTACTCCTATCTTGTGTAATGGAACATTAGAGTATATATTGAATAATGGAAGAGATTTAACTTTTTAAAATTATTATTAGTAGATGTCATATTGTTTAGTCCGGTACTATATGTCTAAGAGCTCCAGCTTAGTTCAAATGAATGTAGAATGGTTCTCATACTTCCGTAGTCTGGATGCAATTGAGTCATAAGTTGCTCTAACATTAATTTTTTTTAAAAATAAAGTTAAAAAATATGTTAGGTATCAATCTATCATTTGATCGGCACGAAAACATAAGATATCCATATTGTTTGTGACGTAAACCATTTGAATGTAGATTGAAAAAATACATAACAATAATTAGACGAAAAAATAAATAAAATACATCTCTAATTAGATCTCGAAAAACTTCTTTTTACACTATATTTCTAGCTTCATTTGTTATTTTTTCATCATCATCATAAACTAAAATCTCAACGACTTCCTACACGTTACACGTGAAGAAGCAACATAAAGTTGTCTATGTGTAAACACTGATTTCTTCAAAAATAACCCCACATGCAACAACGATTGGCCTTAACTTTTATTAATGGTCATGGCAAAAGATACATAACTTAAAAAGTTTTCTCGTATCAGATAGAGTCAACATCATTCTGGGGATAAACACTTTTTGTCCATATTACCTGATAAAACCACTGCGTTATAACTCAATGTTCAAGTTTTGTGATGATCCACCTCGTGCCAGTACCCAATCCTAATGACTTGTCTATATTTCCCTTGCGCATAAGCACTAAGACTCGCACAATGCACAGACAATAATAAAATTTAATCATAACAAATTATGATCTTACTCGTTTTGAGCATATTAAATTTAGTTGTTTTAACAAAATCTCAAATGTTATGTTAATTTTGTGCTACATACATAATAACAAAATTGTTAAGAAATTAGAAGTAACGAATGGTAGAGTTATCAAGTAACATTTCGATGAAACTTATACATTTTCATATGTAGTTCGTGATACAAATAATTTGAATATTATGACTGTTTCTTACAAAAGTTACAAAATTTTTTCTCAACATGATGTTACAGAATTGATAGATAATTTTTTAAAAATATCTATGACTGGAAAACCAACTAATTCTCACGGAAAAATCATAAACAAAGACAAAATACCTCAAATTAAATTGCCACCCATTTCCTTTTATCATGATCATCATACCTCATATTAAATTGCCTCAAATTCATTTCCTTTTATCATGATCCTCATGGAAATTATACAGAGACTTATAATACACAATAAACAATAATCCTTTCATATGTACATTTCATATGTATAAGTTGTTTGTTTCTATAAATCCTCGGAGTATCACAAACGTATGCATGGATGCTAAATTTCTTGAATGTTGTCAATGAGCATAGCATAGCACACAAACTGGAAAAGAGATGTGTAGAACTTCGGTAAATAGATGCTTAGTAACATTATTTTTTTTTAATGAGATGTCTAACGAAATAAAACCATAAACATCATTCACTTAAATTTATCTTGATAAATACAAACGGAAATTCAAACTTCCTATCAAAATCATAAACTAAAATTTTGCCCACCATGAAACTCTCTATCTTCAGATTTGATCAAATATGATCGGCATTTTTAAAATTTAAATTAAGATTTCACTCATTCTTGTTTAAAATAACCATAAATATTATAAAGTGAAGGATTACACATAATCCAATAACATACAATTCGCCCAGGGTCTAACCGTATTTGTTTCACTAGTCGGGATGTAATCACATGTCAATAGAACACGAACTACATCAAAAGTTCACAGTCTAAGGTCGTACCTGTTACAGAAGACTGTTCCAATTAGTAGAAGATCATTCATGTTCTTCTTGGAATCTTCCATTGAAGTTCTTCAACATTGAAGAAGAGAGTTTTCTACCTATGAAGGAGAAAGAGAGGAAGTGTTTCTTTTTGTCTGAAGAGGAAGAGTAAGTTAACGTTGAATAATGATAGGAGTTCCTAATAGGACTCCTCTTTTTATTTATGTGAAAATACACAACTCTTCAGACTTTTCCTTCAATAGACATGACTTTTCTCTCTTGTATAATTTGTAAATATATAACAAATTATATATTATAATTATCTTGACATGGATCCGGGTTGACCCATATGGGTGCCCCGAATCCAATTTCCAACATCTCCCACTCACACATAGTAGGTCAACTCTCATTCTCATTCTGTAACTTTCATACAAAACGACTAGACCGTGTGACCAGTGCATACTTCGAGAGCTTAGTTGTTATACATCTGTTAGGAATATATAACATCTCAAATAACGGAACCTTGGAGTAGATTGTAGTATGCAGTACCCTAGATCATTTATCACATTCACATTTCTCACTATCTCTTTGCATTAATTTGAGTTCATCATTATGTTATTATATTCTTGTCCCTAAGAAAAACATAATGGGTCGACCAATGAACACAATTAATGTGATAATACTCATTAATGATCTTCCTCATCTCATGAATCTCTTAATGTCAATTTGACTTGCTTTTCTAGAAATGTCCCGCCAGACCGAATCATCCATGATCTCTTGGCAACACCCTAAGATAGCAAACACCAAATTGAATCTCGAGAAACTGGTCAAAGTAATGAGGGTACAAAGAAAGAAAAATTACTTATAATTTTCAGGGCTTCACACGATAAACAATAAGAGATTTAAACTTGTATCGCCCATAGATCACTCTATGCATACGTGGTATGAATCACGCATCACAGTATTGACTCCTTTCCCGTGGAGCGTATGTCTTTCACCAATGAAAATACAGTGCAGATGATAGTTCAGACAACTCATGTCTAACTTTGAGTTCACATATCTACTCATACTATTATCCATCAGAACTCACATCTGGCATTAAGACAGACTCACATTTAATCAAATACGATTAACCAAAAAACCAAGCGACATTCTTGTTATAAACTTCAAGCTCTCTATTATTATCACTTCTGATAATAATAAGCTTATAATTGTCTCATCCCTATTAGTCACCTAGACAATAGAGGCGACTGCCTGTGTGAATAGGCAAATCTTTTTGTCTGTCCGACATACTTTAAATTAATGTACTAAACATAAAATCACTCTATGTATATGAACCAACAACAAGAAATTTAGGCTTCATCTACATTAACTTCAAATAATGTAGTTTTAT
This sequence comes from Petunia secreta, assembly GCA_029990175.1. Taxonomy (NCBI): domain Eukaryota; kingdom Viridiplantae; phylum Streptophyta; class Magnoliopsida; order Solanales; family Solanaceae; genus Petunia; species Petunia secreta. The sequence goes on from JARKIP010000003.1 coordinate 26,585,714, forward strand.
GTGAACATGCTTGGGAAAAGTTTAAGATATAAATACATCGACATCTACGCAAACCCAATGACCTCACATATCATTCGTAAGCACCAAATGATATGGGTTTGACTATCGGATCTACTATCATATAATGCGTAGAGATGTATATCATGTCCACTTTTATATTTTTAAAAAAAATACAACTATGTCTCTAATGAAATTATACTTTACACCAATATGTTTTGTCTTCTAATGATACTTGGGATTTTTGAGTAAGCTATTGAGATTTGACTATCACACTTGATTGTCACTAATTCAATATCACTATCAAACACACCCAAATTTTATCATGAAGACGTTTAAGCCAAACAGCTTATAGCACAGTTGCTGAAAGCGCTACAAATTCAGCTTCTACTGTAATATAAGGCTAATGATTGTTCTTGCTATTCAACAATATACACATCTTTATTGTTTAGCAAAGAATGACATACTCAGATTTAGATTTTCTCTCATCTAAATGAAACGACCTCGGTCAGTCGTTTCGGAAGTTAGGACTCCGATTGGCGTGCCGATAACTTTAAAATATTTGTAATGTCTATTGGAACCTATCTGTAAAATTTGATCTAAATCAGACCTCGTTTGGTAGGCATCGGAAGAAGGTTTCAGTTTTTATTGGCAATAAATATTAAAAAGAGATTTTCGAGCTCGGTTTTTGCCGAATGAGCTCCGATTCGAAATCCGAAAGCGCCGTTAGGTTCGTATGATTATTTGTAATTTTTGTAAACTTTCGAAAGTGAATTTCGATGTTGTTCGGCTAGTTTCCGCTAAAATGCCGAAAGTTAAATAATTTGACTTCTTTTCTATGTAAATTTGCATCTTGAGTTTCGGGAGTCCAATTTGAGATCCGCCTTCGCGAATATGTTATATATATTTTATATAACTTGTATGCAAAAGTTGGGATTATTTCGAATATCGTAGGATTCCGTTTTAATTTTCGTCGCGAAAAGAAAAGAAAATAAAAGAAAATGAAAAAGGAAAAAGAGTAAAAGACAAAAATTGAGAAAGAGAAAGAAATGGAGGCGGTGGACCAATTTGGTCCTTAGCGTTGGTACAATATACAGAAACAAAAGAACGAAACATGAACAGAGAAAGAAGAAAGACGCAGTACAGAAAAAAATGCCAGAAAATAAGAAAAGGAGCCGGAGAAAAGTAGAATTTTCACCCTGAAACGTTCAGGTAATGATCCTAATATATTATTTGAGTTTATTACGTGTGTTGAATATATTTTAACGGTAAAACTTGGGATATTATACATCGTTTTAATAAGTTCAATAAATAGTTTAAAGGGTCAAATGGACCCCGATAATGGAATTGATTATATATTCGTACTCAGTGAGTTATGGGCAACATATAGATGTAATTTATTTGGGGTTTGGTTATATGGCTTTGAACCCTGTACATAGGCCTGGCCTGCGTATTGTGTATGCCAATAGGGTATCAGGTTCCTACCTGGATTGCCCTAAGATGTGAGGAATGAAGCCTTTAGCCTAATGTGATATATTTTTCTGCTTATTGATCACAGTGGGATCGTTTGGCAATGAATTCAAAAAATAACGCGGTTGTTGGTCGCAATGCTAACTTTTGAGAAAGGTAAGTGTTTATATCCATTTCTTTGGAGGCACCTGGCCTCGTGAATTTTCTACCACGTATTCCTTACGTGTGTAGCTGCCGATAGGCGTACTCATTACGCCTTAGCTTTGGATTTATATTGTATATTATATGTTATGTCCTATTGTTGGTATTGTATTGAGGATTTGAGCATTGTACCCTGGCTGCGAGTTGGCATCTACTTCCCGGTTGTCGATGAGAGTCCCGCGCCGGTGAAGGGTTATTGTATCACATTGCATTCATATGCATTACATTGCATATCATATTGAGGGCAGGAGTATTCCGCCCCAGGAGCAGGAGGATTCCGCTCCATTGTATCATATTGAGGGCAGGAGTATTCCGCCCCAGGAGCAGGAGTATTCCGCTCCATTGTATCACATTGAGGGTAGGAGGATTCCGCCCCAAGAGCAGGAGTATTCCGCTCTTATATCAGATATTGAGTGCAGGAGTATTCCGCCTCAGCTTTACATTATATCGGGTGCAGGAGTATTCCGCCCCAGGAGAGTGCAGGAGTATTCCGCCTCTGGTTTATATTATATCGGGTGCAGGAGTATTCCGCCCCAGGAGCAGGAGTATTCCGCTCCAGTTGGTTATCAGATTGGATTCCCCTCGAATGCAGGAGTATTCCGCTTCGGGATGGGATTACGAGCACATGTGACCCTTCGCATCATATTTCATCTCATTTCATTTTATTTCATTTTATTTCATACCATTGTGTAAACTTGTGGTACATAACTATTGTCCTGCTTATATGTGCATTTCTTATTTGTTGTTATGTTTCTGGCACGCATCCTTGGTTGAGTTTATAAGTTTCTTACGTGTTTTCGGTTGTTATCTGGCTCTACCTTTTTATAATTTAAATAAAAGGAATTTGGTTTATCTGTTTCTTCTCCCTGGCTAGCTATCCTATTCTTTGAGGTGGCTAGTCTGCCCCACTTATTGAGTCCTTTTGACTCACCCTTGTTTGTTGTTTGTTTCTTTTTCTATCTATTTCGTTTCGGCAGGTTCGCTCCAGGATTGATTTCGCCACGTTGTGAAGGAGCGAAGACGACTTCAGCTGTCAGGGTGAGCCAGCTTTTATTCCGGATGGCCACCAGTTTATTGGTTATTATTTCAGTTGCATTTTGCTCCCTTCAGGAGGTATTTATCTTCTTTTGTACTCTTAGATGTCTGGTCTGGATAACCCTAAACCTAGTATGTTGGGTAGTCAGCTGTAATTTCTTTTGTACAGCTTAGAGGTATCAGTATGTCAGTGTTTTTTTTAAGCCTTGTTCTTATTAATGAATTGAATTATATTTATTTGCCTAATTTAATTGGTAAGGGTTCGCCCGACGGGTCTAGGGAAAGATGTCGGGTGCCCGCACGGCCTAACCGGATTTCGGGTCGTGTCAGTTGGTATCAGAGCCCGGTTTAGAGTTTATCCAGACTAAGACAGTGTCTAGTAGAGTCTCGCTGATAGGTACGTAGACGTCCGTACTTATCTACGAGAGGCTATGATGGCATTTAGGAAGTTTCACTTCCTTCATTTCTGATCGTGCGTCGGCCTAGGATGCAAAAGTATTTTTGTTAATTCCTTCGTGGCAATTGTAAACCCTCTTGCGACAAATCAGCAAACGGTATGAGTTCAAGACGAAGCAGTCTAGCCTGGGGTTAGCACTGGCGAAGCCCCAAGAGTTTTTGATCGTGTTGGCGATCTAGTTACGGAGGTCCCAGCTGTACGAGCTCGCGATGGGCAAGGGAGCAGGGCCTTGCGGTTCCCTAGGCTCTCTACGATGTTTTTACGAGAATTTTGGCGACGCAGATACCGCTAGAACCTATTATTCGTTAGGCAGCCTATCAGGTTGCCGCAAATGGAGACGTTCGATCTCAGGGAGCTCCTATTCCAGTTCTTAATGTTGCCGCAATAAAGTATGTTTCGGAGGCAGCATGTGTTGTGCCTCTAATTGTTCTGGCTGGTTAGCTAGCCGAGGTATCAGTTCGGTCCGAGTGCCTAAAGAGGTTGCATTATTTTACGCGGTTGAACCTTCCGATATTCTTAAGCAATGCATCAGATAAACCTCGTGATTGTTTTTAAAAATAAAATAATGCCAGCGTATCCTTCAGGCTTTTGATTATATCAAGCGGTATGGTGTTGATTATTCTTCTTTCCAGTTTTAGGGGTCCAGCCTTGAATTGGTGGGCCTCTCTTTTATTAGCTAACGTGGTTCGATTTTTCTTCTAGGTTCGTGGAAAAAGTTCCTTTCGTGCAGCGAGCGAAATGGAGAGTGTTGCCAGTTTGAGTGGATTGGACAGGGTAGCCTGTCGGTTAGCCTGTTGGTGTTTCAAAATATGAGATTGAATTCTGTAGAATGGCTGGATATGCATCAGAACTAGTTCATGAGCCTTTCGAGAGATTCAGAGATTTATTGATGACCTTTATTTTTCCTTGAAATCCCAGATGGCTCGAGAAATTGAGGTCCGGATTTTATTTGATGTTGTTGTTAATATTGCCCGAAGGTTCGAGGCATACCATAAATTAGAGCGGGAAAGCAAGAGATCCCGTGGCCCTGGTGGGCAACCATGGTACCTCATTTGGAGGTAAGAGTTCTAATTATTTTTGGAAGTCACCTTCCAGGTTATCTCAGCTTGTAGAGCGTGATTCTCAGAGTGCGCGAGTGGTTCATCAAGATTAGACCCAGTTTTCCTCTTTATAGTTATCGACAATATGTCCAGCTTCCATTTTCAATGAAAATCTGTTATCACTGTCATGAGTCTGGTTATCCTTTGAGGAGTTTTCCCTTACTCCGGCAAGTAGGCAGTCATCTTTTCTCTTGTCATTTGGCATCGCGCAGTCGCAGGGTATTTCATTTAGATCTCAATCAGCTAGAGAAATGCCATCATCCAGTAGAGGTCGAGAGCGTGGTGGCAGTGGTTCTTCAGAAAGTGATTGTCAGGGTAGTGGCTCAGCTCAGCTGCAGAGGCATTTCTATAAACTGCTTGTCTAGCGGGATGCTGAGGTATCCGATATAGTAGACCCTGAGATTTCTTCTTCTCTTAAATGTGAGTAAGATTTGATTCTTTCGATCGATCTGGAAATGATGTGTCTTATCATGTTTGGATGGTTTCCTTGGATGTCGTTTCTATTAAGAATCGGTTGCGGTAGAGGGGTGAGCTTCTGATATGATTTATTCCTGACATTTATGATGATCCTACTAGTTTATCTGGTTTAAATGCGAGAGATTTGTGAGTGAGTATCGGTATTGTTTGCTTGGAATTTTGTTATGCCTCATTCTGTTATAATGTCAAGTCAGTCTACCTCTCTTTGGAACTCAGTGTCGGTAGGATGATGGGATTCTTATTTGTCACCATCAGAAAGTGTCATTGTTTCTTCCGGTGTAAAGTGGTTGGTAAGTAATGCTCGATCTATGTGTCTCCTCTTGGTTCGAGACGCTAGTAGAGTCATGTTATTCTACAAAGTTTGTCTCGGTATAAAAGGGTTTTCTGATAAATTGTCAGAGTTTCCTTTTATAGGAAGGTTATGTTGATATAGATGCCATTCCATAAAGCTTCTTTAATGTCTATCTCTTCAATTGCGATTCTTTGGTTAGCCTGACTCGTAAGTAGTCTAGCTCTGGTAGCCAAATAAATAAGGAGATGAGCTTCCTAAGATCTAACTATTTCTATCCTCTGTTTATTGCCATCAATTCTTCTTCCGACACTAGTGAGCTTGGGCGGTTAGTAGCCACTCGTGATGTTCCCTATGTTGAGCCAGAGTGCGTATCAAGGTAGTTGGGTAAGCACATTGTTGTTATTCAAGACTACTAAGGGTAATGTGAGGCATCATTTGACCTTTGATTTGATCTACACTCTGAAAATTAGGTTGAAAATCAGGATAGTAGTGCTGTCCAGACATTCTATCTGCGGATTTTTTATGTCATCCAGTTGTCTCATCTTGTTATCCATTTAACATGTTTATGTTATTAGTTTATCCGGGTATCCATTCCCATGTATAGTATAGTGCTGGTTCTGTTTTTGCTGATTATCCAGTTTCAGGGGAAACTCTGCCGAAATTTTTATATAGAAGTACCATCCATCAGGCGGTGGTATTTACGGCAAAGGTATGGAGTTGTGAACTTGAGAGTTGCAGTTGTTTGGCAACTTGAAAGGGTATTTGGTAGCTTAGTTCTGCCTACGTTCAGCTTTTCGCTAAATCTTCTTAGGTCCAGCAGACTGTGCGAGGATGATTATTCCTATTCAAATGGCTGCATGAGTTTGTGCTTTAAGTGGAGGAGTCTTCCTCCAAATACTGAATGGTAATATTAAATCTCTGAGGTGTTGATACCACTTTTTTCACGGCCTAAAGTAAGGCCACGACAGAAACCTACAATGAATGTTGATCATTGCTAAACCCACTAATAATCTATTAATGCCAGAGATAAGCTGGCAACCTGATCATATATACGTACCTATCTGCTGAAAGTATAAAGTCTGGAAAGATGACACGACTTTAACTTGCTGGCAATTAGAACATTGAGCTACAAATTCTGCTATGTCTCATTCCGTCCTACCAATAAATCTGCTTAAGATCATGGTACATCTTAGTCGAACTTGGTTGAACAATGTATTTGGAATAATGCGCCACTATCATAATCTGTCCACTTAAATCTGCAACATCAGGAACACAAAGTCTATCTTTATACATGAGAACACCGTCAGTAGTAACCATGTATAGTGACTTCGGTTTTCTTTTAGTTATCTGTCTGAATTCGATTAGAATTAGATCCTCATATGGCCGCTGTTTTACTTCATGGAAATTTAGAGTTAAAAGACTAGTGCAGCTTGTCGTCCATCCATCATTGGCATATTTCCTTCATACCTCAACTCTTTGAGAAGTTACTTTAGTGTTATAAGTGCAGATGTAATTAACTTTGTTGCTGGTATTCTGCCTCAGCTCAAGGTCCAACTACATGTCTCTTTTATTTTCACTTTTTTTAAGTCATAATATTTCCAATTCAAAGACAATACCCTGAAGTAGATGTTCAGTCTGAAGATCATTCCTGGTCTGCATCATACTATCTAGTATTATTTGCATGATCCTTATCCTTATATGATAGACCCTGTTCAGATGAACCTTTGATATATATTAGGATATGAGTAACAACATTCCCACAAGGAGCTTGCGGAACAACACTAACATCAGCTGAGATGTTGCATAGTGCGTTCGTAAAAATATAATATAGCTTGCATCAAATCTTCTATAGTGTGTAATGACAAGGTACTTCAAAAGCTTCCCGCTATTGCATCAAGCGTGAGCTAATTCTTAGTTCCATCGACTTGTTCTATATCGAAAGGTATATCGAAGAGGTGATTATCGGCTGAATCATGTTAGTCCATTCAGAGTTTCGTATATCTTTGCTTCGAAAATGTAGAACTCTCCTCTCGTGATCGAGGAAGGATCAGTTTAGTCAGAATAAGCTGGGCAATGGAGTTATGATATTATCCAGCTATGTTTTTATCCAAGGGTTTGATGTGCGTGTCATAATTCTGATTCTGTAATCATGAGATAATATCCGTGGAATAGTTTATGAAAGTTGTGTAAGTTCTCTTGCTATCTGCGTGAATCTTACTTTAGACTTAGGCTCGTTCGAGGACGAACGAGAGTTTAAGTGGAGGAGAATGAAACGACCTCGGTCAGTCGTTTCGGAAGTTAGGACTCCGATTGGCGTGCCGATAACTTTAAAATATTTGTAATGTCTATTGGAACCTATCTGTAAAATTTGATCTAAATCAGACCTCGTTTGGTAGGCATCGGAAGAAGGTTTCAGTTTTTATTGGCAATAAATATTAAAAAGAGATTTTCGAGCTCGGTTTTTGCCGAATGAGCTCCGATTCGAAATCCGAAAGCGCCGTTAGGTTCGTATGATTATTTGTAATTTTTGTAAACTTTCGAAAGTGAATTTCGATGTTGTTCGGCTAGTTTCCGCTAAAATGCCGAAAGTTAAATAATTTGACTTCTTTTCTATGTAAATTTGCATCTTGAGTTTCGGGAGTCCAATTTGAGATCCGCCTTCGCGAATATGTTATATATATTTTATATAACTTGTATGCAAAAGTTGGGATTATTTCGAATATCGTAGGATTCCGTTTTAATTTTCGTCGCGAAAAGAAAAGAAAATAAAAGAAAATGAAAAAGGAAAAAGAGTAAAAGACAAAAATTGAGAAAGAGAAAGAAATGGAGGCGGTGGACCAATTTGGTCCTTAGCGTTGGTACAATATACAGAAACAAAAGAACGAAACATGAACAGAGAAAGAAGAAAGACGCAGTACAGAAAAAAATGCCAGAAAATAAGAAAAGGAGCCGGAGAAAAGTAGAATTTTCACCCTGAAACGTTCAGGTAATGATCCTAATATATTATTTGAGTTTATTACGTGTGTTTGAATATATTTTAACGGTAAAACTTGGGATATTATACATCGTTTTAATAAGTTCAATAAATAGTTTAAAGGGTCAAATGGACCCCGATAATGGAATTGATTATATATTCGTACTCAGTGAGTTATGGGCAACATATAGATGTAATTTATTTGGGGTTTGGTTATATGGCTTTGAACCCTGTACATAGGCCTGGCCTGCGTATTGTGTATGCCAATAGGGTATCAGGTTCCTACCTGGATTGCCCTAAGATGTGAGGAATGAAGCCTTTAGCCTAATGTGATATATTTTTCTGCTTATTGATCACAGTGGGATCGTTTGGCAATGAATTCAAAAAATAACGCGGTTGTTGGTCGCAATGCTAACTTTTGAGAAAGGTAAGTGTTTATATCCATTTCTTTGGAGGCACCTGGCCTCGTGGATTTTCTACCACGTATTCCTTACGTGTGTAGCTGCCGATAGGCGTACTCATTACGCCTTAGCTTTGGATTTATATTGTATATTATATGTTATGTCCTATTGTTGGTATTGTATTGAGGATTTGAGCATTGTACCCTGGCTGCGAGTTGGCATCTACTTCCCGGTTGTCGATGAGAGTCCCGCGCCGGTGAAGGGTTATTGCATCACATTGCATTCATATGCATTACATTGCATATCATATTGAGGGCAGGAGTATTCCGCCCCAGGAGCAGGAGGATTCCGCTCCATTGTATCATATTGAGGGCAGGAGTATTCCGCCCCAGGAGCAGGAGTATTCCGCTCCATTGTATCACATTGAGGGTAGGAGGATTCCGCCCCAAGAGCAGGAGTATTCCGCTCTTATATCAGATATTGAGTGCAGGAGTATTCCGCCTCAGCTTTACATTATATCGGGTGCAGGAGTATTCCGCCCCAGGAGAGTGCAGGAGTATTCCGCCTCTGGTTTATATTATATCGGGTGCAGGAGTATTCCGCCCCAGGAGCAGGAGTATTCCGCTCCAGTTGGTTATCAGATTGGATTCCCCTCGAATGCAGGAGTATTCCGCTTCGGGATGGGATTACGGGCACATGTGACCCTTCGCATCATATTTCATCTCATTTCATTTTATTTCATTTTATTTCATACCATTGTGTAAACTTGTGGTACATAACTATTGTCCTGCTTATATGTGCATTTCTTATTTGTTGTTATGTTTCTGGCACGCATCCTTGGTTGAGTTTATAAGTTTCTTACGTGTTTTCGGTTGTTATCTGGCTCTACCTTTTTATAATTTAAATAAAAGGAATTTGGTTTATCTGTTTCTTCTCCCTGGCTAGCTATCCTATTCTTTGAGGTGGCTAGTCTGCCCCACTTATTGAGTCCTTTTGACTCACCCTTGTTTGTTGTTTGTTTCTTTTTCTATCTATTTCGTTTCGGCAGGTTCGCTCCAGGATTGATTTCGCCACGTTGTGAAGGAGCGAAGACGACTTCAGCTGTCAGGGTGAGCCAGCTTTTATTCCGGATGGCCACCAGTTTATTAGTTATTATTTCAGTTGCATTTTGCTCCCTTCAGGAGGTATTTATCTTCTTTTGTACTCTTAGATGTCTGGTCTGGATAACCCTAAACCTAGTATGTTGGGTAGTCAGCTGTAATTTCTTTTGTACAGCTTAGAGGTATCAGTATGTCAGTGTTTTTTTTAAGCCTTGTTCTTATTAATGAAATGAATTATATTTATTTGCCTAATTTAATTGGTAAGGGTTCGCCCGACGGGTCTAGGGAAAGATGTCGGGTGCCCGCACGGCCTAACCGGATTTCGGGTCGTGTCACTAAATCTCCTTCTCAATCATGGTAAGTATAGCCTTTGAGTTGTAGATCTTCTCCTTTACTTTACAAGGATAATCACAAGTGCTTTTAAGATACCTCAGTATCCTTTAACTGCTTTCCAGTATTCCTTTTCAAATTCAGGTTGATATCTGCTAACTAGAATAACTGATATCAAGCTTCATGAGATAAATCATATTCTTGTGGATTCACAAGGACACATCCTCCCACTAGAAACGACACCTCTAGAAATAGGAGTATTAATGGGTTTGCACTATTGCATATTAAATCGTTCAAGAAAATTTCTTAATATAAGATTTTTCTGAAAGAGACAACAATCCCTTCGAACGATTTCTTGAAATCTGAACTTCAAGAATTCACCCATATTTTTTCAATACTACAATAAGTCTTTCACGCATATTGAGACTCCACTTTTTCCCCATGGCGTTTGGCTCAAAAGGTAGATTAATCAATCCAACTCTTGGTTTGATTTCACTAACTCCATTTCATGTTCTATTGTTCTAGGTACTTATCCTTAGCAGGGTATTTAAGAGCCTCATTTTTTCTTTCATTGCTCTTATTCATCGTGCGGAGTAACTATATATGCTTCCCCTTCGATCTCAAATCGACGATGGGGAATATGTAAACGACTCATTCGCCGAGGTTGAGATTGATAAAATTGATTTATCAATTGATAGTTACTCCCACTGGGACCAGCAATATTAAATGAATTCTTTTAGTCATCTTGGTGCTATACAGAATAGATCCACTATCACCAAAGTGACTTTTACTTGAATTCATTTGGCTGTCATTAGCGGAAGCAAATTGATCCACAGTTTCATGAAGAGACAAGCCATAACCTATCTCACCCTACTTAGGAAAGACATTCTCTAAGAATGTAACATCATGTGATCCAAATTCAGTTACAGTTCCATCATTTTGTCCACATTGAACATATAAACTTTGGATTTCATAAAGTATCATACAAAGATACACATCCTTCCCCTTGGATCTAATTTTCCATGTGGAAAAAAAATTTATGTACAAAAGCAGCACAAATCCAATAGAAAAAAAAAAATTAGATTTTCACCTATCCATAACATATATGGAATATAATTAACTAGCTTGGAACAATTTCATAATTTGGATCATATGTATCATAATGTACCAACCACAATGGAATGTTAATACCATTTTCACGAGATATTATAGACATATCTAGTCTCAAGAGCCTTTTGCTCTTTTAGGACATACTGGATATTAGTGTCACCGTTAACACTTTTATTAAGCTTGGGACAAGCAGCAATTGACATATTGATATAACCAAGTATAAACTATAGTGAGACATCTATGTACTTTCTTAAAGCCTAAAATTCATATACATACTAATCCAAAAAATAATTTAACTATGTTAATATTTATTTCACATTAGATTTGGAATCGAAAGTTCACTATGTTCCCAATCATCATCCAAACTCTAATATTCGATAAATTTAACATAATTAATTATTAAAGGAACATTTATCTTAAATTACTTGAATTCAAGACCTGCTAAATAAGCATGGATTCTATTATATATATAGAATATTTAGCAAGGATGATAACATAAAGTGTTGATCTAAAATTTGTACAAGTACATATACTTATACCAATATGATGTCAAATAGATGACTACACAGAATAATTGCATCTTAACATGCTTTTCTCCTTGTCACATATACAGAAAAATTCATATTTTCCAAAGAAAATGCTAACTGACATTCTGAGAAGACATCAAAGTATCATATAGCCAATGCATCACTATGCGTTGGTTTTAGACCAAATGACTGAACAAAACCAATAGTTATCTAATAAAGCAGTACAATGCTTAGATGAATTTAATTCCACTTAAGAAACTATGCCATTTAAAAGTCACTTGACGTTTCTGTAACACATCGGAAGGAGAACTTTTGTGTCATCATAAATCTATACTTATACAACACATGTATATTTGTTTACATTAAATATGCACACATGCATATATGAAATTGACATTAATAAAGTTTACATAAAAAACTTTATATTGGCATTAAATGAGCAATATTCGATTTATGAAATTGAGTCAAATTTTTGTGATATTCTAAGTGGAACAATCAAAGTTACTAAACTATTTAGAACTTTCCCATAAAGAATAAAAAAACAAGACCAACTTTCATATCACATATGTGTATATGTAAATGAATAAAGCTTGATGACAAAAAAAAAACACATCCTATGAGTTTCTCCCTAATCTGACACCATATTCTATGGCATGTGGTTTGAAAGCTCACTGAAAGTTCTTATAATTTTTTTTTTTAAAATTCTTTTACATGGGAAACAAAATTCCCTAAATCTAAGAATCATTTGTTGGGAATAACCAAATAAATGGTTGAACAGATGTAGAAAACACTTGGTGTTTAAAACAAGATTTCTATAACTCTTCTAAATTCCTGTAAACAAATTACAAAAACTTGTTTCTTATGGTCTTCTAGTCACCAGTCTCACGAAAACGGTGAAACAGTCTCAACAAATGAGAGACCCTTAATTAATCATACATGGAGTAGAAACTTATGGTGATAGTTGGCGGCATTAAAATTGGCAGAGACAAGATATATTTCTCTTAAAGAACAAGGTCTTAAGACTTACAATATTTTGTCAATAAGCCCAACAACTACAAGCAAAATTACATTTTAATTTGCCTGTGTGAGACACCATAAATTCTTCATCAAGAATTTCGGTTTTGTCTCGATGGATCACAAAGTCCTTATAGTTCTTTAGACACAAACAACAATTATTGTTCATAACACATGCTTAGGGATCACCATAAAACTATATATATACACACACACATATATATATATAGATATACTTGTATTATACGCACACTATTTGCATATAATAAAGTGGTGATGGTAAAATTTAATCCAAAAAACTTTACGCGGGTGCTTCTTCTTCTCAATCATTGTATGATTTTTTTTTTTTAATTTACCCGATCAATTTTAACCATACCACAAAGTTAGCTCATCAAGAAATACACAAAGTATTTCAAGTAATGTTACAAAAAAAATACATTAGAAACTAATAGACTATTGTGTCGTTTCTTAGTATATCGATAAAGGCCAAGTCAAGCAACACATTGCTGGACTAATTCCATTCAGAAACCAATTCCAAGCTTCGTCAAAAAACAGAATCTAAAACAGCGGGAGCGAAAATCATTTTCGTCAATTGTTTTCCGTCCTCACGTGACATTTCATCAATTCTTATGATACCTCTCTAAGGCGTCCTCATTCTAATATGTATAGGTACTTATCCATACTAAGCTATCATGCCTTTTACAAACAACATAATGAATAGCAAATACTTAAAAGGCACCCAAGATTTAATATGTTGTATTATTTTCAAAAAACAGCAAGGGTGTCATGTCCTTTACGGAATAAACATCCATAAAAGCAAACTTTTAAAGTGTTGTTCAAATAAGGACTCCTCATGATTGGCTAACACAAAGAATGACCAACACTCTTCTGGAAACACAAACTTTTTACCTTTTTACCAGTATTAACACACCAAAAAATAATAATTTTTCTTGGCATTCACGGCAAAAACTTTCACAAAAAATTTCGACAGTTAACAGTCCCACAACAGTATTTTCAAGAGATTAGTATCATACTAGGAAACAAATAACTCGGGCTCTGATACCAATGAAGGATTACACATAATCCAATAACATACAGTTCGCCCAGGGTCTAACCGTATTTGTTTAACCAGTCGGGATGTAATCACATGTCAATAGAACACGAACTACATCAAAAGTTCACACTCTAAGGTCGTACCTGTTACAGAAGACTGTTCCAATTAGTAGAAGATCATTCATGTTCTTCTTGGAATCTTCCATTGAAGTTCTTCAACATTGAAGAAGAGAGTTTTCTACCTATGAAGGAGAAAGAGATGAAGTGTTTCTTTTTGTCGGAAGAGGAAGAGTAAGTTAACGTTGAATAATGATAGGAGTTCCTAATAGGACTCCTCTTTTTATTTATGTGAAAATACACAACTCTTCAGACTTTTCCTTCAATAGACATGACTTTTCTCTCTTGTATAATTAGTAAATATATAACAAATTATATATTATAATTATCTTGACATGGATCCGGGTTGACCCATATGGGTGCCCCGAATCCAATTTCCAACATAAAGCATATATGAACCTCATATATTATTTAAACTTGATTATTGTAATGCTGAAAAATCAAGTTAATACAACAACTTATTATACTTGTAACTACTTTAGTCGTTTGACATGATAAAAGCAAAACTAACATTATTATCAAATATTACACTTAAAGAAAATAGATTTATGAAATATGTAAAAATAGCTATAATTATATAAACAGGTTAGTACCATCTAATTTCTCATTTTCATGAAACATAACTAAGTTAACTTACAAATAATGACAAATGCATCATTCAAATTAAAATTCTCAAACTATCCTTTACTCTCGCCCAACTCCCATTCCTGGAGTAATGTCTAACAAAAAATTACATAACAATAGTCAATATGCAAAACTTGAACCATATATCAGAAAATACTAAAAGAAAAAGTGGCTTCTTAAAACAATTATGAGGCAGCAATATACCTGTAAACCGTACCTTTATATATAAATAAATGTTAATCCAAAATTTATAAATATATATAATCATGTACAGAAGAAAGAGGCATGATATAAAATACAGATTAAAGAAGATGAATAAGATTCAAAACTCAGATAGTTTTGAAATTATGAGCTTTGTGAAGTAAAGATAGTAATGAGATGAAAACTTTGCTTTTGAAGTTTAAAATTTAAAGTAATTAAGTATAAAAATAGATAGATTTATCTTTCAAATTATACAACACGTTTAAATCACTTATTACTAAATCACTTATTACTCCTTATAAATGAATATTCTCCAACAACTGTCATCAACTCTCAATTGTTTGACCTCCAAAAGTATAATCAATAAATAATTTAATAAGAGCAAACATTATTGTTTCCAAAACTTATTGTTAGTAAAATTTATGATTACCAAAATTGACATCAAGCATTTCATTATTTGACCTGCAAAATTTTGAAAATAGCCATGAGTAGTATTCTTTTCAAAATTTATCTAGAAACAGAGAAATGTAAAGTTTCAAGAACCGAAACCTCATTTATTCATCCATAGAAACAAAAGATATCACCGTCATCAAAGTCGTAGTACAATTCATTGCCACATTTCATATTACTAAGAAAAACTACATCCGATTTATTTATATTCATTATCCTGCATTAACAAATAGAGACATATTTTTGAATATACCAATTTACACTCCCTGTAAATGAATATTCTCCAAGAATTGCTATCAACCAATCTATTGTTTGGCTGGAAATTTCCAAACAATAAAAAAGTGACAAAAAAAACTTTATTCTTATGAAAAGTTATTATTACCCAGCATTGACATCAACCATTTAATTATTCAACCTACAAAATACATATAAATAAGAAAAGTGTCAAACAAAATCTATAGTTACCATCAACCACAACATTATTATCAAAATTTAATGTATTTTCTGAAAATATATATTTAAGATATGTATTAAATTTGCCTGCTTAAAAAGGATAATACTGCACTTACCGATTGAAAGTTCCAGAACTTAATTTAATTTTCTGATTGATATACCTCCATGATTGAAGCTTTTAGGTACCTACAAAAAATAAAAAAGAGAAGACAAAGGATTAGAGAATTCTTAAATTGCATATTCGCTGTCTTCATATTGGTGGAAGTGCTCTAATAAAGATAAGCTTTCTAATACTAAAAACCAATAGAAAATATATGATGAATGTGACAAAGTAGGGTAGCGGAAGAAATAGAGGTTACCGTGAACAAACACCTTAAGTATTACAAAAAAACAAAAAAACAAAAAAAAAACTCATAAATTTAGATCAAAATTTTCATGACCGTGTAAAAGCATCTTATAATGTTAAGGGCATATATACTTGAAAGAGAGAAAATATGCAGATCACATATATATCTTGTAGATGTGTCAATTAGACGTTCTGGCAAATACACCATTTTCTAGTTATAAACCAACCTACATAAATATACAAAACCAAATAAATATGTGTAAACCAACAATTATTTTACTACAAACATATAAACTTATATGTATCTATAACAACCCAACATGACCAGGCTTTTGTGCTTTAGTAAAACATATAAACTTATATGTATCTATAACAACCCAACATGACCAGGCTTTTGTGCTATTGTTATATTTTGCAGCTTAATATACTTGATTAGTTAATAAAGATAAGGATATAGTGTTTATCTTTTGAAGATACTTATCCTTAATTCAAATTTTAAAAAAGAAAAGATATCCAAATTTACCACCAGTGTCATGAATTGATCAACTCCGTGATAACTGATAAATATTGGAAAAATATTTCATTTTCAATCTTGATTTGCTTTGTTTCCAAAAAGCAAATATATTCAAAGTTTAACTATCATCTCAAATTCAATTTAATTCATATTCTATGTTTTGAATTTGAATTATGGATATGGATATGTCAACTTGATTTGCTGGTTTTAAATTTAAACTAACAACATTTAATATAAATTTAACATCCTATCTTTCAATTAAATTTAATGTTATTACATAATATTAACTTTCTATTCATGTTAAAAAATTTAAAAGCTCGTAATAACTTTTTTTTCTCAACATATTACTTTATTTGATATTTTAAAATGCGTTGGAGGATTAAAACACTCGTTTTATCATATTATTTTATAATTCTCCCCATATGGACACATCTATATCCAATTCAATTCAAGACTTTCGTCATTATCATTTAATCTATTAAGCTAAGGAAATAGCTTTTATCATTCAAAAAGTAATTATCCTTCAATTCTTTTTTTTTTAAATAAAAAAATCTCTTATCTCCTACTTTTAAGTTCAAAAAGTGACTTTTACGTGCAGTAGCCACACGTAATTGATCTTAGATTAAACAAAATGTTATCATATTAATATAGATATTATCCTAAGATTGCCTTTTTCTTTGTGTTAAAATAATTACTATTTTTATCATTCAAAATTTTAAATTAAAAAAGATACAATTCTATTAGTTAAGATTATGATAAGAATGTAGGTTTTATCTTTCAAAAATATGCCCTAACAGAATTTTAAAAAAGAAAAGATATCCAAATTTACCACCAGTGATCATCATGAATTGATCAACTCCGTGATAACTGATAAATATTTGAAAAATATTTCATTTTCAATCTTGATTTGCTTTGTTTCCAAAAAGCAAATATACTCAAAGTTTAACTATCATCTCAAATTTAATTTAATTCATATTCTATGTTTTGAATTTGAATTATGGATATGGATATGTCAACTTGATTTGCTGGTTTTAAATTTAAACTAACAACATTTAATATAAATTTAACATCCTATCTTTCAATTAAATTTAATTTTATTACATAATATTAACTTTCTATTCATGTTAAAAAATTTAAAAGCTCGTAATAACTTTTTTTTCTCAACCTATTACTTTATTTGATATTTTAAAATGCATTGGAGGATTAAAACACTCGTTTTATCATATTATTTTATAATTCTCCCCATATGGACACATCTATATCCAATTCAATTCAAAGACTTTCGTCATTTAATCTATTAAGCTAAGGAAATAGCTTTTATCATTCAAAAAGTAATTATCCTTCAATTCTTTTTTTTTTTTAAATAAAAAATCTCTTATCTCCTACTTTTAAGTTCAAAAAGTGACTCTTAGTTCAAAAAGTGACTTGACGTATTTTTCTTTTTCAGTCAAGTATGCTGGCTGCCGAGCTCATATTCTCTCCAAGATTAACAACGTCGATCAAATACTCAAGGTAAAGAAAGAGTTGCTGGAAGCTCTGAAGGAGAACAAGACTTTGATAGAGCAGTGTGGTCTCCTAGGTGGTGAGGTTAATCGGTTGACTGATGTCAACAATGAACGTGTTGAGCAGATCAATGCACTCACCAGGGAGAAGGACATTCTTCTCGAAGAGAAAGAAGGGTTCGCACGCTCTACTCAGGGTCTGGAGAGATTGCTCGAAGAATGTACAACTTCTTTGAACAGTGCTATTGAGGATCGCGCATCCCTTGAGATGGATCTGCAGAGAGCCAATGAAGGATCTGTTAAGGCCAGGGCTGATCTTCAGGCTGCCAAGGATCAGGTCGCTCAATTAATGAGTGCTCAGGTCGCATTAACCAAGGACTTGGCAAACCTGCGCGATCAGTCTGAGATCAAAGCCAAGCTTGCTGCGCTTGAGGCCAAGCGTTCGTTGCTCGTGCAGATTCAAGCTAAACAAGTTAATGTCGAGGAGATGCTGCAGACAACAAAGAGCGATGTTCGTAGAATAAGACAAGCATTGAATCTCTCTCCTGAGGAGTCTGAAGGCGAGGATAAAGATGAAGACGAAGATGACGGCGAGAATTCAGGGGACGATGGCAGAACTGACGGAGCTGGTGCGTCGAGTTCTGGTCGTAGCCCTAAATGTTGATGCCCTTTCTCAATCTTTGATTGATATTTTTTTTTTATTGTCTGGCGAGAGCCATATTTGTTTGTTTGTGGACAGAAGTCTGGAAAAGACTTTCTGGTCTCTTGTATGGCCAGTTTTATTTGGCCTTTGATCACTCTGTAAACTTCTGTCAGCCGTTTTCGGCATCTTTATCGTTTTACAGGATAATGTATATATGCTTTTAGATCTATTCAATGACTATATTTAGCCTGAACTTTTGATCTTTTGTTTGCATGTGGTGGCTTTCGTGCCTTATGATTGGGAATTTTCTGAAGTTAGAACTTTATTAAGTTCTGGTCTCCAAGAGTTTGCCCGAATGTTTTTAACTTAGCCTTTCATTAGGAAGAGGTCGTAAGTTGTAAGTAGTCTGACCGAATTGTGGTCGTTAGAGTTTTGGCCGAATTATTGCTCTATGCGTATAACCTGGCTTATCGTTTTGATAGTCGAAAGTTGTTGCACGGCTTTGTAGATTGGCTTCTGGCCGAGTCACTGGCCTTGTGAACGACTCCTCTTATTTTCGTGGAAGTCTTGTCAAGTAAAAGTTTGGCTTTGTGAACGACTCCTTCTATTTTCGTGGAAGTCTTCTCACGTAAAAGTTTTTGAAAAACTTTAAAAATTTGCCTTTTGGTAAGGTCTTTTGCCTTTATGAAGGTCTTACCTGGCCTACAGGGGCCTCTCACCACACCCCTTGTTTTTATGTTGGAGCACGTAAAGTGTTAACATGAAAAGAGTTTTCGGTGAGTTGCATATAGAAAACATATAACCAAACGAGGAGTGTGTCCGTTGTGGGATCCGAACCCACAGCCGCGAAGTTGAAGAACTTCGAGCTCTACCAGTTGAGCTAAATGGATCTGACCTTGTTTTGGTCGTTAGTACCATTTAGAGAGAGAATATAATAAAAGTAAGAACTTTCGTAAAGATAAAAGGTAAGTATAAGATAACTAACCGTTTTACCACTTAAAAGTGATACCTTTTGAGGTGAACCACATTCCAACTGTTCGGGACAGTGGAGCCATCTAGTCGTGCCAAGCGATAAGATCCCTTGCCGACTGAAGCAATTACTTTGTAGGGGCCTTCCCAGTTAGGGCCAAGCTTCCCTGAATTTGTCTCTTGTGTGCTCTGAGAGACTTTTCTGAGTACAAAGTCTCCAACCTGGAAGCTTTGTACCCGCATTCCCCAATTGTAATATTGCTCGATTCGTTCTTTCTGAGCGACTACACGTACAAGAGCCAGTTCTCTGCATTCTTCGAGGAGATCCAGTTCTTCGGAGAGGTTGACTGAGTTTGATTCCTCAGTGGCATGTGCATATCGCAGGCTGGGCTCTTTTATTTCAACTGAGATTAGAGCATCTGCACCGTATACCAATGAGTAAGGAGTCTCTCCGGTACTTATTTTTATTGTTGTGCGATAAGCCCATAGTACTCCAGGTAACTCTTCTACCCAACATCCCTTTGCCTGCTCGAGGCTCTTTTTAAGGGATTCAACGATGATTTTGTTTGTACATTCTGCCTATCCATTGGCAACAGGGTGATACAGAGAGGAAGTGATCATCTTGTTGTGCAGATCATCGAGGAACCTAGTCACTCTCTGGCCGATAAATTGCGGGCCGTTGTCCATGACTATTTCCTTAGGTGCTCCAAAGCGACATACGACTAAACGCCAGAGGAAGTCGACAACCTCCGTTTGTCGTATCCTTGAGTATGCTGCCGCTTCGACCCATTTTGTGAAGTAATCAGTGATGATCAATAAAAAGCGCATCCCCCTTGGTGCTGTGGGAAGAGGACCAACAATGTCCATCCCCCATTTCATGAGAGGCCACGGAGAGATTATTGAGTGGAGCGGTTCTGCTGGCTGATGGAGAAGATGGGCGAACCTCTGGCATTTGTCACATTTTTTGACAAATTCGTTCGTATCTTTCTCCATTTTGTCCCAATAGTAACCTGCGCGAATCAGCTTCCGGGTTAATGCCTTACCCTCGGAATGATTTCTACAACAGCCCTCGTGGACTTCTCTCATCACATAATTGATTTGACTTGGTCCGAGACATTTTACGAGAGGTCCTGCAAACATTTTCCGGTAGAGTTCGCCATTGAGAATTGTGTACCGAGCAGCTTTTATCCAGAGTTTGCGAGCAGCTTTTGTATCTGCGGGTAGAGTTCCATGGATAAGATAATTTGTTATCTCATTCCTCCAGTCCCAAGTAGCGTTGATGGTGTTGACTTCGAATTTTTCTCTGTCCATGGTTGTGTAGAGAAGTTGAACAACAGTTGAAGAGCTAGCTGCCCCTATCTCTGCCACTAATCCCATATTTGCGAGAGCATCAGCTTCATGGTTTTCTTCACGTGGAATCTGAATTGCTTCCCATTCATCAAACTGTGCTAGGAGCTCTTTCACTCGGGCGAGGTACACTTGAATCCTGGATTCTCGTGCAATGAAACCTCCATTAATTTTACTGACCACCAGCTGAGAGTCGCTTTTTAGTTTGACGATGGTTGCTCCATAACTTCGGGCTAGTTCTAATCCTGCAATAACTGCCTCATATTCGGCCTCATTGTTAGTAATAAATGGGCACTTGATAGCCTGTCTTACCGTCTCTCCGGATGGAGCAACGAGGACCAGTCCGAGCCCTGACCCTTTGACGCTCGAGGAGCCGTCTGTATGAAGGGTCCAGGTGCCAGGAGCCTGCCCTGCATAAAGAATAGCTTCTCTTTCTGCCTCAGGGTATGTATTAGTGTTGAAGTCTTCCACGAAGTTTGCTAGAACTTGTGACTTTATTGCCACCCTAGGCTGATAAATGATATCAAATTCAGATAATTCTATGGCCCATTTTACTAACCTTCCTGAAAATTCAGGTTTGTGCAGAACATTTCGTAAAGGAAAGGTTGTAACCACAGCTATCGAATGACTTTGAAAATAAGGGCGTAACTTACGAGCAGCAGTTACTAGTGCCAGTGCTAATTTTTCCAAAGGTTGATAGCGTGTTTCTGCATCAATTAGAGCTTTGCTAATGTAATAGATAGGAAGTTGTTTACCTTTTTCCTCCCGAACTAGAACGGCGCTTACCGATGATTCTGAGACTGCCAAATAAATTAGCAGCTGCTCGCCCTCCTGAGGTGTGGAGAGCAGTGGTGAGTTGGATAGATACTTTTTCAGATCCTTCAATGCTTGCTGGCATTCAGGGGTCCATTCGAACTCCTTGTTTTGTTTCAAGACATCAAAGAAACTCTTACACCGGTCAGACGATCGGGAAATGAACCTGCGTAGGGCCGCCACTCTCCCCGTCAGTTTCATGACATCTTTCCTGTTGTGAAGCACATCTGGGATTGATTCAATGGCTTTAATCTGAGCGGGATTGACTTCAATTCCACGCTGAGAAACAATGAATCCCAGAAACTTCCCCGATCAGACTCAGAAAGCACACTTTTCTGGATTCAGCTTCATGTTGTACTGATCCAAGATTCGGAAAGCTTCTTTCAAATGTGCCAGATAGTCTTCTGCTCGTTTGGACTTAATCAACATATCATCGATGTACACTTCCATAGTCTTTCCGATATGGTCATGGAACATTCGATTGACTAGACGTTGATAAGTTGCACCTGCATTTTTCAGTCCAAATGGCATAACTTTATAACAGTACGTACCTCGACAAGTTATGAACGCCGTTTTCTCTTGATCTTCAGGGTCCATCAATATTTGGTTATATCCGGAATACGCGTCGAGGAAGGTGAGCACCTCGTGTCCGGCTGTGGCATCGATCAGTTGATCTATCCTGGGAAGAGGATATGAATCCTTTGGGCAGGCTTTGTTTAGATCCGTGAAGTCAATGAAGACTCGCCATTTACCATTCTTTTTAGGTATGACAACCACGTTGGCTAGCCAGTCTGGATACTTGACTTCACGTACTGAACCGATTTTTAACAGCCGGTCGACCTCGTCGTTGATGACCTGGTTCCGAAAGGCTCCTTGCTGGCGCGTCTTTTGTTTCACCGGGAGGTGATAGGGGTCGACGTTCAACCTGTGAGTAATGATGTCGGGAGAAATACCTGTCATATCTGCGTGGGACCAGGCGAATGTTATATGCCGCTCCTTGAGGAACTGGAGGATATCTCCCCATAGGCGTTCGCTCAGTTCAGTCCCTAAGTACACCTTCCGCTCTGGCTTGTCGGCGAACAATTCTTCGGGTTCCAAAGCTTCTACCGTTGGCATGTGGTTTTCTCTTTCGTCCATCTTCGTGATGAATTCCAGGACCTCGTACTTAGCCTCTTCAGGTGGTATGTCTGGCCACGGTCACTGTAATTTCTATTTGTTCTCTTCGGGTAGTTTGAGAGCCACCGAGTAGCAATCTCGGGCAGAGCGTTGCTCTCCTCGGACCTCACGTACTCCCCATTCGGATGTGAACTTCAATACTTGATGATAAGTTAAAGGAACAGCTTGCATGTCGTGGATCCAAGGTCTGCCCAAAATGATGTTGTAGGCTAGATCCGCATCGACAACATGAAAAGTTGTTTCCTTTGCTACCCCTTCGGCAAGAGTTGTCAGGGTAATCTCACCAAGAGTCTTCTTCACTCGAGTTCGTCGATATTTACCCTTGAGGCGTAGCGATTGCAAACGTCCGACTAGCTGACTGCTGGGGACTCGCGAAGAGATTCGTATAATCTGCGCGTAGCCGCTGAGCATCCAATATCTAGACCGTAGGTAAACGCGATTACCGCCCATTTGTCTGGCACCTCGGGAAGTATCGCTCGCTCTCTTTGGAAGCGCTCCACGTATTGGCGGAGAGACTCACCAGGCTTTTGTCTTATTTCGAAAATATTTGCTGCGTGGGTATTTCCCTGACTTCTGCTGATGATAGCTCGTTGAGAATTGCTTTCTGCCATGTTAGTTATAGAACAAAAAGACTGACGAAAATAGGTGTAATATCAAAGAAAGGTAAACTATTAACCTACGAAGGCTATTGACCAGCTCCCACTGTGGTCGCCACATTGTTTAACCTAGATCCGATTTTAGGCCAATTAACAATTAAATTTATATTTGCGGAGTCACGATCAATAGTTGAGATTAAGAGTTTGAGCGACGAGTTAAAATGGTGATGATACGAGAACGAAAAATAAGTATTAACTAATAAAGATAAAGCATAAACGAAAACAAGGAGAAGTAACCGTGTCGTATCGCTTGTCTTCGGGGGGAGCTCTTCGATACCAATCACACTTAGATGATCAAAGAACTAAAATAATAGGCAAATATGAGCAAAAGGAATATCTGAGCAAGAGTGAGAGAGTGTTCTTATTGATATTGTAGACAGGAAGTAAAGTTGTGTTACAATCGATTAAGGCAAACTCTATTTATAAGCCTGATAGGCATCCGTTGGGATTCGTAACCGCTGGGCATGGATCCGTCTGGATAAGTAACTGCTAGGTACGTATCCGTTGGAGGCATACCCGCTGGGTTGTAATGATTGCCTTAATGACCATTAATTGAATGATCGTGAATGATCATGTTAATAACTGTTCACTTAGACCGTGTTGACTGTTGAAGTGTTTCATAACTCCTTTAGGTCTGTTCGTGATAAATGTCTGTCCGTTTAATGTCTGTCCATTGGAACTTCTGCTCGTGCCACGTGGTAGACACGTGTCACCTTTTCAAGTCCAGTCAGCTTTTATCCAATAGAAATAACACCACTGTTATATATAATCTCTCACATATCGCAAACTTCTGCGAATGGATATATTATAATGCTTCAAAACAATTTTAAACTAAGAATCAAATCAAAAATATTGAGAAAGAATGAATTCGCAATTAAGATGATCGAATGGTAAAAAGTGGAATCTTTCCTTTGCCTGAAGCCTTAATTAAGAACTTCATATAGTCCTGAATGTCATCAAGCATTGCAACCCTATGGAACAATTCAATAAGCGAAGAGAAATATCAGATTAAAAATTACATGAATCTAGGTTGAATACGTACAGGTAGAAGAGATTCCAAAGAATGGTGTTGCAGTTTTTTTCCAAGGCCTGTCACAAAAAATAATATAAACCACTTAGAATATAATTATTTTTCACAAAAGCTTGTACGAACGTTGCAATTTATTAAAGGTCGAGAAGGAGAAAGTTGGCAGTAGATACATATACTAGTATGTTAAAAGAAATGGTTCAAAGTAAGTAAAAGTAATGCTGAAGGAAGAAAAATAAATTAAATATGCACCAAATCACATATTAAAAAAAAAAAAAGATAAAGAACAAACTTCTACCCAAAATTGGATAAATGTGAAGATTTTACATTTTTTTAAAGTTTCGATGACATTATGGTTGCATTACCAAATTTGCATTCCGAAGGTTTTGGCCATTACTACGTTATGATGTTTTTTCCTCCTAAACGAAAGAGAAAGATCTCTGTCTGTGTAGGTAAAAAAGAGCAAAAAAAAAAAAGGAGAAAGAGGCTGCTTCACCAAGGGTGTGTGAGTGCTACTAATGTTTGTAGGCTTTATATCTGCAAGTGTTAGGCTTTAAAATTTCAGTTACGAATATTAGTATTTCATAACATTTTCGTAACCGAAAAAGGCATAAAAGGAAAAACTTAAGAACTGTAACTGAAAGTTAAAGCCAAAGGTTTTGGCCTTGGACAGAATTTGAAACGGCTTCATTGTTCCTCATGCTTATTTACTACAATTTGTATTGTATTCCCTCCGTCCCATTTTAGTTGTTGCTTTAACAAGTTTCATTTATCCCAAATTAGTTGTCGCTTTAGCATTTCAAGACATTTTTTACCAATTTTTTCCAACTATGCCCATATTTAATAAAGGAGTATTTCCTAGAAAAGTCAATTCAGTTTCATTTATTAGGGGTAAAATAGTAAAAGACATACCCTATTTATTGATTTCTTAATGGGCGTGCATAAGCCTAAAGCGACAACTAAAATGGGACGGAGGGAGTATTAATTAATACTGCATGAAATGAGAGGGAAAAATAGAACAAAAATCTGAGATAGAGTGAAAAGAAGAAGTGAGGAAAAAGGCCAAAAAGGATGAATCTTTGGCCATTGAGCTATGCCACATCACTTATCTATAGTTCTCAATTAGTATAGATATAGATATAGATATAGATATAGATATAGATATAGATATAGATATAGATATAGATATAGATATAGATATAGATATAGATATAGATATAAATATAAATATAGATTAGAGAACTGGCCCGTGCTCGCACGGGCTTATGTGTGCGATTCTCTATTTATAATTTATGGCGGTCATATAAATTGCATCTCCATTTGCAAATTCATTTTTTTATTAGAATACTGATAATTAGTATTACAGTAATAATTGATAAAATTTACTCAAATCGGTATTTACAGTAAACTAATAATTCTTATCCGTAACATTATGTATTCACCAAAACGCTTATACACTCCTTTTGACTTGATTTTTGTTACATAATAAATAAATAAGGTAGTTGTGATGTTTCTACCTCAAAATATTAAAGAACCTTTAACTTTCTATAAATGTGTTGTTGACACCCAATTTTGTCCCTCCTTTTCTCCATAATTGGCTATATTTGACTTAAACGTGCAACATTGACTGTTTGAGTGAATTCGCATTAAGAGGCATGTATTTACCT
The DNA here is from genome assembly GCA_029990175.1 of Petunia secreta. NCBI lineage: Eukaryota > Viridiplantae > Streptophyta > Magnoliopsida > Solanales > Solanaceae > Petunia > Petunia secreta. Next base: position 26,611,757 of record JARKIP010000003.1, read on the forward strand.
GTGATAATCCACTAATTATACATTATATACTTAATTGCGATTATATTATGTAATTCGCATCATTTAGGCTATCTACAAAACTGTGATTATTTGTGTAATTTATTGTATAAGTAAAATTTCATAATTATTTGTGACTATTTATACGTATTTAACTTAAGTTGACCCCAATTGTTTTAGATGTGCATATTTCTCTTCTTTTGTATATAATTTACGTATGTTTTATTATAATCTTTTATCTTGCACCTTTAAATTAAATAGCGGCCTATTTAAAATGTCCGGTCAAAATTTCATACAGCTCATATTCATTTAATAATATAGACATATTAAATTGAATTCAATATTTTCTTTGCACGTGGACAGAGGTTCGACCAGATACATTCAGTTGGTACCATAAGCCTATTTCTTTCTTCCCATACTCTTTAAATGAATTGAGTTTTCAATCTCTACCAAAATTTGCTAATATCATTTAATTTATTTACCATCTTTCTTTTATTAAATTAGCTTTGCTTTGAACCTAGACCAACTTCATAACTAAATGCGTCCCTTATATTTTTTGCCACACATTTTTCATTATTCCTTATTATTGAATAAATTACCCCAAAAATAACTCTTAGCAAACGCACCCCTTCTTTCCTATTTTCTGACTAAATACATCATACATATCCCCTCAAATATCTTTTCCTCAAATCTCTTAATCACCTCCACAATCACCTCAAATCTTTCCCATTTCTGATTTCAGCCCGTTGGAGACTTCTCCTCCACAACCCCTATTTAAGCTCTCCCTTGGTCTTCTTCTTCCTCATTGACACAGCATCAAACTCACTTATCTCCTATACACAAATACATACACAAGACATCATCCTCTCTCCTCTCTCTCTATAATACATGCAGAATACCAATTTCCCCCTCATCTTCTCCTCAATAAGCATTCACACACACACCACAAACGCAAATCGAAGCAGGGGAATCGGGAAAAAGGAGTAAAGGCGCAGATCGGAAAAGAAAAAGGGAGATCGGGACATGAGGGATAACCCAACAGTGATACGAGTGATACTGAAATGGGTCAGTGGTGAAAAGTCACCGCCGGTGTGAATTTAACAACACCACCAGTCACTTTGCTTGTCCGGCTACTCTGTTTTGGTTTTCCCTGTTATTGAAACTGAAAGAAGATGGAGAAGAGTCGTAGCGACGCCGCTGTGTCTTTTGCTGAAAATCCATGGCCGGTGGTCGCTCCTCCTCCTCCTCCTCCTGTGTTGGTGGTATTGCTCTGCAGTGTGGTGGTCTTGCCGGAAAATCATGACCCGGCGTGTCTGTTTGCACTGTTTTGCTATGGGTTTTGACCAGTCGAGTTCCTTCTGATTTCTGTCATTTGTTTGTCTACTGACCATTATTCTGATTTTGGATTTTTGATCGCCCTTTAGACGATTCTTGGATTATGATGGTGCATTTGACTTGGTTATATTATTGGACCCACTTTGTTATACAGTTGACCCATTTTACTGTAATTATTGTGCAGCTTGACCCGTCTAATTTATCTGATTATGCACTTTCACTTGTTTACAAGTGTTATGCAGCTTAGCCTATGAAAATATTAATTTTTGAGGCTTTGGATTGATTTCAGCAGATACTACAAGGCCAGTGATGTTGGAGGCCAATACAAGTCCCGCATTTACCGTCCCTTACGTGTCCTGAAAACAAACAAAACAAAAAGGCGATGACGATAACATGTACAATGTTGAAAATGAATGGGATAGGCAACAAGACCCGCACTTGGCATGGCAGGATGACCGGCCGGCGTGTTTACAGCTGTGACGGTATTCTTAGCCTCCTATCACCCGAATCTGAGCCTAAACTTTCAAAAATTCCTTTTTTCATTTTATTTTTAGTGTCATTATTATAATTACTATTATTTTTTATTACTACTTTCATTAGCACTAACATTTTTATTTTTCATTATTAATTACTGTTTTCTTTTTCTTATTATTGTTATTATTATTATTACTTTATTCTACTTTTATTTTTGAATACTAACTTCAGTTTAACATTTTTTGCGAGGTACATCTCGGCGAAACTCGCTGAATATGACGTGTCGGAGAAGACAAGCCTTTAAAAAATTGCTATCGAGTTTTCTTATTGGTTTATTTGTTTGGCCTTTATTAATTTTATATTTGGCATACTAACAAATTTGTTTTACTTGCAAGGTATATTCGGACGAAGTTTTGAAGTCCATGGCAAATATGAAATATCGATTTATTTGTAGTTTATGCAATCACTTGCATTCAAATTGTATATAATATAATAGAAATTATTTTACTTGGTTTTAGTTATTATTAAATCTCAATTATTTAGTCCGGTCGGGAACCACACTTTGTGGAATCTGAGAGGTGCCTAACACCTTCCTCTTGGGTTAATCTGAACCCTTACTCAAAATTCTCGGTTCGTAGATCAAGTATCGGAGTTAATATTAAAATTGGCTAGAAACAAAGTAGGTGCCCTAATACGCCTAGTTAAAAAATATGTTAGGTGGCGACTCCAAGTCTTTATCCGCGAGTCCCAATAAGACGAGCCATGTTTCGAACTCTAACCGGGGTTCAGGAAAAATGGGCGTCGATAGAATGGCGACTCCGCTGGGGATTTCAAGGTTCAAACCATAACGGACTTTTAATTGGGATTCTTTGCATTTATTTTCTTTCTCCTGTTGTTTCTCAAAACTAATATTTCTTTCTTTTTCTTTTGCAGGTTTGGAGTTTAGTTTTCTATTTCATTTGCGTTTTCTTTTTATTACTGTAATATTTCCTCCACTCCTGGAATTTTTTTACACTTGCACACACCATAAACGGTTACGTGGATCTCACGGCCGTTTCACTCTCAAAAATCTTTAGAGGAAACGGTTGGGGTATAGTTGGTCCGTGGTACAACCAACAACTCCAAACGTTCCCACCCCTTGGTTGTCCGCTTGGGGGAACCATGTTCTTATTTAGTAAACCCATTCTCGGCACAACATGTCCTAAACTTCAGTTATTTTCGAATCTTCTAAATCTTTTTCTTTAAAACAGTTTCACTTCATAATTCTTTTGCTTTCTTTCGAAAATTTCAACCTATTTTCCAGAATTAACTTGTTTTTTTCTCCCTTTTAAAATTTATTTTTAAAAATATTTCGATATGTGCACTATTTCCATAAATTTGCCAAATATTTTTCTTAAAACAGGTTTCACTTCATAATTCTTTTCGCATTTTTGAAAATATATCGCCTAACTCTATTAGCCTACTTTTCAAAATTAACTTGTTTGATTTGTCTTTCCCGCTTTTAAAAGTTGGTAAAATATTTCAATATGTGCATCTTTTCTTTTTCGCGATTTTTAATATTGTGTAATTTATATTAATCCTATCTTTCGAAACTAACGTGTTTGTTTTGTTCTTATCCTTCTAAAATCATTTTACGAAATACTTCAATATGTGTGCATCATTTTACTTATGCATTTTTTTTAAAAACTTTTGCATATCATGCATACCTTCCGCCGCTCCTGGCAAGTTTCTAAATCGTGCGGTGGTTACGACCACCTCTTCCCTCACAAAAATCTCCTTTTAGGGGGGAACAACTTGGAACCTATTTGGCCCAAGATGTTCTCGCTCCTTAGTTTTCCGCTTGGGAGGATAATAAAACTCGGTCTAGCCAACTTCATTCTTTAGTAGCAATGCTAGGAATCATGCATCATGACATATCATTAGTCAACTTGTTCTCTAGTCCAATAGGCCAATATGTTAAAACAATCCTAACGTTTTTTGGCCTTAAAAAGTGTTAAACATGATTTATTGGCATATACTTAAAGGATTGAACATGCAAATGTAGACCGTTTATGGAAATTATTCTGTATTCAATACCATTCAAAGGCACAAATGGTAACCGAAGAGGCATCAAAGCCCAAAATGAATCAGAAACAATTGTTTATTCTTAAGCGGTTGGAATCATTCTGTATTCAATGCTATTCAAACGCACAAAAGGTAACCGAAAAGGCATTAAAGGCCCAATTTGAAGCAGAAATGACCGTTTGATAGACGGGATGACATATAAAGCGCATTTATCCTTCAGGCATTATATAAAGACTTCACGTCCTTGGCATGTCACAAGTCCATTAACAATTTCCTTCTAAAGTGTCCAAAAGGTTCTCAACCCACAACGACATATTATTCTCTGTTGCATTGTTTTCAAAAGCTTGTGCCATACGTTGATCATTTGTTTACAATAAAGCAAATCTTAAGTATTTTTCTCCTCCCTTTCCCACTCGTTCTTCACCTCTTCCAAAAGATCATGGCCACTAGAACATTTGACATGGTTGTTGAGGTCCCTCAGTTGCTAAGAGATTGGTGGGAAAACTTAAGCATAGATGAACAAAATCAAGTCAAAATGGCGTTGGGGAAACTAGTTTCACTAATGGAGCACACTGCAGTAAAATGGATAGTAGAAGCAGCAGTACATTATTGGGATGCAGACCGAGCGGTTTTCCATTTCAGGAGTGTATAGTTGACACCACTACTGGAGGAAATAGGCGGGTTAACTCAATTTCCATTTGAAAGTGATGAGGTATTGATGACTAAGAACTTTGCACCCGAGGAGTTCTTCGAAATGGTAGGGTTTAAGCCCGAGTTATGCACAGACAGTATAAGGCAGTCGGGAATTTCTCTGACTTTCCTCTACATCAAATTTGGGTATGGAGAAGCATTTCAAGAAGCCGAAGATTATTTCAACATTAACCAAGCAGATTGGCTAGAGTGGAGGGTACTTGCGTTTGTCACCAGCTTTTTAGGAACTGTCGTTTTTTCAGAACACAAAGGACGAGTTGATATTTGCATGGTATCAATTGCCGATGCCTTACTCAAGGACTCCAGCAAAAAATACGCTTTGGTACCGTTGATTGTTGCAGAGATGTATCGAGCTCTAAAAAGATGCAAGAAGGGCGCTAGCTTTTTCGAAGGTTGCAATTTGCTTTTACAAATTCGGTTGATGGAGCATTTGCACACGAAGAACAACACAGGCCAAGGCTTCCACTCCATACCAAGAGAAAACTATATCTTGACACATATCACCCGCATGGACAGTGCTCTTGAAAAGTGGGACCGGCCAACAACTACCGAAGGCTGGCACCACAGGCTTTCTCAATTGACATCCGAAAATATACAATGGATGTTTGACTACTTTCCCAGCATCACAGTAATCACACGATCGGAAGGAGCTTCATTTCTTATCTTGGTTGGGTTTAGAGGAGTTTACCCATACACTCCTTTAAGGGCACTTAGACAAGCAGGGAGAAAGCAGATTATACCCCAAATTGCAGACATCAGAAGTTTCAAAGCTGATATTTTCGGAGGGATGATACCATTCAAAGAAAAGATATTAGAACTTTGGAAGGCAAGGCATCAAATGGGGTTCGAGACAGGTTTGACGCAGGCTATGATGAAGATTATCCAGAATGGCCAAGGAAAGACATAGCAAAGGCAGTTCAACCAAGAGCAACAAGAAAAAGGAAAATAAATGTTGATGAATTAGAATCTGAGTGCAAGAGGCTACACAAACAACTGGCAAAGGCACGAGTGAAAATAGCGAAAAAGTAAAGTTTGGTCGAAGCAAAGAACAAAGAAAAAGACAAATGGCGCAATAAGGCAGAACTCCTGACAAAATGCATAGACTCTATCGGTGTATGGGCTAGCGAAGGGATGAACTCTGTGGCTGACAAAGGAATAGAGGAGAAAGGAAGGAAGGCTTGACAAATGTTGAAAAACTTCACATTCGACATATCCCGGCTCTTAACTGACGCAGACAATATCATCTTTCAAGGAGACCCGTTAGGGGCAAGTTCGTCTAGCGAAGATTCGTCCGAAGAGGAAGAAGGTGAATCTTCTGAGGATGGATCAACATGAAAGATGTTCAACTGGCCGTGATTTAATCTCCCAACAATGTTTAGTCTTTTCCTTCTCTTACACTGTTTCTGTATCAGCCAATGTAATAAAGACCAATATTCAATAAATGCAATATTCTCTTTTAGACTCCGCATTTTGTAGCAAATGAAATGATACATGTGGCACAAAACGTTTCCCAACTCATCATGCATAAAGCGGTCATAGGATACATTTTTATTTGCTAGGTGTGCATTACGTGAAATTGCTTAATTGCTCTATGTCTCTTTCTACCTAAGTCAATCCCTTTCCAAATCCAATCTCTTACCAAGGCACCTCATCTCCCTACTCTATGCCCAAATTCTGATATCAGAAATCTTTCGCATGTCTTGACAATTCCCTATCCCTTACGAACTCAAAAACCTATTATCCAAAAGGTTGGCTTCAGTTCAATACCAAGGCAGAAGATTTGGATTTTTCAAAACAAGAAGAGTTTGTAATGGAAGGCACTATACACACAAAGCAGAAAATTGATAGAGCAAGAGATTTGTTGGTCAAACTCAAAGGCACACATGACTTACCGAAATACTTCGTTTTGACACAATGTCTGAGGGTCGTTTTTTTTTTTTTTTTTGTCTAGTCCATATTGTAATACATTCAAGGCAATCCAAAATATTTCCAAACTTATACCTATTTATGGCCAAAAAGACGTTCAAGGGGTTATCACAAGGCAATAAGGAAGTGAGATATGACCGGAACCCGTTTGATGATACAAAGGTTTATGCATAACAACCAAAATTAGCAGGCTGATTCAATTCCAAAAAAAAAAAAATGCAAAGGCACGGTGACAAAATTTCCATTATATAACGGAGCTAGAAGCTCTTCCCGAGTATTGGAAGTATATCCCTGCCAACTAGCAAGTGTGGGACGAGACGATGATCTCAAGATGAAGCTATTTGAGACATTTACAAAATCATGAATTAATTTTATAACAGTCTTGACTGAAGCAATGATCTAAGAATATACATGATACACCAAGATTGGTCTCTTGGTAACAAAAATCTACCTGACAAGATAAAAGCTAAGGCAAAGATTGAATTGCAGCAGTCGGTTGACAAGTATGAGAGACATTTAGTATCTCTCTCAAAGACACATGGGCATCATGACACACAAATTTGTAAGAAAGGGTGACAAATGCACTGAGGTCTTTGTGTTCGACAAAAGCCGACTTCCTTTTCAGTCATATACCTACCCCTTACCCGAAATCTTTGTCAAATTTTGATTGAGATCCAACCAGACCCATCTCCTGCTTAAACAAACATCGGTCGTTCGACCAAAATCCTTGTCTTGACTGCTACATAAAGCACTCGATCAATCTTTAGAATCTCTATACAATTTGTCATAATCTCCAAATTCAAGTGTTAATCTATCATCCACGGTCTAGGCATCCTCTTAAGCTTATGTGTCATTTTTATTTTTTCTAATGTGCTAACTCTGTTTTGTGCGTGTTGTCACTTTATTACGGTTGCTTTGCGCTTAAACACCGAAATTGGTCAAGGATCTGCATTGAGAAAAAGTCAAAATGTCAAGCCGAGCTGAAAATATTTACCTTCTGGAACAAAGCCTTTCAAACCGCCAGCATGGGACACCGAGAGAATCCAGACAATCCCAATTCCACTTCCGTACAACTTGTAGTATGAACGAACCAAAATCAGTTGACAATATACTCACACAAAAGTCGCAAGAGAAAATCTAATCACTATACAACCAAAACTGGCAAAACTCGTAACCTCGCACCGTACCCCAACTTGCACAATAAACAATCTCCTCTCTGTCAAGACTTTTAACAATAACCTTATTAGGCCCAACACAATCAAGGACATACAAAACCTCACGTCTTTAATCCTTTAGCTCAATCAGAAGATATTGCAACCGATATACAAACTACTCCCTAGGTACTCATTCTGAAATTCAATCCAACAAAGATCTACACCCATCACTCAAACATTCAATACCATGACACCACAAAATACCCAGCACGGAAATCCAAAATTCAGAGTCTGATCGACCAAGGCAAAACAACGATACAATTAGAACCAACAAATGGAACTTGCAACTCTCAAGACACAAATACATTTTCTATACACATCTATCTATCGAAGTTAGCTCCATGACTTTTTGAAAGGAAAAGCACGAAACATGAAAACATCCCAGCACAACCCAAGACAAATACATTTTGGACAGCCTCCAAATCCGACAAATCTAACCTCAGTCTGAGTATGGAAGTACCCACATAATCAGAATCATCCAGATACCCAATGTCACACTAAAAGACGAATACAGATTCAGACCAATGCATTGGTGTTCAATGCAATGCAACCACTTTGTTTCGACTAACGAATCTTTCTTTGAGAGCAGATTTTTTAGTACAAACACAAGATTCGCAGGCAATCACAACGGACATGATAGCACTTCTAGCCACGTCAGGCTTATAATATGACGATTAGCCACGTCAGGCTTAAAATATGACGACCAGCCACGTCAGGCTTAAAATATGACTACCAGCCACGTCAGGCTTAAAATATGAAGACCAGCCACGTCAGGCTTATAATATGACGACCAGCCACGTCAGGCTTAGAATATGACGACCAGCCTCGTCAGGCTTAAAATATGACGATTAGCAACGTCAGGCTTAAAATATGACGATCAGCTCTGTCCGGCTTAAAATAGGACAAATTCACATACTTTGTTTTACAGGCACTACTATAATAGGCTCGTCCGCCTTAAAATTGGACATACACATATTTTTTTTTATTTATTTTGCAGGCACTATCATGATATGATGATCTATCAAAGGCAATAAACTGGGGCAGAATTTTTGAGGATCCCCCTTAAAAATTCCCAAATACGCAAGCTGACACTGGGGCAGAAATTTTTGAGATCCCTCAAAAATTTCAAGAAAGACGAAGTATAGAAACTGGGAATTCACCGAAGAAAGCTTGACCAAGGCCCAGGATTCATGAAAGAAGGCACTAAAAAAGGAAGGCGCGAGTCAGGCGAAGAATGCACAAACGAAACCTTCCTCCCCCAAAACTTATAAAATTTTCTTTGAGTGCAGGCACCAAAAGACGAATAATGTGACAATCAGCATAACAACATTTTAGGCAGTCCTACAGACAGGGTAATATCTCTATATTTATCACTTCATGTTACTCGTTGCATGCAAGGTATACAACTCAGCGCAACCAGGCAAATAGCTCTCGACGAGCAAATAGCTCTTGACGAGCAGGCAAATAGCTCCCGACGAGCAGACAAATAGCTCTTGACGAGCAGGCAAATAGCTCTTAACGAGCAGGCAAATAGCTCCCGACGAGCAGGAAAATAGCTCTTGACGAGCAGGCATATAGCTCCCGGCGAGCAGGCAAATAGCTCTTGACGAGCAGGCAAATAGCTCTTAACGAGCAGGAAAATAGCTCTTGACAAGCAGGCAAATAGCTCCCGACGTGCAGGCAAATAGCTCTTAACGAGCAGGCATATAGCTCCCGCCGTGCAGGCAAATAGCTCTTGACGAGCAGGCAAATAGCTCCTGACGAGCAGGCATATAGCTCTTGACGAGCAGGCAAATAGCTCCTGAAGAGCAGACATATAGCTCCTGACGAGCAGGCAAATAACTCCTGACGAGCAGGCAAATAGCTCATGACGAGCAGGCAAATAGCTCTGGACGAGCAGGCAAATAGCTCTTGACGAGCAGGCAAATAGCTCCTGACGAGAGGCACTTAGCTCCTGACGAGAGGCACTTAGTAGCTCCTGACGAGCAAACAATTATCTCCTGGCAAGATGCACCCAAATGAATATATCCAGAGGAGAAGCGTATATTTCCTAACACTCAAAGCACCTGGAAACAGACTAGACAACTACATGACAAAGGAGAGCTCAACTTTACAGGGAGTTTACTTTATCAATATCTTTGGTTGCACTTATCCTACTTTTGTTGTAGGACACTCTCCAGACCCCTTGAAAAAACCCTGCTCCATTTCACATATCCTTACACTTGTTACCGAAAGTCACTACCTCATACGAAAATATGCGACCCCAAAACCTCAAATCCATACTATGCACTATTCTAGAACATTATTCAAGGAGTTTAGTCCATTTGATGATTTTTTGCTATACCCGCAAACTATCTATTTTGTCGAGTTCCAAAGCGCTCAGAGCTAATTTTCCCTACTCACATCAGTAATCTACCTAATCTTTCATTGCCGATTAGATGCTAGTTTGTGTTCCTTCCTTTTCAAGCTTATCTGTGTCAATCGTGTGTATTCTCATGCTTAATCGTGCCTAGTTGTTTGAATCGTGCACATTTATCGTGCTTTACCCCTCAATATTTTCCAGCTCATTCAAGAAAATATTGAAGGCAAGATGACTCGTTTATCGAGATAAAGTAGAAACTATGTACATGTAAACTCCTCTTTATGGGTGTGTTGTGCACCACATCTTCATAACTAGGATGATTACAAGCTCTTTTTCCACGCTCGATCTATTGACGATATCTCGTCTTTGATAATGCCTCTACTTTATTCTTCAATCATTTATCTCGCCGAGAGGCAAAGCATACACAAATTGGAAGTTCGCATACTTGGATAAGCTCACTCTTGACACCTCAATCGTGCGTCATAAACATCTCACACAAGCAACATGCCGTTCTAGAACTACACACAGCCTGATTCTCGTAAAGCCCGAGATATGTAGGCAACTCAGAGACCGAGGTTCGGCCGAAAATACCCAAAAACTCTCATTTTTCTCTCCAGCATTTGCCTGCCAGTCGTGACAAAATTGGCTACTCCTTCAACTATCTTTTCCCGAAGACTCTTTTCATCATCCCCGGGCATAAAGGGGCAGCTGTTGACACCCAATTTTGTCCCTCCTTTTCTCCATTATTGGCTATATTTGACTTAAAGGTGCAACATTGATTGTTTGAGTGAATTCGCATTAAGAAGCATGTATTTACCTGTGATTATCCACTAATTATACATTATATACTTAATTGCGATTATATTATGTAATTCGCATCATTTAGGATATCTACGAAACTGTGGTTATTTGAGTAATTTACTGCATAAGTAAAATTTCATAATTATTTGTGACTATTTATACGTATTTAACTTAAGTTGACTCCAATTGTATTATGTGTGCATATTTCTCTTCTTTTGTATATAATTTGCGTATGTTTTATTATAATCTTTTATCTTGCACCTTTAAATTAAATAGCGGCCTATTTAAAATGTCCGGTCAAAATTTCATACCGCTCATATTCATTTCATAATATTGACATATTAAATTGAATTCAATATTTCTTTGCACGTGGACAGAGGTTCGACCGGATACATTCAATTGGTACCATAAGCCTTTTTCTTTCTTCCCATACACTTTAAATGAAGATTTTCTAATCTCTACCAAAATTTGCTAATATCATTTAATTTATTTACCATCTTTCTTTTATTAAATTAGCTTTGCTTTGAACCTAGACCAACTTCATAACTAAATGCGTCCCTTATATTTTTTGCCACACATTTTCCATTATTCCTTATTATTGAATAAATTACCCCAAAAATAACTCTTAGCAAACACACCCCTTCTTTCCTATTTTCTGACTAAATACATCATACATATCCCCTCAAATCTCTTAATCACCTCCACAATCACTTCAAATCTTTCCCATTTCTGATTTCAGCCCGCTGGAGACTTCTCCTCCAAAACCCCTATTTAAGTTCTCCGTTGGTCTTCTTCTTCCTCATTAACACAGCACTCAAACTCACTCATCTCCTATACACAAATACATGCACAAGACATCATCCTCTCTCCTCTCTCTCTCTACAATACACGCAGAATACCAATTTCCCCCTCATCTTCTCCTCAATAAGAATTCACACACACACACCACAGACGCAAATCGAAACAGGGGAATCGGGAAAAAGGAGTAAAGACGCAGATCGGAAAAGAAAAAGGAAGAACGGGACATGGGGATAACCCAACAGTGATACGAGTTATACAGAAATGGGTCAGTGGTGAAAAGTCACCACCGGTGTGAATTTAACAACACCACCAGTCACTTTGCTTGTCCGGCTACTCTGTTTTGGTTTTTCCTGTTATTGAAACTGAAAGAAGATGGAGAAGAGTCGTAGCGACGCCGCTGTGTCTTTCGCTGAAAAGCCATGGCCGGTGGTCGCTCTTCCTCCTCCTCCTGTGTTGGTGGTATTGCTCTGCAGTGTGGTGGTCTTGCCGGAAAATCGTGACCCGGCGTGTCTGTTTGTACTGTTTTGCTATGGGTTTTGACCAGTCGAGTTTCTGCTGATTTCTGTCCTTTGTTTGTCTACTGACCATTATTCTGATTTTGGATTTTTGATTGCCCTTTAGATGATTCTTGGATTATGATGGTGCATTTGACTTGGTTATATTATCGGACCTACTTTGTTATACAGTTGACCTATTTTACTGTAATTGTTGTTCGGCTTGACCCATCTAATTTATCTGATTATGCACTTTAACTTGTTTACAAGTGTTATGCAGCTTAGCCTATGAAAATATTAATTTTTTAGACTTTGAATTGATTTGAGCAGATACTACAAGGCCAGTGACGTTTGGAGGCCAATACAAGTCCCGCATTTACCGTCCCTTACGTGTCCCGAAAACAAACAAAACAAAAAGGCGATGACGATAACATGTACAATGTTGAAAATGAATGGGATAGGCAACAAGACCCGCACTTGGCATGGCAACACGACCGGCCGGCGTGTTTGCAGCCGTGACGGTATCCTTAGCCTCCCATCACCCGAATCTGAGCCTAAACTTTCAAAAATTCCTTTTTTCCTTTTATTTTTATTGTCATTATTATAATTACTATTATTTTTTATTACTACTTTCATTGCCACTAACATTTTTATTTTTCATTATTAATTACTATTTTCTTTTTCTTTTTATTGCTATTATTATTATTACTTTATTCTACTTTTATTTTTGTTATAATACTAACTTCAGTTTAACATTTTTTGCGAGGTACATCTCGGCGAAACTCGCTGAATATGACGTTGTTGGAGAAGACAAACCTTCAAAAAAATTGCTATTGGGTTTTCTTATTGCTTTATTTGTTTGGCCTTTATTAATTTTATATTTTGCATACTAACTAATTTTTTTTACTTGCAAGGTATATTCGGACGAAGTTTTGAAGTCCATGGCAAATATAGAATATCGATTTATTTGTCGTTTATGCAATTACTTGCATTCAAATTGTATATAATATAGTAAAAATTATTTTACTTGCTTTTAGTTATTATTAAATCTCAATTATTTAGTCCGGTCGGGAACCACACTTTGTGGAATCTGAGAGGTGCCTAACACCTTCCTCTTGGGTTAATCAGAACCCTTACTCAGAATTCTCGGTTCGTAGATCAAGTATCGGAGTTAATATTAAAATTGGCTAGTAACAAAGTAGGTGCCCTAATACGCCTAGTTAAAAAATATGTTAGGTGGCGACTCCAAATCTTTACCCGCAAGTCCCAATAAGACGAGCCATGTTTCGAACTCTAACCGGGATTCGGGAAAAATGGGCGTCGACATGTGTTTTATAGATTTATCATTATTTAGTTTGATAACAAATATTTTCTTTGTATATATAATTGCATGTCTTCTCATAATTTTATTTTACTCTTAAAAAGTAAATTAAAGAAAGTAGTAAAAGAGGAAGCGTTACTAAAAAAAAAGTGGAAACTCCCATTTTTGCAACTCTATCTGTGAAACAAAGTGTATGAATTACTCTTTTGAAGTTAAACTCCAAATTCGAAGGAAATCCGTATGGAATATTTTCATCCCTTTCTTTTTCTTGTACATATTTTTTTTTCAATTTTCCTTTTCCACTTCGTTGATTTCAGACTTCTGTTCTCGTTACTCCATATATGGTTACTCTATCCCCATTTTATGCTTATAGTGTTCATTTAATTTGCTCCTAATTCTATGCTTAATTTCCATATTTTTTTTCTAAAGGCTCTCATCATTTTCTCCTATAAATTCAAAGTGCTCTAACTAAAAAAAAAAAAAAAAAAAAGAATAGAGAATTGAAGGAGAAAAATATTATATTCACGTAAGACTCCATGTCGCCAAAAGATTGATTGTAGATTCAGGCCAAAATTTGCAGAACATTTAAACCTATATTTCCTTTTTTTTTTTTTTTTGCTTCATCCCAAGATATGAAATTTTGAAATTCTTATCAAAAGCCTGCTTACTCCTTTTGTTATGTCCGTCAATGTTTGCTTACTTGAATAGTAAAAAGTTTACCATATGATTAAATTTTATAGGAGTTTATCAAGCTAATGGTATGGCCTACTTCAGAGTTTACACGTACATGACTAAGCAAAACCATTGCTAATGTAAAAGATTTAGACAAAAATATCACTACCAACACAGTTTTTTCATGAAGTTATCGGCGTAAGTAAAATCTGCATAAATGACTATATGGTGATCAAATTGTATCATCTAAAATATTAAAACTTAAAGCACCTTCATGAGCCCCTTCCTTGACAGTGTCTTCCATGTTGGTGCTTTCTCAACTGGACAATTGTAATGTGCCTGGTATGAATGAAATTAAGAGAATATCATATAAACAGTCCGGTCATGCTAACCAAAATAAACAAAATATTTTTTCTTAATCTTACCGGAAGTGGCTATTTTATATTAATAGTTCTTGGATCGGAGGATGAATTCCATTTCCGTACTTCACCATTTCTCGAGTTCACGAACATAAATCCTCACATTTGCGTTATCTAATTAGCAACCCTAAACTGCAACCCTAATTTTAAAGCTAGCATTAATCTAACATAGACTCTAAAATATTTAAGCAAAAAGAGAAGTGAACAATACCATTGCTATGACATATTAAATGAAAATTAAGCGTTCTATTATACAAAAATTATTAGTACAATCTTGTAAATACCAAAGGACAATAATGAGAAGAGAAAGAAGATAAAGATAATATATTGAAGCATCATCGAGTATAATTCTTCGTAACAAATTAGATTTCATATATAAACTCTATGAACAAACAAAATTTAACAAAACGAAAGCAAAAGAACAACAAAGAAAAAGAGAAAAAAAATCGATAAGCAATCATAATGAAGCACAACAATACAATAAAATTTTGTAAAACAAAATAAAATTTCGTACCTGATCTCCATAAAACAAATTAGCTGCGTAATTTAACAAAATAAGCAAAAAAAGAAAGGAAAAAGAAACTAATCAAATTGAAGCACAATGAGTAAAAGTTTGAAACATTAAAAAAAAATACCTGGACCTCCATGAACCTTGGGTGGTATGCAAATTTTTTTATAAATAGGTGATGCAAAGATATAAAAATCATAGCTATTGATTGTTGCCGTTTCTAACTTATCTATGAATGCCAATTTTCTTCTTAGCTACCATTAGTTATTAATTAAGAAAGAGAGGAGGAGCGGGGAATTGTTTGATCATGGAAAGAAAGGCGTTTCTGAACGTTGATTGCTCATTACTTCCTCTTCTTTTTTCTTTTTCTTTTTCATTTTCTTTTTCTTTGTCTAATTTTTTCTCATTACTTCCTTAATACAAACTGACGTTTGGGTTTTATTAGTGCAATATTTATAATTCCACAATTAATGCAATATATTACAATGTGAGGTAAAATAACATGTGCATTTCTATATATTTTGAAGTAAATGGTAGCTTTAGAGTTATGCCACATTACTTGTCTATATTTTTCAATTAGAAGATATACTAGATAACCTGCCCGCGCATCGCGCGGTCGTGAAAGATCTTATTGAAAATTATTAACAATGTGTGTCATAGAAAAAGAGTAAAAAACTATCAATACTTCAACAACAAAGTTTAAGTGAAAAATCAAGCATAATTAAAATCATTTAAACTCAATTTTACTAACCATTCTATGGCCAAATTTCCTCCCTAGAAGCCCCACAGATTTGTCTCTGTTCACGAGTAAGGGCTTCTTGTTGTTTCTCTTGCAAATCAAAATAAATTCATCTAAGTTACATTAGGTATATGAAGTTCGATAAAAAAAAATATGAGGAAGAAGGAATGCGAAAAAGAGTGTATTACTACATTTATTGTCAGTTTATTTGTCACCATTATTTTTTTTTGTTATTTAGTTTTATTAATTATTGCATTAACTTCACCTTAAAACTTCTTTTTCCATAACGTAAGGACGTTTGAATGCTTCCGTTAATCGTTTTATTCTTCTTCTGATCTTTGTTATTCTTCTTGGACGTTTTTTTTCGTTGAAGTAATTTTCAAAGACCAATCATTTACAAAATATTTTAAAAAAAAATTAATTGAATGACGGAAAAAAGAGAGGAAAGCTAATATTAGAATACATTAAATGAAGGGATGAGAGCTGGAAAAAAAAAGGATGAGATGAATCTATCGAATCTTAAAAACACTCGGATTTTTTTTAATATTTTGATAAAATTGTAAACTAACAGAGGTGCCACATCACTCTCTGGTATACCTCAATTAATATATAAGTTCGATCATATAGAAGAGCTCATTTGATTATTATCAAAGTTAGTTTTAATACCAAATTTTTTAATGTTTCAAAGAACTTTTCTTATCTAACAGTACAAACTGATTAGATTTCAAAGTTTGGTCCATTTTATAACCTATTTAACTCATGGTTTAATATTTTTATGTATAACTTTCATCAATTGATGATTTATAATCTTCTAAAAATAATTATTTTGATTTTGTGTAATCTAAACAATGAAACTAATTTTTTTTTTTTTGGTTTCTTCACAAAATATGAATTTTCTGTTGTACATTGTCTTTATGTATATAAGTTTTATTCTTTTTTTCAATAGAGAGTTTGTATTAATGCTTTCATAATTCAATTCTCATTAAAATCTTAAAAAAAAGGGCCGGGCAAAGAAGAATCAAAGAACAAAATGAAAATGACGCTAATAGAGATTCAAAATGCATACTAGTTTCAAGACACATTTTAGTAATACAAATTAGCAATCATTGTTGCTCCCAACGCACACGCAAGTATACGTGGTCGACAAGTAATAAAGTGATAAGATGAGTATCGTTCCCACGAAGACTATTCAGACTGATATCTAGCAAACAATTTATATAACTATTCAGGGATCTTTTCCAATAGTGAGGATTTTATTAACTAAAGAACAGTAATTAAAATGGTAGAAGTGAATTCAAACAATGGAACAAAACTTGGTTGTTATCAGTAATAAGGAGATGGTCCAGGGTCAGAGTTACGAACAATCCAGTTGAGTTTTCCAATTGATTCTACTTCTCAAATCCCGGGTTACTAACTAACAGAGTAAATGTACCCGTGAAAACCTTTCAATTCTTCACGGTCTATGCAGGCTACTCCAATCCCTATATGTCTATGGGTTGAATCACGTGCACGCATTAACGAATTCTGTAATTAGTTAAACTAGGCGAGCAAGTATATGTCTATCCTACTCACAAATTGGTTCCCCGATGCCCGGGTTCACAAACTAGTCCTACTCTTTCTTATTACGTAATTAAATTCCCTCTTTCGAGTTCAATCTAAAAACCATAGATAATGCGTAATAATCGGGCCCTGACAATTACGCAAGTGAAATCAAGAAAGAATAAGCAATCCGTTATGGGATTCAATTAATGGAAATCAATCTTCAAACATCAACTTTCATGAAATACTCTAACCCTAGAACGATAGATTTAGCCACGCATACTCATAATAACAACACAAGGAATTGATGTAATAATGAAATAATGATGTAAAAGATTAATGGAAGGAAGAAAAACCCTTGTTCAAGATGTTATGAGCTCTCCAATTTGCTTCAAAGTCTGAACTCATCTCAAAAACTAAGTAAAAGAGTATTTATAGGGTTTACAAAGGCCTGGTAATAAGTTAGACCTAAGCCTAGACGAAATAGGAAGTAAAAATCCGCTCCAGGGGCGCTATAACGGGCGCCCCGCGCCTCGTAACGCGCTGGGACAAGCAAAACCCGCCCAACTTTAGGCGCTTTTGGCCCGCGCTACGTGAGTAAAAGCGCTGGGGCACTGGGCGCTATAACCGGCGCCCCACGTGCCCCACAGCGCCCAGCCAAACTGCTCCTTTCCGTGCTCCGAAATCTCGCTCGTGTCGTGCTCTCGTGTGCTCAATCCAATCCTCAATCATCCTTCAATCAATTCTTGCTCAATCAAGCTCCTAAAAGCTCCAAATGCACTGCGTAACAACCTACACACGCACGACATCAAATTAGTGTAAAACCACATTCACAAACTATAAAACGAGTGCAAAACAAGCTCAAACATGCGGAAATATTAAGAAAACTTTGGCGTAAAATGCCAAACATCACCACCCCACACTTGAACCCTTGCTCGCCCTCGAGCAAGTCACAACTAACTTCCCAACCTAGGTAAAACAGGTCTGCCTATGACTATGGTCGATACCGATCATTGAACAAATGCACATATGACTACTATGGATCCACAAACATGCCAACAATTTAACAAACTCAAAAATATGAGAACAACCACCCCAAAATAGCTCAAAAGCACAAACTCAACTTATTGCAACCATGCTCCCACAAAATCACACCTATCTACTCAACCAAGAAACCATCAACTTCACATATTTCATGCAAACCATGTGCCCTCACCAATATGAAGCAAAAGAGTGTCCCCAAATATCACACACAACAATAAATATCATGAATAGAACGGAGATAATAACAAACGAATTCACTCACTCTCATGAAAGTCTCACATGTCACACACAATGTACCATAGGCTTGCCTGTAGTGTAGGACTCCACTAATGTAAGCTCACTCCAATCGGGATTAACTAGGACTTTAGAAAGGTCGTAATGTAGGCTAACGGGCGGGTATGATACATATGGTAATAGTGACTACCTCCCTAAGCACTTTAATATATCACAATTAATTAAGCACAAATTTCATCAAAGCCACCCAATCAACAACTTTCACACACACCTTCTCAACAAGTAGCATTTTTTTTTAAGCACACACTAGCAAGGATGGATATTCTTCTCTCTTTATTTCTTTTTTCACAATTTTTTTCTTTTCTTTTCAACTTTGCTCTTTTTTTTCTTTTTCAATTTCATTATTTTCCAACCTTGCCAATGCTCATAAACAACTACTACACAATTTTAACAAGTATTCCCCTTCATTAGTTCCACTAAAAAACCTCCCAATATCCAACCACAACTCCAAAATAATATCACAATATCAACTAAAGTGCTTAAGGAGTAAAGGGCCAAAAGAGATAATTTAGAACAAATGGGTAGGCTCGGGGTGTGGGTGCCAAAAAAAAGGGTCAAAGAAATTACAACAATAATTTTTTTCAAGGTATATATGCAAGGGTAGGCAAATCAAAAGAAGGCCTTGTATCATTTCCCGACTAGAGCAAACCTAGGATTTCGCTTTGCACACACACGGGGCAAGTTCTAGACATTAATATGCAAACATGGAGCAAACAAGTATCCACACAAAAAGGTTCCATCAACAACTCTCAACCAAGCATTTAGAATGCAACTTGTGGAAAATTAAGCACTAATGCACAAAGGTTCACAATAAAGTCAAACAAGTGGACTCAAGCATCTCAAGGGGGTCATTCCATTTTTTTCCTAGGCATGCATCACAATTTAAAACCCAAGGACACCACAAATAGCACATGCAACAAGTTCAAGTCCACCGATATCAAACAAATCAAAGGCACCTAGCATTCTACCTATTCCTTTCGTCTAGGGTCACCTATACTAACTATTCTAATCCTAAAAAATAAAAACTACCCGGTTCAAAGGCCTCCCCGTGGAAAAGAACCGAGGCCATAAATAAGAAAAACCACGGGGTGGATGAAATGTACCACTAATAAAAACTAAAAGGAGAATCTTTTTGTAATTTTTCATTGGTTTTCTAATTTTATTTTTTTTCATATATTAAAGCAAGAAACAAATCAAAACAAAGTCAAGTGACAAAAGAAAAATCCTACGGTACATGCATCCCTAACCTCAAAAATAAATAAAAGGGTAGTTCCCCCACCCCACATTTAAACTAAGCACTGTCCTCAGTGCTAAAAAATAAGAAAGTGCAAGATAAAGAAAACTTCCCTGAAGACTCTAGTCCTTGGTGCTAGCATCCTCCAAGCTTCCATATAGTATGAGGTACTCAGACTTCCCTCATCAGGTCATCAATATTAGGCAAGGGTGAGGACACCCCACACTTAGCCTCGACATTACCTGAACCTGCAATCCAAGGAAAAACAAAAACTACGTGACACTATAAATAAGATAATACAAGTACAAACTCGGGTTGCCTCCCGAGAAGCGCCTTAGTCAACGTCGTGGCACGACGAAGACAACTTCATCACTTTTTCCTCCACCTTGAACTTATGAATTGAATCCCCAACTTTGCCTCAAACTTATGACTATGGTATTGAGGTGGTGGCAAAAATACAAAAGGACCAAGTAACCATTGTCGCATTTTGCACTTCTTGGTCTTTATATGAGGGATGTCGTTTTGTCTCCTCGGCATCACAAACTCTAAAATATAGGCACCTTGTTCCTCCTCCTTTTGTTTCTTCATAGGCTCGGGTGGCTCAATCTTCATGTCACAATCCAAACACAATGTTGAAAAATGATTGGAATGAGGTCCAAGGCGCTTCAATTCTAAAGATGCATTACTTTTGACACCCTCACTTGCACAAACGCTAGAGTCCTCAAATATGATGTTCTCTATTTCCTCACTTGACTCTAATGTGATTTTTTCAACCTTGGCATCATCAACTAATATTGGGTCGAATGGTAGGAATTCCACTTTTTGCTCCTCAAATTGGCTTCTAAGCTCTTCTATCTCAAATCTACTATTCATGACAACTGATAATTGGGCTTCAGACACCTCAACCATATCACTCAAATTCTCCTCCAAGTCGTGAATAGTCAAGCCAAATTCGTCGATCTCTTGCCTGAGCACAACCCTTTCTTCCACAAATTGCCTCGTCATATTTGTAAGTTCACTCCTGAAATCCCCATAAGCTTCTAAGAGTTTGGCTTGCTCCATTAGCCAAGTTTTGCTAACAACCTGCACTTTATTGCTCCTGTCAAACTCACAAACATCATTAGAATCATCACAAAAATTATTGGGGGAAGGAGCATGACACTTAGGACAATCATTCCACCGACCACCACACAATTTACAAAAATTCCAATCAAAGGTGGTGGAAAATTCACATAACCAGTCTCGCAGGGTTGAAAGACTCGAACAATTTTCCCAAAAGTGATGTCCTCCACAAAGTAGACAAGAATCAATAAAATTTGAGCAACCATCATTCAACCCACTTTCATTAAAAGATGCCATGTAAACTAGTAATACAATAATAAACTAAAAATAAAATAAAAAATTAAACCTGAATAGAAAATAATAAATTGTTCAAAAAGAAAACAGCCAATTTAGTCCCCGGCGCCAAAAACTTGTTGCTCCCAACGCACATGCAAGTATACGTGGTCGACAAGTAATAAAGTGATAAGATGAGTATCGTTCCCACGAGGACTATTCAGACTGATATCTAGCAAACAATTTATATAACTATTCAGGGATCTTTTCCAATAGTGAGGATTTTATTAACTAAAGAACAGTAATTAAAATGGTAGAAGTGAATTCAAACAATGGAACAAAACTTGGTTGTTATCAGTAATAAGGAGACGGTCCAGGGTCAGAGTTACGAACAATCCAGTTGAGTTTTCCAATTGATTCTACTTCTCAAATCCCGGGTTACTAACTAACAGAGTAAATGTACCCGTGAAAACCTTTCAATTCTTTACGGTCTATGCAGGCTACTCCAATCCCTATATGTCTATGGGTTGAATCACGTGCACGCATTAACGAATTCTGTAATTAGTTAAACTAGGCGAGCAAGTATATGTCTATCCTACTCACAAATTGGTTCCCCGATGCCCGGGTTCACAAACTAGTCCTACTCTTTCTTATTACGTAATTAAATTCCCTCTTTCGAGTTCAACCTAAAAACCATAGATAATGCGTAATAATCGGGCCCTGACAATTACACAAGTGAAATCAAGAAAGAATAAGCAATCCGTTATGGGATTCAATTAATGGAAATCAATCTTCAAACATCAACTTTCATAAATACTCTAACCCTAGAACGATAGATTTAGCCACGCATACTCATAATAACAACACAAGAAATTGATGTAATAATGAAATAATGATGTAAAAGATTGATGGAAGGAAGAAAAACCCTTGTTCAAGATGTTATGAGCTCTCCAATTTGCTCCAAAGTCTGAACTCCTCTCAAAAACTAAGTAAAAGAGTATTTATAGGATTTACAAAGGCCTGGTAATAAGTTAGACCTAAGCCTAGACGAAATAAGAAGTAAAAATCCGCTCCAGGGGCGCTATAACGGGCGCCCCGCGCCTCGTAACGCGCTGGGACAAGCAGAACCCGCCCAACTTTGGGCGCTTTTGGTCCGCGCCACGTGAGTAAAAGCGCTGGGGCATTGGGCGCTATAACCGGCGCCCCACGTGCCCCACAGCGCCCAGCCAAACTGCTCCTTTCCTTGCTCCGAAATCTCGCTCGTGTCGTGCTCTCGTGTGCTCAATCCAATCCTCAATCATCCTTCAATCAATTCTTGCTCAATCAAGCTCCTAAAAGCTCCAAATGCACTGCGTAACAACCTACACACGCACGACATCAAATTAGTGTAAAACCACATTCACAAACTATAAAACGAGTGCAAAACAAGCTCAAACATGCGGAAATATTAAGGAAACTTTGGCGTAAAATGCCAAACATCAATCATGTATGTCAATGTTTGTTCATAGAGCAAAGTTTCCCCAGAAATATGAATACTATTGCATTTAAAAGTTTGGGTTGGAAAAACATTATTAATGCTATGAGATAATTTGAGAAAACAATAGCTTGATATAATTAATTGACTCGTAGCACAACCTTGACAAATAAAATTAACTATATATTCTAACATCACATGTGAATCTATGTCAATGTTCATTTATATAGCAAAATTTCTCTAAGATTAGATTCGATATATCAAAGTGTCATCCTTAATTTTACATCATCATCATAATAAAAATGTTATCCTAATAATTTACTTTACTTCTTTTGTTCCTCCTTTTCCAAAAAAAGAACGAAAAATAATGAATTGAGAAACCAAATATCAAACACGTTAATATTACTTTGTTTCCCAAATGAATACTAAACGAAATAAACCTTCTGAAAGTAATCCAAATGAAAATTGTTAAACTAAGATGATTACTATTTTAAACTTTGGAGTGACCAAATATTTCTTTTCAAAAGTTTCTCCTTGAAAAACTCATCTTCCTCGTCATCAATTATCACCTATGTATGACATAAAAAATTAAAATTACTAAAAACAATGGCATAATTTAATAGATGAAAATCTTATAAGTGAATAGTTGGTAAAGCAAATCATATAAACCTACCATTTCTTAAAGTAAAAGAAAAAGAAGTAAAACTAAAGTTCATGTATTGGATAAAAGTTGACTGGACTTGAAAAGGTGGCACGTGTCTTCCACGTGGCACGAGCAGACATTTCAACGGACAGACATACAACGGACAGATATTCATCACGAGCAGACCTAAAAGAGTTATGAAACACTTCAACAGTCAACACGGTCTAAATGAGCAGTTATTAACATGATCATCCACGATCAATCTATTAATGGTCATTAAGGGAATCATTACAACCCAGCAGTTATGACTCCAACGGATATGTGACCAGCAGTTACTCATCCAGACGGATCCACGCCCAGCGGTTACAAAATCCCAACGGGTGGCTTATAAATAGCATTCGCCTTAATCGATTGTATAACAACTTTACTTCATGTCTACAATATCAATAAGAATACTCTATCGCTCAGATACTCTCTTTGCTCATATTTTGGTTACTACTTTAGTTCTTTAACCGTCTGAAGTGCGACTGGTATCGAAGAACTCTCTCCGAAGACGAGCGATACGATACGGTTACTTCTCCTTGTTTCCGTTTATGCTTTTTTTATTAGTTGATACTCGCATCTCGCTCTCATATTATCATCATATTAGCTCACCGTATAAACTCTTAATCTCAACTATTGATCGTAACTCCGCAAATACAAATTTAATTGTTAATTGGCCTAAAATCGGATCTAGGTTAAACAATTTGGCGACCACAGTGGGAGCCGATCAATAGCCTTCGTACGTTAATAGTTTATCTTTGATATTACACCTATTTTCGTCTATCTTTTTGTTCTATAACTAACATGGCAAAAAGCAACTGTCAACGAACTATCGTAGGCGGAGAACAGGTAACTACTCCTTCACTCAGTCCTAATTAATCTCTTGATTATTCTCCCGATTATTCGTCCGATGGGCAGCAACAATCTTCCCAAGGACCGGTCAGGCAGCGATACAGGCGTATGCGCTCTCAGAGCACTACCCCACCCAGGAGACGACGCCATAGGAGTCTCTCCCCTTGCCGAGGGAACCTCCAAGAAACACTCTTTGCTTTCATGCAGGAACAGGCAGAAGTAAACCGAGGAATAAACGAGGCACTCACCTCTCTCTGAAGGAGTAACCCTTCAACTGCAAGGGTTGACGCTGCGGCACCTGGTCGTGACGCACAATCTTCACATACCTCGAGGCAAGGTGGAGAGCGGAACAACGGTGGTACCGCAGACCCTACGACCCAAGTCAATCAGAATCAGAACGGAGGGTCTATGGCGCCTACGGATATGAGCCTTGTTGTGGAAGCTCTCACCAAACAATTCAAGGAAAGCCAGCAAGCACTTCAGAAGTCTCTCCACGAGAGAATTGATCAGATACCAGGCGCTCCACCCACGCTGAAGAAAGTTGATGTCCAGCGTTATTCACAGCGAACCTGGAAGAAGGAGGCAGCCCCAAAAGCGATACCTAAAACGTTTAAAATGCCAAACATCCCTAGGTATCACGGAACATCTGATCCCAACGACCATCTCATGATGTTCAGCAACTTTATCAAAGCCAGCAATCTCACCGACGAGGAGATCGAATCTGTCCAATTGAAGAAGTACGTGGAAACCCTAGCAGACGGAGCTCTGCGATGATATTCAATGTTGCCACCCAAATCCATTGGATCTTTCGCAGAAATGGCCGAATTGTTCGTGAAGGCACACACAGGCGCTCAGAAGACGGAGACCCGCGTTGAGGACATCTTTGAAATCAAGCAAAGACCCGACGAGTCTCTCCGCAAGTACGTGGATCGCTTCCAGAGGAAACGTATGTTGCTCCCTAAAGTGCCAGACAGATGGGCAGCGATCGCATTCACCAACAGCCTGGATATCAGGAGCTCAGAGGCTACACGCAGACTTTACGAGTCTCTTCGCGAGTTCCCAGCAGCCAGTTGGTCGGACGTCTACAATCGTTACAATTCTAAGGTACGTATCGATGAAGATAAATTGATTGGAACAGGTACTCGAGGAAGAGCTCAGGCACGTAGCGGTGGATCCGGCGGAAAGGCAGAGACTGAGAGAACAGACGTACATTATGAACCGTACCCTGATCAGTCACGCAGCCATTCCAAAGGACGCAATCGCAACAACAAAGGGTTATCCCGGAGAGATGATTCAGAATCAAGTCTCCGCGGAGCCCCAAGCCTGCCAAGTTTCAACGTGGAGACGTCTGAAGTAGTGGCAGCATTCAAAGACATGGGAGAGAAGGTCAAATGGCCAAAAGACATGAAATCTGACCCAAGCAAGCAAAACCAGGACCTGTGGTGCGATTTCCATCGTGACCATGGCCATACCACCGAAGACTGCAAAGCCCTCAGGTATGAAATTGCTCATTTGTTAAAACAAGGATTCTTGAAGGAGTTCCTGACCGAGAAGGGAAAGCAGACTCATGCGAAGGCACAGCAGAACAAACCTGGCCCTCCGCGAGCATCCTCTTCGAGGAGGACAGTTAATGTTATTTCAGGTGGGATCTAGGTGGACTCCGTTACTTTCACAGCAAAGAAGTATGCAAAGGTCTCCATCGCAAACAACAAGCGCCCACGATCAGAAGAAGTAATCACATTTGAGGACTCTGATGCAAATGGCTCGCAATTCCCACATGCCGATGCGTTAGTCATAACGTTACGTGTGGCGGAATTCGACGTCAAGAGAGTACTCATTGATGCGGGCAGCTCCGCGAACATTATCCAGTCACGAGTTGTCGGAGAGATGCAGCTGTCAGACAAGATCGTGCCCATATCTCGAGTTCTGTCCGGCTTCAATAACTCAAGCGAGAAGACTCTCGGAGAGATTACCCTGACGACTCTTGCCGAAGGGGTAGCAAAGGAAACAACTTTCCATGTTGTCGATGCGGATCTAGCCTACAATATCATTTTGGGTAGACCTTGGATCCACGACATGCAAGTTGTTCCTTCTACTTACCATCAAGTATTGAAGTTCCCATCCGAATGGGGAGTACGTGAGGTTCGTGGAGAGCAACGCTCTGCCCGAGACTGCTATTCTGTGGCTCTCAAACTACCCGAAGAGAACAAATAGCAATTATAGTGACCGGGACCAGACATACCACCTGAAGAGGCTAAGTATGAGGTCCCGGAATTTATCATGAAGATGGACGAAAGAGAAAGCCATATGCCAACCGTAGAAGCTTTGGAACCCGAAAAACTGTTCGCGAACAAGCCAGAGCGGAAGGTGTATCTAGGGACCGAGCTGAACGAGCACCTGCGAGGAGATATCCTCCAGTTCCTCAAGGAACAGCATACAACATTCGCCTAGTCTCACGCAGATATGACAGGTATTTCTCCTGACATCATTACTCACAGGTTGAACGTTGATCCGTATCACTGACCGGTGAAACAAAAGACGCGCCAGCAAGGAGCCTTTCGGAACCAGGTCATCAATGATGAGGTCGACCGGCTGCTGAAAATCGGTTCAATACGTGAAGTCAAGTACCCAGACTGGCTAGCTAACGTGGTTGTCGTACCTAAAAAGAACGGCAAATGGCGAGTCTGCATTGACTTCACAGATCTAAACAAAGCCTGCCTGAAGGATTCATATCCTCTTCCCAAGATAGATCAACTGATCGATGCAACAGCCGGACACGAGGTGCTAACCTTCCTCGATGCGTACTCCGGGTATAACCAGATATTGATGGATCCTGAAGACCAGGAGAAAACGGCATTCATAACCTGTCAAGGTACGTACTGTTACAAAGTTATGCCTTTTGGACTGAAAAATGCAGGTGCAACCTATCAGCGTCTGGTCAATCGAATGTTCCACGACCATATCGGGAAGACCATAGAAGTGTACATCGATGACATGCTGATAAAATCCAAACGGACAGAAGACCATCTGGCACATCTGAAAGAAGCTTTCCGAATCTTGGATCAGTATAATATGAAGCTGAATCCAGAGAAATGCGCTTTCGGAGTCGGATCGGGGAAATTTCTGGGATTCATTGTTTTCCCAGCGTGGCATTGAAGTCAATCCCGCTCAGATTAAAGCCATTGAATCAATCCCAGATGTACTTCACAACAAGAAAGATGTTATGAAACTGACGGGGAGAGTGGCAGCTCTACGCAGATTCATTTCCCGATCATCTAACCGTTGCAAGAGTTTCTTCGATGTCTTAAAGCAGAACAAGGAGTTCGAATGGACTCCCGAATCCCAGCAAGCATTGAGGAATTTGAAAAAGTATCTATCCAATCCTCCACTGCTCTCCACGCCTCAGGAAGGTGAGCAGCTGCTGATTTATTTGGCAGTCTCAGAATCATCGGTAAGCGTTGTACTAGTTCGGGAAGATAAAGGTAAATAACTTCCTATTTATTACATTAGCAAAGCTCTAATTGATGCAGAAACACGCTATCAACCTCTAGAAAAACTGGCACTGGCACTAGGAACTGCTGCTCGTAAGTTACGCCCTTATTTTCAAAGTCATTCGATAGCTGTGGTTACAACCTTTCCTTTGCGAAATATTCTGCACGAACCTGAATTCTCAGGAAGGCTGGTAAAATGGGCTATAGAATTATCTGAATTTGATATCACCTATCAGCCTAGAGTAGCAATAAAGTCACAAGTTCTAGCTGACTTCGTGGCAGACTTCAGCACTAACATATATCCTGAAGTAGAAAGGGAATCTATTCTTTATGCAGGGCAGACTCCCGGCACATGGACCCTTCACACAGACGGCTCCTCGAGCGTCAAAGGGTCCGGCCTTGGACTGGTTCTTGTTGCTCTATCCGGCGAAACGGTAAGGCAGGCTATCAAGTGCCCATTTATTACTAACAATGAGGCCGAATATGAGGCTGTTATTGCAGGATTGGAACTAGCCCGAAGTTATGGAGCAACCATCGTCAAGCTAAAAAGCGACTCTCAGCTCGTGGTCAATCAAATCAATGGAGGTTTCATTGCACGAGAATCCAGGATGTAAGTATACCTCGCCCGAGTGAAAGAGCTCCTAGCACAGTTTGGCGAATGGGAAGCAGTCCAGATTCCACGGGAAGAGAACCATGAAGCTGATGCTCTTGCAAACATGGGATCAGTGGCAGAGATAGGGGCAGCCAGCTCTTCAGCTGTTGTTCAACTTCTCTACACGACCATGGATAGAGAAAAGTTCGAAGTCAACACCATCAACGCTACTTGGGACTGGCGGAATGAGATAACAAATTATCTTATCCATGGAACTCTACCTACAGATGCAAAAGCTGCGTGCAAACTCCGAGTGAAAGCTACTCGATATACAATCCTCAACGGCGAGCTTTACCGGAGGATGTTCGCAGGACCTCTCGCAAAATGCCTTGGACCTAATCAGATCAATTACGTGATGAGAGAAGTCCACGAAGGCTGTTGCGGAAATCATTCCGGGGGTAAGGCATTAACCCGGAAGCTGATTCGTGCAGGTTACTATTGGGACAAAATGGAGAAAGATACGGACGAATTTGTCAAGAAATGTGACAAATGCCAGAGGTTCGCTCATCTTCTCCATCAGCCAGCGGAACCACTACATTCAATAATCTCCCTATGGCCCTTCATGAAATGGGGGATGGACATTGTTGGTCCTCTTCCCACAGCACCAAGGGGGATGCGCTTCTTATTGATCATCACTGACTACTTCACAAAGTGGGTCGAAGCGGCAGCATATTCAAGGATACGACAAACGGAAGTCGTCGACTTCCTCTGGTGTTTTGTAATGTGTCGCTTTGGAGCGCCTAAGGAAATAGTCATGGACAAAGGCCCGCAATTCATCGGCCAGAAAGTGACTCGGTTCCTCGATGATCTGCACATCAAGAGGATCACCTCCTCTCCATATCATCCTGTTGCAAATGGACAGGTTGAATCTACCAACAAAATCATCGTTGAATCCCTTAAAAAGCGCCTCGAGCAGGCAAAGAGATGTTGGGTAGAGGAGTTACCTGGAGTATTATGGGCTTATCGCACAACTATAAAAATGAGTACCGGAGAAACTCCTTACTCACTAGTGTATGGTGCAAATGCTCTAATCCCAGTTGAAATCGGAGAGCCCAGCTTACGATACGCACATGCAACTGAGGAATCAAACTCAGTCAACCTATCCGAAGAGCTGGACCTCCTCGAAGAATGCAGAGAACTAGCTCTTGTACGAGTAGTCGCTCAAAAAGAACGAATCGAGCAATACTACAATCGGGGACTACGCGTACGAAGCTTCCAAGTCGGGGACTTTGTACTCAGAAAAGTCTCCCAGAGCACACAAGAAACAAATTCAGGGAAGCTTGGTCCTAACTGGGAAGGCCTCTACAAAGTAATTGCTTTGGTCGGCAAATGATCTTATCGTTTGGCACGACCAGACGGCTCCACTGTCCCGAACAGTTGGAATGTGGTTTACCTTAAAAGGTATCACTTTTAAGTGGTAAAACGGTTAGTTATCTTACCCTTACCTTTTATCTTTACAAAAGTTCTTATTTTTATTATATATCCTCTCTAAATGGTACTAACGACCTAAACAGGGTCAGATCCGTTTAGCTCAACTGCTAGAGCTCGAAGTTCTTCAACTTCGCGGCTGTGGGTTCAAATCCCACAACGGACACACTCCTCGTTTGGTTATATGTGTTCTATGTGCAACTCACCAAAAACTCTTTTCATGCTATCACTTTACGTGCTCCAACATAAAAACAAGGAGGGTGGTGAGAGGCCCCTGTAGGCCAGATAAGACCTTCATAAAGGCAAAAGACCTTACCAAAAGGCGGCCAGATAAGACCTTCATAAAGGCAAAAGACCTTACCAAAAGGCGGCCAGATAGACCTTCATAAAGGCAAAAGACCTTACCAAAAGGCGGGCATATAAGACCTTCATAAAGGCAAAGACCTTACCAAAAGGCAAATTTTTAAAGTTTTTCAAAAAACTTTTACGTGATAAGACTTCCACGGCAAATAAGAGGAGTCATTCACAAAACAAAAACTTTTATGTGACAAGGCTTCCACGAAAATAAGAGAAGTCGTTCACAAGGCCAACAACTCGGCCAGAGCCAATCTACAAAGCCATGCAACAACTTTCAACTATCGAAACGATAAGTAAAGTTATACGCACAAAGCAATGATTCGGCCAAAACTCTAAACGACCACGATTCGGTCAGACTACCTACAACTTACGACCTTTTCCTAACGAAAGGCTAAGTTAAAAACATTCGGGCCGACTCTTGGAGATACGAACATAATAAAGTTCAAACTTCAGAAAGCTCCCAATCACAAGGCACGAAAGCCACAAACACATGCAAATAAAAAGATCAAGAGTTCAAACTAAATATAGTCACTGAACAGATCTAAAGTAGCATATATACATTATACTGTAAATTTATAAAATGCCGAATACGGCTGACAGAAATTTGCAGAGTGTTCAAAGGCCAAACAAACCGGCCATACAAGGGACCAGAAATTCTTTGCTAGACTTCTGTCCACCAACAAACAAGTCTGGCTCTCGCCAGACAATAAAAAAAGTACATCAATCACAGATTGAGAAAAGGGCATTAACATTTAGGGCTACGACGAGAACTCGACGCACCAGCTCCGTCAGTCCTGCCGTCGTCCCCTGAATCCTCGCCGTCGTCTTCGTCTTCATCATCATCGTCACCTTCAGACTCCTCAGGAGAGAGACCCAATGCTTGTTTTATTCTTCGAACATCGTTCTTTGTTGTTTGCAGCATCTCCTCGACATTAACTTGTCCAGCCTGAATCTGCACGAGCAATGTACGCTTGACCTCAAGAGCAGCAAGCTTGGTTTTGATTTAAGACTGATCACGCAGGTTTGCCAAGTCCTTGGTTAATACGGTCTGAGCACTCATTAATTGAGCGACCTGATCTTTGGCAGCCTAGAGATCAGCCCTGGCTTTAACAGATTCTTCATTAGCTCTCTGTAGATCCATCTCAAGGGATGCATGATCTTCGATAGCACCGTTCAAAGAATTTCGACAATCTTCAAGCAGTCTCTCTAAACCCTGGGCAGAGCGTGCGAACCCTTCTCTCTCTTCGAGAAGAAGGTCCTTCTCCCTGGTGAGTACGTTGATTTGCTCAACACGTTCGTTGTTGACATCAGTCAACCGGTTAACCTCACCACCAAGGAGACCACACTGCTCTATCAGAGTCTTATTCTCCTTCAGAGCTTCCAGCAACACTTTCTTTATTTCAACCACTTGATCGACGTTGTTAAGCCTGGGGCGAAACATGAGCTCGGCAGCCAACATAGTCGACTGAAAAAAGCAAAGTAAGTCAGAGTTAGAAGTCCGAGGCTAAAAGTTATTCCCAAAACAAAGCAGAAAATACTTACCCGGGCAGAGTCAGAAGCAATCTAGAAGGCTACTCCTCATCGGTCAGCTCCCTCAGCACCCATTCTTCACGGGGACCGATGAGCGAGGAGACCGCCTTAGCCAAGCTGCGTGGCGTGGTTACAAAGTTGACATCAGGGGCAAGTTTCAAAGTGTGCTTCCTCTCGCAGAACTTGGGTTCCCAAGCCTGTTCGGAGGGATAATTTGGCCCAAAATTGTAACGCACCCCTCTGATATCATTCAACTCTGTCCGGCCACCAATGACTGACCGCCAAATGAATCTTGACGAGGAAAGGTTAGAGTCACCTTCCACTCCAGGATTTATTGTCTCATATTCACGAAGACCAACGGGAGTCGCCCCCTCAGTAGCCACATTCTCCAGGTCCTCGAAACGAAAAACACGAGGACCTTGGCTACCCTCTTGGGAAGCTTCTTCTCTTACTTCTTCTTTCACCTCTTCTTCTTCTTCTTCACCTACTTTTCTCTTCCCCTTGTCTACACGAGAAGGACCTGCCTCCGCCCCGTCATCAACTCGGGGACTCCTCTGCGGAGTATGGACAGCCTCCTCCTCGGCCCTTCTTTTGTCACTACGAAGATGAGGCCTTCACCTAAGAGGAACATCAACTTCGGCCTCAGTGTCCGAAAGATCGATAACCTCCTTGGCTACACCATCTCCCCGTACAGACTCGGGGACTCCAGCAGCAGCATCGGCATTCTCTTCTACGGGCTCCGGTACACTGGCCCTAGAAGAAGGATCACCGCCAGCCGACGAGATTTGCCCGGCAGCCACGGAAGTCTTACGAGCAGACTTCATCCATGCTCCGCCCTCGCCTTGGCTCCTCTTCTTTCTCTTCAGGGAGCCCAGTCCACCGGACATGAGTTCTTCGCCTCCCCTCCCTGCTGTGCAGAGCACCCACTGAAGCTAGTATAGCCTCAGCTTCAGCTTCTGGGTCAGCAACAGGCTCGAAAGGCCCATCTTGGGGGGGAGCAGGAAATAAATCTCCCGAAGTGCCCAAACCTATGAAAAGGTGAAACGATCAGACATAAAGAAGTTTCAAATAAGAAGAACGATCATGAAAGCAGAAATATTCTCACCATGATTTTGTACAACCAAACTCTTCTGAGTGGCAAAATACATTCACTCTCTCTTCTCAGGATAAACTCCTTCAAAATTGGCTCAACCCACGCGGTCAAATCTTTGACAGAAATGAGTCCGTCGTAGGGTTGCTTGGCCGCTACAAAAATTGAACGGAGTTAGAAGACGAGAAGAAGAAAGAGCACAAAGAACTTCAAAAATACTCAGGGACTTACGCTTCTTATTCCAGACTTCTGGAAGGTAAGCCTTGTCGTCAAAAGTCAAGGCCGAGGAGCGCACAAACAGATACCGGTGTACCCAGCCTCGGTCACCAGTATCCTCAGAACTGCGCACCAAGCCCTTGCTTCCGCGCATCCTGGCATTTACATAGCCGTCTTTAAAATTTGTATACTATACAAAGAAATAAAATGCTCATAACCAAAAGACTGATCGGTTCCTGCCGCGAACCAATCCAAAAGAGTAACTATTCTATATATACTGGGGCTCAGTTGCCCCGGACAGAGGAGGTACTCCCTGCAGAGCCTCTCCAATACAGGGTGCAGGGGTAGTCTACATCCCACGGTGAAAGGGTAGGTGCACATGGCTGTCCACCCAGCCCTATGGGAAGTAATATTCTCCTCCTCGGAGACCGGCAAGAGGGGAACCTCATCACCCCAGTGGCAGTCCGTCCTCACTCGTGGGATCACCTCTTTCGTGATCCCAGACTTAAACCTATACGCCGGCCAGTTCCGCGTATCTCCCTCTCTATTATGGAAAGACTTAATGTTACAGTCCGCCTCAAGTTCACCTCACTTCTTGGGGATTATTTCTGCAGCAGTAGCTTGAGTAGCCCGGGGCCTGGGAGTGGCCGCCGAGGAACTACCAGCACCATCAGTGCTCTGATTTTTCCTGGATCTTGAAGTCATGGTTGCAAGGAAAATGCGAAGTTATTAAGAAGAATTCAAAAGATAGTTCAAAGTATTTTCAAAGAACAGCGGAGAAGAAATAAAGGCAAGTAAAAAGTTTCTCATCAAGCAAACCCCTATTTATATGAGTGAAAATTTAGCCCCACAAACTTCCTTCGAGACACGTGGAGGCCATCAGAGAAACCTCGATCAGATCTGGCCGTTGAGAGAAAGAATAGGGTTCGTCAAAACTTTATAGTATCATCATTATACTGGAAAGTAGCGGTCACCTCGCGATCAACAGACGACGTGTGCATGTGACTGATGCGGTTAAAATCATTACTTTTACCCTTGGGGCACGCAATAGTCACTTCCGAATGGGCTGCAGTCTCGCAGGCGTGCCAGCTGCAGTTACTTTTTTATACGGCGCATTAAATGCGCACGTCATGAGGGCTTGTCACTTAGCTGATAAGGCTCGTACGTCATCAAGATACATCACACGAAGACAAAAGTTCACAAGAAATTCCCGCCAAAATTCATATGCACTCCTCGAACAGATACTCTGCTCGAGAAGTGCGGGGACTATCTGTATTGGATAAAAGCTGACTAGACTTGAAAAGGTGACACGTGTCTTCCACGTGGCACGAGCAGACATTTCAACGGACAGACATCCAACGGACAGACATTCATCACGAGCAGACCTAAAGGAGTTATGAAACACTTCAACAGTCAACACGGTCTAAATGAGCAGTTATTAACATGATCATCCACGATCAATCTATTAATGGTCATTAAGGCAATCATTACAACTCAGCGGTTATGACTCCAACGGATATGTGACCAGCAGTTACTCATCCAGACGGATCCACGCCCAGCGATTACAAAATCCCAACGGGTGCCTGCCAGGCTTATAAATAGCATTCGTCTTAATCGATTGTATAACAACTTTACTTCCTGTCTACAATATCAATAAGAATACTCTATCACTCAGATACTCTCTTTGCTCATATTTTGGTTACTACTTTAGTTCTTTGACCGTCTGAAGTGCGACTGGTATCGAAGAACTCTTTCCGAAGACGAGCGATACGATACGGTTACTTCTCCTTGTTTCCGTTTATGCTTTATTTTTATTAGTTGATACTCGCATCTCGCTCTCATATTATCATCATATTAGCTCACCGTATAAACTCTTAATCTCAACTATTGATCCTGACTCCGCAAATACAAATTTAATTGTTAATTGGCCTAAAATCGGATTTAGGTTAAACAGTTCATACACTCTTTATGATCTGTGATTTTTCTAAGTGCACGTTTCTTCGTTTAATCCAAGAGCAACATACAAATAAAAATCATCAAGTAATGATTAACATTTTGGAAATGAAGCGTTATAACATTGTAGAGAGAATAAAGGGACATTCATGTACTGTTTGTTCATATCTTTTGCACTCTCCATTCAAATAGTTTAGATATCTATCTTAAAAAAATATATATATACACAGCAAATATGAGATAAAAATAGGGTGAAAGTTTAGGTGTGATGAGAACATTGATTTTATAGGCACGAATACTCAAATAGGAGTAGTAACGTAATCTTTAATAATTGACATTAAGTAATAATATTGATTGATTCTACTTTATGGTATCATTTATTGTCATGCAAAACTGAAATGAAGAATTGAACGGTGCTTTATTCCATTGCTATGCAAAACTGAAATGAGCACTGAATTGGTGCATTAATTCATCTGCTTCAATTCCACCTACTGATTATTTTTGGACCATAATAAGGAAATAACACAAATTTTTAAAAAGGAGAGAGAAATACATGGCTTGAATTGAGTGAAAGGAAGGAAGTGATGAAAGGAGACTAAAATGTTGAATCTTTAGCCAAAGAGCTATGCCACATCACTTGGCTATAGTAGATATATAGATATAGATTAACATATCTTTTTTCTTTAACTTTCTGTCATTTTAAGAATTTATTTCATTTAGGTTTCTGTCATATCTTTCTCTTTTGTTTGTTATTAGGACGAACTGGAAGTGTATAATTTTGTTTGCAAAGAAAGAATCCTTTTCTATCTCGAGTCTTTGCTATGTGAATTTTTCTTTAAATTTACTAATGAGAGGCCAATATTCGCGTGCATCACAGTGCCGTTATTTGGCCGAGAATGGGAATTCTACAGCAAGTTATGACGACCTGTCAATAATTATGACGACCCAAGCCTCGGAAGATCTATTGGCTTGGACCCAAGCCTGATGATTTGCCGAAGCATGTTATTTGCATCAAATTTGATCGAAATTGATCCAAATCAACTTTAAATTTGACATTCAATATTCAAATACCAATCCCAACAACTCCAATGGTTCAATTCAAACCTTCAAAAATCAATACACATACCTAGTCTTTTTGAATAATTAAGTAAAATAAAATTTAATAATTATATTTTTCAAGTTTTTTCAACTTAACCAAATCTAAAACACCCACAAATAAGCAATAAGTTATATATATTAAGGGAGGAGTAGGAAGGAGCAAAAAACAGGAGTGAAGAAAGGATGAGAATAAGAGTTTCAACAAGTGGTGCTTAAAATTTAAGAGCTTTTTAATGAGACCAAAAAGTTAATAGGTGATCTCAAGGAGGTCGCCTAGCAATATTTCGCCTACTATGATTCGTAGAAGATTTGAAGAGATTTTTATTTGATCATAATTTTCTAAATATTTTGAAAATAACTTTTTTTTTTTTACTTTTAGCATTTTTGTTTGGCTTTCATATATGTAAATTTTAATCCAAAAGATTGAAGAATCTAGGCTTGGATAGCTAAAAATTAATGTTCTTTGACTTTGTAATTCGAGTATGGACACATAGAAAAGGATTATGGGGGTATTAGCACGCTTTTCATAATATAACAGTCTCTAATAATCATTAAGCTTTGTACAACTAGTTCACTCCATTTATCAATATTAGCGTTTGTTATATCTAATGATTATCAAAATACGACGAGAATTTCTCCGAAGAGTTAATCATCGTAGAGAAGTTTGGTATCTGATTTTAGATCATGCCCGTAATATTTGAAATATTTAGAGCTCATTTGGTTTCAGGTATAAGATGAAACAAAATTGCTAATTGTATTGGTTTGTATATATTTGTGAATCTTGGATAGGTAATTTTTGTAAATTTAATGTACCAATTGTGTTTTAAGAAGTCAAAGATGGTCAAGCATCGAATGATATTTATATGATATCTTGTATATCAAAATTTAATGTAATAAACCAAATACCTGACAAGAAATAGTTCATATAATATTAATCCCACAATATAAATCCATGTATCATAATCTATATATAACTTGTTTTCGAACCAAATAACCCCTTATAGCTTATCAAGCACCTTTTAAGCGTCTTAGATCATTAGGCTTTTCTTTGTTAGGCTTTTCTACTCCTGAGCTGGCTTTAGATCCTAGCTTCTTCCCTGCAGGCTTCTCTCCCTTAGCCCAGGACAAATATAGAGAAAATAATCAATTATCGAGAAGGTAGAATGATCTCAAATACTTTAATCACCTCACTAATAGAATGCTTTTAAGTACTTTAATCATATAACTTTGCTGATTCAACGCCCAACATAGATAAACAGTAGGCTGTTGATTTGTTTTAAAGTTCACACTATTAGCTATATTGTGATTAAGCAATGCACCGTTAAGCAATCCAATGAAGAGTAGTGACTGTTTAATACACACGTCATGTATGTAAATGAATCTAGTTTATGTAGATGAATTTAATTTCAACTCTCAAGTTTCCCAAACTTTTAAAAATAAGAAGAGAAGTTTTGGTTTTAAGCCAAAAGACATTACCGCATCTTTTCCAGAATGCTAAGGGTCACCGGACTTGCGAATAAATGAATTTAGTCTATGATCTATAATCTATATTGAAGCATTTACCGCAACTGTTTGAACTCTTCAATTTTTTAAATTAACATTGTTAATTAATATATATATTTCTGAAGGAGTAAGTGGTATGAACCAAAAAAAGAAATGCAAGATAAACATGATGAGAATGTCATCTAATTTTAGTGACCTAGTATGGTACTCAAAATGCTCAAATATTTAATGTAATAATTTATAAGAAATATTTTATTATTTATTTTGAAGATTATTATAGTTACACAAACTTTTAGGGGTATTTTTGTCTTTCGCTTTTTTACTTTAAGGATTCCTATATATATATATATATATATATATATATATATATATATATATATATATATATCTGTGTGTGTGTGCGCGCGCGCGCAGTGAATTTTAATTAATAAAATTGTATTTTGTGCTTAATTGTCTGTTTTTATTGTATATGAATACAATATACCTAGATAATCTCACATATGAGTTATGTGGAAGATAAGATCTACCTTGCCCCTACCTTAAGTAAGGTTGAGAGGCTGTTTCGATAGACCTCAGCTCAAACAACATTTTTGAAAATATGTTTGAAGAAAAAAAAGATGAAAATATCACGTTATAGAAAGTACCAACATAAAAAAATTAAAGGTAACTAGACATAACTAGCTCGCCTATTTTCTAACTTTCTACCCTAATCTTTTACATCCATATTTTCCTACCTAGAGTCATTGTCCTCAGTGATCTACAAGTGTGTCATGTC
Organism: Petunia secreta; assembly: GCA_029990175.1. Classification (NCBI taxonomy): domain Eukaryota; kingdom Viridiplantae; phylum Streptophyta; class Magnoliopsida; order Solanales; family Solanaceae; genus Petunia; species Petunia secreta. Next base: position 26,650,145 of record JARKIP010000003.1, read on the forward strand.
CTGTCTAATTACCTCGTCCCAATTCTTCTTCGGTATACCTCTACCTGTCCCAAGACCCATCATTGCAAACCCCTCAGACTTCCTCATTGGAGCATCTGTGCTCCTCCTTTGCACATGAAAGAACTATCTCTGTCTCGCTAGACGATTTTTTGGATATAGAGAAACTTCAGTTATTTTCAGATGATTTTTTTTTTTTTCAATCACATTAGCTAAATTTAAGGTCTCTTTTTGTGCTGATTAGAATCTACTTGCAGCTTTAGCATGTGCAAGTTTGACTAATAGCGAAAATTCAATTATATTTGAGTTTAGATCAAGTCTTTGAGGTGCCCCTCCATCAATAAGTGTTCTGTTTAGAGCATCAAGGCTTTACAGTCGGCAATAGCATGGTCGTTACTTCGATGAAAATTGTAGTAGGCCGTTGAATTCTTCCCAGTCTCGCTTTTTATGGTGGGCGGCTAGTGCACCCTGGAGCCCAGTTCCCCAAAGTTATTATTGACTATCTCTACTGTGTTTACCTGCAGCCCGAAGTCCTTAAAGCTGCGTTGTTCCAGATCTTTCTTGTGGGATCCGACCCCCCTGGAACTACTTTTCTTTTCTGGTATCTTTTCGGAATCTACTTGATACTGAATCTTTCCTTTTGTACTTCTTCCGCTGCCCTCTGTTTCTAGAGACGGACTACCTGCTCGCTTTCTTCGTACGTCTTCACCAGACTCCAAAGATGACTCAAGTTCAAGACGGAGTTTCTCGTTGTACCGCTGGTGAAAGGCATTCCATGTTGTCACCGGGTGTTCATTAAGACTCCATTACAACTCTCGAGTAGCTAGTGAACCTCTGGACTTCAGGCTCTTACTAAAGGCTACCACGACAATATTATCAGAAACTTGAGGAAGCTCCATGTGTTCCCTCTGAAACCTCTCCAGGTAACCCTTTCGCAGTTCATCATCATGCTGTCGAATCTCAAAGATATCCTCTATATGTTTCTCTCGCTTGCGGGCTCCAGAGTGCACCTTCTTCATGAGATCTTGCATCTGAGTAAATGATTCAATCGACCATAATGGCAACTGGGTGTACTATGCGTGGAACCTTTGGTCAAGGTTGAGCCGAATCTCTTCATTAGAGCAGACGAGGTTTCTTCCTCAGTGGTCTCGTTGCTCTTGACTGTCGTGTAGTAGGCAGCGATGTGCTCATCTGGGTCAGTGGTTCAGTCGTACTTTAAGTTATCCGGTAGGCGGAAGTGCTTGGGTACGCGGATCGGTGCAGCACTCGCTTTGTATGCATGCTTGAAGAACTTATGCTCATCTACACAGTAATTTAGGGTGGATCACCTGAGACGTTACCAATCCAATCGTGGATGACTTTTAGCTCCTTCAGGATATCCTGGATGACAGGTGTTCCTTCAATACTTTGATTTCTCGCCGTTGTAGAACTTTTCTCTATGTTGAGCTTTAGGTTGGAAATAGAGGCCGGTGATGCACTCACGGTCGCGGGTCCTCCTGGGGATGCTGGCCTCTGAAACGAACCAGCGAGGATCGTTCCTAACTTCTGAGCCATGTTTTCGACCAGATTGACCGAGTTTTGTTCCGCTCGCTCCGCCTATTATGAAAAGATCAGCGTGGAAGTCCTTGAGTCCAGGATTTCTCCCGTATGGTTGATCATCCTCACCGTCATTGCCTACAGAGATCAGGTCCCTTTGAAGTATACTTTGGCTGTCCATTGAGATCGCTGGGATTTTTTGTGGACTCGTCAACCGTATCAACCGCATTGGTGGTGTTCTTTGGGACATCATCGTTTCCGCTTGACATGGTCGTGCTTTTCCTTTGCAAAAACCTAAAATTGCCCAGGCCCCACAGTGGGCGTCAAAATATTTATGCCTAAAATTTCTCATCTAGGTTAAACAATTAGATTTGTAGTAGACAATACAACAAAATACGAGAAAAAGTAAATAAAAGCTGAGAAATAAGTACTTGAGCAGAAAAGTAAGTAGTTGTATTCCTTGAGAATAGTCGGATTCAATGTGAACCGTTTGCTTCTACAATAAAATGTAAGGAGTGGTATTTATAGCTATGATTTACCCAGTCCTAATTATGGTAAAATACAAAGACTAATAAGGTCGTGTACCTGTTTACTCAAGGTGGCGGTATATACTAGCCCTAACTAGGAGACTGTAAACTCTAAGATGGCGGGATGTATACGTTACGTCTCAGGATCGTGGCTACTGAGAGGCCATAGCTTGGAAGTAGGCGTGTATCCTTTACCCCCCTGTGACTTGTAGATTAAGTCTAGTCTTCGCCAAATGGATTCGTATCCCCGTAATCATAGGTGGCGTATTTTTAACCACACAAACTACGCTTAGGATGTTACTTCGTTCCTCTGATTCGCACTTCTTATGATACGTAGGCAACCCACTCAGACTCGGATCTTCTCACTGTGAATACCGTTCTTTGTAAATATCTTAGTAGTAGGCAATAAACTCATTGATTTTTCTTTGCCATGGTTCTTTTCCAAGGAAGCGATTCTTTTGAACCGGCATTCTTAGGACTAGTTTAGTAGTTGTTGTTATAAATAATGGTAATTTGTTGTGGATTTGTGCCCCTTGGCCAACTTTTGGCATGTTTGGTACCACCACTATTTAATATTTGTCATGTGAGTGTTGTTTTGAAAAGTGAAAAGTAAATTAAGTTGGTGGATTGTGTTATGATCTTGAAGTTCAACTTTTGGCTCTTCTGTTTACTAATTAGTTCTCATTAGACTATGAGAGAAATTTTGATACTTAATTGCCTTTTATTGGAACTTGAATATACTTGTCTTCCTTTCTTTGCTTGTGCCATGTGTAGTGAGGTATTGGTCTATTGGATATAATTGTCGAACCTGAAATCCCATTCAATTTATATAACTTCGCCTACTACCCTCTTACTCGCACGCCTACCAACTAGAGTGTGTGCTTTATGATCTAGAACTTGCCTTTACTGTGCTTTGAGACGAAATCCTAGGTGAGGTTTGGCTCGAAAATTATTTTAGGGTTTCCTTGGCCCCGTAGTGACCTAAAAGTCCTCCCGTTGCATTATGATCTTAGTCAACTCTTTTATGCTTAGTATTATTTCTTTTGACAATCATATTATTAGCCCGAACCAATTCTAAGTGCTTAAAAATATTAATCATCTTTTTGGCCCAACCTCCTTGTACGCATTGAAAGACGTGCGACTTTGGCAAAAACTTAAGTTTGGGGTTTGCTTGAGTTAGATGGTGAAAGTGAAAAAAATGTCCATTTGGATTCCTCTTTCTCGAATGAATATCCTTTCTTTGTCCTTTTTATATGTATCTTGGTATGCTCCGGACAAAAATAGTGTGGAATCAAAATCTTCCTCCTTCTCTTCCATTTGGGTATATTAGTGATGTTCTTCGGCTATTGTAGATGAAAGAGTACCTACAAAGATTGCAGTCATCAATATGCAAGTCGGGTACTAAATACATACATTGATAAAGCCTTTGAGCCAAATAAGGAAGCCAAAAACTATTAGCAGTCGGTTGTGCTAGCTCTCTATTTCTACCTAGGCCTGAAGCCAGTGTGATCACGAGATGCACATGCACAATCGTGCAGCTCATCAGACACCCTTCTGCGCGATCGCGCCTGGTCAGACACGATTACAGAGAGGAGATATCGATCAGTAGCGCGTTTGCGCAAGGCCTTCGGCAATCGCGCGCGGTCATCTTCTCAAATGTGTAGACGGACCCTCAGACTTCAATTCCAAGATTTAAAAAAATTATTGCATCAATTTCACTCACAGACCCTTGGATTAACAATACTGAACATGAGTTTTTACCTCTACACCTCAAAACTATAATTAGTGTTTTGTACAACACAAGTTGGGAATTTTAAAACCTAACCCCTTATTCATAAGTTATTCTACAATGGGTACGCCAGACTTACTCCATGTTCTTTTAAGGTTCATTACATGTTTCAACTTCAAAAAATCAACAACAATTCACTAGGTGAGAGAGATCTTTCAGTTTTTCCTCCAAGAATTAAAAGATATTAAAGGACATACCTTGAGAGTGGAGATGGATTGCAAAAGATGAAGGCAAATAAAGTGGGAATCTACCACAGTTTTTTGTGTTTTGAACTGCTGAAGCAACGCGGTTGCGCATACGCAGGCGTGTTCGTGTTGTGTTACTTAGTCAAGCCAGCTTGGATGCGGAGGAACACACGTGTTCGCGTAAGCTTTCATGAGAACAAAGCGCGAACACGCTCTGAGTATCACGCGAAGGAAACAAATTCATTTCAAAAGTCCAGAAACCTCCTAATTCCATACTTAGCCAAAATTTTCACCTTTCTGAAAGGGCGGCTGCCCAAACATTGGGTTGTAGCCCTTTGACCTTGTATTTAATTTTTAAGTCAAAAAGGGAGGCCTACCCTGTGGGTCACCCAAAAAGTCTAGAGAGCATGATTTTTTATATTTGGAATTTTTTTTCGTCAATTACCAGAAAGGCAGCCGCCCAACCGAAGGGAGGTCGCTCGTGCTCACATTAACGTAGTAACATACTAGCCCGGATGGTCGCATAAGGTTTGACTAACTTCTATGTCACGATCACGCGTGATTGAGCGCGACCGCGCTGAAGCTTTTCAGCTCCAGCCTCATTTTCTTCATGCCTTGCTATAGACTATGCATTCCTCATGCCACTCCCTATTCAAAAGCAACTCAAAACTTGTGGAATTATGTGAGATGATAAAAATAATAAAAGAAAACTAATCTACTCTATCATGTAATAGAAAATGAGAAGGAATCTGAAGGAATTCGGGTTGCCTCCTGACAAGCATTTTGGTTGATGCGTGGCTCGACGGTACCCATCATGCTTTTCTCTCCACTTGGTGAAGGTGAATTTCCTCCCCAACATAACATCAAGTGATTTGCTATGATTTTTAGGTGGGGGTATAAACTTCCAAGCTAACAAGGCCAGATTCTTCATCTTGCAAGTCTTGGCCTTCAAATGAGAAATATCATTTTGTCTCTTTAGTGTGGCAAATTAAACAATAAAGCCACTCTGATCATCATTGCTAAGTCTTTCAAATGTGCATTTGCTTCTATTTCCAATCTCTCATCCATACAAAGAGTTGAGAAATGAAGTGAATGAGGTCCAATTCATTTTAACACCAATTGGTCACCAAGCATGGCATCCTCTTCTTCCAAAGTGCTTGAGTCTTCATTACAACAACATTTCATTTTTTAATGGGACTCCAACACCACCTCCTTGTTTGTGACATCATCATCATTTAGCTCGAATGTGTGACATCTTGTCTTAAGCTCCATTTGGCTTTCAGTCTCTTTTCCGACCTCATACATTTCAAGCATATCATTCACAATCTCTTCTTGTTGGGCTTTCGAGAGTAGCCGATGTTGATGGTGAATCTAGTGTTATGTACAATACAATGTAAGAAGGGTATTTATAGTAGTGATATCCAGTCCTAATAAATAAGGTAAAATACAAGTACTAATAGGGTCACGGGCCTACAACTCAAGGCGGCGGCATACTAAACCCTAACTTGGAGACTGTAAACCCTAGGTGGCGAGATGTGTGCCCTGCGCCCTATGACCAATTCGCCTAAACGATCGTTGGCTCTAGGAGCGGGCGTATATCTTCAGAGTCCAGTGACTTGTAGGATAAGTCTAGTCTCGCCAGCTGGACTCGTATTCCCGTAATAATAGGTAGCATATTTTTGCCCACACAGTCAGTCCCCCCACTTGCTGAGTGCTGACCCAAGCAGTCAGGAAATGGACGAGGCATAATGTGGAAAGGTATCTCACTGACTTCTTGAGACTCGCAGTCTCTTTGACCAAGAATGACACTATTTTCTTCGAGAACTTGGCATGCTTCAATATGATTGGTCGATGTTGATTCAATACGTCTTTCTTGAACCGCCATTAACTGCTACAAATTGTTCTATATCTTTAGCAATTATGACGCTAAACCATTTCGTGCTCCATCCTTATTTCATTCCACCTATAAATAATAAACTTACGAGGTTGGAGAGATCACAAATTTCTTCAAAACAAACTCATCCTCAGAAAATTTGCGTCTATAAAAACTTCTTTACGAGAACCTCCCTTTCTTCAGAAAATGTTTGCCTTTGACCTTGGTTTGATATTCCCTAAATCCTTCATTTGTTCTGAATGGATGGTGTATGAGGAATTCTTGGGACAAAGCTCTTCTACAGTTAACCTCTTCTCTTCCTTCATTCATATGGAAATGAGTAAAGTCCCCCGAGTCATGAAGTCTGATTGAGATTATAATGATGGTGTTTGGAGTATCTTCATCGTGCCATGTGCACTAATTACGGTGTACTCATCTCCTAACACAACGGGTACTGTGATATTCCTCTTGTCACATGGGGTCAAGAGGCTTAACCTTGTCCACTGTCGTGGGGCTTCTCCACCCGGATGCTTGGTGTGCTCAGGCCGCTCCTTTAATGGTATCGGGCTGATGATTCACTGCTTGGCTCCGTTCCATGGCAGGCAAAAGGATATAGCTTCATGCCGACAGGTGGCTAAGGTGTCACCAAGCCTCGGGTCCCATTGTGACCCCTGGTTCGTGCCTTGGTTATCTACTTCAGTTGAACCGCTATCGTCATGCCTCATCAGCCGCTGGCTGTAGAATATCCAAGGGAACAGGTTCCCCCTTGATGGATTCCTAGCTTAAGACCTTCCGTTCTCGGCTAACTTCTGTTTGTGCTAGAAGATCTGCGGAGCTGTGCACTATAGTTAGACCAGTTGAGGTTGACGCGGATAGTCAAGCTTTCTTGTAGAGCTTGGAGGCTAGCCCTCGAGTCTTTCTTTGGGTCTAGCGGACGAGATGAGGGAAGGCTAAGTCTATACTCAGACGCTTCCGAAGTCTCTTGCTTTGATTAAACCCATGGACCTTTATTACTTCTACGGCGCGTACCTCGAAGGAATGCTCGGGCTGATATATCTCGTGCTATCAAGAAAAGAAGGAACTCCAGACTGTTTTATGGCTTGTAGAAACAATCCAAAGGGTGGATCTTCAGTCGTGCTAGTCCTGAGGAACCCTTTGTTTTTAGTCTTCCCTTTCCTTTTTTTTCTACAATTGTTATAAACAAATGTTGTATTCAGGAAGAACTAAATGTATATTATGAGCCTACGGGCTTTTTGTTATTAATGAAATAAATGTTCACTAATATTTCATACGTACTTATGTTATTACGCGTTTCGTAATGTGTGACCAAGCAGTATGTTTGTGCACCTAGATATTAGATGGCTTCCGGTCGTCCTGATTGTTCTAGTTGTTGAAGAACATGTGTCAGTGTGCCTGCCTTAAGCAATTACGTCCGTTGTGCACCGATAGACGGCGGCTAGGTTCCATCCGTAGCAGATGGATGTTTGCGCCCATAATGTGACGACTTTAGCCCGTGTGCTTATAGTCTTTTTGGGTTTTGAGACAGAACGTCTTCGCTTAGTTACTCGAGTATTTAAGACTTTTTGGTACTACGCGGACAGACGTCCCCATCAGCGTGTAGGTGCAATTGTTGATTTAGCTAGTTCAACTTAATGTCTGGTGGCTGAGTTAGACGTGGTCTAACTCTAAGCAAGTCGTGTACTCTACTTTTTGTAGTGAAAAGTGAGTGTATTACTTCAACTTAGGTCTGGTCAGGGCTATGAATAGTTGGATCATATATGGATCTAAATAGATGAGTAAAACTGACTAAGTAAGATAATATTTTTATTGATAAAAGAGGCACCAAGCCTGAGATATTGTGGGTGAAAACCCGTAACATGTCTGATAAATATAAAAACACCATAATTAAAAAGAAATAACATAAGCAAAGTAAATGCTTTCTCAGACAAAAGTACTTCATATTTGATCCTTGAAAGATTTGGGGGCATTTGGGTTGGGCTTCCCTGTTTAAGGGTGCTGAGCCTTGAAATTCATCCCCTGGGTCGTTGACGACCCTATAGTACAACCCCTCGCTGATCAAGTAATAGTGTACTGCCTGTTTCCGCAAGTACATGCTTTCTGACTTGTCTTCATGAAGATCTCCTTTGCTCAGATAGTTGACCAGTGTATCATGCTGCCCTGCGAAATATCATGTATCTGGAACTTCAATGTTCATCAGGCTTGCAGGGGTGAGCTCAACTATCATCTGCCAATCGTACAAATCCTCGGATGCTTCGGTGTCTCCTAAGATCTCTTCTTGGTGGATGAATTCCCACGCATGAAAATTTTTCAGGATTGCCTTGATTTTCTTCTTTTGATCTGGCTTGCAGATGTCCTCAGCACCGAAGATTTCCCTTAGTTGATTAACCATCAGCTGAGATTTATTGTACAGGCTCATCTCCCTGGCCCCCAGCGTGTAGGCTAAGTCAAGAGCTTGAATTACTCTGCTTCATTGTCATCAGTTTTTGGGGCCTGATGGTAGACCATTCCAGAAGGTGTTCTGATCCACAGATCAACCTCCTCCTCGTTGAGATTCATTCCCGTACAAATCTCCCAACTACCGTACTCAATCACTGCTTCATTCTTGAGTGACTCTTCAGCCTTCTGCTCCAATTCTTCTGTAAAATCTTAGGTAAAACCTTCCAACGCCTGCGACTTGACATTTGTACGGGGTTGACAGATGAAGTCATACTCTCCCAACTCTTCAACCCACTTTTCCATATCTTTCAACAGACGGGTTTAGACAAAATGGCTTAATCTGGTGTCGAAGAGACTAAACTGACCGAGTGTTCCTGAAAGTATAAGCGCAAATCTCGTGTGGCCATTACCACGGTTGCTATGAACTGGAGCGGCAAGGGCAAGAACTTGTCTATGTGCTACGGCATCCCGCTGGCGTATTTCTTGGGAAACTGCTGCCCGTTCTTCTCTCGTACAAGGACCACATTTCAGGCTATCTCAGGTATTAAAATGTATGACAGTAAGTGCTTACCTGTCTCTGGTTCGGTTATCATTGGAATCTGTAGGAGTTGAATGTTCGTCCGAGCCATTGTTAAATAACTTTGTATCAGCCACATGGGTCCTTCTTGCTTCCGCAGCACCTCAGAAAGATGACATACCAACTCAGTTGCGCTCGGGACAAGTTGACCCATCGCCTCCAGTTGTTCCCACAGTTCGCTGAGTTCCTCTCTAACTTCTCACTCTATGGCCTCAATAGCTTCTAACTCGGCAGATGTAACCCCGTCTGAAGTAAGGCGACATTCCTCAAGGAGAGGCCGCTCACCTCGTAGGTCGGCGACCCCGTGCAGGGTCAGGTACTTGAAGACCTGATGAAGTGTTGAGGGCACTCCCCTGACGTCGTGTATCCATGACCGTCCTAGGATTACATTGTATGGGAGATTGCAATACATCATGGAAATTGGTTGTGCTCATCACGCCCGGTATGTGAAGCGGTAGAGCTAGTTCTCCAGTGGATGCTTCCCGGAATCAGTGGAAACCCATTATATTTCAAGTACTCGAGGATATTTGAGGACGTTGGCCGAATTTGTGCAACACCTCCCCCCGATAATATTAGCACTACTACCTAGATCGATAAGAGCCCGATGGATATGCACGCTGAGTACTTCCACAGGTACAACGAGGTCACCTTGTTGGTCGGCTTGCTCCTCCAGGTCGAATTGGATGGACTCGAATGTTATCCCGGTCATTACAGTCCCCCGGGCTGTGTCTGGCTGTTCGTCCACGAAGATTGCATTGGTGATCTTCAGGTTCTGAAACTCCGAACCTTTAAAACGGTGGGGCCCTTCTTCTAGCAGCTCTTTGAGATGTCCTTTCTTTAGTAAGTGCTCAATCTCGATCATCAAGGCTTTGCAATCGACAGTTTCATGGCCCCCGTTACGATCAAAATCGCGATAGGGCGTTGTGTTTCTTCCTGTAGATCCTTACGTACGCATTAGGAGGCCATCGGACCCTGGGACCCAGTATACCAAAGTGATTGGCGACTAGGTCCACAGCATTGACACAAAGACCAAAGTTCTCTGAAATTTCAAGGTACAGTCCGCTTCTCATGGGAACCAGATGCTTAAGAATTAATCTGCCGCCCGGCGCCTGCTTAATTTTGAACCTTTGGCTTCACTCTTCTACCATCCCCCTCACCTTTTAGGGATGGGCTTCCCGGTCTCTTCCTTCGCTCGTCCTCGGGGTTATGAAAATGATCCGGTTCCAAACAAAGTTTCTCAGTGTACCTCTGATGTAGCGTACTCCATATGGATACTGGGTGTTGAGTCAAACTCCACTGCAACTCTCGGGTAGCTAAAGATCCCTTTGAATTCAAATTTTTGCCGAAGGCTACCACAGTGATGTTATCAAGGACTGCTGGGAGCTCCATGCGTTCCTTCTAAAATCTATTAAGGTAATCCTTAAGAAACTCGTTATCACATTGTCGTATCTCGAAGATGTCTTCTATGCACTTCTCCCGCTTGCGGGCACCAGAATGCACTTTCTTGAACAGGTCTTGCATCTGAGTGAATGATTCGGTGGATCTTATTGGTAGCTGAGTGTACCAAGCAAGGGCTCATTTGGTCAGAGTTGAGCCAAATCTCTTTACTAGAGCAGACTGGATTTCTTCTTCAGTAATCTTGTTACTCTTCACAGCCGTATAATAAGGAGCCATGTGCTCGTTCAGATCGGTCGTTCCATCATACTTCAAGTTATCGGGCAAATGAAAGTGCTTTAGTATGCGGAGCGGTGTAGCACTTGCTTTGTAAGCATGTTTGTAGAACTTCTGCTTATCTATTGTGGTAACTTGGGTTGGACCACCCAACACGTTACCGATCCGGTCGTAGATGGCCTTCATCTCCTTAATGAGATCCTGAATGATAGGGGCTCCCTTGAGGTCTTGATTATTAATCGTTGTTGAACCTCCAGGGGCAGCATCCAGGTTGAGCCTACGATTGGGAACTGATGCTGGCGAGTTGTTCGTGGGCGTCGGTCCTCGCGGGAATAATGGCCTCTGAGACGAACCAGCAAACATTGCTCCCAATCTCTGGGATATCCCTGCAACTATGTTGTTTGAGTTCCGCTCGGATGCAGTTTTGAGGATGTCCAAGAGGAAGCCTCTGAACTCTGAATTACCTCCTGGTGGTTGATCGCCTTCACCATCGCTAGCAAAAAAGATTGGTTCATGAGAAGAATCCTTTGGCTGGTCGATAGGATCCTTTCGTTGGATGCTGGGATCACTGAGATCCTTCGCAGACTCGTCTGCTACATTTGTGGTGTTCTTTGGAACGCTGCTACTGTCATCTGACATGATTACGCCTTTTCCTTTGTAGAATACCTACAATTTTCTGGGCCCCACAGCGGGCGCCAAACTTTTTATATTTTTTGTGTAGACTTTTTAAAGCAACTGGTAAAAGCTCTACTGGATAACATCCTAACAATAAGAGACAAGGGATCGATTCCCCACGAGAGCACAATCGTACATACAAAGGGACGATTCACCACCAACTTCGGCTACTCTGAAGGAATAATATTTACTTTATTTTCTCCATTATTTCTTGTTTATTTACTTGTCTATTTACTTGTCTTTATTTTCATCGTATTTACTTACTTTTCCATCGTAATGTACCGTATTGCTTCTAACCTCATTTATAATTAATTGTTTAACCTAGACGTACAAATTTAGGCATAAACAACAGGGTCATTTAAGAGTTTTCATATTTTTCTCTTTCTGGAGAAAAGTTCATTTGAAAATTTTTCTGATACTTGCTACCCTGGGGAGATAAATTAACTCTCAGGTCTCAGTATCTTGATCTTTTACTGTAGTGAAAAAACATGGATCAGTCTCTTGGTACTATCATGATTAGATTTTTAATGATTAGACATATTTTCATCTACTTTGACTTCTGCTTACTGATAATTTTCCTCCAATTTTTCTTCTGTATCCACTTCATATCCTTCTAAATCAGTTCTCTTTTCATCAAATCCATCATTTTGAATTTCTTCTTGCAATGCACTGAAATTGTTTACTAAATAAATAGTAATAGTCTGCCCCTTCATTCACAATTTTCATTTGGCTTTTTTGAAGATCTATTTTCTTTCGAGATATCCTCAAAACTATTAATTTTCTCCCTATCTTTATCAGCTCTATCAATCATTTGCAGTTATGTGGAGTATTTTGTGTTTCCTTATCTACCTAATTGTTTGAATCTATCTCTTTCCCCTTTATCAACTAAAAACCTTTGCTCTTATTCTGAATAATCCAATTTACCATAATTTGTAATTATTCCCATTGGTATGTAATAACAACTGAAAGACCACAAGTTTATAGTACAGAAAGAAAATATTCTTGGGTGGGTTAGGTGGATGTGATGGGGGGTTTGAAAAAATAATTAAATGAGTAAAGTGTGAACTCTTTAATAACTTAAGCTTTTGAAAGAGATGATCACATACTTCAAAAGGGTCGGTAGGTGAAGGGAGGTTGGGATAAGCATATTTAAAAATTGATAGCCGATGGGCCATATCGAAAATGACAAATAACCAACCGATCAATAAGTACCCCTACTAAATTCTATGCGGGGATATTTATGCCTACATCTTAGAGGCATTTCTAGATATTTTCTCTCGAGAAAGGTTACTAGGTCGTGAAATTAACACATGAGAAGTTAGGAGCCGTTTGGATAGATGTTTACCTTTTCGTCAGTTTTTTTGAAAACATTGTTTGGTTATAGAATGTGATAAATTTATAGGTAGCTTTAAGAGATAACTTTCCAAGTTTCGATTTACTTTCATTCATCAAGCTTCAACTTTTTCTAAGTAAAATGCAGGTACAAATTCAATGTTAACTTTTAAGTATCATATTTCAACTCAATTTTAAAAACATCTTTTTTAATCAATTTCATAACCAACTCTAAGTCCAAACTATCACAGGCCTACTCCTCCCTAATGACAACATCACACAATTAGCCTGTATGGCGCTTGTAGTCCTACCTGACTACAAGACAGCATGCTCCTTGTCCCAAGTTTTAGGAAGCTCGACTTAGTGGCCTAGCTTCAACTATGCTGCCCGAAGGTTTCTCCCTTGTGCGCATCTCATATGCGCAAAATTCAATATGCACACCTCTGGGGTTGACTAAGGACATGCTCGTCCCTCTCCTAGTACTAAGCATCGCTCCTACGCGCACAGTGTAATTCTCAAGCTTGGCCCTCACCTTGTGCCCTGACACTTGGCTATGCTTCGCCCGAACAGGAACACTCTTAAGGCCTTGGCCCTTGTCATGTACATCTTCCAAATTATACCTTCCAATTTCTTCTGACATTAGCAAGCGTCGCCCGATGACTGCATGTCTAGGCCAACGAGACCTTGCTTACATGTTGAACCCAAGTCATGCTCATAAGTCAATACATGAGGCTCTGGATAGCTCTTCGAGTACTCAATTGGTACAGAGTTCTCTATCTTACCCAAAGATAGCCCAAGGGACTTAGTCTTTCCTATCGTCAGCCTCTGTCGCCCATTGTGTACCCAACATTGGCCCTCTGGCCATGCGCCGTGCATAGAGTCGCCTGGCTCGTATAGATACTTGGGACACTCCTCTGAGATGTCTAGGAAAGCCCTTGACAAGTCCTCAAGGCAGCTCACTTGGTGTGACTTCCCGAGACCAAGGTTAGCACTGGTAGGTTGTCACCATGTCTTGCCCGCTTATATATGTCTTAAAAAAAACCAATGTCTCAACAGTTGACATCCTTTATCCCGAGAATTATACAATGACTTATATCTCATCCCCGACATCCAAATGAGGTGAGGTTAATTCCTAAAAAATTCTCTTGACTTCCTTCACACCTCCATGAAGTTTCATCCCATTCCCATACTCGTGGAAAGAGATATAGCTCTCGAAAGATCAGCATATATATGACAACGCCTCGGAAGATCAGCATATATATGACAATGCCACTAATCCTTGGTTAAGTCAAGCCCATACGTAAACAAACTTCGAACGGCCCCAAACTTGGTGAGCATACTCTATAGCATTTTAGAAATAAGATCTTCACCCTATATCCCAATATTCCCACTATATCTCCAAAATGTGTGGCATTGACACTCGTTTCCACACAGCTTGCACGGCTGACACTCAGCCCGCGCACGACTGGAACTCATCCAACGCCTTGGTGGCCGTCGTCTAGCACATGCCTAGCACTTGTCTAGCTTACGGCTTGCTTGTGGTGCAGAGTCATGGCGCGCGCCAAGGCATCAAAAAGGCGCTGCGTGACATTTTCCCCCGCTCGATCTAGTCATCGTCCTTGATGACTGCATAAGTCCACGAAAACCCAGAGTTTGCCCCCTTGGGATTCTCCATCACGATTCCCATTTTCAAGGCTCCTTTGGACTTCCTCAAGTATCTTCCCTTAAAATAAGAGTCGTGCCCATCACTGCTCTCAAGTTTTGCCAAGCATGCCTCTGCACTTCATATCCGCGATGATCACTTGGGATAGTGCCTCTGCAGTTGCACCTCCTTGGTGACTAACTGTTGCTCCCTCTGAAGACAACTTCCTTGTGGTCACACACCTGCCATCCACGCCATAGCCTATATGGCCTTCATATCCGTTTGGCTAGCTCTATTCATTTTGGCAACAATTTCAGGCACCCTCAAGTGTTGCACACGCTGTCCAACTGCTCCTTACGACCTTTCATTACCTATAGAAGATTTTCTTCTATAAATTCCTCTGCATAGGCTAATTCTTCCTCACTCAAGTAGGATACTCTTCTCAGTTCAGGTAGGCATCCCTCGATGTGGCTCCTTACCAAACATACTATCATGGTCTGTCTCCATCGTTTCCCTTTGGAAAGGTCATACTGTTGCAACTATGTGAACAATAAATACCGGTCCCATACCTCGGAGTAACTTTCAACCTGATCCCATACTTAAGAAACAAATCACGGCTGATCCAACAACTTTCCCATACAAAGACATTAGCGGCTGCTCATGCCCAATTCTGCCCCAATTGAACACTAATACGACCTTAGAAACCCACGCCTGCATGTTGGTAACTTCATATGCTCAAACGCCTTCCACCCTTTGGTACTTAGCAAGCTCTTGAGATGTACTCCACTAAGTACTTCATCTCTTAAAGCGGTAGCTTTGCTACATTCTAAACAAAACTCTTTATTCTCAAATTGTTACTTCCTTGGCAGATCCCGAATTTTTCCACTTCGTACTCCTTGTTGTTTATGCCTAAATTTATACGTCTTGGTTAAACCATTAATTATGAATGAGGTCACAAGAAATACGACAAATTACAATGAAAAAGTAAGTAAATACGATGAAAATAAAGACAAGTAAATAATCAAGAAATAATGAAAAAAGTAAAGTAAATCTTATTCCTTGAGAGTAGCCGAAGTTTGATGGCGAATCGTCTCTTATAAAATACAATGTAAGGAGGGTTATTTATAGTAGTGACACTCAGTCCTAAATAAGGTAAAATACAAGTACTAATAGGAAAATGAGCCTACAACTTAAGGCGGTGGTATACTAAACCCTAACTAGGAGACTGTAAACCATAGGCGACAGGTGTGTGCCCTGCGCCCTGTTACCAAACTGCCTAAACGGTCGTTAGCTCTAGGAGCGGGCGTATATCCTTATTTCCCAGTGACTTGTAAGACAAGTCTAGTCTCGCAAGTTGGACTCGTATCCCCGTAACAATAGGTGGCGCATTTTTGCTCACACACATGTACTTGGCCCAACTGGCAAGAATGCCTTGTTCCCCCTGTATGTGCCTCTAGAATCAGTGTACCTCTGTACCCTTAGCCTTGGAAAGACTCCATTCTCAAAATTCGAAACCCATCCAATATGTAGCTTAGTCATCCCCCATTTTAATTTCACACAATGCCTGGTTTGGCCAAATCTTGCATCTCCATACTCCACGGAGTTTGACACAATTCCCATATATGCCTCCCCACATGCAATGGCTTGGCTCACAACATCACTGCCTCCCCGTCCACCAGTTTGGCCGCATTATTGTGTCTCCCCGTCCACCCGTTGAACACATTTCCAATTTCACCTCCCTACTAGGCAGCTTGGCTCCCTTCCATCACAAACATAGTGGTTGACTCCACCGCATCATGACACTCGAACACCCCATAAAGACGCTTGCTCTCAAGCCCTTCTTCGTGGTTATCGCAGCCCACTAGCACGCACTGATCTAGCTTTGCAATCACCCAATGCATAAAGCTCACATTTGGAGATCACACTTCCCCGCGATGGTAGGTGCCTACCTAATCGTCCAAAGTGATTTTTGGTGTGACACTCGTGCCAACACCCCCGTACTAGCTCGACTCTTACCTTGCGTAATACTCATTTCTGCGAGCAACGCTCGCCCCATGTTGTAGGAACCAAACCTACTCAACCAATATGGTTGTTGAGGGGCTCGCCTTCCATTTATTGCAACCCTTTATATGGCTAGGCATCACAACATCCAAGTCCTCAGAAAGACACAATTCGATGCTTCTCGGTGCTTAAGTCTTCCCTCTGGAAGGCCCCTTCATTTATGCACTTTTAGCATCCTCTATGCTCCACGCATTATGCTCCGTGCATTCTCATTGCCCTCAGGTTGATCCAGTCAATCCCGCTAGAAAGACAGTCAAATGATGCGCCACTCACATCTCTGGCATAATCTCCAGGACCTGCCTCAATTTTTATTGTTCACGGCTTGCAACTATTCACAAAATGGTTGCTCAACCTAGCAATCATTGCCCTTTTCCTGATCACCTGACTCATTGTCATGCTCCTTATGAACGAAAGCCCAGACTATTCGAAAGAAAACATTTTTTATGCATATTTTTCCTCTTCAATATGGCCAACAACTCCTGCAAGTTTTTAACCCACTGCTAATAGAGTTCCTTTACGACTGATGGATATCCCGGAATTAAGAAAATTGAGCTTGTGCTAACCGTCTTTCTTATCTTTGCAATATCATCCCAACAACATGGCACGATGGCGCTCCTTGTTGACCAAACATGCCTCACTAGGCCTCTAAAAATAGCTCCCGTCGTCTCAATTAACATGTTGAACATCATTCTAGTTTTGATATAATCTCTGCCATGACATTCCCATATTGCATTAACAATTCAGCATTTTTAAGCTCTGATATCAACCATGGCCTCGCTCGTTTTACTGCGAATCCTCTGCTATGATACCAACTGTTACGGGCCTACTCATCCCTAATGACAGCGGCACAAAATTAGCATCCTACTCTTTGTCTTAGGTTTTAGGAAGCTCGCCTCAGAAGCCTACCTTCAGCTATGCTGCCCCAAGGTTTCTCCCTTGTGCGCATCTCATATGCGAAAACTTCAGTATACGCAAGTCTGGGATTGGCTAAGGACATGCCCGTCTGATATGGGGAAAACTACGGAAGCGATAAACAAGATAAAAAACGAGACGAGACTCAAACGATTGTTCAAGTAGCAATGAAGAACAATGTTTCATTACACCCCGAACGAAGGTCAAGAATCACCTATGCTATGCAACTATCCTCAAGAATCACGAGGTCCTTGCAAATAGAATGATCAGAGAGGTTTGAGGTTCAACTTAAAATCTTCCAATTGAATTCAAGCTACAATTATAAGGTTTCAAGAGAGAGTATCTCATGTGTTTTTGTGTATTCCAAGTAATGTAATGATTCAAGACATAATGAAGACTCTCATAGTCTTCTATAACATGAAATGAAAGGTCTAAAATACCCCCTAAAGTGGGTTAAAACAATAGAAGTAAGTCAGGGCTAAAGTTGGAATTACACAGCAAAAGATAGAAAAATTTGGATGGCTTGAAAAAGGGGAGAGGGAGCGCTCCACCCTCCTCTTCAGGGCGCCCGCCCTATGTCTCAATGCTATGCTTGGGGTGTCCGCCTCTACAGAGGGGCGCTCCGCCCTACCAAAATCTACAGAGTGGAAAATTCCACACTTAGCCAAATTGCGACCCTCTTTCAAGTAGGCGGTCCGCCCACTTCAAGGGGCGCTCCACCTCCTCTTGTGAAGTGTTGGGGCGCCTCAAAATGAATTTGGGGTGCCCCTCCTTATATCCTAGGCAGTCCGCCTTCAATGGTGCTCTAATGCATGATCTTCAAGTCGCTTCCGGAGCACCCATCATCCATATCCATGCATTTCCATATCAAGTGAATGTGAGCATCATGGATTGCTTTGGCTTGACTTCTAGTAAAGGGTCTTGATGGTTTGCCCCGCGTCATCCTCCTCTTCTTGAGAAGATTTCTTTCTCGAAATTAAGGCGTCATCCTCCACGGTATCATCACCTACATCAAAAGAAGCCAAGTCACTAACATTGAAAGTATTTGAAGCATTGTACTCACTGGGTAAATCAATCACATAGGCATTGTTGTTGATCTTGGATAGCACTTGGAATGGAACATCTCCTCGGGGTGCCAACTTCCCTTTCTTATGGTTTGGAAACCTCTCTTTGCGGAAGTGCACCCACACCCAATCTCCTTTCTTGAGTTCCAACTTCTTCCTTCCCTTGTTCTTCTTGAAGGCCACCTTAGCATAGGCTTCTTCCAAACTCTTCCTTGCCTTGGCATAGGTCTCAAGCATTGCCTTAGCTCGGCTTTTACCTTCAAAATTAACAATCATTTCTTTGGGCAAAGGGGTTAGATCAAGTGGAATCAAAGGATTAAAACCATAAACAATGTACGGTTATAAGCAATGTACGGTCATGCCAATCATGCTATGCAATGTACGGTTATAAGCAAACTCTATAAGAGGCAACTTGTCAACCCACGTTCCGGCATTACCTCGGGTCATAGCTCTAAGTAGAGCACGCAAAGTTCGGTTCACTACATCGGTTTGACCATCCGTTTGAGGGTGGTGGGACGTAGAGAACAACAACTTGGTGCCAAGAGCAACCCAAAGACACCTCCAAAAATGACTAAGGAACTTAGAGTCCCTATCACTTACAATGGTTTGAGGCACACCATGCAACTTTAACACATTATCAATGAACAAAAATACTACATGTTGTGCATCATGACTCTTTTTACAAGGAATGAAGTGAGCCATTTTGGAGAACGTATCCACGACAACATAAGTGCTATCATGTCCCCCTTTAGACCGTGGCAATGTCACGACCCAAAATCTGGATCCGTGATGGCACCTAAACGATATTGGCTAGGCGAACCAACAGAAACAAAAATGCGGAAATAAACTGAAAGAAGAGAAACATGATGAAATATATATATATATATATATATAAAATTGGAATCCAAAAGAAGGTAGACACCCCTGTCTACTATACCCAACAAACACCAATGGAGCATCTATAGAGTGACTCAATCGAAATAAAATACAACAGAAGTGAAGTGGAGTCTATCTCTATACAACACTGGCGGTACGCCACCGTAGACTGTACGGTTGGCTCACCTCAACAAAATAATACAGCAGCCTCGAACGGTCGCTACTGTCTCGATGGCTATCTAGAAGAAGTACCTGCACATGTGGCAGAGTAAGTTATGAGCCGAAGCCCAGTAAGATCACTGACAGGCCCGCTAAATCACCCTTGCGGGACAAGTCGCAAACATGCATCGCAAGCAACTAAGCACGTCGTTTCTACGTAAATAAATAGCGCAGTCGCACATATTCACAATATAATTATCCAAGTATATATAATTATATATATATATATATATATATATATATATCCATACGTATGTACCTATGTACATACAGATAGCATATGTCACATACACATTAAGTAAGCCAGTAGTCTCAGAATATCATACACAAGTCAAAGAGGATTATGCCCACCCAACGTAAGGCCTAGATCAATCAAACAGTGGTTTAGAGGTCCAATCTCTACTCCCACGCCGACTAACCTAAACCTACGGTAGGCTAGCAACACCGCCAACGGACGTAGGCAACAATACATTCATCACTCAATATCAGCACGCACACTGTGCGGCTCCGTCTATAGGCCATAACGCCATTGTCAACATAAACAACATACCAGTGACCCGTAGTCACTGTCTCAATCATAAGGAGGTAGACCAATGACCCGTAGTCATTGTCTCATCTCATCTATATACGACCACACCACACCCCCTGTCAAGTGTGTCGTGTCTCAACAATCTAGTGACCACACCACACCCCCTGTCAAGTGTGTCACATCTCAATAATCAAGTGTCCACACCACACCCCCTGTCAAGTGTGACACATCTCATAGTATAGGCGACACCACACCCCCTGTCAAGTGTCCCTCTAACAGTATTAATATCCACGACATTAATAGCAATAACAGAAATAATAACAGAAATATTAATAACGATAATATTACACAGTCACTGTAACCAAGATTGGTTATGCTAGCTCAATGTAAAGCGGAGGTTAACCCGACGATGGTTTGGAGGTACAATCCCTACTCCTGTGTCGTCTAACAAAAGGTTACGAGGAGTCAGCACTACACAACCCGTCATGATAACCATACAAGTACCAAATTCGTACATAAGCCAGCAGAAACCTCGGCAAGATATAATCAATGATATGCCGGCAACATCCTCGGCCATATCCCCAGGTCCTTGCTATCTAATCATGACATAGCAAGCAATCCCACAATATAAGTCATCGCTATCTCAATGTAGCGTCTAGACCGGCACATACCTCGGTCAACTCATGTACTCACTATTTATGATCAAATAATAGTAAGCAATCCCACAATATAATTAATCGTATCTCAATATAGCGTCTAGACCGGCACATACCTCGGTCAACTCATGTCTTTACTATTCATATTTAATTAATAGTAATATACCTAGCCAACGCTAGTCAATTCATATTTAACACATAGTCCTAAGCTAATCACATAAGAATACCCGAAGCGTACTAGCATGCTGGACGTATCCACAAGCAAAGTAGAGGTCAAGTCTCACTTACCTCGAATTCCGGTTCAAAGCTAGGAAGCAAATCTCTTTTCATGCTCTTCTTGTCCTCGGGGAACTTTCCTCTAAGTCTTATGATTATACACGTTTTGAACCTTCCAAAATCGCCTCCAAATCGCCTCCTTTGAATAAAAATTCGGTTCCCCAAATCAGTCCCGAAATGACCCCTTTTATAGCAGTTTTTACCACTGAAACAGCCTCTATTCCAATAATCATAACTTTTGATAGGAATGTCCAAATGACCTGAAACTGGTGCCATTAGAACCACAACTCAAAGGGCTACAACTTTCATGTTTTGAGTGTTTCCTAATTCCTTACGGATTAGCCGGAAAAATGCCATATTTCCGGCTGCTCGCAATAGAAACAGTAGCAGAAAACAGCAGAAAAATCCGAACTGTTTTGGGTCCAAACGGGACCCTACGAAGCTCGGAATGACCCTAAATTTTGCACACAAGTCATAAAATACTTGTGTGACATGCTCGTCAAGACGGAACTCAATTCGGACCTCCAGAACTCAAAAAGTGGGTCCCACGGCAAAGGTTCAATTTTCGACTTTCGCCAAAATAGCGAAATTTAACCAAACGACCTCGGAATCCAATTCCGAAAGTTGATACAAGTCACAAATGACTATACAAACCTAACGGAACTTTTGGATCTCTCATCGGAGCTCATTTGCTCAAATAGAGCTCGGAAACCTCTTTTAACTCTTTTAAACTTCCGAAACGGGGACTTTATCAAAAGTCCTATCAAACGAAGTCCGTTTTCAATTTTGAAGGTTGCTACATATCATAAATGACGAGACGGACCTAACGGTGCGCTCGGATTTTCCATCGGGGTTCGTTTACTCAAAACGACCTATCGAAACCCCAAATTCCTTTCCGGAATTTCATAAACGGATCCTTTTCTCGAAAACCTATCAAACTGACTCCGTTTTGACTCAGATTTCACAGACGGGTCATAAATGACCTAACGGAGCTTTTGGGACTGTCGACACGCAAATCGAGGTCCCGGATCCCGTAACGACTATTTGAGGGTCGTTACATTCTCCCCCACTTAGACTCCCGGCCGTCCTCGGACGAGCCTAAGTCTAAGGTAGGATCCACACACTAGCCACGGAGCTGGCACGAATTTCGAGGACCCCTCGGTACCACCCGAAATCAATAAAACTTAAAAATGAAAATTCAGGCTTAGAAAATACAAGGATTTCATACCTGAATCATCGAACAAGCGCAGATGCCTCTCACGCATCTCGGACTCAAGCTCCCAAGTGGCCTCGGCAATGGAGTGATGCCCCAACTGAACTCTCACAAGCGGGATCACCTTCGATCTCATCTTACGGACCTCTCTAGCCACAATAGCAATAGGCTCCTCCGAATAAGCTAAGTCGCCATCTACCTCCACGGAAGCCATATCGATCACATGAGACAGATCGTGAACATACTTCCGGAGCATGGACACATGGAACACCGGATGAACAGACAGAGAGGGAGGCAAAGCCAGTCTATAAGCAACGGCGCCAACACGCTCCAATATCTCAAAAGGCCCAAATGAACCTAGGACTGAGCTTGCCTTTCTTCCCAAATTTCATAACACCCTTCATGGGCGACACTCTGAGGAATACCCGGTCCCCAACCATGAACTCAAGATCTCTCCGCCTCCGATCTGCATACGATATCTGCCGGCTCTGAGCCGTGCGGAGTCGATCCTGAATAACCCGGACCTTATCTAAGGTCTGCTGCACCAAATCGGGCCCCAACACCTGGACCTCACCAGACTCGAACCAACCGATAGGTGAGCGACATCTCCGACCATACAATGCCTCAAACGGAGCCATCTGGATAGAAGCCTGATAGCTATTATTATACGCAAACTCTGCTAGCGGCAAATGGCTATCCCAATGGCCTCCAAAATCAATAGCACACGCCCTCAACATATCCTCGAGGATCTGAATGGTCCGCTCAGACTGGCCATCAGTCTGCGGGTGAAATGCAGTGCTGAGATCGACCCGAGTACCCAGCTCTCTCTGAAAAGATCTCCAAAACTGAGTTGTGAACTGAGCACCTCGGTCAGAAATGATAGAAACAGGAGCACCATGCAATCTCACAATCTGCTCAATGAAGATACGAGCCAGACGCTCCGAGGTATAAGTAGTCCTCACTGGAATGAAGTGAGCCGACTTCGTCAGTCGATCAACTACTACCCACACCGAATCATGCTTACCCACGGTCAGCGGCAAACCAACTACGAAATCCATAGTGATCTGCTCCCACTTCCACTCGGGAATAGGCATAGACTGGGTCACCCCGGCTGGCCTCCGGTGCTCATACTTCACCTGCTGGCAATTCAAACACCGAGATACATAATCAGCAACATCCCTCTTCATCCCTTTCCACCAATACAGCTCTCGAAGATCATGATACATCTTTGCAGTACCCGGATGAATGGAATATCTCGAACTGTGAGCCTCTGCCAAAATCATCTGCCTCAGCTCCACAATGGCTGGAACACAAACCCGGCCGTTAAGCCGCAAGGCACCATCATCACCAATCACGAACGAGGACACTCCCCCACTGAGGACCCTGTCCCGGAGATCTCTCAGATAAGGATCCTCGAACTGCCTTTCCCGAATCTGGGAAGCTAGAGACGACTGCGACCCCACATATGCAAGCACCCGGCCTGGAACAGAATCATCAAACCGAACGCCACTAATGGACAAAACCTGCAACTCACGAGCCAACGGCCTCATATCAGCATCAAGATAGGCAAGGCTACCCATGGACTTCCTACTCAAGGCGTCGGCTACAACGCTAAATTTCCCGAAATGATAGCGAATAGAAAACATTATAATCCCTCCAAATAATTCTGGGTCCATCACGCTACCGCTGCGCCACTCTGATCCCGCCTTCAATACCGATAGCCACTGACTCGACATGGCAACCCAGTGTCGCATGACAGGATACCAATAAATCAATATCCCTAGTGACGTCAAATCCGTCATATCTAAAACCAGAGAGTCTACTAGGGACTCTACACCGCATATAAGAACATAAGCGCTGCCAATAACCCTTATTCATACATATAAAATCTCCCGATAGATATACCATCCATTCAAGGATCATCAAATAAGGGCAAATCCAATCCTTGTCCTAATAAGGGCAAACCCAGGCGATAGATATAAATAAGCAAAACCCCGGGTTAAATAAACAACGGCACTGCGACCACAAATAGAATGCATACTTGCAATATCATCAGTAGGTGCCTCGGCACCCTGCCTGGTCATAGCATAGCCTGCACCGTTCCTCCTGAACCCTGGCATGGGCATCCTCCAAGCGCCTGGCAGCATCCACTACCTTGCGATAAGTCATGCTAATCGCAATTGTGGTGACAGCAAACTGCAACAGAGGGTTAAGACCCTCATAAATCTCAACACCCTGTCCCTCTCGAGTGCCACCATAGCTGGCGCATAACGGGACAACTCCAAGAACCTGGTGTCATAGGCAGACACCGACATGCTTCTCCGCTTCAACCTCTAAAAATCTTCTCACACTCCTGAAGAAAATGATGGGCAGAACAAGTGGCAGATATGCCATCAAACTGAGAAGGCCTGATCTTCATAAAAGACTCAATCCTCCAAGCTATCTCCTCGGTACCCATAACCGGAATAGGAATAGCGGAACCCGGCTGAACAACATGACCCATATCCGGAGTAGCCTCATAGGTCGGCGTACTCATAACTGGAGTGGTCGGCTGAGGTGCCGATACAGGTACTGCAGCATCCCTACTAGCGGGGGCCCGATGGCTGGCCATGCCCACTAGTCTCATATACTCCTCCGAATAAATCACAACTGCGCCCGACACGATAGTAGGCAAAGATGGAAGTGGAACAGGTGCTGATGGTGTCGCTGCAGACACCGGAGGAATAGCTGTGTCCTGCCTAACAGTTGGCGGACGACCTTTCCAGGCATTAGTAGGGGCTCGCATCTGTGCTGGTGCTGATGTACCAGCCTACGCTCCATGAGCGGCTACCCTGGCAGAAGATGACCTCGTCTTCCTCATCTCAGCAGATATACGAAGGAAAAAAAAAGGGCAGCACCCGTACACTACATCGCACGACAGAGATGAAACGAAGGGAAACATTTTCCTAACATGACCTTGTAGCCTCTCGCTCATAAGTATGGTGCACAACATACCCATAAGCAAGACTCTACTCAGACACTGCTCCATTGACTCCTAGGACTCGACTTAGAACCTAGAGCTCTGATACCAAACTGTCACGACCCAAAATCTGGATCCGTGATGGCACCTAAACGATATTGCCTAAGCGAACCAACAGAAACAAAAATGCGGAAATAAACTGAAAGAAGAGAAACATGATGAATATATATATATATATATATATATATATAATTGGAATCCAAAAGAAGGTAGACACCCCTGTCTACTATACCCAACAAACACCAATGGAGCATCTATAGAGTGACTCAATCGAAATAAAATACAACAGAAGTGAAGTGGAGTCTATCTCTATACAACACTGGCGGTACGCCACCGTAGACTGTACGGTTGGCTCACCTCAACAAAATAATACAGCAGCCTCGAACGGTCGCTACTGTCTCGATGGCTATCTAGAAGAAGTACCTGCACATGTGGCAGAGTAAGTTATGAGCCGAAGCCCAGTAAGATCACTGACAGGCCCGCTAAATCACCCTTGCGGGACAAGTCGCAAACATGCATCGCAAGCAACTAAGCACGTCGTTTCTACGTAAATAAATAGCGCAGTCGCACATATTCACAATATAATTATCCAAGTATATATAATTATATATATATATATATATATATATATATATATATATATATATATATATATATATATATATATATATATATATCCATACGTATGTACCTATGTACATACAGATAGCATATGTCACATACACATTAAGTAAGCCAGTAGTCTCAGAATATCATACACAAGTCAAAGAGGATTATGCCCACCCAACGTAAGGCCTAGATCAATCAAACAGTAGTTTGGAGGTCCAATCTCTACTCCCACGCCGACTAACCTAAACCTACGGTAGGCTAGCAACACCGCCAACGGATGTAGGCAACAATACATTCATCACTCAATATCAGCACACACCCTGTGCGGCTCCGTCTATAGGCCATAACGCCATTGTCAACATAAACAACATACCAGTGACCCGTAGTCACTGTCTCAATCGTAAGGAGGTAGACCAATGACCTGTAGTCATTGTCTCATCTCATCTATATACGACCACACCACACCCCCTATCAAGTGTGTCGTGTCTCAACAATCTAGTGACCACACCACACCCCCTGTCAAGTGTGTCACATCTCAAATATCTAGTGACCACACCACACCCCCTGTCAAGTGTGTCACATCTCAATAATCAAGTGTCCACACCACACCCCCTGTCAAGTGTGACACATCTCATAGTATAGGCGACACCACACCCCCTGTCAAGTGTCCCTCTAACAGTATTAATATCCACGACATTAATAGCAATAACAGAAATAATAACAGAAATATTAATAACGATAATATTACACAGTCACTGTAACCAAGATTGGTTATGCTAGCTCAATGTAAAGCGGAGGTTAACCCGACGACGGTTTGGAGGTACAATCCCTACTCCCGTGTCGTCTAACCAAAGGTTACGAGGAGTCAGCACTACACAACCCGTCATGATAACCATACAAGTACCAAATTCGTACATAAGCCGGCAGAAACCTCGGCAAGATATAATCAATGATATGCCGGCAACATCCTCGGCCATATCCCCAGGTCCTTGCTATCTAATCATGACATAGCAAGCAATCCCACAATATAAGTCATCGCTATCTCAATGTAGCGTCTAGACCGGCACATACCTCGGTCAACTCATGTACTCACTATTTATGATCAAATAATAGTAAGCAATCCCACAATATAATTAATCGCTATCTCAATATAGCGTCTAGACCGGCACATACCTCGGTCAACTCATGTCTTTACTATTCATATTTAATTAATACTAATATACCTAGCCAACGCTAGTCAATTCATATTTAACACATAGCCCTAAGCTAATCACATAAGAATACCCAAAGCGTACTAGCATGCTGGACGTATCCACAAGCAAAGTAGAGGTCAAGTCTCACTTACCTCGAATTCCGGTTCAAAGCTAGGAAGCAAATCTCCTTTCATGCTCTTCTTGTCCTCGGGGAACTTTCCTCTAAGTCTTATGATTATACACGTTTTGAACCTTCCAATATCGCCTCCAAATCGCCTCCTTTGAATAAAAATTCGGTTCCCCAAATCAGTCCCGAAATGACCCCTTTTATAGCAGTTTTTACCACTGAAACAGCCTCTATTCCAATAATTATAACTTTTGATAGGAATGTCCAAATGACCTGAAACCGGTGCCATTAGAACCACAACTCAAAGGGCTACAACTTTCATGTTTTGAGTGTTTCCTAATTCCTTACGGATTAGCCGGAAAAATGCCATATTTCCGGCTGCTCGCAATAGAAACAGTAGCAGAAAACAGCAGAAAAATCCGAACTGTTTTGGGTCCAAACGGGACCTTACGAAGCTCGGAATGACCCCAAATTTTGCACACAAGTCATAAAATACTTGTGTGACATGCTCGTCAAGACGGAACTCAATTCAGACCTCCAGAACTCAAAAAGTGGGTCCCACGGCAAAGGTTCAATTTTCGACTTTCGCCAAAATAGCGAAATTTAACCAAACGACCTCGGAATCCAATTCCGAAAGTTGCTACAAGTTACAAATGACTATACGAACCTAACAGAACTTTCGGATCTCTCATCGGAGCTCATTTGCTCAAATCGAGCTCGGAAACCTCTTTTAACTCTTTTAAACTTCCGAAACGGGGACTTTATCAAAAGTCCTATCAAACGAGGTCCCTTTTCAATTTTGAAGGTTGCTACATATCATAAATGACGAGACGGACCTAACGGTGCGCTCGGATTTTCCATCGGGGTTCGTTTACTCAAAACGACCTATCGAAACCCCAAATTCCTTTTCGGAATTTCATAAACGGATCCTTTTCTCGAAAACCTATCAAACGGACTCCGTTTTGACTCAGATTTCACAGACGGGTCATAAATGACCTAACGGAGCTTTTGGGACTGTCGACACGCAAATCGAGGTCCCGGATCCCGTAACGACTATTTGAGGGTCGTTACAGGCAATCCCATAACAAAATCCATAAAATATCCATCCTCGAGCTAGTAGGGATAGGGAGGGGAGTGTACAAACCATGGGTTCGACTTGGACTTAGCATGTTTGCAATCCAAACAAGCATTGTATAGTCACTCAACTTGGAACCCCATCTTTGGCCAATGGAATTGCTCCATGAGAATGGCCAAGGTTTTGTTTCGGCCAAGGTGACCCAAGCCCTCACAATGTGCTTCACGAACAAGCAACTCCCTCCATGAGGACTCGGGCACACAAACTCTACCATTCTTAAAGATATAGCCATCAACCCATTGGTACTTCTCAACTCTTTCTCCCTTCTCAAGAGCTTCATGAATGCTCTTTAGCTTAGGGTGTTGAGTATACATAAACTTAATACTTTCAAAACCCATGAGCTTGGAAGAAAGAGTTATGGCTAGTGCAAACTTCCTAGAAAGTGCATCAGCCACAACATTATCTTTCCCTTTCTTGTAATGAATCACATAGGGAAAAGACAATGAACTCCACCCATTTGTCATGTCTTTTGTTCAACTTCTCTTGGCCTCTAAGATGTTTGAGTGACTCATGGTCACTCTTAATCACAAATTCCCTAGGACATAGATAGTGTTGCCAATGAGCTAGAGCTCTCACTAGGGCATACAACTCCTTATCATACGTAGAGTATTTAAAGGTTGCACCCTTCAACTTCTCACTAAAGTAGGCAATGGGTTTCCCTTCTTCCATAAGAACACCCCCAATTCCCACTCCTGAGGCATCACATTCAACCTCAAAAGCCTTCCCGAAGCCGGGCAATTGCAACAAAAGGGCAGTACTCACTCAACCTACGTTTCAACTCTTGGAAAACCTTATCTTGAGGCTCTCCCTAAACAAAGGTTTGTTCTTCTTCACCAACTCGGTGAGTGGTGCGGCAATAGTGCTAAAGTCTCTAACAAATCGCCTATAGAAACTAGCAAGGCCATGGAAACTACTAACATGAGATACGGTAGTAGGAGTTGGCCAATCTCTAATGGCTTCAACCTTGGACTCATCTACTTCTACACCATTAGAACTAACTACAAAACCAAGAAAGACAACTTTTTCAACACAAAAGGCACACTTCTTAAAATTGGCATAGAGCTTTTCGGCTCTTAGCACTTCAAGAACTTGATTCAAGTGGCCAACATGGTCATCTATTGATTTTCTATATATCAAAATGTCATCAAAATAGACAACCACGAATTTGTTGATGAAGGGCTTCAAGACATGGTTCATCAACCTCATGAAAGTACTACGTGCATTGGATAGGCCAAAGAGCATAACTAACCATTCATAGAGACTGAACTTGGTCTTGAATGCGGTTTTCCACTCATCACCCGATTTCATTCGAATTTGGTGGTAACTGGACCTAATGTCTATCTTTGAGAAGATTCTTGACCCACTTAATTCATATAACATATCATCAATACGAGGTATGGGATGTCGATACTTTACCATGATTTTGTTGACCGCACGACAATTCACACACATCCTCCATGTCCCGTCCTTCTTTGGCACAAGAATGACCGGTACAACACACGGACTCAAGCTTTCACGAACCAAGCCTTTTTTGAGCAACTCATCCACTTGCTTTTGTAACTCCGTGGTATCCTCGGGATTGCTCCTATAGGCCGGCTTGTTTGGGATTCGGGACCCCGGGACAAAGTCTATTTGATGCTCGATCCCCCTCAATGGAGGAAGACCACTCGGCATATCTTCCAGGAACATGTCCTCAAATACCTTCAAAACATTCTCAATAGCACTAGGCAAAGGGTTAGGGTTAGAAGAATAATCACAATCAGAATTTAGAACCAT
Organism: Petunia secreta; assembly: GCA_029990175.1. Lineage (NCBI taxonomy): Eukaryota > Viridiplantae > Streptophyta > Magnoliopsida > Solanales > Solanaceae > Petunia > Petunia secreta. The sequence continues at coordinate 26,680,071 of JARKIP010000003.1, forward strand.
ACCTTTGTGCACTAGGCAAATGAGCATTTTGGTGCCATCATTACCTCTCAAGTATTCACCTGGTTGAATCATGGCACAAATGTTACCGGTGATAGATGGTGGAGTGGTAGGGCTCTTGGCCAAAGGCTTAGTCACCATAGGGGACTTAGCTTTAGCCGCTTCTTTCAACTTCCTCATGCGCCTATAGTCATCACTCACTTGCTTTGGCTCGGCCATCATGTACCACATCTTATCATATTGCCAAGGCCTACCAAACAAGAGGTGGCAAGCTTGCATTTGCACCACATCAAACATTAGCTCGTCTTGATAGTTCCCAATCTTGAACTTTATCAAGACTTGCTTCACCACCTTCAACTCCCCACATTCACTCAACTACTATAATCGGTAGGGGCTTGGGTCTTTAAGGGTAGGCAATTTCAATTGTGAAACCAAAGATTGGCTCACCACATTAGCACAACTACCCGAATCAATAATCATGGAGCACACTTGTCCCTTCACCCTACACCTAGCATGGAACAAGTTCTCCCTTTGCACATCCACCTCCTCCTCACTCATCATGGCACTCAAACTACGTCGTGCCACCAAGAACATGTTAGGGTCATCACCTTCCACCGCTTCCTCTTCTCCCTCAACTACCTCACGCCCCTCAACAACATCACCCTCGTGCTCACTTTCTTCCTCATACACCAACCCATCATCCATGATTATTTTTTGGATGGGGCAATCTTTGGCAAAGTGCCCATATCCCTTGCACTTGTGGCATTAGAAAGAAGAAGGAGAAGGAGTATTTAAATGAGTTTTAGAGTTACCTCCCACTTCTTTGAAGTCACTTCTTGGAGTAGCCTTCTCAAAAGGCTTCTTCACATTTCGAATTCCACTAGCACTACTTGTGTTTGGGATTTTCCATTTTTTAGGTCGAGTCATTGGAGTAGAAGTAGTACTCCTATAGCGGGGAGCCTTCTCTTCCTTGAGCCACTTTTCGGCCTCAACCGCGGGATCACAAACATCTTGAAAAGAATGAAAGATGTGTAACCTCAATTGAGAAGCAATTTCCCAATTTAAGCCATTCTTGAATCGGATGATAGCTTGCTCCTCATCTTCCGTTTCCATGTCAAGGGCCATTCGGTTCATTTCAAATTCATTGAAGTACTCATCAACCGATTTGAAGCCTTGTTTCAACTCATAAAGCCTCTTGAATTGTTCTTTCCGGTACTTAGGTGTCACATATTTAGTGCTCATCACTTCTTTCAATTCTTCCCAAGCAATGTTCAGTGACATCCCAACTCTTCTTCTTGACTTCTTGACGGATTCCCACCAAGTGGAAGCATATGACTTAAATGAAGCAATGGCATAAATAGCTTTCTTCTCCTCGGACATGTCATTTTTATCAAACACCCGCTCCAACTGAACCTTCCACTCTAAGAACTTCTCCGGATCACTAGTCCCTTTGAAAGGTGGGATAGTGATCTTCACACTATTTAGGTTGTTGTCACGACCTCCATGATTTGGTTCCGTTTGACCCCCATAGTAGTCATCAACTTCATCATACTTACGCCTCAAGTTCCTTCCCACATAAGCCCTTGGAGGTCCACGACCTTGCCCACTACCTCTATCCATTCCCTGGCCTCCATTCATTGCCCTCCTATTTGGATATGGAGCATCAAAATCATCATAGTTGTCACCAAGTCCGGGGCCCTCCCCTTCTTGAGCCTCAAAAACTTGCTCAAGGGGTGTTATGTTTCTATGGGGCCTCATGACTGGAACTTCACCTTGGGGATTGCCCAAGGGTTAGGTATTGCCCAACATTCTTTCACCAGCGAGAGCTTCTTCTCTCAACTGTTGTTGACGAGCTAGCTCGGCAAATTGTTTCGGCTTCACGGTTGAGCCATCACTTGTGCCTTCTCCAGCATCTTTGTGGACACTCGGGGTCCTTTCTCTTTCAAAGGTCTCCATTTTTAGGTTTAGAGCCTTCACCTCGGCCAAGAGAGTAGCCAAGATGCTTGTTGGGATCTCAACGGTATCTTTTCCTTTTTCTTCCGCCATGTACCTACAAGCAATCAAAAACAAGAAAAGAGATTAGAATATAAGTCCTCACGTACTCCCTCACTTTTGAATATCACTCGGGTACACTCAAGTTTGGGATAGGTTCACTCGTGCTTGATTCAAAAGGCTTCCTCGGAGTTGATCAACCTCCTCAACAGCCAAACTATTCCACAAGTTCCAAGTGCTCTTCGAGAAGAGTGGAGTTAATGGGACTCTATGGACGTTCGGCTTTATAAGTGCGCACTTGAGGCAAATTGTACTACGAGGCTTCTTTGAATTCTACTCTCATCTAAGCACGAATATCCTAATCGCTCAATGAACTAGTATTAATCTAGTAAAAGTGTTACTCTAAAAGTACTAGCCGGAAGCAATGGAAACAAATGAAACAAGAAAACCTACAAAAAACTACCCCAATAACCCCTTACAGGGATGGGTGCCCGCCCTGCCTCAGTGGGTAGGCGCTCCGCCCACTGGGTGCTTGAACAAGTTTCAAGAATGTGTTCTTGGTTCTTTGCACCCAATTTTCCTATAGTTTTTCAAGTTTTTTTCAATTCTAATGATACCCAAAGATGTATATGATGATTCTAAACAATTCCCAATAGGTCTTATCCCCAAACAAACAACAACAAATCGATTTTTGAGTTGGAAGCAACATTTTCTAGGGTTTGGAAAATTTTGGGAATTTGAATCTTCAAATTTTGAAATACATCACCAAATCATGAAATTTTGGTACCAAAAGAACGGGAATCAAACATAGAACAAACTCCAATTATTTATGTCAACACCTATTCAACAACAAGCTTCAAGCAAGAAATTTTAAGCAACTCTTGGTTTTTTCAACTTTGGAGATTTGATTTTTAAGATTTTGATTCACAACTTTAAATCGTGTTTTGAGGGTACCCAATCAACGAGAATATGATAACAAACAATCCCCGATATCAAAATCAAAGGAATCATCATATCCAAGAACATCTAGCAATTTTTTTTGTTGTGATTTTCAAGTTTTTGGATTTTTTTCTTTTTAAATAAAACAATAACAAGAACATAAACAACAACAAGAACAAGATAAAGGCACGATGAACAAGGAACGAGGGTTTGTAAGAACAAAACTCGAGCCTTGCTCTGATACCAACTGATAAGGAAAAAACTACGGAAGCGATAAACACGATAAAAAACGAGACGAGATGAGACGAGACTCACACGATTGTTCAAGTAGCAATGAAGAACAATGTTTCGTTACACCCCAAACGAAGGTCAAGCTCACCTACACTATGCAACTATCCTCAAGAATCACGAGGTCCTTGCAAATAGAATGATCGGAGAGGTTTGAGGTTCAACTTGGAATCTTCCAATTGAATTCAAGCCAAAATTACAAGGTTTCAAGAGACAGTATCTCATGTGTTTTTGTGTATTCCAAGTAGTGCAATGAATTCAAGACATAATGAAGACTCTTATAGTTTTCTACAATATGAAATGAAAGGTCTAAAATACCCCTAAAGTGGGTTAAAATAATAGAAGTAAGTTAGGGCTAAAGTTGGAATTACACAACAAAAGATAGGAAAATTCGTATGGCTTGCAACATGGGGGAGGCACTCTACCTTTCCCTTCAGGGCGCCCGCCCTATGTCTCAGTGTTGTGCTTAGGGCGCCCGCCTCTGCAGAGGGGCGCTCCGCCCTACCAAAATCCACAGAGTGGACAATTCCACACTTAGCCAAATTTCGACCCTCTTTTAAGTAGGCGGTCCGCCCACTTCAAGGGGCGCTCCGCCTCCTACTGTGAAGTGTTGGGTGCCTCAAAATGAGCTTGGGGTGCCCTTCCTTGTAGCCTAGGCGGTCCTCCTTCAATGGTGCTCCAATGCATGATCTTCAAGTCGCTTCCGGAGCTCCCATCGTCCATATCCATGCCTTTCCATATCAAGTGAAGGTGAGCATCATGGATTGCTTTGGCTTGATTTCTAGTAAAGGGTCTTGTGGTGGTTTGCCCCGCATCATCGTCCCTCGCCTAGCACTAAGTGTCACTCCTGCACGCCCTGTGCAATCCTTAAACTTGGCCCTCGCCTTGTGCCCTAACACTTGGCTATGCTTGGCCCGAGTAGGACAACTCTTAAACGCTTGGCCCTTGTCATGTGCATCTTTCAAATGATACCTTCCAATGTCTCCTGACATTAGCAAGCATAGCCCTCATATTATGCTTTCCTTCTAAGTAGTGCAGCGTCACCTCACGACTGCACGTCCAGGCTAACGAGTCTTTGCTTGAAGGCTGAACCCCAGCCATGCTCACAAGTCAATACACGAGGCTCTTGGTAGCTCATCGAGTACTCAATAGGCACAAAGTTCCTTATCCATAGACAGCCCGCGGGAATTAGTCTTTCCTCCCATCAAGCCTCTACCGCCACTTGTGCGCCCAATGCCGACCCTATTTCCACTTGCCGTCCATATAGTTGCCTGGCTCGTATAAATACCTGGAACACTACTCTGAGATATCCAGACAGGCCCTTGAGGTCGTTCCTCGAGGCAGTTCACTTGGTGTGACTTCCCGGCAAAGTCCACGGGGAGGGCTGGTAGGATGTCACCATGTCTTGTCCCCTTATATATGTCTTAAAGAGAAAAACTAAATGTCTCAGCAGTTGACATCCTTTGTCCCGAGAATCATACAATGACTTCTCTCTGAACTCCGACATCCAAATAAGGCGTCGTTTGTTCCTAAAGATTCCTCTTGACTTCCTTCAACCTCCATGAAGTTTCATCCCATTCCCATACTCGTGGAAAGAGATATAGCCCTCGGAAGATCAACATAATTACGACAATGCCATGACTCCTTGGCTAAGTCAAGCCCATAGACAAACGAACTCCGAACGACCCTAAACTTGGTGAGCACACTTTATAGCATCTTAGGAATAAGGCCTTCACCCTATATTCCAAGATTCCCGCTATAGCTCCAAAACATGCGGCATTGACACTCGTTGCGCGCACACGGCTTGCCCACGCATGAGTGACACTCGTCTAGTGCCTTGCTGGCCCTCGTAAGGTAATGGCGCTCGCTTAGGCAAACGCATGGTAAGATCTTCTCCAACGAATGTGTATTTACGAGGAGAGGTCAAAGTACAATGTTGAAAAACCTAGGTATAAACTATAGCACGGACAACAAATAGAAAGGCAATCCAAACTTTACAGTCCAAAAAAGTAGTCAAATCGTAAGGCAAAGTAGTTGGTAAAAAAGATGGTTGGTGTCAAAACGTGGAGATCAGTAGCAGCTTGCTCTCACTTCTTATCCCCTCCATCAACACGCTCATTATTCCGTTCTACCACCGTCACTTTTTGCCAATTCAAGGTTTACAGTTCCATCAAAATGTCAGGTGAGCAAATCGTGGAACATGTGGTGCTCTTCAAAGCAAAACCAGATGTTGACCCTTCAAAGCTTATCGCCATGGCCAACAACCTTAACACCTTAACTTCTCTTAACCAAGTGGTACACCTCAGCGCTGGTCCCCTTATACGCGACAGATCTTCCTCTTTCTCCTTCACTCACATCCTTCATTCTCGCTATAAGTCTAAATCTGACTTAGCCGATTACTCCGCACACCCTGCCCACGTCAGCGTTGTGAAAGAATACGTCTTGCCTGTAGTTGATGACATCATGGCCATCGATTGGATCCCTACGAATTTCTCCGGCCCCAGTGTTGTCCCGCCTGGTTCGACCATGAGGGTTACGTTTCTTAAACTGAAGGAAAATTTGGGAGAAAATGAAAAAGCACAAGTGTTGAGTGAGACAAGTTTCCTGGGATTGAACAGTTGAGTGTTGGCAACAACTTTTCTCCCGGTAGAGCCAAAGGTTTTACTATTGCTTCCATTGCTGTTTTCAAAGGACTAAATGAATTGGAAGGTTTGGAGTCGTTAACGGAGCTGGCGAATGAGCAGAAAGAGAAAGTTAAGGATTTTTTGGATGGCGTTGTTGTTGTGGATTATGCTCTTCCTTCTACTCAATCAGCTAACCTTTGAGAACAATGCAGTTTTCCCTCTGCAATTGAGGTTATTCTTTGCCTCTTACTGCACTTAATTTCCCTTTGACGATGACTTGTGCTTAAACATAGCTAATAAATTCAGTTGTCGAATTGCACTTTCTTGCATCTTGAATTTTTTTAGAAGAAGCTGTCTTTCTATGGCATGTTTATAGTTTTTTTTTTCTCTCTCTCATGCTAGTTGTTCAATCTAGTGCTAATTTTCCCATAAATGTGTAGCTTCTTTAACCTTGCTCAGTGGTGATTGCTGTATGCACTGCAGTAGTGATATGTTAATGTGGTCAAGAACATTGATTATTGTCCCTGACAGTGTATGCCGGATTTGTATGGTTGTTTGTCAGATTGGTGGATAACTCAGGCTATAATGCTTGGAATGACTAAGCTTATCAAAACGGGCAAAAAATACTCTGGAATAACTAAAAATAAAATCATGGTAAAAAAACTACCCATATTTTGATTATGCATATCTAGTAACAGTAAATAATATAAAGAATGGTGCCCAAGGCTTTCTAGTGGTAAAACGCAGCGCGCCCTGTCTTGGTTAGGTGCAGCTCATCGGTTCAAATGCTGTCCAAGAAAAAAGCCTGATATTTTAGTGGGGAAGGTGGAGGGGGGCATTGTCCGTCAAGTTTCGAACATGCGCCAGTGGTTATCGATGATTTTTGTGTTTAAAAAAAAATCATTTAGCCTTTATCTAAAAAAATCATTTAAAAGATTGTTTCCCTATAGAACATCAACATAGTTGAAAACGATTTGAATATCATATAATGTAAAAAGCTTGCTGCACGTGCAAAATTTCAAGTATTAAGGTAAGTAATTTTGTCTCTTTGAACCTTAGCACATACAAAAGCCTGGTATTTAAGTGGAGAAGTGAAGAGGGGTTGGCCCATTATCCATCGAGCTTCTGAATAGTGTGCCACTGGTCCTCGAGGATATTTCAGTTATAAAAAAAGTTAAGATGACTTGTTTGTTAAATCCAAATTTGATGCAATGCAGAATATAATTTATGTAAGTTGTAGAAACACAAATTGTGGTAACACTATCGCTCCACGATACAAGCGTGTGTAGCTCTAGCGTAACGTCAACTAGCAATCAGAACCCTTCTGTAATCAATCTGCAACCACATGCTATCGGCTAGTGTCAATTTTCTGAAAATAGCATTATATTATTCATATTTTGGCTAATTTATAGCTAAGTCACAATACCCAACCCTTGTGGTTTCATGTCTTAATTTCAGTTCGTCCAGATTGGGTTATTCTATGCCATGAGTAACTCAAATCCATCAATATTCGACCAATGATAACCCATTGATATCATATAATTCATAGACAACTTCATGGATTTTCCTGATCACCTTTACTCTAGTTTTTTAAACTCTTAATCTCATTCCAATTAGTTTACCTAAGGTATATTGAAGTCAAATTTTTAAGTTTTGAGTCTAGAAAGTTGCTCGAGTTTTTTTGTTCCAATTCTTAATCTCATCCCAATTCATCAAAAATACATCTCGCTGGTAGTCGCTGGCATCATGGCTGTCAATTGCGTTCTGACTGATATCTCTGGCCCAAGTTATGTGCCACCTGGTTTTGCAATGAGAACGATTTTTGAATTGAACAAAATTTTGAGTGATAATGAAAATGTGCAAGTTTTAAGTGTGGTTGGAGGAATTATGGGGAAGGTCTTTTCAATTGAAGAGTTGACTGTCGGGGAGAATTTGTCCAGCTAGGGTGAAAGGTTTTCAATTACGGTTTTCAAAAGAAGTGAATGAATGGAAGCTTTGGGAGTTGCAAATGGAGCTGGCGAATGACCAGAAAGTGAAGGTTAGGGATTTTCAGAACGGTGTTGTTGTGGTGGATTATTTAGTTCCTTGTACTCAATCAGCTAGCCTTTGAGACGAGTTGAGTTGTTTCTTGGACTGGGCTTAGCAACCTAGGTTATCCCTGCCTCTTTACTTTTAGTTTCCCTCGGTGCTTAAGCCAAATTGCTTTATAGGGGTGTGACGATGATTTTAACTTTAAATATGGCTAATTAGTTCACTTACATATCCTCGTTTAAATAGACTTGTTTTGCATCTTGAACTTTTGGTTAGGTGTCTTTTCCTGGTGTTTCTATAGCATTTTCCCATGCTAGTTCTTATAAAACTAATTAAAAAAAGAAGCATTTCTCAATGCTAGTCATTCAATTTACTATCAACTTTCTCATTAAAGTTTAGCTTTTATAGCCAATTGGCCATACTTAATGGTGATTTTCTGTACACAATGCAATAGAGAGATAGACCGAAGAAGAAATGGGCCGAGGTGATTAGACAGGACATGGTCCAGATCCAGATTACCGAGGACACGGCCCTAAATAGAGGAAACATGGAGGTTGAGGATTAGGGTAGAAGGTTAGGTAGTAGTCGAGTGCCTTTTCCCTTAGTGGATGTAGTATTATGTATATATATATATGATTTCCATTTTAGTCTTCGCCTTTATATCTTCTGTTATTATTTGTTTGTTTCGGATATGCTTTAATTTTAACATTCTCTTCAGCATGATAATACTGACTTGACTTTCAAAATTGTTTTCAAAAACTGTTTTCTAATATGTCTTTCCTAGCCGTTGGTCTATCGGAAACAGCCTCTCCGCCTTGGTGGGGATAAGGTCTGCGTACATCTCACCCTTTCCAGACCCCACTTGTAGGATATACTGGGTATGCTGCTACTGTTGTTGTTGTTGTTGTAATGCAATAGAATCGTACTACCCAGATCTGGAGTCTGGAATCTGGTAACACAATCCTTATTGCATGATGAAAATCATTGATGAGCTCGTAGAATGATGGAAATTGTTGATTATTACAAATTGTCAACTTGTTCTATCATTACCAGTTATTATTTGGACCCATGAGAAAATTTTGGCCTGCCAAACTGAGACCTTGTTAATATTTGGCCTACTTGGCCCGCCAAGCTGAGACCTTGTGCACTAGCCCTTGTGTCATTACCTAGGAGTTTGTACCAATCACCCAGCCTTTTCCAGAATGTTTTACCCCAATGACAATCACTATTGATGTTAAAGGTTTTTCCTCTGCAATGCTGCGAACCCAAATAATTGGGTGTGTCATTTTGAAAATCTGAATCTTCTGAAGTATTGATTTATAAAGATGATACTAACTAGTTAGGATTAAACTAGTTACCCGTGTAGGGATAAATTTGAAATTTAAGAGAACCCAATTTTCTCTTGAAGATAAATTATTTTGTATTGGGAAGGATTTGATTAGAACGAAGATACGGAAGATTAGATATAGCTAAATCCAAGTGATTTGGGATTAAGGCATGGTTAGATTGATGGAGTCTATTGAAATTTGACACTTCTATGTTGATTAGTAAAATTCCCTGCATTTAAGGCCAAAAGAGGTCCTTGTAGTCATGCAAATTGAGAAATGAGGAGTCATTAATCAGATGGTATGTTTCCCCAATGAAATTTCGCACAGCGCGAGTCAATTCTTATCCTTGAATAAAATGCTTTTCTTTCACAATAATAAGTATCCTGGATTTGACATCTCTAGGTCCGAGAGAAATTCCGTGTCTCCAGCTATCTATCAGTAGTCGTTGATGTGTTTCTTTGGGTGATCTGCATCTAGATAAGCACGACCGTCTTAACCTAATAAGTCATTAAAGATAGAAGAGTAGTCACCACCTGCTGTTTTACAGGGAATAGTAATTTGTGAACATAAAGAACTGAATGCAGGCAATCCTTTTTGACTACTTGCATTAGATGTGCTGACTTCTCTCATTATAGTTTATCAAGGTTAACTGTCATGATCTTAAAGTCAGTCACTTTGTATGCTCCTCATGAAACACTGTTTAGGAACTTAGTATTGGGTAACAATTGTATTGTTCCAATGCAACATATCACAAGAACATAAGGACCTTCTTTGTTGTTTCTGATTTTAATTTACAAGAAATTCTTTGTGGTGCATCTTTCCCGCCGTTCTTTACCGTGTCATTTATGGATGTACTATAATACTGCTTTCAGTTTATGCCTTCTTTGGTCTTGCTCCCTTCTACACTTCCCACTCTCTAAGCTAGTCTCATTCATGTATTCTCTCTTTCTTTTGGTATAATTTGAGTGGCAGCAATCCCAGTCTCGTTAGTGGCAGCACTTCCCAGTCTCTCTGCTGGTCCCCTTATACGCGACAGACTTTCCTCTTTCTCCTTCACTCACATCCTTCATTCTCGTTACAAGTCAAAAACTGAATTAGCCTGTTACTCTGCACACCCTGCCCACGTGAGTGTTGTTGAGGAATACGTCTTGCCTATAGTTGATGACATCATTGTCATCGATTAGATTCCCACGAATTTATCAGGCCCGAGTGATGTGCCGCCTGGTTCTGCCATGAGAATGACGTTTCTTTAATTGAAGGAAAATTTGGGGGAAAATGAAAACTCACAAGTGTTGAGTGCGGTTGGCGGAATTAAAGAGAAGTTTCCGGGGATTGAACAGTTGAGTGTTGGGGAGAACTTTTCTCCGGGTAGGCGGAAAGGTTTTACTATTGCTTCGATTGCTGTTTTCAAAGGAGTAAATAAATTGGAAGGTTTGGAGTCGCTAACGGAGCTGGCAAATGAGCAGAAAGACAAGGTTAGGGATTTTGTTGATGCTTTTGTTATTGTGGATTATGCTGTTCCTTCTACTCAGTCGGCTAACCTTTGAACAATGCAGTTTTTTCTCAGCAATTGGGGTTATTTTCCAGAAAGTCATCTTTTTTACTATATCGCTACCAAACACAAGTAAATTAGTAAAAACTCACATATTTCCCAAGAAATTATTTTCCATAGAAAATATTTTCTTTTGTACCAAACACACCCATAATGTCTCTTTCTTTGGGCATAATTTGAGTGTAGTATCATTTAAACACACAGAGAAGAGGGGTTTATTTGGATTCAGGGAGCTGCCTGATGTTCTTGGATGCTAGGCTGCTTTACAACAAAGACTAGTGCATCCTTGCAACTCTCTCTGGATGTTTCAATTACAAAACCTTCTCTGTGATCCAAGTATTGTATTAGGAGCGGATCTAGGATTTGAATACTACAGGCAGGTCTGAGTGTGGAATTCTACTGCAATCCATCTAATTTACTGGGTTTGAAGTTTATTATTTGTACTTAGTGGATTTTTTAACACCTATACGTGGCTCGAGCCAAATTGAGTTTGGATGAACCCGTAAACTATGCTATAGGCACAGCTGTAATTAGGACTAAACAAAAAGAATTCCCAACTCCATTATTAGCATCCAGATTCAACTTATTTGATATGAGTTAGTGAGTTGAATCATTACAGAAATAGATATGAATCAATACAATCTGACTAGTTTTCTTCTTTAGACCAGAGGCTTTAAGATATTTTAGTAATTCGAAAACAAAAATATTGATAAGAGTGAGGAGTAAACGGCAAATTATCTTATTGAGTACTGTGTTTTTTAGTAGCAGCACATTTTTATGCGTGTTGGTACATATGTGAAAATAATTTTAAGTTGCTGACAGTATCAGAAAGAAGTTACTCTTGGGGAAGCCCAATTTTGGATCGTTACTGTATGCAATTTAATCACCATCTTAGCAGACAGTTAGCTCACTCTCAAAATGAAGATTAAAAAGTGTAATTAGAGTTAGTTTTGTTAATTAGACGGTAAGCTTTACAGAATTATCGACCGCCACTTGTCGATCCTCTAATTTTGAAGCGTTAACGTATGCAAGTTAATCCCCTTTTTAGCAGACAGTTTGGTCACTCTCAAAATGAAGATTAAAAAGTGTATTAGAGTTAGTTTTGTTAATTAGACGGTAAGCTTTACAGAATTATCGATCACCACTCGTTGAAGTACTTGTATACTCTTACTACTATTTTTATGGAAAGTACGTCTACTCTAATTAATATTCTTCAAGTTAAAAATCTCTAACCAAATGTAATCTCTAGGGATCAACTATATTCCAACTACTTTCTTAAATTTTCCAGTTCCTTCTGAGAATTTTTATCTTTAACTGCAGAAAAATTTAAAGGCAATTATAAATTATATTTATGATATTTATCGGACATTTTAGGTGATAGAGGTGCCTTCTCAATTATGCGCTACAGCAAGATAAACGCCTAGTATTAATCAACATCTTCACTTTTGGTTTGAGATTATCTTTTGTTTTGCAAAGATGGTAACAACACTTTCGTTTAGTATGGTACTTAGGAAACTCCTATAAATAGTTCCAACATTCTTATTGCATTATCAACGTTAAAATTCAATTAACTCTCTTAACCTTTTGGGTTAGAAAAATAATATATCTTCACCTTTTACAAAACACGCATCGTAAAGTACTCAGTATTATTATGTGAAAATCGGTAAGTCTGACCTAACTGTCCTATAATACTCTTTTTTTTTTGTGAAAGTACGATATATTATATATATTACATGAGGCTAGCAACAGGCATAACTACCTGTTGTGCATCATAGTTGCCAAGAGAGGCCAAAATATTACATGCTTCTAGAGAGAGATGTCTAGGGTACAGGCACCCTTTAGAGTCATTTGAATACAGAGATAATAGATTAGTAGTAGTGGGTTCAACAAAAACTATTTGAGAAGTAGATTGGCTATGATCAAGTCCCATTTTTGCTAGCTGGTCAGCCACCTTGTTTCCCTCTCTAAAGCAGTGTCTAAGCTCCACCATTTCCATTGTTTCCATCAGCTTTCTGCAGTCACAAAGTAAAGCACAAGTATTAGTGTTAGTTTCTTTTAGTGTAGCAACAACTTCAGAGGAATCAGTTTCTATTATGATGGGATAGAGCTGATGCTCTTTAATAATATTCAATCCATGCCAAAGAGCCAAGTATTCCACATGGACAGTTTGGGTTGAGTAAATATGGTTATGAAAACCTAACACCCAATCACCTTTGTGGTTGCGAATAACACCACCAGTTCTTCCCTTGTTCCTTTTACTAGCTCCATCAATGTTTAATTGTAGGAAGCCTCTAGGGGGTAGATGCCATTTTATATTCAAAGTAATGGAAAGGGGTTGGGCAGAGGGTTTTTGAGTTATGAGATTATATTCCATAGTGCGCTTATGGATCAAAGTAAAAGAGACTTCGTTGGAAAAGTTGTTGTGATGATTGTTGTTACGATTGGTCCAAATATTCCAAAGGAGGAAAGAAAAGAAAGTGTTCCAAGAATAATAGTGAGGGACATTTAGGATTGATGTGGAGATTGGACTATATATCCTTAACATGCTTACAGAAGAAGAAGAAGATATGAGAAAGACTTTCATCTTCATTAGGGCAAGAGGGACATTTAGGATCTATATTGATACCTATATGGTGAAGATATTTTCTAGATGGGAGTCTATCATGGTAACATAACCAGAGAAAATATTTGATTTTTTTTAAAAAAAAAAATACTTTGACGCTCGCAAATAGCTATTAATACCCTTTCATCTGTTGTATGAAATAGAAAACCCATTTGAATTACCTATTTAGGTGGTCTTCAAATGTTGAAATATCAAATCATAGATAAACTACATTAATATTCGAAACTGTTAAGTGTTAATTTTCAAGGTACTTATGATTTCGAAACTTACATAATTAGGCATTTGAAATCTCCGATCAGTGGCGGGAGGGGTTTCAACATATACGTAGTATACATGCATAAAAATAATTTTCCTATCTATACAGTATAATTTTCGGGTAAAAGCGTATTATTTGACACCTCTTGAACAAGAATAGCTCTGCCATTGTTTTTGGTAGAGATATTTCCTCTTTAATAGACTACATAATGCAAATTTGGGTCAGTAGGTTCCACATACCAAAAAAGGTTATACCATAAAAAACGATCGGCTCAATTCTATTCACAAATTAATGAGGTCCTAAGCTCTTAAGTGATGAATTTCAGTTGCGGATGATCTTTTACCATCTTCACGCAAAAACATGCGGTGCCGCCACACTACTAGAAAAAGAGTAAAAAGCTACAGAATGGTTGGAGACGGAATTCCCTCTCCAATCAGTTAGAGAGGGAATTCCGTCTCCAATCAGTGTATTGAGTATAAAATTAATTAAATTGTTTAGAGTTGGAGACGGAATTCCGTCTCCAACCAAACAGCAAAAAAGGTGTCAGTGATTGGAGACGGAATTCTCTCTCCAATCAACTGACACATTTTCTGCTTTTTGGTTGGAGACGGAATTCCGTCTCCAACTCTAAATAATTCTCAATTAAAGCGGGCTCCAAAATATTCAAATTTTCCAAAATCCTCCACCCCCATTTTCTCCAAAACCCTTCAACAACTCACTCAGTTCTTCTCTTCCTTTCATTTAACAAAAATCATGGGTATGTCCGCTCTCTTTTCATTTTCTTCTTTCTCTCTTTTGCATTGGAATTTAACTATTTTTTTTCTTTTTTGTTTCTACTCTTGCAGCCAAGGTTAAGAGGAGGCGAGTAGGGAAAAATCAATAGTTGGTATAGAATATGAATATTCAGATATTGCACTTGCACATTGTTGATTATCATAAGAACAACAATCTATCCTCCACCATAGTCCACAAATCAAAGTCTTCAGATACGAGGAAGTTCTGCATCTGTATTTTCCACCACCCATAATTTGCACCGTTGATTAAGGTAGAACGGGTTTGACACTGTCCTTCAGCCACTGTGTTTGGTGTACTCATTTCCATCTTTTTTATACCAATTATTGTCCAGATGCGCCCAAGACATAAGAAAGGGGGTCGAATTGGAGCTTGTGTGAATTTTGCTGAAGCTGTTTCTTCACTAGTTTTCAGTGGGGTTGATTGTAGAGTTAACATACTTAGAAGGAATAGATTTGAGATCAGGTGATTCAGCAAGTGTTTTCATAGTAACTACTGGTTGAATAGGAGCAGTAAGTACTTCAGGCATATAATAAAAATAATATATATAATTTATGTTGGAGAGGGATTCCCAATCCCTCTCCAAATGCAAAAGTTAGTGGTGTCAGTGTGTCAGCTACTTTTGCATTTGGAGACGGAATTCCGTCTCCAAGTTGTCCAACGACGCGCTTAAAAGCGAAGGACGCGCAGAGATAGAATTCCGTCTCCAAACACCTTTCAGAGAGGGAATTCCGTCTCCAAACTGTGACGCAAATCAATTAATTTCTAGTAGTGCCATGAGCTATGTTATTAACAATAATGATTTCATAGACAAGATTATTAGTTCAAGAATAAGTTGTCCCTCTATCAGATTTTTTCATGGCCTTAGGAATAGACGATGCAAGCTTGTATAAACATATACTATGTTGTAATCCCAATTTATTTAATTATTAGTGAATGAAATGCTTCTATGAGTGCGATAATATCCCACGCAGTGTATATTTTAATCTTGCTCTCCACGAAAGCCCAACCATTCACCATGTTATCCAGAATATGGTAGAAACATATAAAATGTTTTGATAGTCTGAATTAAGACTTTGGTAGTATGAAATTGCGTACTTAAGCATCAAAAGTTATTGGCTAAGAGTACTAGTCTAATTGAATTTTTCCACGCTCGGCACTAATTAAATCGCCTATCGAAGATTTTTGTTTATTGAACCTCGTATCAAGTTGTTTGGTACAAGTTTTACGATAAAAAATTACGAATTGCTTTTTACCTTTTTCTGGGACTGGGACTGGAACATATAAAATTGTACCTTATTCCCCAAGTAAGATCATCTTGTCCCAAGCCAGAATATGCACATCTTGCTTTTCCTACAAGTATGTTTGTCCAATTTTAAAAGTCGGATATTATTGGAATGCATATATATGTGTGACCAACCTCTTGTGGTAGTTATCTCAAAGGTTAAGCCTTGCAATTTGATTTATTACAGAACGTTTTCATACCGATGGCAAATCTCGTATTACTCTCTCTATTGCTATTTCCTTTTCTTGTACTGAGCTACTTTCTTCTGAAATTTTGCTACACCATCTTGATAAAACCAAAACTGTTGGAGAGACGCTTGAAGAAACAAGGATTCAAAGGCACTCGTTACAAGTTGTTACTTGGAGACCTCAAAGAGGTCGGCAAACAAATGAGTGAGGCATGGTCCAAGCCCATTAGCCTAACACATGATATCGTGCCACGTGTTGATCCCTTCACTCATTATATGGTCCAAAAATATGGTAAGTCCATCTTTTTCTAATAACTGAAGCTTCCCCTTCTCCTAGTATATAATTATGTAAATTATAAATCACGAATATTATTTTCAACTCACATTAGATAAAGACATTTATTCGGTCCAAGTAAATGCAACACAGTTTTTATCACTATTCCTAGCTCTTTACAAGTTGTACGTTGTTGGGTCTTTACTTCTTCTAATTTGGTAATATGTTTACAGGAAAGATATCACTGAGTTGGCTAGGGACATCCCCAAGATTGATCATCATGGATCCCACACTGATAAAAGAAGTGCTTTTAAACAATCAAGGTCACTTCCATTTGCCACCATTGAACCTTTTAATATTGATTCTAACTAGAGGATTGACAACTCTACATGGTGAAAAATGGGCTATGCACAGAAAGATAATCAACCCTGCTTTCCACTTGGAAAAATTGAAGGTTACTTTTGAATCTCAAGAATGCTCATTTCTGTGGCTTGAGGAGATATCTTATTGATTCTGATTTTTAAATTCAGGGCATGATACCAACAATTGCAGAAAGCTGTGCTAATATGATAGAGATGTGGATGAAATCAAGTAGCTCTGAGGGAACTTCTGAAGTAGATATCTGGCCTGCACTTCAGGATCTTACTGGTGATATTATTTCAAGAACAACATTTGGAAGTAGCTATGAAGATGGCAAGAAGATCTTACTACTTCAAAAGGAACTGCAACAACTTGTAATTGAAGCCATAGGGATGATATACATTCCCGGTTTTAGGTAAATTTTCTTCTAACTAGAGCATATCAATTTTAACAATCACTTTCTTAGGGACTAGTTCTTATGTTCTGGAAAATCATCATATTCAGATTTGTTCCAACAAAGAAGAACCGTAGAAGAAAGGAATTGGACAAAAGGATCACTTCAATGCTCAAAACAATTGTCGACACGAAGGAAAACATGATTAGAATAGGGCAAACTAAGGGAGATGACTTACTTGGTCTGCTCTTGCAATCTAACAAGGAGAACAATTCTCAGCATAATGCGAATAGCCAGATGACAATGGAGGACATAATAGAAGAATGCAAGCAGTTTTACCTTGCTGGTCATGAAACAACAGCATGTTTGTTGGCATGGACTCTGATTGTCTTGGCTATACACCAGGACTGGCAAGAAAAGGCAAGGCAAGAAGTTCTACAAGTATGTAGGGAGATGAACCCTAATGCTAAAGCAATAAGCCAACTGAAAATTGTGAGTATTGATCAAGTGTCTAGAGAACACAATCCTTCTATATATCTTTTATAGTGGATAAGAGATTACATCTAGAAAGACAGTTAATAGCCTTAATTATAAAGAGTATTTGTCTAAACTATCATTTATCCCTCCCTTAAATGTCTCACTTAATTAACACTACTTTAAATGGAACAAATTCAGCCAAATGATTAATCTTTATACTGCAAGGAGTAACGTCTAACATGCATGAATTTGTGGGAAAATTCTTTTGCAGGTAACCATGATACTTAATGAAGTGCTCAGGCTTTACCCACCAGTGATTGCGTTGTATAAACGTGCTTACAAGGAATGTAGGATAGGAGATCTCTCTCTTCCAGCTGGAGTGGATCTAACACTACCTATAATGCTAATTAACCGCGACATTGAGCTATGGGGTAAAGATGCAGAAGAATTCAAACCAGAGAGGTTTGCGGAAGGAATTTCACATGCTTGCAAAGATCAAACACAGATGGCATTCATGCCATTTGGATGGGGACCAAGAACCTGTATTGGCCAAAATTTTACCATGATAGAGGCAAAAGTTGCACTCTCGATGATACTAAAAAAGTACACCTTCAAGCTTTCACCAGCCTATGCTCATGCTTATATAGTTATGACTCTTCAACCCCAACATGGAGCTCAGATCATGTTTCACCTACTTAAGTAGTATAAATCAAGTTATTATGTGTTAAAGTTTCTCATAAAATAGGAAAAGGATCATGTCTTTTCCTTTCTGTAAGCTGATCTTTTGAGTCAAGTCTGTTAAAAATAAAGGAAATCGTAAATTTCAAACCCAAAGAGTGATAAGTTATACTGGCATCCACTTTAACCACCCTGATGTTCTGTATTTACTGTATATGAATATACAGAAGCTGGATCTCTAGCCAAATAGTGATAATGCCCAACTAAGCTTTCGAAAAGTCTAAGCGATCTCTGTAAATATAACCTAATTTTTCAGTCCGGGGTCGAATCTCTACGACTTCCTTTAATTTCAAACAATTCCAAGTGTGCAAATGCGACTTATCAACAAACAACGGACGATTAACAAATAAATAGCTAGATGTGAATTCAAGAATAAAAAGAATCGGGTGTCGACTTCTCCAATTATCAGGATGGTGTATCGATTATCTCGTTCTTTATCTCACTTGAATAATCCTATTAACATGAGCTCCTAGTTTATCGTTAGTATTTTCAATTACAAATACCGACTATTTCTAACTACTTTCCAACTTGGTTCAAGAAGATTATATGGACATACTCACAAAATATCATATAAAAGTAGAGTGTTCCTAAATCACTTCGTAAACAAAACCTAGATAATTCCTTAATTTAAGTCAAAGTATTATTATTCAACTAACTCTATGTTAAAATCATTTTCTAAGTTATCTCAAGAACAAACGGCACATTCAATTTTGAACTCTTCAATTAAAAGCAACATGCAGTGTAGTTGAATAAATAGGAATAAGGGTTCAAGCTCGATTAATCATGAAATAATAGCTAACATCATCTAACAAAGGTTGTGTTAAAACCATAGATGAGTAACTGAATAATAGGCCAAAATTACATATATTTACCCCTTATTTTGGTATGTTCTAGTGTTTTTTAAATTATTAAAAATGTTATTTTGAACTTATTTGTGTTTTTAACGTGTAAGAAAGAAGGAAAGTTGAAATAAGTGAGTCAGAGCTAAAAAAAATTGAAAATAGGACTCTAAACTCTGAGCAAGTCCGAGAAATCAAATTTGAAGATCGAAAACTGGACAAGGAAAGAGAAAAAAGAAAAATTTAAAACAAAACATTTAAAATATATAAGTGGCTATTGTAAAATAATTAGGAAAAGAATTAAGCTTGCCGCACCATCATGTGTGTTGCATAGGGTGACACGATGAGCTAAAATTTTGGCGGCCTAACATTACTTCAAATTGCATTCCAATTCAATTTAGTGGGATCCATCATTCACATTTTTTCCACCAAGAACGTTTGTGTTATGTTAACTTGGCCTTTCGCAGTGCAGTGGGCCTCGCTTCCCCAGATTCAATAGCCACTTTTTGGTCAATTTTTGTGATTTTGACTTTGTTCGAAATTTTTTGTCCGCGGGAATTTAAGAAATTATTATAAAAGCCTCTAAACACTTCCAAAAGCTCAATTATTGACCGAAAAAAGGCTAGAAACGCATTGGAGAACAAGTTCAAGCCTTTTTTATGGTGATCATGTATGAAGTGAAGGAACTTATATGGTTGTTGGCTTCATTATAGAAATTTATAATTGAATGACGCAGACCTAACTCAAGAATTTAAAAAAAAAAAAAAAACAAGATCTTGATGTAGGAGTTAGTGAAGATTCTTAAAAAGAGGAAGATAAACATGCTTGTGTCTAAGAGACCAATTGGGTGCGGATTAATGCACGGGATGTAGACGGGTATAGACTGTGGTATTCTGGTGGTTCAAGATGTAGGAATGGTGTAAGCATTTTAGCATATAGGGAACTTTGGGAGCAAGTGATAGAGTAAACGACAGGATAATAGTTATTATGTTAGTTGTTGGTGAGCTTACTTTTAATATATTTAGTGCTTACGAACCACAAGCTGGTTTGGACGAGGAGGTTAAAAAACACTTTTGGAAGGATCTGGACAAGAGGACACATCGGGTCAACTTCGAGGGGCTATGACGATGTGCATTGCAGTTTTAGTTTTGGGGATAGGAACGAATGAAGAGTTTCCTTCTTGGATTTTGCTAAAGCTTTTGATTTGGTGGTAGCTAACTGAGTTTTTAGGAGAAGGAAGAACATTTGGTCACCTTTTGCAGCACGGTCGCTAAGACTTAATCGATTACCTACTTCATATGAACAGTGATAGAGGATTATGTAAGGATTGTAAGGTTATCCCAAGTAAGAATCTTATAGACCAACATAAGCTTTTGGTAATGGATTTGAAGATCAAAAGGAAGAGGAAAAAGAGGGTTTTGTTCGACCAACCAAGAATTAAGTGGTGGCCTTGACTAACAATAAAATTCAGGAGTTAGATGAGACGTTGAGGGTTGTGAGGGCTTGGGAGATTAGGGGAGACGCTGATAGTGGTCTTGGACAGTTAATTGTATTAAAGAAACAACTAAAGAGGTGTTAGGGGTCTTGAAAGGGTTATTTTAGTAGACATATGAGGGATTGATAGAGGAACGGAGAGGTCCAAGAGAATTTGGAAGCCAAGAAATTTGCTTACACGCGGTCTGCGGAGAGCAATAACGAGGAGGAAAAGATGACGAATAGAGAGAGGTAAGACGGTGAAGAAGGAATCTAGGCTAGTTGTTACGGCGACAAAAAACACCATTTGAGTGTTTGAATAGAACTAGAGGACAAAGATGGGGGCATGATGTTGCATAGACTCGCCAAGTCAAGAGAGAGATAGAGAGAGAGAAGTGCACGCGAACTAGACCAAGTGAGGTGGATTAAAAATGAGGATGACAAAGCACTGGTGGACGAGGCACATATTAAACAAAAATGACAGGCATACTTCCATAACCTCTTGAATGCGCAAGACACGAACATTGTGTTAGGTGAGTTGGAGCACTTCGAGAACCATTGACATTTTGGATATCGCAGGCATATAAAATTTGAGGAGGTTATGGGAACGATCTATAAAATGAAAAGGAGTAAAATGACTTGGCCAAACGAGATCCCCGTGGACAATTTAGAAGAGCACAGGCAAAGTAGATATGGAGTGGCTACTATTTAAATCCTTAGGGGGGGCTAAAATGCCCGATGAATTGAGGGGGAGTATGATGATCCCATTGTACAAGAACAAGGATGATATCAAAAATTACAACAACTATAGGAGTATCAAATTGCTAAGCCACTCGATGAAAGTATGGGTGAGAGTTGGTTGAGATGAGCATGAGGAGAGATATGTCTATTTGTTAGAACCAATTCGCACTCATGCCGAGCCGCTCAAATATGGAAGTCATTCATCTTTTAAGGTAATTGTTGGAGCAGTATAGGGATAGGAGAATGACTTACATAGGATATTCATTGATCTAGAAAAGGCATATGATAAAGTACATAGAGATGTTATATGGAGATGCTTGGAGTCTAAATGGGTATATGTGGCTTATAATAGAACGATCAAAGACATGTACGATAGTGCCAAGATCCGAGTGAAAACAATAAGAAGAGACTCTAGCCTTGGCATATCCAAAGGGAGGTACCATGGTGTATGTTATTTTCAGATAACATAGTATTGATCGATGTGACACGTGGAGGATTAATGATAGAATAGATTTAAAGGCAGACTCTAGAGTCTAAAGGTTTAGGTTGACCAAGACTAAAACAGAGTACATCAAATATAAGTTTAGTAATACATCACAAGAGTCGGATGGGGAAGTAAGGTTTGATAATTCAAGAAAATAGAAAGATCGACGACAATGTCACACACCAAATTGGAGCGGGGTGGATGAAATAGAGGCTTGCATCTAGTGTCCTATGTGATAAAAATATGTCCTCGAGACTTAAAGTTAAGTTCTATCAAGTGGTCGTTAAATCAGCTATATTGTATGGGGAAGAGTGTTGGCTAATCAAGAGCGCTCACTTCCAGAAGATAAAAATAGCATAAATGAGAATGCTAAGATAGGTACGCGGACATACTAAGAGATATAAGATTATGAATTAATATATACGTGATAAGGTGAGGGTGACCTTAGTGGGGGACAAGATGTGGGAAGAGAGGCTTTAATGGTTTGGCCATGTGATGAGAAGGAGCACAGATACATTAATGAGGAGATGCGGGAGTTTGACGATGTTGGATCTACCAAGAGGTAGAGGTAGACAATGTCGGAATAAGGGTGGAGAGCTTAGGCAGGATATGGCTCATCTTCAGCTTAAAGATGATATGGCCCTAGATAGAAAATATGGAAGTCGAAGATTAGGGTAGATTAGAAGGTAGGTGATGATTTTTCTCAGTTCTTTGGGAGAGTACAGTTCTAATGAGGGGTTTGTAGAGTATTTTATCTATATAATTCTCTCATTATCAATTATTGTTATTATTCTATTAGTATCTTCGCTTTTATTATTATTGTTGTTTTCTTTAAATAGAATATCCTTATCATTTTAATGCCAATACCTTTCATTAATTTGGTGTTTTCATATAAGTATTTACTATTATATTTCTCAAATTTTATTCTCAAAATGATTTTACTTGAGCCGAGAGTCTATCGAAACTAGGCTCTCTATCTTAGTCAAGGTAGGGGTAGGATCTGAGTATACCCAACCCTTCATAAGCCACATTTCTGGGACTACAGTAGGTATATTATTGTTGTTGATAAGTCTTGTCCTATGCAATAAGAGAAGTCAATATCTCAACTTTATTTGGTATCATTATCTGATAGTAGGATATATTTGCATGTAATTTGATGTGTTGATATCCTTTATTTTGATGTGTTCTTAGTGTCTTTAAGTAGTGAAAGGTTCTCAAAGGAGCTTAATGAGAGAACTATGATGTGTAGGATTCCTTGGATGAAGTAGGAAGATTGTTTGAGCGAAAATAAAACTAACAAGTCAATTCCCGAGAAATCTGTTGGCGGCTATGTGTTTCATGTCCATAGTGCTTTAGTTAGGCTAATTTAAGGTGAAAAAAAGTGCATTCCAATTAGTGAAGTAAGGCTCCAAAGCATGGCCACTATTTAGAGGAGCAAAAACAAAGCCTGGAGCCAATCCAAAATTTCATGCCTCGCAGTGCATAGCATGGAATTCTGAGAATTTCACCCAACTCCCACACGAAGCATGAGAGAAACATGACGGCAATATTTTTACACTTTTACTATGATGGGCATGTCATTAAATTTAGAGACGTGCTATAAAAGCTTCTAACTATAATTTCAGTCATAATTTCTACCTAGGAAGGCAAGATACACGATGTTTAACTAATTTCAAGCTTGAAAGATTCTCGAATACATTCATCATGAGTTGAAGAGTTTTTATCTGTTTTTCTGTCTTTTTGTATTATGGATCTTGTTTTAGCATTGGTTAGTATCATTGAGTATGAATATGAGTAGATAAACTTCTCATCTGGATTTTGATGGAAGCTTTTGTTGGGTAAACTATGTCGATAGTGTTTTCCTATAACCGAGTTGTTCTTTGGATTTTATTTTTCAACTGTGTTTTGACTATTGTTAATTGAAGAGCTCCAAAGAAACTATCAGCCTGTTTGGGTGAGCTTAAAAGCGGCTTATAAGCACTTAAGTACATTAGTAAATGTTTGGTAACTTAAAAATTTATGGGCTTATAAGTACTTATGTGCTTAAAAATCCAAAAGCCAGAAGTTATGATTTCCTAACTTATAAGTCACTTTGGGGCTTATAAGCCACTTAAAAAAGCTGCTTATAAGCCCACCCAAACAGGCTCTATGTCTTACTAGCTTGTTCTACTTGGGAAAGAGTGCATGGTGGTTAGGTAGTTGAACATCGACACTTTTGTACAATTAAGATTAATTATGATGATTTAAAATGGTAGTTAGGGCTAATCAAGCTTTTTTCATGGTCATTTTATCAATTTATTTATCAATTAGAGTTAATTTGAAAGAATAATCGTACAATATCACTACTCTTAATTGGAAGATACTTTGTAATTAGATAACCCACGATGAGTAAAAACAACTCGGCGAGATTGTAGGAAAGTTGTGTTGACACCTAATTTTGTCCCTCCTGTTTCAATAGCCATTATTCAGATAAAATTTTACTTATAACCACACGATTATCATACACTCATCCCTATTCAAAATTATTACTTTACACACACACACTCCAATTAGGCTATTTTAAGATATTAGCACAAGTGATTGCTATTTTACAAAATTTGTACGTTCCGTTACAATTTTTTGTAATTAATCGCATTTTTAGCAAAATTATCTAAATTATTTTAAAACCTAAAATAATAGGCTTCCCGGGCCATTTAGCCCTCACAATTAATTTTTTATTTTTTGTACAATTTTACAAGTGTTTTAAACCACTTTCTATACCATTATATGCATTTTATACGAATTTATACACAATATATACGATTTTATACATATACATATATACACCTCAGCATGTGCACACATCACACCCACTCATACATATCAGCGCCACGTCGACGTGGCTTGATCTCAGCCTTCCAAATGTTTAATACGACAGCCAAAAACAATATTTCCATTTTTAATTACTTACCCGACCTCCAATACGGCGTGGTTTCAAAATAGTCTCTCTATACGTATATATTTTCAAAAGTAACCACAAAAATAAATAAAAAGCCATTAAAGTTAGGGCTCGACAGCTAATGTCAAGTCACACCGACCCTAAATGGCTAACATTTTATTTCAAAAATAGCCCCTATTTGGTTTTTTGACAAAATCTGAAAACCATCTCTGAAATCTTCCTATTTTCGTAAAACTAGTCCAGTCATTAAATTGCATAAATACAATGCCCATTAACGTTTCTTGCAATTTTAACCATTGTTTGATTAGGCACTTGTAACAGAGGCCGAAAATGCGAGTAGGAATAAGGTATAGGCCGTTTCTGCAAAATGTAAAGGCCCAGAACTCATGCTCCACTATCTATATATTTATTTGCATAAATATCCCTTCTTGCTTGACTGATTGCACACCTAACCTCTAAGTTAGTAAAACAATTTATAAAGCATGTTTTATTTATTTTTAACATCCCAAAAAGATAGAAACTTGGGCGGGAACCACTTTTCGTGGGACTGGGGAAAGTGCCTAACACCTTCTTCCCCGAGTCATTTGGACTTCTTATCCTCGAACCTCTGAAATGTCTTTCCTTGTATGGAATTCAACCTTAGACATTTAGGTGACTTAATACACCTTAGAAAATATATGTTAAGTGGCGACTCCAATCTTTAGCTCAGACGAGTTACCCAGTCAAACCTGAATCTTGACTCGCTCTGAGTTGAGTAAATATGGGGTAATGACAGAATGGCGACTCCGCTGGGGATATTCAAAGTCCTAACCGTAATGAGTTTTTATTTTTGGGATTTTATTATTCAATAGCTTATTATCTTGTTTACTATTATTATCGCTATTTTACTAACTTGTTTCTTTTTTATTTTATTTATTTATTTATTTATTATTATAAAAATTTGTGACATTGGCATATTTCACTCATACTCCTCCGCTCCTTTAAAACGATACTTTGCACACACACGGGCGATTATGTAGATCTCATGATCGTTCCACGTCAAAAAACCCTTTAGGAGGGACGTTTGGAATATAGTTGGTCCGTGGTACAACCAACAAATTCAAATGATCTCACCCCTTGGGGAACCGTATCAAGAATTACACCACTCTTGGAATGTAACATGCATGCATCATGCCATAGGAAGGGCTTCCCGTAAGCCGGCTAGTCTTCAACTTATTCAAACAACTTGACGGGTTTTTAACCCCGAAGGAACGCTTGGACATGATTATGTGCATTTGAGGAAAAAAAATAGAGAGAGAAAAAAAAAGTGAGGCGAAAATAAATACGCATTTTGATTTGTCCAATTATTCTCAAAAAGAGAGGGAAATTTTAATCATTTATTTTCTTTTTCTTATAGGTCATCATGAGTCAAAAGTTTCACCGTTTTGGAATGGCTATGGGCGCACCTCCTCTGTTAACTAATTGGTGGAATAGTTTGTCGTTGAGTAAACAAACCGAAGTACGCTAACATTTGGGTCATTTGGTTTCTTTGTTAGAAATGGAACCATGTAGGGAAATGATTGAAGCGTCGGTGTCATTTTGGGACGAAAAACTAAATGTGTTTAGATTTGGGGACGTCGAGTTAACACCTTTACTGGAAGAAATAGGTGGATTCATATCGCACTCGGGTTAGACAAATACCGTTGGCAAGGGAGTCACATTTTAGCTCCCAGCGTCCCTACACCTGAGGAGTTTCATGACAAACTAGGGATGGTAGCAAGCGTGAACGTAGAATTTTTACAATAAAAGAAAATACCATTTTCCTATTTTACAACAGGTTTGGGTATTTGAGTGCATTTGACGACCGTAAAAAAGAGTTCAAGTCCTATAGTGACTGGAGGATAACTACACCATTCACATTTACTGTTTGTTTCCTAGGAATAATGCTCTTTCCTGAATTACGATATATGTTCGAGGCTTGTCAGTGGTTACTGATGCGGTGTTCAATGGGATTGATGGTTATCTCTACATGTATAGTTCCTATGATTGTGGCAGACATTTATCGGGCTTGGTTTGCTGTAAAAGAGGAGCGAAATATTTTCAAGGGTGCAATCATCTATTGCAAGGATGGTTCAAGGAGCATTTGAGGAACGTGAAAGGTGCTCAAGAGTTATCCAAGCCAATTGGTTCCAACTACTTGGTTGGAGAACGATACGGAGTTCCAAAATTCAAGCAGTAGAGCAGCACAGAGAAATGGGTAAGGTTGGTTGAAAGCATAACATAGGATTCGATTCAATAGATGTTCACTTGGTTTCCTTCATCAGATTTTATCATTAGCTCTGAAAAGGCATCCTTTGTGATACTTATGAGATTGCGAGGTCTCCAACCCTATCAACCACTAAAGGTGATGAGGCAAGCGGGGAGAAAGCAAATTATCCCACTAATACCAGACACGAAGGCCTACCAGTTCGATTATACTTAAGATATTGTTCCAAAAGTCAAAAGCACTAGAAAATCCTGGGTAGGTAGACAAGTCATGGGGTGGAAGTCATTAGCGCCAGTCAGATACAACGCTGGATGCGAACCAAATTACAACAACTGGCTACGTTCTAGCATAAAGCAAAATATGGTAGTAGGGCCAAGCCGAGGAAATGACATAAGTGACCGAGAGGTGGAAGCTTAAGTTCGGTACCATGAGTTTATGTTGAAAGCTGTTAAAATGGACAAAGAAAACAAAGAATAGATCGAAGTGTGGAATAAGCGTACATTAGAGTTGGAGGGAAAGATAGAGGCGTTGGGGATGAAGCTAGAACAATGGAATTCGGAGTGTGCTGAGGTAGACATCTTACACTTAGTCGCGGCCAAGGGATACTTAACCAAAGCTATGGAAGAAGTCAAGGAGGTTGCCCGAGAAGCAAAAAGAGCCAAGCTGGAGGAGAAGCGTATTGCTTAGTCTAGTGTCATTTTCACTTCTTTTAATTTTTTTTTTTTCAAAAGGTCGTCATGTATTGAATTTCAAAATTGTTTTGAGAATCTATGAAAACGATTGGCAACAAAATGCGTATTTATTTTCCTTGCATCATGATAAACCTAGGAAGGCTAGACGTCATTGGAACGTCATAGTCCATTAGTAAACCTATTCCAAATGTCGAAAGGGTTCTCAACCTGAAAAAAGACAAAACTGCATCCTCGCATGGGTTCGAAGCAATGTTTGCACAAAATATTGATCGTTTGCCTGAGTGTGATCAAGACTATAAGATTGTTTGGATCTTTTCTTTTCCTGTTTTATTTCCAAACTATGGCGCAAGAGGTACACTTCAATTTGAGACTGTCTTCCAAGCTTCTCACTTGATCAGGCTCTGGTAGGAAGATTTGGCTACCATCCGTAAGCTCCATGTTCAAAAGGTATTGGGGGAACTGCTAGCTCTCAAGGCTTACACTGCTATGCGTAGTTTGGTCGAGGCTGCGACACATTTCTGGAATTATGAAAGGGCGGTATTTCATTTCAATGGTTTGGAGTTGGCACCAATGCTAGAAGAGGTTGGAGGACTAGCAGGGTTAGAGCCTGGACCCGAGACCATGAATTATCCCCAAGAAGTAGACCCTAAGGAGTTTATTGAGTTGTTGCACGCTCTCTATGATCCGTACGTCGAGGGAGTGCATGATGGAAAAATCACTTAGGAGTATCTATACTCTAGATTTGAAGATCCAACTCTTAGGCACAATTGTACTGGAGCATGGGAAATTCAAGATTAGGAATGGACTGAATCTACTGCTTTCATCGTTGCTTTTCTGGGAAGCGTGGTCTTCCCCGTGAAAGAAGAAAAGATCGACATAAGGCTGGGAAGGGTAGTTGAAAGGTTGCACAAAGGTGCTCATAAGCTCCAAGTGAGTTTGGTTCCAATGATCGTGGGAGAAATTTAAAAGGCTCTAACCAAATGTAGAAGATGAGGAGACTTCTTTGAAGGGTGCAACCTTTTGCTGCAAATATGGTTTATAGAACACTTATACATTGTCCCAAACAATCCAATAGCGCCAAGGGCATCAAGGGATGGGGGAATTCGCTCACATAGAACCCGTATGGCTGGGATGACAGTATAGGAAGACCCCGCAAACATGCGAGAATAGTACACCAAGTTTGAAGAGTTACAGGAAGTGCAATGGGTAATTGAAAACTATGATGGTTTCATCGTTTCCATATAGGGTCAAGACACCACCTTCTTGACGTTGATTGGATTCCGAGAAACTCATCACTATGTTAATCTAAGAATCCTCCGGTAATTAGGGATGACACATCAAACTCCTCAGCTAACAAAAGGAAGAAGTTTCAACGTTGACATGTAAGAAATTGAACATCTGATGGTTGGTACAATATTGACAATGTGGGAAGGAAGGGTTACTATGCAATTTTTCCGCGGCCGAGACAGCAGGGTGAACCCGTAGCTACTTTGACCTATCTTCAGTTTCTCAGTGAAGATAGAGAGAAGTTCCGATCAAAGATCACGCTGAAAAGGAAAGCCGAAGCTCCAAGTGTCGCTGAGAAGTACAAGAAACTACGGCACAAGTTCGACAAAAATAAGAAAGAGTTAAGGGTGACACAAGAGAGAGAGAGATGAGAAGGCAATACAAGGAAAGGATCAAAGGAGATGAGCTTAAGTACTGGATAGGCAAACCATGGAAGCAAGACAAGCCTCTGGGAATCTGCAAGACCTACTCAAAATATGGGGAGATTACTTCAAATCAGTACTGTTGGTAGAAAACAAAGCAATAGGGATAGAAATCTGTGAGTTCTTCACAAAGGCTTTGGGTGATATGCAAGCTGGGAAAGACCTGGTGGAGATGTTCGCTACCCCTTCACCAGCAAACCTGGTTAACAAACCTAAGGAAGAAACCGAAGGAAAAGAGAAGGAAGAAGATGTTGAAGCTGATGCTTGATTCAAGAACCTCTTTGCTTTGCACATAGTCCAGTCGTTTTTCTTTTGTCTTCTCCATTTAGTCAAGTTGTTGTCTCAAAACTAGTGGTTGTAATAAAGCCAAGCAAATCAAATAAAATTTTGTTATTTTTTGGGTTTTAAAACTTGTGTTGATTGTGCCTAAGCAAACGAAACGATGTATTCGATGTGAGCATTACTTTGAATCTTCGATAGGCCTACCTCTGTCACAAAAAAGGTCCCCTGCATAATAGGACACGAATTTATGCTAACCTTTACTCACATTATTTTCTCTGTTTTTGTTATTTTAGTCCCAAGTCCCTAAAGTTTGGTTTGTGCATTCTGGCCGCGCCGCAGTACAGGTTGAGATCCAGATGATCAATTCCAACACCCCCCTTTACCTATAAGGACAAGGACGAGACACAATATCATGGCTGAGTTTGAAAAAGTTGGGAATGGAACCCTGAAAAGCAAAGTGTAGTTGCCTATGATGATTAGGCTAAGCTGGAGCAAAGGTTTTTCGAGTTGGAAAATAGGATTCCTCTTGTCTATGCTGATGGAACCACTGAACCAAACAACACTGCCCACCCGTACGGCAAAGATCCATTGTTCCCCGAGAAAGACATTTCATACCTCACCTATATTGCACCACCAAAAGCACCGAAAAACAACCCACCTCCCTTCACTGTTGAAACCAAAACTGTTGCCTCACACACCAAAGATCACGGCATGTATGCAGGGACAGGGGAAGACTCAGACAGCACCAAAGAGCAAGTCAAGTGGCTGGTGGAGAAATTAAAGCAATTCTAAGGCACCAAGAAAACCAGAGGACTAGCTTATGAAGGCCTCTCCATGTACCCTAACTTGAAACTGCCTGATGGTTACTGTTCGATAGCAGTGGCGATCTGATGGCACACTTAAGGTCTTACTATGACAAGTTGGTTGGAGTTGGACATGACAAAAAAATTCGCATGCAATTCTTCAACCGTAGTCTGACCGGAGATGCATTGGTATGGTACTCAAAGCAGCAAACAAAGAAGTGGACAAGCTGGGAAACAATGGCTGAAGATTTTGTGGATAGTTTTGGGCAAACCATCGATGACATGCCTGATCGATTCTATTTGGAGAAGCTAGAGAAGAAGCCCACTGAGACCTTTAGGAAATTTGCAACTAGGTGGAGAGTTGAAGCTGACAAAGTCCAACCTCCCATAGAAGACACATAGATAGTGGCAACCTTCATCCGCATACAAGAGGATGTCTACTTTGACAAGATGCTGAATATGCAAGACAAGAAGTTTGGAGATTTGATCAATATTGGAGACATGGTCGAAGATGGGTTGAAAACTGGTAGGATTGTTAGCCTGGCTGCACTATAAGCCACTAAGAAGGCACTACAAACTGGTAGCACAGGGGCAGCAAAGAAAAAGAAGGACGACGTTTCCTTCCTCGCTACGTCACTCGACCACTCTCCCATCCATAACCATTACTACCAAACACCACCTTCATCATACCCATATATTCCACCCTCATCCACCTATCCAGTCTACAATACCCAGCCTATGTTCCAAAACCCACCGCCACAAAGACCACCATACCCACAAAGTCCTAACTACAGAAATACCAACACCTATCCGCCAAGACCTCATACAAACAACAACCCAAGACCCAAAAGAAACTATACCCTACTAGCTGAATCCTGTACTCAGCTGTTTGAAAGGCTCAAAGCAGCTGGCCACATACAACCCGTCCCATTCAAAATGCCCGATAATATCACCTTTCTTTGACCAAACCAAGACCTGTGTCTATCACTCTACATGACCTGGTCATGACACCTAAAAGTGCTACGCCTTGAGAGGCAAAATACAAGACCTAATCAATCAAAAAGTGATCCACTTGAAAACCCCAAATGTGCACAATAACCCTTTCCTAATTGAGTTGGATGAGGAATGCAACCTAGTAGGGACCATTGTCAAAGCAAAGGAGGATACGCCAGCATCTGCTTCTGTAGCCCAAGCAGCTAAAGCACCAGAGCCTATTGAGGTAGAAGTGGCTCCAAAATTCTATGTTGACGTAGTCCCCCTACAATGACAAAGCAGTGTCATGGGATTACGAAGCAGAGGAAAAGGGTAAATCGACAGTTAAGACCATTGCTGCATAAGGAATGACTAGGAGTGGGAGAATCTATACTCCTGAGCATCTTATTCAATGCAGGCGAGGCACCAGCGAGGAGGAGTCCGAGGAATTGTGGAAGAAAGTTCAAGCAAAAAAAACCTCTGTGGTTGAACATTTGGGCAAGACTCCTGCACAAATCTCTGTTCTGGCTTTACTCCTCAAGTCAGAGAGCCACTGAAATGCCTTGATGAAAGTATTAGATGAAGCACATGTCCTGGTGGATACCACAGTTGAGAATTTGGCTAGCACGGTTGGGCAAGTCATGGAGTCCAACCGAATAGCTTTCCACGAAGATGAACTACCACCAAATGGGTTAAGTCACAAAAAGCCTTTGCATGTCACCATCAAATGCAAATGGGTTAAGTCACAAAAAGTCTTTGTGGGAAGAGTTCTAATCGACGGAGAGTCCGGTTTGAACATATGTCCATTCATCGCTCTGAAGAGAATGGGGATTGACCAAACCAAGATAAGAGAAAGCGACATGAAGGTAAAATCATTTGATGGTTCAAAAAAAAGCACCATTGGGGAAATCAACTTAACCATCATGATCGGTCCCATGGAGTTCAATGTCGAATTTTATGTCATGGACGTTTCCGCTTCTTACAGCCTGCTGCTAGGAAGACCTCCGATTCACATGACTGGGGCGGTGCCTTCTATTTTCACCAAACGGTGAAGTTCGAGTGGGACAACAGAGAGGTGGTAGTATTTGGCGAAGGGAACAACTCCATCTACAATGAACAAACCATACCGGCAATCGAATGGAATGTTCCTGACGGACAAACCTTCTGTACTGTAGAGCTTG
Organism: Petunia secreta; assembly: GCA_029990175.1. Lineage (NCBI taxonomy): Eukaryota > Viridiplantae > Streptophyta > Magnoliopsida > Solanales > Solanaceae > Petunia > Petunia secreta. Next base: position 26,712,567 of record JARKIP010000003.1, read on the forward strand.
TGGGAGCAGTGCAAGGCAGCCAAGGAGGATATTCCAAAAATTACAACAAGGGTTGGAATCCCACTGATGTAGTCCAAAGAGGATATGAGGATATACTACACACTTCACTCCTAAACTAATCAACACACCACCAGGGACTGAAGAGAAAAGGAGAAGTTTCTACAGTGCTTATCTGGATGGACGAGGCAAAGGCTATGAAGGGAGGAACTTGGTCCGGGAACCTGTAATATCTGATTGGGGTGTGCCTTTACGTGAATTTTGTGAGACCATACCTTAAAAAACATAGAAGCAACCGATGTATTCACCTAATGCTCGTCTTAACTGGAAGCGCATTTCTGAAGAAACAAGGGGAAAGCAAGTATGGCTACCCAAAACACCTGAACCTACACCTATGGAGGTAGTGATCGAATAGCCATACATACTCCCACAACCTGCAAAATGGCCTGGAGATTGGGTTTGTGAGCATCATGATAAGGCAAGGCTATGAACCTGGGAAGGGTTTGGGCAGAAACCTGGATGGCATGGTCGAACCAATTCAAATTGTGATGAGGCCCGACAACGAGAAAGCTGGTATAGGGTACATTGTGACTTATGAGAAGAACATGGAGGAAGCTTCACTTGACTTCAAATACTACAAGAGAAGAACCAAAACTCTTCTACATATTTTCATCTCGTCTGGTTACTTGGATGGCCGAAAGGGGGAGGTATCTGCAGCACAAAGGGTTGAGCCAAAGATTATTGATGCTGAAGAGGATTTATTGGCAGGCATGCAAAAGTTGTTTCTATCTGACGAAGACTGCTGTGTGATCCTAAAGGAGCATGTTGAACCTCCTGGACTGGCAAAAGCCGAATCTGGAGCTGCACTGAACAACAAGACCAGCAACCTGGCGTGAGCTTACCGTGGACCTTGGTGGAGCTAGGGAATAGAGTTTATTTTATGCTTTCTAAAATAATACCCGACCCCGAGTCGTGGAACTTGCATTTTCTTTTCCTTTTCCATATGTCTCCCTACAACTTTGTTTTGCAAGGATTCATAAATAAAATATTGCACTATTTCCTTTCGCTTTTATCTTAATCTTTAAAGTATGCAACATTCTATTTTTCAGCATTCAAACTAATAATTCTATTGAGTCTGCAACCGCAATGTGTGATGAAACTATGGAGCTTGGAGAGTCTGATTTTGACTACGATGAGTTTGATGAAGCAACACACGAGGATAAGATGATAAGATAGTAAAAGAGACAAGAATCAACATGCATCTCACTGCAGAGGATAGAAAATGGTATACTGAATTTCTCAAAGAATATGAGGATGTGTTTGCATGGTCGTATGATGACATGACTGGCATAAGCACGGATATCGTGGCTCACAAATTGCCCATTAATCCAGGCTTTCCGCCGGTCAAGCAAAAAGCCCGAACTTTTAAATCATTTACCTTGCTAAAGATTGGAGAACAGGTAACCAAACAGCTCAATGAGGGAATTTTAAAAATGGTCAAATATCCAACTTGGTTAGCCAACGTTGTCCCGGTGCTAAAGAAAGATGGGAAACTCAGAGTTTGCGTAGACTACAGAGATCTGAATAGAGCTATCCCAAAAGATGATTTTCCTTTGACAAATATACGCATCCTGATTGACAATTGTGCGAAGTATAAACTACAGTCTTTCGTGGATTGTTTTGCCGGTTACCATCAAGTGCTTATGGATGAAGAAGATGTCGAGGAGACAGCTTTTACTACATCTTGAGGAACCTACTGCTACAAGGTTATGCCATTTGGGTTGAAGAATGCTGGGGCAACTTACATTAGGGCAATGAAAACCATGTTCCATGACCTGATGCACAAAGAAATTGAAGTATATGTGGATGATGTGATCATCAAGTCAAAGAAGAGCTCAGAGCATCTTGATAACCTGCACAAGTTTTTTAATCGCTTACGTAGATACAACTTGAAGCTGAATCCAACAAAATGTGCTTTTGGTGTTCCAGCAGGGAAGCTTCTGGGTTTCATTGTCAGTAGAAGAGGCATCGAGTTAGATCCATCCAAGATCAAAGCCATTAAATAATTGCCACCGCCAAAGAGTAAGAAGGAGGTCATGAGTTTCTTGGGACGGCTCAATTACATCAGTCGATTCATAGCCCAATCCACGGTCATCTGTGAACCAATGATCAAATTATTGAAGAAAGATGCAGCGATTGGGTGGGCGAAGGATTGCCAAAAAGCATTTGACCGGATAAAGGAGTATCTGTCTTGTCCACCCGTGTTGGTTCCACCCGAACCTGGTCGACCTTTGATCTTGTACTTATCTATGGTAGACTCAGCATTTGGATGTGTACTGGGGCAACACGACTCAACTGGAAGAAAAGAGCAAGTAATATACTATCTGAGTAAGAAATTCACTCCCTATGAAGCTAAGTACACGCTACTGGAGCGCACTTGCTATGCCCTGACTTGGGTAGCACAAAAGTTGAGACACTACTTGACATGCAACCTTACTGATATCAAGGATGGACCCTCTCAAGTACATCTTCCAAAAGCCAATGCCCACTGGGAAATTGGCCAAGTGGCAAATGCTACTCAGTGAATTCGACATCACTTTTGTCACTCAAAAGGCGGTGAAAGCTCAAGCCTTAGCAGATTATCTGGTCGAGAATCCTATGGATGGTGATTACGAACCTCTGCACACATACTTCCCCGACAAAGAAGTCATGTTCGTAGGGGAAGACATCACAGAGGAATACAATGGTTTGAGATTATTCTTTGACGGAGCGGTAAATTTCAAAGGAGTCGGCACTGGAGCGGTACTAGTCTCCGAGACTGGTCAGCACTATCCTATTACAGCGAATTGAACATATAAGAGCTGCTGGTATTGGAGATTCTGATCTGTTGATTCACCAAGTCCGAGGAGAATGGACGGCAAATAATTCCAAAATATTGTCGTATCTCGAATACATAAAAGAGCTTAAGCAAAGGTTCACTAAGATAGAGTTCTGACATGTACCTAGGCTACAAAATGAGTTCGCAGACGCTTTGACTACTATATCTTCCATGATCAAGCATCCTGACAAGAACTACATTGACTTAATACCCGTGGCAGTGAGGAAGCAACCAACATATTGCTACCTCGTAGAAAAAAGAAGTGGATGGACAGCCTTGATTTTACGACATCAAGAGATTCCTCAAAGATGGCACTTACCCAAAGGATGCAACAAGCCTTCAAAAGAAGACATTGAGGAGATTGCAAATGGTTTCTTTTTAAATAGCGAAGTTCTATACAAAAGAACACCTGATCTGGGCTTGCTGAAATGCGTAGATGCTAAACAAGCTGCAAGATTGTTAGAAGAAATACATTCAGGGACGTGTGGCCTGTTGATCCCCAAAAAACTATAACCCCAAAAGGCTAAATTTCAGGAATATCGACAGGATGGACTAACTCTTTTGGAGTTTTTGGAGTCGCCACCCAATTTAAGGAAAAACAGGGAACCAAATAAGCAAATGCATGCAAAACTCTATTTTTGGAAAAAGGCAGTCTTTCTTTCAGAGATTCTAAGGTAAGAGGTTTTGTTAATTTCGAAAGAAGGTTTTTAAGGCACTTTCGAAATTCCGTTAATAACGGTTAATCCGACAGGTTTCCAAATTAATTTGCAAGTGCTATTTATGCGTTTTTCTAAAAAAATAATAATTAATTGAACTATTAATTAGTTCAACTAATTAAATTTAGTAAGTTTTCAAAAGATTATACAATTTTATTTGAAAGCTTTAATTATTTTTTTAAAAATAAAATAAAATAAAAAGCGTATTTTATTTTGAAAAAGGAACGATTTGATCGTCCTAATTTCTTTTCCAACTCGTATGTGATAGCGCATAAATGGCACTTGCTTAATTTCAACTTTAAAATCCGAGTATCTCACCATAAGATGGAACTTAGATTTCAAGTCACTTTTTGCAAAGTTGTTTTGGGACATTTAGAAGTTAATTAAAACTTCTTTATAAATTTTGACTTTTTAAAGAAACTACTTCGTATCAATGAGATAGAAGTCTTTTCATATTGCCATTTATTGAGCGTAGTTCTGAAAATTTATGAAATTTTGCACGCATTTGCCTAAATGGCCTGATTTGCAATAAATTAAATAATGACTTAAAAATAAAGATGATGAACATAAAGTAAATCAAATAACTCAAACAAATTATTATATATATTAATAATAAAAATATTTCTACAAAGTTTTCATAAACATTCTAAAGGGAAAAAGAAGGATAGGAGTTGAAAGATAAAAACCCGAGAATTTGACAAACTCGCGGGAGCCTTGAATTTTCTAAAATTTCTAAAGGTCTTGAAAACTTGAGCCCGAGCTTGACCTAATGTGACTCCAAGCCAATGAGCCATCCCAATTTAGAGTTTTAGCCGAACTCGTCCCAAAGTTTTTCATGCCAAAATAAGAGGAAAATAAATATTAGCATCAACCCAAAATTGCAATCTTATTAAATCAACTTCGCACACTTTCAGTAAAGGAACTCTGTCAACTTAACGCATCATAGGTAAATTCACACAAAAACAGAATCAACATTTAAAAAGGTCGCTATATAAAGGTTATTTTACCAAAAGTATGCTACTTCCGTTAACTAAGCAAGAAAAGGGTAAACATTAACGAAAATTCACAAGAAAAAAAAAACTATTGCTTCTTATACGAAAGTTTTCATGCCTACTGGAGACTATTATGAGGCATATGAAAACAAACCACTGCTGAATCAACCAATTAGGCTAATGAGATTTTAAAGTAAACAAGGCATGCATCATAACTTCTATATACATCTTTGGCAAAACATCTCAAATGAAACAAGATTCAAAGACATATCAAGCACTGTGAATTGACTAAGAAAGCAGGCAAGCTAACAGAGACACCAGAAGACTGAAGGAAAATATGCAGACCTACTTTACTAATTCCCAGGAATATCTTAACCACAACATTCCCTTTCGACTACTCCCAGAATACTACTAGACATAACTCAACCCTTTCTATAACCTGCACATACTTCACAGCCAACCAAACAACCATAAAACCTGCCAAAGCATCTGCAAACATGAAGCCTTATCACACACACTCCTTTCTACAACCTGGACACTACCTGAACCCTTCTAATTCCCTCCAACAACCTGCATTCCTCCTAGTCAACTATGGAAACAGAACAGCTCCCTCTACCCTTCCCTGCATCCAATACTTAACTGGAATACCAAGAATACACCAGCACACACTAGCTAAAACTCAGACAAATGCCTGCTATTAACTCCCTGACTAACCTGCCCGAACACTCCAGACCTCTTGACAACATTTGCCTATAGACCACCTGAAACTCCTAAGCTCAACAAATCTAGAACCGCTTTCTACTTCAACTCTCTTCAGCCCAGGAAAGCAGAGCCCAAACAAGAATTAGACACAAAAACCAAACAAGCAGACTAAAAAAAAACTAAAGAAACCTGCTACTCAGAAAGGGAATTAATCAAGCACAGAAGCCTGAACAACTTGATCACTAGAATGGACCTAGGAAGAGCATAGAAGGATGCAAAGCTTAGAGCAAAATTTGAACTTTCAGAACCTGAACAAACCCAAACAACCCTCTACCACTTGCACACATAAGACCCCTCACACCTCTTGATGAGCCTGCAGCACCATGACCTAAAACCACCTCCAAGCCACCACTACTAGACCTTGCAAACTTCTGGACATACCTGCAGACCAGAGCTCCTTACCTAATAACCAAGCAACAGGGAAAATGAACAAACTCTGCTTCCCTAACACACAAACAACCAGACTTCAATCAATTGCTTGCAGACCTGAAACATCACTCCAAGAACTGCCTGCAATAATCCGGGAACTAGAAAACCCCATTCCACTACCTAGAACAACCTTCAACTTGCTAAAACTATTACCAACCAACCTCTTAACTCACAGGCTTCACGGCACTACTACAAAATTCCTGAAACAACAGGAAAATCAACCCTGCATCACCCCTCTACTGAGAGCCCCCTCTCAACAACTATTAAATAAATTCTGGAACAAATTTGAGCTCAGACAGCTTACTTTAGATAAGATTACAACACCTTTGCTTTTAATCTGATATTGAACATGGTTTAATAACTAACAATCAATCAAATAAACTAACAAAAGAGTACACTTTCATTCTCTATATATGTTCAACAACAATCAGTGAGCTATATACACAAGATTAGTCAAAGCCCTAAAAGTTTTCATCTTTAACAATTTTATTGAACACTTATCCTAACTGTTTATCTAGTAAACTCTCTTAAAACAGCTCGCATTAATGTTAAAGTTTCATGACATAAATCTTATTCCCAATCTCCACATTTATTAAGCAAAACTTAAGATGAGGCTGGAGAAGAGTACTACATTTTCCTATTTCATATATTGATCAAGAACAAACTAAACAGACTAAACATAGAAGTGTAAAAAAAAACTAAAGAAACAAATAACAATAAAATACGAAGGCTCGAGAGTATTACCTGTTGCGACGCAGCGAACAAGGGCGAGGGTCGAAGACTACGACTCGAACACAAGCAAAGACTAGAATGGAGACACGACGACACAATTTGAAAACCAGAAATCAAAACGAAGATGATCTTCAAACTCTCTATTCTCCAGAACTGAAAATCCCCATTTTTTTTAACTCCGGACCAGAACTCGAACCCCTTTTTCTAACCTCTATTCACGGCTGCCCCCCTTTCAATAATGAGATTCCCAGCTATTTTATACCCCCAAAAATTAGGGTTCTCGATTGTGAGAAATACCCAAACGCCCCCTCTCCAACGGCTCTAATTGGGTAAGGGTTTGTACACAAGTGAGCTGGAGAGAGAAAGGGGGGACCAGGGAGTTTTGATTTTTTGCGGATTCTGGGGGAAAATGGGGTTTTTTTGGGTCGGGTCGCGGGTTGGGGATAGGAGAAACGGGTCTGGGGCTTTAGGAACTGATTAATGGAATATAAAGGGGGTATAATGCATTGTATATATCTTTGCATGGCTAGGCTGAATTTTAGTCCTAGGAACTCAATTAGCCTCTTCTAAGATTGAATTAGCAAAATGAAAGGATTGCACATGGTAGGATAGAAATTAGGCTATGCCTTATAACTTAGCATCCTTTCTTGAAATTTCAATTAATTTAAATTATAATTATTATTTTATTTTAACAATTAATTACTAATTATAAAATATTACAATAATTTATTAATTTTAAGAGATTTTCGGGACAAAATTCGGTGTCAACAGCTGCCCCTCTTTACCCGAAAAGGATGAAAGAGTTTTTAGGGTAAAGAAAGTTGATGAAAGCCAATTTTGTCACAACAAAGCCAAAGACTTTTGATTCCATGGACCAAAAGTCGAGGCTTATAGGCATGGCCGAACTCTGGTTTCTGAGCTTCCTACATATCTCGGGTTGAAAGAGAATCGGGCCATATGTAATTCGACGACACTTAGACACGAAGACTCGCACAATTGACAGAAAAGACGCACGAATAGGAAAGAAACTAAACTGACACCTAATCCGAAATGAAAGATTAGGATAGACCTTCTTGTTCGAGTGTGATTCTTCAGATCCTCGTTGACGAGTCTAGCTCATGTCAACAATTGCCCCAGTTCACTGCTAAGAAAGAGTTCCACATTATGCTGCGGTGCTGCTGCGGTGCTGCTAATATCCTGTAATAAACTCGACAAACGGTAAGCGTGTAACTGCAAATAAGGCTTAATAAATTGAGTAAGAAATAGATAATGAATAAAATTTGTAGATGCTGGTTTCAATGTCAATGACAAGCTCGTCTCCAATCAACTAGAAGAAATCCGACTTTGTGAGGCAAGATGACTTCAGGGCCATTGGTAGACTGAAAATAAAACAATAAAGGACTTCAATCCATAGAAACGTAGAGTAGACTTAAATAAAATATAAGGATAAAAATGTCGCCTTTCGACAATGACTCATGATCAAGTCTCCAGTTGTCTATGGTAGGATTCATAATAATAGCGCCTTCGATTGTCTACGATAGGCTTCATAAAAAGGCTTCCAATTGTTTATGGAAGGCTTTAAATGATAATGACGTCTTCGATTGTTTACGATAGACTTCACAATGAGGCCCCCCGATTTTTTTCGGTAGGCTTCATAACAATAGCGCCTTCGATTGTCTACGATAGGCTTCATAAAAGGCCTCCAATTGTTTATGGTAGGCTTCAATGATAATGTCTTCGATTATATACGATAGACTTGATAAAGAACCACGCCTCCGACTGTCTACGGTAGACTTGGTAAATGTGATGTCTCTGATTGTTTACGGTAGACTTCATAATAGGGCCTCCAATTGTCCATGGTAGGCTTCAACGATAAGGCATTCGATTGTCTACGATAGGCTTCAATAATAATGTCTTCGATTGTATACGATAAACTTATTAAAGAACCACACCTCTGATTGTCTACGGTAGACTTGGTAAATGTGATGTCTCCGATTGTTTATGGTAGACTTCATAATAAGAGTCTCTGATTGTACACAGTAGACTTGATGAAGTAGCTTCTTCGGTTGTATACGATAGACTGGATTATAAAACTATCATAATCAACCCGTTGAGATGATAAAACCGATTACATACGATTAATCCGATATAAACACCAATTGTATATGATGGATCCAATAGAAGAAAGCCATTAGAATAATATCACCAATGGTATATGATTGATCAAATATAATAAGGTCATTGGAATAATACCACCGATTGTATACGATGATTCCAATATTGAAAGTCATTTGAATAATATCATCGATTGTGTGCGATGATTACAATATAGAAAGCCATTGAAATAATATCATCGGTTGTGTACGATGGATCCGATATAAAAGCCATTGGAACAAAACCACCAATTATAGGATTGATCCAATATAAGAAAGTCATTGGAATAATACCATCGATTTGTATACGATGATCTAAAATAGAAGGCCATTGAAATAATACCATCGATTGTGTACGATGGATCCAATATAAAAAGTCATGGTCTTTGATAATAAAATCCTTGATGGTCTGCGGTACCAATGATACCTCAGTCAAGTGTCTATGACAAGTTTTGATAACAATTTTGTCAAAATAATATCACCGGTTGTCTATGGTAAATAATGACAATAAAGTGATGTCTTCGGTTGTCACCAATAGACTTGATGTTGATACTTGTAAAATAAATAGCCTGCAAAAAAAGTTTTCATTAAGTTCATATAAACAGGAAAATGTCAAAGATAAAGGAGATGTAAAGCAAGAGTTTAAGCCGTCCGGCTTATATTTGGTGACCCCATAAAGGGTTGAGTGTTGCTCTTGAGTAAAACTGAAGTTAATGCTCAATTCCTGCAAAGAGTAAAGTAAAGTTGTTAATAAAGCAATAAGGTTTTGATTAAGCAAGGGCAAAATAGAGGGAAAAATAAACTCGTTTCGCGTATGCGATGAATCAAATAACGCTTCCAATCTCGGTTGATTATCTTGGCAACATTGTCCGATGTGTATGACAAAATGGTTGCAAATTTTCCTCATTTTGCTGCTTTTGAGAATTCCTGCACTCAAAGAAAAATTGTTAGTTTTGGGAGGGAGGGTGAAGCGTTTGATTCATACTGACTCGAGCCTTCATCCTGCAACTGCTTCCTTTTCTCACTCTGCCTAGATTTGTGATCCGTTTTTTGAGACTTGGCTAATGAACTCTGTCGTATTTCAGATGGTGACATATATTGAACATATTGGACGTCCTTTATCTTTGCAATTCTGCATTATCCCTCAAAATAACTCTCGAAACTTCGCCAATTTATCTTTGTCAAGCAATACGGCTTTTGAAAAATCTGCCCCAGTTATGATCTTTACGCCTTCAACTCGCTTTGCAAAATCTGCCCCAGTTGTTATCTTTCAAATTTTCTACTTATTTTGCAAAATTTGCCCCAGTTGGCTTTTAGGGGGAAACTAAAATTTTAATATTATAGAGTCGAGCCCTTGAGAGTGCCTACGTATCCCTCCTTCGGAATCAAACCGTGCATAGTTCTGCTAACATAAAGCTTTAGGGAATATGGCAATCTAAGTACGAAGCCGAATCCGAATTGGAATGCCTACACATCTGCCCAGATGCGTAGTTCGGAATTACATCATCAAATATAAACAAGCCCTAAGCATTACAATAATTTGATCGAGTCTGATGTGGATTGCTTACTTATCATGTTGCCATTCCAGGAATCAGACCAAAAGTAGTTCAGAATTACATAAAAGATTAAATAGGGGAATCCTACGCTAGTGTAACCGAGCTCTATGTGAGTTGCTTACACATCCCGCCTTGGGAATCAGGTTACGCGTAGTTCGCATTACATAGAAAATTACATTGAAATGAAAAGACTGATTTTGCCGCTTGTCAAATGTGGTATCTCTTGATTGTTCTTGATTTGATATTGGCTAGGGATTTACTTTACCTTCTTTGGCAACAAAATTTCTTCAATAAAATCTGCCCCAGTTTGGGTTTGTCTTGATTTGTCCTCTATGTTGAAAGCTTTTGGTCCTCCCGACTTTGTAAGTTCGAGAGCTCTTCTTTGTTGTTTGACTCTTTGGTATCACAATGGTCCCTTTTTCAGCCTCATCAACTGATATCAAGTGTATGCCATACTCATCATCTAACAAAGGGTTATTATCAGCAGGTTTATTCCCAATGAGTTGAATCGAACCTTCTTGGATTAGAGTTTCAACTGCATTTTTTAGACTGTGGCAATTTTCAGTGTCATGTCCTGGAGCCCCTGAATGATAGGTACAGTGTTTAGTTCCATCGAACCATTTTGGATGGGGATTAGGAGTTGCATCAGCAATAGGGTGAATCACTCCAGCTGCCCTTAGCCTTTCATAAAGCTGACTATAAGGTTCCGCTAAAGGTGTGTAGATTTTATATGTCTTCTTGACAGGATTAGTGCGTGGCTTTGGTACGGCTAGGCGATTTTGAAAAGTGCGGACTTGGGGATTGGTAATTTCTGGTTGGTGGCCAAATGATTGCTGGTAGTAAACGGATTGAGCATTGTAGCCTGGATGTGGATTACTTTGGTGAGTAGGCTGGGATAATGAGTTCTTCTTAGTAATAATGCCAACTTCCTTCTCTTTTTCCTCTAGATTTCTCAAACCAGTCTGGATGGCTTGCGCAGTTGCTTTCACTGTAGCAAAACTTATAATTCTCCCCGTCTTAATCCCTTCTTCAACCATTTCTCCCATCATAAGAAGTTCAGAATAGGGTTTACCCATCATAGGAAGCAAGTGCATGTAATAAGAATCATTTTGGGCTCGGATGAAGTACTTCACCATGTCTTTCTCAGTCATTGGTGGTTGCACCCTTCCAGCCTGTTCTCGCCATCTCAGTGCGTATTCCCTAAAGGTTTCTGTTGGTTTCTTCTTCAGATTGGAAAAGGTTATAAGGTCAGGAGCCACCTCGACATTGTACTCAAACTGCTTTGTAAAATCATTGGCTATGTCATCAAACTCACGCCACTTGCTTATATCTTGTCTTACAAACCATTCAGCAGCAATACCTTCCAGACTATGACTGAAGAAGGCCATCAGAAGTTCCTCTTTACCTCCCGCAACCCTCATTCGGTTGAGATATTTGGTCAAATGAACAAATGGGTCACTATGACCATCATACATATCAAATTTTGGCACTTTAAACTCGGGAGGAAGAATAACGTCAGGGTATAGATAAAGATTGTGATAGGAGATACTTTGATACCCTCTAGACACTTGCAAATCCTTGATGGATTGCTGCATGATTTTCATCGTTTGGATTATCTCCCCTTGCTCAACTGTCCTTCCCCGGTTTTTCACGGTTACGAGCACTTCACTTTGTGGCACATAGTTAGTGAAATCCACGTTCTTACCACTGGAGTCATGATCATAGTATTAGGCTTCGGGATATCCTTGTCTTGGATCATTGGCATTTTGAGGAGCAACAACTATAGAAATGGGTGCTTTGGATTGTGGAGGATGAGGAGTATCTTTGGCAGGTAAATATGGATAGTGAGGCAAGTTGTTCTGGTTAATGGATGCATTCGGGATGTTGTTTACTGGTGCAAGCATATCAATGACACTAGAACTTAAAGGTGTGTTCGGATTGGCAGTTTCAACATTGAGATTCAGAGTTGATAGCACGGTTGGCGTGTTTTTGTGGCTCGACCCTTTTATTCTTTCTAGTTCAGCTTGCATACATTCAATCTGCTTGGCCATTCTAGCAATTTGTTCAACAGGAACAACAACTACTTGCTCATTAGAAGATGCAGGGATACCAGTCTGATTATCAATCAAATCAGCCATTGCTTGCTTCACTTTAGACTAGACGCTTAACCAACTCGGGAGTCAACACGAATCAAACTCTCTCTGTTGCGACACAGCGAACAAGGGCGAGGGTCGAAGACTACGACTCGAACACAAGCAAAGACTAGAATGGAGACACGACGACACAATTTGAATACCAAAAATCAATGAAACGAAGATGATCTTCAAACTCTCTGTTCTCCAGAACTGAAAATCCCCATTTTTTTTTAACTCCGGGCCAGAACTCGAACCCCTTTTTCTAACCTCTATTCACGGCTGCCCCCCTGCTCGAACTAGAAAAATTACCCATTTATGTGTAAGCCCCTTAGGGTTATCAGATTCCTCCAAATACCAAAAGAACCCTCCAACGGGCTTTAATGGATAAGCTTGGTACGGAGATGGTGATGTGGAGGCGAGTGGGGTCGATCGACTTCAAAATTTTCAAGGTGGGAATCGGGTACTCGGGTTAGGAGATGGGCTGGGGAACTTTGAAATCGGGTTTTTAGAATTTCTGATTATTGGGGGGAAAGGAAATGGGTCGGGTAGAATTTTAGGGGAAATGAGAGTGTGTATATCATAGCTTTGCAGAGGTAGGCTGCATTTCTAGACCTAAAACGATTTTAGCCATTTTTCTTTGAATTTAGTCAATTACTCTTAACTTTTTCAAAAATTGATTTTAATTTTAAAATAATTATAATTTAATTGAAATTTTGGGACAAAATTGGGTGACAACAGCTCTGTTGAACCCCCAAAAACAATAACCCCGAAAGGCTAAATTTCAGGAATATCGACAGGATGGACTAACTCTTTTGGAGTTTTTGGAGTCGTCACCCAATTTAAGGAAAAACAGGGAACCAAATAAGCAAATGCGTGCAAAACTCCGTTTTTGAAAAAAGGCAGTCTTTCTTTCAGAGATTCTAAGGTAAGAGGTTTTGTTAATTTCGAAAGAAGGTTTTTAAGGCACTTTCGAAATTCCGTTAACAACGGTTAATCCGACAGGTTTCCAAATTAATTTGCAAGTGCTATTTATGCATTTTTCTAAAAAAATAATAATTAATTGAACTATTAATTAGTTCAACTAATTAAATTTAGTAAGTTTTCAAAAGATTTTACAATTTTATTTGAAAGCTTTAATTATTTTTTTAAAATAAAATAAAATAAAAAGCATATTTTATTTTGAAAAAGGAACGATTTGATCGTCCTAATTTCTTTTCCAACTCGTATGTGATTGCGCATAAATGGCACTTGCTTAATTTCAACTTTAAAATCCGAGTATCTCACCATAAGATGGAACTTAGATTTCAAGTCACTTTTTGCAAAGTTGTTTTGGAACATTTAGAAGTTAATTAAAAATTCTTTATAAATTTCAACTTTTTAAAGAAACTACTTCGTATCAATGAGATAGAAGTCTTTTCATATAGTCATTTATTGAGCGTAGTTCTGAAAATTTATGAAATTTTGCACGCATTTGCCTAAATGGCCTGATTTGCAATAAATTAAATAATGACTTCAAAATAAAGATGATGAACATAAAAGTAAATCAAATAACTCAAACAAATCATTATATATATTAATAATAAAAATATTTCTACAAAGTTTTCATAAACATTCTAAAGGGAAAAAGAAGGATAGGAGTTGAAAGATAAAAACCCGAGAATTTGACAAACTCGCGGGAGCCTTGAATTTTCTAAAATTTCTAAAGGTCTTGAAAACTTGAGCCCGAGCTTGACCTAATGTGACTCCAAGCCAATGAGCCATCCCAATTTAGAGTTTTAGCCGAACTCGTCCCAAAGTTTTTCATGCCAAAATAAGAGGAAAATAAATATTAGCATCAACCCAAAATTGCAATCTTATTAAATCAACTTCGCACACTTTCAGTAAAGGAACTCTGTCAACTTAACGCATCATAGGTAAATTCACACAAAAACAGAATCAACATTTAAAAAGGTCGCTATATAAAGGTTATTTTACCAAAAGTATGCTACTTCCGTTAACTAAGCAAGAAAAGGGTAAACATTAACGAAAATTCACAAGAAAAAAAAACTATTGCTTCTTATACGAAAGTTTTCATGCCTACTGGAGACTATTATGAGGCATATGAAAACAAAGCACTGCTGAATCAACCAAATAGGCTAATGAGATTTTAAAGTAAACAAGGCATGCATCATAACTTCTATATACATCTTTGGCAAAACATCTCAAATGAAACAAGATTCAAAGACATATCAAGCACTGTGAATTGACTAAGAAAGCAGGCAAGCTAACAGAGACACCAGAAGACTGAAGGAAAATATGCAGACCTACTTTACTAATTCCCAGGAATATCTGAACCACAACATTCCCTTTCGACAACTCCCAGAATACTACTAGACCTAACTCAACCCTTTCTATAACCTGCACATACTTCACAGCCAACCAAACAACCATAAAACCTGCCAAAGCATCTGCAAACATGAAGCCTTATCACACACACTCCTTTCTACCAACTGGACACTACCTGAACCCTTATAATTCCCTCCAACAACCTGCATTCCTCCTAGTCAACTATGGAAACAGAACAGCTCCCTCTACCCTTCCCCTGCATCCAATACTTAACTGGAATACCAAGAATACACCAGCACACACTAGCTAAAACTCATACAAATGCCTGCTATTAACTCCCTGGCTAACCTGCCCAAACACTCCAGACCTCTTGACAACATTTGCCTATAGACCACCTGAAACTCCTAAGCTCAACAACTCTAGAACCGCTTTCTACTTCAACTCTCTTCAGCCCAGGAAAGCAGAGCCCAAACAAGAATCAGACACAAAAACCAAACAAGCAGACTAAAAAAAACTAAAGAAACCTGCTACTCAGAAAGGGAATTAATCAAGCACAGAAGCCTGAACAACTTGATCACTAGAATGGTTTTGTACTCGCAAAGAAGATCTAAGGGCTGGATATTTCTGGATGATAATGGAGCATGATTGCGTAAGGCACGCAAAAAGATGTCATCAATGCCAAGTCCACGGAGACATGATTCGAGTACCTCCCAGCGAACTAAATGTTATGGGATCTCCTTGGCCTTTTGCCGCCTAGGGAACGTATGTCATAGGGCTAATCGAACCCGCTGCTTCAAACGGACACCATTTCATATTGGTGGTTATTGATTACTTTACCGAATGGGTATAAGCTGCATCATACAAGTCAGTAACGAAGAAAGTGGTAGCAAACTTCATTCGTGACAAAATGATCTGTCAATTCGGCAGTCTCGAGTCAATCATCACTGACAATAAGTCCAATCTCAATAGTGACCTAATGAGGGCAACTTGTAAAGTCTTCAAGATCAAGCACTGAAATTCTACTGCATACAGACCTCAGATGAATGGAGCAGTTGTGGCATCCAACAAGAACATCAAGAAAATACTACGCAAGATGACAGACAATTCAAAGCAATGGCATGAGAACTTACCTTATGCTTTGTTAGGGTACCGCACTACAGTGAGAACATCAACAGGGAACACTCCTTACTTGTTAGTGTATGGCACCGAAGTAGTGATACCAGCAGAGGTCAAGATACCATCTCTAAGGATCATTCAAAAGGCACAATTGAAAGACGCTTAATGGGCCAAGGAAAGAATGGAGCAGTTAGTACTCATCGATGGCAAGAGAATGAAGAAGAGGCAAGTTCGCACCAAATTGTCAAGGGCCATACATGGTCTACTGAGTTCTAACTGGAAGAGCACTAACATTGGCAGAAATGGATGGAGAAGTTTGGCCGAAACCAATCAACACAAACGCTGACAAAAGATACTATGTCTAAGAGCTTACATTAGTTAATGGTTTTATTATTCTGCAATATATCATGTAATCTGGAACTACGTTACGACCTGATTCCCCAAGTGGGCTACATAGGCAATCTATCCAAGGTTCGGTCGCATAAATACAAAAATTTTATTTTTCCATAAAGCAGACACTAAGGCAGAATATTTGAGGAACTCTTAAAAATTCCAAAAGGACGGATAGAATTAACACTGGGGCATAAATTTTTGAGACCCTCTCAAAAATTTCAAAACAAACAAACTGGGGAAAAATTTTGAGGTCGCCCTCAAAATTCATTTAATGAAACTTGGAACAGCCTGAGGAACAATGGCCATGATTCTACACAATGCGGTTCATGACTTAATGGAATAAAATATTTTCTTCTTACAAAAGTCTTTTCGAAATATTTGCATTACTTACTACTTTATACATATCCCTATCAGCTTGACCAAGGTCCCGGCATTCACAAGAAGCATGCACAAAGCCAGCCAAGAATGCACAAAATAAACTACCCTGCACAACTCACAAATCGTTCTTTGAATGTAGGCATAGCAAACATCTCTCAACGAGAAAGTATTTAGTTCCGTTCACTACGCTTTTATCTTGCAGGGTAGACAGCCCGATGCAGAGTTTGGCATTGACTGAGAGTAGACAACTCGATATTGAGTTTGGCATGGTGGAGGATAACAGCCCCCGATGCAGAGTTTGGCATTGATTGAAGGTAGACAGCCCGATATTGAATTTGGCATGGTGGAGGGTAGACAGCCCCGATGCAGAGTTTAGCATTGACTAAGGGTCGACAGCACGATGTTGAGTTTGGCATGGCAGAGGGTAGACAGCCTGATGCAGAGTTTGGCATTGACGGAGGGTAGACAGCTCGATGTTGAGTTTGGCATGGCGGAGGGTATACAGCCCAATGCAGAGTTTGGAATTGATTGAAGGTAGACAACCAGATATTGAGTTTGGCATGGCGGAGGGTATGGCATGGCGGACGGTGAACACCCAATGCGGAGTTTGTCATTGACTGAGGGTAGACACCCCAATGTTGAGTTTGGCATAACGGAGGGTAGACAGCCCGATGCTGAGTCTGGCATTGATTGAGGGTAGACAGCCCGATGTCGAGTTTGGCATGGCGGAGGGTAGACAGCCCGATGCGGAGTTTGGCATTGACTGAGGATAGATAGCCCGATGTTGATTTTGACATAGTAAGAGGAAGACAACCTGGAGGTTAGACAGCTCAGTGAGAGGATAGACATGACAAAGGTAGACACCCCAATGAAAAGAACGTCATAATAGGGGGTGGATAATTTGGCATAGCAAAGGGGTATACAACCCAACATGACAAATACGCCCGCATATGATGATAGATCCTGGCAAGACAATCCAACCAACACGAAAGTACATTTTACATTTACATATATACACTGTTTTTGCAAAATTCACTTTTACTACAGGATATACAATCCGACAAAGCGAAACAGTTACGATCTAGCACCTCGTCAAATTCCCATAATCTATAAACACTACTCAAAAGTCGTGACCAAATTAGTCGTTCTGTCAACGTCTTTGCCCGAAGACTCTTTTATCATCCCCGGACAAAGAGGGGCAGCTATTGACACCTAATTTTGTCCCTCCTGTTTCAATAGCCATTATTCAGATAAAATTGTACTTATAACCACACGATTATCATACACTCACCCCTATTCAAAATCATTACTTCACACACACACGCCAATTAGGCTATTATTAAGACATTAGCACAAGTGATTGCTATTTTACAAAATTTGCACGTTCCGTTTCAATTTCTTGTAATTAATCGCTTTTTTAGCAAAATTACCTAAATTATTTTAAAACCTAAAATAATACGCTTCCTTGGCCATTTAGCCCTCACAATTAATTTTCTTATTTTTTCTACAATTTTACAGGTGTTTTATACCATTTTAATTTATACACAATATATACGATTTTATACATATACATATATACACCTCAGCATGTGCACATATCACACCCACTCATACATATCAGCACCACGTGGCTTGATCTCAGCCTTCCAAATGTTTAATCTGACGGCCAAAAATAACATTTCTATTTTTAATTACTTACCCGACCCCCAAACCCTTAACACCCCTTTCATTTTCCCTCTTTGTCTCAGCCGCCACCACTCCTTTTCTCTCTCTCGTCAAACCCCTAGCGACGCTCTGTCATGGCCATTTTTCGGCCATTATCGCCGGCAAAACGGGAAACAAACAACGTCATCGTGTTCTTTTCAACCTCCGCTACAAAACCATTGCAATAATTTGCTTGTTCAGCGAAGTCGACGATTGACTTCTACGCTATTTGAATCTGTGTGAAATTTGCCTAAATTTGTCTATTATTTCCCGTGTTAACACGATTAGTGGTTATTTAGAGATTAATTAGGATAAAATTGTGAAATTGTTAATGTTTATCTGTTTTATTAAGTTTGAATACGAATCATTGCCTGAGCTTGTTGTGAGCATGACTTGTGCCCTGAACCACCTTTTGGTTAACATGTAAACTTGAAACCTAGGCAGTCTAGTGAAATTGCCCTGATCACCCATGTTACTTGTAGTGTATTTGGCCTCATACTATGCCTGAATGCCTAATTTTCATGACTATACATTTGAAAATTGAATGGGCAACATATCCTGCATGCTTAGGAGAATTTGAATTAATTGGTGTAAGATTTTGATTGATACTTGAAAGGGTGATAGGCTGCTTTATTGATCTGAGATTAATTGGAACTGTTAAATGATTTTAGGCCAAAAATAGGCCTATAATACTGATTTCGAACCTAAACTATAGTGAGGTTAAAGGAGGGAACCCAAATTGGTTTAGGATTGATTTTACTTTAATTTTGGGGCTGATTGGTTTATTTTTTGAAGATACACGTAAGAGTGTCTTATTTATTCTTGGAGACAATATTCTCTTACCTTGTATGTTATACCCGTTTGAATTTGAAATCCCCCCACCCCACAACTATATAAACTGGTATGCTTCTCACATTCCTACTCAGTTTTCAATTAACATAAACATCTAAAATTCAATACACTTCACAGGCATACGCAATATATACATTTAGACATACAAAGTATTACATACTGCTCCCTTCTTTGATCTTCTTTCAAAAAAGCTGTTAGGGGAACTCTGCTCTTTTCTTTTGCTTCCTGGTTTTGCCTTTGCAAGCATTTAACACTGCTGCATCTTGTTTGTTTGATCACTATCATTGCTGAAAGGTATACCTTTACTCCAATCCTTATTGTTCATGTTTTATAACTTGTTTGTGCTTGGTCTCTACATTACTCTCCTATGCTGTTTGCTTTCATGCCTCTAAATTGCCTACATCTATTTGGGAACCTGTCACTTTGCACCTTGACTCTCTTCTAGTCTCTGTTCATGTTTATACAGATTGTTAGGATAGCCAAAAAGGCCATACCAGCGTTCATAATTGCAGGGCACTGAATGGGTACATCTCAATGGCTATCATGTTGTTACTGACCCCTAAAACATAATTTTCAAGACCATGAACCACCTGGACAGTTTTAACTTGAGGCTTTCCCCTTCTAGTCCACTTTATCTGTATATTTGTTAGGATCTTACCTGTTTGTATTTGATTAAAACAGGTTATACAGTCTTGAGGCTGTATAATAGGCTACCCAGGGGCCTTCTCTTATCTTCTTCTTTATGTGATTACATCATGATATTTTTCTTTGCATTTTAATTGGTAAACTGGGATTGATCATATAATAAACCTAGCCTGGCAGTATTTAATAGAACTCTCGCATGTAAAGCTTGAACAACAGGGCTGTGTTATAGACTCAGTCGACTGAATCCAATGTATTTGATGTTTAAACTCAACATTCAAAACAGTTTTATGCTTAATCTATTAAAAGTACGTGATTTCTTACTACAGGGGCTAAACGTGCAAAGACTGTCTAATTTATTAATGTTTCTGCAAATAAAAGCTGCCACTCTTTTGTATTACTAATATGGGCCCTTTTGTGTTTTTAACTGATTTTTACAACTCCTAAGCTCTTGTACACTAATCCCATAGTGTATAAGAGTGTATGGGTTATCGAGGTCAACCATACTAACAATTATATGTATTTTCTAAAGTTTAGATAAATATTGTCATGTATTCTGCATGCCTATACTTATATATATTACGTGTGATAGCCCTTATGTGCCTTTGTATGTTCCTTAACCCCTTTTTCCAAAACAACCTCTCTATATGTATATATTTTCAAAAGTGACCCCAAAAATAAAAAAGCCATTAAGGTTAGGGCTCGACAACTAATGTCAAGTCACATCGACCCTAATGGCTAACATTTTATTTCAAAAATAATTTCTATTTGGTCTTTTGACAAAATATGAAAACCATCTTTGAAATCTTCCTATTTTCGTAAAACTAGTCCAGTCATTAAAATTGCATAAATACAATGCCCATTAACATTTCTTACAATTTTAACCATTGTTCGATTAGGCATTTGTAACATATGCTGAAAACGCGAGTAGGAATAATATATAGGTTGTTTCTGCAAAATTTAAAGGCCCATAACTCATGCTCCACTGCCTATATATTTATTTGTGTAAATATCCCTTCTTGCTTGACTGATTTCACACCTGGCCACTAAGTTAGTAAACAATTTATAATGCATGTTTTATTTATTCTTAACATCCCAAAAAATAGAAACTCAGGTCGGAACCACTTTTCGTGGGACTTGGGTAAGTGCATAACACCTTTTTACCCGAGTTATTTGGACTTCTTACCCTCGAATATCTGAAATATTTCTTTTCTTGTATGAAATTCAATCTTAGATATTTATGTGACTTAATACACCTTAGAAAACATATGTTAGGTGGTGACTCCAATCTTTAACTCAAACGAGTTACCCAGTCAAATCCGAATCTTGACTCGCTCCGAGTTGAGTAAATATGGGTTATGACAAGTTGTTAGAAGTTCATCTTGATAATTGAGGAAGTATTAATCCTATTAGTGAATAAAAATCTTATATATTTCCTTAGTTGTCTTTATTAATTGTTTATTTTCAGTTAGTTATTCTTTATACAAAAAAAAAACATATTTTTGTTACTCTAGAAATTGTCAAATTATTTCTCTTATCATTATCAAAAAAATTATAACATCACATTTTCTCTCTATGAGGTTCGAATATGGACTCTTTAGACGGATATATATATTTACATTGACCTTATAAGTTGGAAATCACCAACTTATCAATGCCTTTATTTTGGTTTTGAATTCAAACATGACCATCTGTGAGTTACATTGATGGAATTTACTCGGTTTTCAGATTAAAGAGTAATAATCATGATAAGAAAGCTAATGGAGCCAAAATCAAAGCTAACTATTGTCAGAAAGATGAGATGCAGGAAAAGTCATATAGGTAGCCACAAAGTCCGCGTAGTGCAACTGCATAATTAATTGGCGGCCACCAATGCAAAATCCAAGAGAGCTACATTTCTAAAGTTTCTAGAGATGCAGCTGCACTTGTGAAATATGTGGTATTCCATCTCCTATGACACAACACCATGCGGTTCACCAAAACTGGAGTATAGGCCGCACAACTTGAAGTCTGAGTGGATTTTAGAAAAATTCTAGGAAGGTGGCCTTCCTTGTGGAGCATGCGGCAACCCTTCTCTTGCTACCAAGACGCCAGTTGTAGTTTAGGTCGCCCAATCCTACAAGTCAAGGCCAGTTCTAGACATACGGCTGCCTAATCCAGTTGTGCAGCCACCTAGCTGCCAAAAAAAATTGATCATTGAAAGTTATAGATACTATAAAAAGAAAAATTTAGGTAATTTTAAACCATTTGTCATCTTTGAAAAGCTGCTAAATGTATTTCTTTACTACTTTGGGCAATTCCAAACACCCTGGGAGATCAGACCATTACTTTGTAAGGATTTTTACTTATTGTTCCTAATGAACTCCTTTAGATTTTTTACGTTTTCCTTACATTCTTCATAAGTAGCTAAATTTCAGAATGTAATGAATGGAGGGAAGTAATCAACGGCTAGGATTAAAAGGGAAGCAACGGCTGAGATTAATCAAAAGAAATGCAGCAGGTTAGTTAAATATGATTAATCAGGAGGGAGAAAGTAGTTATGAAATCTGGTACAATCCTACTCCTTCCTCTCAACTGATTCTTTCTCTCTCTCCCTTGTTCTTTCTCTTCTCTTTCTCATCCAAATTCTTGATCCTTTTCAGGTATACTACATCATCAATGGAAGCTTGTGTCACCATTTTATCCTTTTAACCTTCCTGCATTAGTTTGTAATAGATATTGAAAATCAATAAAATCCCAATTCTTGTCAATTTCCATTCAATCTTTTAGTTCATACTTAAGTTCATTACAATTTGGTATCAGAGCCCTTTCCTGGGCAACATTCATCATGGTTGAAGCTTGCGTACGCAGCATTAATTGTCAATGCTATTCTTGTCTCTATGATTGCTCGAAGAGAAATGAGGTGAATGATTGTATAGACATGACAACCAAAAAGTTGAGGGAAACAACAGGTCGAATAGTTGTGAATTTAAAATCATCGCTGAAGCAATATGAAGGATGTATACAGAGTATCGATTGCCAATGCGACTCTTGTCTCGATGTCTTCTTAAGAAAGAAGGACACACATTGCATACACAGCGTTGACTGCCAGTGCAATTCTTGTCTGCGCGACAGGGAAACCCAGATCGAGGTAATAGAGTCCATGGCGGGATCTGCCAATCAAGAAAATCAAAGAAGTGAAGATGTTCTTCTTTATGAGAAGGATAAGGAGCGCAATAAATTGTTAACCTTGAAAGTAAGCCATCTCAAAACTTATCTTAATGTTCATGAAAAATTAGTTAATTGTGATTTACTTAGAATGGGGCGGCCTGTTGACAATTTAGAGTGTAACTTAGCTCAGGACATCTGTGGAAAGGAATTGGAATCAAATCGCTCACTAAAGCTGTTTGATGAATTGCTTGAACTAGAAGTAGTGCATATCTTATGCTTGTTTGATAGCTCCTCTTATTATGTCTATGAAGAGAAAAAGGATGGTGCTAATATAGTTTTTGATCCTGGTGGGAGAGTCTTTGATTGGTTGAATCAGCTGTCCAAGTGTGTCAAAATTGAGGATTGTGAATCAAACAATGCACTCAAGTTGGATAAATTGCCTGATGTAGATGTTGATAGTTGGATTTCAGTTATAATTCTTCCTAGCGACCGCAAGAATCATGTGAATGGTTTCTATGCTTTTGTCTCAAATTCAGAAATGAACTCTAATTGGGAACATGCTAGTGTGAGTTGTTACCTTTTGGGAAATTCTAACCTGAATATTATAGAGCGTGTAAGGGTTATTACTTCTTCGGTAGATGAAGTTGGAATTATAGAATTGCTTCTCCTGGTAATTGTCAAATTTGGTGCTGCCTCCTTAGCTTGTGGCTCTAACAAAGCAAATGATGAGCCTAACATAATTTTTGACCCAGGAAGGGTGGTACTCAGATTTTTGTATCACTTGAAGGAGTCATCCAATGGAGCTAAAAATTGTTGCACCTGCCTCATTTGCCTCATTTTATCTGTTCTGGAAATTCCTTTAATTGAGTGTTCTCTAGATTATGCTACAACTATGAAAGAGTGGTCTGGGAAGCGATTCATTAGGGTGCTAGATGTTTACTGGAGGAGCA
Source organism: Petunia secreta (assembly GCA_029990175.1). Lineage (NCBI taxonomy): Eukaryota > Viridiplantae > Streptophyta > Magnoliopsida > Solanales > Solanaceae > Petunia > Petunia secreta. The sequence continues at coordinate 26,736,427 of JARKIP010000003.1, forward strand.
TCCAATATGATGTAGTGCAAATAAGTCTAAAGATGACTTCCATGTTCTTCCTATATGTCCTTAGACTCAACAATAGGTTAACTTTACATATGGAGCTGCTGGTTACTCTCAAACATCACAAGCAACTTTATTCAGTGCAACTTATTTTCATTTGTAGTTGCACAAAGCTGGCAGTCTCTGCTATTTTAGCCATTGGATTTGTTAGTCCAGTGGTAAATACACTCTTGGTAACACCAGCACTGAAGGTGGAATATAGTGAGGATCTCAAGTTTCAATTCTTGAAATTGTCTTTCCATGTTTGCTCACAGAGAGGCATAGCTAAGGATGCCTGGGTGGAAGAAAATGCTGATAGCAACTTGTTACTCAATGATACTGCCAATTCTGAATGTTCAAATGGTTCTGCTACAGCTGCCTTATCCCATGAAGTGCAAGTAAATTTTCAATCCTTATTGGGATGCTCCCTGGCAACAAACAAATGGATTCTCTCTGTTAAACTTAAACATATGAGAGAGTTTCTGATTTGTTGGAATCTCAAACATTGCTACTCTATCAGTAGCAAGTTTATCGATAGATTGAAGAAGGGTGAAGATGATTTCAGTATAGAAGTAAAGAAAATGGAAGCTCTTCGGAACATTGAGATAGCTCCAACACTTGTTACCCTTGGTCTTGATCAAGATGAATCCCCGGAAGAAAATAATGAGATGTTATATTGTGAATTATCTCTGTTTCTCCATCTTAGTAAATACTATCAAATGATTGGAAAATCTCTCGAAGGTGCGTGTTTTCTTATAAACAAAGTTTGGATTATAGTGGAGGAAAAATGGTTTCCCCATGAATATAACATGGAAGTCGACAAGCTTGCATCTGATAGTGCGGACATATATTCTTCATGGTTAGTACACTCTCTGGTAACATTTGGCCAAGGGCTAAGGTATTTTTATATTGGAGCTTCGAATATAGGATACATTTTTGAAAAGAGAGTTAGCTGGGCTATTGTGTTCTGTAAAGAAGAATATTATGGTTATACCAATTACAAGTGCTATGTTGGGTTAATGCTTCTTAGTGAAATTTCTTTTGATGAGGCTGTTAACTGCATGTGCTCGCTTGATTCATTCCCTGTGATTGTTTGGAATGAGAGTGTCAAATCTCTATTAAGTATCAGTGTAGCCAAGGCGTTTCTTGGTGCAAGCAAGACCTATACAATAGCAGGCTATGAGATGGGGTCAAACTCCTCTTCACCTGATATGTCGACGATGCAGTTTAGATTAGATTCACTATATAAGCTCATTTATCTGGATTATCGTAGATGGCACTGGTACTCTTGTGGTTGTTCGATTCTACCTGCCACGAGCATCCCTAGGAGCCATGACTGCAACAACAAAGCACATTAATGCAGCAGCTAAGTTGCACAGCCTGCATTTGATTCTGGAGACCTTCTCAGATATTGACCTTGAGGACAAGGTCAGTCTTCAAGGGGTAGGGAATGTAATGAATGGAGGGAAGTAATCAACGGCTAGGATTAAAAGGGAAGCAACGGCTGAGATTAATCAAAAGGAATGCAGCAGGTTAGTTAAATATGATTAATCAGGAGGGAGAAAGCAGTTATGAAATCTGGTACAATCCTACTCCTTCCTCTCAACTGATTCTTTCTCTCTCTCCCTCGTTCTTTCTCTTCTCTTTCTCATCCAAATTCTTGATCTTTTTCAGGTATACTACATCATCAATGGAAGCTTGTGTCACCATTTTATCCTTTTAACCTTCCTGCATTAGTTTGTAATAGATATTGAAAATCAATAAAATCCCAATTCTTGTCAATTTCCATTCAATCTTTTAGTTCATACTTAAGTTCATTACAATTTCAGAACTAGGTTGTGAACCCAATCCTAACTTATACTTAATGGGCCTTTTATTATTACGTAGTTCTGACTTTGGGAGTTTATCGATTGATTACTTTCATGCTTTATTTGAAAACTTGAGTATGCCTACTTAAATTTTTGCCGTAATACTCTAATGCTCACTTGATAAGGTTGAATTTAAGTTGAAAAAGGTAATAAATGAGGAATTGAGGATGGTTGTGGTCGCAATTACTCTTAGTTAACAGATTTGAACACCAAAAAGGGATGACCTAACACGAATACAAAAATCGACTGAATTTTATGCAAGTTAACTTAATCTAAAAGGACTATTTAACTTAGGCCAATCAATCTCTCAGACGAGTTGACTGGGTGAATTTGTTCGAATGCCTAGATATTATTAGTCTGTTTGGGATTGCTGAAAAAAACTGCTTATTTTGAGAAGTACTTTTGACATAAGTACTTTTTAAATAAGTACTTTTGGATAATAAGCAGTTTGTGTTTGGACAACTCATTGGAGAAGTACTTTTGATAAATAATTTGTGTTTGGTTAATCGTTGCGAAAAGTATTTTTCAGTGTCAAATTACGAAAAGGACATCCAAGTTCATTTTATATTTGGATTAATAAAAACAAAAAAATAATTTTGAATATTTATCATAAAAGACTTTAATTAGAAAATTTATTTAATTAAATGTAAAACATAACGTAAAAGATATAAATTAAAGCAATTTAACAACATAAAATATAGTTAAATCAAAGTGATAACGGAATGAGAAATTTCTAGTAATCACTTGCTTTTAAAAGATGATTTAAAGAGTAGGACATTTTATATACGGTTGATAGTAATACCTAGAAATAAAAATTGGTCCTAGAGGAAGAAGATTTGTAAAAGTACGTAGTAGAAAAAAATAGGAAAAAGAAAAATATAATTGTATTTTGAGAGAGATATGGTTAATTTGTAAGGAATAATATGGTAAATATGAATTCTTGGTAAGGATAATTCTGTCTTGAAAAAATTAATAAACTGCTTCTGCTTCTTGGAAGAAGCAGATATTTGTAGCTTCTTCCCAGCAGCAGAAAAATTGTTTTTGCTTCTACCTAAAAGTACTTTTTTTTTGTTGCCAAACGCCTCAAAATTTTAAAAAAAGTACTTTTGTTTAAAAAAAAAAAGCACTTTTGACTTTGGAGAAGCAATGCCAAACACATTTTAGATAATTCATTGAGATTTCATTAGGTTACAACTATGTGCAGTAAATAATTTTAGTTAATTTATAAATTCGAAAACAAGTACATCATAGTTAAATTGCACTTTGTATTTCATAATTTGCCAATAGTTAGTTTTCAATCATTACCTGTAGGTATACATAAGAAATGTGCTAAAATGAGATATTTAAGCTACTTTTATCTTATTTTGCGAGCTTCTTGAGGTTTGACCCCACTTAATACTGATACCAATCTTGGAATATGTCACAACCACTTATCCTTCTCGCTATTCATCCCAGATAAGAAGAAAATGTGCATGCATCTCAATCCTCATGGGTCTATACTTATTTACATTATATGTACTACATTTTCGAAGCTCTCACGTAGATAAAAATACTTCTGTATCACATAAGCTAAAATTCTAAAAAATGTGAAAGTAATCTAGAAAATTTAAGAGACTAAAATTGGAACTTATCCAAAAATGCAAAGCCATATAAGTAATCATCCTTTATGTCTAACACACAGTGAAAACTCTCATACACGATATGCTAATCTGGCATAACTAAAGTTATATTTTAATCTTAAAATAACTCTACTATTCTTTGGACATCAGTTTATCAGTCAATATACTATCCTGCAATTTCAAACTAGAAAAGATATGTTGTATCCATTAAACTATTTTCCCCGACCACCCTAATTCTCTTTATTCATTCGAGTGGAGGCTGACTATGCTTTCTGAAGCCCGAGTAGATAGAAGTTAAGTCATGAGTTTACAATTCTGAAAATTAAAGAAAACTAATGTCTACATGGAATATATGTTTTTTTACTATGAAGATGAAGTCACATTGATAACAGAAAATTCAATCAAACTCATTGTTCCTTTATCCCTCCCTCATCCCCACCCCCTCCCGAGAAAAAAAAAAAAGTCCTTATATAGTCTCACGAATTCTTTCGGGTGTGCGGGGCATGAAGTAGATAGAATCCAAATGGATTTTCACAGGTCTATCTTTTCTAGTTCACCAATCCACCTGATGCAGCGGAAAATACGGAAGCGATAAAGTAAAAATAAAAGCGAGATGTGGCTCTAAAAATTACTTAAGTAGCACTAAAGAACTTGTTTTGATACACCTCGGGCGAATGTCAAGGAACACCTACACTAAGCAACTATCATCGAGAGACACTCGGCTCTCGCAAATAGAATGATCAACAAAGGATTGAAGTTCAAGTTGAAATCCACCAAGTGAAATCAAGCCCACACAAGGGGTTTTCATTAAATAGTTCTCAAACATTCAAGTTTCATGTTCATCATTCAAAGTAGGCTCTATGAAATGAAGGCCTAAGGAAGACATTTATAGTCTTCCTCTATGCTTAATGAAAGGTCTAAAATACCCTCAAAATGGGTTAAAACAAATAAGGCCACGCAGGCTATAGTTGGAAATTCACATAAAAAATGAAGCGATCTCAAAATGCTATCACAAGGAGTAGGCGGTCTGCCCACTCCCCTAGGCGGTTCGCCTCTTCTGAACCTCTTTGGACCACCTTGTGTAGTGAGCAGTCCGTCTCTGTAAAGGGGCAGTCTGCCTCTCCCATTTCCAGAGGGCTGTGTATTTTGTACTTAGCAAAATTTAGGCTATTTCCAAGTAGGCGCTCCGCCTCTTGCTGAAGCTTCTTGAAACGGCTCAAAATGGTCTCAGGAAGCTTCTCCTTGGTGCCTATGTGCTCCTCCTTTAAGGGTGCTGCAATGCATGATCTTCAAGTCGCTTCCGGAGCTCTTGACTTGTACTCTTTGTGCTCTCGAGCTTGGCTCTTGATGGTTGGCGCTTTGGCTCCAATTTGCCCCGCATCATCCTCCCCTTCTTGAAAGGATTTCGTCCTCGAAATCAAACCATCAAAACCTACATTCAAAACAAGCACAACCAATGTTTCCTACTTCACAAGTAGGTTAGCTTAACAAGAATAAGTGCAAATGGTGTGGAAAACACACTCTTGTGATAGAACCAAGCATTAATACCCATAAAAAAGTGTATGTTCCCGAAGGAAACAATAAAGTCTTTGCTCAACAAGAACAAGCACTCATAATCATCACAAGCAAAGAGATCAAGGTCATGCGATATGTAGCAATCAAATTCTCTACGACCCCTAAGCCCATATCCAACATACCAAGCCTTCAATGCATTTTCTCCACATTGTGGCACAATGGCTTTGGCATGCTTACCACTCAAGGTGTGAGCAACACATGGAATGGAGTAAGTCAAATAACCCAACCTACAATTAGCATCATTCACTCCACTCCCCTTCTTAAAAGTACTCATATTCACACCAAGAGATACCTCTGCACCTCCAAATTCATCATCTAGACAACCCTCCTCACAAGACAAGTTCTTAAGAAATGCATTGATAATGGCTTCTTCCTCTTCATAAACCCAACAATCAAGAGTATGGTCAATAGAAGAATCACCCACTTCACTCAAAGTCTCAAACAAGGAGTTGTCTATGGGTTCAAACCCTTCACACCACGGAGGATCTAGCTCATTCTCAACTCTAGCCCGATACAAATCACCTCCACAAATAAAGATGCCCTCAAACAAAGGATTAGTAAAAGTAGACATCTCAAATTCATTTTTAAACATAGGTGAAGTATCAAAACTAAGTTCATCACTCACACTTGAGGAGTCATCATAGACAACCTTGCCCAACTCATGCAATTTGGACTCCTCAAGGTCACTACTATCCCTACTACGACAAACAAATCCATCAAAATCATTATACCAACAAGGGTAGAGTCAAATAACTCATCTTCCCCTTTATCAAAAATTGGCGGTGTGTCATAATAAGGTTCACAAGTATAGTCAACTTTTACTTTGTCACTAAAGAGAGGTTCATTGAATACCGAGCTCACATCTTGATGTGGCCTATCAATCCTCTCAACTAGTGGTTCACATGCAAACACAAGTTGACTAGTCGACTCTATGCTAGTTGCAAATTCATTAAATGCAACACAAGTACCAACTAGCATTGAGTCTTCACAAGACAAGGGATAAACATGTTCATGAAAAGGTGAAGAAACACTTACACTTGAGTTGCTTCCTTGAGCACTCATAGCACGTGAAGTATCGAGTTCAACTTCCTCTTCGTGAAGCTCGCAATTGGGATCTTCATCACCTTGCCTTCCTTCCTTAGCACACGGTTGAGGCTTCACTAGCTCGCCTCCAAGAGTACCTACACATAAGCCAAAACAAGTAGAAGAAAAAGAAGAAGATAAAACATAGTTAGAACAAAGGGTGTCCTCACTCTCATTTTGTCTTTCCTCTCCTCTCCTTTCACTCATTTTTCTCTCAAGGCCAAGTGTAGATTCGGGTGACAATCCACTCACATCACTCCTCACTTCATCTCCTTTTCCTCTCTAGGATTGTCACCAGTCACTCCCTCACTCCTCTCTTTCTTTTGTCTCTCATGTTCAAGTATAAAGGAATGAGACTCAAGATTGTTTTCATTTGGAGTAGAGTGACTTTCATTTTCAACTTGCAAGGGCATGACCATAAGATTGTTGGCTTCGGGCTCAAGTACCATAGGTGACTTAGCTTTAGCCGCTTCCCTCAACTCCCTCATAATCCTATATTCATAACTTACGTGCCTCGGCGTCAAGGGCTTGAGTACATACTTTCTAGACCCATGCAAAACCGTGTAAGAGTTGGATATACCATAATGCACTACGCTCCAATCATATTGTCATGGCCTTCCAAACAAGAAATGGCAAGCTTGCATTGGTACTATATCAAACATCATCTTATGTAGATAATTTCCAATGCTAAACTCAATCAAGACTCGCTTCTCCACTCTTAACTCTCCACATTCACTCAACCATTATAAACGGTATGGATGTGGATGCTTTAAAGTAGGCAATTGCAATTGGGAAATCAAGGTTTGGCTCACTATATTAGCATAACTTCCCGAATCAATGATCATTGAGCACACTTGCCCCATCACACGACACCTAGCATGGAAGAGATTTTCCCTTTGCACATTCTCTTCCTCCTCAAGACTCATGGCACCCAAACTCCTACGTACTACAAGTGTCATTTTAAGCTCATCATCTTGTTCACCATCACCTCGCTCACCTTCCCCAACTCCCTCAATTGCCATTGGTTGGCTCATAGGGGTAGTAGAATTACCTCTAGAGCGAGTGGCGAAATCACCTTGGGGAATGCCCAAGTCGTGGGGAATGCCTAATATTCCATCACTTGTACCTTTTTCGTCACCTTTTTGGACACTCGGGGTTCATTCTCCTTCAAGGCTCTCAAGCCTTCGATTTATAGATCTCACCTCAGCCAAGAGGTAGGACAAAGTGCTTACCGGGACCTTAATGGTCTCGTCAACTTCTCCGGCCATGTACCTACAAAAATCAAATACAAGAAAAGATTAGAGTAAAAGTCCTCACTGACTCCCTCACCTTTGAATGTTACTCGGGTACACTCAACTTTGGGGTAGGTTCACTCAAACTTGATTCAAAGGCTTCCTCGTAGTTGAAAAACTTCCTCAATAACCAATCAAATTCACAAGAACCAAATACTCTTCGGGAAGAGTGGAGTTGATGGGACTCGATGAACGCTAGGCTATTTAAGTGAGCACTTGAAGCAAACAATGTACTATGAGTCTTCTTTGATTCCTAGTCACCACTAAGCACGAAGATCCTAATCGCTCAATGAACTAGTACTAGTAAAGTAGAAGTGTTACTTGAAAAGTACTAGCCGGAAGTGATACAAGCCAACAAAATGTGAAAACCTACAAAAAACAACTACCCGGACACTTTCCAAAAATAGCTCCCCGCCTCTGTAAATAGGCGGTCCGCCTGATTTTTCACATTGTGTAGTAGGCGGTCAACTTAGTGAGATCTAGAGACTTGCACCAAAGTGGGTCCCGCAGCTCCTTCAATAACGTGTTCTTGGCTTTTGGCACCTAATTTTTCCAATATTTTCAAGGTGTTTTTCCAATCCGAAGGTACCCCAATGTGTTTCAACAACTAAAATCAAACCCCAATGATTTTTAACAACACCCAATCAACAACAAGTCCAAATCAAGAAATTTAAGCAAATTCTATGGTTTTCAACTTTGGGGATTTTAATTTTCAAAGTTTTGATTCACAACTCCAAAACGTGTTTTGAGGGTAACCAATCAACGGGAATACGATAACAAACAATCCCCGATATCAAACATCAAAGGAATCATCATAACCAAGAACATCTAGCAATTTTTTTGTGGTTTTCAAGTTTTTGAATTTTTTTCTTCTTTTTCAAAAAAACAAGAACAAGAACATAAACAACAAGATAAAGATACTACGAACAAGGAACGAGGGTTTATAGAAACAACACCCGATCCGTGTTCTGATACCAAACTGATGCAACGGAAAATACGGAAGTGATAAAGTAAGGATAAAAGTGAGACGTGGCTCGAACAATTACCTGAGTAGCACCAAAGAACTTGTTTCGATACACCTCGGGCTAATGTCAAGGAATACCTAAACTAAGCAACTGTCCTCGACAGACACTTGGCTCTCGCAAATAGAATGATCAACAAAGGATTGAAGTTCAACTTGGAATCCACCAAGTGAAATCAAGCCCGCACAAGGGGTCTTCATTGAATAGCTCTCAAGCTTTCAAGTTTCATGTTCATCATTCAAAGTAGGCTCTATGAAATGAAGGCTTAAGGAAGATATTTATAGTTTTTTTCTATGTTTAATGAAACGTCTAAAATACCTCCAAAGTGGGTTAAAACAAATAAGGCTACTCAGGGCTATAGTTGGAAATTCACATAAAAAATGAAGGGATCTCAAAATACTGTCACAGGGAGTAGGTGATCCACCTCTTCTGAGCCTCTTTGGACCACCTTGTGTAGTAGGCGGCCCGCCTCTATAAAGGGGCGGTCCGCCTCTTCCATTTCCAGAGAGCTGTGTATTTTGTACTTAGCCAAATTTTGGCTATTTCCAAGTAGGCGCTCCGCCTCTTTCCGAAGCTTCTTGAAACAGCTCAAAAATGGTCTTGGAAAGCTCCTCCATGGTGCCTATGTGCTCCTCCTTTAAGGGTGCTCCAATGCATGATCTTCAAGTCGCTTCCGAAGGTCTTGACTTATACTCTTTGAGCTCTCAAGCTTGGCTCTTGATGGTTGGCACTTTGGCTCCAATTTTTCCTGCATCACCATCTTTCTCCTTAATCCTATGAAAAAAAAGAAAGCTCAAGAGAATACCTCTAGAAATACACACACACACATACACAGAATATATATATATATATATATATACACACACACACACACACACACATTAACAAAATACATATATCTTTTAAACTTTTTATATTGATGATTTGAATATTAGTGGCATAAGATGAGTTTTACACAATTGCAAGCTGACATCCTCCTCATCATAATTATTTTAAGTGCAATATTGAATGGTACAGTTAGGGGAAATTTGCGATTAAATAACTAGGGTTTCTTACATAAGTATACAAACTAACATTCTAGTTTACACAAAAGTAGCAACATTATACCATTTCTAAAACATAACAATTTTTTTTTTCAAAACATAGCAAAATACATTAAAAGTTGGAAGCTCTAGATTCTTTTGCTTCCTCAAGGCAGCCCCCTTGTTGATGCAGCCAAAACTGAGGATGATTCTAAGAGCCGAGCTAAGGAATTATTGGACCTTCATCAATCTTGGATGATAGCTCGGAGATGATGCTTTGGGAGAATATCTGCCCGAGCAACATATTGGAAAGGGTAAACGAGCAAGTAGGCAAGCATTTGTTAGAGATGGACGTAGCTTGGAGGTGTAGGCCGAGATCGTGGAATCTAAACGAGCTACCTAGCGAGCTCAAGTTGAGCGTTGCGAGTTTTGAAGAATATGGGCAGAATTTTGGTGCTCTCAACGAGCACGTCAACGAGCACTTTATTTTTACCTTGCATGGATAGTCTATATAAAAACGATGGCACTTTGTTGGCCCTATGTGATCTTTACATTTAGCCAACTTTTTGGTTGTTCTTAGACAATTTAGGCGTCATTAGGGCTGACCTATAGAAGCCTAGTGTTAGGCGTTTTATTCCTTAGTTTTAAAAATATTACAAACACAATTTTTAAGTTGTTGAACAAAACCTATGGAAACTTGTTCTTTTTGGTGAATTCAAAATTTAACTCGTTCCTCTTTGATCATTCAGGAGGCAAGAAGCAAGTCTTCTTGAGGATTTTTTGTATAGTATAGGCGCTCATTCAATTCCAATCAAGAGGTAACTAGACTAGTTCCTAGTTGTTGCTTGATTTCAATTTGATTTTGTGTCTTGCTTCTATCTTTTCCTTTGTTTCTATTTAATTCGTATTCTAACTCTTCTATTTCTAACCCTTCTTTGTCTAGATATTTTACCACGGGTGAAGAAACTCTCGAGAGTACTCTAATGGATAGTCAAGGTGCCATGTCTCATGTGCTGCAAGGTAACAAAACTAACTTTACGTCCATGTCTCTTGTAAGTAGTGGCTCACTTTGTGAGACTAATGATGTAAGTAGTAGCTCACTTGGTGAGACTAATAATTCTATATCTTGTGTTGATTCCGTTGAGCTTAAAATGTCCCATACTAGTGAATTGCAACTTGTGAGTGGTAATGTGCATGTTGTAGTTAATGAAATACCACCCTTGTATGATAAAGTTGAAATTGATGAATCTTATGATAGTATTGAGAGTGAGTGTTCACTTGGGAAAATAGATCAGTCATTGGGAAATCCTAATCATGATGTTGTGTTTAATTGTAATTGTGATTTTAATGAGATTAAATTGATGGAACCCATTGGTGATGTAGTTATGAAAGGCTGTCTTGAGATTGAAGTGAAGAACCAATCTTTGAGTTGTCATAATCTTGATTGTGTGTTTGATGAGAATTATGATTGGAAAAGTGTGTTTGAATGTTTGGACACCATTGATTGAGTCCTTTTGATTGATACCTTTCTTGTGAGCTTAAATGCATGTGATAATAGCAAGAATGAGTTGCTAAATTGTCTTGTGCAAAAGGGCATTTTCTTGAGTTATTATGATGACTTGACTCATGCTAACTCTTTGCTTAGCGGTGTTGAGAGTGTTTGGCAGGTTGATGAGCTTTTGAGCAAGGAGTTTGATAAGGATCGAAATCAAAAGACCAAAAGAACAATAAAGGGAATGAGACGCGTCTCGAACTCCCTACAAAGTATCCACAGAGAACTTGTTTCGTGAAACCTTCGTATCGGTGTCAAGAAGAGCCTACGCTAAGCAACCACCCTCGAGCCACACTCGGGACCCGCAAGTAAAATGATCGGGTGTCGGTTCGATAATCAACTAGGATCCGCTAGTGAATTCAAGCCAACAAAAGGGTTTTCTTCATAACTCAAAAGTTCAACTCTATTCAACATTCAACAATAATCAAAGTAATCTAAGGTTCAATGAAGGCTAATGAAGTATTTATAGGCTTCACCTAGACATAATGAAAGCCCTAATGTACCCCCCAAAGTGGGTTTAAATATCAAAGGCTACGTAGGGCTATAATAGTCAAAACATAGCAAATGAATGAGGTGTCCCGTCATGGACATCAGTGGACTAGGCGCCCCGCCTGAATACTGGGCGTCCCGCCTAGTTGAGACTCTAGTGAAAATCTTTGAGGTAGTATGCCCCGCATCATCCTCCCCTTCTTGGGAAGGTTCCGTCCTCAAAACCATGGCCTCCTCCTCTCCGGCATCACTATCCCCTATATTAAAAGGTGTCAAGTCAGTCACATTAAAATTATTTGAGACATTATACTTACCCGGTAGATCAATCACATAGGCGTTGTTGTTGATCTTGGAAAGCACTTGAAATGGTCCATCTCCACGGGGTGCCAACTTCCCTTTCCGAAGGTTTGGAAACCTATCTTTGCGGAAGTGCACCCACACCCAATCACCTTTCTTGATCTCAAGCTTCTTCCTTCCCTTGTTCTTTTTGGAAGCCACCTTTGCATAGGCCTCCTCCAAGTTCTTCTTTGCTTTAGTATGAAGCTCAACCATAGCCTTGGCTCGGCTTTTACCTTCAAAACTCACAACAAAATCTTTGGGCAATGGGGTTAGATCAAGTGGAATCAAAGGATTAAAGCCATATACACACTCAAAGGGAGTCATACCAATCAAATTATACAAAGTACGGTTATATGCAAACTCCATAAGAGGCAACTTATCAACCCAATTCCCGGCCTTACCTCGGGTCATGGCTCTAAGAAGAGCACCCAAAGTTCGGTTCACTACCTCGGTTTGCCTATCCGTTTGAGGGTGGTGGGACGTAGAGAGCAATAGCTTGGTGCCAAGAGCACCCCACAAGCTCCTCCAAATATGGCTAAGGAACTTGGTGTCCCTATCACTCACAATGGTTTGAGACACACCATGCAATGGCTAAGGAACTTGGTGTCCCTATCACTCACAATGGTTTGAGGCACACCATGCAACTTTAACACATTATCAATGAATAAAGAAGCCATATGTTGTGCATCATCACACTTTTTACATGGAATGAAGTGAGCCATTTTGGAAAACCTATCCACGACAACATAAATGCTATCATGTTCCCCCCTAGACCGTGGCAATCTCATAACAAAATCCATAGAAATATCTATCCAAGGGCTAGTAGGTACGGGGAGAGGAGTATACAAACCATGGGGGTTAGCTTTAGATTTAGCATGCTTGCACTCAAGGCAATTTTTGCAAAGCTTTTCAACCTGCACCCCCATCTTTAGCCAATGGAATTGTTCCATGAGAATGGCCAAGGTCTTGTTTCTCCCAAAGTGTCCCATCAAGCCTCTACAATGTGCTTCACGAATAAGCAATTCTCTCCAAGAGGACTCGGGAACACAAACTCTACCATTTTTAAAGATATAGCCATCAACCCATTGGTACTTCTCAACTCTTTCTCCTTTCTCAAGAGCTTCATGAATGCTCTTTAGCTTAGGGTCTTGAGCATACATCAACTTAATACTCTCGAAACCCATGAGCTTGGAGGTAAGAGTGGTTGCTAGAGCAAACTTCCTAGAAAGTGCATCCGCCACAACATTGTCTTTCCCTTTCTTGTATTGAATGACATAGGGAAAAGACTCAATGAACTCTACCCACTTGGCATGACGCTTGTTCAATTTCTCTTGGACCCTAAGATGTTTGAGTGACTCATGATCACTCTTAATCACAAATTGCCTAGACCAAAGATAATGTTGCCAATGAGCAAGAGCTCTCACTAGGGCATACATCTCCTTGTCATATGTAGAGTAGTTCAAGGAGGCACCCTTCAATTTCTCTCTAAAGTAGGCTATGGGTTTTCCATCTTGTATTAAAACACCACCAATTCCCACCCCCGATGCATCACATTCAACCTCAAATGCCTTTCTAAAGTCGAGCAATTGCAATAGAGGGGCGGTACTCAACCTACTTTTCAATTCTTGGAAGGCCTTCCCTTGAGGCTCTCCCCAAACAAAAGGTTTGTCCGTCTTCACCAATTCGGTGAGTGGAGCGGCAATGGAGCTAAAGTCTTTCACAAATCATCTATAAAAACTAGCAATACCATGCAAGCTCCCCACTTGAGTCACGGTAGTGGGAGTAGGCCAATCACGAATGGCCTCTACCTTAGACTCATCCACCTCCACTCCTTGGGCACTCACAACAAACCCAAGCAAGACTACCTTTTTAACACCAAAGGCATATTTCTTAAAATTAGCATAGAGCTTTTCGGCTCTCAACACTTCAAGCACTTGCCTTAAATGGTCAACATGGTCGTCTAATGACTTGCTATAAATTAAAATATCATCAAAGTAGACAACCACAAATTTGTTGATAAACGGTTTCAAGACATGGTTCATTAGCCGCATAAAAGTACTAGGTGCGTTGGAGAGGCCGAAGAGCATCACCAACCATTCATAAAGACCAAACTTAGTATTGAATGTGGTTTTCCATTCATCTCCGGGTTTCATCCGGATTTGATAGTAGCCGGACTTAAGGTCTATTTTGGTAAAGACACTTGAACCACACAATTCATCAAGCATGTCATCAAGTCTAGGAATGTGATGACGATACTTTACCGTTATCTTGTTTACCGCCCGGCAATTTACGCACATTCTCCATGTCCCATCCTTCTTTGGTACAAGAATGACCGATAAAGCGCATAGACTCAAGCTTTCACGGACCAAGCCTTTAGTGAGCAAGTCATCCACTTGCTTTTGTAATTCTCTTGTGTCCTCCGGGTTGCTTTTATAAGCCGGTTTGTGCGGGATTTGAGATCCCGGGATGAAATCAATTTGGTGCTCAATCCCCCTCAATAGAGGAAGACCACTCGGCATCTCTTCCGGGAACATGTCTTTAAATACCTTCAAAACATTCTCAATTGCACTAGGTAAAGGGTTAGCGAAATAATTAAGATCGGATGTAAGAATCATACCTTTTTGCACTAGGCAAATGAGTAGTTTGTTGCCATCATTTCCTTTCAAAAGTTCACCCGGTTGTATCATGGAAAATATGCTACCGGTAGAAGATGGTAGAGTCATCACCAAGCTCTCGGCCAAAAGACTAGTCTCAACAACCGACTTAGCCTTTGCCGCCTCTCTTAACTCCCTCATACGCTTGTAATCATCACATACTTGCTTGGGAGTTAAGGGTTTAAGTACAAACTTTTTTCCCTCGTGCTTGACCGTGTAGGTATTGGCACGCCCATCATGAACCACATATCTATCAAATTGCCATGGTCTTCCAAATAGAAGGTGGCATGCTTGCATAGGCACCACATCAAACATGTGTTCATCCACATAGTTCCCTATCTTGAATTTAAACATGACTTGCTTTACCACCTTCAATTCTTCACACTCGCTAAGACATTGCAAACGATAAGGATTTGGGTGTTTCAAGGTGGGTATCTTCAATTGGGAAACTAGTGTTTGGCTAATGACATTGGCACAACTTCCCGAGTCAATAATTATGGAACAAATAATACCCATGACTCGGCATCTAGCATGGAAGAGATTTTCCCTTTGCAAAGTCTCACTCTCCTCCACAAACATGGCACCTAAACTCCTCCTCACAACAAGGAAGGCATGAGGATCATCGACCTCAATTGCATCATCCTCCTTATCAACCTCCTCATCACCCTCTACTCCCCCATCCTCGGGTTCACTATCATGTTCATACACCAATTCACCCACTATAACCATAGTTTTCTGGGTAGGGCAATCTTTTGCAATATGTCTATAACCTTTACATTTATAGCATTGAGTAGAAGTAGAAGTAGGATTGCTCAAGTGAGTTTTAGAGTTACCTCCTACATGTTGTGTAGATTTCTCATAAGGCTTCTTCACATCTTTGCTAGCAATTGCACTACTTGTGTTTGGGAACTTTGCATTTGGAGTAGGAGTCTTCTACTCCTTTGGCTTGCTCATTGGAGTAGTAGTGCTACTCTTGTAGCGACTGGATTTCTCATCTTTGAGCCATTTCTCGGCTTCAACCGTATCTTTTCATAGCTCATAGTGGTCTCCATACTTGTGAAACTTCAATTGTAAAGCTATGTCTTGGTTAACCACTTCGAAATCGGATCATGGCCGGTTCATTGTCTTCCTCATCCAAGTTTAGGGACATCTAGATTTGCTCAAATTTATTGAAGTACTCCCCAACCATTTTGTAACCTTGCTTCAACTCATAGATACGTTTGTATTGGTCTACACGGTATTGGTGAGTCATGTACTTCTCATCCATCACACGAATCAATTCACCCCAAGTCACATTGATAGCCATACATGTCCTCCTTCTATTCCTCTTGATCGACTCCCACCAAGTATAAGCATAGGACTCAAAGGAAGATATTGCATACTTGGCCTTCTTCTCCTCGGGCATATCATTGGTGTCAAATATTCGCTCCATGGACAACTTCCAATCAATGTACTCCACCGGGTCACTACTTCCTTTGAAAGAAGGAACAGTGAGCTTCACACTATTAAGATTGTTGTTATCACGACCCCCTTGGTAAGGCTCCGGTTGGCCTCCAAAGTTGTCTCCATAACCACCATAATCCCTCCTAGCATTCCCTCCAACATACCCCATGGGTGGCCCTCGACCTCGGCCTCTATCCCTATCCACATTACGTCCCCAATTCATGGCTCTCCTATTTGGATTAGGAGCTCCATAGTCAATACCACCATACTCTTCCTCCTCCACTTCTTGAGCTTCATCAACTTGCTCAAGAGGTTGAACATTTCGAATAGGTCCGGGAAGTGGAATGTTTCTTTGGGGATTGCCCATTAATTGGGGAATGCCCATTCATTGGAGATTGTCCAACACTTGTTCATTTCGATCACGATTCTCCTTTACTCGTTGTTGTTGTCTAAGCAACTTAACAACTTGTTCCGGGGTAAAGGTTGAACTACCTGTGCCTTCAACGGCTTCAACTTGGACACTCGGGGTCCCTTTCTCAACTTGGACACTCGGGGTCCCTTTCTCCACTTGGGCACTTGAGTTCCCTTGCTCAAGTAGGGTACTTGATGTCACCCTCTCAAGACTTTCAATTCATACTATCCAATTTGGCAAGGATAGTAGCAAAGGCATTCTTTGTGAAATCATCACCTTCATTGGCCATCGTACCTACAAAATGAGCAAACGATAGTGAAATAACCTCACTCACACCCTCACTAGTGTTTCACTCGGTTCACTCATTTATTGGTGGGGGATATTTACTCAAGCTTGAAGACTAAAAGCTTCACTAAGTTGATCAACAAACCTCAACTCAATCACTCAATTCACAAGCCAAATGCACTCCGAAGTGAGTAGAGTTGATGTGACTCTATTGGACGATAAGCTCTTTAAAGTGCGGACTTGAGTCAAATGATACTACGAGTCTTCTTCGAATTTTACTCTCCTATCTAGGCTTGAGTTTCCTAAGAGCTTCGAAGGACTAGCACCAATCAAGTAGGAAAGTTACTCAAATAAGTACTTGCTAGATAGTATGCAATCAAAGAAACAAGAGATCCTACGAAAAACTACCCGAACGCAAAATTCAGTAAAATAGGTGCCCCACCTGTTTCAGAGTGGGTGGTCCGCCTAGACACAAGGGCGGTCTACCTCTGAACTTCAGAGAGTTTGAGGGGCGGTCCGCCTAATATTTGGGCGGTCTGCCTGGTATGTTCTTCAACACAGTTCAAACTCGTATTTTCTTGGTTTAGCACCCAAAAATCCAACAAATCTCACGTTGTTTTAGCAATCCGAAGATACTCAAATATATTTTCAACTACAAGGATCAAACCCCAATGATTTTTAACTAACCCCAATAAAAAATAATCAAATCACCATGTTCATCAAGTTCAAGCTAGGGTTTCAAATTTTCAAATTTTTCAAAGTGTTTCAAAATTTCAAATCTTGTGATTCAACTTCAAATCACATGTTTAGGGTACCAAAATAACGGGTTTCCAACAAGGAACAAACCCCAATATCAATCACAAAATGGGTCCATCAATCCAAGAACACATGATCAAATTTTTTGGTGTTTTTCAACCTTTTCTATTTTTTGTGTTTTTCTTCTTTTTCTAAACAACAAACAAGAAACTAAAATAGAAACCAACCTAGGCACAAAGAATCAAGGGTCGGAGTTTGTAGAAACAAAACCCGAGCCTTGCTCTGATACCAAGATGATAAGGATCGAAATCAAAAGACCAAAAGAACGATAAAGGAAACGAGACGCGTCTCGAACTCCCTACAAAGTATCCACGGAGAACTTGTTCCATGAAACCTTCGTATCGGTGTCAAGAAGAGCCTATCCTAAGCAACCACACTCAAGCCACACTCGAGACCCGCAAGTAGAATGATCGGGTGTCGGTTCGATAATCAACTAGGATCCGCTAGTGAATTCAAGCCAACAAAAGGACTTTCTTCATAACTCAAGAGTTCAACTCTATTCAACATTCAATAATAATCAAAGTAAGCTAAGGTTCAATGAAGGCTAATGAAGTATTTATAGGTTTCACCTAGACATAATGAAAGCCCTAAAGTACCCCCAAAGTGGGTTTAAATATCAAAGGCCACGTAGGGCTACAATAGTCAAAACATAGCAAATAAATGAGGGATCCCGTCATGGGCTTCAATGGACTAGGCGCCCCAAGTAGGCGCCCTGCCTGAATATTGATCGCCCCGCCTAGTTGAGACTCAGTGAGCACCAGGCGCCCCACCTCTGTACAGGGGCAGTCCGCCCCTTAATCTTCAGAGAGTTGAGGGGGCGGTCCGCCTAGTAAAATGGGTGGTCCGCCTCATCCTGTGGCTCCTTGGAATGTCTCAAAATGTGGCCCGGATGCCTTTCCAAGTAGCTTAGGCGATCCTCCTTCCATGGCACTCCAATTCATGATCTTCAAGCCGCTCTCGGAGTCTTCTTCCATGTCCTTGTCTTGAATCAATTTGGCTTGACTTCTAGTGAAAGGCCTTGAGGTAGTATGCCCCGGATCAGAGTTGGTGTGGGAACATTTGAATCACGTGGAGAAGTGCTTGTGGGATGCCTTGACACCAAACTGTTGTTGCCACAGTGTGAAGTTGTCCATACCTTGGGCATGATGTTTTAAGAGAAATTAAGTAGGAGGGCACCCTTGTGTGTGCTTGAATGCCAAATGGACTTGCTGCCCGTACGTTGGATAGATGGTATGGCTATTGATGAGTTTGTTTATAACCTTTTCTTGCAGGGCAAAGGGAAGTCATTCCCAAAAGGAGACGTTCCAGCCTTGTTTCAAAAAGGTAAGGATAAGGAATCATATGCTTTCTATGCTTATAACTTGCTTTTTGGTGTGACAGGTGATCTAGTTGAGGTTGATGGCGGTTTGATTTCGTGGATGAAATCTTTTCAAGAAGGGGAGGATGATGCAATCCAAAATGAGGATGATTCTAAGAGCCGAGCTAAGGAATTATCGGACCTTCATCAATCTTGGATGGCAGCTCGGAGAGGATACTTTGGGAGAATATTTGACTCATGCTAACTCTTTGCTTAGCGGTGTTGAGGGTGTTTGGCAGGTTAATGAGCTTTTGAGCAAGGAGTTGATGTGGGAATGTTTGAATCACGTTGAGAAGTGCTTGTGGGATGCACTTGACACCAAACCGTTGTTGCCAAAATGTAAAGTTGATGTCCATACCTTAGGCATGATTTTTGAGGAGAAATTAAATTGGAGGGCGCCCTTGTGTATGCTTGAATGCCGAAGGGACTTGCGGCCCGTACATTGGATTTATCGTACGGTTGTTGATGAGTTTGTATATAACCTTTTCTTGCAGGGCAAAGGGAAGCCATTCCCAAAAGGAGACGTTCCAGCCTTGTTTCAAGAAGGTAAGGATAAGGAGTCATATGCTTTCAGGTGATCTAGTTGTGGTTGATGGTGGTTTGATTTCGTGGACGAAATCTTTTCAAGAAGGGGAGGATGATGCAGTCCAAAATGAGGATTATTCTAAGAGCCGAAATAAGGAATTATCGGACCTTCATTAATCTTGGATGACAGCTCGGAGAGGATGCTTTGGGAGAATATTTGTCCGATCAACATATTTGAAGGGTAAACGAGCATGTCGGCAAGCTTTTGTTAGAGATAGGTGTAGCTTGGAGGTGTAGGCCGAGATCATGGAAGCTGAACGAGCTACCTAGCAAGCTCAAGTTGGGCGTTGGGAGTTTTAGAGAACATGGGCAGAATATTGGTGCTCTCAACAAGCACGTCAACGAGCTCTTTATTCTTACTTTGCATGGATAGTCAATATAAAAACGATGGCACTTTATTGGCCCTGTGTGGTCTTTACTTTTAGTCATATTTTGTGGCTGTTCTTAGACAATTTAGGCGTCATTAGGGCTGACCTATAGAAGCCTACTGTTAGGCATTTTATTCCTTAGTTTTCAGAATATTACAAACACATCTTTTAAGCTTTTGAACAAGACCTATGGAAACTTGTTCCTTTTGGTGAATTCAAAATTGAACTCGTTCCTCTTTGATCATTCACGTTGCAAGAAGTAAGTCTTCTTGAGGATTTTCCGTATAGTATAGGTTCTCATTCAATTCCAATTAAGAGGTAACTAGACTAGTTCCTAGTTGTTGCTTGATTTCAATTTGAGTTTGTGTCTTGCTTTTATCTTTTCCTTTGTTTCCGTTTATTTCGTATTCTAACTCTTCTATTTTTAATCCTTCTTTTTCTAGATATTTTGCCACGAGTGAAGAAACTCTTGAGAGTACTCCAATGGGTAGTAAAGGTACCATGTCTCATGTGCGACAAGGTAACAAAGCTAACTTTACATCCATGTCTCTTATAAGTAGTGGCTTACTTTATGAGACTAATGATGTAAGTAGTGGTTTACTTGGTGAGACTAATAACTCTATATCTTCTGTTGATTCAATTGAGCTTAAAATGTCTCATACTAGTGAATTGCAATTTGTGAGTGGTAATGTGCATGATGTAGTTAATTAAATACCACCCTTATGTGATAAAGTTGAAATTGAATTGCTTAATCTCCATGTTAATATAGTTGAATGAAGTCTTGTTAATTTGCACTTAATTGATGAAAGTGAAGTGATTGATGACTTTTATGATAGTATTGTAAGTGAGTGTACTTGGAAAAATATATCAGTCATTGGGAAATCCTAATCATGATGTTGTGTTTCATTGTGATTGTGATTTTAATGAGATTAAATTGATGGAACCCATTAGTGATGTAGTTATGAAAGTCTGTCTTGAGATTGAAGTGAAGAAGCAATCTCTGAGTTGTCATAATCTTGATTGTGTGTTTGTGTGAATTATGATTGGAAAAGTGGGTTTGAATGTTTGGACACCATTGATGAGGTCCTTTTGATTGATACCTTTCTTGTGAGCTTGAATGCATGTGACAATGGCGAAAATGAGTTTGGTACAAGCAAACACGAGGGAAAGCTAGCCACGATGAAAATGCGGAAGAACAACAGAAAAGTAAAGATAGAAGCAAGACAAATCTTGCTTCGATTCAAAGAACGGCGAGGAACTAGTCTCGGGCTCGATGAATTCGGAGGCAAAGAATCACCTATACTATGCAACAATCCTCAAGAAAGACAACGCTTCTTGTAAATTGAATGACCAAGAAGAAAATGTTCAAACGACTCACACCGATTGACACAAGTTCTTTAAAATCCCACGTCGGGGTTCGGCTCCATCGGAGACACTTTAATAGCAACTGCTATGTTCAATATTCAAAAACTTGATGCCTACAAATGAAATGTAAATGGAGTATTTATAGGCTACGCTAAGGATAAAAGAGTAAAGGGTCACAGGCGACCAATAGGAGTAAGCCACATAGGGCTGCCTAAGTGATTGTTCGGTTACTCCTTCAACCGAACACTTGATCTTGAACAGTTGAGCTCGAGCTTCTTCACTTCGGTGCTCAGTTGTACAGCTCAGCTCATTTTGACATCGATCGCTCTTCCTTCGGTCATTTTCCTTTTACTTCGGCGTCGATGTTGAGTGTTCGGGTGGGGTTCGGTCACTCCCTCCTTCGAGCCCAAGCTTGTAGATGACGCCTTCAGTTCTTGAGCTCGGGTACTCAGCTTCGGAGTAGTTGCTTTCCTTCGACCAAGCCAAGTGAATGTGGACATCGTGCAGCAGCTTGGCTTGGCTTCGTGTCATTGGCCTCGGTGGATCGAACACTTGATCAGCACGTGTTCGGGCTGCATCATCCTCCCCTTCTTGAGAGGATTTCGTCCTCGAAATCGAGCCTACTTCATCCTCCGAAGTTTGACCTACAACACAAGGAACTAAGTCAGCAACAAGAAAGGTGTTGGACACATTATACTCACCAGGGAGGTCAATCACATAAGCATAGTTGTTGATCTTGCTCAGCACTTGGAATGGACCATCCCCTCGAGGAGCCAACTTTCATTTCCTTTGGTTGGGGAAACGTTCTTTCCGGAAGTGAACCCAAACCAATCTCCCTTTTTTAAATCCAACTTTTTACGCCCCTTGTTTTTCTTATATGCGACCTTTGCATAGGCTTCCTCGAGGTTCTGCTTCACCTTTGCATGCAACTCGATCAAGGCAGTGGCTCGCCGAGTACCTTCAAAATCAATAACAGAATCTCGAGGCAATGGGGTTAAATCAAGTGGAATCAAAGGATTAAAATCATACACATATTCGAACGGGGTCATGTTTATCATTCGATGCACCATTCGATTGTATACAAACTCCATCATAGGCAAACGATCTGCCCAGTTTCCGACCTTGCCTTTGGTCATTGCTCGAATCAAAGATCCCAAGGTTCGGTTAACTACCTCGGTCTGTCCATCAGTCTGAGGATGGTGAGACGTCGAGATTAGTAGCTTGGTGTCGTGGGCACCCCACAAGCATTTCCAAAAATGACTCAAGAATTTTGAGTCTCGATCACTCACAATAGTACAACGTACACCATACAATTTCAACACATTAAAAATAAACAAAGTAGCTACATGTTGTGCATCATCACACTTTTTGCAAGGAATAAAGTGAGCCATTTTGGAAAATCGATCCACGACAACAAAGATGCTATCATGTCCTCCCACCAACCTCAGTAACCCCAACACAAAGTCCATGGATATATCAACCCAAGGTCGATCAGGCACAGGCAACTAGGTATACAAACCATGAGGGTTGGACTTCGATTTATCTTTCTTGCAAACGAGGCAAGCGTTGCAAAGCTTTTCCACATCTCGTCACATTTTGGGCCAACGGAACTGCTCGGTTAAGATACCAAGAGTTTTGTCGACACCGAAGTGTCCCATCAAGCCTCAGGAGTGAGCTTCTCGAACTAAGAGCTCTCTCCACAATGACACTGGCACACAAACCCTCCCTTTTTTGAAGAGGTAGCCATTGTGCCACTAATATTTCTCAACCCTTCGGCCACTCAAGATTGCGTCACGAACGCATTTCAGCTTGGGATCATCTGCGTACATCAACTTGATGCTTTCGAATCCCATGAGCCTTGAGGCAAGAGTGGTCGCTAAAGCAAATTTTCTTGATAGCGCATCGGCCACGACATTGTCTTTTCCCTTTTTATAATGAATTACATAGGGAAAACTTTCAATGAATTCATCCCATTTGGCATGTCTTCGGTTTAATTTCTCCTGACCTCGGAGATATTTCAAAGATTCATGATCACTTTTAATGACAAACTCTCGAGGCCACAAATAATGCTGCTGCCAATGGGCGAGTGCTCGAACGAGGGCACACAACTCCTTGTCATACGTCGAGTAGTTCAAGGTTGCACCCTTAAGCTTTTCGCTAAAGTAAGCGATTGACTTCGATTCTTGCATAAGCACTCCTCCGATCCCAACTCCGGACGCATCACACTCGACTTCGAATGCTTTGCTGAAGTCAGGGAGTTGCAAAAACGGGGCGGAGCAAAGCCTCCATTTCAACTCTTGGAAAGCCCTCTCTTTGGAGTCTCCCCACACAAATGGATGGTCTTTCTTAACCAGCTCGGTTAAAGGAGCTGCCACGGTGCTAAAGTCATGAACAAACCTTCGGTAAAAGCTAGCTAAGTCATGGAAGCTACGAACTTGTGATACCGAGGTTGGAGTTGGCCAATCTTTGATGGCTTCGACTTTTGAATCGTCGAATTCGACACCATTAGCACTGACAACGAATCCTAGAAAGACTACACGTTCGACACATAAGGCACATTTCTTGAAGTTAGCATATAACTTCTCTTCTCTAAGCTTATCAAGCACTAGCCTTAGGTATTTGACATGTTCATCCACAGATTTACTATAAACAAGTATGTCATCAAAGTAAACGACAACAAACTTATTTATGAACGGTTTGATCACATGGTTCATCAGTCGCATTAATGTGCTCGATGCATTGGATAAGCCAAAAGGTATCACCAACCATTCAGAAGGACTGAACTTGGTCTTGAATGCGGTTTTCCACTCGTCTTCGGGTTTCATTCGGATTTGGTGGTAACCGGACCTGAGGTCTATCTTTGTAAAGCATGAAGAACCACTTAACTCGTCTAGCATGTCATCTAATCGAGGGATAGGATGACGATACTTTACTGTTATTTTGTTGACTGCTCGGCAATCAACGCACATTCGCCATGTTCCATCTTTCTTCGAGACAAGAATAACGGGAACGGCGCAAGGACTCAAGCTCTCTCGAACGAGGCCCTTGTTTAGCAATTCATCAACCTGCCTTTGGAGCTCTTTGGTGTCTTCGGGATTACAATGGTATGCAGGTTTGTTGGGGATTTGAGACCCCAGTACGAGTCAGTTTGGTGCTCGATTCCTCTCAACGGAGGTAATCCACCTGTCATTTCTTCGGGAAACATGTCTCTGAAGTCCTGCAAAACACTTTGTACAGCACTAGGCAAAGGGTTATCGTTAGAAAAATCATCATTAGAGTTTAGAAAGATACCCTTGTGCACGAGGCAAATCATCATCTGATCGTTGTCGTTGCCTCGTAGGAACTCACCCGGTTGCATGATTGCGCAGATATTTCTTACTTCAGGCAGTGAGTTTGTGTCTTCGGCCATAATTTTTGTTCCCATCGGAAGCTTAGCTTTGGCCGCTTCTTTCAATTCTTTCATCCGTTTATAGTCCTCGGTGACTTGTTTCGGAGATAGGGGTTTGAGTAAGAAACTCTTCCCTTCGAGTTTTGCAGTGTAAGTGTTGGATCTTCCATTGTGCACAACCGACCGATCATACTGCCATGGTCGACCCAATAGCATATGAAAAACTTGCATCGGCACCACATCGAACATCATTTCATCTTGATATTCTCCAATTCTAAACTTGATCCACACTTGTTTGACAACCCTCAATTCTCCACACTCGATCAACCATTGTAATTTGTAAGGGTGGGGATGTTTCAAAGTAGGTAGTCCCATTTGTGAAACCAAGGTTTGGCTCACCACATTTTCACAAGTACCTGAGTCGATGATCATCGAACACACCTTCCCCCTCACTCGACATCGGACATGGAAAAGATTTTCTCTTTGGTTGTCCTCTTCTTCGAGAGTCATGCAGCTCAAATTCCTTCGAACCACAAGAAACATTTTCGGATGATCAGCTTTGGTAGCTTCACGACCATCATCATCTTCAGCTCGGTCAATCTCCTCAATAAATTCTTCCTCGGTGTCACTCGCCTGCTCACAAACTTCTCCATTGTCGAGCACTAACATAACCTTGCGAGTTGGACACTCTTTTGCCATGTGACCATAACCTTTGCATTTATGACACTGAATATTTGAAGCACTAGGAGAGTTTAGTTGAGCTTTACCTCCCACTTCTCTTGGTTGGTTAACAGTCACACCCCTTTCGAAGGGTTTCTTCGAATTTCGAACAGTGTTAGCACTTGTTGGATTAGGACTCTTCCATTCTTTACCTCGGTTCAAAGGAGTTGAAGTAGTGACTCCTCGATACCGGTTTGCCTTATCGTCCTTCACCCATTTCTCAGCTTCGGTAGCAGCTTCGAACAAATCTTCCAACGTGTGGTACACGTGTAGCCTCAATTGAGATGACACATCCCGAGCCAAGCCATTTTTTAACCGAATAGTGGCTTGCTCTTCATCTTCTTCCAGATCAAGACTCAATCGAATTCTCACGAACTCATCATGATACTCTTGAACTGACTTGGACCCTTGCTTTAACTCATAGAGCTTTTGAAATTGAGTCTGTCGATATTTAGCACTCAAATACTTAGCATCCGTCGCTCTCTTCAGTTGTGCCCAAGTAGTGACTTCGGGATAGACATTCCTTCGTCTCAACCTTTTGTCAGCTTCCCACCATGTAGATGCATATGCTTCGAACGAAGCAATGGCATGGGCAGCTTTCCTCTCTTCGGTCATCTCATTGGTTTCGAAGATTCGCTCCATTTTAAGCTTCCATTCAAGATATTCATCCGGATCACTAGTTCCTCTGAATGGTGGAATAGTGATCTTGACACTGTTCAAGTTTGAATCTCGAGCACCACGAATCGGTTCGGGATATTCATCATAGTAGTCAACAGCCTCACGCTCAATATGCCGTTCAACATTTGTACCTCGGCCTCGACCTCGAAAATTTCCACGACCTCGTTGAGCTTGCCTTCGTTGAACGAACGGTGGCTCATATTCAAGTTCGGCATCAGGAAATTCTCCTTCGTCTACCTCTTCATCAACGACCTCAATTTGTCTTCGAGCCATTGGAAGAGGTACTCTTTCACCTCGGGGAGCCCAAGTGTTGATTTCCATCTTGGGGATTGCCCAAGTTTTGTTGTGTCTGGGGATTGCCCAAAACTTCCTTTCGAACAGCCTCGCTCTTCAACTGATGTTGTCAAACAAGCTCAACAAACAGCTCTGGTTTCATCGGAGTGGAATTGCTAGTCCCAGCGCCGGACCCAGGTAAGGCCACGGACACACTTCCTTGCTCGAGTTGAGCTACTCGAGTACTCACTCCTCTTACTTCGGCACTGACGCCTTGTATCGCAGCTATGAGATCGGCTAACGACACTTCGGGCTTCTCAATGCCTTTGCCATCGCCTCCATTCCCAGCCATGGTACCTGCACAAATCAAAGACCAAATAAAATGTTAAGGTTAGAAATCACCTCACACACTCCCTCACCTTTGATGGGTAGCACTCGGGTCCACTCAATTTATGGGTTCGGTTTTGGTCACTCGAGAACTTGTAGCCAATGGCTTCCTCGGTTGATCAACTTCTCTCAGTTCCTTCGAATTTAACAAGTTACAATGTCTCCTTCGGGATAAGTGAATTGATACGACTCGATGGAACGGACGCTATTTACTCTGCGCTTCGGAAGTCAAACGAAATTGGACTTCGATCACCCATGCACGAGTTCCTATAAGCTCAAATGAGTTAGTACGACCTCAAGTAGGAAGAATTACTCTAGAGATCTACTAACTAGATTTATCGAACACAAGAAAAGTGAAAACCTAAGAGAATCTACCCTTCGATTCCTCTTCGGAATCCCTTTCGATCACACCAACTCATGTCCGTACAAGAGTGGTCCCTCCTTGGTACGGATAGGGTTTTACCTTATCCAATTCCCTTTCTAGCCGACAAAATTTACACCTGGAGTTTTGATCTTTACACTTTACCCCCTTATCTTCTTCAATGGAACAGTGAAGTTTTGCTCTGGCGTATGGACACTTTACTTTGTTCACTGACCAAGAATTTCAACAGAGTTTGGGTTGCTTCTTTAAACTCCGTTATTAACAACAACGGAGGATTTTTGTTCAAAGTTCTTTGAGCTAAGACTCAGCTCCTTCGTGTTCGTACACTGTTACAAGCGTAACAATTTTCTGGTGTACGGACAACATTTCAAATCATAGAACTTCAAAATTTTAAGCACATACAACCCAAAAATACTCAAGAACCACCAGTCTTCATCGGCAACAACCAAAAATACACTGGGGTTCGAAATCAGTCACCACTAAGCTCAAAACAGTCCAAAATTTTGTCGAGAAACCCTAGTCACAAACGTTGCACGTCGGGTGCTCAAATCAATCATTGGACAGTGGTGAACACAAATCAATGGTTGTTTGATTCAAACAACCAACAAATCAAACAAAATTTTTGAATTTTTTTTTCTACTTTTTTTTTTGTAAACACCACAGCAACAACAATCAACAACAAGGAAGAAAGCTGAAACTGGAGACACAAACACGAATAAACGAACAGGATTTGAGGTTGTACGAACAAACTCAAACCTTGCTCTGATACGAAGATGGTGCAAGCAAACCCTAGGGAAAGCTAGACACGATGAAAATGCGGAAGAACAACAGAAAAGTAAAGATAGAAGCAAGACAACTTGCTTCGATTCAAAGAACGGGGAGGAACTGGTCTCGGGCTCGATGAATTTGGAGGCAAAGAATCACCTATACTATGCGACAATCCTCAAGAAAGATAACGCTTCTTGCAAATTGAATGACCAAGAAGAAAATATTCAAACGACTCACACCGATTGACACAACTTCTTTAAAATCCCACGTCGGGATTCGGCTCCATCGGAGACACTTTAATAGCAACTGCTATGTTCAATATTCAAAAACTTGATGCCTACAAATGAAATGTAAATGGAGTATTTATAGGCTACGCTAAGGATAAAACAGTAAAGGGTCACAGGCGACCAATAGGAGTAAGCCACGCAGGGCTGCCTAAGTGAGTGTTCGATTACTCCTTCAACCGAACACTTGATCTTGAACACTTGAGCTCGAGCTTCTTCACTTCGGTGCTCAGTTGTTCAGCTCAGCTCATTTTGACATCGATCGCTCTTCCTTCGGTCATTTGTCTTTTACTTCGGCGTCGATGTTGAGTGTTCGGGTGGGGTTCGGTCACTCCCTCCTTCGAGCTCAAGCTTGTAGATGACGCCTTCGGTTCTTGAGCTCGGGTACTCAGCTTCGAAGTAGTTGCTTTCCTTCGACCAAGCCAAGTGAATGTGGACATCGTGCAGCAGCTTAGCTTGGGTTCGTGTCATTGGCCTCGGTGGATCAAACACTTGATCAACACGTGTTCAGGCTGCATCAGAGTTTCTTAATTGTCTCCTGCGAAAGGGCATTCTCTTGAGTTGTAATGATGACTTGACTCGTGCTAACCCTTTGCTTAATAGTTTTGAGGGTGTTTGGCAGGTTGATGATCTTTTGAGCAAGGAGTTGGTGGGGGAACGTTTGAATCACGTTGAGAAGTGCTTTTAGGATGCAGTTGACACCAAACCGTTGTTTCCACAATTTGAAGTTGATGTCCATACCTTGGGCATGATTTTTGAGGAGAAATTTAGTAGGAGGGGCGCCCTTGTGTGTGCTTGAATGTCGAAGGGACTTGCTGCCTGTACATTGGATTGATCGCATAGCTATTGATGAGTTTGTTTATAACCTTTTCTTGCAGGGCAAAAGGAAGCCATTCCCAAAAGGAGACGTTACAGCCTTGTTTCAAGATGGTAAGGATAAGGAGTCGTATGCTTTCTATGCTTATAACTTGCTTTCTAGTGTTTCAGGTGATCTAGTTGAAGTTGATGGTGGTTTGATTTCGAGAATAAAATCTTTTTAAGAAGGAGAGGATGATGCAGTAAAAATTGAGGATGATTCTAAGAGCCGAGCTAAGAAATTATCGGACCTTCATTAATCTTGGATGATAGCTCGGAGAGGATGCTTTGGGAGAATATTTTTCCGAGCAACATATTCGAAGGGTAAACGAGCACGCAGGCAAGCATTTGTTAGAGATGAGCGTAGCTTGGAGGTGTAGGCCGAGATCGTGGAAGCTAAACGAGCTACCTAGCGAGCTCAAGTTGGGCGTTGTGAGTTTTGAAGAACATGGGCAGAATTTTGGTGCTCTCAACGAGCACGTCAACGAGCTTTTTATTCTTACTTTGCATGGATAGTCTATATAAAAATGATGACACTTTATTGGTCATGTGTGGTCTTTAAATTTAGCCAATTTTGTGGCTGTTCTTAGACAATTTAGACCGTCATTAGGGCTGACCTATAGAAGCCTAGTGTTAGGCATTTTATTCCTTAGTTTTCAAAATATTACAGACAGAATTTTTAAGCGGTTGAACAAAACCTATGGAAACTTGTTCATTTTGTTGAATTCAAAATTTAACTCGTTCCTCTTTGATCATTCAGGTTGTAAGAAGCAAGTTTTGCAAGTCTTCTTGAGGATTTTTCGTATAGCATAGGCGCTCATTCAATTCCAATCAAGAGGTAACTAGACTAGTTCTTAGTTGTTACTTGATTTCAATTTGAGTTTGTGTCTTGCTTCTACCTTTTCCTTTGTTTCCGTTTAATTCATATTCTAACTCTTCTATTTCTAACTCTTCTTTGTCTTGATTTTTTGCCACAGGTGAAGAAACTCTCGAGAGTACTCCAATGGGTAGTCAAGGTACCATGTCTCATGTGCTACAACAAAGCTAACTTTACATCCATGTCTCTTGTAAATAGTGGCTCACTTCGTGAGACTAATGATGTAAGTAGTGGCTCACTTGGTGAGACTAATAACTCTATATCTTGTGTTGATTCCGTTGAGCTTAAAATGTTCCATACTAGTGAATTGCAACTTGTGAGTGGTAATATGCATGTTGTAGTTTATAAAATACCACCCTTGTATGATAAAGTTAAAATTGAATTGTTTAATCCTCATGTTAATGTAGTTGAAGGAAGCCTTTAAAATGTGCACTTAATTGATGAAAGCGAAGTGATTGATGAATCTTATCATAGTATTGTGGGTGAGTGTGCACTTGGGAAAATAGATTAGTCAATTGGAAATCCTAATCATGATGTTGTGTTTAATGGTGATTGTGATTTAAATGAGATTAAATTGATGAAACCCATTCGTTATGTAGTTATGAAAGGCTATCTTGAGACTGAAGTGAAGAACCAATCTTTGAGTTGTCCTAATCTTGATTGTGTGTTTGTGATGCAACCTAAATTGCATCGAGACCATTCACTCGAAGTCAAGCCAAGGATATACAAGACGCTCACTTACACTTGGTCTGGAAAGGCATGGATGATATGAGCTCGGGGGATGACTTGAAGACAATGCATTTGAGCTCAATCAAAGAGGAAACAGGGCTGGAAACAGTGCAGGAAGCAGGGGAGCAAAACAGGGCAAAACAGGGGAGCACCTTCTGAGCTCACTGCCTGACGAAGGAGATTTGTTCTTCGCGATCGCGTGCACACCTGTGCGATCGCGAAGAAGCTTTGTTTGGTCTTTGCTGCCGCGCCACACTTCGCGCGATCGCACGCCTCAGAAGCCAAGTACTCCTCGCGATCGCATTACCTCTTGCGCGATCGCGCAGAGAACTTGGGGGACAGCGGACCAGAATCTGATGGAACATTTTAAAGGGGTGCTATAAATACACCCCTCCTTCATTTATTGTCTTTTTACCTTACTTTGAACACAAAACATTAAATGAGCAATGCTCTTGAACCTTGTAACTCTTTTGGCTTGAAATCAATTGGATGAATCCAAGTTGCTCTTCAATCCTATTTGGTCATTCTATTTGCTCGAGCCTTGTGTCTCTTGAGGATAGTTGCATAGCGTAGGTGATCCTTGCCATCGTTTGGGTTTCGTAGTTTCGATTGCATCAGTTGGTATCAGAGCAGGCTAGGGTTACGTTCTTACGAACCCTCGTCCTACTCTTCGTGCTTGTCATCTTTCGATTGCATCAGTTGGTATTAGAGCAGGCTAGGGTTACGTTCTTACGAACCCTCGTCCTACTCTTCGTGCTTGTCATCTTTGTAACATTGTTCTTCGTTGCTACTCGAACAATTGTGTGAGTCTTAGTCTCGTTTTTATCTCTTTATCGATTTCGTAGTTTCGATTGCATCAGTTGGTATCAGAGCAGGCTAGGGTTACGTTCTTACGAACCCTCGTCCTACTCTTCGTGCTTGTCATCTTTGTTTCTTGTTTATTTCCTTGTTCTTGTTCTTGTTCTTTGAAACAGAAAAAAAAATTCACGAATTAGAAAATCACAAAAAAATTGCTAGAAATCATTGGTTGTTGCGATTTTGTTGTTGTCAACTATCGGGGTTTGTTTGAATACGTATTCTCTTTGATTGGGTACCAACAAAACACCATTTCAAGCTGAGAATCAAAGTTTGGAAAATTGAAACCCTAGGTTGAAGATTTCACAAAATTTGCTAGAACTTCATTGATGTTATGAATTCTTGGTTGTTTGGTATCGGGGTTTACTCTTTATAGTTTTCCCGTCGTTTTGATACCACAATAACATCATTTGGAGTATTGGAATGAAAATCAAAATTTTGAATCTTGAAGGTTTTGAAATTTTTTTAAGAACTTGTCCAAAATCATTGAAACAAGTTGTTTGTTGGTTGTTTGTTTGATTAAACCATTGGGAATTGTTTACTACAGTTGAAAACACCATTTGGAAGCTTGAAAACTGAAAAACAAGTTGAATTGAGGTTGTTTGTGTGCCAAAACTGAAGTTTACAGTCGGGATTCTGGTTCTGAAACGCAAGCCTGCGCGATCGCGACAACTTCACAATTTAAGTCATCGCGATCGCGCCCTACCTCACGCGATCGCGAAGGGTACTGAATTTCAGAATTTCCTGAATTGGGACAGATTGTTCGCAAAGGCATCGTAACAGTTTCCAACCACCAAAAGTCCAGTTGCATCATTAAATATGGTGAGTTTCTAGATCGCAAACCAAAATTCATCCAATTCCGAATCCGTTTAGTGACGATTCGATCTTTGAACATTTGATCGCGTCACTTCCGGTTAGTACTTTGAGGGTAACACTTCTACCTAGTTAGTACTAATCCATTGTGCGAATAGGATACTCGTGCCTAGAAGGAGAGTAGATTTCAAAGAAGATGCGTAGATAATTGTTTGCTTCAAGTGCGCACCAAATAGCTTAGCGTTCATCGAGTCCCATTGAATCCACTCTTCCCGAAGAGCATTTGGTTCTTGTGACTTGGATTGATCATTGAGGAGGTTGCGCAACTACGAGGAGGCCATTGATCTCAAGTCTGTGTGAATCTAACCCCCAACTTGAGTGAACCCGAGCGACAAACAAAAGTGAGGGAGTGAGTGAGGACTTTTACTCTAATCTCTTTTCTTGTTTTTGATTGTTGTAGGTACATGGTGGAGGAGAAAGCAAAGAGTACCATTGAGGTTTCAACCGACGTCTTGGCTAGCTTGTTAGCCGAGGTGAAGGCCTTAAGCCTCAAAATGGAAGTTATTGAAAATGAGAGGACCCCGAGTGTCCAAAAGGATGCCAATGAAGGCACTAGTGATGATTCAATCATGAAACCGGATCAATATGCGGAGCTAGTTCGTCGACAACGGTTGAGGGATGAGGCTCTTGCTAGAGAAAGAATGTTGGGCAATCCCCGGGGAGATGTTCCATTCCTAAAGCCCCGGAGAAACATTGCACCCCTTGAACAAGTTGATGAGGTTCAAGAAGGGGAGGGCCTCAGACTTGATAATGATTACTTTGATGCTCCCTATCCAAATAGGAGAGCGATGAATAGAGGCCGAGGTGTAGATAGAGGTCGTGGGCGAGGTCGAGGACCTCCATGAGCTTATATGGGAAGAAACTTGGGAAGGGAATATGAGGATGTTGATGACAACTATGGGGTCCAACCGGAACCAAACCGTGGGGGTCGTGACACTAATCTCAATAGCGTGAAGATCACTATCCCGCCTTTCAAAGGGGCTAGTGATCCGGAAGCATTTCTAGAATGGAAGGTCCAATTGGACCGGGTCTTTGACGCAAATGATATGACCGAGGAGAAGAAGGCCACTTATGCCATAGTCTCATTTGAGTCCTATGCCTCTACTTGGTGGGAATCCATCAAGCGATCAAGGAGAAGACTTGGGTTGCGGATGAACATCACTTGGGAAGAGTTGAAAGAAGTAATGAACAACAAATATGTGACTCCCAAGTATTGACAAGAGCAACTCAAAAGGCTCTATGAATTGAAACAAGGCTACAAGTCCGTTGATGAATATTTCAACGACTTTGAGAAAAACCGGATGGCTCTTCATATGGAAACGGAGGATGAGGAACAAGCTATCATCCGTTTCAAGAGTGGCTTGAGTCGGGAGATTGCCTCCCAATTGAGACTACACATCTTCCACTCTCTACAAGATGTTTGTGATGCCGCGGTTGAAGCCGAAAAGTGGCTCAAAAAAGAGAAGGCTCCTCGCTATAGGAGTACGACTGCCACTACCACTCCATCAACTCGCACCAAAGAATGGAAAAGCCCATATGCTAGTGGAGCAAGTGGGAGTCGAGATGTGAAGAAGCCTTTTAAAAAGGCTACCCCGAGAAGCGACCACAAAGAGGTTGGAGGTATTTCTAAAACTACTTTAAATACTCCTTCTTCTTCTTCTTTCCAATGCCACAAATGCAAGGGTTATGGCCACTTTGCCAAAGAGTGCCCTACCCAGAAAACAATGATTATGATGGATGATGGGTTGGTCTATGAGGATGAAAGTGAGTCCGAGGGTGAAGTTGAGGAAGAGAGTGAGGAAGTTGAGGATGAAGAGAGAGCGACGGAGGGGGATGATCCTAATATGTTCCTTGTGGTGCGTCGCATTTTGGGAACCATGGTGAGTGAGGAGAGGGAAGATGAACAAAGGGAAAACTTGTTCCATGCCCGGTGTAGAGTGAAGGGACAAGTGTGTTCCATGATCATTGACTCGGGTAGTTGTGCAAATGTGGTGAGCCAATCTTTGGTCTCACAATTGAAGTTGCCTACCATTAAATACCCAAGCCCCTACCGTTTGCAATGGTTAAGTGAGTGTGGGGAGTTGAGGGTAGTGAAGCAAGTCTTGATTAGATTCAAGATTGGAAACTATCAAGATGAGCACATGTTTGACGTGGTGCCAATGCAAGCTTGCCACCTCTTGTTTGGAAGGCCTTGGCAATACGACAAACAAGTGGCTCATGATGACCGGGCCAACACTTACACGGTTAGGCATGAGGGGAAAGAGGTTTGTGCTTACACCCTTGACCCCAAAGCAAGTAAGTGAAGACTATCGGCGCATGAAAGAGTTGAGGGAAGCGGCTAAGGCCAAGTCCCCGGTTGTGACCAAACCTTTGGCCGAGACTCCACCATCTTCCACCGGTCGCATGTGTGCCATGATGCAACCGGGTGAGTATTTAAGAGGTAATGAGGGCACCAAGATGCTCATATGCCTAGTGCACAAAGGTATGGTTTTAAATTCCGAAAGTGATTATTTATTTAACCCTAACTCTTTGCCTAGTGCCATTGACAATGTTTTGAAGGTCTATGAGGACATGTTCCCGGATGAGATGCTGGATGGATAACCTCCCTTGAGGGGTATTGAACATCAAATTGACTTTGTCCTGGGATCTCAAATTCCAAACAAGCCGGCATATAGAAGTAATCCCGAGGACACAAGGGAGTTACAAAAACAAATTGATGAATTGCTTACCAAAGGCTTGGTGAGGGAAAGCTTGAGTCCTTGTGCCGTGCCCGTGATCCTTGTTCTAAAGAAGGATGGCACTTGGAGGATGTGTGTGGATTGTTGAGCGGTCAACAAGATCACGGTAAAGTATCGACATCCCATACCTCGTTTGGATGATATGGTAGATGAGCTTAGTGGTTCTAGTATCTTTTCAAAGATAGACCTTAGGTCCGGTTACCATCAAATTTGGATGAAACCCGGGGATGAATGGAAAACTGCATTCAAGACCAAGTTTGGTCTATATGAATGGTTGGTGATGCCCTTTGGCCTCTCTAACGCACCTAGTACTTTCATGAGGCTAATGAACCACGTGCTAAAGCCATTCATCAACAAATTTGTGGTCGTCTACTTTGATGACATATTGATTTATAGCAAGTCAATAGATGACCATGTTGGCCACTTGAGTCAAGTCCTTGAAGTGCTATGAGCCGAAAAGCTCTATGCCAACTTTAAGAAGTGTGCCTTTTGTGTTGAAAAGGTTGTCTTTTTGGGCTTTGTTGTTAGTGTCAACGGTGTAGAAGTTGATGAGTCCAAAGTTGAAGCCATTAGAGATTGGCCTACTCCTACCACCGTCTCTCATGTGAGGAGTTTCCATGGCCTTGCTAGTTTCTATAGGCGCTTTGTTAGTGACTTTAGCACCATTGCCGCACCACTCACCGAGTTGGTGAAGAAAGATAAATCCTTTGTGTGGGGAGAGCCTCAAGAGAGAGCTTTCCAAGAATTGAAAAGTAGGTTGAGTACCGCCCCCTTGTTATAATTGCCTGACTTCGGGAAGGCTTTTGAGGTTGAATGTGATGCCTCGAGGGTGGGAATCGGGGATGTTCTCATGCAAGAAGGGAAACCCGTTGCCTACTTTAGTGAGAAGTTGAAGGGCGCAACCTTGAATTACTCCACGTATGACAAGGAGTTGTATGCCCTTGTGAGAGCTCTAGCCCATTGGCAACACTATCTATGGCCTCGGGAATTTGTGATCAAGAGTGACCATGAGTCACTCAAGCATCTAAGAGGCCAAGAAAAGTTGAACAAGAGACATGCCAAGTGGGTGCAGTTCATTGAGTCCTTTCCTTATGTAATTCATTACAAAAAGGGTAGGACAATGTTGTAACCGATGCGCTTTCTAAAAAATTCGCCCTTGCTACCACTCTTGCTTCTAGGCTTATGGGTTTTGAAAGTATAAAGTTGTTGTACGAACATGACCCAAAGCTCAAGAGCATTCATGATGCTCTAGTGAGTGGGGAGAGGGTGGAAAAATACCAATGGGTTGATGGCTACATTTTCAAGAATGGGAGAGTGTGTGTCCCCGAGTCCTCTTGGAGAGACGTGCTAGTTCAAGAAGCACATTGTGGGGGCTTGATGGGTCACTTTGGGGTGGACAAGACTATGGTCATACTTAAAGAACAATTCCATTGGCCAAAAATGCGGCCTTTTGTGTAACGGTTTTGCAATGCTTGTTTAGATTGCAAGAAGGCCAAGTCTAGATCTAACAACCATGTCTTATACACTCCTTTGCCCATACCTACTAGTCCGTGGGTTGATCTCTCTATGGATTTTGTTATGGCTTTGCCCCGGACTAGAGGAGGACACGATAATATTTATGTTGTCGTTGACCGTTTTTCCAAAATGGCTCACTTTATCTCGTGCAAAAAGACTAATGATGCACAACATATAGCTTCCTTGTTTATTGATAATGTCTTGAAATTGCATGGGGTGCCTCGCACCATTGTTAGTGATAGGGACTCCAAGTTCCTTAGCCCTTTTTGGAAGTGTTTGTGGGGTGCTCTTGGCACCAAGGTTCTATTCTCAACGTCCCACCACCCTCAAACCGATGGGCAAACCGAGGTGGTGAACCGGACTTTGGGGGCTCTACTTAGGGCTATGACCAAAGGTAAGGCCGGGACTTGGATTGATAAGCTACTACTCATGGAGTTTGTATATAATCGCACTTTGCATCGTATGATTGGCATGACGCCATTTGAGTATGTTTATGGTTTTAACCCTTTGATTCCTCTTGATCTTACCCCTTTGCCAAGGGATGTGGTTGTTGATTTTGAAGGTAAAGCTCGGGCCAAGGCATTGCTTGAACTTCATGCCAAGGTGAAAAAGACTTTGGAGGAGGCCTATGAGAAGATAGCAACCAAGAAAAATAAAGGAAGAAAGAAGGTGGATTTCAAGAAGGGAGATTGGGTGTGGGTGCATTTCCGCAAGGAAAGGTTTCCCAACTAAAGGAAGGGGAAGTTGGCACCAAGGGGCGATGGTCCATTCCAAGTGTTATCCAAGATCAACAACAATGCATATGTGATAGATTTTCCCGGTGAGTATAATGTGTCGACTACTTTCAATGTTAGTGACTTGACTTCTTTTGATGTAGGTGATGATACCTTGGAGGAGGACGCTTTAATTTCGAGGACGAAATCTTCTCAAGAAGGGGAGGATGATGCAACCCAAATTGCATCGAGACCATTCACTCGAAGTCAAGCCAAGGATATACAAGACGCTCACTTACACTTGGTCTGGAAAGGCATGGATGATATGAGCTCGGGGGATGACTTAAAGACAATGCATTTGAGCTCAATCAAAGAGGAAACAGGGCTGGAAACAGTGCAGGAAGCAGGGGAGCAAAACAGGGCAAAACAGGGGAGCACCTTCTGAGCTCACTGCCTGACGAAGGAGATTTGTTCTTCGCGATCGCGAGGAAGCTTTATTTGGTCTTCGCTGTCGCGCCACACTTCGCGCGATCGTGCGCCTCAGAAGCCAAGTACTCCTCGCGATCGCATTACCTCTTGCGCGATCGCGCAGAGAACTTGGGGGACAGCGGACCAGAATCTGATGGAACATTGTAAAGGGGTGCTATAAATACACCCCTCCTTCATCTATTGTCTTTTTACCTTACTTTGAACACAAAACATTAAATGAGCAATGCTCTTGAACCTTGTAACTCTTTTGGCTTGAAATCAATTGGATGAATCCAAGTGTCTCTTCAATCCTATTTGATCATTCTATTTGCTCGAGCCTCGTGTCTCTTGAGGATAGTTGCATAGCGTAGGTGATCCTTGCCATCGTTTGGGCTGTAACGAAACATTGTTCTTCATTGCTATCGAACAATTGTGTGAGTCTTCGTCTCGTTTTTAACTCTTTATCGCTTTCATAGTTTCAATTGCATCAGTTTGATAGGAATTATGATTGAAAAAGTGTGTTTGAATGTTTGGACACCATTGATGAGGTCCTTTTGATTGATACCTTTCTTGTGAGCTTGAATGCATGTGATAATAGCGAGAATGAGTTGCTAAATTGTTTCGTGCGAAAGGGCATTTTCTTGAGTTAAAATGATGACTTGACTCATGCTAACTCTTTGCTTAGCGGTGTTGAGGGTGTTTGGCAGGTTGATGAGCTTTTGAGCAAGAAGTTGGTGTGG
The DNA here is from genome assembly GCA_029990175.1 of Petunia secreta. Classification (NCBI taxonomy): domain Eukaryota; kingdom Viridiplantae; phylum Streptophyta; class Magnoliopsida; order Solanales; family Solanaceae; genus Petunia; species Petunia secreta. The sequence goes on from JARKIP010000003.1 coordinate 26,774,849, forward strand.
GAACATTTGAATCACATTGAGAAGTGCTTGTGGGATGCCTTGACACCAAACCGTTGTTGCCACAGTGTGAAGCTGTTTTCCATACCTTGGGCATGATGTTTTAAGAGAAATTAAGTAGGAGGGCGCCCTTGTGTGTGCTTGAATGTCGAAAGGACTTGCTGCCCGTACGTTGGATTGATGGTATGGCTATTGATGAGTTTGTTTATAACCTTTTCTTGCAGGGCAAAGGGAAGTCATTCCCAAAAGGAGACGTTCCAGCCTTGTTTAAAAAAGGTAAGGATAAGGAGTCGTATGCTTTCTATGCTTATAACTTGCTTTCTGGTGTTTCAGGTGATCTAGTTGAGGTTGATGGTGGTTTGATTTCGAGTACGAAATCTTTTCAAGAAGTGGAGGATGATACAGTCCGAACTGAGGATGATTCTAAGAGCCGGGCTAAGAAATTATCGGACCTTCATCAATCTTAGATGATAGCTTGGAGAGGATGCTTTGGGAGAATATTTGTCCAAGCAACATATTTGAAGGGTAAACGAGCATGTCGACAAGAATTTGTTGGAGAGGGGGGTAGCTTGGAGGTTTAGGTCGAGATCTTGGAAGCTCAACGAGCTACCTAGCAAGCTCAAGTTGAGCGTTGGGAGTTCTAAAGAACATGGGCATAATTTTTATGCTCTCAACGAGCACCTCAACAAGCTTTTTATTCTTACTTTGCATGGATAGTCTATTATTAGACCTACGTGATCTTTACATTTAGCCAATTTTTTGGTTGTTCCTAGACAATTTAGGCGTCATTAGGGCTGACCTATAGAAGCCCAGTGTTTGGCATTTTATTCCTTAGTTTTCAGAATATTACAAACGCAACTTTTAAGCTTTTGAACAAAACCTATGGAAACTTTTTCCTTTTGGTGAGTTCAAAATTGAACTCGTTTCTCTTTGATCATTCAGGTTGCAAGAAGCAACTCTTCTTGAGGACTGTCCGTATAGTTTGTGCTCATTCAATTCCACTCAAGAGGCAACTAGACTAGTTTCTAGTTGTTGCTTGATTTCAATTTGAGTTTGTGTCTTGTTTCTATCTTTTCCTTTGATTCGTAATTTATATTGCATCACTTGCCCCCTGCCCTCCAGCCAGTCCGGCGTCTGCTGCGGCCTCCAGCCTCCGGTCGTGCGAAACTATTTTTTTAAAAATTATTTATACTTGTATGCCAAGTATTTGTCCATTGTATATACAATGCAAACAATAGCATACACATGATATACAAATGAAATACATTCATACAATTTATGTATCATTTGTATATCACTTGTATGCCTATTGTATGTCTATTGTTTGTACAGTGTATGTGCAATGTATCACCGTACTTAAAATAGAAAAATAGTGGATAGAGAATCCTCCCACTTTCAAACCACCACCAAAAGTATCACAACCACCATAAAAATAAAAAATAAATTAAAAAAAAAAAGAAAGAGAAGAAGAAGAACAATACATACATATATACAAGCGAAACAGAAAGATACAACATAATACAATTAATAAACAAGACATGCAAATAAAAGACAACTTAGATATAATGAGCATACAGTGCACATATAGTTGTCATGCAGTTGGCATACAATTAACATACAATTATTTAATTTTTAGATCTACAAATTTCATATCTGAAACACGAGGAATCTGAACATCGTCAGAGAAAAAAGAGGGGAGTTGACGCTGATCCTGGCTTTTCCTTCACTGTTGTCTCACTATTGCCTCGTAGGAGAATAAATAAAGAAACACAGACTGCCTCACCGGAGAAGAAAGAGGCAATGACCTCAGAGGAGTTGTGTTACCGTTGCCTCACTGGAGAAGAGAGAAAGAAACATTGACGATCTCGCCAGAGAAGAAAGAGGCATATGCCTGACCGGAGTTGCCTCACCGAATCTAGCTTTCTCGCCGCCAGAGGTTGAAAAACGCAGAAAGTGAAGGTGTGGCGGTCACTGTTAGAGATTTTCTGGCCGGAGAAGGGGATGTGGAAGTGGTGGCAGTTGAAGAGAAAAAGAGAGGGAGGGAAATATTAGAGAGGGTGACATGAGCCAAATTTTCCGAATAGGTCGTGCGGGCAGCCGATATCCTCCCCTAGACCCATCGGGCGAACCCTGCGAAATATAATCAACTGATGGACAACAAGACAATCCAAAAAACATGTACATACATATGTACACAGGCTGCAAGAGAAGGAAATGCAGCTTACTATCCAAAATATATGGTTTAGGTACAATCCAGATCAGACATTTAAGAGGACGAAAAATATATACAATTCCCATAAGGGAACAAAACGAGTCTATCAAAAGAAAGCTAAGGTTAGTGGCCACCACAGACAAAAAGGTTGGCTAACCACTGACAGTTGGATGGTCCACGCTCCTCAATCACGTGTCGAACTCGGTCCTGGAGCGGAATCTTTCGAAACAATCAAACAACATAAAAAACAAATAGAGAGTGAGTCAAAAGGACTTAGTAAGTGAGGGATAGCTAGCTACCTCTAACGACAGGTAAGCAACCGTGGGATCATATAATCAAAACAATGTCAATCAACAGATATGGAATGCACAAACATCACATTGCACACAAAGCACGTATAACTCATCAATGAATGAAATGAGATATAATATGACACAATGCAATCGGGTAACATGTGCCCAAAACCCTTCATTAGAGTGGAATCTTCAACACTAACCAGTATAATGAATACAACCTGACGCGGACTCCTCAACGGTAACTAGTATGATATCACAGCCCAAAGCATGAGAATGTAGTATCAATATGCAATTCAAGGCTGTGGCGTATTAAATACACCATATCGGCAACTATACACGTAAAAACAACATCTGTACGACATCCCATAAGGCCTAAGGCCATCAAAGAAGTGGATAATATCACTTACCTCAAGTCCTGAGCAAATTTAGCTACTAAATAACCTCACTCCCCTTTCAAATCATTTCAGAACGATCTTGCTCTAAGCCATATAAGGAGAATCACACATATAAGTGCCAAGAAGGAATATATAACATTACGCGATAATGGAAGGAAATCCCAAATTACCCTTGCGCCTACTCCACCGAATATCAATAAGAAATATATTTTCGGAATCCTCATGGTTTGAGAATATCAATTGCAGAATTGAATTGCTATTCCGGGTTTAATTATACCCAATTCCCCAAACTAAAGGGTTAGGGCTTTAATCCTTGAAAAATCCCCAACCAAATTCTCAAGAATTTCTAGTCTAAATCTCCCATTAACGGTATAGAACGGTTAGGAATCGTTACCTGGATAATATGGAGTAACTTGGCCTGAGAAATCGCCTTAGATCGCGGCCCATCGATCAATTGATATCAAAATAAAGTTTTGCCGACCCATAACTCCTTTTATGTAACTCGATATGTGCGATCGCGGTGTCTCAGTCGCGACCGCGGACTGGACTCATTGCTATCGTGCCGCCTGGCTCACGATTGCAGGCCAAAGGACCTAGTCCCTCAGGGCGGTCGCGCCTTGACCTTCGCGGTCATGCCGACATCTACCTAGATGCACTAACAAACTTACCGGCATAGACTGGTGTTGCGATCTGGTCTGAACTGGACTTACACTGCTCGAAATCATACCAAACTTTACACGCAAGTCGTAAAATACATTTAAGACTTACCTGCAAACTCGTATTTTGAAACGTACCTCAAATACACAAAACGAGTGAATAAACCAAATAGGAAAAATTTCTACTTTCATAATACAGGTCGAAACTAATCAAACTATCTCAGAATCCACTTTCAAAAGTTTGTACAAGTCACAAATGACCCTACGAATCTGACGACATTTTTGAATTTCATAATGGAGCTCATTAACCCTCGAAAAGCATTAAATAGCTTATACTAACACTTGGAAATGATAACGTTCTCTGAGACTAACCAAATGAAGTCCAATTCTACTCAAACTTTATAGACATGTCACAATGGACCTTATAGAGCTTTTAATACCGTCGGTTTGCAAATCGGAATTCAAACTCTCAAAAGAACTGGTGAGGATTGTTTCAGAGGGAAGGAGCTCTTAGGATTTCATAGCAACATTTTGATATTTTTGCTATATTTGATATCTTTTTTCTAAAATGTTTAGTTTTAAAATTTTAAGAGATATGGTCATTAAAAGGGCAGTGAATAACTAGAAAAATATAAGGACAAAAGAGGGAAAACATACATATAGACACCACTCCAGTGTGCATAATGTGGGCGGAATTTCAACCAAAATTAAAGAGCACCTGGTATTGGTAATAAGACCATCCACCGAGCTGTGTTCCGAAGCGAAATAAAATCAACCAGCTCAAGAACACACACACACACACACACACACACACACACACACACACACAAACTTGTAGAGTCGAATATATAAATCGCCTGTCCTTGACAGAATTTGAATTTGTGGGAGCTATTATTCTTGGGGCAAATACAAATCCTAGGGTTTTGTTTTAAAATCAGAATGGCGAGTGTGTACATACCAGTGCAAAACTCGGAGGAGGAGGTTAGGGTGGCGCTAGACCAACTCCCACGGGATGCTTCTGACATTCTTGACATTCTCAAGGCTGAACAAGCTCCTCTTGATCTCTGGCTTATTATCGCTGTATGTTGAGTTTTGTTTTACTTTTTCTTAATTTTGCAATTCCTATAGGAGTATTTCTTTTTCCTCTAAGAGCAACCCTGCCACAGACAAAAGCCGTCCATTATCCACCTAGTTTCCAACTGTGCACCACTGACCCGAATATCTCCTTTTCTCGCATCCGAATATCTGCACAATAATTAATGTTATGTCCAGTTAGTGAACCTGGAAATTCTATACATATATGTCCTAGGACTGCCACTGTGTGTTTCATGTGTTTTTTTCCATCTAGAGACTATCATTTGGTTTTGCTTGATGCTTATGTTGTATACGGGATAACAGATGTTTTACAAATTTAATTAGACATCACCTACGTGATAAGTCTCTTACGTTTCACAACAATTGATTTTTGTTTCTCTAAAGCACTTCTATGCTGGATTTCACAGAGGGAGTATTTCAAACAAGGAAAAATCGATCAGTTTCGGCAAATATTGGAAGAAGGGTCTAGCCCAGGTACTTATTTGTGTTTATACTGTCTGATTGACTCTGCCACATAGTGCATCGAATTGCTATTTATACGCTCTCATTGAAAAGTCAGAGAATGTGTAATTGCTGTCTTTCCTTCTTCGAAAATGTCTAATTCCGATAGCACATTGTTATGGTGCAGAGATTGATGAATATTATGCGGATGTGAGGTATGAGAGGATTGCCATTCTAAATGCATTGGGTGCATATTACAGCTATCTTGGAAAGATTGAGACGAAACAAAGGGAAAAAGAAGAGCACTTCATTATGGCAACTCAATATTATAATAAAGCCTCCAGGATTGACATGCACGAGCCCTCTACCTGGGTTGGGAAAGGTGACCATTATTTCATTTCTTCAGTATAAGAGCATGTTTGGCCAAGCGTCTAAAAACTGCCTATTATGAAAAGTGCTTTCGTCAAAATTTCTTTTCATTAAAGTAGCTTTTTTCCCACAACAGAAAAACAGCTTATGCTGTCACTCAAAAGCACTTTTTTTTCCTACGAGCTTGGCCAAATACCTCAATTGTCCAAAATAAGCACTTTTTGAAAAAAGTAAGCACTTTTTGAAAAAAGTAAGCACTTTTGGCTTCCTAGAAGCTTGGCCAAACAGGTTCTAAATCTTACTGATTGAAACAAGTAAACTGATGCCTTTCTGTGGTTGAGATTACAACTATTTTGTTGAGGCAATAGAATGCTGATTTTTTTTGCTGGGAGGGTAAATCTGTATGTTGATGGACGGCCAGTCTAGTTGTTATTTTTACATATAAATTGACTGGAACATTGCATCAAGTGTGTGGACTGATGTTGAGTTACCCAGATGGAGCAATTTGCATTTAATTGACACCTGTAACAGGTAGGATATCCTTTGGCAAGGCTGTCACAGATAGTATTCTAAAGAGATGTGATTATTTTACTTAATCGTTTGGTTAAGTCTACCATATGGACTGCATGGATGGTACTTCGCCAGGGTTTTGAAACTTCTGATTATTCCCCAGCTATTCACATACACATTGGAAAAAGAATTCCTTTAAATTACTAAAATGTATAGGTTATGGCATGTAAGTTTGCTTCATTAGTTTGCTGCTGGATCTTAAACTATTTCTTGAGTATCTAATAACCAGGTTTGTCAAAAATCTTTTCCCCTGCTATTCATATTGGAAAAATAGGTTGCTGAAAGTTATTAGGAACTTATAGGCTATGATGAGCATATTTGTGGAGCAACTGAGTTTCTGACCAGCTTTTGAGGGAGTGAGTCTTTCATTGTGCTTGTAAAAAGCACCACTTTGTCAACACTTTACTGGAATAGAAGGTTGAATTTTATTGTCAAGATGGAATAGAAAGGTGTAGTATTATTCGTGTAATTGTTGACCAGTTGGATGAGCATGTGCGTCTGCTTTACAGGTCAGCTTTTGCTTGCCAAGGGAGATATAGAGCAGGCTTTTGCTGCTTTCAAGATTGTACTTGATGGAGATCGTGATAATGTTCCTGCTCTCCTGGGTCAGGTAAGCCTATTCCATGCCTGTTTTGGTTTTGGAAATGTATACGGCAACGATATGCTTTAGTCCCAAACAAGTTGGAGTCGGCTATATGAATCCATACTGCCCATGTTACTCCATTAGAACTCATCTCATGCCAATATTATATAAAATAAAAAGTACAAGAAGTTTATATTTTCTATTGACGCATACATTTGTGAAAGGCTGAACGACTCCTAGAAAGCACAGGTGCTAAAATAAAGGTGCTAATATGTTAAAAACATATCCTCAACTAGTAGGTGTCAACTATGTAGATCTATTTCTTCTTGCATCATGCCGTAGCTTAGGCTAAGTGTGTATGGATGGGAAAAGATTGTAGGTCCTTTGAGACAATTTCCTTCCATGATATTACGAAGTTTCAGTTTTTACATGGTATTTCGAAGTTAAGAACTATTGTGATTATAAACTTGATGCAGGTTAGTCTGGTTTAAACCCTTCAGTACGATTGAGGGTTGAATTATTCTACTTTCCTAGAACTTGTGATGTTGATGACCATGGTAAAATGTTGAAGATATTTATTGAACAACTGCACATATTGGATGATGTAGTTCAAAACCCTCATAGCTAATTCCAAGCTTGAACATCTTGTATTGACTCTCAAAGCTACTGCCTACCCCTATCTTTTGCAGGCATGTGTTCAGTTTAGCCGTGGACGATATTCTGATTCGTTGGAGCTATATAAGGTCCCTTCTTCCTCCATTACTTTGTAAATAGACTAATTTGATGGCTCTTGGTAGGTGGATGGGCTTAGATTCCCATTCTTTGCGCAGAATGAAAATAACCCAGTTGGGAGTCATCAAAACTCATCTGTCATGGAAAACGTTTATAGTTCTCTAAATATTGTTGGAAGAATGATATTGACTCTGTTGCCTTTTTGTGGCACATGTATTTGGTAGAGGGCCTTGCAAGTTTATCCAGAATGTCCTGCTGCGGTAAGGCTCGGAATAGGTCTTTGTCGATACAAATTAGGCCAATTGGAAAAGGCAAAGCAGGCATTTCGTCGTGTGTTGCAGGCAAGTCAAGAAATTTTGGTTACTAATTTTGTTATACTTAGTTGCAGTTTTCCTAACTGACATGGCATTCTTTTAACTACTTCTGAAACTGTAGTTAGATCCAGAAAATGTGGAGGCTCTTGTGGCTCTAGCAATTTCAGATTTGCAAAACAATGATGGTGAGTTCTGTTCCTTTGATAGATATACAGGGTCTATATATGTGATATGAAGCTAATTCTACATATTCCAGGCAGGAGATACACTTATAAGTTGATTGCTGTAAAAGCTTAGAGAAAATTAGTAGTTCTTGTTAGCATATCTGGAAAGAGTCATTGCTAAATATACTTATCTTATTTTGAAAGCTCTGGTTGAGATTACTGTGCGTTTATTATACTTGTGCTAGTATCCTGATTTAATTATGTAAAGTAGAGCTTATAGCAGTATTGATGTCTAATTATGTCAGCTCTCTGTATACAGCTTCTGGCATTAGGAGAGGAATGGAAAAGATGCAAAGAGCTTTTGAGATGTATCCTTACTGTGCTATGGCTCTAAATTATCTGGCCAACCATTTTTTCTTCACTGGTCAGCATTTTCTGGTGGAGCAGTTGACTGAGACGGCACTTGCTGTTACAATTCATGGGCCAACTAAGTCTCATTCGTACTACAATTTAGCACGCTCATACCACAGCAAGGTCTGAAGAAGCACATTCCTTTAGTCCTTTCCGCAGCAGTAACTGGATGATACTTGTTTGTGATCCTCCTTGAAGCTTTATTCTGATGATATTTACGTTCTTTCCCATGACTTAAGGCTGACTATGAGAAGGCTGGAATGTACTATATGGCGTCGGTAAAAGAAAGCAATAAGCCACATGAATTTGTATTACCCTATTATGGTGCGTAATTTTCTTCATGCTGTCCTTTATTAAGTACTAGCTGTTACTTCTCTTTACGAGGTTTTCGCTACTTTGAGTTTCCATTTTAACGATGTTATGATCCATGATTCGTAAGTTCTAATAGATGATAGATGGTCGAATAGTCAATGAATTTCTCAGTAGGTTTCTCTTATCATCAGGCATAGCATGCCCAAAAAAAATAAAAAAAAAAATAAAAAGAAAACAACAAAAATAGAAGAAGAAAAAGAAAAAGAGTAGAGATAGGGAAAGTTGTCTTCTTATAACCACCTTGAGCCCATGTATGACTGGGATGATAAATTCATCTGATAGTATAGGATTATTATACCTGTCAAGAATGATAGAGGAAAAAGGTGCTTCGAATGGCTCAAATTCCCTTGACAAAATGCACACTTCTTGGTCCTTTGCGACAGGTTGGGGGATGTAAAGTGCGATTAAAAGGTTTTAAGATCTCAGTAGGGAATGTACAAGTTGCCAACTAAATCATGGTTTGATCTGTTTTATGACTCTTTGCTTGTCTAAGTTAGGATTGGGACAAGTTCAGCTGAAGTTGGGAGATCTCCGGAGTTCACTGGCAAATTTTGAGAAAGTCTTGGAGATTTACCCCGAAAACTGTGAGACACTTAAAGTGAGTGATTCTTGATAGAGTATTTTGTTGAGACTGTATGTTATCTACATTTATTTGATAAACTGTTCTGTCCATTGGTAACTGGTAAAGTTGTCTTGGAGCAACTGGTAATGTTGTCTTCGTGTGACCTAAAGGTCACGGGTTCAAGCTTTGGAAATAGCCACTGATGCTTGCATCAGGTTAGGCTGCGTACATCACACCCCTTGGGGTGGGCCCTTCCCCGGACCCTGCGTGAATGCGGGTTTCTTTGTGCACCAGGCTGCCCTTTAAACTGTTCTGTCCATTGCTTTTAGTTCTTGAATAGTTTATATATATATATATATATATATATATATATATATATTTTGGTTGCAGGCTCTTGCACACATTTATGTTCAGCTTGGCCAGACAGAGAAGGCACAGGAATATTTGAAGAAAGCCACTAAGATTGATCCTCGTGATCCCCAGGTCTTTTTCTATGTTGTCAATTATTCTATGTAATAATTTCTATGAGGCCTTTGTAGGTGCGGAGGACTAAATAAGAGGGGCAAATGGCAACATGGACAAATAAAAGATAGTTTCTGTAAAGGGCATGTGATGTCGATACAATCCTCCTAGTCTATTGAGTAAAGTGGTGGGAGTTGAAATCTGTTAGTATGTGGTTTTAAAATGTCATACCACTGTTTGCCACTTATTGTTGATAAAATAAGGTCATTTGCTCTTTTAACGAAATTGTTGCTGTAGCACATCTACATAATTTTAGGTTCTATTTACTGTAATTGCCAAAACCAGAACCAAATGGAAACTGTTGGGTTGTCAGCTTTGCAGACCAACTGCGACCAATTAATTTCTAAAATCATGAGTTCGTTTTATTTGATTTGGTTCACTAGCTTAAGTCAGTCTTTATAATACTTTGCAGACCCCTGCACTTAGTCCACTAACATAAGGAGATTTGTCAAGTCTGGCTTTTTATTTAATTGATGAACCCAATGAAATAGTTGGTTGTCACCTTTGCAGACCAACTCTGATCCATTAATTTCAAAAATCACCAGTTAGTTTTATTTGATTTGCTTCACTAGGTTAAGTCTGTCTTTGTTATACTTTCTACATCCCTGTACTTATCAATTAACATAAGGAGGTTTGTGAACTCCAGCTTTATATTAAAATTGATGATTTGTCCTTCCCCATATCCCTTTTTCCAATATATAGTGATGTCCAGTTGTTGACCTGTAAATGTTATTATTTCATCTTAGATCACCAGGTATTCATCCCTTCTAAAATTAGGCTATGTTGGCATGATATCTTCATTCAGATATTGTTCTCTTCCTGAGATCCTGCTTTAATTATCTTCTCATGGTTCCTTGCAGGCCTTTTTGGATATAGGAGAACTATTAATTTCAAATGATCCTGCTGCTGCTTTAGAAGCCTTCAAAACGGTAAGGGCCTCGAATATTTGTAGTCATCTTTGTACATTTGTTCATTTCACTTAGCTCCCAGCAGCTTGAGCGTATACCTGGGTTATTGAAGGAGCATATAAGGGTTGCATTCCTTGACACCTGGTTGTTTTGGACCTTAATTGAGCAGAAAAGAATTTCGTGTTACTCCCTCCGTCCCAATTTATGTAAAGGCGGTTGACTGGCACGGAGTTTAAGAAATAAGGAAGACTTTTGTAACTTGTGGTTTAAACAAACTATAGAAATTTGTGTGGTTGTGAATCATCTCATAAAGTTAAATTGTTGCTAAATATAGAAAAGGTGTCATTCTTTTTGGGACTGACTAAAAAGGAAAATGTGTCGGATAAATTGGGACAGAGGGTGTATATGAAAAAGGTATTCTCGAGGGAAACATCTACTGGTTTGTCTCTCGGTTCTATCTCGAGCTGAAATGGGTAGTTAAAGAATTATAAGCTTCCGAGGCCATGATAGACTTTTTAAGCTCACTACATGACATGTAGTGATGCTACCCCCTGTATATAATTTTTACAGCACACTTTTGTTGCTGGATTTCAATAAAATTTCTTTTAATGATCAAAAAAAAAAAAAAAAGAATTATAAGCTTCCTACTTTTTCTGCCTTCCACAATTTGTTAGCTGCTTCACACATTTTCTTTTCTTTGATACCTTCTTTCATTTTTTCCCCAGTTGAAGCTATTATTCATTTCCATCTGTTCTTACCTTCTTTCATTTTTTCCCCAGTTGAAGCTATTATTCATTTCCATCTGTTCAAAATAATACAGATGCTTTAACTCGTACTTTGCTCTTGTAGCTAAGTTACTCGGACTCTTCATTTTGGTGACGCACCCGTGTCGGATCCGTACCCGTGTGGGTGTGGGATCCGTACCCAGTTTGGTCAACTGATTTGGGGTACTTTGACCAAAATCAACGGAGAAGTTCTGAACAGATTCAATGATTTCTTTAATGAAAACAAAAGTAGGGGGGAATTGAAGGAAATAGAACACCTTGTATTATTGTATATAGAAATTTGTATGTCCCGATCGATATTTTTTCTCAAGTTTTCCACATATTATCTCATAATTTAGGTTTTATAACTCTACTTTAGATTATTGATTTTTTTAAGTCGAATCCCCATGCCCGTATCCATAACTAGATCCGTATCCGCGAACCTTAAAATATAGATCATGAAGGATCCGACCTCTAGATCCGCACCCGTATCCGACACTCGCACCCGAGTCCGAGTAACATAGTCTTGTAGTTAGTTGTTGGAAAACTTGTTTATCTAGAAAGTTGGTTGTTGGAAATACTTGTTCTTCTGATTAAAGATATTAGAGATACACATAGATGAGATGCATAAATGACATGTTTTATATGTGGGTAACGGGAAACTGGGCATCCAGAATTGCTAGCTGCAGTTACTGCTTTGTGTAACTGTAACATCACTTTTGTAAATTACTCTTGATGGTATTGTGAATCTTTAGGTATTGTGAATCTTTAGGGGGTGTATAACAAAATTTGCACCATATAAATATCGTATTTAAAATTGTTCATTAGATTTTAATATCTCCAAAAAGAAAGATTGTTGTAATATACTAAGGTTAGGCTAAATTAATTTGTCAGGCGTGTAATTTACTTAAGAAGTCAAGTGAAGAAGTGCCAGTAGAGTTACTCAACGACATTGGCGTCCTCCATTTCGAAAGGGGGGAGTTTGAGGTTTGCAACGTTCCTTTTGGTCATCAACTTCAACATACTTCCATGCTTAGATTTATCGATGATTCGATAATGGCATATTATCGATGTCTCAACTCTTAGTCTTTACTGATTAATGATTCCAGCTTGCAACACAAAGTTTTAAGGAAGCTCTAGGTGATGGCATATGGCTTAAGTTCCTCAATGCTAAAGCACAGTCTGAGGATCCAACATCCGAAGTGCCTTTATATTCCAATGGTGAAGCACAGTCTGATCTGTTTAGAAGTGCACAATATCCAATTGATGCCAGTGCATCTGTTCAGCAATACAAGGACTTCCAACTATTCCAGAGACTTGAGGAACGGGGAGTTACTGTGGAACTTCCTTGGGATAAAGTTTCAGCACTCTTTAACATGGCAAGGTTACTGGAGCAGTTGCATGACACAGAAACTGCCAGCATCTTTTACCGCCTTATCTTGTTTAAGGTATGCATGCATGCTCAATTTGATGTTGATTATGAGCTGACTAATTGGTAAATCCTGATGATATTACTTGAAACAAATTTTTTGTTCTAGGTCGTCAAATGATTAAGATGATTCGGCTTCTGAGTAGTAGTATCCTTCAATGTTCTCCCCATGCATTTGTAAATGTTATGTCGAAGGTCTGGGTATTTATCAAAGGGAAAAAAATTTGAAATAGTTGTCATCGTGAAGGGAAAAGACAGAAGAACGACATCCAATCTAAAGAATTACTAACTATTTAAAGATTCAGCCAAAAAAAAAAAAAATGAGCTGACACATCAAGGTCAAAATAATATAAGGTAGTATTACTATATTTTGACTTACAAATATATGTTGATTTGAATGCTTAATTAATTAATCATATGTTGCCATTTAAGAATAAAGGTGGGTTATTTGGAGAGAGAAACATGAGAGCATTTGAAGGGGTTGAGATGACTTTCACTCAATCAAGGAGTATTCCTTTTTCTCTTATTTCTTTTTTGGTGCACCCATAAAATTCCTTTGTTGTATAGAACATTGAGTGGCATTTGTAGAAAATCATATCTTTTTGTAGGTGTTTTCTTTTTGGTATACTTCTTGTATACGACCTCTTTTTTGGCCCACCTTTATCATTAATAAGATTATTTACTTTATCAAAAAAAAAAAAAAAAAGAGAGAGAGAGAGAGAGAGAGCGCGCGCGCGCGCTCACTTATGCCCCTCAAAACTTACGGAGGCTCCACCTAGGCAGAGATGTATCTTAAAAACTCCTAGTAATGGAGCCACATGAACAGAGGAGAACTTTCTTTATCACCTAAAACCATTATCCCAAACTCCAATTTTTGTATCAAATTCTTCCCACAGGAAAACACAAAAAATCTCTAAAGCTTCAAAATTTCAATCAACCCCAACACATTAGACTATCAAGAACACCCAACAACCTGTTCAAAGCCAAACCAAGAAAAAACCCAATTAATTTCTAAATCAAGTACACTCAAAAGCTTCAACAGAAACCAAAACTGAAAAAAAAAACCTAATTATAAAATAAAAATGGAGGTGAAAATATCAAAAAGAAAGGGGGGGGGGGGGGGGGGGATGATGGATGTGGTAGGGGCGGTGAGAATTGCAGCAGGAAATCGAGTATCAAGCCTCTTCCTCATGGCTTCTAACAGAATCAAACCCCTCAAAGAATTCTTCTATTTTTAGTTTTATTTTTTCAAGTTTTAGAGAAGTTAATGCCAAAGTAGGAGCTTGATCTGTAAAGGAAAAACAATATTTGAGGAGTTTAGAACTAATCAGCGCCATGCACTCTTTGAGTAATCAACATTGATGGAGTAAGTGAAAAAGGGTAGATGGGGAGTGTGTGTGAAAGAACAGAAACATCAGCATTATGTCCATGATGATGGATTACAGGATTAACTTGGTTGGGTTTTTTAAATTTTTTTAACTTACAGGTTGAATTCATTTTAATGCATTAAAATGTGACTTGGAACCTCCATTAGTTTTGAGGGGCATAAGTGAGCTTTTTAGCTAATAGAGGGGTATTTTTGATACCAAAATCAGGCAGAGGGTATAATTGATCCTTTTCCCATAGTTGAGGGGCAAAATTGGCCCTATTCCATTTTATTTTTTGAAACTAAGTGATTTTCGTCAAGTTTAATCACTTGCTAGTCGTTACCTTAATATAGAAGGCAATCCTTTTAGTTTAATTTCTCTTTTATATGCAGATATTAATCATGTTCCGAAAGTTTGATTTGGCAATGTGTTTCTTCAAACTTTTATTTGGTACGTTTTCAATATTTGCTTCGGAAAACTTCTCGAAAAAAATTTATTTTTGGTAAAAAGATAAAAAATTATAGGTGAACATTAAACAAAAAGAAAAAGAATCGGAGGGAGAAACATTTTGTAATATATGAATGCCAAAGTATAAAGGTGCAGGTCTTTATAGCAATGAATAGATCTGTTATCTAAAGAAAGCAAAAAAAAAAAAAAAAAAAAAAAAAAAGAAAAAAAGAAAAGAAAAAAAAAGGAGATGTAGAGATGCAGATCTGAATAGTGTATTTGTTTTTTGGTATTAAAAAAAATTATTTGATTAAATATTGTAGACTCATGAGCTTATTATGACTTGATTCAAGTAGGACCTTTGAACTTGCTTGAACTTAAGTAAATCAATGAGTCATTGGTCATTTCATGCCAATACAGATAGCCTTGTATAACCATGGTGATGGTTCCTCTTAGCTGTAAATAACACCAGAAGATTTTGCTTTCAGAAAATTTATTATGGGTTTTTCTATTTACTGTTCTAAAGCCAGTAAGAAGGTGTGATTAACATGAATATTGTTGTTGGTTTATTAAATAACTATTACTATTTCTTTTGCAATATGTCTTTATTTCTTCCTTAGCGATCCCGTGTAACCTTTTGTCCTAATTTTCAGTATCCAGATTATGTAGACGCTTATCTGAGGCTGGCTGCCATTGCAAAAGCTCGAAATAATGTGCAGCTAAGCAATGAGCTGGTTGTTATTTCTCCCCCTTTTGTCCTTATTCGCAAGTCCTCTGTTACTTCTTTATTGTCCACAAGCCCTTTTACAACAGGTTTTCATTGATTACAGATTGGTGATGCACTTAAGGTGGATGAGAAGTGCCCAAATGCACTGCTAATGCTTGGTGATTTGGAACTTAAGAATGATGATTGGGTCAAGGCAAAAGAAACTTTTCGGGCTGCTAAGGATGCGACTGATGGAAATGATTCTTATGCTACTCTTTGCCTGGTGCATATGTTTGTTTTGAGCTGATTTAATTTTCTTATCTCATGATTTTTGTTATTACTTGGTGATGCGTATAACACCCAAATCGAGCATGTTTTTCTTGTTTCTTGATTTGAAGAAAGTTGCAGACTTCACCGGCCCAACTTATGTTCTTACTATTTAAGCTTTTAGCCGAACCTGGAACATCAACTTATATATTTTCTTATACTGTAAAGGGAAATTGGAACTACTACGCGGCTATTCGGAATGAGAAAAGAGCTCCGAAGTTGGAAGCTACTCATCTGGAGAAGTCTAAGGAACTCTATACAAAAGTATTGTTCTTCTCTCAATGGCTAGTTAACAACTCAGGTTCCTCCCATCGCACATATACTTTGTGTGCGATCCAATTCCTTATAACTTGCTATTTGTGGAAGCCTAGTAACTGATCAGTTTTTGACAAACGGATTCACTAAGGTAGCCTGGAGTTGAAAGATAAAACCATGATTGCTCTTGAAACTGAACATAGCCTTGAAATGTTACCAAGTTACCCAGGTTAATGTGGATGATTTGTGCTAACTGAATTCACTGCACCCTGGAGTTCTCATTTCTGATTTCTCTATTTGGATCTGTGTATCCCATGGACACTTTTCAAATTTGTTTGTCTACGAGGCACAACGACCTTGCTAGTTTGTTTATTTGGTTGCCTGTCTGAGAATGTTGTCTTTAAGGTGTTTCATTTCATTTCAGTTTTTAATTTCTTTTTTGGATTTTTGGGGTTATATGTTTGTGGAGTTTTGCGTATAATTGCTGGTAGAGCATGGAAAATTGCTGTAAATGTACCATGATAATGGCATAACTTTATATTATGTGTATATAGTAGGTGGTCTTCATTAGTTATTTTCATACATAAAATAAAAGAAACAAATAAACCCTTTTAGAAACAGCATAATTGATGCCTCATCACTTTGTTTTATATGCCATACTATCGACAACAACATATCCAACGTTATTCCACAAGTTGGGATTTAGGGAAGGGGAGATATACATTGACCTTACCCCCATCAGGTGGAGTGTCTGGACCCTCGGCTAAAGAAAATTATTTTTTGAAAATATGTCTGAAAAGAAAAAACAAGATGAAAATATCATGGTAAAGAAAATACTTAACATAAAAACTATAGATAATCGATGTAAACAGAAAAAATCAATAGCACTGTAGACAAAATAGATAGAAATAGTATATATACGAATAATAGTAATGCTAATATGACTGAAATCGCTCGACTATTATCTAACTGTCTACCTTAAACCTCGACCTCCACGCTTCCTTATCTAGGCTCATTCCTCGGTGATTTGGAGGTGAGCCATGTCCCGTCTGATCACCTCATTCCAACTCTTCTTCGGTCTACCTCTACCCGCTCTATAGACCCGACATTGCCAACCCTTCTCACGGGAGCATTTGTGCTTCTCCTCGTTACATGTTTGAACCATCACAAGCTCATATCTCGTCTTGTTCACCATGGAGGCCCCACATTGTCACGTATGACCTCATTCCTAATCCTATCCATCTATTATGCCCACACATCTATCTAAGCATTCTCATCTCTGCTATGCTACGTATGACCTCGTTCCTAATCCTATCCATCCTATTATGTCCACATATCATCTAAGCATTCTCATCTTTGCTATGCTCATCTTCTGAATATGTGTGTTCTTGATTGCTAACACTTCGCCCCATACAACTCTAACGACCACTTTATAGAACTTATCTTTAAATCTAGGTGATACTTTCTTATCGCATAGGACATCGGAAGCGAGCCTCCACTTCTTCCACCCTGCCTCTGTACGATATGTGACATCATTGTTAATTTCTCCTTTACCTTGGAGGATTTAGCCAAGACACTTGAAGCTTCTTTTCTTACAGCAGAGAATTTGAGGAAACAGAGGATTAATTATGTTAGTTGGTGCTTCATGTGTAGATGCTCGGGAGAAGATGTTGACCATCTTTTGCTTCATTGTGAGGTGGCAGCGAGGTTGTGGGCGGTGGCTCTAAACTTGTTTGGAGTTCAGTGGTAGTTGGGCATTCAGAAGAAGGAAGAGAAGAATGAGAGCATGGGATGTCGCTCCGTTAGCCATTATGTGGATTCTTTGGAAAGAGAGGAATATGAGGGCTTTTGAAGGAGTTGAGAGTGATTTTATTAAATTGCAAAATAGCTTTTTGTTTCTAGTTTCATTTTGGTGTACCCATGAGATTCCGATGTATATAGATGATTGGGGTACTTTTGTAGAGAACTTTATTTTGGTCTAGGCTCCTTTCTTTTTGGTATACTCCTTGTATACGGGGTTTTTTCCCCCCCTTTTTCTATTAATAAAATTATTTACCTTATAAAAAAAAAGCTTCTTTTCTTGGTGATGACTTGTGTATCAAGCATCACCGCCATCTCCGACTCATGAGATGCATCACTAAACTTGCACTCGATGTACTCTGTTTTCATCCTACTTAGCCTGAAACTTTTAGATTCTAGAGTCTGTTTTCAAACCTGCAACTTATCATTAACTCTGCCATGTGCCTCGTCAACCAAAATTATATCATCTGCAAATAACATACAACATGGTACCTCCCCTTAAATACTCCATATTAATTCATCCATCAGCAGGGCAAATAAAAACGAGCTAAGGGCTGAGTCCTGATACAAACAGGGAGTATCTCGAGTTTACTCCTACTGTTCTCACTTTCTTGGTTCCATTGTACATTTCCTTAATCTCTCTTATGTATGCCACATGTACACCTTTAGATACCAAGCATCTCCACATAACCTCTCTTATGACTTTGTCGTAAGCCTTTCTAGGTCAATTGAACACTATATGTAAGTCTTTTTCCTTGTCCCTATATTGCTCTACTAGCCTTCTCAAAAGATGGATGGCCTCCAAAGTAGATCGTCCAGAAATGAATCCAAATTGTTTCTCGAAAATATTTACATCCCTCCTCAATCTCCTCTACCACTCTCTCCCAAACTTTCATGGCATGGCTACTATCTTTTGAAATATTCATATTAAATGTGTGCTTCTCTGTAAGTGTTAGACTCCCTTTTTGGATTTTTCATTTTGCAATTGATAATACTCTTGGTTGAACATCTTCAGTTTGGCTGATGTGCCAATACTG
The DNA here is from genome assembly GCA_029990175.1 of Petunia secreta. Lineage (NCBI taxonomy): Eukaryota > Viridiplantae > Streptophyta > Magnoliopsida > Solanales > Solanaceae > Petunia > Petunia secreta. Next base: position 26,793,580 of record JARKIP010000003.1, read on the forward strand.
TTCATTCCACCAGGTTCTCTTTCAGCATAATGCAAATCTCTATGCAGCAAATGGCGCTGGTGTTGTTTTGGCAGAAAAAGGTCAATTTGACATTTCAAAGGATCTTTTCACACAGGTAAATTTAACATTTTCTACTTCAACATGGTCAAGGCAAAACTCTTAAGTTATGTAGTCTTTGCTGAACCTTCATCCTTGTAGGTTCAAGAAGCTGCCAGTGGGAATGTTTTTGTCCAAATGCCTGATGTGTGGATTAATCTTGCACATGTTTACTTTGCACAAGGAAATTTCGCATTGGCTGTGAAAATGGTATGTTCCTATGCTCTTTTCATATTTAATCTATTTTCATATTTGATATTTTCGCAGCACTGACTGCATCGATGTGCTTTTATCTTGCAGTATCAAAATTGTTTGCGGAAATTTTATCATAATACGGACAGTCAGGTGTTTCTCTATTTAGCAAGAACACATTATGAAGCTGAACAGTGGCAGGATTGTAAAAAGACTTTATTAAGAGCCATCCACTTAGCACCTTCAAACTATACATTGAGATTTGATGCTGGTGTAGCACTACAGAAATTTTCAGCCTCAACATTACAAAAGACTAAGCGGACTGTGGACGAGGTTCGCTGAAATGAGCTTTTCCTTTCTTTTTCTTCTTCCTCCCTTGGTCAAACTTCAAATAAGTGGGTTTCTTTATTTAATTTCCTTTTTAACTGTTCTTCCTCGTTTACATTATTAAATATATATCGTATGCTGTGATGATTTCAGTATCATATGTCGTGATGATTTCATGATTTTCTGGATAAGATGATTTAGTTCCATTTAGCTGCTCTTCTTTGTTCACATTCTTAAATATTAAAATATTTTAAGTTATGCACTACATATTAATTTGTGATATATCAACGATTCAACAAGAAATAATCCATACATTACAATTCATGCATTACTTATCCTTAGTTATAATCCCCACATAGCTAATACCTGCATAACTACCACCCGCAAATTTAAAACCCACATTACTAATAACTGCATTGCTAATCCCTGTATAACTTGAATTCCAACCAAACGACCCCGAAGAACACAGATGTATAATAAGAGGCATGTCTAGAACTGTCACCATTCTCCAAAAAAATAAAAGGAGTCATATCTAGTTATTTTATTTGTTTTTTCTTTTTAATGGAGTAGGTGAGGTCAACGGTTGCAGAGCTGAAGAATGCAGTTCGCTTATTCAGTATGTTGTCTGCAGCTTCAAATCTTCATGTTCATGGATTTGATGAGAAAAAAATTGAAACTCATGTTGGATACTGCAAGCATTTGCTTGAGGCTGCAAAAGTTCATTGTGAGGCAGCTGAGCGTGAAGATCAACAGAATAAGCAGAGACTAGAACTTGCTCGTCAGGTCATATTGGCTGAAGAAAATCGTAAAAAAGCCGAGGAACAGAGAAAATATCAAGTTAGTTCTTTGTGGATTGCATCTTGTGATTATTGCTTTTGCTGCTTATTATTACTCACATACCTCCGTAAACAGCTAGAGAGACGAAAACAAGAGGATGAACTCAAGCAAGTGATGCAGCAAGAGCAACATTTAGAGCGTATTAAGGTATATTTTTATTTGTTTTGTCACTGCTATACTTGAGTAGAAAATATAAAGAACTTCTAGTACTTTATTATTATTATTATTATTATTGTTATTATTATTATTATTATTATTATAACAACATCGGTCGAGATGAGTGTGGAGTAACATGGTTCATGAGGATTCACATAACTGACCCCAACTTGTTTGGGACTGAGGCGTATTTGTTGTGAGGGTACATTAGCTTTATTTAATCAGAGGAAGTTGTTGTACGATTTCTGAGCACCAAAGGAAGAGATTTTAGACTATCCTCACATAAGTAGTGTCTCTCACTTTCTCTTGATGTGTACCATTTCTGTTTGTGGTCCTTAAATTTCTCACTTTGAATAATGGTATTTAGATTATTCAGAAATTTTCACCCGAGTACTTTTGGATAAAAAGGGGAGAGGTAGTTTAAGCCTATTAGAATAAAATTGTTTTAATGAATGTCAGATAACTTTGTTGTTTGTTGATGGCATGTTCTCTAAAAACGATAGAAGCTATATCACTTTCTAGGATAACATATACGGATGATGTTATTTTGTCAAATTTTAGAGTGGTTGAAAGTTGTGGTTCATTGAGTATATGCAGTTAAGTTTTCTCAAGAGAATATAATTTGTTTAGTAAACAGCTATTGATATATAAACAGCAAAGTGAAACTTGTTTTTAGTTGGTTATACATCATTGCTGTCATCCCTCTTCTCTGTCCTCCAAGAATAAGAGCCCGTTTGGGTGAGCTTAAAAGTGGCTTATAAGCGGCTTATAAGCTTATAAGTCCAGTAGTATATGCTTGATAACTTAAAAATTTTTGGGCTAACATGCTTAAAAAAGGCCAAAATGAGAAGTTAGGATTTCCTAACTTCTCAAAAAGTGGCTTATAAGCCACTTATGACTTATAAGCCACTAAAATAAGCTACTTATAAGCCCACCCAAACAGGCTCTAAGAAGGTTCTAGTTACATTGTCTGGAGTTCACGAATTACGTATTTTGCCTCTAGGAACAATGGAAGCATAGTACTCCTGCCTCTAAACGAAAGGACAGGCCCCAGGCCGAGGATGACGAGGGTGGGCATGGTGAGAAGAGGAGGAAGAAAGGTGGGAAGCGGAGAAAGAGGGACAAGAAATCCCAGTACGAAACTGAGGAAGCAGAAGCTGAGATGGATGATCAGGAAGAAATGGATGATGATGACCGTCACAGAAATTATGAAGAATCTTATTACCAAACGAATGATCATGATGATCAAGCAGACAATAATCCACAGGATCTACTTGCGGCAGCTGGGCTGGAAGATTCTGATGCCGAGGATGACACTGTAATCTCTCTCTCTCTCTCTCTCTCTCTCTCTCTCTCTCTCTCTCTCGTCTCTGTGTCTGTATAAATGTACTATTGCACTGTTTGGTTCAAGGGATGGAGAGGGAAACTTGGATTATACTTGTTTACTTTGCCTGTTGGGCAAATATATCTTCTTGCTCAGGTGGTTTGTAGAGGTGGAAGGGATGCAAAGGCATCTACTTTCTCCTTCCTGTCTAAACTTGAGCACTTCGAGTTTCTGATCTGCCAAAAAACCAAGAGTATTAACCCAAACGAGCCTCTTTACTAGCCTTCCTCTCCTCCTTTCAGCCAACCAAACAACGTTAGGTTTGGCTCACACTAGAATGCTGTTTCGAGAACTTAGATACCACAAGTAGTTTTCACGGAGCAAAATGAGAATCCCTTTGACTTTAAGTCTTTCCTCATGAACAAGTATGTTGCTCTGCTGTTTACATCACATTGAGCTCTTCCCATTTCTACATGTTCGGAGATCTAAGAGTCTGTTTCTGTCGACCTTCTGCAGTACCTTTAAACTGTCATGCAGATGTGGTAGAATGCTATACTGAAATAAAAAATTACTTGACAAGTTTCTTCTAATGGCTTATGCTGGACTGATATAATGCAACTTGTGCATAGTATGTTTTGGTTACTGAATATTTTATTCTGATTGCCGAAGGCTGCACCTTCATTAAATGCAAGTCGGCGACGGCAAGCATTGTCAGAATCAGATGAGGATGAGCCATTGCCAAGGCAGGGAAGTGATGGAGAAGGCGGAGGCCCTGTTGATGATGATATATGAAGACAAACGCCATTGCAGATCCTAGTTTTGTTGATGACAAGATTACTGATACTTCTTTGTGCCAAGCACTCAGGGATTTCTGTTGGCTCTTTCTTGGGTCTACTGCTTGGTGGTTTTTATTTGTTGGGGATATAGGCTCTGAATTGCTTGTAGGAAGAAAAGGTAGGTGTAGCTTATGTTATAGAAGAACAGTTGTACTGTTAATGCAGAAGGTTTATATATAAACCTGTTTCAGTTTATTTGTTGCTCTACGAAATCAAAAGCCACCTTGAATTCATTTAGGGTGGATATAATGCTTTTTTTGTTACTCGTTGATTCCCTAATTAAACAAATCGGACTTGCTATTGACAACCTTCTATTAGGATAAATGAGAAGGTGATGCATCAGGTCTTGGAGAGTTCATTTAGTTGGCGAATGGGCGTCGACAAATAATTTGAGGTTGCTGACTGCCTGTGTGATCCTTTGATAGTCCATTCATTAAAACTTGGGATTGAGATGATATACGCTAGCTTGTGTTGGGGCTTCTGAATGGTAAAAGACTCGAGAAGCACCTTTCCTTCACACCCCATCTATTGGCTATAAATATGGAGGCCTTGCCTCGAGATTTTACTACATATTTGGCGAAAATTATGAATTATCCCCTCTTCTGTGCATTGATTTTAGATAAAAGGCAAGTGTAGTGTGATTTGCTTCTTAATTGAGTTTGCTGAAGTTTTGGATTTAAAGTGCCATTGCTACAGAACAGGCTTTGCATTCTTTATAGGGAGGAATTAGTCAACCTTGGACAATAGTAAGGGAAACTAAATTTCTTAAGGAGATAGAAGAAGTTTGTAGGCTCAGAATAGTATGTTTTTGAAGTGCATTGATTTCAGATGAAAGGTCAGTGTCTAGTGTGATTTGCTTCTTAATTGAGTTTGCTGAAGTTCTGTGATTTAAACTGCCGCTACTACAGAACATGCTTTGCATTCTATATTGGGAGGAACTAGTTGGTAACCTTGGACAATAGTAAGGGAAATTAAATTTCTTAAGGAGATGAGAAGAAGTTTGTAGGCTCGGAATAGTATCTTTTTGAAGGAACATTTTATTTTTGTTTCTTCTGTTTCTGTTTCCCGTTTTCAAATACATGGAGTGACAAACTTAAGGAATATAAAACTTTATTACTTTCTGTGTTCGTCTTATCTTCTGGTTGTGGAAACAAACGCCTCCGTAGTTTTCCATCCCATTTTGGAGGCTAAAGCCTTCGTGGTCTCGAGCTCCCATTTTGGAGATTAAAAATTTTAGTGATTTTTTGCTCCTGTTTCGAAATTAAAATTTGTGGGATAACACTAGGTATGTTGTTTCGAAATTAAAATTAATATTTTTTCTACTCAGCTTGTGTAGATTAGTTAGTCTTCATCTTGTCATATTCTAACAAAGGAATTTGCATATTTGGATGGATATGCAACACTTGGTATGGAAACTTCAAGCATATTTTTTCAAATTATGCATAACTTGTCCAACACTCTTATTGAATTGCATTGAACTCTTGACGAGTAACATTTACGATTAAATCATTGAAACAAATAGTTTTAAACCCCGAACGGTTGACAAATAGGCAATACTTATTCCTAATCTTTCAGTTAAACGCTTCAAATTGCCTTTACTACGTATGACTCTTCCCACACTCTTATTGAACTGCATTTAACTCAATGCTGAATGGCAACACTTTGTCTCTTTCAAAGTAGTATATCTTACTAAATTGCCTTGAACTTATGACGGATATGCAACACTTATCTATAACTCTTCCGCCCCTCTTACCGATTTGCGTTGAACTCCTAACAGATAGGCAATACCTACTTAATAAGTAAAACATGCGACTAAATACTTCAACATAACAAAATGGCAAAAATATCTTTGACCTGTCGAAATAAAGACATAAGTCAGTTTCTCAAAAAATTAGTAAATGTGCCCAAAATAACAAACCACCTATGCTTCGAGTACACAGTCATTTCTTACTAAAATATGTACTCTTAAATTTTAACCAAATAAGTTATAGCATTATTAAACCAATTGATTTTAGGAATTTTTACAGAAAAGTACAATTTTTAGAACTTAATTACCAGACATAGCAACATTTTAGCAAAATAACATTATATAGAGAAAAATACAAGTTAATTACAAATATATCAAAAACATAGCAATATTTCCTGTAACATACCAAACTCTTACATTCTTCCTCCTATTTCCCCCACTATCACTTTTGCTCCTCTCATTTTCCCCTATTTCACTTTTCCTCCCACCATTTGCCCCAATTTCACTTTTACTCCTCCTATTTCCCCCAATTTCACTTTTCCTCATCCCATCCTCACTGTATCTCGTTGTATCTCACTGTATCTCGATGTTTCTCAACTACCAACCACCTCGTATTTTGTTGTATCTTCCGTATCTCACTATATCTACACTGTATCTAACTATTTCTATACTGTTTCTGCACCGTTTCAACTGTTTCTGCACCGTTTCAACTGTTTCTGCAGCACTGTATCTGATGCAGTATAAAATGGCCTAATCAACAACCATCAAGAACCAAGCTTGAAAGCACAATGAACACAAGGAAAGGGCTCTTGAAGATCATGCATTGGAGCGCCGAGGAAGGAGGAGCACATAGGCATCAAAGGAGAGGCTCGGGGGACACATTTTGAGCCATTCCAAGAACCCCCAGGAAGGGGCGGACCGCCTACTCAAAGAGGCGGACCGCCTAGTTGATTGCAAGTCTCTGGACTTTGGGGCGCCTGAAAAAGGGGCGGACCGACCACTGTTTAGGCTGGGGCGCCTACTTCAGCAGGTGGGGCGCCTACTCCCCTCTATTCAGCACCAGGCGGGGCGCCTAGTTCCGGAATGTTTCAAGACTTGTTTTTGTGGTGTAATTTCTATATTGCCCTTAAGTGGCTTGTATGTCTTGACCCAACCCATGGGCATTTTAATCATTTCACATTGTCTTAGGAAAGACTATAAATAGGAACCTTAGCCATTTTCATTCATTAGTTAGCCATTGTTTAGAAGATAGAATTGAGTGAGAACATTGAAGAGGCCGAACCCTTCTTATTTGAGCCCGAGGCTCGTGTATATCTCGACTTGGAACCTATGGAGATCGACACCTAGTGTGAATCCATTGTAAGGTTCGAGTTTCCCTTCTCCCTTTTGAATTCGATTAACGTTAGTAAATTGAATTCGATTCTTTCTTCTATTTCTTGCCTTCCTAGTCTCTAATTTCTCGATATCCTAGATATCTCGTATCTTGTTTTTATCGCTTCCGCATAGTTTATATCGTGTTTAGCTTCCGCGCATTTTTACCCTGCATCAGTTGGTATCAGAGCAAGGCTCGGGTTATGTTCTTACAAACCCCCGTTCCTTGTTCCATATGCTAGTATTGTTGTTGTGTTGTTCTTGTTGTTCTTGAAAAAGAAGAAAACAAAAAAATTGAAAAACTTGAAAATTTCACAAAAATTGTTGGAACTTGTTGGATTGGAACACCCATACATTTAAAATCATTGGGGTTTGTTCCATATCGTATTCCCGTTCTTTTGATACCAAAATTATAGGATTTGGTGGTGTATTTCGAAATTTGAAGAAATCAATTTCCCAAATTTTCAAAGAACCCTAGAATTTGCTCAAGAATCAAAATCGATTCATTGTTGTTTATCTGGGGTTAAAACCTATTGGGGAATGTTTAGAAACACCATATACACCTTTGGGTATCATTAGAATAAAAAACAAGTCGAAAACGTTGGATTTTTGGTTGCAAAATGAGAGAAAAACGCGTGTTGCAACGCTGCTGAAAGAGCAGTAGGCGGACCACCCACTGTGGGAGGCGGACCGCCTCATTTTAGGCTGCTCTCTGGATTCTGCACTGGGCGGACCGCCCCTTTTACAGAGGCGGGGCACCCCTTTTGCTGAGAGTTGCCCGGGTAGTTTTTTCGTAGGTTTTCGTGTTTCCGTTGCTTCGGCACTTCTTGGTTAGTGTTTCAACGGTAATTGGCCTACTCAATTGACACTAACTCTTTAGCGTATTAGGACATTCGTGCGTAGAGGAGATTAGAAATCAAAGAAGAGTCGTAGAACTTTCTTTGGCCTCAACTGCGCACTTTAAATAACCGTCCGTCCATAGAGTCTCATTAACTCCATTCCGAACTTTTATTTGGACATACTAGTTGTGATCACCTTGGTTCCCAAGTTGTAAAGGCCTCGCTCTTGAGTGTTCATAAATTGAGTGATACACGTGAGGGAGTGACTTTCGGGAGGTTTTGTGCTTTGGTGTTGCAACGATGTCGGATGTTGATTGTGGAGACTATGGCTCATGTGGGGATGATGCGAGTTGCTATGACTCGTATGGAGATGATGGAGACTATGGTTCCTATGGTGAGGATGATGGCCATTACTATGATGATGGAAACCATGGCTCCTATGAGGATGAAGCGGTTCACTATGATGATCGTGAGGTTGAAGAAGACTATGAAGCGTGTGATGATGAATTTGATGAATCTAATGCTTCAAGTCAAGAATACGAAGATGGTGACGCTTTAAGGTACATTGATCCTACTTACTCCACTTGTGACGATTATGAAAATATTGGTAGTGACATAGATAGAGTTGATGATGATGTTGATTATAGAAATTGTTCATATGCATCTTCTCTTGGTGTTGCTTGTGGAGTACAAGGGAGTAGTAGAGGACCTTCCATTAGTATGGGAGGTGGTGGTGGTTGTTCCGTGGGAAATAAGAAGCTTGCATCTTCTAGGTACGCTAAGCGACCTAATGCTTCTAATTCCCATGTGGAGGTTGGTTTGAGAGATGGTGTTGCTCTTGCTACAACGGGGTTATATGCCGTGAAGGGCGTGGGTGGTTGTAGTAGAAGTAGTACTGTGGGCTATGGAACCAAGGCGAGAGACACTTATGGGTTCCATGTCAAGGTTCCTTCCTCGACTTCCAACAACATTTCTAATGTTGGAAGAGTGACGGGAAGTGGAGAATGTCCTAGTGGTGTTGCCACTAGTGGAGGGATAAGGAATACCCAAGTAGTTGGTGTTGAAACTTGTGGGCATTCAAGTTCTCGCTTGGATGCCAATCTACAAAACTTGGGTAGATGTAGGTTCGTTGTTGAGGTAGATGGTATTGTAGGATACTTGCTCAAGATTGGTGGTACCGATACCAATTGTATTGCACCTCTTTGGTTGATAGGCTTAGGATACCATGCCATAAGCTAGAGCATCCTTATGAGTATGATGGAGTGTGGGTTTCTAAGGAGGCTCGAGTACTCATATCTCATAGGAACTATAAATGCTATGTGTGGTGTGATGTGTATCCCATGCGTCATATTGATGTGTGGATAGGTGACCGGTGGTTGGAGGGGAAGAGGGTGCAATATAGTGTGGTGAAGGGTGCATATCTTGTGGGCGTAGGGCAAAGAGTTTATGACTTTGTGCCTTACCGGGCGAAGAGCCAAGTGCCTACTAGTGCGCCTTCTTTGGCTAGGCAAAGGAGCAAGGAGCAAGAACTTCATTCCATGGTTGAAAGGGTGCAAACGAGAAGTCCTACAATTACAAGAAGTGGTGGGACAAGTGCTAGAAAAGAGTTGGCAATTGTCAACAAGGTGAACCAACTACAAATTGCAAAACTAAGTGGTTCACCAATGAAGAAGAAGGAGACGTCAAGTGATGAGTCTTCTAAGTCCTAGATTCCGGGTTGATGTAAAGAGTCCACCTACTCCGGCTATGGGTATTCTTGGGCCTCGTCCCAATTCACTCGAATTTGAGAGATAAAAAATTGAGAGGAGTAAGGGAGTGACCGGTGACATTCCTCGAGTGGAAAAAGGAGAGGATGTGTTGAGTGATGTGAGCGGGATGTCACCACCCGAATTTACACCTAGCCTTGAAAGAAAAATGAGGGAAAAGAAAGAGGAAAAAAAGAGTGAGGACACCCCTTATTCTAACCTTAAACCTTTATCTTTTTCTTCTATTTGTTTGAGTACTTGTGTAGGTATTCTTGGAGGCAAACCGATGGAGCCTCAACCATGTTCCAAGATGGAAAGACAAGGTGAAGGCGATGCCAAATGTGAGCTACAAGGTGAAGGAACTACCCATGATGCTTCAAGCACATTGAGTGAGCCCGGATGCGACTCAAAGGTATGTGTTAGTGCCTCTATCCTTAAGCATGATACTTCCTTGTCTTATGGTATTGTTTGTGAAAACTCTATGCTAGTTGAAGATTTGTATGATTACAATGTATTTTCGACTAGTGTAGAGTCGAATGGTCAACTTGTGTGTGCCAATGAACCACTAGTCGAGAGGGTTGAAAAGCCACATCATGATGTGAGCTCGGGTTTTCATTGAACCTCTCTTTAGTGAGAATAATGAAGTTGACCTTGTATGCGAACCTTGTTATGACACCCCACCCATATTTGATAAAGGAGAAGATGAATTGCATGATGATCTTATTCTTCCCTTTGATTGCTTAATTGATAGCGGTGGTCCCTTGTGTCGTAGTGAGGGTGGATTTGACCTTGAGGAGTCTCTTGAGTGTGAGATGGATCGATTTATTTTCGATGACTCCTTGAGTGAGAGTGAAGCACCTAGTATTGATACTATGCTATTGCGTAACCATGAATTTGAGGTGCATGCCTTTACGTTTTTAATATTTGAAGGCAATCTCATTTGTGGTGGTGAATTGTATCGGACTAGGGTCGGTACTAGAGTCGAACCTCCATGGTTTGTCAAGTTAGGCTCCATGGATGATCCAACGTTTGGAACTCCGAGTGAGGAGAGTGGTCTTGGTATTGGTCGTGTTGACCTATCTTCTAGTAGTCCTAGCCTTGGTTTACTATAATGATGAAGGACCTATTTTAGAGACCTTCCTTTGGAGTTTGCCCAATAAGGAGGATTGTCTTGGGGTTGATTTGGAAGGTGAGGAGGCACCTCTCGGTGTGTGCAGGAATGCTCTTAAGAAGGGGAGTGGAGTAGTCAATATTAGTTGTAACTTGAACTATTTTACTTACTCCCTCCCACATGTTGAGCACACCTCGAGTGTTGGTCATGCCAAAGCCGATGTGTCACATTGTGATAAAATTGATTTGAAGGCTTGGTGTGATGATAGTAAGCTTAGGGGTCATAGGACATTTGATTGCTACATCTTTCATGACTTTGATCTCTTTGCTTGTGATGGATATGAGTGCTTGTTCTTGTTGAGCCAAGAATTTGTTGTCTCCTTTGGGGACATAAGCTTTTTCGTTGGTATTGATGCTTGGCTCTATCACAAGAGTGTATTTTCCACACTACTTGCACTTATTCTTGTTAAGCTAACCTACTTGTGAAGTAGGAAAATTTTGGTTGTGCTTGCTTTGATTGTAGGTATCATCCTTTCAAGAAGGGGAGGATGATGCAGTATAAAATGGCCTAATCAACAACCATCAAGAACCAATCTTGAGAGCACAATGAACACAAGGAAAGGGCTCCGGAAACGTCTTGAAGATCATGCATTGGAGCGCCGGGGAAGGAGGAGTACATAGGTACCAAAGGAGAGGCTCGGGGGACACATTTTGAGCCATTCCAAGAACCCCCAGGAAGGGGCGGACCCCCTACTCAAAGGCAGACCGCCTAGTTGATTGCAAGCCTCTGGACTTTGGGGCGCCTAAAAAAGGGGCGGACCGCCCACTGTTTAGGCTGGGGCGCCTACTTTAGCAGGTGGGGCGCCTACTCTCAGCAGGTGGGGCGCCTACTCCCCTCTATTCAGCACCAGGCGGGGCGCCTGTTTCACTAGGCGGGGCGCCTAGTTCCGGAATGTTTCAAGACTTATTTTTGTGGTGTAATTCCTATATTGCCCTTAAGTGGCTTGTATGTCTTGACCCAACCCATGGGCATTTTAGTCATTTCACATTGTCTTAGGAAAGACTATAAATAGGAACCTTAGCCATTTTCATTCATTAGTTAGCCATTGTTTAGAAGATAGAATTGAGAGAGAACATTGAAGAGGCCGATCCCTTCTTGTTTGAGCCCGAGGCTCGTGTATATCTCGACTTGGAACCTATGGAGATCGACACCTAGTTTTATTCCATTGTAAGGTTCGAGTTTCCCTTCTCCCTTTTGAATTCGATTAACGTTAGTAAATTGAATTCGATTCTTTCTTCTATTTCTTGCCTTCCTAGTCTCTAATTTCTCGATATCCTAGATATCTCGTATCTCGTTTTTATCGCTTCCGCATAGTTTATATCGTGTTTAGCTTCCGCGCGTTTTTACCCTGCATCAGTATCTAACAGTTTCTGCACCGTATCTAACTGTATCTCACTGTATCTACGCTGTTTCAGCACTGTTTCAGATTCTCGACTGTATCAAGCTGTTTCATGACTGTTTCAATATTGTTTCATCCCGTTTGTGCATTGTTTCTCACTGTTTCTAAGCTATTTTAATCCTTTTAGCATTATTTCATATTATTTTTTATATTTTATTTCGGAATTTTTCACAAGCAGTTTCAGATTGTATCATATTATTTCATCACCGTTTCAGACTATTTCAACTCTGTTTCAGAATGTATCATAGTATTTCAATGCAGTTTTTGATGCAATCCAAATTGGAGCCATTGACACGACCCGGAATCCGACTAGGCCGTGCGGGCACCCGACATCCTCCCCTAGACCCGTCGGGCGAACCCTTACAAATTAAATTAGAAAAATAAATATAATTCAATTTATAAATAATAACAAGACTTAGAAAAAGTACAAACATAATGACATCTCTAAGCTGTAAAAAAGAAATTACAGCTGACTACCCACATACTAGGTTTAGAGCTATCCAGACGAGACATCTAAGAGTACAAAAGAAGACAGTTACCTCTTGAAGGGAGCAAAATGCAACTGAAATAATAAACAATAAACTGGTGGCCATTCGGTATAAAAGCTGGCTCACCCTGACAGCGTCTTCGCTCCTAAACAACGTGGCGAACTCAATCCTGGAGCGAACCTGCCGAAACGAAATAGATAGACAAGAAACAAAAAAAATATAAGGGTGAGTCAAAAGGACTCAATAAGTGGGGCAGACTAGCCACCTCAAAGAATAGGATAGCTAGCCAGGGAGAAGAAACAGATAAACCAAATTCCTCTTATTTAAATTATAAAAAGGCAGAGCCAGGTAATAACCGGAAACACGTATGAAATAATATACTCAACCAGGAATACGCGCCAGAAACATATCAACAATAAGCAATGCACGTATAAGAAGAACAGTAGTTATGTATCACCAATTAACACAATGGTATGAAATGGGATGAAATGAAATGAAATATGAACCAAAGGGTCACATGTGCCAAATGAATGGAGCAGAATCCTCCTGCTCCGAGGGCGGAATCCTCCTACCCTCAATATGATGCAATGGAGCGGAATCCTCCTGCTCCGAGGGCGGAATCCTCCTACCCTCAATATAATGCAATGGAGCGGAATATTCCTGCTCCTGGGGCGGAATACTCCTGCACCCAATATGATATGCAATGTAATGCATATGAATGACATATAATGCATATGAATGCAATGTGATGCAATAATAACCCTTCATCGACGCGAGACTCTCATCGACAGCCGAGAAGTAGATGTCAACTCACAACTAGAGTACAATGCTCAGTTCCTCAATGCAACACCAACAATAGGACATAATATATAATACACAATGTAAATCCACGAGGCCAGGTGCCTCCAAAGAAATGGATATAAACACTTACCTTGTTACAAAGTTAGCACAATTACTCAACAACCGCTTTATCCTTTGAATTCATTGCCAAACGATCCCACTCTATTCAATAAGCAGAAAAATATATCAAATTAGGCTAAGGGCTTCATTCCTCACATCTTAGGGCAATCCGTCTAGGAACCTGATACCCTATTCGCATACGCAATACGCAGGTCAGGCCTATGTACAGGGTTTAAAGTCACATAACCAAACCCTAAATAAATTACATTTATATGTTGCCCATAACTCACTGAGTACGAATATATAATTAATTTCATTATCGGGGTCCAATTGACCCTTTAAACTATTAATTGAACTTATGAAAACGGTCTCTAATATTTCAAGTTTTACCATTAAAATATATTCAAAGACACATAATAAACTCAAATAATATATTAGGGTCATTACCTGAATGTCTCAGGATGAAAATTCTATCTTTTCTCTGACTTTTTTTTCTCATTTTCTGCCATTTTTCCCCGCGTTATGTCTTGTTCTTCCTTTCTGCGTTTTCACTTTATTTGCTTCTATACGTATGATTGTATGTTTCTATTTATCAAGGCTAAGGACAAGTCCACCGCCTCTTATCTTTTTGTCTTTTTCTTCTTTTTTTTTTCTTTTCTTTCATTTTCTTTTCCCAACGAAAATTAAAACGATACCGGGCGATATTCGAAATAATTTTAACTTTTGCACACAAGTTATAAAAAATATATGTAGCATACTCGCGAAGGCGGATCTTAAATCGGGCTCCCGAAACTCAATATGCAAATTAAATGGAAAAAAAATCAAATTATTTAACTTTCGGCATTTTAGCGGAAACTAGCCGAACAACATCGAAATTTACTTTTGAAAGTTCACAAAGTCACAAATAATCATACAAACCTAACGGCGCTTTCGAATTTCGAATCGGAGTTCATTCGCCAAAACCGAGCTCGAAAATTTCTTTTTAATATTTATCGACAATAAAAACTGACACCTTTTTCCGATGCCTACTAAACGAGTTCTGATTTAGCTCAAATTTTATAGACAGGTCCTAATGGACCTTATGAATATTTTAAAATTATCGACACGCCAATCGGAGTTTAACTTCCGAAATGACTGACCTAAGTCGTTTCATTCTCCTCCACTTAAACTCTCGTTCGTCCTCGAACGAGCCTAAATATAAAGAAAAATTCGCACAGATAGCAAAAGAACTTGCACGACCTTCATAAGCTACTCCACGGGTATTATTTCCTGATTACAGGATCAGAATTATAACACGCATATCGAACTTTTGGAATAAAATATATTTGGATAGTATAATAATACGATTACACAGCTTATTCTGACTAAGCTGATTCTTCCTCGATCACGAGAAGAGAGTTCTACATTTTCGAAGCAAAGATACACGAAACTTTGAATGGGTTAATATGATTCAGCCGATAATCACCCCTTCGATATACCATTTGATATAGAAAAGTCGATGGAACTAAAAATTAGCTCACGCTTGATGCAATAGGGGAAGCTTTTGAAGAACCTTGTTACTACACACTATAGAAGATTTGATGCAAGCTATATTATTTTTCTACGAATGCACTATGCAACATCTCAATTGATTTTAGTGTTGTTCCACAAGCTCCTTATGGGAATGTAGTTACTCATATCCTAATGTATGTCAAAGGTTCATCTGAACAAGGTCTATCGTATAAGGATAAGGATCATATAACTACTATTGGATAGTATGATGTAGACCAAGAATGATCTTCAGGGTGAACATCTACCTCAGGGTATTGTCTTTGAGTTTGAATTATTATGACTTGAAAAAGTAAATATAAAAGAGACATGTAGTTGGACCATGAGCTGACGCAGAATACTAGCACAAAGTTGATTACGTGTGCACTTATAACGCTAAAGTAACTTCTCAAAGAGTTGAGGTGTGAAGGAGATATACATACCAATGATGGATTGTCGACAAGCTGCACTAGACCTTTAACTCTAAATTTTCATGAAAGGATCCAGTTCTAGTTAAATACTGACAAATAGCCAAAAGAAAATCGGAGTCACCATACAGGGTTACTACTGACGGTGTTCTCATGTATAAAGATAGACTTTGTGTTCCTGATGTTGCAGATTTAGTTTATGATAAAGGCACATTATTCCAAATACACTGTTCATCCAGGTTCGATTAAGATGTACCATGATCTTAAGCAGAGTTATTGGTGGGACAGAATGAAGTGTGACATAGCAGAATTTGTGTCGTGTCATCTTTCCAGACTTTATGCTTTCAGCAGATAGGTACGTATATATGATCAGGTTGGCAGCTTATCTCTGTCATTAATAGATTATTAGTGGGTTTAGCAATGATCGACACTCATCGTAGATTTCTGCCGTGGCTTTACTTTGGGTCGTGAGAAAAGTGGTATCAACACCTCAGAGATTTAATATTACCATTCAGTATTTGGAGGAAGACTCCTCCACTTAAAGCACAAACTCATGCAGGCATTTGAATAAGAATAACCATCCTCGCACAGTCTGCTGGACTAAAGAAAATTTAGCTAAAAGCTGAATGCAGGCAGACCTAAGCTACCAACTACCCTTTCGAGTTGCGAAACAGCTGCAACTCTCAAGTTCACAACTCCATACCTTTGCCGTAAACACCACCGCCTGATGGATGGTACTTCTATATAAAAATTTCGGCAGAGTTTCCCCTGAAACTGGATAATCCGCAAAAACAGAACCAACACTATACTATACATGGGAATGGATACCTGGATAAACTGATATCCAAAACAATAATATGTTTACCCTGCTACAATAACACGTACTCTGGCTCAACACAGGGAACGTCACAAGCGGCTACCAATCGCCCAAGCTCACTAGTGCTGGACGAAGAAGAAATGGAAATGTATCGAGGATAGAAATAATTAGAGCTTCAAGAAGTTCATCTTCTTATTTGCTTGGCTACCAAAGCTAGACTACTTCCGAGTCAGGCGAACCAAAGAATCGCAATTGAAGAGATAGACATTAAATAAGCTTTATGGAAAAACATCCATACCAATTTAACCTCCCAATAAGAAGGAAACTCTGACAATTTACCAGAATACTCTTTTATAACTAAGACAAGCTCATAAAATAACATGACTCTACTAGAATCTTGAACCAAGAGGAGACACATAGATCGAGCATTACTTACTAGCTATTTTATGCCGGAAGAAACAATGACACTTCCTGATGGTGACGAATAAGAATCCCATCATCCTACCAACACTGATTTCCAAGGAGAGAGGTAAAATGACTTGACATAATAATACAAGGTGGCATAACAGGATGCCAAGCAGGCAATAGCAATACTCACCGTCACATCTCTCATATTTAGATCAGATAAACTAGTAGGGTCTCATAAATGACAGGAATAAATCGTATCAGAAACTCACCCCTCTACCGCAACCGATTCTTAATATAAACGACATCCAAGGAAACTATTGAAACATGATAAGACACACCATTTCTAGATCGATCGAAAGAATCAAATCTTACTCATATTTAAGAGAAGAATAAATACATGGGTGTACTACCTCAGATACCTCAACATCCTGCCACACTGGTAGTTCTTAGAACTGCCTCTATAGCTGAGCTAAGCCACTACCCTGACAATCACTTTCTGAAGAAGCACTACCACCACACTCTCAACCTCTACTGGATGGTGGCATTTCTTTTACTGATTGAGATCTAAATGAAATCCCTTTCGACTGCGCAGATGCCTGATAACGAGAGAAAAGACAGTTGCCTACTTGCCGGACTAAGGGAGAACTCCACCAAAAATGACAGGCTCACGATAATGATAACACCTTTTCAGTGAAAATAGAAGCTGGACAGATTGTTGATAGCTGTAAAGGGAAGACTGAATCTGATCTTGATGAGCTACTGGCGTACTCTAAGAATCAAGCAACTACTGGCGTACTCTAAGAATCAAGCAAGCTGAGATAACCTGGAAGGTGACCTCCCAAAATAATCAGAACTTTTACCTCCAAATGAGGTACCATGGTTACCCACCAGGGCCGTGGGATCTCTTACTTTCTCGCTCTAACTTATGCTATGCCTCGAACCTTCGGGCGATATTAACAACATCAAATAAAATCCAGACCTCAATTTCTCGAGCCATCTGGGATTTCAAGGAAAAATAAAGGTCATCAATAAATCTCTGAATCTCTCGAATGGCTCATGAACTAGTTCTAATGCATATCCAGCCATTCTATAGAATTCAATCTCATATTCTGAAACACCAACAGGCTAACCGACAGGCTACCCTGTCCAATCCACTCAAACTAGAAACACTTTTCATCTCGCTCGCTACTCGAAAGGAACTTTCCACGAATCTAGAAGAAAACCCGAACCAAGTTAGCTAATAAGAGAGCGCCCCACCAATTCAAGTCTGGACCCTGAAACTGGAAAGCAGAATAATACACAGCATATTGCTCGAGATAACCAATAGCCTGAAGGATATGTTGACATCATTTTATTTTTTAAAAAGAATCACGAGGTTTATCTGATGCATTGCTTAAGAATATCAGAAGGTTCAACCGCGTAAAATAATGCAACCTCTTCGGACACTCGGACCGAACTGATACCTTGGCTGGCTAACCAACCAGAACAATTAGAGGTACAACACATACTACCTCCGGAATATAATTTACTGCAGCAATATTAAGAACCAGAAAAGGAGCTCCCTGAGATCGAACGTCTGCACATGCGGCAACCAGATAGGCTGCCCAGCGAATAATAGGTTCTTATGGTATATGCGTTGCCAAGATTCTCGTAAAGCATCGTAGAGAGCCAAGGGAACTACAAGGCCCTGCTCCCTTGCCCATCGCGAGCTTGTACATCCGTAACTAGATCGTCAGCATGATAAAAAACTCTCGGGGCTTCGTCAGTGCTAACCCCAGGCCAGACTGCTTCGTCTTGAACTCATACCATTTGCTGATTTATCGCACGAGGGTTCACAATTACCACGAAGGAATTAGCGAAAATACTTTTGCATCCTAGACCGACGCACGATCAGAAAAGAAGGAAGTGAAACTTCCTAAATGCCATCATAGCCTCTCGTAGATAAGTACGGACGTCTACGTACCCATCAGCAAGACTCTACTAGACACTGTCTTAGTCTGGATAGATTCTAAACCGGGCTCTGATACCAACTGACACGACCTGGAATCCGACTAGGCCGTGCGGGCACCCGACATCCTCCCCTAGACCCTTCGGGCGAACCCTTACCAATTAAACTAGGAAAATAAATATAATTCAATTTATAAATGATAACAAAACTTAGAAAAAGTACAAACATAATGACATCTCTAAGCTGTAAAAAAGAAATTACAGCTGACTACCCACATACTAGGTTTAGGGCTATCCAGACGAGACATGTAAGAGTACAAAAGAAGACAGTTACCTCTTGAAGGGAGCAAAATGCAACTGAAATAATAAACAATAAACTGGTGGCCATCCGGAATAAAAGCTGGCTCACCCTGACAGCTGAAGTCGTCTTCGCTCCTAAACAACGTGGCAAACTCAATCCTGGAGCGAACCTGCCGAAACGAAATAGATAGACAAGAAACAAACAACAAACAAGGGTGAGTCAAAAAGATTCAATAAGTGGGGCAGACTAACCACCTCAAAGCATAGGATAGCTAGCCATGGAGAAGAAACAGATAAACCAAATTCCTCTTATTTAAATTATAAAAAGGCAGAACTAGGTAATAACCGGAAACACGTATGACATAATATACTCAACCAGGAATACGAGCCAGAAACATATCAATAATAAGCAATGCACGTTAAGCAGAACAGTAGTTATGTATCACCAATCAACACAATGGTATAAAATGAAATGAAATGGGATGAAATGAAATGAAATATGATGCAAAGGGTCACATGTGCCAAATGAATGGAGCGGAATCCTCCTGATCCGAGGGCGGAATCCTCCTACCCTCAATATGATGCAATGGAGCGGAATCCTCCTGCTCTGAGGGCGGAATCCTCCTACCCTCAATATAATGCAATGGAGCGGAATCCTCCTGCTCCGAGGGCGGAATCCTCCTACCCTCGATATAATGCAATGGAGCGGAATACTCCTGCTCCTAGGGCGGAATACTCCTACCCTCAATATGATAGAATGGAGCGGAATACTCCTGCTCCTGGGGCGGAATACTCGTGCACCCAATATGATATGCAATGTAATGCATATGAATGACATATAATGCATATGAATGCAATGTGATGCAATAATAACCCTTCATCGACGTGGAACTCTCATCGACAGCCGAGAAGTAGATGCCAACTCACAGCTAGAGTATAATGCTCAGTTCCTCAATTCAACACCAACAATAGGACATAATAAATAATACACAATGTAAATCCAATGCTAAGGCGTAAGGAGTACGCCTATCGGCAGCTACACAGGTAAGGAACACGTGGTAGAAAATCGACGAGGCCAGGTGCCTCCAAAGAAATAGATATAAACACTTACCTTGTTACAAAGTTAGCACAATTACTCAACAACCGCTTTTTCCTTTGAATTCATTGCCTAACGGTCCCACTCTATTCAATAAGCAGAAAAATATATCAAATTAGGCCAAAGGCTTCATTCCTCACATCATAGGGGCAATCCGGTTAGGAACCTGATACCCTGTTCGCATACGCAATACGCAGGTCAGACCTATGTACAGGGTTTAAAGTCACATAACCAAATCCTAAATAAATTACATTTATATGGTGCCCATAACTCACTGAGTACGAATATATAATTAATTTCATTATCGGGGTCCAATTGACCCTTTAAACTATTAATTGAACTTATAAAAACGATCTCTAATATTTCAAGTTTTACCGTTAAAATATATTCAAACACACATAATAAACTCAAATAATATCTTAGGGTCATTACCTGAATGTTTCAGGATGAAAATTCTATATTTTCTCAGACTTTTTTTCTCATTTTCTGCCATTTTTCCCCGTGTTATGTCTTGTTCTTCCTTTCTGTGTTTTCACTTTATTTGCTTCTATATGTATGATTGTATGTTTCTATTTATCAAGGCTAAGGACAAGTCCACCGCCTCTTATCTTTTTGTCTTTTTTTTTTCTTTTCTTTATTTTTTCCCAACGAAAATTAAAACGATATCATGCGATATTCGAAATAATTCCAACTTTTGAATACAAGTTATACAAAATATATGTAGCATACTCGCGAAGGAGGATCTCAAATCGGGCTCCGAAACTCAATATGCAAATTAAATAGGAAAAAATTAAATTATTTAACTTTCGGCATTTTAGCGGAAACTAGCCGAACAACATCGAAATTTACTTTCGAAAGTTCACAAAAGTCATAAATAATCATACGAACCTAACTGCGCTTTCGGATTTCGAATCGGAGTTCATTCGCCAAAACCGAGCTCGAATTTTTTTTAATTTTTATCGACAATAAAAACTGACACCTTTTTCCGATGCCTACCAAACGAGTTCTGATTTAGCTCAAATTTTACAGACAGGTCCTAATGGACCTTATGAATATTTTAAAATTATCGACATGCCAATCAGAGTCTTAACTTCTGAAACGACTGACCTAGGTCGTTTCAGCCAAAGCGCCAACCATCAAGAGCAAAGCTCGAGAACACAAAGTGTACACGTCAAGGGCTTCGAAGGAGGGTTCGAGAGTGATTTGAAGTCATGGACTTGAGTGCCATCGAGGGAGGACCAATTACAGACCAAGAAGGAACACCTAGAGTCCATTTCGAGCCATCTCCGTGCCTCCCAGGAAGAGGCGGACCGCCTACACAAAGGGGCGGATCGCCTACACAATGTGGCAGCCTCAGGATGTCAAAAGGGGCGGACCGCCTCTTCCAATGGGCGGACCTCCCACTATACAGCCAAGCCATGAAAGCTGAGGACAGGGCGGAGCGCCTAGAGGAGTGTGCGGACCACCTACCCCCTTTGACAGCATGACGAGATTTCATTAGTTTTTGTGTGTAATTCCAACTCTAGCCCTGCGTGGCCTTATTTGTTTTAACCTACTTTGGGGGTGTTTTAGACCTTTCATTTAGCATAGGAGAAGACTATAAATGTCTTCCTTAGTATTTCATTTTATTTTAGCAAACCTTGAATGTAGAATGATGATTTGTTTGAGTGAATCTCAATGAAGAACCCGTGAACGGGCATGATTTCACTTGGTAGAGTCCAAGTTGAACATCTAAACCTCTTTGATCATTCTATTTGCAAGAGCCGGGTGCCTCTTGAGGGTAGTTGCTTAGTATAGGTGATTCTTGATATTCACCCGTGGTGTATTGAGACAAGTTCCTCGGTGCTACTTAGGTAATCGTTTCAAGCCTCGTCTTGCTTTTTATCTCGATATCTTTATTGATTTCGCCTATCTTGTTTTCACTTCCGCATTTTTATATCGTCTT
Organism: Petunia secreta; assembly: GCA_029990175.1. Classification (NCBI taxonomy): domain Eukaryota; kingdom Viridiplantae; phylum Streptophyta; class Magnoliopsida; order Solanales; family Solanaceae; genus Petunia; species Petunia secreta. The sequence goes on from JARKIP010000003.1 coordinate 26,815,476, forward strand.
TAGCTTCCGCGTTTTTTTGATTGCATCAGTTTTGAGACTGTATCATATTGTTTCAATGTCATTTCAGACTGTTTCAATACCGTTTCATACCGTATCATAGTGTTTCAATACTGTTTCAGACTGTTTCAACACTGTTTTAGACCATTCTAACTCCGTTTCAAACTGTATCATACCGTTTCATACCGTATCATAGTGTTTCAATACTGTTTCAGACTGTTTCAACACTGTTTTAGACCATTCTAACTCCGTTTCAAACTGTATCATTGTGTTTCAATACCGGTTCAGATTGTTTCAACTCCGTTTTAGACCGTTTCAAACTGTATCATTGTGTTTCAATACCTTTTCAGATTGTTTCAACTCCGTTTCAGACCGTTTCAACCCATTTAAGACTGTTTCAACATCGTTTTGGACCCACCCCCAAATCTGATTCAAATCGGATCCAAACCTGGATTTGATAATGATGCAGCGACTATGAACCAATTTCAAGTTAAGATCTAAAATCAGTAGCCAATTTCTTCCTTAAAAGTTATATTGGATTTTACGACCGTCTACGTCATCAGAACATCAGATCTAGATCCATGTACGTGTAATAAACAACCAAATCGGAATCGGAGCAGTCGAGATCGGAGCACCCAAATACTACAGCGACAATTATTGCTCTCCGCCAATGTCCTTTCCCGTTTCTCCCTCATCGGAATCGGAACAGTCGGAATCGGAACAGTCGCAGCTTCTGGGTTGAAGTTCCATTACTGTTTGGCTTGGATTTGGGGTTGGGGATGATGGGTGATTGCGGTGGGGGCGTGGTTTGTGTCAGGGGTGGGTGGAGGATCTGTTTTTTTTTGGATCAGTGGTTGTGGGGTGGGGGTGATTGTGGTGGTGGCTGATTTGGTTTGGAAAAAATGGAGAAAGTGTTTTAGGGTTTGTAGAGTGGGGTGTAAGTGTAATTATGAAAATGAGATATTTTGCTTATTGTAAAAATGTGCTAAAAAATATTGTTATGTCTTGTAATTAGAAAAATATTGCTATTTTTTTGTAATTAAGAGTGGAAATTTATATATTTGTATAAAAAACCCTTGATTTTATGTTTAATGGACACAAATAAAGTATTATATCAAGAAGATGAGCTAATATTTTTGTTGTTGACATTAAATAGTAAGTTTTATCGCAATCCAAATTTCAACGGCAAGATTGTAAATAAAAAGAAGTGTAATCTTATCGAATGTAAATTAATAGATTTGATGAGAACTTGCCAACAATTCGTGTGCACGATTGATCAGAGAGTAACGGTAGACAAGTGTTGTTTGTTTTAGAAGTGATGGAAAATGGTATTTAGTACTTGTTGACACCCAATTTTGTCCCTCCCTTTTTTAAAATTGGCTATAATTTAACTTAAAGGTGCAATTTGACTATTTGTGTAAAATGTGCATTAGAAATCATGCATTTACGTGCGTTATCCCTTACTTATATATTATGCACTTAAATGTAGCTATATTACGTAATTTTGCATCATTTAGGCTATCTGTCAAACTGTGAATATTTGCGCAATTTAGTACATTCATAATATATCACATAATTGAATCATTTAGGCTACATGTCAAATTTGTATCGATTTGTGATTATGTGTGCAAATTAGTAATTATATGTGATTATCTATATTTAAATAATTTCATTTGAGTATTATTTAATAATTTTTGTGCATTTAATACAATATGTATATCTATATTTTATTTTTTTGCACTTTTAAGTTGAATATTGGCCAATTAAAGAGAAAATGTCCAAATTCTTTTTTATTATTAATTCTTCCATACTTCAAAAATTCCTATCAAAATTCTTCATTTATTTATATTTATCTTATTTATTAAATTACATTTTTTCTTTTGAACCTAGACGAGTGTTTGTCTAGGTATGTTCATAATTACATTGAAATTTCCTTTTCTTCTTACTTTATTTTGAATTAATCTTTTTTTTATATATCCCAAATCTTCTTCCTAATTCTACCTTGAATCTAGACCGAATGTAGTCTAGATACATCCTCCTATTCAAACTTCTCTCCTAATTTCTCCTATCCCTTTAATTGAGGAAAATCACTAGAAATCCCCAATTTTCCTCTCATATTTTTGGAAAACCCCCAACAACTCTTTTTTCAAAATATCTTACAGATCAGAACATATTACACACATTCGAAGGGAGACGGGACTTCTTCCCCATCTCCACACACGCTTCGCATACATACAGACTATATCATCATCAGTACAAGAAAACAAGAACACAGTATTACACATTAGCAGACTTCCATCACCTGTCGTCTTCCTCCTCAAGTACATACACACCATACACACGACCCTCCATTTTTCTTCCCTAAAACAACCATCAAATAAACAACATCAATACATCAAAAACACAAATACATACAGACATGAACTAATTCGTCTCCTTCCTCCAATTTTTCACCCAAATACACATACCCACACCAGACCCTTTTCGTCATTTTCTTGATCTAACATCCACCATACATACACATACCCACCATCCTCATTTCTTTCTCCAACATCCAGTCACCATATAAAATTAATACATACACATATTCTCACAAATCTGAAACGGGAACGGGGATAAGGGGACACCGGCAGTGGTGCAAAATGAGATCCGTTTACACTCCATCTTCTCCCCCCAATTGAACCATGCACAGACGCCACAATCACAGACAATAATGAATACATATATTCAGAAAATCATTGTGAATGACAGAGAAATTAACTGGTAGCAGTGACGCCACCGGAGTTCCTCATCGGAGCTCAGGCTAGCAGTCGCTCCCTTCTTCCTCACTGGTTATTTTATTCCGTTTGTAATGTTATCCTGATTTGGTCGTCTCCACAGATCTATCTGTTATTGCAGTGGCGTCACCACTGGTGGTCGCTCCTTTAATTCACTGACTTGGCGATGTCTGTTGTGACGCCGATCTATTCTGTTGCTCGGTGATGGTTTATCTTGACTGCACTGATTTGCTTTTGTCAATTATAGGGGAGGATGATTGTGGAGTTGCCTCTTACCTTTGGAGCCTCGATCTGTTGGAGCTTATCCACTGTTCCTCTTGAGCTGTTTGGCTATGCATTTATAATTATTCAGTATTATTATTGACCCAATCCGATTATGTTGCTTATGGTTCTGCTTCTGTGGTTCTGACTATTTTGTTAAGGATTTGATGCAGTTCCTTTGACGCAGTCGCACTTGATTTTGGTCTTAATCCGAACAGTACTACACCATTTGGAAGCCTATGAAAATATTGTTATTTGAGGCTTTTACAAGGAATTGACGGATGCTATACCAATTACGGCCAAGGAGAATAATTACGCACTGATTCGAACGGATACTACACTAAGACAGTCCCTTACCCTGTGTCCCTTAAAAAGGGATATGATGATGTGTATGAGTCGTAATTGCAATACGAGCCGGCGATGGAGTGGTGGGACCGGCACTTGGCATGGCAGCATGACCTGCCGGCGTATTTTCAGCCTTGCCGGCGTATTTTCAGCCTTACCGACGTCCCTAACCTCCAGCCGATTCATACATACCTGAGCCGACACTTTTATAAAATCCTTTTTCCCTTTATTTTAAATTATTATTATTATTATTATTATTATTATTATTATTATTATTATTATTATTATTATTATTATTATTATTATTATTATTATTATTATTATTATTATTATTATTATTATTACTACGATTTTTATTATTAATTTTACTAACTCATTTTCTTTATATTTTTGCGAGGTAAAATTCGTTGAGGGATGACAATCTATTTTGGAAAAGAAAAATGTGAAGAAAAATCTTTTATTATTATTAGTTATTATAATTATTCTTCTTATTTTTTATTTATTATTACCTTATTATTATTTTACTAACTCATTTAAACCTTTTTGCCGAGGTACAATTTTGAAGACGACGCTCCAAAAACGCCTTTTAATCGCACTACCTTTATTAATCTTAATTTTATTATTATTATTATTATTAATTTATTTTGATATACTATCTAATCTGCATTATTTTGATAGGTGCAATTCTCTAAGGAAGAAAATTAGTAGAAAAGACTATTTTTATTCACTTTTAATTTTTATGCCTGATTTATACATTGTTTAGTTCTAGTTTGAATCCCAATTATAATGTCCGGCCGGAAACCACATTTGGTGGAGTCTGAGAGGTTCCTAACCCCTTCCTCTCGGGTTAACTTGAACCTTACCTAGATTTCGTAGACTAAGTTTCGGAATTAATTGTAAAATTAGCTAAAAAAAAATAGGTGCCTTAATATGCCTAGTTAAAAAATATGTTAGGTGGCGACTCCAACTCTTTACCCGTGAATTACCCAATATGTCGAACCCTATTTCGAACTTTAACTAGTTCGGGTAAAAATAGGATGCGACAGAATGGCGACTCCGCTAGGGATGTCAAGGTTCAAACCATAACGGACTTTAAATTGAGATTCTTTTACTTGCTTTATTTTCTTGCTATTTGTTTCGAGACTAAGTTTTCTTCCTTTCCTTTTTTGCAGGATTAAGGTTTATTTTTGAATTTTTAAATTTTGATGTTTTATTCTTTAATTGTTTGATCCAGTTTTACACTTGCACACACTACAAACGGTTACGTGTATCTCACGACCATTTTACTCTAAAAAATCCTTTAGGAGGAACGGTTAGAATCTAGTTGGTCTGTGGTACAACCAACAATTCTTAACGTTCCCACCCCTTGGTTGTCCGCCTGGGGAAATCATGTCTTCGTCAAGATTACTCAACTCTTAGTGGAGACTCTTGTCTAGGAACCATGCATCATGTCATGATTAGGAAAATTTTGACTTCGGCTCATGTCTAAGTCTACTAGTTCACCATATTTGAATGAACCAAACGGATTTTTCGACCCTAAGGGATGTTTAAATATGTTATGTGTGCATTTATTTAAAGTTGAACGTGTCTAATATAGACCATTTGTTCACATAAAAGTGGGTTCTCATAACAAAATCAATTATTTATTTCTAAAATCATTATTTCTACATTTATACAACCAAAACCAATTATTTTATAAAATTATTTTGGGTCAATATTCTTTCTACTTTTATGTAAAAAAAAAATCATAAAATTTAAGTTAATTTCTTTTACTTTTAATGAAACAATATCACTTATTTATTCTTATTCACCTAAAAGAGAAAATGTGATATTTCTATATTTATTTAATAAAATTATTTTCCATTCATTTTTTGGGTTATGAGAACAAATGGGATGACGCAAAATACTCGTTCAATTTTAAATACCATAATCAAAATTAGGAAGGCTTAACATCCTTGGCATGTTAAAGTCCATTAGCCAACTTCGTCCAAAAGTATCATCATATGACGCCTATCATGCATATTATGTGTATTAATCTTGTTAGGTCAACCTCCGCACAAGAGAGGTTCTTGCATTATAAAACATGATATGTTTTGCATATGAAAATTATCATCTCAACACTGACTTGTTTTTTCATGTGTTAGTTTTACTCCCACACCCGAGGTGGACTTGTATATTCCTTTCAAAACTCATACATTTCAAAACTCATACCTTCCGCCACTCCTGGCAACTTTCTAAATCGTGCGTTGAAAATATGGTGGTTACAACCACCTCTTCCCTCACATAAAAATTCCTTTAGGGGGAACGACTTGGAATCTATTTGGTCTGAGATGTTCCCGCTCTCGAGCCGCCCGCTTGGGAGGATAATAAAACCCGGTCTAGCTAACTCCACTCCTTAGTAGCGGCGTTAGGAATCATACATCATGACATATGATTAGTCGACTTGTTGTCAAGTCCAATAGGCCAAGTTGTTCAAATAATCCGAACGAGTTTTTGACCCCAAGGAGCGTTGAACATGATTTATTTGTATTTTCTTAAAAGATTAAACGTGCAAAATGTGGACCGTTTATTGGCATTGTTCTGCATTCAGTGCCATTCAAAGGCAAGAAGGTAACCCAATGGGTGTTAAAAGCCCAAATTGAATTAGAAATGATTGTTTATCCATAAACAGTTGGCATTATTCTGTATTCAATGTCATTCAAAGGCCAAAGGTAAACTAAGAGGCGTCAAAATCCCAAATTGAATCAGAAATGATTGTTTATAGACAGTCGAAATTATTCTGTATTCAATGCCATTCAAAGGCACGTAGGTAACCTAAGAGGCGTCAAAAGCCCAAATTGAATCAGAAATGATTGTTTATAGACAGTCAAAATTATTATGTATTCAATGCCATTCAAAGGCACGTAGGTAACCTAAGACGCGTCAAAAGCCCAAATTGAATCAGAATTAATTGTTTGTTCATAGACAGTCAAAATTATTCTGTATTCAATGTCATTCAAAGGCACAAAGGTAACCTAAGAGGCATTAAAATTATTCCCAAAAGTTTGAAATCATTCTGTGTTCAATGCTATTCAAAGGCTTAAATGGTAACCGAAGAGGCATTAAAAGCCCAATTTGAAGCAGAAATGACCGCTTGATAGATAGGATGACACATAATGTACGTTTATCCTTTAAGCATTATATAAAGACTTGACATCCTTGGCATGTCAAAAGTCCATTAGCAACTTCCATCTAAAGTGTCTAAAGGGTTCTCAACCCATAACGAGACATCTCTTCATATTCTCTGTTGCATTATTTTCAAAAGCTTGTGCAGCACGTTCATCATTATTCTCACAATAAAGCGAATCTTAGGCGATTTTCTTATCCCTTTTCCTATCACCCTTCACCTTTTCCAAAAGATCATGGCCAATAGAACATTTGACATGGTTGCTGAAATCCCTCAGTTGCTCAGAGATTGGTGGGGAAACCTAAGCATAGGTCAAAAGGACTGAGTCAAAATGGTGTTGGGGAACATGATTTCACTAATGGAACACACTTTAGTAGAAGGGATGATAGAAGCAGCAGCACACTATTAAGATGCAGACCGAGCAGTTTTTCACTTCGAGAGTGTAGAGTTGATACCATTACTGGAAGAAATAGGCGGGCTAACTCAATTTCCATTCGAAAGTGAATAAGTGTTGATGTCTAAAAACATTACACCCGAGGAGTTCTTCGAAAGGGTAGGGCTTAAGCCCAAATTATGCACAGATAGTATCAGGCGGTCGGGAATTTCTCTGACTTCCCTTTACATCAAATTTGGGTATAAAGAAGCATTTCAAGAATCCAAAGACTGTTTCAGTATTGACCAGGCAGATTGACAAGAGCGGAGGGTACTTGCTTTTGTCACCAGCTTTTTAGGGACTGTCGTCTTTCCACAACACAAAGGACGATTTGATGTTTGCATGGTCTCAATTGCTGATGCCTTACTCAAAGAGATAAACAAGAAATACACTTTGGTGCCAATGACTGTTGCAGAAATGTACCGAGCTTTAGAAAAATGCAAGATGGGCGTTGGTTTCTTTAAAGGTTGCAATTTGTTTTTACAAATTTGGCTAATGGAGCATTCGCAAAGGATGGCTAGCACAGACCAAGATTTCCATTCCATACCAAAGAAAACTACATCTTGACTCATACCGTCCGCATGGACAACGCTCTCGAGAAATGGGACCAACCAACAACTGCCAATGGTTGGCACCACGTGTTCTGTCAACTGACACTTGAAAACATACAATGGATTTTTGATTACTTTCCCAGTACAACAGTAATCACACGATCCTAGAAAGACTCATTTCTCATCTTAGCGGGCTTTAGAGGAGTTTACCGATGCACTCCTCTAAGGACACTTAGATAAGCAGGGAGAAAGCAGACTATACCCCAAATTACAGATATCAGAAGTTTCAAAGCAAATATTCTCGGAGGAGTGATCCCATTGGAAGACATATAATGGAACTTTGGAAAGGAAGGCAACGAATGGGAATCAAGACTATTGGATGAGACAGGTTTGACACTGGGTATGATGAAGATTATCCAGACTGGCTTAGGAAAGACATAGCAAGGGCAATTCACCAAGTGCAACAGCAAAAAGGAAAAAGAATGTTGATGAGTTATAATCTGAGTACAAAAGGTTACGCAAACAACTGGCAAGGGCACAAGGGAAAATAGCAAAGAAGCAAAGTTTGGTCGAAGCAAAGAACGAAGAGAAAGGAAAATGGCACAGTAAGGCAGAACTCCATGACAAAGCGCATAGAGTCTATTGGCATATGGGCTAGCAAGGGATCAACTTTGTGGAAAATAAAGGAATAGAGGAGAAAGGAAGAAAGGCTTGGAAAATGTTGAAGAACTTCACATTTGACATATCCCGACTCTTAACTGATGTAGACAATATAATCTTCCAAGAATATTCATCAGAGGCAAGCTTGTCTGAGGGAGACTCGTCCGAAGAAGAGGAAGAAGAATCTTCTGGAGATGAATAAACATGAAAGATGTTCGCCTGGCCATGATCTAACTTTCCAGCAATGTTTTCCATTTTTGCACTATTTCAATATCAACCAATGTAACAAAAATCCAATAAATGCAATATTATCTTTAGGCTCTACATTTTGTTAGCAAACGAAATGATGCATGTGGCACAAAGCGCTTTTCAAATTCATCGTGCGTAAAACGGTCCTTCGCATTATAGGATGCATCTCTTGTTTGATATGTGTGCATTGCATGAATGTGTCCGTCGCTCTAGGTCCTAAGGAATTCTTTCTCCAAATTCAATCTCCTACTGAGGCACCCCCTCTCCCCACTCTATGCCAAAATCCTAGTTTCTAAAATATTTCGCATATCCAAACTGTCTCTAATTCACTCAAAAGTCTATTACCCAAAAGGTTGGCTCGAGTTGAACACCAAGGCAAAAGACATGGTTAAGCGAGTGCAGTTGTTAGGGATTTTCCAAAATAAGGGAGTTTTTCACCGTAATTCCCACTAGCTCTCTCCTCTCTCTATAAACTACCAATAAGGCTTGCCAGTCTTGAAATGCGACCATTTTCAAAAAAAAAAAAAAGATGAAGTCTCTTTTACTGCCACCATTCAAGACCCTACTTTCAACCACTATTATCAAACAACGCCACCATTTTATCCCTACCCTCATATACCACCTGAATATCCCGTTTACAACATTCAACCCGCTCGATCTATATTCCACATCCCAACACTAAATCGTTCAGCATACCAGCAAAATACTTAACCCAACTACCGAAAGGCACCATCATATCCTTCCTAGGCCTTGCCCTGATGCCAACCAAAGACAAAAAAAAAAAAAAAAACTACACCTCCACTAGCCGAATCCCACATTCAATTATTCATGAGATTTGAAACTGCCGGGCTTATTGCCCCAGTACCTCAACTGTTCCCGCAAGCACTATGCACATGGAAAGAAAAATTGACAAAGCAAGAGAAATGTTGGTCAAACTCAAAGGCACACATGACTCACCTTAAAACCTTTTGACACCAACATCCAAGGATCATTTTTGTTGCACCTGTCTACATAGTCACACCACTTACAATACATGACTGTGACTCAAAGCACTTTCCAACTCGCTCCAAGCATTCAAAGGGCCAGTGAAAGATAATATTTGAAAGACAGAGGCGCAGTAAACACTTGTGCACAACAATCAAAACAAGCAAGTCGATCCAATTTGCAAATGAGAGACAAAAATACAATGACAAAGCCATCATTATGTGAAAACCTGGAGACCCCTGGAGCATTTGGAAGTATATCTTTACCCATTAGCAAAAATAAAGCAAGACGGTGAAATTATTTGAGACACTTACCATAGCAAGGGTTGAGTTGATATAAGAGCACACGCGAATAGACTTCTTGGAGCAATTTTGGTCGAAGGCTTTATTGGGGTAATATGAATTCTCATGATGAAGACCACAATAAGACGTAACAATCAAAGAGTGAACATGATACATAGCCAATCTACATCGAGTTCAACGGCTCAGCAATAAGATGTTATCCAACAAGGAAAGTTGGTACAAGGACTATACTGCAACAGTTTGTCAACGAGTATGAAAGACATTGAGAACCTCTTTGAAAGACACATAGCCGTCATGATCGAAAAAATTGCAAGAAAGGATGACAAGTGCATTCAAGGTTGTGGTGGTCGACAAAAGCCAACCTCCCTTTCCGTTACAAACCACAATGTTCCTTACACAATGTCTTTATCACTTTTCATTGACAACCAATTCCTCATCTCCAGTTAAGCAAACATCGGCTGTATGACCAAAATCCTTGCCTTGACGGCTACATAAAGCACTTAGGCAATCTCTTGTAATATCTATATGATCTATCACAACCTCCATATTCGAGCGCTAATCCGTTATCCACGGTCTAGGCTTTCGCCTAAGCTCACGTGTCATTTTGCTTCAAGTCTTTGCTAATATGCCCACACTATTTTGTATATTTCACCATTTTGTTACAGTTGCTTCGCGTTTGGACATCGAAATTGGTCAAGAATCTGCATTTGAGAAAACAAAATCGAAATGGCAAGCCAACCTAAAAACAGTTTCCTCTGCAACAAAGTCCTTTGAACCACCAACATATAACATCAAAAGCATTCAGACAATCACAATATCGTACAACCTCCATTATACGAGAGTCACAACAAAGAAATCAGATTCCTATACAACCGAGATCACAACCTCACACTGCACCCAACTTACACAATAAAAAACCTCCCTCTGTCAAGACTTCCAACTACAACAACCTTAGCGGGCTCAGCACAATCAAGGATATACCAAAATGACAAAACCTCACGCCTTTACTCCTTTAGCCCAGTCAAAAGATATTTCAATTGACAAACAAACCACTCCCTAGATAACTATTCCTAAATTCGATCCAACAAGATCTACACTCATCACTCAAACATTCAATACCATGACACCGCGAAATATCCAACACTAGAAAAAAAAAATTCAAAGTCTGATCGGCCAAAGCGAGTCAATGATACAACAAGGACCAACAAAGGGAAACTCCAACTCCCAAACCACAAACACACTTTCTACAAAGGCTTATCCATCAAAGTTAACTCCATTACTTTCAAAAGCACAACCTAAGACAAATACAATTTTGGGCAATCTCCAAATTCAGCAAAATCCAAATATCAAATCCCAGTCTGAGTATGCAAACATCCATATACTCATAGTCATCAATACACTCAATCATCACACCAAAAGACGAATGCAGATTTCTAGCCAATACATTTGGTGTCCGGTGCAATGCAACCACCTACTCTCAGTGATCTGTCATAAACAATAAACTGGGGCAGAATTTTTGAGGATCCCCTCAAAAATTCTAAAAGACACAAACGTGACACTGGGGCAGACTCCTAAAAAATTTCAAGAAAAGTCCTTACAAGAGCAACGTGATAGCCTCCTTAGCACATCGCATGACCTAACAATAGCATTCTACTTGTTGCACTTTACTCTTGATGCATCGACTGAGGGTACACAGTCCGATGTCGAATTTTGCACTTTCATTAGCTGAGCGTACACAGCCCGAGGCGTCGGCTGAGGGTACACAACCCGATGTCGATTTGTCATTTTAAATTAGATGAGGGTATACAGCCTGAAGCGTCGATTGAGGGTACACAACCCGATGTCGATTTTTTATTTAAATTAGCTGAGGGTACACAACCCGAACCATCGACTGAGGGTACACAGCCTGATGTCGATTTGTCATTTAAATAAGCTAAGGGTACACAGCCCGAAGTATCAACTGAGGGTACACAACCCGATGTTTATTTAAATTAGCTGAGGGTACATAGCCCGAAGCATCGACTGAGGGTACACAGCCCGATGTCGATTTGTCATTTAAATTAGCTGAGGGTAAACAGCCCGAAGCGTCGACTGAGGGTACACATTCCGATGTCAATTTGTCATTTAAATTAGCTGAGGGTACACAACCCGATGTCGATCTTCTATTTAAATTAGCTGAGGGTACACAGCCCGAAGCGTCGACTGAGGGTACACAGCCCGATGTCGATTTAAATTAGCTGCGGTTACACAACCCGAAGCGTCAACTGAGGGTACATAGCCCGATGTGGATTCTGGCATTTTAATTTTTGCGGAAGGTACACAGCCCAATGCACCGACTAAGGTACCCAGCCCGATATCGAATTTAGCACTTAACACAGCAGAGGGTACACAGCCCGATTCAAATTTTGACATTGTAACAGGAAGACAGTCTGGAGGGTAGATGGCCCGGCGAAAGGATAGCATAACAAAGGGTGCGCAACCCAGATGAAAGAATGATAAACAACCCTGCATGAAAAGATACACAACTCAATACAAAAGGAATATACGGCCCGACGTGACAAGCATACATTTAAATGGCAAAAAGCAATGGACACACAATCCGGCGTCGCACTGGCAAGGTGATCCAACAGCAGCTCGGCACGACAAAGCAATTACCTCCTGACGAGAGCACTTAGCAAATGGATATCCCCCAGAGGAGAGGCGAACATTCCCTAGCACTAAGCACTTGAAAAAGGAGAGCTCAACTCAACAAGAAAGTTTACTTTATCTTTATTTTTTTTCTCAATTTGCATTTGTTTTGATTCGTCTAAAGGGACTCCCCGATCTCTCGAAAAACCCCTGCGTCCCACTCTCACACCTGCTCCCAAAATCACTACCAATTATGCAACCAATAAACCATAAATCATACCAAAGCATCATCCCAAAGCCCAATTCGAGAAGCTTAATGCCACAGACAATGCTCTGCTACACCCACAAGCTACCTATTTTGCCGAGTTCCAAAATATTTAAAGCCACAGTTGCGTACTCACACTAGTGATCTACCCAACCTTTCCTTGCCGATTGGGTACCAGCTCCTATTCCTTCCTATTCGTGCCTATCTGTTTGAATCATGCATATTCATCGTGCTTTACTCCTCAATGTTCCTCAGTTCATTCAAAACAATGTAGAAGCCAAGATGGCTCATCTATCGAGTTATAACGGAAAATATGCCCATGTAAACTCCTCTTTATAGGTGTTTCGTGCACCACATTTTCATAACTGGGATGATTACAAGCCTATTTCACCGCACTCGATCTATCGGCGTTATCTCCTCTTTAGACAATGCCTTTGTTGTACCTGCAAACTACATGCTCTGTCGAATTCCGACACGCGCAGAGTTGATCATCTCACACTCCCACAAGTAATCTGCCTAATCTTTCATCACGGATTAGGATGTCATTTTGTATTTCCTTCCAACTGATGCCTAGTTTTCCTATTCAAGCCTATCTGCGTCAATCGTGCGTGTTTTCGTGCTTAATCATGCTCATCTATTTGAGTCGTGCACATTTATAAAACTCGCTCCTCAGATTTATTCCCAGCTCAGTCAAGGCAATACTGAGGGCATGATTACTCTTTTATCGAGATGAAGTGGAAACTATGTACACATAAACTCCTCTTTATGGGTGTATAGCGTGCCACATCTTCATAACTAGGACGATTATAAGCCTATTTTCCCACGCTCGATCTATCGAGGTTATCTCATCTTCGCTAGTGCCTTTGCCTCATTCTTTATTTATCTCGCCAAAAGGCAAAGTATACACGAACCTAAACTTTACATACCTGGATAAGTTTAGTCTTTACATATAAAATCGTGCGTCATAAATCTCTCGCACATGCAAAATGCCATTCTAGAACTACACACGGCCTGATTCTCGAAAAACCCGAGATATGTAGGCAACTCAGAGACCGGGGTTCGGCCAAAAACACTTCCCATTTCCCCTTCAATCATTTTTGCCTACCAGTCGTGAAAAAATTGGCTACTCCGTCAACTATCTTTGCCCGAAGACTCTTTCATCATCCCCGGGCAAAGAGGGGCAGCTGTTGACATCCAATTTTGTCCATCCCTTTTCTAAATTGGCTTTAATTTTACTTAAAGGTGCAATTTGACTATTTGTGTGAAATATGTATTAGAAATCATGCATTTACGTGTGTTATGCCCTACTTATATATTACGTACTTAAATGTGGCTATATTACGTAATTTTACATTATTTAGGCTATTTATCAAACTGTGAATATTTGCGCAATTTAGTACATTCATAATATATCACATAATTGCATCATTTAGGCTACATGTCAAATTTGTACCGATTTGTGATCATTTGTGCAAATTAGTAATTATCTGTGATTATCTATATTTTAATAATTTTATTTGAGTATTATTTAATAATTATTTGTGCATTTTATACAATATGTATATCTATATTTTATTTTTTTTGCTCCTTTAAGTTGAATATTGGCCAATTAAAGAGAAAATGTCCAAATTCTTTTTTATTATTAATTCTTCCATATTTCAAAAATTCCTATCAAAATTCTTCATTTATTTAAATTTATCTTATTTATTAAATTACATTTTTTTGAACCAAGACGAGTGTTCGTCTAGGTACGTTCATAATTACATTAAAATTTCATTTTCTTACTTTATTTTGAATTAATCATTTTTTTTTATAAATCCCAAATCTTCTTCCTAATTCTACCTTGAATCTGGACTAAATGTAGTCTAGATACATCCTCTTATTCAAAATTCTCTCCTAATTTCTCCTATCCCTTTAATTGAGGAAAATCACTAGAAATCCCCAATTTTCCTCTCATATTTTTGGAAAACCCCCAACAACTCTTTTTTCAAAATATCTTCAAAATCAGTACATATCTACACACATTTGAAGGGAGACGGGACTTCTTCCCCATCTCCATACACGCTTCGCATACATACAGACTACATCATCATCAGTACAAAAAAAACAAGAACACAATATTACACATTAGCAGACTTCCTTCACCGGTCGTCTTCCTCCTCGAGTACATACGCACCATACACACGACCCTCCATTTTTCTTCCCCAAAACAACCATCAAATACACAACATCAACACATCAGAAACACAAATACATACAGACATGAACTAATTCATCTCTTTCCTCCAATTGTTCACCCAAATACACATACCCAAACCTGACCCCTTTCGTCATTTTCTTGATCTCACATCCACCATACATACAATCCTACTTCTTCCAACATCCAGTCACCATACAAAATTAATACACACACATATGCTCACAGATCTGAAACGGGAACGGGGATAAGGGGACACCACAATGGTGCAAAATGAGAACCGTTTACACTCCATCTTCTACCACCAATTGAACCACGCACAGATGCCACCATCGCAGTCAATAACGAATACATATACTCAGAAAATCATTATGAACGACGGAGAAATTAATTGGTAGCAGCGACGCCACCGGAGTTCCTCGTTGGAGCTCAGGCTGGCAGTTGCTCCCTTCTTCCTCACTGGTTATTTTTTTCCGTTTGTAATGTTATCATGATTTGGTCGTCTCCACTGATCTATTTGTTATTGCAGTGGCGTCACCGCTGGTGGTCGCTCCTTTGATTTACTGACTTGGAGTTGTCTGCTCTGACGCTGATCTTTTCTGTTGCTCGGCGATGGTTTATCTTGAATGCACTGATTTGCTTTGGTCAATTACAGGGGAGGATGATTATGGATTTGCCTCTTTCCTTTGGAGCCTCGATCTGTTGGAGCTTATCCACTGTTCCTATTGAGGGATTGGTTATCGATATTTTGTTTGGCTATGCCATTTATAATTATTAAGTATTATTATTGACCCAAGCCGATTATGTTGCTTATGGTTCTGCTTCTATGGTTCTGACTATTACTGACTATTTGGTTAAAAATTTGATGCAGTTCCTTTGACGCAGCCACACTTGATTTTGGCCTTAATCTGAACAGTACTACACTATTTGGAAGCCTATGAAAATATTATTATTTGAGACTTTTACAAGGAATTGACGGATGCTATACCAATTACGGCCAAGGAGAATAATTATTTACATTTATTCGAGGCCTACGCACTGATTCGAACGGATACTACACTAAGACAGTCCCTTACCACGTGTCCGTTAAAAAGGGATATGATGATGTGTATGAGTCGTAATTGCATAACGAGCCGGTGATGGAATTGTGGGACTGGCACTTTGCATGGCAACATGACCTGCCGGCGTATTTTCAGCCTTACGGACGTCCCTAACGTCCAGCCGATTCATACATACCTGAGCCGACACTTTTATAAAATCCCTTTCCCTTTATTTTAAATTATTATTATTATCATTATTATTATTATTACTATTTTTATTATTACTTTTACTAACTCATTTTCTTTATATTTTTGCGAGGTAAAATTGGTTGAGGGATGACAATCTATTTTGGAAAAGAACAATTTGAAGAAAAACCTTTTATTATTATTATTATTATTATTATTATTATTATTAGTTATTATTATTTATTTATTATTGCCTTATTATTATTTTACTAACTCATTTAAACATTTTTTGCGAGGTACAATTTTGAAGACGAAGCTCCAAAAATGCCTTTTAATCGCACTACCTTTATTAATCTTCATTTTATTATTATTATTAATTTATTTTGATATACTAACTAATCTGCTTTATTTTGATAGGTGCCATTCTCTAAGGAAGAAAATTAGTAGAAAAGACTATTTTTATTCACTTTTAATTTTTATGCCTGATTTATACATTGTTTAGTTCTAGTTTGAATCCCAATTATAAAGTTCGGCTGGTAAACCTCATTTGGTGGAGCTTGAGAGGTGCCTAACCCCTTCCTCTCGGGTTAACTTGAACCCTTACCTAGATTTCTGGTTCGTAAACTAAGTTTCAGAGTTAATTGTAAAATTAGCTAGCAACAAAATAGGTTCTCTAATACGCCTAGTTAAAAAATATGTTAGGTGGCGACTCCAAATCTTTACCCGTGAGTTAACCAATAAGTCGAGGCCTATTTCGAACTATAACTAGTTCGGGTAAAATAGGATGTGACAGTACTAACTAACTGTATTGGGTAAAAATCGGACACAAGATTGATCCACATCAGCAGCTATGTGGCGAGCATAGCTTGAATATCGGAGCCGAGTTACATGGCACCAGACACGACGTCGGCACAGTCAGAAGAGTGGATTGGTCGCTTCTAGACCGACCGTTATTGAAACGATGTCAACACCAGGATAAGCTTAGAGCAATCTTATCGCTTCCGCAAAACTCGGGGGCCATTGAAAATGATAATGACGCTCATCTGATAATGGAGAGACGTGTGCGAGGTGGAGTTTAGCTAGGGTTTGGACTCTTAGTATTATAAATAGGCCCTCATTCCTCTTGTAAATGTTACGTTCTTCTGAACAATAACCTCTCCCCTAAAGCTTAGCTATTGCATTCTTGCGTTGCTGTTTTCATATCATCACCATTGTAGTTATTATGCCGCTGCAGTTCCACCATTGTTTGGCTTTGCTCTAGAGGAGGAAATCATCTCTTTCTGCGGAGCATCAATATTCGGCTACAATAGAATAAGCTTTTTTTTAATTCATTTATTTCCTTATTATTGATTTAATTGTGCACCTATTTTCGTTGTCTTGCTTGTTCGATTATCAGATCGTATTTAATTTAATCGTTTATCACTTGTTTCACATAGATTATCGATTTCCTGCTCCAAACACGTTTAAGTCTAAAACCTGTTACAACAAAATCATCGTTTGTTGGTCGTTTAACATTCACTTCATTTTAATCGTCAGTTTATTATCGTTCGCTTACCAAAGCATAAACTAAGTTATTATCGACTGCTTGATTCAGTTATTAAAACAATCATAAAATGGACACGTTTAACTACAATTAGGTACCACCCGTTATCGTTATTTGTTCACTTGCTATATTCGTTGCATCTGTCATTATTTGCATCATCAGCCGTTACATCCAACATCGACTTAACATCACTTTTATAGTGCAGATTAATTGTCCAAACTAATCTATGACCGTAAGCTTGCTGATTGATCGGTTAAATTTCTATACGAATTGATCGCTAAAAGCCTGTGTAATACCTGAAATCAAGTTTTGGGAAATACAATTTGGTGCCCACCGTGGGGCCTAGGCAATCGATTTGTTCCGAAATTTGATCGTTGATACTACTTACGTTCGTTTTCTTGTTTTACAATGGCAGATGAACACAATGTCGATGCTACCACCACTTTGAACGGTCAACAATAGCTCAATCCTAATGACGGGGTTCATGCTCCAGCGATTGACGAAGCGGTGGATGAATCAACCCAGCACGAGCAGGATCCGCCTCACGACTACGTTCATACTGGTTAATGGTTGAATGCGCCTCAAGGACGTCGATCCGGCAAGGAACCCGCGGTCGAAGTTACATCAGTGGATACTAACATAGTGTTGATGGAATATTTGAGGAAACACGATGCGCAGTTTGAGATGATACATAGACAATTGGAGATTCTGTCTGGCTCTATCGGAAATGGAGCACCTACCTCTTCGATCACATCCCCCGCAGGCATTCCGACTTTGATTCCTCAGGGTGCCGTAAAAGGGGGACTTACAGTGGGGGCTAGATCCGGAGGATCATGTACGGCCACCATGGCTACAGGAGCTCCGGCCTCCGTCGTGACAGAAGCAAGAATGCTAGCTACAATGCAGACATTTTTGAATGATACAGTGGAGAAGAAATTCAACGAGATGAAACCGTTTATGGAGAAATTGCCAGGAGTTCCAAAATAAACGGATGACGTCCCTAAGAAATTGATCTCAAAGCGTCAGTTTCCACCAAGTACAGCCCTACTACCAATTCCCAAAACTTTCAAATTACCGGAGAGTTTGAGGTACGATGGAACTACAGATCCGAGTGACCACATCGACATGTTTTCGATTGCAGTTCAATCGAATGATTTGACTTCGGATGAGATCAACTCAGTCAGTTTGAAGAATTTCTACGAAACGCTGAGGGGAGGAGCGTTGAAATGGTATTTGCAGTTACCCGAAAACGGGATATCAGATTTCGATGATATGTCAGCTAAATTCATTCGAGCACACACTGGAGCTAAAAAGATAGAACCGAGAGTGGAGGATATCTTGTACATTAAGCAACGACCTGGTGAAACGATCAAGCAGTTTTTGAAGCGGTTTAACGATGAAAAGATTAACATCCAAAATGTCGAGGAGAGGTGGGCTTGCTTGTCTTTTGCAAATAATTTGAGTAACGATTCAACGGAGGCATGTGCAAAGTTGAAATATCGGTTGAGGGAGATCACTCCATGGACTTTTGATGATTTGCATGGTGAGTGTGAACCCAAGATCAGGGCTGAGGAAGAGGAGTTGCAGTTAGCCTGATACAATCGTCGGTATGAACGACCACCACGGAGACTTGAAAACGATAGGCGAAACTACAGGGATCAATGATGGGAACCCTACAGTTTCCCTTGAATGGGAAGAAACAACCACGAAGCTGGTAGTTCGAGGAGTCAACCAAAGAAGGAGCAGTCGGGTCCATCCTCGGCTCCAAGAGATCGACCACTGCCTCCTAAAGTGACGGAATATAATTTTTGTGTGTCAACGTCTAATCTAGTGAATCATTTGAGGGGAATGGGTGAGAAAGTTGTGAAATTCTCCAGCTGCATGAAGACAAATGCGAACACAAGAGATGAAAATTTATGGTGTGCATTTCATCACGATTTTGGTCATACAACCAAAGAGTGTAAGGCATTACGATATGAGGTAGCCAGTTTGTTGGAAAAGGGACACTTGGTGGAACTCTTGACCGAAAGGGGGCGAAATAATTTCAACAAAAAGAAGGATGATGAACCACCAAAACCTCCTACTCCGAGGAAGACGGTGAATGTCATCATTGGAGGAGATGATGTCTGTGGAGTAACTTATACCACAAAGAAATATGCAAAGGTTTAATTTACATGACATAAGAGGACACGAGACGATATGAACGATGAGATCGTGTTCAGGGATTTTGACTTTAACGAAAGGATTAATCCCCATCATGATGCCTTAATAGTTACAATGAGAGTTGATGATGCCGATGTAAGAAGAGTGTTGGTCGATGCTGGCAGTTTGCTCATCATAATTAATTCTAGGGTAGTGGAGCAGCTGCAATTGAACGATAAGATTGTACCTCGATCGACGGTCTTATCGGGGTTCAAAAATTCGAGCGAAGTAACCATTGGAGAAATTACGATAAAAACATACGCGGAAGGCGTCGAAAATGATACTCTGTTCCAAGTGATGAAAGGAGAAATGGCTTACAACGTGATACTTGGTCGACCATGGATCCATGCTATGGGAGCAGTTCCGTCGACTTTGCATCAAGTTGTGAAATTCCCCACTCCATGGGGAGTGCGTGAAATTAGTGGTGAACAACAGAATTCTCAAGAATGTTACTCAGTGGCCGTCAAGGACGGCGCTAAGAAGTAGCAATCATAGTTACCAGAATCCGTGGTTGAGGATGATGAAACGGAGCCAAGCCCAACGGGTAAAGACTTCGCTACGATTCCAGCATGCCTTAGGGAACCGAACAATAAAAAAGTGGGAGACTCTACGATTGAGGAATTTGAGGAAGAAGAATTGTTCGAGGATAAACCAGATCGAAAAGTATATGTCGGGGCAGAATTATATCCTGAAACGAAGGCAAAGATCATATCTTTTCTCAAGGATAATTCTGATTGTTTTTCTTGGTCCCTAATATGATAGGGATCGATCCCTGTTACTACACATAAGTTAATTTTCGATCCAAAACATCGACCGGTGAAACAAAAGAAGAGACCGAATGGTGGTTTCCGAAGGAAAGTTATCAATGATGAAATAGACAAGTTGTTAACGAATGGATTCATCAAGGAAGTTAAATATCCGGAGTGGTTGGCGAACACTGTCGTCGTACCGAAGAAGAATGGAAAGTGGAGAGTGTGCGTCGATTATACCAATCTTAACAAAGCTTGCCCGAAAAATTCATTCTCATTGCCTCACATCGATAGACTGATCGATTCGACGGCAGGACACAAAATGTTAAGTTTTCTAGACGCCTATTCAGGCTACAATCAGCTTTCGATGGACCCAGCAAATCAGGAAAAGACTTATTTTATCACAGACATGGGGACCTACTGTTATACGGTCATGCCTTTTGGTCTCAAAAACGCTGGGGCTACCTATCAGCGGTTGGTTACCACCATGTTTAAGGATCTGATCGGGAAAACGATGGAAGTTTACATTGATGACATGTTGGTTAAGTCGTTGGAGAGAAAGGATCATTTGAGTCACTTGAAATAAACATTCACGATATTGAGGAAATTCAACATGAGGCTGAACTCGGAGAAATGTGCGTTTGGGAACGGATCCAGAATGTTCTTGGGATTCATCGTGTCGTAGAGAGGGATCGAAGCCAATCTGGACAAGATCAAAGCAATAGAGAGCATACCCGAAGAGTTGACAACGGTGAAGGAAGTTCAACAACTGACCGGTCGAGTAGCCGATCTCAGCAGGTTCATCTCAAGGTCATCTGAACGATGTCAAAAATTCTTTTTGGTGCTAAGGAAGAACCCTAGCTTTGATTGGATGCCAGAACGCAAACAAGCCCTTCGAGAATTGAAGCAATACTTGTCAAATCCTCCATTGCTTTCAAAGCTGATCGAAGGGGAAGTGTTGCTGATATATTTGGCTGTCTCCAAAGTGGCTGTGAGCGCTGTCCTCGTTCGCAAGGACGGAGGTAACAAATTTCCTATTTATTATGTTAGCAAAACATTACTTGACACGAAACAAGATATCCGCACTTAGAAAAACTTGCACTCGCACTAGTTACAGCAGTACAAAAACTAAGACCATATTTTCAATGTCATGCTATATCTGTCATCACTACTTTTCCTTTACGAAGTATTTTACATCGTCTGGATCTCTCCGGACAGTTGATGAAATGGGCGGTCGAGCTGAGCGAGTACGATATCACTTACTAGCTTCGCACCGCCATCAAATCACAAGTTTTGGCTGATTTTGTAGCAGATTTTAGTGCTAATATTTTTCCAGAGGCAAAAAAAGGAAGAACTTATGATGAGGGATCCGAACCCCAAAATCTGGATGATGTATACCGATGGATCTTCGAACGTGAAAGGAACTAGCCTCAGAGTCTTGCTGATAGCGCCGACCGGTGAAAAACTAAGGTATGCGATCAAATTACATGCCAAAACTAACAACGAGGCCAAATATGAGGCCCTCGCTGTAGGTTTAAAGATTGCAAATGATTTGAAAATCGAGCGGTTGGACATCAAAAGCGATTCCCAACATGTGGTGAACCAAATCCAAGGAGACTTTAATGTTCGGGACACGAGGATGGAACAATTCCTCAACAAGGTACAAAATCTTTTAGCTTCTTTTCAGAAGTGGAAGATAGCTCAAATCCCGAGGGAAGAGAACGTAGAAGCGGATGCCTTAGCTAACCTCGGCTCTGCAGCAGCCATCGAATGAGAACTCGATGAAATGGTTTTGCATTTGTTCGAATCCCCACTCTGTCGGAGCATTAAAGCGGTAAATAATGTCAATCATACTTGGGATTGGAGAAACAAATATCTGTCTTATTTGCAGGCAGGTGTTCTACCCGAAGACAAAAAAATCTGCCCGATCACTCAAAGCTAAAGCAGCCAGATATAGCCTTTTAGACAACCAACTCTATAGGTGAATATTCAGTGGCCCTTTAGCAAAGTGTGTTGGGCCAGATGGCACGAGTTATGTGATGAGAGAAGTTCACGAAGGCGAATATGGAAATCATTCCGGAAGCAAGTCGTTGGTACGGAAGTTAATCAGAGCTGGCTACTAATGCAAAGGACTTCGTTCAAAAATGCGACAAATGTCAACGACATGGCAACTTTATTCATCAACAAGCGGAGCCCCTTCATTCGGTCACCTTACCGTGGCCGTTCATGAAGTGGGGATGGATTTAGTCGGGCCTCCTCCAACAGCGCCCGGTGGGGTAAAGTTTATTTTGATTTAACAGACTATTTTTCTTAGTGGGTAGAAGCAATTGCTTTGGCTAATATCCGTGAACAGGAAGTTATCAAGTTCATTAATCAGAATATCATTTGTCGTTTTGGGATCCCGAAAGAAATCACATGCGACCACGGTAAACAGCTTGTGGGGAGTTGAATCACAACCTTTTTCAAAAAGTGGGGGATCAAACGGATTGCATCAACACCTTATCACCCCAGTGCAAACGGACAAGCTGAGTCTTCCAACAAGACAATAATCGAATACTTAGAGAAAAAAATGGATGAATCAAATGGCAATTGGCCGGACGAACTCCCAGGTGCGCTGTGGGCTCATCGAACAATGGTGAAACACAACACTGGAGAGACTCCGTTCTCACTTGTCTATGGAGCAGAAGTATTGATTCCGGTGGAAGTCGACGAACCTAGTCTTCGGTTCGCTCATTCAACCGATGAATCAAACAAGGAGGAACAATTTCGTGAAGTTTTGCTGGAGGCACTGGTTTTTTAATTTTGGCTTTCCTCTTCCCGGCTTGTAATGTTCCGCCCGCGGCGGAAGGTTATGCCTCCGCGGCGGTGGTGGCCACTTATTCCGTAGCAGCGGGATCAACGTCGCCAACGTCGGAGTGGTGAGAAGAAGCAATGTCTTGAGATGCCATTGAATAACTTTGGCGATGTAAAGAAGCAGCGTCACAAGGGATGGTTACTGTTCCAGCGACGTTTAGAAAAGTTCAGAAGAAAATTTCTGAAGTTGAGAAGATAAAGCAAAAGTGGTAAAGTGGGATGTGAAGAAACCTTTTATAGGGTAAAAGGTAATAATTGCCTCAATAACTGGCAAATTTTAACCGCCGCACGATTGTGAACACGTGTGCTTGATGGGAAGTCGAAGTGACAACCGCCATGTTTGAAAACTAGGCCAGGAAGCGGCCACGTCTTTTCCCGCCAAAATTTTCAGCCACTTGTCAAAGCTCTCAACGGGCGCTCACTTGGCAAGTGTGGGGACTATCTGTATTGGGTAAAAATCGGACACAAGATTGATCCATGTCAGCAGCTACGTGGCGAGCATAGCTTGAATATCAGAGCTAAGTTACATGGTGCCAGACATGACGTCGGCACAGTCAGAAGAGTGGATCGGTCGCTTTTAGACCGACCGTTATTGAAACGATGTCAACACCAGGATAATCTTAGAGCAATCTTGTCGCTTCCGCAAAATTTGGGGGCCGTTGGAAAGGATAATGACGCTCATCTGATCGTGGAGAGAAGTGTGCGAGGTGGACTTTAGCTAGGGTTTGGACTCTTAATATTATAAATAGGCCCTCATTTATCTTGTAAAGGTTACGTTATCTGAACAATAACCTCTCCCCTAAAGCTTAGCTATTGCATTCTTATGTTGCTGTTTTCATATCATCACCATTGTAGTTATTATGCCGCCGCAGTTCCACCATTGTTTTGCTTTTCTCTGGAGGAGAGAATCATCTCTTTCAGCGGAGCATCAATCTTCGACTACAATACAATAAGATTTACTTTTATTCATTTATTTCCTTATTACTGATCCAATTGTGCACCCATTTGCGTTGCCTTGCTTGTTCGATTATCAGATCGTATTTAATTTAATCGTTTATCACTTGTTTCACATAGATTATCGATTTCCTGCTTCAAACACGTTTAATTCTAAAACCTGTTACAACAAAATCATCATTTGTTAATCGTTTAACATTGACATCGTTTTAATCGTCAGTTTATTATCGATCGCTTACTAAAGCATAAACTAAGTTATTATCGACCGCTTGATTCAGTTATTAAAACGATCATAAAACGGACACTAGTTTAACTGTAATTAGGTACCGCCCATTATCATTATTTGTTCACTTGCTGTATTCGTTGCATCTGTCGTTATTTTCATCATCAGCCATTACATCCAACATCGACTTAACATCTCTTTTATAGTGCATATTAATTGTCCAAACTGATCTACGACCGTAAGCTTGCTGATTGATCGGTTAAATTTTGATACAAAACAATTGCTTATGGCCTAACTAAATATAAATTTAATTGTAATACCTGAAATCAAATTTTGGGAAATACACTAACCCTAGAGATCCTCTATCTTATCTTCGACACATGTCATTTTGGATAAGTATTGATCCTGAATCTGTTGGAATATGGTTCTTAATATATCCAGCGCTACAACTTGTGCCCGATACCAAGTCTTGTGCTCGGTACCCTCTGTATGATCACACGCCCGATGCTAAATCTTATGTGACCCATCGCCTATATCTTCTCGGTATAGACCATCATCATCATCATCATCATCTAACACGTCATTAATCCAAAGTTTGGTCCTTTGATGTCTCCACGTGGCTCATGACGTGGCTGGTATGATTTCTACCAATATAGGTAGTCCTCTCACTCTCCGAATACGTCTAGTGAATACCTAGGAAATGGAATCCTTAAGCGGGAAAGATACATCGCTAATGTTACTACAATGAATTCAAAACAACGGTTATTACTTCAACTTTCCATTGCTGAATTTTAGTTGGTGCCATCGTGATGACCAATCACTGAGGTAATGATGACTCTACGCCTATAAATAATTTTGGTGACTCCTCATCTTCCTTTTCTCCTTTACACACTTTGAAGATTTTCACTTTGCAATCCAAGAAATTTTGTTTCATCTTCTTCTTTAGTCTGTTGATTTCTTACTGATTCATCTTTCTTATTACCCGATTCCATATGGGTTCTCAATTTTCTAACTGTCGATCTGATCAACGGATTTCCGTCATTGATTCTGACACTATTGTGATGCCTAAAGTAGTTATAGCTTCCATAGTGGTGGAAGAAGAGATGGTAGAAATGGTAGAGGCGGAGTTGAGAAGAAAAGAGAATGCTATTGTAAATGATCCTCCACCTCTGATCTCTATTGAGTTGTTAAGGAAAGTGGAAGAAATTGTTCCCAAAAAATTGACTTGCGATAAATAGTGGGACGCCAGGAACCATCAGAGAAAGAAACTGGGGTCAAGGCAACCCTATGAGAGATATCCTATCCTTGATTCTGCTCGATCACATTCCCTATGTAAAGATCAATTGTGAAGGGGATTTGAGGTTCTTGTTTACCCGACGGGATACAATGGCCGGATTACTGATTGTTGTGCGGGTCAAGTGGGGCTGCAGGTTTGGAGGCTTATGGCTTGTACTAGGCTTCTTGCAGATTTGGCTAGACTCCCTTAACTTTTCACCATTTATTATATCTCTATTCTCTAAAGCTCTTTCTGGGTTGAATGATTTCGATGATAGCCCATTGGAAAAGGGTCTCTATCTCTAGTAACTATAATGTTGAGGATTGGAATGGTACGGGAGATTCGTATGCATGCCTACTGGCCAACTAGTTCTATCAGAGTAGGATCAATTCTCGGGGAGATGGAACAAAAATCATAAGCTCTCCTTTACCGTGAACTCTAGTTGTATTTCCAAAGTTCCTTTTAACTTATTTTTATTTTTTATTGCAACCCCTATTGCGCAGCTGACAAGAAAAGACACGAAACAATAGGTTGCCGGTATGTAGAGGTTCACCTCGGCTTCATAATAAACTCGAAAATCATCTCGTAGGTTAGTGGGTAGAACGCCATGATATATATATATATATATATATATATATATATATATATATATATATATATATATATATATATATATATATATATTGAAGCTGAGATCTCGACAACCCGAGGAATCGACAAAAAAAAATAAGGTTTGGACACTGGAATCTGCCCAAAAATCCTAACTTTTTCGAGGTAGGGCTTCGACCCGTATCGGGCCAACTCCTTAACACACACACACACACACACACACATAGAAGAAAGGCCAGGGCATCTAGCTCCGCCACCAAAGCTTCTTCTTCTGCTTCCTACAAAAGAACGAGAGTTTGTAGTCCCCATTCCTATAATATGGACTACTCTACTACCTCCGTAATGATTTTGATCCTGCTAATCTTTAGACACCGGATCATGTGGTCAAATTCGACAGCAACGGTAAAAATTGGTCAGAGGATAGGGTCGTATCTGCATCTACCTTGCCCCCGACATCAAAAAAGACACCCCACAACACTTCAACTATGGGGCAACATAGTCTCCCTGCCACTTCTTCCCCCGGGGCTCAAATACGAAAGCTTAAGAGGATTCTTAAGTTGCGCTCCCAAAGCGTAACTTCACGATTTCAATTCTCGGGGACCTTGATATTTTGGAAACCCGCAGAGAATTTTCGGAGCCACTCAGTGATATGACTCTCACCAGGGAAGGTAATCTAATATTGTAAGTAGGATCAGAATCTACGTCCAACCAACTGGCGTATAACCTCCTCTAGTTAAAAATCTTAGAATCTCCCATCCTTATTATAAGTTGCTTTAGCTGCTTCTTCTGTAATAGGCTGCTGCTTGATCTATATCATTAACTGCAGAATCCCTTGCCATCATTATATGACTTTAGCCTATTTTTCAGCTACTTGTGACATTCACGGTGCTCCAAGAGTGAGTAAAGACTTATTGGGAGGGACTTAGCAAGGTACATGCTTAGAATAAGGGGATTCTTAAGGCCAATACAAAGCTTATCACTGAGCATAAAAAGCCTAGGGATGCCTTTGGACCTAATGCAAGAAAGCATGGATTCCAATAAGGAGTTAGAGGAGCTAAAGCACTAAGCAGCTGAGCAAAAAACTTCATTTCTTTATGCAACATTCAAAGCTTACTAAAAAGAAAGAGAAGCCCATGTCCTCGTTAGTATAGAGTTAAGAGGTTTGGTTCTAGCTAATGAAAGGCCTTACCTAGGTGCTTGACGATCAAAAGGCTTAGAGGTTGAGGAAAATAAGCTTGAAGCTACTCCGAAGGCCTCCAGAGATAAGGTCACTTGCTCGGAGTTGTAGATGAGTGGGCTTAATTAGAAGCTTTGGGATATTATATTGCAAGTTCAAATTGACTGAAATTGGCTGATGGATGACTTCTGAGTGAGTGCCCACCGAGAAGTTAATGCCAAGAATTTGGATATCGAAGAAGAAATCAAAGAAGCAGAGTTATCAACCGCCTATTTGTTGGCACTCTTGGAGTTTGTCTCGAGAAATAAACCTCCTGAGGGAAGATGAAGGATTCTTTGAGCAACCAGATGGGGGATGATAAGTTGATGATTAAACCAATTTTAGACTACTTTTTATTTTATTTTTGACTCCTAAAATTGGGAATTATGAGTTAAACTGATGAATTTTCTTGGTTTTAGATTGAGGAAGATATAGGAGGAACAAATCAAAAGAGAAGAAAACAAGAAAAAGTGCGTAAAAGATGAAGAGCAGGAAAGGAAAGCCACCCTTCAATAAAAAAGAATAAGAAGTTGAGGGAATTTGAGAAGAATTGGGCAACTAACCAACCAAAAAGATGAAACAACCCAAACTTTCGTTTTTAGTTCTAGAGCTCCATTTTGCAAACAATCAGTTTTATTAGCTCTGCTGGATCATTTATTACACTCTTTTAAAATTTCAATCAATTTGGAGGTCGTTTGATATGGTTTGGAACAAGGTTTTGATTTCGGTTTAGTCATCGACTAAAAAAGAAAGTGGACTTAGCACGTTGTTTTGAGTAATGTTGCTCTGTTTTGTATAAAGAAAGTTATGATAGTTTGAAAATTTCATTTATCACTTGCTCGTAAAGTTTGAAGTCATTTTGATGTCGTTTGGTTGAGTTTTCAAGAAGATTTCATTATGGGTGTCGTTAGCAAGTCAAATATGATCTTAGCATCTTATTTTAGGTAAACAAACCCAGATTGATAATCTTTTCATTAATAGGTTCATATGATCATTTGTAACTAATATCAAATTTCGGACTTGGATTCTTGGTTTGTTTAGTCAAGTTTCAACACCTAGGCGCAATGGGTAGTTTTTGGGCATATAGAACTGACACTCTTGATGTGTGTTCCTGAGCTTATAATTCAATTCTAAAGGTATGATTGGATGCATATAAAAGTTTTTGACTCATAGAAATAAGAATCGTCAAATTTCAAGGTCGTATGAGGTTTTTACGCCAACTATTTTCTGCACATTTTTATATATGACATATTTCCGCAAATTTCTTCATTTTCCTTCCATATTTGGCCGAGAGGAGCTTGTGGGACTTGAATTTTTTAATGAAGTTTCTTCATGGGTTTCAAAGTAATGATTCTCTATCTTATTATAAATATTATACTCGAATTTGCATTCATTTTATCCATTATAACTTGAGACTTGAAGCTTAGTTTGGGGATTTTTAACCATAACCTAAAGAGGAGTATTTTGGAATTTGAATGATAATTGAAGTTTAATGTGGAAAATTTTTATGTACATGAACTCGTATTCGAATGGATAACATGAATATATAATTAAATTTTAGATTTAAAGTGTTGATCAATAGTTGGCTTTCGACGTAAACCCAAAAAATGATAATGGGGCATTTGATGATGTAAATGAACTCCGAGTGATAAGGTAATTGTACTTTGGACTCATGGACTTATGGATAATCCAAAAACTTATTTTCTCTAGTATTTTATCTAGTATTCGGGCATGTGGGCCTAGGGTTGATTTTTTGACCCCTTTGTCACAAAGTTATGGAAATTAGATGGGTAGCTTAAATTGATCATATTATTTACTATTTTGCATAAAATGTACGAATTTGGAGGGATTTGAACATGAAAAGATGACTATGGGCTAGTCAACAATCTTTGCCTCGAGGTAAGTGATTTCATTCCCTTTCTTTGGCGGACTTTCTCCACTTAGGATGACTATGCGTGTGTTCCTTACATGCATATTTGCTTAAATGGGCAAGATTACTATGCCACGACTATTTGAAATGTATGATTTACACGGTTTATTACGAGTTTGTTTGATTTATTATCATTGTACGATGTAGTTTTGTACATATTAGCGTAACATGGTGCAGTTTCGTGCATATTATTATAGTACAATTTAGCTCTGTACATATATATTATCGTATCACGAGGTAGTTCCGTGCATATTATTGTAATATGACGTTGTTCCATACATATCATCCAGTTACAAAGGAAGTGTCTTGGTACCTTGATTACTGAGTATGAATATTACTTGTTTGTTAATTAAATGATTTTCTCTTTACTTTCTGTTACCTAGAATTTGTTATGACTTTTTATATATGTGTAACTTGTTATTCTACTTGGAGCTGTGTCCCCACTTACTGAGTCCTTTTGACTCACCCACTTTCTTTGTTCTTTCGTATTATTTTATATTTGGCAGATTCAATACCAACGTATAGCGAGCACTGTGATAGATGGAGTTGCTTATTTTTGGATCTAGCGGTGAACCACTGTTGTCCTGTGGTGGCATTTTCCCTTTATTTTTATATTAAAATTAATGATTGTATTTCCTTCTTCGGAGATATATAACTTTATTGACTCCTTAGATGTTCATGATTCATGGAAAGACGTAGAACTTGGTGGTACATATCCTAGTTTCATATTTGATTTATATGATAATTTTTTTATTTGAATAATTCTTGGTTATTTCATATGCAAGTTAAATGTTGTGCAAGAGGGCTTCACCTGAATGATTAGGTTCAGTTGCTCTCGCGACTTATAGGATTTTGGGTCGTGGCAAAAGGCTATCGCCTAATAAATGAACAAGAGGCCGCCCCAGATATAGAGGCTGCTTATTCTTAATAACCAAAAATAATTGGTCATATCTAAAAAGGGAGGTCGCCCAAATCTGCTATAGGAAAGGCGATTTCCTCCTAGCTCATGTAGATTTCCCCACCTGCCAAAGTCAAAACAAGATTTTTTAGTCAAAGTCATATTGGACGGCCACCTCATTTCATGCGAATAGGCGACGGCCCCTCCTGCGAAAGGCAGTTTTGTTTAGAAAAATTGTCAATGGTATAAATAGAATATGATTAGGTCATTTGTAGTTCTTTTGTTGAGAACATCAACATATGTATATTCAATACCTTTTGGCTATTTTCGTAATTGAGAGCATAATCATTGTAGGGATCTACTTCTGTTAATTCAAATCATGCTTTCTGTTATATGTTTTTATGTATCATCTATGCTGATTATGAATAGCTAAACCCATTAACGAGGGTGAGAATCCAACTTTAGAGTATTATGTAATGGGTCTTTGTTCTTAGAATAGTATTAGTTTGGGGGTATAAATGTGAATTTCTTTCATGCTTTTAATGATAATTTGTGTAGGCCAACATAAATTCGTTCCTAATGAACTATAAACTCCATTGAAAGGTAGTTTTAGGATTGGGTAAAGTAATTAACTGTACTTTAATGAGATACCATTAAACCTTGACTAATGGTTAAAGCTAGAAATGGTAATATCATAATTGGGTACTTATTGATCAGACTTAATAGAGTTCACTCATATCTGAAATGATCGGGTTAGGTCAAGTGACTCTAGAAAGGGATCATTTGATAAAACTTGTTCGAGTATCATATCTTACCCCGAACAACCAATATAATTTTGATTCCTAGGATTACAACTGGGCAAGGTGAGTAATCCTAGTACTTGCTTCCAATTGTTAAACCATACTACTTAGCATTTAAGTTGTTTGATATATTATCTTAGTTTAGATTTTAGTGTTAATTATGATTTCTCAAAATTTTGTGAGCTAAACTAAGTTAACTGGAGCTTAAGCTTTTAAATTACTACAATAAGCGTGGTAGATCCTTGATTACAATTCAGAATTTCTTTCATGTGAAATTGACACATATATCAAAAGGATAGTCAGGGAGCTAGAGAAGAAGATACCACATCTTCTACACACCCTACAACCGGTCCTTTAGCTTCTTGAACTTAATTCGTTTTAGATTCGAACTTGACCACTCCTTGGGGCTTTTGTGTTTTTTTTTTGTTTGCAACTGGTTTAGGTTGATTTTCGTGTAAATACGGCTCTCGAACTTTGAAGTATTCATTTTCACTAAGCTTTTTTCAGCAGCATATGTTTTTAGTTGTATGTAGATTCTTATTCAATTCTCCAGGAACTCTTGGGCTTAGATGTTTCGCCTCGATGCATTGTCTAAACTTAGCTGAATATTTTTATTGAAGAAGTTAAATTTTTTTGGCTCTTGCTTCAGGGGCGAAAGTCATTGAACTTGACCAAGTAATTTTATTGTCAGCATAAAGACTTATATAAGGGCCTGTAGGAACAGAGAGATAGTGTATCCAACACATGCAACGATGATTTTTATTTTGTAAGTGTTAAGGGAAAATATTTATGGAAATAATTATGTTTCATGTTGGATTGATCATCTACATAAAGTTATAAGTAAAAAAATATTCGATTGTTTAATAGACAACTTTATTTTATAACATTGAGGCCACTACCGAACGCATATTACATTGTTAAGGCTGCTATCGGTCGCACAATACGTCTCTTAGTCCACATTGGCTAAATAAAAATAAAAGTGGTCATTATTGGACCAAAAGTATAATAGGTCCTTGTTTGCTACTTCCACTGGTAGGAGACGTATCCAAAAGCTGTCAATTTCAATGAATCCAACAGTGTCCCCATTATGTTGTGTGTTGTTCCCCCAGTGCATGGGCAGTAAGGATAAAAATTCTGGCCCTGCCTTGCTGAATTAACATTGGCTTTACTCAATTTTATTTCCATCGCTCCGGTTCTTGAAAAAAGAAATATAAGGGACGAGGAGTATGAGATTGTGTTACGTTTTAGTCAGCTGTTATTGGACCAAGCCGGGAATTACTTCTTGTTCTGAATGTTAACCTGTGTCCAATTTGTTATTATTCAGACTAGCTATGCCGGTCTTCCAAAATATGTTAGTATAAAAAAGAAAGAAAGATGTAAATAATGAAAAAGAATGAGTTGAAAGTATAATTGTGAGGTCTTAAAAGTAATCTCTCTTTAGATAGGCCATGTTCTTGTTCACTGGAAGTTGTTTTCTTCCATATTCTCAAGCTAATTGTATGGGCCTAAATCAGTTTAGGAGCACAAATCGAATTTGGATTCGAATATAAGCAATTCTTTGTATCAAAGTTAAGCAAATACACGAAAAAGATATAAATACGGAAAAATAACTGTATTTTTATATATGATTGTGAGTACAAATTTGGGCAGAGTTTCAGTACAAATTTCTGGATGCCTATGATACAAAATGATCTACTATTTATAGGCCTAAAGGCCTTGCCCACGTTCTCCACCATCAGCTAGTGCATCTTCCCACGATCTGGTCATTAAATGGAGGAGTTAGTGGGGCAAAGTAGTGGGCTGCAAAGCCGCTGGAACCGAGGTGGTTACCGAAGCCTGGTCACAAGGCTGCGGTGATTTGACCTTACTGTTCGGATAGGAGGACGTGTCACCGAAGCTCGGCGTTCAACTCGCCTTCGGTAATGGCGTTAGAACTTGACTTCGGTGACTTTGTCGCGAGTTTAATCATTTCTCTTCGGAGCGTCGGCTCGCTTTCACTTCGGTCCACCATTCCGAGGTACTGACCGAGCACTTCAATTTTTACCCAATACAAATAGTCCCCCCACTCCTCGAATAAATGCCGAGGTCGCCGAGGAGTGGAATGAATCTGAGCGGGAAGCAGACGTGGCGAAACCCTATCCAAGGATTTCAAAAGCTGCACGTCTGTCAGGTTGACGTTCCGCGTTACGTGGCGGCTGTTGATAGGTCACCGAACGGTCGCGCCGTCTTTTCGTTTTCTCCAACGTTACAGTCATCATTGCTTCTCCCACTTGCACGTGTAAGTCTTCTATAAATACCTCACTTCACTTCCTTCCACTTCACTTGAAACTTTAAGCAGAATCTTTGAAGAAATAGCTCCTTCACTCTCCAAACTTACTTCTCTGATCTTGATTCCTTCTTCCATTTGATTATCACTATGTCTGCTACAAATTCTGGTCACGGCTGAAGTGATTCTAGTGAGAGGGCGGAACGTTTCGCCGCCATGGCTATGAATGATGACGCGATCACCTCTGTGTCGCCATTGCAGGTGGTTGAAGCGGGGGCTGGCGGCGAGGCCGCGTCTGCGGCTCCTGCCCCTAAAAGGCGCAAGGCCAGGGCTGGTCGCGACGCGGCAGAGGTCAGCTTCGATGTTGAGCTTGATGTGGGCGATGATGATCGCGACATGGACAGGGGTGACGTCGAGGGTGATGACATCACCAGTGCCAGGGAGGCGGGCGGTTCGGTAGGCGGGGCCGAAGTGAGTGGGACAAGTGTCCCAAAAGGGGAGACTGAAGCTGGCCCATCGAAAAAATTGAAGAGGAAGATTCCTCTCGAGGTTGAAATTGATCCTCGGTTGGTCATTCCTTCAAGTTTCAACAATGACAAGGACTTGAAGGTTCATGCTCAGTCCGATGCTCCGAAGGGGAAGAAAAGAAATATTCCAGTTCATGTCACCCCGAGCATCATAACCGAGGACAAGATTGAGGCTGTTCGAGCTGACTGCCGGTGGGGACCCGAAGTGAAGATTAGGATCCCGGCGCCAGACTCGGCTGTCTCTACACACGTCGAGGGGTATTCTTCGGTTTTCACCTACCCCTTCACCATAGGATTTAACTTGCTTGTGCACCCGATCATTGATATGTTTTGCCGATCTTACAACCTTTGCCTAGCTCAACTTGGGCCCGGGGTTTGGAGGGTCGTCCAAGCCCTCGAGTATTTGAGTGACATAGTTGGGCTGCCTTTTACCTTCCAGCATTTGATCTCTCTCTATTATCCTTACTTCCATAAAGTCGGGGTGGTGGCCCTCCTGCCTCGGGGTTCTTACGCAATTCTGAGTAAAAGTGAGGACCATGGAGACCGAGGTTGGAATGATCGGTATGTGCTCATCCCTACAAGGTTGCTGTCAGCCGAACCTGGCTTTCTCGAAGTATGGAATGCTCAACATAAGTGTCTACTTCTGTTTTTCCTTCGGCTTTTGGATAGTCATAATTAGTACCTGACCTTTTACCCACGACTTGCAACTGAGAAGGTCCCAATTAATCCACCAAGGAACTTGCTTGAGTGGGTTACCGAAGTTATGCAGGCGAAGACGCGCCCAGAGCGACAGTGGATGATATTAGCTGGCTTGGAGGGGAACCGATGGGCGTGTAAGAGGCATGGTGAGTTGTGCGTTCATATTGGTGATCTGCCTTTTATTGGTTTTGAACTGTCATGGTCTAACGTTTTTCATTTGTATAGGTCTCCCTAACAGGGCTGTGAGAGAAACCGAAGAGGAGGAAGGAGCCGAAGTGGATGTTGAGGGGGAAGGAGAAGA
Source organism: Petunia secreta (assembly GCA_029990175.1). Classification (NCBI taxonomy): domain Eukaryota; kingdom Viridiplantae; phylum Streptophyta; class Magnoliopsida; order Solanales; family Solanaceae; genus Petunia; species Petunia secreta. Next base: position 26,850,563 of record JARKIP010000003.1, read on the forward strand.
GAGAAAAGATAAGAAAGAAAAGAAGAAAAAAGAGAGGACGGTGCTTGACATCGACGAGGGCGTTGCCCAAATGGCGACCTTGGCAAAGCGGCTCATTGATGAGAAGAAAGCCAAGGGTTCGTCTAGCCCGGGGACCTCACAAGGTGATGAAATTTTCTTGGGTCAGTTTTCTTGCGTTTCCACCTCTACACTCTCTCATGTTAAACGAATTTCTTCCCTTCCTTCCCCAGGTTCCAAAAGAAAGAGGGTTGTGCCGAAGCGAGCGGCCAAGGCGAAGGGACCTCGGGTCGAGGAAGCTGCTGCTCCTGCTGCCGAAGCGTCGATCACAAAATGCCGGGGACTCATTGATGAGCCCAGTAATGAAGAGCTTCCCCCCTTGGTTCCCGAGGTAAGGCCAGAACCGGCCTCTGAGGAATTTCAAGAGCCGAGGCCCGAGGTTGGTGGGACGACCGAGGTTATAAACGTGAAGTAGTCTGATCAAGAGGCTGCAAAGCGAAAGGGCAAGGCTAGGGTGGATGAAGGCCTAATTAAGAGTACGGTTAAAGCTTCTCGAGCCTCGCCGAAGCCTACCAGCACTGTACCTGGGCTTTGGAAATATATCCCGATGGGAATTTGCTGGATGCTACAAAAGAGGATATCGTGGCCCTTGATGGCATACTTGGTTCTGCCGAAGCTCATGCCCTTTAGAATCTTAGCCCAATGAGCTTGATGGGTGTCTCCACCGCTTCAGCCCTTCGGGTAAGTCTTAGTGTGCATTCTACATAGTTTATCTCACTATTTTTTGGGTACTGACAGTGTTTCAAACACAGAGTTTGGTTCTTGCATTGCAAGCTGTTCACTTCGAGCGCGACCGAGCCAAAGATATCCAAGCAGCTGCCGCCGCTTGGGATGATCAGAAGAAGATTCTTAGGGGGCAAGTTACCGAGCTAGAGTCTCGATTTGCAATTCTGAACGATGAGCTGGAACGTGCCAATGAAGCCTCGGTGAAGGCCGAAGCTGATCTTCCTGCGGCTGTGGAATCTGCCGAAGCTCGAGTCCAAGCCGCGACGAATGAATTTACTGCAGAGCGTTCGAGGTTGAGCCTTGAAAATGCTCGCCTTGAGGCTGAGCTTTTTAGGGCCAAACCGAGTGCTTGAAGCAGGCGAAAAATATCGCAGTAAGCTTGGGGAGTACAACGCCAAACTCATCGAGTTGCAGAGCCAAGTGGACCAAGTGCCAGCCCTTTGGGGTAAGATATCCAAACTCGAGGGCAGGATTGCATACCTTAATGAGCAGGCCGAGGTCAGGGCAACAAGGGCGAAGTTTGAGGAAACATGGGCCATTGTCAAGACCAGGCTTAGCGCACTTGAACAAGTCCAGGCTGGGCAGATTGTACTTGAAGATGAGATTGCCAAGGCAAGGGAGGCTACTGCCGAGGCTCAAAGGAATGTGGATGAGCTCCCTTCGAGTGAAGGCTCAGATGATGGCGGGCCCGAAGGCGAAGATGAAGGCGATAGTGCAGAAGAGGGCAGTGAAGATGCCGATGGGGCGCAACCTTAGTGTTTGATGGACATTTTGATGTCTTTATTTTGTTTTTAGGCCTTCGGGCCTTTTTGGACATCAGCCTTCGGGCTTTTATGTATGCATAGCTTCGGACCTTCGGGTCCTTTTTGATGTAAATATCTTTCAGCCTTCGGGCTTTTTAATGGACATTGATCGTTCATATTTTTGTCTTGAGTGTTGGCCTTTGCATATAGCGAACACTTTGCTAAGAATAAATAGATTGCTTGCAAGACTTAATTTGAATTTAATCGATACAAACTTAGAACGACGTCTCGTCCTCGAGTCGATGCATTGTGCAACTTCGGAGTGCAAGTTTTAAACAGATAAAAATGGGTATAATGTCAAAGTCATTCATTTTCAACGAGCCAGAAATTGGCTAATTACATAATACCAAGTCGAAGCGGACCTTGGGGGAAAAATGAATTTTCAATAAAAGCGAATTGACAATATGCCGCTACTGGGATAATTTACAATGTACTAAATCTATTCCCCGGGCGTGAGTCCCCGGTTGCCGGAAAGATAAGCTTCGGTTGGGAGGCTCGACGTCGACCTCGGTATCAACCCTTCTCACTCCCCCCCAGTGTTCGGTTGTGAATCTTGATGAAGATCCGAGCACTGGAAATCGTTCGCTTCGCTTCCTAAAAAGGTCAAGCAAAAAATGGAACGGGGAGCAAGTTAGTACATTTCGATCAAGGCCATGGGAGCATTGTTCGGCTCGGGGCCGTGGATGAATTTAATGAGATTGAAAAGTGTTTACCTCGGTTAGAAGTAGTATCGCTTCAGGTTGGAGATATTCCAATTCAAAGGTTCGGGTTCTCCTTGCAGATTCTCGATTTGATAAGAGCCCTTTCCAACGATTGCCTTGACTCTGTAGGGTCCTTCCCAATTTGCAATAAGCTTCCCCCCGTTATCTTCCTTTGTTGATTGATTCACAGTTTTCAGCACATAGTCTCCAACTTTGAAGTCCCTGAGTTTGGCTTTCCTATTGAGGTAAGCTTCGATCTGCCTTTTTTGGGCGACTAGCCGAACCAAAGCTAATTCCCTTTTTTCCTCGAGCAGATCTAATTCTATGCGCATTGCTTCTTTGTTGGCGTCTTCGGCGGTGTGAGCATACCGATGGCTTGGTTCGCCTACTTCTACAGGGATGAGGGAGTCCATGCCATAAGCTAGTAAGAAAGGGGTCTCACCGGTGCTGTTCTTCTCCGTTGTTCGCATGGCCCATAGCACCCCGGGCAGCTCCTCGGGCCAAGGACCTTTTTTCTCATCGAGTCTCTTCTTGAGATTTATAATTATGATTCTATTCGAAGACTCAGCTTGGCCATTGGCACTTGGGTGGTAAGGAGTCGAGGCAATTCTTTTTATCCCCCACTGCTTGAAGAAATCAGTGATAGCTGCCCCCATGAATTGTTTACCGTTGTCACAAGCAATTTCTTTTGGGACGCCGAACCTGTAGATGATGTTCTTTTTGATGAAGTCGATCACTTGCTTTTGCTTCACCTCGGTGAGAGCCGCCGCTTCCACCTATTTTGTGAAGTAATCGGTCAAAACTAAGATGAAACGAACACCACCCTTTCCCTTGGGCAATGGTCCAACGACGTCCATTCCCCATTTCATGAAGGGCCATGGTGATACCACTGAATGTAGAGGCTCGTCCTGTTGGTGGATCATCCGCCCATGGCGTTGGCACTTATCACATTTCTGCACGAAGGCTTTCACATCGGCACTGATTGTGGGCCAGTAATACCCAGCTCTTAATAATTTATGCACCAAGGACTTTCCCCCCGAGTGGTTGCCGCACTCGCCTTTGTGCACTTCAGCCATCACGTATCTTGCCTCATCGGGACCCAAATACTTTGCCATCGGGCCACAATATAACCTCTTGTATAGGTTACCCTCAATCAGGTGATACGAGGCTGCTTGGGTCCTTAACTTCTTCGCTTTTTTTTTGTCTTGGGGGACAGTCCCCGAGTCGAAGTAGGAGATGAACTTACTTCGCCAATCCCATCGGTTGTCCACTGAGTTAACTTGCAACTTCATCTCTCTCATTTGTGCGGACAGCAGCCGAACCACTGAATCAGTCCCCGAGTGAGCTTCGTCGATCGCCGAACCAAGGTTTGCCAAAGCATCAGCCTCGGTATTTTCCTCCAGAGGCACTTGTTTAACTCGCCATTCTTGGAATTGCGCCAAGATCCTTTGTGCTCGATCCAGGTATAATTGCATTCTGGGCTCCCGAGCCGTATAATCATCGAGGACCTGGTACACTACCGATTGAGAATCAAACCACAGTTCGATTCTTTCAACCCCCATTTCTTTAGCCAGCTCCAAACCTGCTAAAGCTGCCTCATATTCTGCCTCGTTGTTGGTTACTTTCTTGAATCGAACCGAATGCCTAACTTTCTCCCCGGTGGGTGGTCTTAAGACTATGCCTAACCCTGAGCCTTTGGAGTTTGTTGCTCCATTGGTGTAAAGTACCCACAGCCCCGAAGAGGTTCATTTTGCCATGGAGTTTTCCTTTTCCGCCTCGGGCAAAATTCCAATACTAAAATCAGCCACGAAGTCTGCCAAGACTTGAGATTTAATGGCAGTTCGAGGTTGGTAGGTGATGTCATATTCTCTTAACTCTACCGCCCACTTTGATAACCTCCCTGATAATTCCGGTTTATGCAGTATATTCCTTAAAGGGAAGGTTGTAACTACCGCTATTGGGTGAAATTGAAAATAGGGTCGTAGTTTCCGAGCAGTAACAAGTAAAGCAGCTGCTAATTTTTCCAAATGCGGATACCTGGTTTCAGCGTCGAGGAGCGTCTTGCTAACATAATAGATGGGCTGCTATTTGCCATCTTCTTCCCGAACAAGCACAGCGCTGACTGACACCTCGGACACCGCCAAGTAGACCAGCAATGTTTCACCTTCTTTTGACTTGGGAAGCAACGGTCCGTTAGCCAAATATTGTTTCAAATATTTCAACGCTTGTTTATACTCCGGTGTCCAATCGAAGTGATTGTTTTTTCTCAAAACGGAGAAGAACTTGTGGCATCGCTCCGAGGACCTTGAGATGAATCGACTCAAGGCGGCGATTCGGCCAGTCAAGCGTTGAACTTCTTTCACCCCGGTTAGTTCCTCGGGGATTTCTTCAATGGCTTTGATTTTATCTGGGTTGGCCTCGATTCCTCGTTCAGAGACAATAAATCCCAAGAATTTGCCTGACCCAATGCCGAAGGCGCACTTCTCAGGGTTCAACTTCATGCCATATTGCCTCAACACAGCAAAGGCTTCCCTCAGATGGTTCAAATGATCCTCCATTTGGATCGATTTGATGAGCATATCGTCTATGTAGACCTCCATAGACTTTCCAATATATTCTTTAAACATGCGACATACCAACCTTTGGTAGGTCGCCCCGGTGTTCTTCAAACCGAAGGGAATCACCTTATAACAAAAAGTGCCTCGGTCGGTGATGAACGAGGTCTTCTCTTCATCCTTCGGATCCATGAGGATCTGATTGTAGCCCGAATATGCGTCCAAGAAGGTCAATAGTTTGTGTCCAGCCGTGGAGTCTATTAACCTGTCAATTTGTGGTAGTGGATATGAATCTTTGGGGCAAGCTTTGTTTAGGTCGGTGTAGTCTACGCACATTCTCCATTTGCCATTCTTCTTCGGTACTACCACAACATTGGCCAGCTATTCGGGATATTTCACTTCTCTTATGAAACCATTTTCTTGTAGTTTTGTGGTTTCATCTTCGATCGCCTTCTTTTTGACCCCGGCATGAGGTCTTTTCTTCTGCTTTACCGGGGTAAATTTTGGGTCCACATTCAGCTTGTGGGTCATGATCTCCGGATCGATACCCGTCATGTTTGAATGGGACCAATCAAAACAATCATGGTTGGAATTTAAAACTTCAATGATCGCTCTTTTCGACTCCGGGTCCAACTCCGAGCCGACAAACACTTTTCTGTCGGGGAAATCTTTCAATAGAGTGAAAGATTCCAATTCTTCAACAGTTGAGTCCTCGGCTTTTTGCTTCCGAGGCTCTTGAATACAAGCTGGAATCTTTTCGACTTCTTCTCGGGCGTCTTCCCCGCTTGACCCCGGTTCCTGTCGTTGCTAAGCTTTGGCCCGATCGGGGCGATTCCACTCTTTAATGCAACCGAATAGCACTCCCTTGCTACTCGTTGCTCTCCTTTGATCGATCGAACTCCCCAAGGTGTAGGGAATTTAATCACTTGATGCAAGGTGGAGGGGACAACTTCCATGGAGTGGATCCATGGCCTTCCGAGGATCACATTGTAGGCCAAATCCTCGGGCATGACTTGGAACAGTGTTTCTTTAGTAACCCCCTCGGCGAATGTCTTGAGTGTGATTTCACCCAACGTTTTCTCCATGGAGTTGTTGAAGCCAGCTAACACCATTGATTTGGGGACAACCTCCCCTTTCAACCACATTTTCTTAACAACCCCATAGCTGATTATATTTACTAAGCTACCGGGGTCGATCAAGACTCTTTTGATGTCAGAGTCGTTGATTCTTAGCATGATAACCAAAGCGTCGTGATGGGGGAACATCATCCCATCATAGTCATCATCATCAAACACAATGTCTTTACCCGAGCCTCCAACTCGGGTTCTTTTCTCCATGGTGATGGAGAGTTTGGCAAATTTCTTGGCCGCGGCAAAATTTACGCCGTTCACCTCTGACCCCCGGTAATGACATTCACTACTCTCTCCGGGGGTGGAGCCCGAGGTGGTTGTCCATTACCTCGGTTCTTGAAAAAGTTATCTTTCCCTTTGTCAGTGAGAAAGTCGCCAAAACTCCCTTCTTCAGCAGGTGAGCTGCCTCGAGGCGCAAAGCTTTGCAATCCTCGGTCCGATGGCCATAATCTGCGTAGAATTCGCAATGCAGATTGTAGTCTCTTTTGTCTGCCGGGGTCCTCATATCCTTGGGAACCCTTACCCCGGCAGTCCCCTTGACTACATTGACTAGCTCCGAAATCGATATGTTGAAGTTGTAGTCTTGGATCCGAGGTAGATCCTTTTATGGGGCCGAAGCGGAGCTTGAGGGATTTCTTTGGTTCATATTGGGTTGAACCTTCCCTCCGAGCCTTTGGCTTACGTGAGAATTTGGGTATGAGCTACCGAGGGTGTTTCCCAGCCTTTGGCTGACATGCTGCCTTGTCGAGGTATATGGCTCATACCTCCCCTTCGGGTTACTTCGTGGCGCCTCGGTGCGATTTGAAGATTCGCCTCGGTTTCGTTAATGATAACCTCGGCTCTTGAATTCAGCCTCCTCCAATCTGATTTTGGAGTAGGCGCGCCTATGCAGATCCTCCCATGTTAGGACCTGATACTGTTGGAGTTCCTTTCGCAATTCAGCGGCAGCGTCAGAGTTGCGAATATTGATACCCTTTTCAAATGCCATGATGGCCAATGTATCGTCCATCCGAGGCAATTCCATGCGTTCGGCGTGGAATCGCTTAAGAAATTCTTTGAGTGGCTTACCGGGCTTTTGTTTCACTTCACATATATCCTCCTTCCTTTGGAGGATCTTTTGTGCCCCGGTGTGCGCCTTGACAAAGGCGCTAGACATTTCCTTAAAGGAGGAAATCGACCCCGCTGGCAGGCACATATACCAACGTAGAGCCCCCTTCTCTAAGGATTCGCGGAATTTCTTCAAGAACATCGACTCGAGCTGTATAGCCGTTAAGTCGTTGCTCTTCACCATTGATATATATTCTCTTATGTGTTCTTTGGGATCGGTAGTCCCATCGTATTTCTTCAGGAATATGAGTTTGAAGCCTTTAGGAATTGGGCTGGAGCCGCTTCGGGTTTGAAGGGTAGCTCCTTGTATTGATCAATATCGAGGTCGTCTTCCTCTTTTGATATTCCCGGCACTCCCTCGAGGCGCTTTTCCACCCGCGCCCCGATGCGGGCCTCGATTTCTCTGCTCATCTTTTCAACGTCAATCGAGGACGTTGTTTCAGCCACGGTGGGAACCGTCCCGAAGTGTGGCGTGGTGGTTGGATTGTTCCCCAAAGCCCCAGAAGTGGCCCCGTTGTGAGGTCCCCCTGTTATCACGCCCGGAGGAACGAAGAGCGTGATGCCTCCACCGGGAGCCGAAGGCTGGGTGCTGTTTGGGGCAGCACTATTCCTCGCCTTTAACGAAGCGCGGAACTCAGCGTTAATATTCGCTTGCTCATCCTGTCTATTCTGGAGAGCTCTTAGCGTAGTGACAACATAGATCTGGAATTCTTCAGTTGTCATTGGTGAGATGGGCTGTTGGTTCAACGGAACGTCAGCCCGTTCACTATTGTTACCGCCATTGTCAGCCATAACGTTGTTGAATCGTAAGCTTTTGATAAAAAACGGACGTGAAACTTTGGAACAAAGCGTTACTGCTTATATCCCCACAGACGGCGCCAATTTGTATGGGCCTAAATCAGTTTAGGAGCACAAATCGAATTTGGATTCGAATATAAGCAATTCTTCGTATCAAAGTTAAGCAAATACACGAAAAAGATATAAATACGGAAAAATAACTGTATTTTTATATATGATTGTGAGTACAAATTTGGGCAGAGTTTCAGTACAAATTTTTGGATGCCTATGATACAAAATGATCTACTATTTATAGGCCTAAAGGCCTTGCCCACGTTATCCACCATCAGCTAGTGCTTCTTCCCACGATCTGGTCATTAAATGGAGGAGTTAGTGGGGCAAAGTAGTGGCCTGCAAAGCCGCTGGAACCGAGGTGGTTACCGAAGCCTGGTCACAAGGCTTCGGTGATTTGACCTTGCTGTTCGGATAGGAGGACGTGTCACCGAAACTCGGCGTTCAACTCGCCTTCGGTAATGGCGTTAGAACTTGATTTCGATGACTTTGTCGCGAGTTTAATCATTTCTCTTCGGAGCGTCGGCTCGCTTTCACTTCGATCCACCATTCCGAGGTGCTGACCGAGCACTTCAATTTTTACCCAATACACGGTAGGAACCTTTCCATTAGGTTCAAATTTTTTCTCGACCAATCCTATGACTCGGTAGGAACCTTTCCATTAGGTTCAAATTTTTTAAAATTGTGCTCTTGGAGTTGCCGGTTGCACTTTTTGGAGGACGTAGTGCCCCCACTTTGTAGCATCTAAAACTGCCTTTTTTGTTGTAGTATTTTTTAACTTTCCGCTTCTGCGCTGTCATTAGAATTAATTCCATCCCTCAACGCTCTTCTAATAAATCTAAATTTGTTACTACGGCCTCGTTATTTGGATCTTCGAAATCGACATAACTCCAGCTTGGCTCCCCATTTCTATCAGATTAGTGACTCTGATATCTAAACCAATGAGAAGGGGTTTCCCCAGTACTTCGTAATTGTCCGATATGGCCATAAGACCCTGAGTAATTGCTTCGGCCAGTTTCCTTTAAGTTTTTCTAGCTTATTTTTTAAATTCTCCAAAAAAATATTATTAGATGATTCAATCTGCCATTTACGCGCAAATGATATGGAGATGATATAATTCTTTTTATCCCCAACTTTTCTAAGAACTCAGTGACTTTGGCTCTACTATATTGTGGTTCATTATCACAAGTTATTTCCTTTGGTGTGTCGATGCAACAAAGCATATATGTACGGGTGCTATTAGACATGGCCCAACAATATCTGTTCTCCACTTCATGAACGACCACAGGGCCAAGATCAAATATAGTGGTTCTTGTGGTCAATGTGTATAGGATTTTGCCTGCTCGTGATTTGTTAAATTCTAGTATAGTTAGAGATATTGTCCTACAGAGATTGAAGCCACATTTGTTATAAATTTTTATTATGTTTGTAACTATTTTAGGGGATCAAGTTGATGAAAGGAGAATTGAAAGTTCGAAAAACTAAAACAACAAAAAATAAATATATGTGGGTCTATATATAAAAGATAATGGTTGGGATATTTTTAAATCTTCAAGATAAAACTAATATAATAGAATCAAAACTTTATTATTTATTTCTCGGTTTAATAAAGTGGTCTCTTATTTCTAATTCAAGCAAATCACAAGCGATCCATTGATAGCACCACTTTTATTTAAACTATTAATTGATTGACAGTGAAACAGAGACCTTAAGAATAATTGCTTATAATTCAACCACTCCACATAACAACAAGCCATTAATAACACCACTTGCGCTTGTACTATTAATCCAAGAAGTTAGTGCGACGATACTGACCAGTTGTTTTGGGAGTTCAGACTGTAATTTTCGAACCGACAATTTTGATAGATCCAAAAGGTTCACTATGACATGTCTGTGAAGTTTGAACTGATTTGAACTCTGTTTGGTTGGTTTTGGAGTGTGTTATCGCTCTCAAGTTTTGGTAAGTCCATTTAATAGTTTGTATGGTCATTTATGACTTGTGACTCAAGTAGATTCCGAGGCCGTTTGGATGGTTTCCATTGTTATCAAAGAAGGATTTTTCCTTCCAAGGTCTTGATCTCTTGTTTTACATATTAAAGGTTTAGTTAGGAAATTAAGTTTGCGAGTAAGTCCCAAATGTGTTTTTAGACTTGTGTATAATGTTTGAGGTGATTCCGAACAGTATAGGTCTAGTTCAGACCAATGTTGTAGCACCAATCCTTGATGTCAACAGTTGTTGATGCACCAAGTCTGGTGGAGGCGCGACCTCGAGGATTTCACATCTATCAATAATTCACCTTATTAATTATTCATACTAACTTTAAAACTTTGAATTGCATCTGCAATTCATTTAGTTGGCTCAAATTATATTGTTGTAAAAAGAGTTACTTACATCTTATAAATAAGTATAGAAGTAAAGGTTTATCAATCATTAAATACTATATTAATATACTAAATTTTAAGTTGATTTATATTTTACTTAGTAATTGACATAGTGAATAAATATTATTTTTGGACAAAAATTTACACAATCATTGGAGATAGCCAAGTAAAACCGAGTCAGCTCAGTCGAGCTCAAACTTTGACTGCGCCGAGCATGACACAACTTTGACTGATTCGAGCCCAGTTGAGCCAAAGTTTGAAAGAAATCGAGCTAAGCGGAGTTGGGAATTTATTTTAAGACGAGTCGAGCAAAACACAATTGAGCCGAGCCAAAATCTGAGCCTACTCAACCCCATGATCAGGCCTACCTGCAAGTAAGTGATAAACTTATTGCGCAAGTCTCAGACATAGTTTATTGTTTTAGTTTCATTTTTTCTTGTTCGATGGTTGGATGGAACAAGTGGATTAATGAGTTTTTGTTCGGACTCTGTAATAACTGCTGCTGACCCAAGATGGGATATTTTTGTAGCTTTCTGTTCCTCTCTACGAAGTTCTTCCATCGTCTACCCAAATCTTAGTAACCCTAAAGGTTATTTATTTTGAGGGATATGTAATTATAATCTCTGTATTGGATAAAAACTGACTGGACTGTGAAGGATGACACGTGTCTTCCACGTGGCACGAACTGACGTTTCAGCGGATAGACATTCACCGGACAGACACTTCCCACGGGCAGACCCAAGGAAGTTACGGAACATCTCAATAGTCAGCATAGTTTAAATGGACAGTTATTAGCATTATCGTACGCGATCATTCATTAAATGATCGTTAAGGCAATCACTACAGCCCGGCGGTTACAACTTCGCTGAATGGGTGCCTGGCAGTTACTCATCCAGACGATTCCACGCCCAACGGCTACTATAATCCCAACGGGTGCCTTTCAGGCCTATAAATAGCGTTTATCTTAACCAATTGTAACAACTTTTACTTCTTGTCTACATTGTCAATAAAGAATACTCTCTCTCTCTCTGTCGTTCAGATATACTCATTGTTCTTACTTCAATTACTATTTTAGTGATTGGATCATCTAAAGGGTGGATATCGACCAACTCTCCCCGGAGACGAAGGATACGATACGTTTGCCTCTCTCTGCTTTCGTTTATACTTTACTTTTGACGCTCTATATTGATATCGTTTGACTCACCGCGTAAATTCTTAATCTCAACTATTGATCGTGACTCCGCAAATATAAATCTAATTGTTAATTGGCCTAGAATCGGATCTAGGTTAAACAATTTGGCGACCACAGTGGGAGCCGGTCAATAGCTTTCGTAGGTTAAAAAGTCTATCTTTGATATTATATCTATTTCTGTCTATCTTTTTGTTTCATAACTGACATGGCAGAAAGTAATTCCCAGCGAACCATCATAGGCCGACAACAAGTAAACACCCCTTCACGCAGCACTAGTTATTCTCCTGAGCACTCTCCCGATTATTCGTCCGACGGGCAGCAACAATCTTCCCAAGGACCGGTCAGGCAAAATAGGCGTAGACGCTCTCAGAGTACTACTCCACCCAGGAGACGACGACATAGGAGTCTCTCCCCTGGCCAAGGGAACCTGCAAAAAACACTTTTTGATTTTATGCAGTAGCAGGCAGAAGTAAACCGGGGAATCAACGAAGCATTAACCTCTCTCCGGAGAAGCAATCTTTCAACTGCAGGGGCTAACGCTGCAGCGCCTAACCCCAATGCACCATCTTCACATACTTCAAGGCAAGGAGAAGAGCGCAACAACGGTAGTGGTACTGCAGATCCGGCGACTCAAGCCAATCAGAACCCGAACGGAGGATCTACGGCACCTACGTCGTAGAAACTCTCACCAAACAATTCAAAGAAAGCCAAGAAGCACTTCAAAAGTCTCTTCACTAGAGAATCGATCAGATCCCAGGCGCCCCACCTACGCTGAAGAAAGTTGACGTCCAACGTTATTCACAGCGGCCCTGGAAGAAGGAGGCAGCCCCAAAAGCGATACCTAAAACGTTCAAAATTCTGAATATTCCAAGGTATCGCGGAACATCTGATCCCAACGATCACCTTATGATGTTCAGCAATTTCATAAAGGCCAGCGATCTCACCGACGAGGAGATCGAATCTGTGCAATTGAAGAAGTTCGTAGAGACCCTGGCAGATGGGGCCCTGCGATGGTATTCAATGTTGCCACCCAACTCAATTGGGTCCTTCGCAGAAATGGCTGAATTATTCGTGAAGGCACACACAGGTGCTCAGAAGACGGAGACCCGGGTAGAAGATATCTTCTAAATTAAGCAGAGACCCGACGAGTCACTCCGCAAGTACGTGGATCGGTTCCAGAGAGAACGTATGATGCTCCCCAAAGTGCCAGATAGGTGGGTAGAAATTGCGTTCACCAACAGCTTGGATTTTAGGAGCTCAGAGGCCACACGAAGGCTTTACGAGTCTCTTCGCGAGTTTCCAGCAGCCAGTTGGTCAGACGTCTACAATCGTTACAATTCCAAGGTGCGTATCGATGAAGATAAACTGATCGGAACAGGTGCTCGGGGAAGGGCTCAGGCTCGCAGCAGTGGATCCGGTGGAAAAGCAGAAACAAAAAGGTCAGGCACACGGTATGAGCCATACCCTGATCAATCGCGTTACAATTCGAAAGGACGCAGCCGCAACAGCAATAGGGGTCTATCTCGAAGGGAGAATTCTGAATCAAATTCCCATGGAGCCCCAAGCCTACCAAGCTTCAACGTCGAAATGACGGAGGTCATGGCAGTACTAAAAAACATGGGAGAAAAAGTCAAGTGGCCAAAAGACATGAAGACTGATCCCAACAAGTGAAATCAAGACCTGTATTGCGAATTCCACCGCGACCATGGGCACACCACCGAAGACTGCAAAGCCTTAAGGTACGAAATTGCTCATTTGTTGAAACAGGGATTCTTGAAGGAGTTCCTGACCGAGAAGGGAAAGCAAACTCACGCGAAGGCTCAGCAGAACAAACCTAGTCCACCACGAGCATCCTCTCCGAAACGAACGGTCAACGTTATTTCGGGTGGGATAGAGGTAGATTCGGATACCTTCATAGCGAAGAAGTATGCAAAGGTATCCATTACAAACAACAAGCGTCCCCGGTCAGAAGAAGTGATCACCTTTGAGGAATCCGATGCTGATGGATCACAGTTTCCGCATGCCGATGCGTTAGTCATAACGTTACGAGTAGCGGAGTTCGACGTGAAGAGAGTACTCATCGATACGGGCAGCTCTGCGAATATTATCCAGTCGCGAGTTGTAATTGAAATGCAGCTAGCAGATAAGATTGTGCCAGTATCTCGAGTTCTCTCCGGTTTCAACAATTCGAGCGAAAAGACTCTCGGGGAGATTACCTTGATGACTCTGGCTGAGGGGGTAGCAAAGGAGACAACTTTTCATGTTGTCGATGCTGATCTAGCCTACAACATCATTCTGGGTAGACCGTGGATCCATGACATGCAAGCTGTCCCTTCTACCTATCACCAGGTGTTGAAGTTCCCATCCGAGTGGGGAATACGTGAAGTCCGAGGAGAGCAACGCACTGCACGATATTGTTACTCGGTAGCCCTCAAACTACCCGAGGAAAACAAATAGCAATAACTGCACCCGGGGCTGGATACTACACCTGAGGAGATTAAGTACGAAGTCCCGGAATTCATCGCCAAGATGGATGAGAAAGAAAACCACATGCCAACAGTAGAAGCTCTGGAACCCGAAGAGCTGTTCGCTGATAAAGCAGAGCGAAAGGTGTATTTGGGGACTGAGCTGAGCGAGCGCCTGCGGGGAGATATCCTGCGATTCCTCAAGGAGCGGCATACAACATTCGCCTGGTCCCATGCAGATATGACAGGTATTTCTCCTGACATCATTACTCACAGGCTGCACGTTGATCCATACCACCGCCCGGTGAAACAAAAGACGCGCCAGCAAGGAGCTTTCCGAAATCAGGTAATCAATGACGAGGTCGATCGGCTGTTAAAGATCGGTTCAGTACGTAAAGTCAAATACCCAGACTGGTTAGCCAACGTGGTTGTCGTACCTAAAAAGAACGGCAAGTGGCGAGTCTGCATTGACTTAACAGATCTGAACAAAGCCTGTCCGAAGGATTCATATCCCCTTCCCAGGATAGATCAGCTAATCGATGCAACAGCCGGGCATGAGGTGTTAACCTTCCTCGACGCGCACTCCGGATACAACCAGATATTGATGGACCCTGGAGACCAGGAAAAAATGGCATTCATAACCTGTCGAGGTACGTATTGTTATAAAGTTATGCCATTTGGATTAAAAAATGCAGGTGCAACCTATCAGCGTCTAGTCAATCGAATGTTCCATGACCATATCGGAAAGACTATGGAAGTGTACATTGACGACATGCTGATAAAATCTAAACGGGCAGAAGACCATCTGGCACATCTGAAAGAAGCTTTCCGAATTTTGGATCAATATAACATGAAATTGAATCCAGAGAAATGCGCTTTCGGAGTTGGATCGGGAAAATTTCTGGGGTTCATTGTTTCTCAGCGAGGCATTGAAGTCAATCCCGCTCAGATTAAAGCTATCGAATCAATCCCGGATGTACTTCGCGATAAGAAAGAGGTCATGAGACTAACGGGGAGAGTAGCTGCTCTACGCAGATTCATTTCCCGGTCATCTGATCGTTGCAAAAGTTTCTTCGATATCTTAAAGCAAAATAAGGAGTTCGAATGGACTCCCGAATGTCAGCAGGCACTGGGGGATCTAAAGAAATATCTATCCAATCCTCCACTACTTACCACACCTGTGGAAGGCGAGCAGCTGCTAATCTATCTGGCAGTCTCAGAGTCATCAGTAAGCGCTGTACTAGTTCGAGAAGAAAAAGGTAAACAACTTCCTATCTACTATGTTAGCAAAGCTCTAATTGATGCAGAAACCCGCTATCAATCTTTAGAAAAATTGGCGTTAGCTCTTGTAACTGCTGCTCGAAAGTTACGCCCATACTTTCAAAGTCATTCGATAGTTGTGGTTACTACATTTCCTCTACGAAACGTCCTGCACAAACCAGAATTTTCAGGAAGATTGGTGAAATGGGCCATAGAATTGTCTGAATTTGATATCACTTATCAGCCCAGGGTAGCAATAAAGTCACAAGTCTTGGCAGACTTCGTGGCAGACTTCAGCGTAAATATATATATCCTGAGGCAGAGAAAGAAGCCATTCTCTATGCAGGGTAGGCTCCGGGCACTTGGATCCTCCATACGGACGGTTCCTCGAGTGTAAAAGGGTCAGGACTCGGACTGGTCCTCGTTGCTCCATCCGGAGAGACGGTAAGGCAAGCTATCAAATGTCCCTTCATTACTAACAATGAGGCCAAATATGAGGCCGTTATTGCAGGATTAGAACTGGCACGGAACTATGGGGCAACCATGGTCAAGCTAAAAAGCTATTCTCAATTAGTGATCAATCAGATCAATAAAGGTTTCGTTGCACGAGAGCCCAGGATGCAGGCGTACCTCGGCCGAGTGAAGGAACTCTTGGCACAGTTCGACGACTGGGAAGCAATTCAGATTCCGCGGGAAGAGAATCACGAACCTGATGCTCTTGCAAACATGGGATCGGTTGCAGAAGTAGGGGCAGCCAGCTCTTCAGCTATCGTTCAACTTCTCTACACGACCATGGATAGGGAAAAGTTTGAAGTCAACGCCGTCAGCACTACCTGGGACTGGAGGAATGAGATAACAAATTATCTTATCCATGGGACTCTGCCCGCAGATGCAAAGGCTGCTCGTAAACTCCGAGTAAAAGCTGCCCGATACACCATCCTCAATGGCGAGCTGTACCGGAAGATGTTCGCAGGACCCCTCGCGAAATGTCTTGGACCAAATCAGACTAATTATGTGATGAGAGAAGTCCACGAAGGCTGTTGCGGAAATCATTCCGGAGGTAAGGCATTAACCCGGAAGTTGATACGTGCAGGTTATTATTGGGACAAAATGGAGAAAGATGCAAATGAGTTTGTCAAGAAATGTGACAAATGCCAGAGGTTTGCTCATCTTCTTCATCAGCCAGCCGAACCATTGCATTCAATAATCTCCCCGTGGCCCTTCATGAAATGGGGAATGGACATTGTTGGCCCCCTTCCCACGGCACTAAGGGGGATGCGTATCTTACTGATCATAACTGATTATTTCACAAAGTGGGTCGAAGCAGCAGCATATTCGAAGATACGGCAAACAGAGGTTGTCGATTTTCTGTGGCGCTTTGTCGTATGTCGCTTTGGAGCACCTAAGGAAATAGTCATGGACAATGGCCCGCAGTTCGTCGGCCAGAAAGTGACTAGGTTCCTTGAAGATTTACACATTAAGAGGATCACTTCTTCTCCATATCATCATGTCGCCAACGTGCAGGCCGAATCTACCAACAAGATCATTGTTGAATCTCTTAAAAAGCGCCTCGAGCAGGCAAAGGGATGTTGGGTAGAAGAGCTACCTGGAGTATTATGGGCTTATCGCACCACAGTAAAAATGAGTACCGGGGAGACTCCTTACTCATTGGTATATGGTGCAGACGCTCTGATCCCAGTCGAGATAGGAGAACCCAGTCTGCGATATGCATATGCCACTGAGGAATCAAACTCAGTTAACCTATCCGAAGAGCTGGATCTCCTTGAAGAACGCAGAGAACTGGCCCTCGTACGAGTGGTTGCCCAAAAAGAACGAATCGAAAAATACTACAACCAGGGACTGCGCGTACGAAGCTTCCAAGTTGGGGACTTTGTACTCAGAAAGGTTTCCCAGAGCACACAAGAGACGAATTCAGGGAAACTTGGCCCTAACTGGGAGGGACCCTACAAAGTGATCGCTTCGGTCGGTAAGGGGTCTTACCGCTTGGCACGACCAGATGGTTCGATTGTCCCGAACAGTTGGAATGTGGTTCACCTCAAAAGGTATCACTTCTGAGTGATAAAAACAGTTAGTTACTCTACACTCACCTTTTTATCTTTATGTGAAAGTTCTTACTCTTGTTATATATTCTCTCTAAATGGTACTAACGACCTGAACAAGGTCAGATCCGTTTAGCTCAACTGGCAGAGCTCGAAGTTCTTAACTTCGCGGCTGTGGGTTCGAATCCCACAACGGACACACTCCTCGTTTGGTTATATGTGTTCAATATATGACTCACCGAAAACTCTTTTCATATTGTCACTTTACGTGTTCCAACATGAAAACAAGGGGGGTGGTGAGGGCCCTGTAGGCCAGATAAGACCTTCATACAGGCAAAAGACCTTATCTAAAGGCATTTTCAAAACTTTTGCGTGATACAACTTCCACGGCAAATAAGAGAAGTCATTCACAAAACAAAACCCTCATGTGACAAGGCTTCCACGAAAATAAGAGAAGTCGTTCACAAGGCGAACAACTCGGCCAGGGCTAACCTTCCAATGCCATGCAACAGCTTTCGATGATCAAAACGATAAGCAAAGTTATACGCATAGAGCAAGGATTTGGCCAAAACTCTAACGACCACAACTCGGTCAAACTACTTACAACTTATGACCTTTTCCTAATGAAAAGCTAAGTTAAAAACATTTGGGCAGACTTATGAAAATACGAACTTAATAAAGTTCAAGATTCAAGAAAAGTAACTCCCAATCATAAGGCACGAAAGCCACATCGTATGCATACAGAAAGATCAAGAATTCAAACTAAATATAGTCACTGAATAGATCTAAAGCAACATATGTACATTAAACTGTAAATTGGTAAAATGTCGAATACGGCTGACAGAAGTTTGCAGAGTGTTCAAAAGGCCAAACAAACCGGCCAAGGACCAGAAAGTCTTTGTTAGACTTCTGTCCACCAAACAAGCAAGTCCGGCTCTCGCCAGACAAAATAAAAATACATCAATTAAGGAAAAAGAGCATTAGCTTGAAGGGCCACGACCAGGACTCAACGCACCAGCTCCGTCAGTCCTGTCGTCATTCCCTGAATCTTCGTCTTCATCTCCATCATCATCATCGTCATCGCCTTCAGACTCTTCGGGGGAGAGACCCAACGCTTGGTGTATTCTTCGAACAGCGCTCTTTGTCGTCTGCAGCATCTCCTCGACATCAACCTGCCCAGCCTGGATCAGCACGAGCAATGTACGCTTGGCCTCAAGGCCCGCAAGCTTGGCCTTGATTTCCGACTGGTCACGCAAGTTTGCCAAGTCCTTGGTCAATGCGGTCTGAGCACCCATTAACTGGGCGACCTAGTCCTTGGCAGCTTGGAGATCAGAACGGGCTTTGGTTGATTGTTCATTTGCCCTCTGCAGATTCATCTCAAGAGATGCACGGTTGTCATTAGCACTGTTCAAGCAATTGCGGCACTCTTCAAGCAGTCTCTCCAAGCCCTGGACAGAGCGTGCGAACCCCTCTTTCTCCTCGGAAAGAAGGTCCTTTTCCCTGGTGAGAGAATTGATTTGCTCAAGGCGATCATTGTTAACATCAGTTAACCGATTAACTTCTCCATCAAGGAAACCACACTGCTCAACCAGAGCTTTATTGTCCTTCAGAGCTTCCAGCAGTTCTTTCTTTACCTCTACCACCTGATCGACATTATTAATCCTGGAACGAAACATAAGCTCGGTAGCCAGCATGCTTGACTACAAAAGAAGAAATGAATGAAACAAGCTAAGGTTAAGGGTCCGAGGCTAAAGTTACTTCCAACATAAGAACGGAAAATACTTACTCGGGCAAAATCAGCAGCAATCTGAAAGGCCAATTCCTCATCGCACAGTTCCCTCAGTACCCACTCTTCACGGGGACCGATGAGTGAGGAGACCACCTTAGCCAAGCCGCTTGGCTCAGTTATGAAGTTGACATCGGGGGCAAGTTTCAAAGTGTGCTTCCTCTCACAGTACTTGGGTTCCCAAGCCTGATCGGAAGGATAATTCGGCCCGAACTTGTAACGGATGCCCCTTATATCCTTCAACTCTGTCTGCCCGCCGACGACTGATCGCCAGACAAACCTCGACGATGAGAGGTTAGAATTATTTTCAATCTCAGGATTAATTGTCTCACATTCACGAAGGCCAACTGGAGCCGCCCCCTCAGTAGCCACGTTCTCCAGGTCTTCGAAACGAAAAACACGAGGACCCCGGCTACTCTCTTGGGGGAACTTCTTCCCTGGCTTCTTCCTTCACTTCTTCTTCATCCACCTTCTTCTTTCCCTTGTCCACACGAGAAGGACCTGCCTCCTCCCTGTCACCAACTCGGGGACTCCTCTGCGAAGTACGGACGGCCTCCTCCTCGGCCCTTCTTCTATCACTACGAAGATGAGGTCTCCGCCCAAGAGGAGCATCCACTTCGACTTCAGTGTCCGAAAGGTAGATTACCTCCTTGGCTAGATCCCCTCCCCGCGCGGACTCGGGGACTTCAGCAGCTACCTCGGCATTCACTTCTACAGGCTCAGGGACGCTGGCCCTAGGAGGAAGATCATCACCAGCCGATGAGGGTTGCTTGGCAGTCACGGAAGTCTTACGAGCAGACTTCTTCCGTGCTCCTCCCTCTCCCTGGCTCCTTTTCTTCCTCTTCAAGGAGCCCAGTCCATCAGACAGAAGCTCTTCACCCCCCTCCCTGCTGCACAGAGCACCTACCGAAGCTAGTATAGCCTCAGCCTCAGCAGTTGGGTCAGCAACAGGCTCGGTAGGTCTGTCTTGGGGAGGCGCGGGAAAGAAATCTCCCGAAGTGCCCAAACCTGCAACAAAGATGAAACGGTCAGACATGAGGAGGGTTCAAGAAAGAAGAATTATCAGAGAGACAGAAATATCCTCACCGTGATGTTTTACAGTCAAACTCTTGAGAGAGGCAAAGTACGCCCACTCTCTTTTCTCTGGTCCGAATTTCTCCAAAATCGGCTCAACCCACGCCGTCAGTTCATTAACAGATATGAACCCGTCGTAAGGTTGCTTGGCCGCTGCACGAAGAAATCGAATGAAGATTAGAGGAAGAGGGAAGGATAATATATATATATATAAAAAAAAAAAAAAAAAAAAAAAAAAAAAAAAACTCATGGACTTACGCGTCTTGTTCCAGACTTCTAGAAGGTATGCCTTGTCGTCAAAAGTTAAGGCCGAGGAGCGCACGAACAGATACCGGTGCACCCAGCCTCGGTCACTGGTATCCTCAGAACTGCGCACCAAACCTTTGCTTCCGCGCATCCTGGCATTTACATAGCCATCTTTAAAAATCTGAATACTATACAAAGAAATAAAGTGCTTGTACTCAAAAGATTGATCGGTTTCTGTCGCAAACCAATCTAAGAGTGTAACTGTCCTATATATACTGGGGCTCAATTGCCCCGGGCAGAGAAGGTACTCCCTGCAAAGCCTCTTCAGCACAGGGTGCAAGGGCAGCCTACATCCCACTGTGAAAGGGTAGGTGCCTATAGCTGTCCACCCAGCCCTATGGGAGGTAATGTTCTCTCCTTCAGAGACCGGCAAGAGAGGAATTTCATCGCCCCAATTGCAGTCCATCCTCACATGAGGGATCACCTCCTTCGTGATCCCCGACTTAAACCTATACGCCGGCCAGTTGCGCGTATCTCCCTCCCTGTTATGAAAGGACTTAATGTTACAGTCCGACTCAAGTTCCCCCCATTTCTTGGGGATTATTTCCGCAGCAGTGGCTTGAGTGGCCCGCGGCCTAGGAGTGGCCGTCGAACTACCAGCAATATCGGAACTCTGATTTCTCCTAGATCTTGAAGACATGATTACAGGAAAAGAATGAAGTTATCAAGAAAAACTCAAGAGCTAATTCAGAGGTTTTCAAAGAACAACGCAGAGGAATTAAAAGCAAGTAAAAAGTTTCTCGTCAAGTGAATCCCTATTTATAGGAACCAAGATTCAGATCCCCAACTTCTCTCGAAGACACGTGGAGGCTATCGGATAAAATACGACCAGATCTGGCCGTCAAAGGAGGAAATAGGGTTAATCAAAACTTTATAGCGCCATCATTATTCTGAAGAGCAGCGGTCACCTCGCAATCAACAGACGACGTGCGCACGTGAGCGAGGCGGTCAAAATCATTGCTTTTACCCTTGGGATACGCAGTAGTCACTTCAGAGTAGACTGCGGTTCCACAGGCGTGCAGGTTGCAGTTACTTTTTTATACGGCGCATTTAATGCGCACGACATAAGGGCTTGTCACTAATCTGATAAGATTCATACGTCATCAAGATTACATCATATGGAGACAAAAAGTTCGCGAAAAACTCCCGCCAAAGCTCTTATCCACTCCTCGGACAGATACTCTGCCCGAATAGTGCGGGGACTATCTGTATTGGATAAAAACTGACTGGACTGTGAAGGATGACACGTGTCTTCCACGTGGCACGAACTGACGTTTCAACGGACAGACATTCACCGGACAGACACTTCCCACGGGCAAACCCAAGGAAGTTACGGAACATCTCAACAGTCAGCATAGTTTAAATGGGCAGTTATTAGCATTATCGTACGCGATCATTCATTAAATGATCGTTAAGGCAATCACTACAGCCCGGCGGTTACAACTTCGCTGAATGGGTGCCTGGCAGTTACTCATCCAGACGATTCCACGCCCAACGGCTACTATAATCCCAACGGGTGCCTTTCAAGCCTATAAATAGCGTTTATCTTAACCAATTGTAACAACTTTTACTTCTTGTCTACATTGTCAATAAAGAATACTCTCTCTCTCTGTCGTTCAGATATACTCTTTGTTCTTACTTCAATTACTATTTTAGCGATTGGATCATCTAAAGGGTGGATATCGACCAACTCTCCCCGGAGACGAAGGATACGATACGTTTGCCTCTCTCTGCTTTCGTTTATACTTTACTTTTGACGCTCTATATTGATATCGTTTGACTCACCGCGTAAATTCTTAATCTCAACTATTGATCGTGACTCCGCAAATATAAATCTAATTGTTAATTGACCTAAAATCGAATCTAGGTAAAACAATCTCATAATAAGGTGGTGAATTAGTTTTCTTTTTTGGTATAATCTTTTATTAAGGTATTAGCAATCCTATGATTGTTTAAACCACAATTGTTATTATTTATTTATCACACTCCACGTGGATTAACAATCTCGAAAAGAATAACAAAACGACCCATTTGACCTTCTCTAGTGTTTTTATTTTAACAGCCTTTTAAGAAAGCTAATGCTGAAATTAAAAATAAGAGTTTATCCCATTTAATCTTATTTACACCAAATACATATTTTTATATTGCGTCATATACATTTAATATTTAGTAAAATGAACAAACTAATTACCACTAAAGTATATCCAGTGCATATGTTGCCATTATAACCTTAGTATTATAATCATGTCACAATTATCTCGGATATTCGCGAACCGAACAAGTGGTTTATCACTTGTAGGTAAGATACTTGAACTTCATATATATTCTACACAGAGTAATGGGTTAGCAGAACAGACTACTGTCTTTTGGTAGTATAGCAGTGCTTATATATTCAACCTATGCACAATCTAGCTGTTGTTGATCCTCCAAGTACTACACTTAATCAGATCGAAATAGTAATCTCTAACTTTTTCTGGGGAGTGGGGAGTATCTAATGGAAAGCACAAATACCACTGAATTTCTTGGAGATCTTTGTGTTATGCTAAGGACGAATGGGGTGCAGGATTCAGGTCAGTCTAGGATATATGTTTAAGCCTCTCAATAAAAAGTTGGTGAAGGTTTAGAACTCAACCGTCTCTTTGGAAAGCTTTCTTGGAAGCGAAATATAATAAAAGAGCACATCCAGTGGCTAAAGTCTGGGTTTATGGTCTATCACATATTTGGAGAAGACTAATGTTAGTCAAGCCTAAGGTGGAACAATTCATTTTGTGGAAAACTCGGACTGGTGATGTCTCATTTTAGTGGGATAATTGGTCAGGACTCGGGGCACTTGCAAAGTTGATGATGCAAGGCCCTAAACTTGGAAAGATGAAACTAAATGAGTACATAAAAAATGGAAGATAGCATCTAGAGGAAGTACGAGGGAAGCTACCTTTTCATGTCATTGACAAGATCAGGCATATGGATTTTCGAGAAGGGGAATCGATCGATAGGGCCATATGGAAATCAACTAATGATGTTACTTTCTCATGCAAATCAGCTTTCAAATCTATGAGAACAACCAGAAATAGGATAATGACTGCCCAAATGATTTGGCACAAGAAACTTCCTTTCAAGGTTTCTTTCTTTATGATGAGAATGATGCATCATAAACTTCCCACTGATAATGTGATTAATTGTTTGGGCTTTGTGGACCTTCCACTTGTGTCTGTTGTAAAAAGCCGCAGGAAGAATCACTTGATCATATTTTCAATCAAGTTGCACAACTAGGAGGCTATGTCAATATGCTAAATGGTTCCTTCTCACCATCCTGGGAGCTGCATGATGACATAATGAGGATGATAAAGATTATTCAAGAACAAAACATTGAGATTCAACATGTGTTCAGAGAGGGTAATATTGTGGCCGATGCATTAGCAAAGTATGGTGCAGGTATGAAGGACTGATTGACTCCTGACATCTTTTTCAATGTAAATGATTTGCCTATGCAAGCTAAAGGTGCATTCAGGATGGATAGAACATGACTTCCATCTTTTAGATTTAGAAGAATAAAAATATAGCTCCTTGTTGGTTATGTTTGTTTCATATATGTTGTAGGTAGGTTTTTGGGGACTTTCACAGATTACAATGTAAAGGAGGAGTCCTCCTCATCTTTCTATATAGGTTTTGATCGTAGATCTATAGGATTAAACATGATCACACTTCACTATGTAATGGAGGCTAAGGTTTATATCCTGCTCTATGTTTTATTCTTTTGTAATTTATATGTCCAGTAGCGGTAGCGGTCAATAGCTAACCCCACACTACAATGGTGGCTTTTCTTTTGATATATATATATATATATATCAAGTGGAAATGTGACAATTCCACACTATTTCCAAAGTAGCGAAATCAGTGATTGCTGAAATGGTGAATTATTGGAGATCAGGATGTTACTTAGAGTATTAGGAGTTAGTCTGCCATTGTATAGAAGGCAAAGTAGTTAGGATTAATTATGGTGACAGTTATGTAACTAATTAGCTGATTAGTTAATAGTTAGTTAGATTAGTTAGTTAGTTGAAAGTTAGTTGTAGGTTATAAATATCAGTGTAAATGGATAAGGAATTCAGTTTGCATAATAGTTTCTCTCTCTAGTCTTTCTCTCTCTATAACTTCCTCTCTCTCTCTCTCAGCTTCCAAGCTAAGCTAAGATCCTCCATATCCAGAAATTAACATGGTATCAGAGCCAATGGCTCCTTGAATGAGGAATTGAGCTAGCATAAAGAAGAAGCAATCCAGGAAGAAGAGGAATTCATCAATGGCGAGTGAAGAAACTGGAAATGGGACTGGAACCATTGCACACAGTGGAAATGAGGTATTCGATCACAATCATACACTATATCTACAGCCTTCTGATACATCAGGTACTGTTTTAATTCCAATTCAACTCACTGGATCCGAAAATTACTCTGTTTGGAGCAGAGCTATGAGAATTGCAATTTTAGGGAGAAATAAGCTAGGGTTAATAGAAGGAACCTGTAGGAGAGAAGATTTTGGTCCAAATCATGTAAATTTGTGGGATAGATGCAATGCTATTGTATTATCATGGATTATGAACTGTGTATCCAAAGAATTGTTCAGTGGAATAGTCTATGCCACAAATGCAAGTGTAGTTTGGCATGACCTGAAGGAACGGTTTGATCAGATTGATGGATCTAGGGTTTTCTTCTTGCACAAAGAGATAGCAAGCATGAATCAGGGGACTCAGTCAATAGCAACATACTACTCCAAACTAAGAATTTTTTGGGATGAATTTGAGTGCTTAGTACCTCCTCCAAGCTGTGATTGCACAAAGTCAAGGGACTTTGTTGCACATCTGCAAATGCTGAAGTTGATGCAGTTTTTGATGGGATTAAATGAAACATATGAGCAAGCACGAAGTCAGATTCTGATGACTAGACCATTGCCTTCAGTGAACAAGGCTTATTCTATGATGATTGAAAGAGAAAGTCAAAGGACAATATCCAGTGGACCAAATGAAGGAAATGAAATGACTGCATTAATGAGCAACAGGGGAGGAAACTATCAGAACAAGCAGAATTCAGGGAGACAAAGCAATCAAGGATACCAGAAGCAAGGATATCAAGGAAATCAAAGGCAAAAGAGAAACTACAACCTGTATTGTGATTACTGCAGAATCAGAGGCCACACAAGAGAAGAATGCTACAAAGCTCCAAGAACTCAGAATCAGTCAGACTCAATATATAAGAAGAAGGCAGGAATGAATGAGGCACACAATGCCTTGATAGAAGATGTAACTGAGAAGAAACCTGAAGTTGGAAGCAGCAGCTACTCTGAGGATGCCACACAAGGAAAGGGTGTACAACCACAATTAACTCAGGCTCAGTATGAACAAATTGTCAGAATGCTGAACAAAGAACATTTCATTGAATCAGCCAACATGACAGGTAATATCTATTCATTTGTAGCAGATGAAGTGAATAGAGAATGGATTGTGGATACTGGTGCTAGTAATCACATGGTGTCTGACAAGAAAATGTTGAGAAATATGATAGAAACAAAAGGATCAAAAGGAAAAAAGGTTCATCTACCTAATGGACAGATAACCAGTGTGACTCATGTAGGGACCTATGATCTTGGACAGGGAGAAAGAATGAACAATGTGTTGTATGTCCCAGATTTCAGATACAATCTCTTGTCAGTGTCAAAAGCAACAAGAGATATGAATTGCTCAGTCATATTTTACCCTGACTTTTGTGTCTTCCAGGACCTCTCAAATGGGAAGGTGAAGAGGATTGGTAGAGAGCATCATGGACTCTATCTGTTGACATCTCCTGCTAGAAAAGGGAAACTCAGAGCACAGGAGGATAACAGAATAACAGGATTGCATGCAGGAAAAGAGACAATTGATGTGAAGCTGTGGCATAGAAGGTTTGGACATGCTTCCATTAGAAGTGTACAAAGTCTATTAGGTATAAAGACTAGTGCTAGCAAGGGACTGGATGACTGTGATATATGTCCTCTTGCTAAGCAAATAAGACTGCCATTTGGCAATAGTGGAAAGAAATCTACTGAAATTTTTGACTTGATGCATCTTGATGTCTGGGGACCATATAAAGTCCCTACTTATGATGGGAACAGATTTTTCTTGACTATGGTAGATGATTACTCTCGTATGACTTGGGTGTTCTTGCTTAAGCTCAAAAGTGATGTGATTGTTGTTTTAAGAAATTTTCTTAAGCTGTTAGAAACACAGTTCAACAAAAGGCTCAAAGTTGCAAGGTCTGACAATGGTAGTGAATTCATCAACACAGAATGTAATAATCTCTTCACATCACATGGAATAGTTCATCAAAGAACCTGTGTATACACACCACAACAAAATGGTGTGGCTGAACGAAAACACAGACATATCCTAGAAACTGCTAGAGCTATAAGATTTCAGGCATCCATACCCCTTAGATTTTGGGGACATTGTATTCTTGGTGCTGTATATCTCATAAACAGGTTGCCCTCTACTGTGTTGCAAGGAAGATCACCCCATGAGTTGTTTCATAGAACAAAAGGAAGCCTGAGTCATCTTAGGGTGATAGGCTGCCTATGTTATGCCAAGAAGATACCAGTTACTGATAAGTTTGATGCAAGAGCTATTGAAGCTGTGCATATGGGATACTCTACTGTCAGTAAGGGATACATCTTGTATGACCTGAAGAACAGATCATTCTTCACTTCCAGAGATGTTGCATTCAGGGAAACTACTTTCCCTTTTAGCAACCATTCAGTCAACTTGACACCTGAACCAGCAGGCTTTGTCCCAGCTCAAACTATGCATGATGAACCTTCTGTATATGATCCTATTACACATATCCCCCCCACTGAGGACTGTGGTGACCATATTCCATCAATGATGCCTGTTAGTGATGATTTAGGAGAAGAAGAACAGGATATGCTCCATGACTTGATGAACTTGGAGGAACCTGCCATACAGATGCCACCTCCTCCCACTTCACAAGAGCCCTTGAAGAGGTCTCTCAGAGAGAAGAAGACTCCTGCCTGGCTAGATGATTTTGTTACAGCTTCAGTCACTTCAGACAAATGCTGTTATCCTATCTCAGCATACATGTCCTATAGCTCCATTAAACCTGCTCACAGGACTTATTTGAAGGCATTGTCAGCATTGGTTGAACCAAAGAACTTTAAAGAAGCTGCTTCTGATCCCAAGTGGGTCCATGCTATGCAAGAGGAGATCAAGGCACTAGAAGAGAACAAGACCTGGGAACTAGTCACACTGCCTGCACACAAAAGGCCCATTGGATGTAAATGGGTGTATAAAATCAAGCTCAAGGCTGATGGATCAGTTGAAAGATACAAGGCTAGGCTAGTTGCTAAGGGTTACAATCAGAGAGAGGGCTTTGACTACCATGAAACTTTTTCCCCAGTTGTCAAGATTGTTACTGTCAGAGCTGTTTTATCTCTTGCAGCAGCTTCACATTGGCACATTCATCAAATGGATGTGTCCAATGCATTCTTACAGGGGGATCTCTATGATGAGGTCTACATGACTCTGCCAGAGGGATTTACTAGCCAGGGGGAGAAAGCAGGACTGGTTTGCAGGCTAGTTAAATCTCTATATGGTCTGAAGCAGGCCAGTCGACAATGGAATGTGAAACTTACTCAGGCTCTTGTGAGAGCAGGATTTAGGCAAAGCAGCCTTGATCATTCATTATTCATAAGGAGATATGAAGGCAAGATAGTAATCATATTAGTCTATGTAGATGATATGCTTATAACAGGAAATGACCTTGAGCTGATCAACAAGACAAAAGGAGAATTACATGCAGCTTTCAAGATAAAGGATCTGGGAAATCTCAAATATTTTTTAGGGATTGAATTTAGCAGGTCCAAAGATGGGATTCTTATGAACCAGAGGAAATATGCCCTGGAGCTCATAGGTGATGTAGGGATAGGTGGTGGAAAGATATCATGCACTCCACTGGATGTGAATATGAAGTTGACATCTAAAGAACTAGACAAAGTAAGTGGTGAAAAGGGAGATGAAGACTTAGAAGACAGGGGGAGCTATCAAAGATTGATTGGAAGGCTTTTATATCTAACATTGACTAGGCCAGACATCTGCTTTTCTGTGCAGACCCTGAGTCAGTTTATACAGGAACCTAAGAAGTCACACATGGAGGCAGCTATTAGGATAGTAAGATACATCAAGAAGGAACCTGGTTTGGGGGTACTGTTAAGCAGTAGGAAGTCAAATAAGCTCCATGCATTCTGTGATGCAGATTGGGCTTCATGCCCAAACACAAGGAGGTCAGTAACAGGCTTCTTGATAAAACATGGAGATACCTTGATATCATGGAAGTCAAAGAAGCAATCAACAGTGTCAAGAAGCTCAGCAGAGGCTGAGTATAGGAGTATGGCTGGTACAGTTTCAGAAGTAGTATGGATAGCAGGTCTATTCAGAGAGCTGGGAGAGCACTTAGAACTTCCAGTTGAACTGTTTTGTGATAGCAAAGCAGCTCTACAGATAGCTGCAAATCCTGTCTATCATGAAAGGACAAAGCATATTGAAATACACTGCCATTTCATCAGAGAAAGGATTCAGATGGGGTTAATCAGAACACACTTCCTGGGAACCAAGGATCAGATAGCAGACATCATGACAAAGGCTCTTGGGAGATATCAGCATGAATTCTTACAGTCCAAGCTGGGGATGTTCAATATTTTCACACCTACCAGCTTGAGGGGGAGTATTGGAGATCAGGATGTTACTTAGAGTAGTAGGAGTTAGTCTGCCATTGTATAGAAGGCAAAGTAGTT
The DNA here is from genome assembly GCA_029990175.1 of Petunia secreta. NCBI lineage: Eukaryota > Viridiplantae > Streptophyta > Magnoliopsida > Solanales > Solanaceae > Petunia > Petunia secreta. The sequence goes on from JARKIP010000003.1 coordinate 26,879,848, forward strand.
AGGATTAATTATGGTGACAGTTATGTAACTAATTAGCTGATTAGTTAATAGTTAGTTAGATTAGTTAGTTAGTTGAAAGTTAGTTGTAGGTTATAAATATCAGTGTAAATGGATAAGGAATTCAGTTTGCATAACAGTTTCTCTCTCTAGTCTTTCTCTCTCTATAACTTCCTCTCTCTCTCAGCTTCCAAGCTAAGCTAAGATCCTCCATATCCAGAAATTAACATGAATAGGTGAATATCTGATTTCCATCACCACTAGATAGCATTAACTTTTGTAAAACTAATGTTGCATTGAAGGAAGTAATAACATTTATACAAGAGGCAGCAACCCTTTAATGTATCTTTCAAGAGTACCTCATTTTCTGAATTTATGTAGAATCTCAGCCATGTCTTTACAACTGACGTTTACACAGTAATTCATACAGGCAAAAGACAAACAAAAGTTATCATTGCAGTAACATGAAACAAAAAAAAAAAAAAAAAAAAAAAAAAGAACAAGGAAAAGAAAAAGAAAAAGAAAAAGTTAAAGGATCTCATGAATATGGTATTAGCTACGAGCTGGTAAATTCAACTTCAACTTAAGCACCTGACGAGTGGTGGAGTCCAGATACTAGCACACTACAGGGGATCCACTTATAGAGGAAAAGAGAGTAAAGGAAAGTCTTGCTTTCAAGGAGAGGCTAAACCTTTTTCCAAAAGATATTACTCCCTCCGTCCTAAAATAAGTGTCTGGGTTTGACTGGGCACAAAATTTAAAAAAATGAGGAAGACTTTTCAATCCTGTGGTTTAAAATGAAAGTTGTGTGTAATGTGGCCCAGTGTCTTTAAATCCTGTGGTACAAAACAAATCTTAGATTTAAAGAGTTGTCATAAAAGGAAAGAGGCACTCATTTTGGAACAAACAAAAAAGGAAAGGTAGATACTCATTTTAGGACGGAGGGAGTACTATATTCTTAATTTCTTATAATTCTAATAAAAAGTGTAAAGGAATAGTGCGTGTTTCATCATGTTCTTCACCTTTTCCCTACCCAAACCTCAAACCGCCCAAAATATTAGAGGGAACAAATTAAAACATGCTTATTCCGTAAACGAATAAGTATTTTTTCTTTTTTTCTAATTTATGTGATACACTATTTTTTCTAATCAGTCAAAAATAAATAATATAGTATTTTATTTTCCAACTATTTAATGGTATTATTCCTATTTCTTCGTCATTGAGACCTCCTCGATGTAAAAGCTATAACTTCTTATTTTGATAAATTTAGTCAAAAATTACATATAATATTGTGTACCATTTTTTACTGGTTGTATTATTGATACTTTACATAGATAATCTCTTTTTTTTAAACTCTATGTCGAGTCAAACTCCGCACTAAATTTTAAAACATGTTCATACGTACACCTTAACATTTGCGTCGCTAGTTTCTAAAATTCTTCGTGTTAAACATGTCATAATATTTACATAAATATATAAAAATTTCTATTTAAGGATATTATTGTTAACATAAAAAAATTTAATTATTATTTTCAAATCTAAATTTTTATTATTTTTTCCACGAACAAAAAAGCTCGTCACATAGCACGGAGTAATAAGTGCGCATTGTTTGGTTTTCTGGAGTCTAGACCATAATAAGAAAATTGCAAATTACTTAACCTAATCATAGCTCATCAATAGTTGTAGCTTTACATTGCACCATTTGGATGCAAAGTTACAATTCTACCAAAAGTGCTCCACTCTTACCTTTCTTCTCAATAATTCAAAGGTGCACCAAATTCCCCTGTTAGTGTAAACTGATTTGACCACTTTGGCAGGTCTCTCCATCTATAAGCAAAATTCCAAGTTGTTCTTTTCATGGAATAAGTATTCGTTGTTTTTGTTTCAATTTATAAGTAAACAACGTTAACTTACCAATTTCAGTGGAGTTTAAAGTTTTACCATCTATCTATCTATATTATATTATTCTAAAAGTGGGAATCCCTAGGTAAATGATGATTGATAGTTTTGGCCTTTTAATCATATCATCATTATATAAATTATAAATATATAATATAATAAAATAATAATACTTGATAAATTAAGCTATGGCATATTCATTATATGTATACAAGGTCCTCTTGTTGGGATTTTGCGATTCTTTCTTTCATATGTGATAGACTTAGCTGGAACGTTACAAAATACTCTTGAAAAGTCTAAGCAGATTTTAGAGAGGGGGAGTTGAATGGTTTCCAATGGTTTCTCATATATGGTTCACTTCACCGGTTATGTTACTGTAACTACCCTCTAATATCTGTTGCATTCCTGAAATTCATAGTCCAACTTGCCATGAACAGCAGAAAGAATTGTTTTACAGCTAGAGGAGGAAAGCAAGAGCTAAAAGAGGAGATTACCTTAAGAAGCTTTCAGGGGATATTCTCAAGCCTCACAGTGAATTGTTGGCATACATGATGTACGAAGATTATATTCTTCCCTTCAATACTAATGTATGAAGATGTAAATTAAGAAATCTGTTACAGATATTGTGAGGATTTGCAGAATTTGAGACACCAACATATTGGAATAAATTCTAGAGAGAGAAATTTTATCGCTCAACTCCTTTTACAATGAACTGGAGAAGTAAAACTAACTTAAGAGAAAATCCTAGCTAAGATATTTATACAAAATGTGTAACTAACTAACTACTCCTAACTAACTTAACTTAACCTCCAAGCTAACTAACTAAATGATGAGTGATGTGGCATAGTGATGCAACCCAAATTGCATCGAGACCATTCACTCGAAGTCAAGCCAAGGATATACAAGACGCTCACCTACACTTGGTTTGGAGAGGCGTGGATGATACGAGCTCGGGAAAGGACTTAAAGACAATGCATTGGAGCTCAATCCATGTGGAAACAGGGCAGGAAACAGTGCAAGAAGCAGGGGAGCAAAACAGGGCAAAAACAGGGGAAATCTGCTGAGCTTACTGCCTAAGAACGGAAACTTGTTCTTCGCGATCGCGTCATCAACCTTCGCGATCGCGTAGAGTAATTATTTTGCCTGCGCGACCGCGCCAAGCCTCGCGCTATCGCGAGCTTCAGCTTTTAAGTCCCCTGCGCGATCGCATATACTCTAGCGCGATCGCGAAGAGGACTTGAGTAGCAGCGGACCAGAATCTAGGAAATATTGTAATGGGGTGCTATAAATGCCCCCTTTCATCATTTATTGCTACTTACACTACTTTGAACACAAAACACATTGAATGAGCATAGCTCTTGACATTGTAACTCTTTTGGCTTGAAATCAATTGGATAAATCCATGTTGTTCTTCAATCCATCTTCGATCATTCTATTTGCTTGAGCCTCGTGTCTCTTGAGGATAGTTGGTTAGCGTAGGTAATTCTTTCCAATCGTTTGGGGTGTAACGGAACAAGTTCTTCGTTGCTACTCGAACTTTAGTGTGAGTCTCGTCTCGTTCCTTATCTTTTATCGCTTTCGTATTTTCGATTGCATCAGTTGGTATCAGAGCAAGGCTAGGGTTGCGTTCTTACGAGCCCTCGTCCTACTCTTCGTGCTTGTCATTCTTGTTCCGTGTTTATTTTCATGTTCTTGTTCTTGTTTTATTGAAAAAGAAGAAAAAAATTCAAAAACTATAAAACCCAAAAATTTGCTAGAAGTTGTTGTTTGTTACGATTTTGTTGGTGTTGATTATCGGGGATTGTATGTTTATGTAATCTCGACCATTAGGAATCAACAAAACACGTTTTGGAGTTGAAAATCAAAAGTTGAAAATTTTGAACCCTAGGTTGAATATTTTGCAAAATTTGCTAAAACTTGTTTGGTGTTATGATTTTGTGGTTGTTTGGTATCGGGGAATATTCACTATAGTTTTCCCGTTGTTTTGATACCATCATAACATCATTTGGAGTGTTGGAGTGAAAATCGAAATTTTGAACTTTGAAGGTTTTGAACAATTGAAGAACTTGACCAAAAATCATTGAAAACAAGTTGTTTGATGGTTGTTTTTGTGCTTAAACCATTGGAGATTGTTTACCACTGTTGAAAACACCTTTTGCAAGCTTGAGAACTGAAATAAGTTGAAATTGGGTTGTTGTGTGTGCCAAAACTGCTGTTTTCTGTCGAGTTTCTGGTTCAGCTGAACAAACCTGCGCGATCGCGCAAGGTCTCGCGCTGTCGCGCCAATTCTGAATTTTTGTTCATCGCGATCGCGCCCATCTGCACGCGATCGCGAAGGGTACTAATTTACAGAATTTCCTGAAGTTGGACAGAATGTTCACAAAGGCATCGTAACAGTTTCCAACCCCCAAAACTCCCATAGCATCATCAAATATGGTGAGTTTCTAGATCACAAACCAAAATTCATGCAATTCCGAATCCGTTTAGTGACGATTCGATCTTTGAACATTTGATCGCGTCACTTCCGGTTAGTGCTTGGAGGGTAACACTTCTACCTAAATTGTACTAATCCATTGTGCAAATAGGATCCTCGTGCCTAGAAGGAGAGTAGAATTCAAAGAAGATTCGTAGTTAATTGTTTGGTTCAAGTGCGCACCAAATAGCTTAGCGTTTATCGAGTCCCATTGAATCCACTCTTCCCGAAGAGCATTTGGTTCTTGTATTTTGGTTTGATCATCGAGGAGGTTGCACAACTACGAGGAGGCCATTGATTTCAAGTTTGTGTGAACCTAACCCCAACTTGAGTGAACCCGAGCGACAAACAAAAGTGAGGGAGTGAGTGAGAACTTTTACTCTAATCTCTTTTCTTGTTTTTGATTCTTGTAGGTACATGGCGGAGGAGAAAGCAAAGAGTACCATCGAGGTTCCAACCGACGTCTTGGCTAGCTTATTAGCCGAGGTGAAGGCCCTAAACCTTAAAATGGAGGCTCTTGAAAAGGAGAGGACCCCGAGTGTCCAAAAGGACCCCAATGAAGGCACTAGTGATGACTCCATCATGAAGCCGGATCAATATGCGGAGCTAGTTCGTCGACAACGGTTGAGGGATGAGGCTCTTGCTAGAGAGAGAATGTTGGGAAATCCCCAACCCTTGGGCAATCCCCAAGGAGATGTTCCATTCCTAAGGCCACGGAGAAACATTGCACCTCTTGAGCAAGTTGATGAAGCTCAAGAAGGGGAGGGCCTCGGACTTGATGATGATTACTTTGATGCTCCCTATCCAAATAGGAGGGCGATGAATGGAGGCCGAGGTGTAGATAGGGGTCGTGGTCGAGGTCGAGGACCACCAAGAGCTTATATGGGAAGAAACTTGGGAAGGGAATATGAAGATGTTGATGACAACTATGGGGTTCAACCGGAACCAAACCGTGGGGGTCGTGACACTAATCTCAATAGTGTCAAGATCACTATCCCACCTTTCAAAGGGACTAGTGATCCGGAAGCATTTCTTGAATGGAAGATCCAATTGGAGCGGGTCTTTGACACCAATGATATGACCGAGGAGAATAAGGCCACTTATGCTATATCTTCATTTGAGTCCTATGCCTCTACTTGGTGGGAATCCATCAAGCGATCAAGGAGGAGACTTGGGTTGCGGATGAACATCACTTGGGAAGAGTTGAAAGAAGTTATGAACAACAAGTATGTGACTCCCAAGTATCGACAAGAGCAACTCAAAAAGCTCTAGGAATTGAAGCAAGGCTACAAGTCCGTTGATGAATATTTCAACGACTTTGAGAAAAATCGGATGGCTCTTGATATGGAAACGGAGGATGAGGAACAAGCTATCATCCGTTTCAAAAGTGGCTTGAGTAGGGAGATTGCATCCCAATTGAGACTTCACATCTTCCACTCCTTACAAGATGATTGTGATGCCGCGGTTGAAGCCGAGAAATGGCTCAAAAAAGAAAAGGCTCCTCGCTATAGGAGTACTACCACTACCACTCCTTCAACTCGCACCAAAGAATGGAAGAGCCCATATGCTAGTGGAGCAAGTGGGAGTAGAGATGTAAAGAAGCCTTTTGAGAAGGCTACCCCGAAGAGCGACCACAAAGAAGTTGGAGGTACTTCTAAAACTACTTTAAATACTCCTTCTCCTTCTTCTTTCCAATGCCATAAATGCAAGGGTTATGGCCACTTTGCCAAAGAGTGCCCTACCTGGAAAACAATGATTGTGATGGATGATGGGTTGGTCTATGAGGGGGAAAGTGAGCCCGAGGGAGATGATGAGGAGGAGAGTGAGGAAGTTGAGGGTGAGGGTGAAGAGAGAGCGACGGAGGGGGATGATCCTAATATGTTCCTTGTGGTACGCCGCATTTTGGGAACCATGTTGAGTGAGGAGAGGGAAGATGAGCAAAGGGAGAACTTGTTCCATGCCCGTTGTAGAGTGAAGGGGCAAGTTTGTTCCATGATCATTGACTCGGGTAGTTGTGTAAATGTGGTGAGCCAATCCTTGGTCTCACAATTGAAGTTGACTACCATTAAACACCCGAGCCCCTACCGTTTGCAATGGCTAAGTGAGTGTGGAGAATTGAGGGTAGTGAAGCAAGTCTTGATTAGATTCAAGATTGGAAACTATCAAGATGAACACATGTTTGACGTGGTGCCAATGCAAGCTTGCCATCTTTTGTTTGGAAGGCCTTGGCAATATGACAAACAAGTGGTTCATGATGGCCGGGCCAACACTTACACGGTGAAACATGAGGGAAAAAGGTTTGTGCTTACACCTTTGACCCCGAAACAAGTAAGTGAAGACTATCGGCGCATGAAAGAGTTGAGGGAAGCGGCTAAGGCCAAGTCCCCGGTTGTGGCCAAACCTTTGGCTGAGACTCCACCATCTTCCACCGGTCGCATGTGTGCCATGATGCAACTGGGTGAGATTTTGAAAGGTAATGATGGCACCAAGATGCTCATATGCCTAGTGCACAAAGGTATGGTTTTAAATTCCGAAAGTGATTATTTACCTAACCCTGCCTAGTGCCATTGACAATGTTTTGAAGGTCTATGAGGACATGTTTCCGGAAGAGATGCCGGATGGATTACCTCCCTTGAGAGGTATTGAACATCAAATTGATTTTGTCCTGGGATCTCAAATCCCCAACAAGCCGGCATATAGAAGCAATCCCGAGGACACAAGGGAGTTGCAAAAACAAATTGATGAATTGCTTACAAAGGGCTTGGTGAGGGAAAGCTTGAGTCCTTGTGCCGTGCCCGTGATCCTCGTTCCAAAGAAGGATGGCACTTGGAGGATGTGTGTGGATTGTCGAGCGGTCAACAAGATCACGGTAAAGTATCGACATCCCATACCTTGTTTGGATGATATGTTGGATGAGCTTAGTGGTTCTAGTGTCTTTTCTAAAATAGACCTTAGGTCCGGCTACCATCAAATCCGGATGAAACCCAGGGATGAATGGAAAACCGCATTCAAGAACAAGTTTGGTCTATATGAATGGTTGGTGATGCCCTTCGGCCTCTCCAACACACCTAGCACTTTCATGAGATTAATGAACCACGTGCTTAAGCCATTCATCAACAAATTCGTTGTCGTCTACTTTGATGACATATTGATTTATAGCAAGTCAATAGACGACCATGTGGGCCACTTGAGTCAAGTGCTTGAAGTGCTACAAGCCGAAAAGCTCTATGCCAACTTTAAGAAGTGTGCCTTTTGTGTTGAAAAGGTCGTCTTTTTGGGCTTTGTTGTTAGTGTCAATGGTGTGGAAGTTGATGAGTCCAAAGTTGAAGCCATTAGAGATTGGCCTACTCGTACCATCGTTTCTCACGTGAGGAGTTTCCATGGCCTTGCTAGTTTCTATCGGCGCTTTGTTAGAGACTTTAGCACCATTGCCGCACCACTCACCGAGTTGGTGAAGAAAGATAAACCCTTTGTGTGGGGAGAGCCTCAAGAGAGAGCTTTCCAAGAATTGAAAAGTAGGTTGAGTACCGCCCCCTTGCTACAATTGCCCGACTTCGGGAAGGCTTTTGAGGTTGAATGTGATGCCTCGGGGTGGGAATTGGGGGTGTTCTCATGCAAGAAGGGAAGCCCGTTGCCTACTTTAGTGAGAAGTTGAAGGGCGCAACCTTGAATTACTCCACGTATGACAAGGAGTTGTATGCCCTAGTGAGAGCTTTAGCCTATTGGCAACACTATTTATGGCCTCGGGAATTTGTGATCAAGAGTGACCATGAGTCACTCAAGCATCTAAGAGGTCAAGAAAAGTTGAACAAGCGACATGCCAAGTGGGTGGAGTTCATTGAGTCCTTCCCTTATGTAATTCATTACAAAAAGGGTAAGGACAATATTGTGGCCGATGCGCTTTCAAGGAAGTTCGCTCTTGCCACCACTCTCGCTTCTAGACTTGTGGTTTTTGAGAGTATCAAGTCATTGTATGCTCATGACCCAAAGCTCAAGAGCATTCATGATGCTCTAGTGAGTGGGGAAAGCGTGGAAAAATACCAATGGGTAGATGGCTACATTTTCAAGCATGGGCGAGTGTGTGTCCCCGAGTCCTCTTGGAGAGATGTGCTAGTTCAAGAAGCACATTGCGGAGGCTTGATGGGTCACTTTGGGGTGGACAAGACCATGGCCATACTTAAAGAGCAATTCCATTGGCCAAAAATGAGGCCTCTTGTGGAGCGATTTTGCAATGCTTGCTTGGATTGCAAAAGGGCCAAGTCTAGGTCCAACAACCAAGGGCTATACACTCCTTTGCCCATTCCTACTAGTCCGTGGGTTGATCTTTCTATGGATTTTGTTATGGCTTTACCCCGGACTAGAGGAGGACACGATAGCATTTTTGTTGTCGTTGACCGTTTCTCCAAAATGGCTCACTTCATTCCTTGCAAAAAGACTAATGATGCCCAACATGTAGCTTCCTTGTTTATTGATAATGTCTTGAAATTGCATGGGGTGCCTCGCACCATTGTTAGTGATAGGGACTCCAAGTTCCTTAGCCATTTTTGGAAGTGTTTGTGGGGTGCTCTTGGCACCAAGTTGCTCTTCTCCACGTCCAACCACCCTCAAATCGATGGGCAAACCGAGGTGGTGAACCGGACTTTGGGAGCTCTACTTCGAGCTATGACCAAAGGAAAGGCCGGGACTTGGATTGATAAGCTACCACTCATGGAGTTTGGATATAACCGCACTTTACATCGCATGATTGGCATGACTCCATTTGAGTGTGTTTATGGTTTTAACCCATTGATTCCTCTTGATCTTACCCCTTTGCCAAGGGATGTGGTTGTTGATTTTGAAGGAAAAGCTCGGGCCAAGGCATTGCTTGAACTTCATGCCAAGGTGCGGAAGACTTTGGAGGAGGCCTATGAGAAGATAGCAACCAAGAAAAACAAAGGAAAAAAGAAGGTGGACTTCAAGAAGGGAGATTGGGTGTGGGTGCACTTCCGCAAGGAACGATTTCCCAACCAAAGGAAGGGGAAGTTGGCACCAAGGGGCGATGGACCATTCCAAGTGTTGTCCAAGATCAACAACAATGCATACGTGATAGATTTGCCCGGTGAGTATAATGTGTCGACTACTTTCAATGTTAGTGACTTGACTTCTTTTGATGTAGGTGATGATACCTTGGAGGAGGACGCCTCAATTTCGAGGACGAAATCTTCTCAAGAAGGGGAGGATGATGCAACCCAAATTGCATCGAGACCATTCACTCGAAGTCAAGCCAAGGATATACAAGACGCTCACCTACACTTGGTTTGGAGAGGCGTGGATGATACGAGCTAGGGAAAGGACTTAAAGACAATGCATTGGAGCTCAATCTATGTGGAAACAGGGCAGGAAACAGTGCAAGAAGCAGGGGAGCAAAACAGGGCAAAAACAGGGGAAATCTGCTGAGCTTACTGCCTAAGAACGGAAACTTGTTCTTCGCGATCGCGTCATCAACCTTCGCGATCGCGTAGAGTAATTATTTTGCCTGCGCGACCGCGCCAAGCCTCGCGCTATCGCGAGCTTCAGCTTTTAAGTCCCTTGCGCGATCGCATATACTCTAGCGCGATCGCGAAGAGGACTTGAGTAGCAGCGGACCAGAATCTAGGAAATATTGTAATGGGGTGCTATAAATGCCCCCCTTTCATCATTTATTGCTACTTACACTACTTTGAACACAAAACACATTGAATGAGCATAGCTCTTGACATTGTAACTCTTTTGGCTTGAAATCAATTGGATGAATCCAAGTTGTTCTTCAATCCATCTTCGATCATTCTATTTGCTTGAGCCTCGTGTCTCTTGAGGATAGTTGCTTAGCGTAGGTGATTCTTTCCAATCGTTTGGGGTGTAACGGAACAAGTTCTTTGTTGCTACTCGAACTTTAGTGTGAGTCTCGTCTCGTTCCTTATCTTTTATCGCTTTCGTATTTTCGATTGCATCACATAGCCATCAATAATTGCCACATAAGCAGTTGTGCCACTCAAGCCGTCCTATCAACTAACTAACTAACACTGCTTGAGCTGCTCTCCTCAACACCCCTCCCCTCAAGCTAGAAGGTATGAAGATGTTCTTCATCCCTAGCTTGGACATCAAATGATAGTGCTGTAACCTGTGTAGTCCTTTAGTCAGAATGTCTGCTGGTTGTTCCTTAATGTTTAGATGTATAGTACTGATTAAACCAAGTTGAAGTTTCTCCCTAATGAAATGACAATCAATGTCAATGTGCTTAGTCTTCTCATGGAACACAGGGTTAGCTACAATCTGAATGGCTGATTTACTGTCACAGTATAGGGGCACATGCAGGATAACCCTCTCTCCCAGCTTATTAAACAATCCAGCAAGCCATACAATTTCTGCAACAGTAGATACTAGACTCCTGTACTCAACTTCTGTTGAACTTCTAGAGACAGTATTCTTCTTCTTGGACCTCCAAGAGATAAGAGAATCACCATACTTAACTAAATAACCAGTGATAGACCTCCTGGTGTTTGGGCAAGATGCCCAATCTGCAACATTAAGCTCTTAGCTTGCCATCTGTGCTTGCTCTCATCATAATTCCCAACCCTAGTGCTTGTTTCAAGTATCTCACCACTCTTAAGGCAGCATCCATGTGGGATTGCTTAGGTGTATGCATGAACTGACTCAGGCATCATTGAACTGAGAAGGATATGTCTGGCCTGGTAATTGTCAAGTACATCAATTTTCCCACCAGCTTCTAATAGCCACTTGGATCCACAAGGATCTTGTCCCCTTTAATTCCCAAGTGAGCATACTTTCTCAGTGGTCAACTTCTGATTTGGCTCTATAGGAAAAGATGTTGTCTTACCAGCTGATAAACCAACTTCTGAGATAAGTTCCGGTGTATACTTTCTCTGGTGCATAAGAATACCATCTGCACTTCTTGCAAATTCAATTCCAAGGAAATATCTAAGTGGACCAAGATCTTTGATCTTGAAATGTGTATGCAGAATAGTCTTGGCCTCCTGAATTAGACTCCCATCACTTCCAGTAATCAGTAAATCATCAACATAGACAAGAATTATAACAATGTGTTCCCCAGACCTCTTTGTGAATAAAGAGTAATCCAAGTGACTTTGCCTGAACCCTGAAACTATCAGTGCTGAAGTTAAGTTGATGTTCCACTGTCTGAATGCCTGTTTTAAGCCATAAAGTGACTTAATTAGTCTGCAGACTTGTGTCCTTCCCCCTCTGCAATTAAAACCCTGAGGTAGCTCCATATACACCTTCTCATGTAAATCTCCTTGTAGGAATGCATTGAAAACATCCATATGATGAATGCCCCAATTTTTAGCTGCACCTATTGATAAAACAGACCTCACAGTTGCCATTTTAACTACTGGAGAGAAAGTCTCTTAATAATCAAGTCCTTCCTTTTGATTGTAGCCTTTGGCTACAAGTCTTGCCTTGAATCTTTCTACTTCTCCATTTGCTTTCTATTTTATCTTATACACCCATTTGCAGCCTATGGCCTTCTTCCCTTTAGGCAAAGAAACCACTTGCCATGTAGCATTCTCCTCTAGTGTCTTGATTTCTGCTTGCATTGCTTCTGTCCACCTACTGTCCTGAGCTGCTTCCTTGTAGCTTCTTGGTTCTGTTTCTTCTGAGAAATGAGCTATGTAACTCTGATATGCAGCAGACAAACCAATGTAATCTATCACATCAACAATGGAGAACATGCAAGAGTTTGACTTCTTTATAGACATCACATAGTCTTTCAGCCAAATAGGTGGCTTCTGAGTTCTACTAGGCCTCCCATGCTCTGCTGGAGGATGGTTAATGACCTGGTCTTCAGTAGTGTCCTCTGGTTCTGCTTCTGGATGTGCATTACCCCCTCCTTGTATGCCAGTGGAAGTCACATCAACTGCAGGTGCAGTGTGAGATAGTAGGATATCATCACCAACTGGCAGTGTTGTATGAAATATCTGGAGCATCTTCTTGCTGGAACTGATCCATGTGTTCTGAGATAAGATCTTCAAGTCTGTCCTTTTGCTTGAAGGGAAAAATTGTCTCATGAAACACTACATCTCTGGTCACTATTATTCTCCTGCTATCTAAGTCAAAAATTTTGTATCCTTTCTGGTGTGTCCCATATCTTAAGAATACTGCTCTAATTGCCCTGGAAGCAAACTTGTCAGTCTTAACCAGGTTGGTGCCATAGCATAGATACCCTATGGTTCTCAAATGGTCCAACTGAGCTGCTTGGCCATGCATTATTTCATAAGGGGCTTTGTTTCCCAATACAATAGAAGGGACTCTATTTATGATATAGACTGCTGCTTCCACACAATCACCCCAGAAATAAGCTGGCAATGATCCTTGAAACCTGATTGCTCTTGCAGTTTCCAATATATGTCTATGCCTTCTCTCTACCACCCCATTCTGTTGGGTGTGTAAGGGCATGAGCTCTGGTGAATAATGCCATACTGACTAAAAAGTTCCTTGCAATTTTTATTAAAAAACTCTGATCCATTGTCCGTTCTTATAACCTTCATAGGTTTCCCATATTGTGTTTGTGCCATTCTGATGAAATCTTTAAGAATAACAATCACATCAGATTTCAGTTTCATTAGAAATAACCAAGTCCACCTAGAGTAGTCATCAACCAAGGTAAGATAGTATCTCATTCCTTTATGTGTTGCCACTTTATAAGGTCCCCAGACATCCATATGAACTAACTGTAACAAAGTAGTAGATCTACTAGTACTATGCGTAAATGGAAATCTACACTGTCTAGCCAGTGGACATACATGACAATGTTCAATAGTGAACTTTCCTCCTTTATTCTTGAATTGGTCAAGTCTTCTTAGTACTCCCATAGGTACATAACCCATTCTTTGATGCCAAGTTTCTGCACTCACTTCATGCTGGACAGCTGCACAAGATCTGATTGTACTCCTATATCTAACAGTCTGATCATCCCTGTGCACTTCTACTAGGTACAGACCACCAAGCTCCTTACCAATCTGCCTCACTTTCCCAGTAAAGAGGTCCTGAAACACACACTTTTTGGGGTAAAATATGACATAACAATTCAGATCCTTTGTCATTTTAGAGACTGACAAGAGGTTAAATTTGAAAGTTGGTACACACAAGACATCCTATAGTACATCACCTCCTGTCAAGTTAGAACTTCCAATATGAGTAACTTGTGCTGAATCACCTGTAGGTAGTTGAACTCTGCCTGCATTTTCTATCATAATGTTGTTCAACAATGATGCAGTTCCAGTCATATGATTAGTTGCCCCTGTATCAACTATCCATCTCACTCTATTGTTTGTGTTAGTACAAAGGTTACCTGCCATATGAGCCTGTGCAATAACAGTTCCTGTAATAGTAGAGTTGTTCAGCATAGCCATGATCTGATCATACTGACTCTGAGTCAAGACTGGAGACTAGTGCTGCAGTGTTGCTGGTTCCTCTGACTGCTGGTTGGTTATCTCTTGATTAAGCACTGCATTTGCCCTGTTCTAGGATCTGTAACTCTGTGAATTACCTTGATGACTGTTCTGATAATGTCCTCGCTGCATTTTCAGCTGGTGACAATCTCTCTTGATGTGCCCAGTCTTACCACAATGATCACATTTTCTCAACTTGAAACACGCCTCTATGGTGTGTCCCTTTCTATCACAGTATTCACAATACTTATAGGCATTTCTCTTCTGCTTGTATGTGGTATTTCTTGATGTATTCTAAGTGTACAAGGCTGTGGGATCCATCCTATTATCTCCAACATAAGAACTCCCACCACTGATCTGTTTCCGATCCTCATCCTGAACTAGTATAGCATAGGCATGATTGATACTTGGCATTGGAGTCATCAACAGAAGCTGGCTTCTTGCTTGATTATATCCATCATTCAGTCCCATCAAGAACTGCAACAGCTTCTGTTTCTCTAAGTGTTCTTAGAAGTCTTTAGAGGTTTCACAATTACAAGATGGTGGAGGGACAATGGAGTCATACTTATCCCACAAATCTGTCAAGCTTGAGTCATATACAGCTAATGGTGGCAAATGAGCGAGTTGGGTCGAATTTGGGCAGGTTGAAAATGGGTTGAACAAAAATAGGTCAAAATCCAACCCGCCCATATTTTATGTGGGTAAAAAATGGGTTGGGTACTTAATGGGTAGGTTGAAAATGGGTAAACCCATATTAGACCCATATATTGATGTAAACTTTTTTACATACATCTATCAATTGGGACTCACAGTAAGAGCACTGTAATATTGAAATACTATCAAATGATACTTAAAACGTGATTAAAGAAGTGATGTTCATTGTTTGTTGTCTTTATTACTCCAGTAATAACTCCCCAAATATGAGAAGGAAAACTTGAACACTCCATTGCAAACAGCGTGAACCCGTTTCGATTTATAAAGCAAAATTAAGATTTAATTTTTATTCAGGAAGATGAACTTTACATAATTGTAGAGTTTACCTTCTGCAAAAGATTACTTGTCTTATTATATATGCAACTTAATAATTCAGTAGAAAAATTTACATTGTCAGCATATAAAAATTAAATCCATCATCTATTGGTGCACATGTGAAAAATCAGTTTTAATAATTTTTGATTGGAATCTTCTTCAATGATCTTAAGCTAATGAAGTATCAATTATTAATTACTATTAAATCAAGAATTACACAAATCAAATAAATCTCATAGTTTCTAAACAAGAATTCAATAAGCTAGTTATTTATGTTAGGATTAGAGAACAAATTTTATTTGCTATGGTTTCATTTAATCTGACTAGTTTTTGAGTACGTGTGTTATGCGTATACCCCGTATTATTGTATATAAACTTTTAACCCGTAAATATTAGTTAGGCCCGTGTATTTAGCTAACTCAATAAAATTGAAATTTCTGCTTTGAAAAGTCCTCAAATACCTAAACGTGTAGTATGTTATGTTGTTGATCGCCTCTTTAAAAACGACAGACAATGAAAGTTATTCATCTATTACTAAATACTATAGAGGGCAAATTGAAAAATGAATAAATTAACTTAAGAACAGATCAATTGAACGAAAGATATGTGCTTAGAATTATAAAATACACCAAGATAGTAGTCTCAATGTTTATCCAATTGAATCGTAGAAGTTCGGTTTGTAACTTACATCAATAATACCCAACCAAGAATTAATACAGAAATTATACCATGATCCAAGTTGGGCATACCACATACCTTAATATGTTTTCATATACTTTCGGGCCTTCATCTTTTGACCCAAAATTAATATCAACTAGTAAAATACTTTCAAATACTTCAACCACTTCATCAATTCATGACTTGATATTTGTGAAACTGTAGATAATCTTTCTTGTTAGGTGAAGTATTATTTGTATTTTCCTTTTTTAAGCTCCTAGTGCCTCATCCCCTCTCCCTCCAGTAAGTAAACAATAGCATAGTTCCATATTTTCTTCCTTGTTACCTAAGATAATTGAAAGGTCTAATTTTCATGTTCTCTATGATTCTAAGAATATATGAACTTACATACAAAATTATATGCATCTGACTACTCCATTCTCGAGGGAATCAAAGTTGATAGGTTGCAGCTTCCTTGTGAACTAGGTGTAATGGAAAATTTACTGTAACCCTTCACATTGCTACTTATTCAATGAACCAACAAAAAATATAACCTTTTGATTTAATGGACCAACTTAATTAAATGATTGAACTTAAACGGTAGGCTCTTCGTTTAATCTGCAGCTCCTAATTTAGTATTTATTTTGTAGAGTATTTTAATTACTCAACTTTTTAGGGATATTTTTGTCTTTCACATTTTATTTTAGGGATTCCTATTTTTATATTAATATGATTAGTAGAGAACAATGGTTGTGCTTAAACTTGGTTTAATTGATAATGAAGAATAGTTGAATATTTGCAAAAAAAAAAAAAAAAAAATGGGGGGGGGGGGGGAGGGAGGGGGGTTGTGGCCAAATTTAAAAGAGTTCAGCAGATCAACTTATGCTCATAGATGAGCAACAACAAAATTAAATTTAAAACTAAAGATATCAAGTGCAACATCACCCGAAATAATCAACATTCAAAGATTCCCACCGAATAAGTCACAGGCCGCTTTTGGGATTAGACCCATTTCTAACCCACATTCAACTCAGTTTTCACCCATTTATTTGTGGGTTAAAAATGGGTTGGCCCATTTCTACACATATTTTAATTGGGCGGTTTGGGTATGGGTTTGTGGTGGTCGGGTTGGGAGGGTCAAACAAATATGGGTAGATATTGCCAGTACTATATACAGCTATAGAGGACACTCCATGAGTTAGTGTTGCTATTTCTTTGCTTAGATGAAAAATCCTTGTTCCATTTATCTTATCAAAACGTTCTTTCAAATCCTTCCACACCAAAAACACATCAGATCTGAATAGGATTCCACTGAGTAATTCATTGCTAATATTGCACATCAACCAGGACATCACAATCGCATTGCACCTTTCCCACTTCTTGTGCAAATCATTCCCATACGTGGTTTTCTTAATTGTTCCATCTACAAAACCTAATTTTCTCTTCCCTAACAGAGCTACTCTCATTGCACGACTCCAAATCGCATAATTTTCCATTCCTTTCAATTTTATACCAACAGTCAAAGATCCAGGTGCATCAGAAGCATGCAAGTAAAGTGGATGATTATGATCCACCACTATTCCTTCAGTTACATTAGATGATGTTGCAATTGTATGAAACTAGGGTTTTGATTTGAAAAATTACAGTGTAAAACTCAACAAAAAGTAACAATGAAATGCGAGAAATTGAGCAAAGCAAATAGAGAAATCAAAAGAGAAAACTCAGCTGTCACAAGTGAATCGCAGCAAAATTCCTTACGTCTCTTGCTCTAAGGAAGCCATGGATTCATCCTATAGCTCTGATACCATGTGAGGATTTGAAGAATTTGAGATACCAACACATTGGAACAAATTCTAGAGAGAGAAATTTTATTGCTCAAACTCCTTTTACAATGAACTGGAGAAGTAAAACTAAGCTAAGAGAATATCCTAGCTAAGATATTTATACAAAATGTGTAACTAACAAACTACTCCTAACTAACTTAACTTAACCTCCAAGCTAACTAACTAAATGATGAGTGATGTGGCACAGCCAATCAATAATTTCCACATAAGCAGCTGATAAGGGGAAAACTACGCGGAAGCTAATAATGATAATCGAGCGGAAGCAATTAAAAGATAACAAGAACAATGATAAGCTAACACAATGAACAAGGGACGGGGTTTGTAAGAACATAACCCGAGCCTTGCTCTGATACCAAACTGATAAGGGGAAAACTACGCGGAAGCTAATAATGATAATCAAGCGGAAGCAATTAAAAGATAACAAGAAATCAAGACTAGGAAGGCAAGAAATGAGAAGAAAGAATGAATCAAACTTGCTAACGTAGATTGATTCCAAGGGAGAACGAGAAACTTGAACCAAATATCAGATTCATACTAGGATGAAATCCTCGGGTTTCCAAGTCATAGTGGATACACGAGCTTCAAGCTCTAACACGAAGGCCAAGCCTCTCAATGTTCTTCTCTCAATTTCTATGTTCAAATTAGACTAATGAAATAAATGTCCCAAGGGAGGTATTTATAGTCTTCCTTACATGTATGTGAAATATCTAAAAGCCCACAAAAGGGTTAAAATAAATAAAGGTCACGTAGGGCTAAAATAGGAAAAAGAGAAAAAAATCCCGTCTTGAACATAACAGGAATAGGCGCTCCGCCTAGACAGTGAGGCACTCTGCCTGGTCAGTGGGTGGTCCGCCTAGACAGTGGGGCGGTCCGCCTCCTTAAAAGTCGAAAGAGGTGTCTTCATTTCGAGTGGTCCGCCTAGTAGCTTGGGCGGTCCCCATGGTGCTGAAGCAATGCATACGCTCAAGTGTATGGTCTTCAAGTCATCCCCAAAGCATCCATCTTCAAAGCTCTTCCAACCCAAGTGTGGGTGAGCATTTTGGATCTCCTTAACTCGGCTCCGAAGCTCTTCAAGCTCTTGTCCTTGCGTCCTCGCACCCTTGTTGCTTGGCTCTTGATGGTTGGCGCTTTGGCCTCTTGTGGACTTTTAGACATTACACACACATGTAAGGGAGACTATAAATACCTCCCTTGGGACATTTATTTCATTAGTCTAGGTTGAACATATAATTTGAGAGAAGAACATTGAGAGGCTTGGCCTTCGTGTTAGAGCTTGAAGCTCGTGTATCCACTATGACTTGGAAACCCGAGGATTTCATCCTAGTATAAATCCGAGATTTGGTTCAAATTTCTCGTTCTCCCTTGGAATCAATCTGTGTTAGTAAGTTTGATTCATTCTTTCTTCTCAATTTTTGCCTTCCTAGTCTTGATTTCTTGTTATCTTTTAATTACTTCCGCTCAATTATCATTATTAGCTTCCGCATAGTTTTCCCCTTATCAGTTTGGTATCAGAGCAGGGCTAGGCCTCATTCTTACGAATCCTCAGTCTTGTTCTTGTTGTTGATGTGTTTGTGTTGTTTGTTCTTGAAAATTTGAAGAAAAACAAAACAATAGAAAAACTTGAAAATTTTACAAAAAAATTGTTGGAACTTGTTGGATTGGAACACCCATACATTAAAAATTATTTAGGTTTGTTTCATATGTGATTCTCGTTCTTTTGATGCCAAAATTACAAAATTTGGTGATATATTCCAAAATTTGAAGAATTGAAATCCCTAAAATTTTCAAAAGCCCTAGAATTTTGCTCAAGAATAAAAATTGATTTGTTGTTTTATTGGGGTTAAAATCTATTGGGGAATGTTTAGAAACATCATATACATCTTTGGGTATCATTAGAATTGTAAACAACCCGAAAATGTTGGATTTTGAGTGCAAAACGAGCCCAAATCGCGTTTCGCAAAACCGCAGGAAGCAGTGTAGGCGGGTGCCTACTCTGGGGAGGCGGACCGCCTCTCTCTGATCAGCTCTCTGGACTTTTCCAGGGCCGACCGCCCGTTTCCTGAGGCGGAGCGCCTCTTTTCGTGAGGGTTGTCCAGGTAGATTTTTGCTTAGGTTTTCATTGTCCTTCGCCTCCGGGCTTCTTGGTTAGTGTTTCTAGGGTAATTGGGCTACTCCATTGACACTAACTACTGAGCATATTAGGACACTCGTGCGTAGAGAAGATTAGAACTCAATGAAGAGTCGTAGAACTCCTTTTGGCCTCAAGTGCGTACTTAAATAGCCGTCAGTACATCGAGTCTTATCAACTCCATTCCAAACTTTTACTTAGACATACTAGTTGTGATCACCTTGGTTCCCAAGTTGTTAGGCCTCGCTCTTGAGTATTCATAAATTGAGTGATACACGTGAGGGAGTGACTTTTGGAAGGTTGTTCTTTTGGTATTGCAACAATGTCGGATGATGATGGAGGAGGTTATGGCTCATGTGGGGATGATGCGAGTTGCTATGGCTCGTATGGTGATGATGGAGACTATGGTTCCTATGATGACGATGATGGCTATTTGATGACTCGAGAAACCATGGCTCCTATGAGGATGAAGCGGTTCACTATGATGATCGTGAGGTTGATGAAGACTATGAAGCTTATGATGATGAATGTGATGATCCCTACACTTCTAGTCAAGAGTATGAAGATGGCGATGCTTCAAGGTACATTGATCCTACTTACTCTACTTGTGATGAATATGAGCATGTTGATAGTGACCTAGATAGAGTTGATGATGAGGTTGATTATATGAATTATTCATTTGCATCTTCTCTTGGTGTTGCTAATGGTGTGCAAGGGAGTAGTAGAGGTCCTTCCATTAGTATGGGAGGAGGTGGTGGTTGTTCCATGGGGAAGAAGAAGCTTGCACCTTCTAGGTACGCTAAGCGACCTAATGCTTCTAATTTCCATGTGGAGGTTGGTTTGAGATATGGTGTTGCTTTTGCTACAAAGGGGTTATATTATATTAATGCCGTGGGGGGCTTGGATAGTTATAGTAGGAGTAGTACTATGGGCTATGGAACCAAGGCGAGAGGCACTTATGGGTTCTATGGCAAGAGTCCTTCCTCGACTTCCAACAACATTCCTAATGTTGGAAGAGTGATGGAAGTGGAAGTTGCCCTAGAAATCTTGCTAGAGTAGGAGGGATAAGGGAGACCCAAGTTGTTGGTGTTGACACGCGTAAGCATTCAAGTTCTCTCTTGGATTCATCTCTAGGAAACTTGGATAAACGTAAGTTTGTTGTTGAGGTAAATGGTATTGGAGGATACTTGCTCAAGATTGATGATACCGATGCCAATTGCATTAGAACCTCTTTGGTTGATAAATTGAGGATACCATATCGTAAGCTAGAGAGTCCTTATGAGTATGAAGGAGTGTGGGTTTCCAAGAAAGCTCGGGTACTTCTATCTCATAGGAATTATAGAAGTTATGTGTGGTATGTGTATCCAATGCAACATGTTGATGTTTGGCTAGGTGAAGCATGGTTGCAAGACAAGAGTGAGCGACATAGTGCTATGAAGGATGCGTATCTTGTGGGCATAGGGCAAAGGGTTTATGACTTTGTGCCTTATCGGGCAAAGGGTTAAGTGTCTACTAGTACACCTTCTTTGGCAATGCAAAGGAGCAATGAGGAAAAACTTCATTCCATGGTTGAAAAGGTGCAAACAAGAAGTCCTACAATTACAAGAAGTGGTGGGACAAGTGCTAAAAAAGAGTTGATGAATGTCAACAAGGTGAACCAACCACAAGTTGCAAAACCAAGTGGTTCACCAATGAAGAAGAAGGAGACATCAAGTGATGAGTCTCCAAGTCCTAGATTCCGGTTTGATGTAAAAAGTCCACCTACTCCGGCTATGGGTATTCTTGGGCCTCGTCCCAACTCACCCGAATATGAGAGAAAAAAGATAGAGAGGAGTAAGGGAGTGACCGGTGATATTCGTCGAGTGAAAAAAGGAGAGGATGTGTTGAGTGATGTGAGTGGGATGTCACCACCCGAATCTACACCCGACCTTGGAAAAAAAACTGAGGGAAAAGAAAGAGGGAAAAAAATTATTGAGAGTGAGGGCACCCCTTATTCTAACCTTAACCCTTTATCTTTTTCTTCTATTTGTTTAAATTCTTGTGTAGGAATTCTTTGAGGCAAACCGATGGAGACTCAACAATTTCCAAGATGGAAAGACAAGGTAAAGGTGATGCCAAATGTGAGCTACAAGGTGGAGAAACTATTCATGACACTTCTAGTGCATTGAGTGAGCAAGATAGCCACTCAAAGGTATGTGTTAGTTCTTCCTCCTTAGAGCATGATACTTCCTTGCCTTGTGATGTTGTTTGTAAAAACTCTAGGCTAGTTTATGATTTGTATGATTACAATGTGTTTGCAACTAGTGTAGAGTCAAATGGTCAACTTGTGTGTGCCAATGAACCACTGGTTGAGAGGATTGAAAAGCCACATCATGATGTGAGCTCGGTTTTCATTAAACCTCTCTTTAGTGGGAATGTTGAAGTTGACCTTATTTGTGAACCTTGTTATGACACCCCACCCATATTTGATAAAGGAGAAGATGAATTGCATGATTATCCTATTCTTCCCTTTGATTACTTACTTGGTAGTGGTGGTCTCTTGTGTCGTAGTGAGGTTGGTCATGACCTTGAGGAGTCTCTATTGCATAAGATGGATTGAATTGTGTTCGATGACTCCTCAAGAGTAGATGTTGTCTCTAGTTTGAGAACTTCACCTTTGCGTGCTAATGTACTTGAGAAGTGTGCCTATACTAATCCTTTGTATGAGGGTCAGTTCAATGAAAATAGTGAATTGTATCAAACTAGAGTAGAGTGTGAGTTTGAACCTCCATGAATTGGAATTATTGACCCTATAGATAATCCGTTATTTGAGGCATCCCTTGGGAGATTGTCTAGCAAGGAGGATTGTCTTGGGAGTAACTTTGGAGGTGAGGGGGTACCTCTCGGTATGTGTAAGAGTGCTTCTAAGAAGGGGAGTGGAGTATTTGATGTTAGTTGTGAATTGAACTATTTTACTTACTCCATCCCACATGTTGATCACACCTTGAGTGTTGAGCATACAAAAGCCAATGTGTTACATTGTGATAATATTGAATTGAAGGCTTGGTGTGTTGAGCATAAGCTTAGGGGTTATAGGGAATTTGGTTGCTATATATTGCATGACCTTGATCTCTTTGCTTGTTTGGGTAGTAAGTGCTTGTCATTGTTGAGCCAAGAACTTGTTGTTTCCTTTGGAGACATACGCTTTTTGATAGATATTGATGCTTCGCTCTATCATAAGAGTGTGTTTTTCCACACAATTTGCAGTTATTCTTGTTAAGCTAACCTACTTGTGAAGTAGGACACTTGTTTGTGCTTGTTTTGAATGTAGGCTTTATGGTTTGACTTCGAGGACGAAATCCTTTCAAGAAGGGGAGGATGATACGGGGCAAATCGAGCCAAAGTGCCAACCATCAAGAGCCAAGCAACAAGGGTACGAGGACGCAAGGGCAAGAGCTTGAAGAGTTTTGGAGCCGAGTTAAAGAGATCCAAAATGCTCACCCACACTTGGGTTGGAAGAGCTTTGAAGATGGATGCTTTGGAGATGACTTAAAGACCATACACTTGAGCGCATGCATTGCTTCAGCACCAGGCGGACCGCCCGAAATGAAGACAACTCTCTGGACTTTTGGGGAGGCGGACCGCCTACTGTCTAGGCGGACCGCCCACTCGCCAGGCGGAGCGCCTCACTGTCTAGGCGGAGCGCCTATTCCTTTTATGTTCTCGACGGGATTTTTGGCTCTTTTTCCTATTTTAGCCCTACGTGGTCTTTATTTGTTTTAACCCTCTTGTGGGCTTTTAGACATTTCACACACATGTAAGGGAGACTATAAATACCTCTCTTAGGTCATTTATTTCATTAGTCTAGTTTGAACATAGAAATTGAGAGTAGAACATTGAGAGGCTTGGCCTTCGTGTTAGAGCTTGAAGCTCGTGTATCCACTATGACTTGGAATCCCGAGGATTTCATCCTAGTATGAATCCGGGATTTGGTTCAAGTTTCTCGTTCTCCCTTGGAATCAATCTACGTTAGTAAGTTTGATTCATTCTTTCTTCTCATTTCTTGCCTTCCTAGTCTTGATTTCTTGTTATCTTTTAATTGCTTCCGCTCGATTATTATTATTAGCTTCCGCGTAGTTTTTCCCTTATCAGCAGCTGTGCCACTCAAGCTGCCATATCAGTTAACTAACAAACACTGTTTGAGCTGCTATCCTCAACATATATTAGATTGGTTGCCCTTATATTAAGAATTTATCGTTGGAAATGTATTTCCAACATTTCTTCTTCTCCAAATTTACTTTGCAGATTTATAGATGATATTTAATTTTGAATTTCATGGCTTATAGACTGCTTCGAGTATTTAATTTGTCGAATAATGCTTATATTGGATTCCTAGAGATATATGAAGTTGAATTGTTATGAACTACTAGGTTTTTTCCAACTTCTGCTTGAGTTTTTTTTCCCCTAATATAATTACATGAATCTTCTCTAACTGTATTCTTCTCATATCTTCTCTTGTATGTCCACATAGATGCTAAAAGATAAGTGAGCGACATATGTATTGAAGTTTTCCTAGTATCATATGGATGTTTTCTTAGTACCATATCAAATACAACTATTGAATTTTACAAGCCCAAACATGCTTTTATCTAATTGATCAGCATGTAAGAGCAACAAAGTTCCCCAGTGTTCAGGTTAATATTGAGACAGAAATTATATATATTTCATGTATGAGAAATCCCTTATGCGAAAAAATACTAACTGCGCGTTTAAACAAATAAGGGGGTACAAATACTTTCTTCATCTCAAAATGAGCACTTACTATTTTTATTGAGATTTCTCGTTTCAATTTTTTTTATAACACAATTATATTTTTTAATCTCTAATAATTATGCGTTTTTTCAAAATTTGTACTCATTGTTAAGCGCACACGCGCTTTGCGTACAAAACTAGTTCACAATTATTCAATTAAATATCGAAGGAGACAATTGTTTTAACGGTCAGTTTAGAGGCATGTTATTCCACCAAGATAATGTAACTTAATGAAGATTATAAGAAGAAAGATAATGTTGCTATCCAAATTACAAGATCATGATGGGCACGCAACATGTACTCGGTCAGGCGAATGTAAAACTAATTTATAAATAATTCTCATATCATAACTGAATAAAGGAAAAAAAAATATGAAATTTAACAACTTAAACATATTTGTGTTCTCTATGGAAAGTCATGGAAATCTAATTAGTCCAAAATTTGATTTATATATTCTCCAATTAATTGAAAGATACAAAAGTACAACTAAAGAAAGATGGACTTCAAAGACTACTGGCAAGCTCACTGTTTTAATCTTATAAGTCGGCTACCCGATCTTGAGATTCAACATCAAATGCAAGAGAAAAGTTGATAAAAAAAGAGAAAATGAATAAAGTATATACGAATTCGTACGATCCTGCAATAAAAGTTTCTCAAAATATTTAACAATAAAACAACAAAGAAAGAAGTAGGGTGAGCTGTAAGGACTTTGTAGGTGGGACAAATAGCTTGCACAATGAATAGGAAGCAAATCATGAGACATATATTTAATATATTAATAGAAAATACTTAACAAAATAAACTAACTCTATACATAGTACTTTCAAAAATATATTTTCAAAACAGTATTTTCAAATAGTTTTCACCTCAAGTACTTTCAACAAGCAAATGATGAGACATATATTTAATATATTAACAAAAAGTACTTGACAAAATAAACCAACTCTATAAATAGTAATTTCAAAAATATATTTTCAAAACAGCATTTTCAAATACTTTTCACCTCAAGTATCATCAAATGTATGTGATGATGATAGAAGCTCAGGCACAACCCCTCTGACGTTCCATAAATTATCTGATGATGGTAGGCGACCAGACATAAAGCCTTTGGTCCCACCCCCCAAACAACTTATAGTAGGAACCCATGCATAGATCCTCTAGTCTTCCTTACACCCTACTTACTCAATGGTAGAAGCCCAAGAATAAACCATCTGGTCATCCTTATCTACATGATCAAGTCTACTCAGTATAACTATTTCTCAATGCAAAGGTACCCGTAAATCAACTATAAGCTCAAAGTCAACAAACGAGTGTAAGGAATACACCCACGGCTGCTATGCAAGAAAAAAACCATATATATAATCCCAATGTGGCCAAATCCATCAAAAGAAAAGAATACAAACACCTACCTCAAAAGAAAGCATGCCAAAACAACTCCTTGATGTCCTTTCCTTTTTGAATCTTAAATCTTCTGCTCAAGTCTAGTCAAAATAAATTAATAGAATAATCAATTCTATTTATATGATTAATTTCCCACTTCGACATCAAAAGAGTGAAAATTTTAAAGAAAATCCCCCAGCCCACATGGTTGCAAACCAAGACTCAATACCAATATCAAATTACCTAATATTTCACGAGCTCAAATCTATAATTAATTAGTTTCTAAATTGGAGTTCCATTGGTTGGCCAATTGCTCAATTTAGGCGACTTAGAATTTATACCAAAAACCAATTCTTAACTACCACCTTTGATTTCAAATCAGCCTTCAAAGTCCACTTACCTATTCATTATAGATCCCAAATATGGAGCAGCAGCAACAACAACATACCCAGTTAATCCCATAAGTGGGGTCTAGGGAGGGTGAAATGTACGCAGATCTTACCTCCATCAAAGTAGAGAGGCTGTTTCCGATAAACCCTCGACTAGGAAAAATAATAATATTTAAGATAATTTTGAAAATCCAGACAACAATACCACAATAGACAACAATACAATGCTAGGAAGGAAAGTAAAACTAGCGCTTATCCAAAATAAACATACCCATCAGTATATAAAAACGGTACAAACTAAGATGGAAATCAGACAAATACATATAATACAACCTCCAAGAAGAGAACAAACACTCGACTAATGCCTAGCCCTCTACCCTAGATCAGGATCTGGGCCATGTCTTGCCGGATCACCTCAGCCCAGTTCTTCTTCGGTCTACCTCTACCTCTCCGTAGACCCATCACTACCAACCTCTCGCATCTCCTTACCGGAGCATCAACACTCCTCCTCACGTGGCCGAACCATCGCAGCCTTGCTTCTCACATCTTTTCAGCTACTAGTGCCACTCCAACCTTATCGTGAATGACTTCATTCTTAATCCTATCCATCCTTGTGTGACCACACATCCACCTAAGCATCCTCATTTCTGTCACACTCATCTTCTGAATGTGTGTGTTCTTGACTGGCCAACACTCTGCCCCCATACAACATAGTTGGTCTAACGACCACCCTATAGAATTTGCCTTTAAGCCTAAGTGGCACTTTCTTATCACACAGGACACCGGATGCGAGCCTCCATTTCATTCATCCTGCTCTAATACGTTGGGTGACATTCATCAAATTCTCTATTACCTTGAAGGATTGAGCCAAGATATCAGAATCTTCCTTTCTTAGGAATGGATTGAGAATCAAGCCTCACTTCCACATCTACTTCATCTGGAGCGTCGCTAAACTTGCACTCCATGTACTCTGTCTTCATCCTACTTAGCCTGAAGCCTTTAGACTCTAAAGTCTGTCTCCACACCTCCAGCTTCTCATTTACGCCTCTGAGTGTCTCATCTACCAATACTATATCATCCGCAAATAGCATACACCACGGAAGCTCTCCTTGGATATTCCGCGTGAATTTATCCATCACCACCAAAAATAAAAATGGGCTAAGCGCTGACCCTTGATGGAGCCCCATCTCGACCGGGAAGTGATCTGAGTCTCCTCCCACTGTTCTCACTCGGGTCTTAGCCCCTTCGTACATATCCTTAACCGCTCTGATGTACACCTCTGGGACACCTTTAGATTCCAGGCATCTCCACAAATCCTCCCTAGGGACCTTGTCGTAAGTTTTTTCTAGGTCAATGAACACCATATGCAAGTCCTTTTTCTTGGCATACAAATCATAAAAGAAAGGAAAATGATATGTGACCATACTTTTCTTGGCACTAATGGCCATACTGGGGATAATTAAGTCATTTCACTAGGGAATTAGGGGTATTATAGACACTTCCCACGTTTTTTGTGCCTATTATACCCTTCATGAAAAAAAAAATCAAATTTTGATTTTCACTCACTCTCTCTCTTTTTAGTTATTATATTTTACATTCCCAATGTATAAAATGTATAAAAATTACATTTTTTGTGCCCATTTTCTTTTAATATATTTTTTCAAAAATTTGAATACCAACTTGTGATTTTCTGATTTTTTTTCATAATATAAAATAAAATCTTATTTAGTATATTCTCTTAATATATACGTAAGTTTAATTTCATGATAATTATTTTCGGGCTTTCTTCTTTCTGGTACGTCACTTTTTAGTACAAAAAATTAAAAAAAATAGTTTTGTAAAGTGTTTAATAAAAAAAATCATCTTGATGCCTAAAAATAAGTATTTTCTAGGAAAAAAAAAAACGAGGCTAAAAGCTATTTAAAAAAATCAGTTTGTTCATTTTTTCCATTTATTTGAAGCCCATCTTTTGAAAAAATAAAGTGTTTTTTGTTAGGAAAGTTATAAAACTTTTTCAATTGAATCCCACCATAACCTATGGTGGAAAATATTATATTTAATTAATATATACATAAGTACTTGTAATACGCATACGCTAGTTCGACCAAAGCACAAAGTATAAATTTTTTTTTTAAATTTTCATATTTATTTAAATTAAATTTAAATAATTGAAAAACCCCCAAAGTTAAAATTTTGCATGAATTGTCATTATCTTAAAAATAGCGAAATAATATCTTATTTCAAGCTCGTAATAATATTTTTAGTCGTGACACGTCTAAACTAGAACCAAGATAATGTCCTTATTTATCTTATTAATTTGGTTGAATAAAAATTTGTATTGAATATATGTCCTTATAGAAGAAAATATACTTAACTTTTATTGAAAATATTATATGTATATGTTATTATATATAATTGTATGTCCCCCAAGGTGCCTTCAATTATTCATTACTCTCATTGATTGAAGGATCAGATAAGTCAAATCAAAACTCATTACTATCAGTGATAACATATAGAAGATATAAGAAATTTGGCTACATAGCAAGAGTAATTGAAAGATCTAATACAGCAAATCAAAAATTCATTAGTATCAGTAATAATATAAAAATATAAAAAAAATTTGGCTACATAGCAAGAGTAATTAAATATGAAGTAATTGAAAAAATAGGTTAGATGACACACTTTTACCAGGTCGTAGTAGTTGCCATTATGCTGGAGTAGCTTCACCCGTCGGGTTCACTCCAACTATACTTAAACACGTAAATTCTTGTCTTTAATTTCTAAAGCGTTAGTTGACCTATCAGGCAACAACATTCGTCTTTTTTTTGTAGTCTATTCTTTGTTGACCCATCAAACAAGACAAAAAATATGAACATGAGACTAAAATGGCTTTGGTTGACATCACGTAGAGACACACTAACAACTACTCCTACTCCTACTTCAGATGATTTTACACAATGCATGGTCAGTTAGTGGTTTGAGTAATGATGTCATATCTGCATTTATTCTTGATAATATATTATTTTATACATAATAGTATTTCCATAACAAATTTATTTCCTATATTTTTTTAGTTCTCACATAATTCTTGTTGTATTATTTAGAGGTGTGTATGCTAATATGTGAATTATAATTTTTTACTGGTAAATTTATGAATAGTGTGCAGATACAAATGCAGAGGAATAAGTTCGAAATATATAAGTCGTATATTTTCATTACGTAGTTAACTAAATTACCATAATTCGAATGAGTTCAATTTCAATACATTAATAAATTAACTACTATGAAAATTGGTCACTTAAGTTGCCATCTAAAATTTAAATTTAACAAAAATGACACGATCCGAATTCTCGACTAGGCCGTGGGCAGCCGACCACCTCCCATAAACTTGTCCGGCGAACCCTATTGACTGAATCGATATAAATTGTGAAGAATTACCTTGAAATGAAAATGAACCAAACTTTAACTTCACAAGCTAACTCTCAAGGATAGACAAACATACAAGTTGTCTGAATAATACAACTAACTACTCAGAATACACAGTTTTTAAGGTTTTCCAGATCAGACATCTAAGAAGGCCAAATGATATACACACCTCCTAAAGGGAGCAAAAGTAAGGAGAACTGTAATATCTAAAGTTTGTGGCCGCAATGAACAAGATGGCTCACCGTAGACAGCTGAGAATGTACTACTCCTCAATCACGACGCGGCTGGCTGGGTCCTGGAGCAGAATCTACCGAACTAAAAGAAAACACCAGGACAAGTAGGGGTGAGTCATAAGGACTCAATAAGTGTGAAAAAATTAGCAACCTCAAAAAATAGATACGTTAGTCAGGGAAACAGAACCAGACAACAACTAACAAATAAGCAATGCACATATAAGCAGAACATTAGTCATGTACAGAAAGTCCACGCAATAGTATGAAATGAAATGGAATGAGATGAAATGAAATAAAATGAGATGAAATGAAATATGATGCAAAGGGTCACATGTACCCGTCATCTCATGCCAAAGCAGAATACTCCTGCATTCGAGGGGAATCCAATCTGATAAACAACTGGAGCGGAATACTCCTACTCGTGGGGCGGAAACTGCTGCACCGAATATAATATAAACCAGAGGTGGAATACTGCTGCACTCTCTTGGGGCGGAATACTCCTGCACCCGATATAATGTAAAGCTGAGGCGGAATACTCCTGTACTCAGTAGATGACATAGCAGCCCATAGCCAGAATGTAATGCTCATATGGTCAATGCAATGCCAACAACCGGGGATAACACATAATATACAATATAAATCAAAAGCTAAGGCATAATGAGTATGCCTATCGGCAGCTATACACGTAAGGAACACATGGTAGAATATCCACAAGGCCAAGTGCCTCCAAAGAAATGGATACAAACACTTACCTTATTCCAAAACTAGCCCTGCTACTCAACAACTGCTTTTTCCTTTGGATTAACTGCCAAACGATCCCGTTCTATTCAATAAGCACAATAATTATATCAAATAAAGCTAAATGCTTCATTCCTTATGTCTTAGGGCAATCCAGTTAGGAACTTGATACCCTATTCGCATACGCAATACGCAGGCCAGACCTATGTACAGGGTTCAAAGTCACATAACGAAACCCTAAATAAATTACATTTATATGTTGCCCATAACTCACTGAGTACGAATATATAATCATTTCCATCATCGGGGGCCAATTGACCCTTTAAACTATCAATTTAAGTCATTAGGGCGATGTCTAATATCCCTAATTTTTACAGTAAAAATATATTCAAACACACGTAATAAGCTAAGATAATGAGCTAACATCATTACCTGAAGATTTGAGGTAGAAATTCCACTATTTTTTTCCACCTTTTTTTCCCTTTTTTTTTTTCCTTTTCTAGCCTTTCTTTTCTCGTCAACTTCTCTGTTCGTTTATTTTGATTATACATAGTAACTTGCTGCTAAGGGATTATATCCCCTAGCTAACCGACCTAATTAATTATTATTATTATTATTATTATTATTATTATTATTATTATTATTATTATTATTATTATTATTTTATAAATTCACTACGACGATTAAAATTAAAATAGAACCCTAGAGAAATTTAAATGGTCCCAAATTTTTCGAGCAAGTTATGCAAAATATATGTAACATACTCGCTAAGGCGGATCTCAAATCGGACTTCTGAAATTCAAGATGCGAATTAAAAGGAAAAAGACCAAATTATTAATTTTTCGAAACTTTAGCCGAAATCAACCGAACAACCTCGAAACTCACTTTAAAAATTCACATATGTCATAGATGACCATATGAACCTAGGGACACTTTCAGATTTTGAATCGGAGCTCATTCGACAAAATTGTGCTTGAAAACCTCTTTTTTACGATTTATCGCTAACGAAAACTGAAACCTTCTTCCAATGCCTACCAACCGAGGTCTAATTTAGCTCAAATTATACAGAAAAGTTGGGATAGTCCTTACAAATTTTTTAAAATTGAAGGCACGTCAATCGGAGTCCTAATTCTCGAAAAAGACTACTTAAGGTCGTTTCGTTCTCCTCCAGAGGACGAACGAGCAAGAGTCTAAAATAGATTTCACACCTCTAATGAGAATGTTTACACCAATTTTCAATGATATTTACTACGAAACCAAAATCTTATATAATGATAAGAACTTTAAGGCTTTAAAAACCAAGATCGAACTTGAATCATCGAAGAGGTAAGGATATCTCTCACGCATACTAGACTCAAGCTCCCAAGTGTCCTCCTCACGAGGACGATTATTCCATCGCACTCGAACTATCGGAATCTGCTACGAACGAAGCTTCCGGACATCACGCGCAACTATAGCAACTGGGAACTCCTCGTAAGCCAGATTCACATCTAGCTGAGCAGGATCTAATTCGATCACTTTGAAAGGATCTCGGATACACTTCCGGAGCATCGATATATGGATAATTGGGTGAACTGGCATAGAAGCTGGCAAGTCGAGCCGATAAGCTACCTTACCAATACGCTTTACGATATGGAAAGGGCCAATGAACCTGGGACTAAGCTTTCCTTTCGTACGAAATCTTTTTACACCTCGCATCGGCGACACTTTCAGAAATACCATGTTCCCGACCTTGAACTCTAACTCTCGGCTCCTCCGGTTCGAGTATTAAATTTTCCTACTCTAGGCGGTCCGTAAGCGATCCTGAATAACACAAACAACATCAAGAGTTTGACGAACCATATCTAAACTCATCACCTCGACAACTCGAGACTCAAACCAGCCAATAGGAGAACGACATCGACGACCATATAAGGCCTCAAATGGAGCCATCTGAATGGAAGACTGGTAGCTATTATTATAAGAGAGCTCTGCTAACGCCAAATTATCATCCCAGTAACCCCCGAAGTCCAGGTCACAAGCTCTCAACATGTCCTCCAGAATTTGAATAACCCGCTCGGACTGACCATCAGTCTGAGGATGGAATGCCGTGATAAGCTGCTCCTGGGTCCCCAATTCTCTCTGAAAAGACTGCCAGAACTGAGAAGTAAACTGGGAACCACGATATGAGATAATAGATACAGGAGTACCATGCAATCTAACCACCTGCTCAATGAAAATCCGAGCCAGTTTCTGGTGAGCGACCTCATCTTGCTTGCTTCTGGCGAAGCTTCTAGCTCTAAATAGTAGGAATTCTGGTATGGCAGGAATACTGTCGACCATTACGAGCGATAGCGAAGCCAAGCCGTATAAAGGCGAGCAGCCCTTATAGCAATAGCAAACGGCCTACTTATAGCCTATCAACAGGTCAGTCAATATCAGTAAGTAGGGGTCCTCTTACCTAACGGAGTCAGCCCAACATGGACAATGATAGGCAGACCAAAGGAAACTCTGGCAATTTACCAGAATACCCTTTTATAACTAAGACAAGCTCATAGAATAACATGACTCTACTAGAATCTCGAACCAAGAGGAGACACGTAGATCAAGTATTACTTACTAACCAATTTATACCGGAAGAAAAAATAACACTTTCTGAAGGTAACGAATAAGAATCCCATCATCCTACCAACACTGATTTCCGATGAGAGAGGTAAAATGACTTGACATAATAATACAAGGTGGCATAACAGGATGTCAAGCAGGAAATAGCAATACTCACCGTCAAATCTCTCATATTTAGATCAGATAAACTAGTAGGGTCTCATAAATGCCAGGAATAAATTGTATCAGAAACTCACCCCTTTACCACAGTAGATTCTTAATAGAAACAACATCCAAGGAAACCATCGAAACATGATAAGACACACTATTTCCAGATCGATCGAAAAGATAAATCTTACTTACAGATAAGGGAAGAAGAAACATACGGGTCTACTATATCGGATGCCTCAGCATCCTGCCAGACTAGCAATTTATAGAACTGCCTCTGCAGCTGAGCTGAGCCACTACCCTGACAAGCACTTTCTAAAGAACCACTGCCACCACGCTCTCAACCTCTACTGGATGGTCGGATTTCTTTTGCTGATTGAGATCTAAATGAAATCGCCTGCGACTGAGTGCCTGATGACAAGAGAAAGGACGACTGCCTACTTACCGGAGTAAGGAAAAGCTCCACCAAAGATGACAGGTTCGCGACAATAATAATATTTTTTATTCAGTTAAAATGGAAGCTGGACAGATTGTTGATAGCTATAAAGAGAAAAAATGGGTCTGATATTGACGAACTACTGGCGCACACTAAGAATCACGTGACACAAGCTGAGATAACCTGGAAGGTGACCTCCCAAATAATTAGAACTCTTACCTCCAAATGAGGTACCATGGTTACCCACTAGGGCCACGAAATTTCTTTCTCTCCCGCTCTAACTTATGGTATGCCTCGTACCTTCGAACAATATCAACAACGACATCAAATGAAGTCTCAACCTCAATTTCTCGAGCCATCCGGGATCTCAAGGAAGGAGAAAGGTCAGCAATAAATCTGTGAACATTCTCGGAAGGTTCATGGACTAGTTCTAACACATATTTTTTATAGAATTAAATCTCATATTCTGAAATACCAACAGGCTAACCGACAGGCTAACCGACAGGCTACCCTGTCCAATCCACTCATACTGGCAGCACTTTTCATCTCGTTCACTACTCGAAAGGAACTTTTCCACGAATCTAGAAGAAAAAATGAACCAAGTTAGCTAATAAGAGAGCAGTCCACCAACCCAGGGCTGGACCCCTGAAACTAGAAAGCAGAATAATCAACACCATACCGCTCGATATAATCAAGAGCCTGAAGGATATGCTGACATCTTTTATTTTAAAATTTTACGCAGGGATTATCTGATGCGTTGCTTAAGAATATCGGAAGGTTCAATTGGGTTAAATAATGCTTCCTTTTCGGATACTCGGACCAAGCCATTACTCGGGCTAGCTAACAACCAGAATAACTAGAGGCACAACACATGCTGCCTCCGGAACATACTTTACTGCGGCAATATTAAGAACTGGAATAGAAGCTCCCTGAGACTGAATATCTGCATCTGCGGCAACCTGATAAGCTTCCTAGCAAATAATAGATTTTTACGGTATCTGCGTCACCCAAATTCTCGCGAAAGCATCATAGAGAGCCAAGGGAACCACAAGGCCCTGCTCCCTTGCCCATCGCGAGCTCGTACAGCTGGGACCTCCATAACTAGATCGTCAGCACAATAAAAACTCTCGGGGCTTCTTTAGTGCTAGCCCCAGGCTATACTGCTTTGTCTTGAACTCATACCGTTTGCTGATTCGTCGCACGAGGGTTCACACTTACCACGAACGAATTAACGAAAATACTTTTGCATCCTAGACCGACACATGATCAGAAAAGAAGGAAGTGAAACTTCCTAAATGCCATCATAGCCTCTCGTAGATAAGTACGGACGTCTATATACCCATCAGTGAGACTCTACTAGACACTGTCTTAGACTGGATAGACTCTAAACTGGACACTGATACATACTGACACGACCCGGAATCCGGTTAGGCCGTGCGGGCACCCGACATCCTTCCCTAGACCCATCGGGCGAACCCTTATAAATTAAATTAGGAAAATAAATATAACAATTCGTAAATAAGGACAAGACTTAAAACCAAAACACAGACATACTGATACCTCTAAGCTGTACAAAAAAAATTACAGCTGACTACCCAACATACTAGGTTTAGGGCTATCCAGACTAGACATCTAAGAGTACAAAGAAAACAGATACCTCCTGAAGGGAGCAAAATGCAACTGAAATGATAACTGATAAACTGGTGGCCATCCGGAATAAAAGTTGGCTCACCCTGACAGTTGAAGTCGTCTTCGCTCCTGAACAAAGTGGCGAACTCAATCCTGGAGCGAACCTGCCGAAACGAAATAAATAGACAAGAACAAACAACAAACAAGGGTGAGTCAAAAGGACTCAATAAGTGGGGCAGACTAGCCACCTCAAAGAATAGGATAGCTAGCCAGGGAGAAGAAACAGATAAACAAATTCCTTTTATTTAAATTATAAAAAAGGCAGAGCCAGATAACAACCGAAAGTACGTAAGAAACTTCTAAACTCAACCAAGGGTGCGTGGCAGAAATATATCAACAAATAAGCGATGCTCATATAAGCGGAACAGTAGTCATGTACCGCAAGTCTACACAATGGTATGAATTGAGATGAAATGAAATGAAGTGAGATGAAATGAAATATGATGCAAAGGGTCACATGTGCCCGTAATCCCATCCCGAAGCGGAATACTCCTGCATTCGAGGGGAATCCAATCTGATAACCAACTGGAGCGGAATACTCCTGTTCCTGGTGCGGAATACTCCTGCACCCGATATAATATAAACCAGAGGCGGAATACTCCTGCACTCTCCTGGGGCGGAATACTCCTGCACCCGATATAATGTAAAGCTGAGGCGGAATACTCCTGCACTCAATATCTGACATAAGAGCGGAATACTCCTGCTCTTGGGGCAAAATCCTCCTACCCTCAGTATGATACAATGGAGCGGAATCCTCCTGCTCCTGGGGCGGAAAACTCCTGCACCCAATATGATATGCAATGTAATGCATATGAATGACATATAATGCATATGAATGCAATGTGATGCAATAATGACCCTTCACCGGCGCGGGACTCTCATCGACAGCCGGGAAGTAGATGCCAACTTACAGCCATGGTACAATGCTCCGATCCTTTATGCAATACAAACAATAGGACATAACATATAATATACAATGTAAATCCAAAGCTAAGGCGTAATGAGTATGCCTCTCGGCAGCTACACACTTAAGGAATACGTGGTAGAAAATCCACGAGGCCAGGTGCCTCCAAAGAAATGGATATAAACACTTACCTCGTTCCGAAGTTAACACTGTTGCCAAACGATCCCACTGTGTTCAATAAGCAGAAAAATATATCACATTAGGCTAAAGGCTTCATTCCTCACATCTTAGGGCAATCCAGGAAGGAACTTGATACCCTATTCGCATACGCAATATGCAAGCCAGGCCTATATACACGGTTTAAGGTCACAAAACCAAACCCCAAATAATTTACATTTATATGTTGCCCATAAATCACTGAGTACGAATATATAATCAATTTCATTATCGGGGTCCATTTGACCCTTTAAACTATTAATTGAACTTATTAAAACGATGTATAATATTCCAAGTTTTACCGTTAAAACATATTAAAAGACACGTAATAAACTAAAATAATATATTAGGATCATTACCTGAATGTTTCAGGATGAAAATTATACTTTTCTCCGGCCCCTTTTCTTATTTTCTGGCATTTTTTTGCTGCGCTTTTCATATTTTTGTTTCTGCTTCTCAGTTGCTTTTTCTTTCAAACTCTAAAGCGAATGATATTCATATATATCGTATCAGACCGCCAAACATTTTGTCCTTTTCCCTTTTTTGTCTTTTCTGTTTTTTTTTCTTTTATTTTCTTTTCTATTCTTTTCCCAATGAAAATTAAAACGATACCCTATGATATTCGAAATAATTCCAACTTTTGCATACAAGTATTACAAAATATATGTAACATACTCGCGAATGCGGATCTCAAATCGGACTCCCGAAACTCAAGATGCGAATTTAAATGAAAAAAAGTCAAATTATTAAACTTTCGGTATTTTAGCGGAAACTAGCCGAACGACCTCGAAATTTACTTTCGAAAGTTCACAAAAGTCAGAAATAATGATATGAACCTAACAGCGCTTTCGGATTTCGATTCGGAGTTCGTTCGCCAAAATCGAGCTCGAAAATCCCTTCTTAATATTTATCGCCAATAAAAACTGAAACCTTCTTCCGATGCCTACCAAACGAGGTCTGCTTTAGCTCGAATTTTACAGACAGGTCTTAATGGACATTATGAATATTTTAAAATTATCGACACGCCAATCGGAGTCCTAACTTCCGAAACGACCGACCGAGGTCGTTTCACTCCTCCATCTCCAATCTATGATAAGCCTCATACCTCTTGTCAATATCAATAACGACATCAAATAAAGTACCAGCCTCAATCTCACGAGCCATCTGGGCCGCAAATAAGGAGAAAGGACATCAATAAAACGTCTGACCCTCTCAGAGGGCTCCTGCACAAGATCTGGAGCATAGCTGGACATCTCCGAAAACAAAAGCTCGTACTCCGTGACTGACAGGTTACCCTGTCCAATATTCTCAAACTGTCTCCTCTTCTCATCCTGTTGACTGCAAGGGAAAAACTTCTCCATAAATCGATGGGAGAACTCATTCCAGGTCAGCTTAGGTAAGCCCTGCCTAGCTGATCGGAGTGCGGTTCACCAAGCTAAAACCGGACCCTCAAACTGGAAGGCAGTATAATCAACTCCATACTGCTCAGATATCCAAGGGCCTCTAAGATACACTGACATTGATCAAGAAACTCAGGAGGCTGAAGCTTATCTGATTTCTGACCAGAGAACTTCGGAGGACTAAGTCGGATAAAATAATGCAGCCTTGCTGGATCATCAACTTGACCTACTACCTGGACTGGCTGACCAGCTTGAACAACCGGAGGTAAAACACCCGCTACCTCTGGAACATGACCACCTGGAACATGAACTACTGGCACTACATGTGGAGCTGGAATGAGGGCTTCCTGAACTTGAGAACCAATATCTACCGCAGCCTTAGGGATAGGAGCATCTACGGCAGCCTGAGGAATATGAGCATCTACAACAGCCTGAGGAATAGGAGGTCCTGGGGCATCTGCGTCGCTAAGAATCTCATAAAAACATTATATAGTACAAGGGAAACGAATGAGCCCTGCTCCCCCTGCTAGGCAAGAGGTGGCACTACTGGAACCTCTGCAACAGGATCAACATGATCCACCATCCTCGTAGTCTGGGCAACTCTACCTCTGCTTTGACCACGACCTCTACCGCAGCAAACACCGCCAACCCGCGGAGCAGCAGGCACAGGAGCAACCGCTGGCTCCTCAGCCTCTCGCTGGACATTCGCGCGCGTTCTTACCATTTACGGTGGAAAAAAAAATATTTAACTTCAGATAAGAATACTCACGCACGACGGGGAATGAAAGAAAGGAAACTGCTTAAATACCACCATAGCCTCTCGTAGATAGGTATGGACGTCTCCGCCCAATCAGCGAGACTCTATTAGACACTGTCATGATCTGGAAAGACTCTAAACTGGGCTCTGATACCAAATGACACGACCCGAATTCTTGGCTAGGCTGTGTGGGCTCCCGACCACCTCTCCTAAACCTGTTGGGCGAACCATATTGAATGAATCAATAAAGATGGTGAAGAATTATCTTAAAATGAAAATGAACCAAACTTTAACTTCAAAAGATAACTCTCAAGGATAGACAAACATACAAGCTGTCTGAATAATACAACTAACTGCCCAGAATGCACAGTTTTAAAGATTTCCAGATCAGACATCTAAGAAGGCCAAAAGATATACACACCTCCAAAGGAAGCAAAAGTAAGGACAACTGTAATATCTAAAGCTTGTGGCCGCAATGAATAAGATGGCTCACCGTAGACAGCTGAGAATGTACTACTCCTCAATCACGACGCGGCTGGCTGGGTCCTGGAGCAGAATCTGCCGAACAAAAAGAAACACCAGGACAAATAGGGGGTGAGTCATAAGGACTCAATAAGTGTGAACAAACTAGCAACCTCAAAAATAGATACGCTAGTCAAGGAAACAGAACCAGACAACAACCAACAAATAAGCAATGCACATATAAGCAGAACAGTAGTCATGTACAGAAAGTCTACACAATGGTATGAAATGAGATGGAATGAGATGAAATGAAATGAAATATGATGCAAAGGATCACATGTGCCCGTCATCCCATCACGAAGCGGAATGCTCCTGCATTCGAGGGGAATCCAATCTGATAACCAATTGGAGCGGAATACTCATTTTTCTGGGGTGGAATACTCCTGCACCCGATATAATATAAATCAGAGGCGGAATACTCCTGCAGTCTCTTGGGGCGGAATACTCTGCACCCGATATAATGTTAAGCTGAGGCGGAATACTCCTGCACTCAGTAGATGACATAGCAGCCCATAGCCAGAATGTAATGATAATATGCTCAATGCAATGCCAACAACCGGGGATAATACATAATATACAATATAAATTCAAAGCTAAGGCGTAATGAGTACGCCTATCGGTAGCTACACACGTAAGAAATACGTGGTAGAATATCCACAAGGCCAAGTGCCTCCAAAGAAATGGATACAAACACTTACCTTATTCCAAAGCTTTCCCTTCTACTCAACAACTGCTTTTTCCTCTGGATTAACTGCCAAACGATTTCGCTCTATTCAGTAAGCAGAAAAATTATATCAAATAAAGCTAAAGGCTTCATTCCTTATGTCTTAGGAAAATCCAGTTAGGAACCTGATACCCTATTCGCATACGCAATATGCAGGCCAGACCTATGTACAGGGTTCAAAGTCACATAACCAAACCCTAAATAAATTATATTTATATGTTTCCCATAACTCACTGAGTACGAATATATAATCATTTCCATCATCGGGGGCCAATTGACCCTTTAAACTATCAATGTAAGTCATTTGGGTGATGTCTAATATTCCTAATTTTTACCGTAAAAATATATTCAAACACACATAGTAAGCTAAGATAATGAGTTAACATCATTACCTGGAGATTTGGGGTAGAAATTCCACAATTCTTTTCTACCTCTTTTCCTTTTTTTTTTCTTTTCTAGCCTTTCTTTTCTCGTCAACTTTGTCTCTGTTCGTTTATTCTGATTATACATAGTGACTTGCTCCCTTAGCTAACCGACCTAATTAATTATTATTATTTTAAAAATTCGCTACGACGATTAAAATTAAAATAGAACGCTAGAGAAATCTAAATGATCCCAAATTTTTCGAGCAAGTTATACAAAATATATGTAACATACTCGCTAAAGCGGATCTCAAATCGTACTTCCTAAAATCAAGATGCGAATTAAAAGGAAAAAGACCAAATTATTAATTATTTGGAACTTTAGCCGAAATCAACCGAACAACCTCGAAACTCACTTCAAAAATTCACATATGTCATAAATGATCATACGAACCTAGCGACGCTTTCAGATTTTGAATTGGAGCTCATTCGCCAAAATTGTGCTCGAAAACCTCTTTTTTACGATTTATCGCTAATGAAAACTGAAACCTTCTTCCGATTCCTACCAACCGAGGTCTAATTTAGCTAAAATTTTACAGACAAGTCGGGATGGTCCTTATGAAGCTTTTAAAATTGACGGCACGTCAATCGGAGTACTAATTCCCGAAACGACTACTTAAGGTCGTTTCAAAAAAATCCTACAAGAAAAAAAAAGGAATCAATTAAATTCAGTACTCATTTAAAATAAGCTCATATATTCAATATTAAGAATAATGAACTTATATATAAATATTAAGAATAATATACTCATATATTTAGTTTAATATTTCAATGTATTGGGACAATAAAAAGGTAGATATGGTAATTTAAAATTATTATATTTTTAGAGAAAAATTTATTGGAGGGAAAAGAATAATGGAGGAAAAATAATAGTGATTAGAGCCAAAAATGAACAGGGACTTTATGGACTTTTCACCGGGTATGACCATTTTAGGACCATGGAGGTATGGTCATTTAGCAGCATCCTAAAAGAAATACTCTATCTATCTCAAATTATTTGTCCTCTTCACTTTTACACGCCTTTTAAAAAATCATTAATGAAGGAAAATTATTGACTATTTTACCCTTATTTGATCTTCATTAGTATTTGAACAATTATAATATCAACCAATAAATAAGGTCTTTGTGGTCTTCAAGACATTTATTATTATTGGAAAAAATGGGAAAAATGAGAAGTTTTATCTTGAAATCTTAGCTGGATAAATGTTTTAAGACGGCTATTTTTAGGAAGAAGAACAAATAATTTGAGAGGGAAGAGTATATACTTACCCACGGGCTCAGTTCCCTAGACAGACTTCAAATGCATAAAACAAGCAGTTAAAACGACACCAGTTCTATAAATAGTTCATAAAATGTTTTCTTGTTCCAAGGCGACCAAAATGATTCT
This sequence comes from Petunia secreta, assembly GCA_029990175.1. Classification (NCBI taxonomy): domain Eukaryota; kingdom Viridiplantae; phylum Streptophyta; class Magnoliopsida; order Solanales; family Solanaceae; genus Petunia; species Petunia secreta. The sequence continues at coordinate 26,921,486 of JARKIP010000003.1, forward strand.
ACCGGAAGTGCTAACAGAACCCTCGGTTTTCAAAATGATTCTATGTTTCTAAAAATGGACGATCAAGACATTATAAATGACGATGTACTGGTGTAAGATTTGGATAGTGTAACAAGTTTTTCCATTTTCATCTTTGTTGGGTTCTGCTGTCCTTTTAACATGAAAGTTAGTGAAAAGGTAAAAGGAAATAATGTTAACATTCTCTGTTTGTCAAGAAAAAGAATAATGTAATTTTCTTATTATTTTGTCTAAGAAAGAACATCATTTTTTTATATTTGAAAACAATCTCAGTAAACATTTCATTTTCACTTAATTAGGGGAAGACTCGTATAGCCATAAATGTTCTGACATGTTTAAACGATAAGTTTCAAAACTTTATAATTGTATGTGCTAATATTAAATTAAGACAACAACAGTTGATTTTAGATTTAAGTGGGTCAAAAGTAAGGAGTTGTATCTTAGTCAAATTATATTTATATTGTTAATTATAGAGATTAAAGCAAGGTCCGTGTTGATTAACAATGACAATAATGTGAATTAATAATTTTAAGTAATTAGTGGATGAGATAAGCAGGTAGTTAAAGGAATCTTATAGTATATCCAATGAGCCAAAACAATGCTTGATATCCTTTCACTAAGTTGCCGTTTACAATAGAATGAATTAAGTAAAGAGTATAATATTGTTAAAAGTGTTGATACAAAGGATATCTGTACTACTTCATAACCCTAGAGGTTTTCTATACACATTCAGTCATGTGTCCTTCTTGGGGGTAAGATTATGTTTTAATAGGAATTGTGGATGTTGGTGTCAGTATACGACTAGATAATAATCCTCGTAATGACGTACTGGGACGACTGTCTTTTTCTAACTTCTTTATTGAGAATCCAATGTTAACTTGAGCTCATGTCCGGTGACTGCTCTGCCATAAATTACTCGTGCCCGGGTCTAGTTCGAGCCTTTGTTCTCTTATTTGATCTGCTCGATCTTTGGTGATGTCCTTCATTTTATGCCATGTCATCTTCGATTTGTCTTACTCATACTTCCCTGTGGCTGACCATGCAGCTTATTTGGCCAGTATAGATTTTATCCAATACAGATAGTTACCCTACTCTTCGAGTATAAGAAGTTATACCCGGTGAGTGAAAATGTTTTTAGCTGCAGCCAACTGTTGTCTTAGTTTTGTCAATTTGGTGATAGTAGGTTTTTCACTTCATTGTCTTATTGAGTATAGACGCATGATTTTAGTTAGTACTAATGCCTTTTTTCAATTCTTGACGTAATGATTGCTCCTTGGGTTGGTACATCTTAACGTGTAATCTACTATTTCTCCTTAATCTATTAGTTTCCTTGCAAAAACTCTTTTACTCCCTTATACCTCCTTAATTCGCCTTTATCTCATTGCCTTTTCCTTGATAACTCCGACGCTTTTCGCTTCTTCTTTTACATAGAAGTGTCTTCCCAAACTTCCAATTCACAATCGGGTGTGAATTTTCCTTCAATCGGCATGGGAACAAATGTGAGAAGGAAAGTCAATGAAGAGGTTGTCAGGAGACCCAATTTTTCTTCTTTTTTGACTGTCGATGAATTGTTGAAGCTTGTAGATAAAATTATTATGAAGAGGTATTCTACTTAGGAAGACTTGAAATACTGGGATGCACCAGAGAATGATTAAGGTTGTAGAGGTGATACAGCCGTTGAGATTCTGAGATTCATTTCGAGCACAACCCTAAAGTTTAAGAGGAGAACAAACACGATCTTTCCGTTGAGGGACGACGGTCGAAGTACCGATTATATCCTCTACGAGATGCGTATTTCTACATACCCATTTACAGTTAATTTTTGTTTTCCAATTGATAATGTGATAATCGGCTTATATAAAATATATCAGATTTTATTGGCCATGCGGGCCTTAAACTAGTGCCTTTTCTTTTGTACTAATTAACTATATGAAAATATAGAATATAAGGTCTTCAATGAAATTGGTAAGGGGTGGAAGGAAAAAGTCAAGGTAAGGGCTCCTTTTTACCCCCTTATGGTTACTCCCGACATGTTTTTGCTTTTTAATCATGTTGTGTATAGTCTGCTTCCTAGGAATATAACCACGCTGCTCCCATGCGTGTCAAGAATGTAGAGAGGAATATACATAGGGACCTAAAGGGTAAAGCTAAGGTTTCTGATTCAACGGTTGTCCATTTTCTTTCTGTTGAGAAAAGGTTTTGAAGAATGATAAACAAGAAGGACTTAGTGGTTCCGGAGGAGAACTTGGTCCTTATATAGAAGGGCACGACTGATCGAAAATATCTGAGGGTTACAAATCCCTGCGGAACTAGGAGTAGCAGCGCGTGCACGAGTATGCATCCTAGTCAGACTGAAAGAGGCGGTGCCCAGACTGTGTCTTTGAACTACAAATAAGAGTTGGACTTGAACAAGGAAAGAGTTACAAGGAATCTTTCTTACCATAATTACAAGAATTCCTTGTAGAACTCTACTAGTGTTTTAATGCCCATATAAATACAAGTAGTTGATGCAGCCGAACACAATTATTCACAAACAGAGAGTTGAGAGCTTACAAAGGCGATCCAGCAACTTTCAATGTGAGAAAACTGAGGAAGCCAACTGGTGAAGTTAAGTAGCTTGAGTCTAGATATTCTTTCTAGGTTCTTGTGTTGTATGTTGTCTTGCTTTGTGCTATCATTATTTTTACCTATCAGCTTATATTAGAAGCAATTGTACTAGGTGAACTTTTGAGAGGTTACTTTGTAAAAGCTAGAGTTTAGCTTTGACGAGTGATTAAGGTCTAGAGTGTAGCCCCTTGGTTACAGAGTCTTATAATCAGAAACTTGCTCTTTGTGTTTAGTGGATTGAGATCTAAAATCCCAGAGTGTGGGTCGTGGTTTTTCTCCCTTGAGCAAGGAGTTTTCCACGTAAAAATACCGTGTTCCTTGTGCCTGTTATTTGTGTGTGTAGAGGTGGTTAAGTGAAAACTGTTGAGTCAAGGACAAGGTTCTTGACACAGAAGAATCGAGTCCTTGCAACGAAAATCGGAGAGCACTATTCAACCCCCCTTCTAGTATCTTTAGGAGGTTCTTAAATTATAACAAGTAGTATTAGAGCAGGTCTTCTCATGCTGGGTTAACACCTTGAGAATGATCAGAACTATGAGTGCACCACCTGCCATCACTGAAGGACAGACAGTTCAAAGGCCCCTACAGTTTAATGGGCAGTACTGTGCTTGGTGGAAGAACAGGATGGAAAATTATATATGTGCTGAGGACTACCAACTATGGCTTATAGTATTAGAAGGAAATTTGACTCCTACCAAAATAGTTGGTGAGGGAGCTGCTGGCAAAAAAGAACCTAAGTTGAAAGAGGAGTTCAATGAGGCGGACTATAAGATGATTGAAAAGAATCACAAAGCCAAACATTTGGTAGTTTGTGGTCTTAGCCCTGAGGAGTTTAAAAGAGTATCATCTTACAAGACTGCCAAGGAAATCTGGGATGCTTTGCAGGTTGTGCATGAAGGAACCACTGAAGTGAAGGATTCAAAGAGAAGAATGCTGAAGAGACAACTTGAGTTGTTCTCTATGGGAGAGAAGGAATCAATCTAGGATATGATGACCAGGTTGACCATTATTACTAATGAGATGAGATCCTTGGATATGGAGTTGCCTGAAGTCGAGATGGTGGATAAGATTCTGAATGTGCTACCTGAGGCTTGGGAACCCAAGATGACTGCTATCATTGAGTCTAAACCTCTAATATCTATCAAACTTGAAGAACTGGTTGGTAGCCTGAAAACTCATGAGATGATGAAAGATTAAAAAACTAAACCAGTTCTTAAGAAGGACAAGACCCTTGCACTTGAAGAAGCCGAAGAAACTGAGGACTATGTTGATTTTCAATCAGTTGAAGCAGCAATGGTTAGTGCCTTGAGACAGCAGTTTAACTTGGGAAAGTTCAAAGGTTTCAAAAGAAATAACAAGGAAAATTCTGGAAGAAAGAACATAGTTGACAGTCCTGATTATTCAGGATGCTTTAAGTGTTTCAAGAAGGATCATGCTGTTATGGATTGTCCTATGTGGGAAGAAGAATGGATGAAAAATAGAGCAACTAGGGAGAAGGAAAAGGAGGCATCGAAGGAAAATTACAAAAAAAAAAAATAAGAAGGTGAGAGGACCTCCAAATTTCAGAGCAGAAAGAAGGAAGAGAAAGGAAGCTTTCTATGCTACATGGGGACCTACTGACAGCGAATCTGATCATGAGAAGGAATCTGGAGATGAATCTCCACTAGAGCTGATGGGGTTGTCAGATGTTGGTTCAGATGAAGAAGATCCTCAGGAGTTCAGGGGAGGAAGAGATCCCTCAATGCCATCTGTGTTTAACGGGACTAACTACAAGTGCTGGAAGAAACAAATGAAAAACTTTCTTCAAGCAACGGATTACGGTCTCTGGTTGATTGTGAAGAGAGGACCTCATGTTCCTGTAAAGAGATCAACAAACGGGGTCCTAGTTCCAAAGATGGTAGAAGAACTAGATCCTCAAGACCTGGACTGGTTACAAGCAAATTCCAAAGCTGAACTGTACCTGAGGAAAGGGCTGACTACCGATGTGTTAGCAAGGATACTTGAATACAAGTCTGCTAAAAATGTGTGGGAAAAGCTGAAGGAAATATACACAGAAGGTGACCAAAATAAGAACTCAGCTCTTATGGCAACTGATGGAGAGAAAGCTGCTCATTCAGCAGAGGTATGTCTATCTGATCTTAAAGAAAATTTACATACATACTCTACTGAAAATTTGATCTTAATCACTGCCACTTTGATTGAGGGGTATGAAAAGGAGAAAATTGAGAAAGATAAATTAACTGAAGAGTTAAGTGATCTCAGAACTAAGCACAAGAGTCTTCAAGAACAAAATATTGAACCGGAAGAAATCACTGCCATTTTAAAAGGGCAGACTCTTGTGTCAAATTCTAAGATCACAGGACTGGAATTGGAACTTCATCAGTTAAAAGAAAGTTTAAATGGTAAGCAAGTAATAAGTGAAGTTCAAACCTTTCTTGAAAACGAACTTAAAAGAACAAATGAGATTCTGTATCAGGAAACTGAAAAGAACAGGACTCTAAATCAAAAGGTTGAAATAACTGAATATGAACTTGCCAAATTAACAAAATGGAATAAATCTTCTGAGGCAATGAATTGGGTTCTTGAAAATCAAAACAAGGGAAAACAAGGGCTAGGATTCAAGAAACCATTGCCTCCATATAATCCTAAGAGCAAGTATGTAGGTTTGCCTTGCAACATGTTGTGTACCTTTTGTGGTGAAACAGGACACTACAAACAAAGGTGCATGAATGCGAGCAAGGCAAAGGCCAAGAATAAAAGAAATGTTCTACCTAAATGGGCTAAACAAGATTTGATTTATCTATTTTTTCATAAAAAGGGACCCAAGCTTGTCTAGGTTCCTAAAGCTAACCCTTAATCTGTTTTGCAGGCTGGAGTGAGGGAGAACAACCCAAGCTGGATTCTTGATAGCGGTTGCTCAAGGCACATGACATGAGATAGAAGAAACTTTCTCTCACTCGCAGGATTTCAAGGAGGCAGTGTAGCCTTCAGAGAAGGAAAAAGTGGTCAAATCGTGGGAATTGGAAAAGTTGGGAGAACTCTGGATCATGCAATTGAAAACGTATACTGTGTCGATGGTCTCAGACACAACCTGCTGAGTATCTCTCAACTGTTTGATAGAGGAAATGAAGTGAGTTTCTCATCTGTAGGGTGCATTGTGAAGAATCTACAGAGTGGAGAAATTGTTATGGAAGGAAAAAAGGGTTAACAATGTGTACGAAGCATCACTTAAATCACTGCCTGAAAACAACTTAACATGCTTGAACGTGCAAGAAAGTGATTCTCAATTGTGGCACAAAAGAATGGGTCTTTCAAGTCTCTCACAACTCAACAAGCTAGTATCAAAGAAACTGGTTCGTGGACTGCCTAGTAAGAGATTTGAAAACATAAAAATCTGTGATGCTTGTGTAAGGAGGAAGCATGTGAGATCATCTTTTAAATCAAAGAAGGTGGTGAGTACTTCAAAACAACTGGAATTGATACATATGGATATGTGTGGACCTATGAGAGTCAGGAGCAGGGGAGGAAAGAGGTTTGTATTCGTAATTGTTGATGACTACTCGGGGTACACATGTACCTTATTCTTGGCATCTAAAGATGAAGCCTTTGATAGCTTCTAAGACTGGGCTGGTGTTGTGCAGAAAAGGTTAAGCCTAGAACTTGTCAACATTATATCTGATCATGGAACAGAGTTTGAAAACTCAAAATTCTCTGAGTATTGTGCAAAACAAAGCATTGATCATAATTTCTCTGCACCAAGAACTCCACAGCAAAATGGAGTGGTTGAAAGAAAGAACAGGTCTCTGGAGGATATGGCAAGGACTACGCTGCTGTCAAGTGGACTTACAAGAAACTTCTAGGCTGAAGCAATAAACACAGCATGTTATTTGCTGAACAGGTGCTCCATCAGAGCTATTCTTGACAAGACCGTATATGAGCTACTCAGAGGAAGGAAACTAAATATTGCACACCTGAGACCCTTTGGTTGTAAATGTTTTGTCCACAATAAAGGAAAGGAACCATTGGGAAATTTTATGGTAGAAGTGATGAAGCAATATTCCTTGGTTATTCTACTCAAAGCAAAGCATACAAAGTGTTTAATAAAAGAACACAAACAGTGAAGGAAAGTATGCATGTGGTATTTGATGAATCTGATAAGCCAGTAGATGAAACTGAGGTAGATGATCAAGGGATTGGCCTTAGTCGAGAAGATTGTGCAGCTGACTCTGAAGATCCAGAAGAATCATGTGAGGACTCAACTTCACGAGAACAAGGAGTCAATATGACAGGGGGAACATCAGATGAATCGATGATTCAACAAGCCAGGAAGAACCCACCCAAAGCGATGCTGAAGGTTCTTCTCGTCATATTCAACCCAGCCCATAGAAACACCAAAGTTCTCATCCTTCGGAGAATGTTCTATCAGAACTGGTTACTGGTATCATGATCAGGTCAGCCTTGAAGAACTTTTGTGCTTCTTTGCCTTCCTTTCAGCTCTGGAACCAAAGAATGTAAAAGAAGCTCTAGAAGATCCTGATTGGATTCTAGCCATGCAGGATGACCTTCATCAGTTTGAGAGAAGCAAAGTGTGGCACCTGGTTCCTAAGCCGAAGGACAGATCAATAATTGGAACAAAGTTGGTGTTCAGAAATAAACTGGATGAGCATGGTATAGTGATAAGAAACAAGGCCAGATTAGTAGTTCAAGGATACAGTCAAGAAGAAGGGATTGTCTATGATGAAACTTTTGCAGCAGTAGCAACGATGTGAGCCATGAGAATATTGATTGCCTTTGCTACATACATGGAATTCACACTGTATCATATGGATGTGAAGAGTGCCTTCTTGAATGGCTATCTAAATGAAGAAGTCTACGTAATACAGCCACCAGGGTTTGTGAACAGTGAATTTCCTGATCATGTTTACAAACTCGACAAGGCACTCTGTGGATTGAAGAAAGCGCCAAGAGCCTGTGATGCAATGTAAACACGAGAGGAAGCAATAAATGATACAATGATGCGGAAGCGAGTAAATTTGATAACGTGATATCAAAGATATCGAGAAGTTTAAGACTAGGAAGACAAGAATTAGAAGAAAGAATGGATAAACAATTCAAACGAGAATTTAATTATCCAAAGGGAGAAAGTGAAACTCGAACCTTACAAGGAATTCACACTAGCAATGAATCTCCATAGGTTCCAAGTCGTACAAGATACATGAAGCCTCGGGCTTCAACAAGAAAGGAAAATTTAGAGTTACAGGTCTAGTGCAGCTTATCGTCTATCCATCATTGGCATATCTCCTTCACACCTCAACTCTTTGAGAATTTACTTTAGCGTTATAAGTGCACATGTAATCAACTTTGTTGCTGGTATTCTGCTTCAGCTCATGGTCCAACTACATGTCTCTTTTATTTTCACTTTTTCAAGTCGTAATATTTCCAATTCAAAGACAATACCCTAAACTAGATGTTCAATCTGGAGATCATTCCTGGTCTGCATCATACTATCTAGTAGTATTTGCATGATCCTTATCCTTATATGATAGACCCTGTTCAGATGAACCTTTGACATACATTAGGATATGAGTAACTACATTCCTATAAGGGGCTTGCGGAACAACACTAACATCAACTGAGATATTGCATAGTGCGTTCGTAAAAATAATATAGCTTGCATAAAATCTTCTATAGTGTGTAGTGACAATATACTTCAAAAGCTCCCCCTATTGCATCAAGCATGAGCTAATTTTTAGTTCCACCGACCTGTTCTATATCGAAAGGTATATTGAAGAGGTGATTTGCCGGTGGAATCATGATTATCCATCCGGAGTTTTGTGTATCTTTATTTCGAAAATGTAGAACTCTCCTCCCATGATCAAGGAAGGATCAACTTAGTTAAAATAAGCTGGGCAATGGTGTCATCATATCATTAAGATATATTGTATTCCAAAATTTCGATATGCATGTTATAATTCTGATCCTGTAATCAGGAAATAATGCTCGTGGAGTAGCTCATGAAGGTTGTGCAAGTTTTTTTGTTATCCGCGCGAATTTTTCTTTAGACTTAGGCTCGTTCGAGGACGAACGAGAGTTTAAGTGGAAGAGAATGAAATGACCTCGGTCAGTTCGAGGACGAACGAGAGTTTAAGTGGAGGAGAATGAGAAAAGACGACTGCCTACTTGCCGGACTAAGGGAGAACTCCGCCAAAAATGACAGGCTCACGACAATGATAACACATTTTCAGTGAAAATGGAAGCTAGAAAGATTGTTGATAGCTGTAAAGAAAAGACTGAATCTGATCTTGACGAGCTACTGGCGTACTCTAAGAATTACGTGACACAATTTGAGATAACCTGGAAGGTGACCTCCCAAAATAATCAAAACTCTTACCTCCAAATGAGGTATCATGGTTACCCACTAGGGCCACGGGATTTCTTACTCTCCCGCTCTAACAGCAGGTGGAACAACAAGATGCCAGGCAGACAATACCGACACTTACTGCCAAATCTCTCACATTTAAACCAGATCAACTAGGAGGATCTCAGAAATGCCAGGAATAAATCATACAAGAAATTCACCACTCTACCGCAACCGATTCTTAATAAAAACGACATCCAAGAAAACCATGGAAACATGATAAGACAACCATTTCCAAATCGATCAAAAGAATCAAAGCTTACACACATATAAGTGAGGAAGAAATACTTGGGTCTACTACATTAGATACCTCAACATCCTGCTAGACTAGCAGTTCATAGAATCTTGTACAATTATTTTGCCGCTATCAATCATGCTTTGAATCTTGTATCTCAAGCCACTGCATTCTTCAGTATCATGACCTTAGATATTTGAATGATAAGCACAATGCTTTTACGGATCAAAATATGGAGGCAGATGCTTAGGAATTTTCCCTTTCTTTGGTTGCAAAAGTCCTTTAGCTTGCAATTTTTCAAATATGCTTGTCACAGACTCGTCTAGAGGAGTGAATGTATTCGACTTCCTCTTCTTTGACACCGGATAATCAGAATATGATTGTTGAAACTGACTTTGAGAGCCTTGCAAATTTGAGGGTTTCTCTGATTGAGTGGTGTATCCAAATAAACAAGAAGGGATTTTTCCTGTTGCTATGCATTCTTCTATCATTTTTCCCAGTTGGATCAATTCGGAGAAGCTGATTTCATTATTGACGACCATTTTGGCATAGTATATGCCTTCTTGCATGTCAATGAAAGGTGCTATTAGCCTTTTCTCAGGCAAGGGAGGATGCATCTTAGAAGCCTCTAACCTCCACCTCATAGCATATTCTGCAAAAGAATCATGAGACATCCTCTTAATGTTGCGCATATCAAACACATCGGGATCTCCTACTATGTTGAACTTGTATTGTTCCACAAAGTCATGAGCCATATCCTCCCATGTGTGCCATTTGGAAAAATCTTATTTGGTATACCATCCAAGTGCCATTCCTGATAAACTTTGAATGAAAAATCTCATCCGCAAACTTCATTCTTGCCAATTCCAATCAATCTGCTGCAATAATCTTTCAAATGAGCATAGGTATTCTCCTTTCCATCGAAAGTGTTGAATTTTGGTATCTTATACCCATGTGGAAGCTCAATGTCCGGGTGAATGCATAAGTCTTCATAACATAAACTCTGAATGTTCCTAGAGCGCAACTCATCTTTAATGACCTTGTACAAATTGCGGATTTGTGTCTTCATGCTATGTAAATTAGTTGTCTCAACTTCTTTTCTAGGCCATTCTTGTGGGCACACTATCACTTGATTTGATTGACTCCCCACAGCAGGCATAGTGATAAAAGGTGGTTAGTATAAAGTTTCAGCGGGCCAAGCATTCGGATTGGTAAGATATTCTTGCGGGATTTGTGGATATACGGTATGTATAGGCATTGGGTAGTGAGGCATTGCTAAGTAAGGTGGATTAAAGGTAAAGTTTGTATTTGGTAAAGGTTTGACAGTGTTGACAAAGTTGAAAATCCTACTCCTTTGGACCACATGTTCTTCAACATTATTATTCTGCAGTTGCAAAATACCCATACCAGAACTGGTTGCCTGAAGCTGCTTTGCCATGTTGTTTTGTCCTTGATGCAGATTTTCAGCCATTTCAGTGTTCAATGCTAGCCAACCTTTAACAAATGAATTCTACATATTGAACAAAAGCAAGTTAATACGTAAAATAATAATGCATATATAAAATCTCAAGTGTAAAATAGGCCATTAGGCCGAATGAACGGGACCAAAATCTCGACTCAACAAAGGAGTAAAATATTTAAGATTGCGAAACTTGATAATCAACAAAATTTGATCTTTCAAGACAAGAATTGAGAAAATAATTTTGGAAATTTTTACTAAATTAGTATGCGTGCTAGGCCATTTTGGCACAATTTTCTAATATGGTCGGCTTATTTTGAAGATCAATGCTTTGCTCGGCTATCGATTCTTCCTTGCAAAATGGAAGTCTGCACCAATCCTTGAAAACTGCTTCTAATAACGACCAAACCAACTCAATGTCCTCAACTTGCTTTTTTTTTTTTTTTTTTGCAAAATTCTGCCCCAGTTATGACTTCAACACTTCAACTTGCTTTACGAAAACTGTCCCGGTTAAAACATCAAATTGCTTAGCAAAAGCTGCCCCCGGTTGCAATCTCTCACGTTTTCTACTTGCTTTGCAAAATTTGCCCCAGTTTCTATCTTGGAAAAATTAAAATTTAAATACTAAAGGGTCGAGCCCGATGGAGGAGCCTACGTATCCTTCCTTGGGAATCAGACCGTGCGTAGTTCTGCTTACATAGAACAGAATTTTCAAATGTTGGTGTAACCGAAACTCGATATGAGTTGCCTACGTTTCCCGCCTTGGGAAACGGGTTACTGTAGTTTGCTTACATAGAAATAGAGTTAAACATTCATAATTTGATATTCTTTCTTTTCTTTTCTTTCAACGAACTAACAAAAGGAAATTACAATAATTACTTCCTAATAATGCAAATAAACTAACTTCTACTTCTGCAACTCTACTGCTTTTCTGGAACTTGATAAGCGCCTAAATGCCATTCTTCGAGGGATTTCCCTTTGCATATGGTAAGATTAAGACAAAAGATTTGCCAATGCCGTTTGTGGGTAGAATTTTAACACGGCCAGATTTGATCAAGCTTTCAACTTTCTTCTTAAATAAAGTGCATTCTTCAATACTGTGCCCCTGCATCCCTGAATGGTAAGCACAAAATTTTCTCAAATTTTCAGGCTTATGTGACCAACACGGCTTTGGTTATGCAAGAGATACCAAACCGACCCTCAGAAGCCTTTGAACAAGTTTGTATAAGATCCTGGTATTGGTGTGACTGAAATCCTGGATTGAAAATCATTTTCTCGATGTCATAAGGTTTTTCTGCTATGGGTGACAAAGAGTTTGGCATAACAGCTTTTCCTTTGTCTTTTAGATTGCGCCTCAGCTAAGCCACATGCTCTCTTTTCAATTATTGCAACCGGCTCCACTTGAAGCTCTGCAGATTTTCTTTTCAACGGACTGCCCTCTGCAAGAATTGGGTTCAACAATTCATAATGCTTGACAAAGTCCCGAGCTAGGTTATCCCAACTGTCCAATTTCCAAGGACCTTGTATTGCAAACCATGTCAAAGCTGGTTCCTTAAGTGTCCTAGAAAACATCCTCAACTTAGTTTCATTGCTTGGTCCATAACTTGCGACCCGAACAACGTATGCCTTCAAGTGATCACAAGGATTTCCTATCCCATCATACATTGGAGGATCATCTGGGTCAAGCACACTCACATGTTCACTTTCTGTCTCCCCTAAGCCTGCTTGAGATGGTAGAGCCTTCTCATCCATCATTGTGCCATTGTTTTCTTTAGAATTGGGAAGCCCTTCCTTGTTGTTTTTCTCATTGCTTGTTTATGATGAGACACGGAACCCGTTCTCCAACAAGAATGCATGCAGATGGGGGAATTCTTGAGCATCACACTCGAATGCGGGAGCTAATTGACTTGTAGGAGGTGCAACAGTATGGATAGAAGCAACAGGAGCACTTGGTCCTGAGCTTGGCACATTTCGCACTGGGTTGCGAGCATCCATGAGCGCGACAACCAATTCAGTAAGGCTATTGAGTCTCTTTTCCAAACTCGTCACGATTGCTTCAAGCTTGTTAACCTTTTCTTAGTAGGATTTTCATTTTCAGTCAAGTCAATCACAACAGCTTGGCGAGCCATAGCTCCTAATCTTGATGTTCAAAATAATTAACCCTTTTAGCAACGCACACCGAATTTAATAAAGATTTATTAAAGGTGAAACTGACGGGCCAACTTATTTCAAAAAGAAAAAAATTGAGACCGTACTGAAAAGACCAAAAAGTTTGAGCAAGACACTCATTTTGTTAAAGCCAACCAGATGCGAAAACGCTTTTTTAGCTCTAAAGTTATTTACAAAAAGGGAAACACACTTGCGAATAATTTAAAATATGACGCAACATAATATTTTGCAAAACGACAAGACTGGCGGTTAAGATAAACAAAATAACATTTGAAAGGTATTTTTTAAAATAATGGTATGCATGAATTCAGATGATAGATAAATGTGTTCGTAAAGCGGTTAACCTTTTACAAAGATAGGTAGAAGTAACATAATGTTAATCTTACAATACCATCGAACAAATTCAATCACAGCGCAATCAGTGCCAACAAATTTCAGTCAAGCAACACATATTTAGCAAGAAATCGCATATTGGAAAAATAATTTGACATGTGGCAACCACAAGTATTTGAGCGTAAATAAAAATGCAAATGCTTCCTACCCTGTAAGGTGCCTCTTTGTGCTAGAGGTGGGCCTAAGACGCGCAAACAAATGGTAACGAAAAATAGTTCATGCCAGTTTTGAGAAATTCAGATTTAGAGTAAGCAATAAATAATAACAATAAGTGATAATAATCAGCTCTCCGCCTCGACACTGCAATCCCGTTATCCCAACTAACTTTTAAAAGTTGGTGTCAACTCGAAATTCGAACACAGCTCATGCTCTCCACAACATCTGCACCAAACTTCTAAACCCAAATGCCTAAAACCTAAAACAATCCTCTATACTTTTTGCAAACATCAATGCTCCTCCAAGCACAACTCCCAATTATTTCACAACATCCAGTGGTGAGATTTCCAACTGCCTTCACAACACCAGACTGCAAATCATGAAAGGCGTCAATTGGCCTTTCAAAAAATAAAACCTCACTGCTCCTCGACTTTAATCAAGCCTCTCAGCTTCCTAGGTTTTGCAAGGCTCACAGACCTTGTTCATAGGGCTCCTCACTGGTCCTCGGCTTTAATCAAGCCTCTCAGTTTCCTAGGTAGCCAAGAACTCACTGGTCTCCGAGGAGGGCCCCACTGGTCATTCAAAGATACAGGGACTTCACTCTCCTAGTATGCGACAAGCATATTTCAAGTTTCATAAAGTTGCAGCTGGTTAGTCAACATGGGCCTGCACACACGCAAAGCCATTCACGAGAGGGACCCCACTGATCTTTTAAAGACACCAGGGGCTTCGCCTTTTAGATCTCACTACACCATACCATCTCCAAAACACAAACCAATCAAATCTTCCTAACTTTCCCTGGACTGCAATTCTATCTATAGTCTCAAATTTTATGTGGACTGCTATGACCACATAGATTCTGCTAAATTCTTCCATTTTCTGACCTAAAATACAACAAAGGAGACAAAATTCCAAATCTGATTTGCTCAAAATATTGTTAGGACTGACGATTCGTTATCACATAGCACATAATATGCATTGTCGTTGGGTTTCAAGAACCCGTTGACATAAGGGCGGTTTCCTAACTATGGAGGCAGTACAAAGGACCGGGTCCAGACTAAGGTGTAAATGCATGCATGCTCCTAAAATCTCCTTCTAAGAGTGGGCTAACGGTTGAGGCTGACTCGACCTATGCGGGATAGACCTGGCCTCACAACGCAGTAGAACTGGCCATGACAAAACCAAGCAATCTAAATATCCCGAACTAACTTTTGGTGACACGAAAGAAGTTTCAAAGAGTGAGGTAAGGGCAATGCCCTTCCTGCGTAACTACCCGTCAAGCGGGTGCCCCGTGATGAAATCGAGGAGGTGAAAGAGAATTGACAGGCTCCATGAGGGAGGAAATGTGAACAGAATGCGGACTATGCACAAATAAAAACATGCTTCATACACAATCAATATAATCATACAAACAAACTGTTAGTTAAGCTATGCATACTAGTTTAGGCATACAAACAATAACGAGTTATGCTACGCATACATACAATCAACACATATATAAATAAAGCAAATTCGTGAAAATCTTTTGGTTAGAACCATTTGCGTATCCCCAACGGAGTCGCCACGCTGTTGAACCTCCCAAAAAATGCACACAAGTATACATCGGGATTTGATTTCAACAAAATGGGACTCCAAAGGGGTTATTTGGAGTCGCCACCTAATTTAAGGATTATTAGGAACCTAAGTTAACTAAAGAGTGCAATTTTATCCCTTATTTAAAGAAAAAATATTTCAGAGATTCTTAGGTAAGTGGTTCTATTAAATTCAAAAGAAGATCCCTAACGGGAGAACTTTCGAAAATCCGCTAAAAGCGGTTAATCCGGCGATTTTCATGAATTTTACTTAAAGATAATTAATTTAGGATAAATTTTAAATAAAAATAAATAGATAATGAATAATATAATACAAATAAGATAAGGTTTGATTTTGAAAATACTTAGATAAATAAACAATAAAATTTAAGATTAATTAAATGGATAATGAGATAATGGTCAATTAATAAATTAATAGAATAAGCAAAGGTTAAACGAAGTTAGATAATTAAATAAAACAAACTAGATAAATAATTGGATAGTATAAAGAAGTAATTAATTGATTGAATAAATAGATAAATAAATAAGCAAATAAATAACTTAATTAAATAAATAAATACTTGTCAATTTTAATTAAATAAAGCAGTAAATGAATAATAACTGATTAAATAAATAAATAAATAAATAAATATTTAATTGACTAAATAAATGATTAACTGAAATTGAATAAATTAGATAAAGTAAATAAGTAAATAAAGGATTAAAATTTAATTGATTAACTAAATAATTAGATTAGATAAATAAATAATTGAATATTTAATATAGTGAATAAAGAAGCAATTCAAATGCGAATTATGACGAGGGTACGATTTTTAGTCGAATTTGATTTTGCACTCATTAATTGACGAATGATTCTAAACATCCACAAATTAATTGGCGATTCGCCAAGAAATGATACAAATCATTCATATAAAAATAATTTAAGTAATTTACAATAATTATTCACAATTCAAATACCATTTCTATTCTACAAGGCTCCTAAAACATGCTTTTCTAAAAGGGACGGGAGAGAAGGAGTTTAGAAGGTACAACCTGGATAGCAAGCTCAATACAAGCCCTTGGACTTTGTGATTTCATTTTTCTTTCTTTTACATTTTCGGGAATATCAAGTCCCGAAAATGCGGAACGGATCAAATAACTCTGAATGCATGTAGCCATCCACGTTTTGAGTTCAATCAACTCGATCCAAGGAGTGCATTATCCAAAGAAAAGGAAATAGAGATTAGTACCAACTCAGGATTGCAATATACAAAAGCAGCTTCACAAATTTTGAATAAAGGACAATCAGGCAAACATTATATACAGAAATCTTTTGTTAAAAATCATCTAAGGTGACTCTGGCTAAATTGATTTTGACAGACAAATGGAACATCGAGGACTTAAATCAAGATGACTCCAATTTCACAATTTCACCAAGATAGGGCCTTTAACAAGAAGTATTATCTGTTCAACTAAAATGCTTAATATGCGACGCTACCAGAAGAGTTCCAATATTTTAACTTCTTTCAAAGTATACAAGGTCGGACCAAATCATGACCATTACAGAAACAGGGAAATAGAAACTGAACCATAGCTTGGCACTATTACCTCAGACTCTTACAAACCTCAAAAACTTGTATCAAGCGAGAGAATTACACTATGAAGAAACACTGATTTCAAAATGCCTAGGCAACAATGGAGGACAAACTGATAACTAGGGAAACATGGGAAAACGAGACACTTGAACGAAAAGAAAAACTCACAGATCCTAAAGAATAAAAGGAATTAGCTAATTCAAAAGTTGAAATCCGAGGGGAAACAGGAAGAAATAGAGCAGGGAACAAACATCACGGGTAAACCCTCCACACTAAACTCTATAGGCTGCTAGAACACTTCTCCAACAACCAGGACAAACTTCCAGGCCCCCTCACACCCTCATACACCATCTGCATCCACAAACAAACTAACAACAGCCTCCTAACTCAGAACTGCTATCTCCAAAAACTGACCTATCACCTGCAAGAACAAACTCATACTAATCTGCACAAAAGCACCTGATACTCCCTCACACCTTGACTAGACCAGACAAATACCTGACACCTCTTCTAAACCATCTGGGCAACTCTACTTCACTGCCTGCTTCTTCAACTCATAAGAACAGACCCTACACAACCCTGGAACTGCAGAATCATAGATTATGTCCTGAACCCCTCTCCCAAA
The DNA here is from genome assembly GCA_029990175.1 of Petunia secreta. Lineage (NCBI taxonomy): Eukaryota > Viridiplantae > Streptophyta > Magnoliopsida > Solanales > Solanaceae > Petunia > Petunia secreta. Next base: position 26,938,732 of record JARKIP010000003.1, read on the forward strand.
CATCCTAAGCTCCTCTACACTTTTAGCTCACTGCTTAGCTTCTTTCAAATACCAGACCTCCAAAAACACAAACATATGAACATATACACACCCTTGTGGACAGCCCTCAGGCCTTCAAGCCACCTTCTAACACTGCTACTGCCCTGCTAAACCCCCTGCCAGCACCAGACCTTACACAGCTCCCTCTAAGCAAATCAAGACACACTGCAACACCAATGAAGCACTGTTGCCTGCTCTACTCCAGACCTGAACTCCCTCTTAACACCTACACACTGCCTACTAGCTCCAGAAACAGCCTGCAAACAAGACCAACAACTTGCACCCTACTCCAAACTCCCAGAAAGCCAACACAACCCTCTAGAATCTTTGAACCAAAACAGCAACACTTCCAGCTCCTCTAACTCACCAGAATACCTCTCTAAAGCCAACTGCACACCCTCGCTGCACTTACACACATACTCTGCCTCCAAAACTTCCTGAATTCACCAGAACAGACCCTACATTCACATCTGCACACCTCACATACACCTGTACATCCTCACTTAAAACTCACCTAACACTTGCACACACTTCACAATATCCTGAACACCCACATTGCTATGAACAACCACCCAGGCCCCCTCACAACCTAGAAGCTTCGCAAATAATTAGAACAGAACTCATAAGGGATCAAAACAAGCAGAATGCATCCCAAGAATTTCAAATCATCCAGACATGATGCCAAACTATGAAAACTATGGAAAATCAAACTTTACCAAAGTTCTAACTTGCAAGGTTTAAATCTTTATCTATTAATCTTCAAGATATAATCTGATAAATAGCTCATCAATACAAACAAATACATTTTTTCGAACTAGCAGCAAATGAATCAAATAACAATAAAGTAAATGAAAAGTTTGGATTCTACCTTTTGCGGCGCAGTGAGCTAGGGCGAAGGTTCGAAGAACGCGATTCGAACAAGGTCGACGACTCGAATAGTGAAGCGACGACACAAATAATGAAGCGATAACACAACAGAATTGCCAGGAACCAACCACAAAAATAGTAACACTGTATGTATTTGAAGAAAACTTAAGACTAAAATAAATGGTGTATGTTCTACCGTTTTTTTTTTTTGTCTTTCTATTCTAAAAAAAAAACTGGAACCCCTAAAATGAGAAAACATTACCTTTATATAGTCATGGCTAGGGTTTCTATTTTGGCTCCAAACATTTTGAATTCAGGCCTAATTTCGACTTTTCCCTTCTAAGATAAGGGTGATTTTGGTCAAATCCTTGAAGGATCGTACCAAATCCATCCTTATCTTCAAGGAATCAGTCCGTTAGGATTTTTTTTCACGGCTCGGATCAATTCAGAATCAACGAACGCTCAGGATTAGTCCACCATAGCTATGTACGGAAGAAGAAGACAAGGATTTTAAGTTGTGATGTCGTTTTGAGTGATTTGCTGCGTTTTGGGATAAAATCCAAATGGGAATCGCAGGTTAGGGGATTGAAACTGGGTCGACGGGTTGGAAATTGGGGAACGGGTTAGGGGAATTGGGTTTCTGATTTTAGGGAATATAGTTAATGATATAGGGGGTTTTGCACGGGTAGGCTATAATTTAGGATATAAATTGCGATTCAGCCTATTTCAACCAAAATTCAATTGCCTTCATTTTCCTATTTTAAATTTAGCCTTAATTGTAACATTTCCATACTAAGTTATTAATTTTAATAATTTCGGCACAAAATTGGGTGTCAACAACACTGAAGCCTCAACCTGGTGCTGTAGAAGGAGCTACCTGAATGTCTACGACGTGTCTCGGAAGAAAAGCCTCACACTAGTAGAGAGTCTTAAGCCTCCTGACCCCGCATGACAAGAGGAATATCACAGCAACCGCCGTGCTAGAAGATGAGTACACCGTAATCAGTGCACCTGCCACAATGAAGACACTCCGAAGAACGCCAATCCCAATCAAACTTCATGGCTCAGGGGACTCTTTTCATCCAATCATGGATCGAGAGACAAAAGAAAAGGACTGTACGAATTTTGTCCTTTACAATTTTCTCATATACCATCCATTCTGAACGAAGGAGTATTTTTTGGGAATATTGGACTAGGATCAAAGGCAAGCATTTTTTGAAAATGAGGGAATTATTCTCTCATAAGAAAGCTTTGAAAGGGATAAATAATTTTTTTGAAGAAGATTTGTGATTTCACTACTATCGTGAAGCCCCTATTTATAAGCAAAATGAGATAAAGATGAAGTGTGAAAAACTCAAGCATAACTATGAATTGAAGATATAAAACAATCCGGCGCAAAAAAAGGTGATATTGGAAAGGTGCTTGGAATCGACATCAACAAATCAGCTAAGGACACAAAGGGACCTCGAAGAAATCAAGCGTCGGTCTCGGTTAAAGAGACAACGAGTTTCGAGGAGTCAGTGAGATAGATCTTCATATTCTTTTTGTTTACCTCTTTCACTTCTTGATTGCTTACGACATCACTTAGAAAGTGCGGGGACTAACTCTATGTGAAAAAATATGCCACCTACTGTTATGGGATACGATTCCAGCTGGCGAGATTAGACTTAGTCTATATGTCACTGGGCACAGAGGATACACGCTCACTCTTTAATCCACAACCGTCCAGGCGGCGCAGGCTTAAGACGCAGGATATATATCCCACCGCCTTAGAGTTCACAGTCTCATAGCTAGGGTTTAGTATATACCATCGCCTTGAGTTTTTAGGCACATGACCTTTATTAGTCTTTGTCTTTTATCATAATTAGGACTGGGTAAATCTCAACTATAAATACCCCTCCTCTAATTGTATTTTACATCAAGCGATTTACATAGCATTTGGCTATTCTCAAGGAATAAGATTATTACTTTCCTACTTATTACTTTTCTCTCAATATCTGTTTACTTTTCCTCCGTAATTATTGTATCGCTTGTGACTCTCTGAAAAATTCAATTGTTTTACCTAAACGACCAAATTGAAGCCTAAACACCTACAACACCGCCCCTCACTATCAATACTTGCCTGTCAAAGATACTCCCCGCCCCGCACAACCCAATGTACATATTGTTGTTGCTTCCACACCCAAAAATGCAAATGATCTAAGGCAACGATACCTCGAAACTCAGTATTATGAGCACGACCCTAACATTAAGAATGCTGATTTCACTGAATATGTGCCTCAAACTGAAATGCCTGTAATTGTGGAAAATCAAGTTAGGACGTCCGAACAAGAAGAGATCATCTGGAAAGTAAAAAGTTTGGAACAGTCAATGAAGAATCTGCAAGGGTTAGGAGGACATCAAAGCATCGTTTACTGCAATCTTTATCTATACCTAGATGTCGCATCTCCTCCGGGATTTAAGGTGCCCAAATTTGATCGTGTACAATGGTCACATCGACCCATTTTCTCATCTGACCAAGTACCTTAATCGGATAAGGGGTGCATGAGGTAAAGAAGAACTTACTTCAGTTACAATCTGGAGGGTATTGCGGCTGAATGGTTTGCAGAACAGGATATGAGCAAATGGCACGCTTTTGATGACATGGCCAATGATTTTGTAAAGAAATTTGAGTACAATGTTAACAGTATCCTGACTGTATATCCTTGTCTTATCTGAAGAGGAAACCTACAGAAAGCTTCAGGGAATATGCACTTAGATAGCAAGAATAAGCTGTAAGGGTGCAACCGCCAATGGCGGAAAAGGAAATGTGAAATACTTCATTCAAGCCTAGGATGATTCTAATTACATACATTTGCTCCCAATGATGGGTAAACCCTGCTAAAGTTCTTATGATAAGAGAAATGGTTGAAGAAGATGATAAAACTGGGCGAATTGTGAGCTTTGTCTCAATGAAGTCAACTGCCAAAATTGCTCAAGCTGGCGCAAGTAATTTTAAGAGGAAAGAGTAGAAAGAAGAAGTAACTGTTGTGGAGGCTGATCCTTACCGTAGGCCGGGTAGAAGACTGAACTTTAATAGCTCAACTACCTACCAAAATGCACCTCCTCCTTACCCAAATGCACCCCCTCTAAATTACTCAAGTCACTATCAAATTCCACCCGCTCCATATTTGTTTGCCACGCACAACGAAATTACTACCAACCAAGAGCACATGCACCCCAAACTTATACCTGCCAGCCACAATATCAACCAACACCAAACTTTCAAGCACCACAGAATAACCAGCCTCGCCCTTCTGTCTGCCCAATGTGCAAGGCTTTAACCAAAACTATGAAAGGAAAGCTACCAAAACCTATACTCCTATAGCCGAGTCATACGGTCAACTCTTTGAAAGGTTGAAGAATGCGGGAGTTGTGCAACCTATTCCTAACAATACTCCAAATCCCCCTCCTAGGTGGTATGATGCCAACAAACATTGTGCTATCATTCTGGAGCCAGTGGCCATGATATTGAAAGGTGTTTCACTTTCAAAGACAAAGTTGAGACTTTGATTAAAGAAAGCACTATTCAGCTTATTGGCACTCAACCAAATGTGCATGATAATCCTTTTCTAGTTCATGACAACAAAATGCAATCAATATGATCTCTATTGATGAGGAACCAAATCTGAAAGGCACAATAATCCCATTTAACAATGTGAAAGCTGTTGACATGGTGAAAATTTATGTTCAAGTCCGAACTCCAATTCTAGTACAGATGGGAACTCTAAAGCCAATGATCAGTGTCATGATCGCTTCCCAGCCTCAATATGATAGCAAAAGTGTTACTTTGAACTATTCAGAGGTACCTGCCGGGAGTGGAAAGGTAATTGTTGTTGTTGCTACTGCACAAGGTATGACTCAATTAGGAAAAAATGCTCTTTTCCTGAAAATCTGGGGTAAGGAGTCCCAGCGAAGGAAAACAATGCATGTAAAGTGAGTGATGCTAAGCTGAAGAGTTTTGGAGGAAAATACAATCTAAGGATTACTCCACTCTGGAAAATTTGAAAAGTACACCTGCCCATATATCCATCATGTCTTTGCTAATAAGCTCTAAAATGCATAGAAATGCATTATTGAAAGTGTTGAAAGAAGCACAAGTGCCAGTTCAAACAGCAGGTTTTGCCTAGCTACTTTGGTTAGCAAATTCTTTAATTTCGAAAAGTTTCCTTCTTCAAGGAAGAACTTCCGCCCGAAGGCTTGAGGCACAACAAAGCTCGTCATATCACTATCAAGCATAGGGATGAGTTTGTCAGCCGAGTTTTGATTGATCGTGGATCGGGGCTTGATATTTATGTGTTGAAAATTTTGAAGGAACTTGGGATTGATTTGGGCAAGATTCGGCAGAGTAAATGACACGATCCGGAATCCGGTTAGGCCGTGCGGGCACTCGACATCCTCCCCTGGACCTATGGGTGAACCCTTACCAGTTAAATTAGGAAAATAAATATAACAATTCATAAATAAGGATAAGACTTAAAAAAAATACCGACATACTGATACCTCTAAACTGTACAAAAAAAATTACAGATGACTACCCAACATACTAGCTTTAGGGCTATCCAAACTAGACATCTAAGAGTACAAAAGAAGACAGATACCTCCTGAAGGGAGCAAAATGCAACTGAAATAATAAACATAAAACTGGTGGCCATCCTGAATAAAAGTTGGCTCACCCTGACAGCTGAAGTCGTCTTCGCTACTGAACAACGTGGCGAACTCAATCCTAGAGCGAACCTGCCGAAACGAAATAGATAGACAAGAAACAAACAACAAACAAGGGTGGGTAAAAAGGATTAATAAGTGGGGCAAACTAGCCACCTCAAAGAATAGGATAGCTAGCCAGGGAGAAAAGAAACAGATACACCAAATTCCTCTTATTTAAATTATAAAAAAGCAGAGCCAGATAATAACCAGAAACACGTAAGAAACTGTAAACTCAACCAAGGATGCAAGCCAGAAACATATCAACAAATAAGCAATGCACATATAAGTAGAACAGTAGTCATGTACCACAAGTCTACATAATGGTATGAATTGAGATGAAATGAAATGAAATGAAATGTGATGCAAAGGGTCACATGTGCCCATCATCCCATCCCGAAGCGGAATACTCCTGCATTCGAGGGGAATCCAATCTGATAACCAACTGGAGCGGAATACTCCTTCTCCTGGGGTAGAATACTCCTGTACCCAATATGATATAAACCAGAGGCGGAATACTCCTGCACTCTCCTGGGGCGGAATACTCCTCCACCCGATATAATGTAAAGCTGAGGCAGAATACTCCTGCACTCAGTATCTAGCATAAGAGCAGAATACTGCTGCTCCTGGTTCGGAATACTCCTGTACCCAATATAATATGAATCAGAGGCGGAATACTCCTGCACTCTCCTGGGGCGGAATACTCCTGCACCCGATATAATGTAAACCCTAGGCGGAATACTCCTGCACTCTTCTGGGGCGGAATACTCCTGCACCCGATATAATGTAAACCAGAGGCGGGATACTCATGCACTCTCCTGGAGTGGAATACTCCTGCACCCGATAAAATGTAAACTAGAGGCGGAATACTCCTGCACTCTCCTGGGGCAGAATACTCCTGCACACGATATGATTTGAAATGTAATGCATATGATATGAAATGTAATGCATTAATAACCCTTCACTGGTGCGGGACTCTCATCGACAGCCGGGAAGTAGATGCAAACTCACAGCCAGAGTACAATGCTCAGATCCTCAATGCAATACCAAAAACAGGACATAACATATAATATAAAATGTAAATCCAAAGCTAAGGCATAATGAGTACGCCTATCGGCAGCTACACACGTAAGGAACACGTGGTAGAAAATCCACGAGGCCAGGTGCCTCCAAAGAAATGGATATAAACACTTACGTTGTTACAAAGCTACTCAACAACCGCGTTGCCCTTTGGATTCATTTCCAAACGATCTGCTTATTCAATAAGCAGAAAGTATATCAAATTAGGCTAAATGCTTCATTCCTCATATCTTAGGGCAATCCGGTTAGGAACCTGATTATTACACCCCTTATGTCTAAAGTGACGTATATCATTCTAATAACATGTTAAGAATTATTTAAGTGAGTTTATAGTCATAATATGACCATATATGATGTTTATATGTTAAATATAAAGTTTGGGAAAAATCGAATTTAAGTTGCGGAAAAACCGACTAAGAAATTGTCTTATAACAAAGCTTTTTCAGCAATTAATTTCATGTGTTATATGAGATCTTTTGGGGACATATCATATACTAATTGAAGGACTTGGACTTTAGTTTTCAAAACTTTTGACGGTTTATTTATAAAACATATGGATAAAAAGATATGAGCATCAGAAGTTAGGCCAGAAGAAGGGACATAAGCGCATAAGAGGAGTAGAACTGAAATGTTTCGAGTATAAAAGGAACACATGTCTTTTTTTTCGTTATTTCCAGAACATACACGATAGAAACAGTGCTCCTATGAAGGTTTAATCCACTTTTATGATTTTGAAGGAAGGACGGCAATCGTAACTCAAATTTGAAGACGGATTGCGTCAAAACTCTCTACGCGATTGAGGTAACGTTATGCTACCTTCAATTTCGTCTATAGTTTGAGTTTTAGAGTTACCTAATGACTAAGTAAAGTATCTAAATGCTGTATTATAGTTTGTTTAAGCTTTAGAAGGTGTGGAATTCAAAGGAAACAAGGTTTAGAAGCAAGAAACATCAAAGGTATGTAAGGCTAAACCTTTCTTTTGGCAAGGCATGTATTTTGTAGCTTTTGAAGCTTTTCTTAGTTCTCAAATTGATGATTCTTCTGGGTAACTTGTATGGCATAAAGGTGATCGTATATATGCTTAATTTGGTGCTAAGAGCCAAGGTAAAAATGTCCAAAATAGTAGCACAAAATGTTTTAAAATCTGGAAAATTATTTTTGTATTCGGACAGCTGTTAGTAGTTTGAGCATAACGCCTTGTACAAAATTGATATTGAGATGATTCAAGATTCCCTCAAACCCTAAGACATATATCTCAAAACTTTCATGAGACCATGAAGTTTATAACTTTTATCTACACTATAAAAATTAGGTCGAAAGGCAGGACAGTGGTGTTGTCCTGACATTCTACCTGCAGATTTGTTATGTCATCCAGTCGTCTCATCTTGTTATCCATTTAGCATGTTTATGCTATCAGTTTCTCTGGGTATCCATTTTCATGTATAGTATAGCGCTGATTCTGTTTTTGTGGATCATACAGGTTAGGGGAAACTCTACCGAAATTTTTATAGAAATTCAAAGAGTTGGACAAATTCTGAGTTCTAGGTTGTGTCCATAATTTCATCCAGAGTTTTCTTATCATTCTTTTGAGTCCATATCTAATGTTGCCACATGTTTTATGCCTCATACATGCTTATGCTTATATTGTGATCATATTATGTGTGATTTGGAGTCCCCCATAGAGGTTGGACATTGGACACACAGTCCGGTTGCATGTGATACTATATGTCTGGGGGATACTGCCCCTCTGGTTCAGGCGGGAGTTAAAACACCTAGTGTGACCGGGTGTCATTCACACACTCTGACCAGAGAGACTAGATATTACTGGCTGGGGGGGACATAGCCCATAACACCTGCCAAGTTTGTTATATACGCGTATATAGCCACATGATGGCTGCATGATTATACATGAGGCTAGTTCAGGTTTTCAATTACCTGATTTGGGGGGATACAGCCCCATAACACCAGACAGGTACTAGTTCAGGTTTTCAGTTACCTTATTTGGGGGGATACAGCCCACAACACTAGACAGGTACTAGTTCAGATGTTCAGTTACCTGATTGGGGGGGATACAGCCCATAACACCAGACAGGTACCAGTCCAGATAACAGTTCAGTTTTAGCTCAGTGCCAGTTATCAGTTCTCAGTTATTAGCCACCAGTTCGTAGCATCAGTATCAGTTGACAGCTATCAGTTCCAGTTTCTAGTTACCAGTTATCAGTCATACTACAGTTATTTATCAGTACAATTTAAGTTAGTTTATATTCAGATCATGTTTAGTATGTTCTTCGGATTTCCAGCTATATTGCTATGCTCCAGCTCATATTTACATATTTATATTCCAGCCTTACAGTTTCAGTCAGCTATGATATATTATATGCTCATGCCTTACATACTTGGTACATATCGTACTCACGCCCTTTTCTGGGCGCTGCGTTTCATGCCGCACAGGTGCAGATAGATCAATGCTTGGACCACACTAGTAGGCCATCTATCAGCTATTGGAGTCACTCCGCTTACTCTCGGAGTTACTTATCTTTTGGTATGTGTATAGTCAGCTAGTTTGGGTATGGCGAGGCCTTGTCCTGTCCTTTGTATATTCAATTCAGCACTCTTAGAGGCCTGTAGATATGTCCCTGTATGGTGCAGTCAGTATGGTATGTATATTAGCGTGAGATAGCCTTGTCATCTTTCCAGACTTTATGTTTTCAGTAAATATGTATGTATTCATAACCAGGTTGCAAGCTCATCTCTATAATTCATAGATTATTCGTCGATTTAGTGATGATCGACACTTAGTGTCGGTTATCCGTCCCGGCCCTAGGTTGAGTCGTGACAAAAGTTGTATCACAGCAGTTCAGTCCTAGGGTGTCGACAGGCCGTGTCTAGTAGAGTCTTGTTCAGGAGTATGTTTCGCGCCATACATTTGAACAGGAGGCTAAAAGGGAATTCAGGACAGTTGTCTTTCTTTCTTCTCTAGATCGTGCGATAGATCCATGATTATAGAATTTAGCCCTCTAACAATAGTGTTTTCAGCAAAGCGATACCGTCGAAGAAACTATTAGCTACCCAGAAAGGCAAGGCCATTGCCGACCAGGGTATTAGTAGAGTGCCACCTGAGGTGGATGACAGTGAGGAGTCAAGACCTGAGGCTCCATCTGAGGCCTCACAGATCCCTTCAGTTCAGGGTAATATTAGAGGTACTGCAGCTACAATAACTCCAGCTCCTCAGCCTGATAGACAGGGACAGGAAGTGAGGGATGCCATCAGATTATTGACTAGTGTGTTGTAGTTGCTCAGACTAGAAAGCATAGTGCAGATGCCTAGGGAGATACTGGATCCAGGATCAGGGATTTTATCCGACTAGAGCCTCCAGTCTTTCCTGGATCTCGTACAGGAGAAGACCCTCAGGATTTTCTAGTGAGGATAGCCAGGGTATTGAGGGTCATGCACGAGTCAGACACAGAGTCAGTAGAGTTAGTTGTATTTAAATTGCATGACCTAGCAGCAGGGTGGTATCAGACACGGGAGTTACCAGAGGGCCAGATTCTACTGCGGCGACATAGTAGGAATTCTTGGATACCTTCTTTCATCCGTATATGCCTATAGAGACACAAAGAGAACGTGCTGATCAGTTCCTAACCTTGAGACAAGGAAGTTTGAGTGTAGAAGAGTATAATTATCGCTTTAATTCTTTAGCAAGGTTTGCCCCTACGGTGGTAGTGAGTATGGACGATAGAATTTACAGGTATATAGTGGTACTAAGTCCACACCTAGTCAACGAGCGTATGACAGTTGCTGTGCAGTCAGGCATGAACATATCACACACTCAGGCATTTGCTTTATCACTTGATGAGAGGAAGCAGAGAGCCGACAAGGATAGAGTGTTAGAAAAGAGGGGCAGATTTTCTAGTTCGTTTGGAGAGACGTCTGGAGCGAGTAGATAGTAGAGTGTTAGATAGCCACCAGCTAGTATACCTCCACAGTCTCGTGGCCTGAGATCTGATAGTCCTCCTCAATCAAGAGCTACTCAGACATCACGGACTTCAGGATTTTAGCACTGTGGTACTTCTATACCGGCCAGTGAGAGATATCCCAGATGTTCAGATTATGGTGGACGCCATTTGGGCCATATCAGTTAGGAGTTGTTACTTGTTATATTTGTCGCAAGGCAGGACATTTCATGAGAGATTTCCCGACTAGGGGTTGTAGTGGTGCAGCCTAGCCAACTAGATCAGCAGTAGCTTCCTCAGCACCAGCACGCCCTCAGGGGCAAGTTCATCGGGCACCAGTATAACTGAAAGAACTTAAGGAGCAAATTAAGTATTTGAATGATAAAGGCCTCATCAGACCCAGCATTTTCCCGTGGGGAGCCTCGGTATTATTTGTGAAAAAGAAAGATGGCTCTCTACGCATGTGCATAGATTATAGACGGCTAAATAAAGTAACAATCAAGAATAAATACCCTCTGCCCAAGATTGATGACTTGTTCGACCAGCTCTAGGGTGCCAAGTACTTCTCGAAGATAGATTTATGATTAGGCTATTATCAGGTTAGAGTCAGAGAATGTGATATACCTAAGACAGCATTCAGGATTAGGTATTCTCGTCTATTTGTTTGTGATTTCATTTATTGATGATATTCTCGTCTATTTAAAGTCTGAATCAGAGCATGCAGAGCACCTACGCATAGTATTGGGTACTCTTTGGGACCAGCAATTATACGCTAAGTTATCGAAGTGTGAATTCAGGTTAGATTCAGTGGCATTTCTTGGCCACATAGTTTTAGCAGAAGGACTTAAAGTAGATGGCCAGAAGATCGATGTTGTGAAGAATTGGCCCAGACCTATGACGCCAACAGAGGTACGTAGTTTTCTGGGTTTGGCAGGTTATTACAGAAGGTTCGTAGAGGTTTTTTCCTCCATTGCAGCTCCACTGACCAAATTGACAAAGAAAACAGCTAAATTTGAGTAGTCTGATTCTTGCGAGCACAACTTCCAAGGACTAAAGAACAGATTGACCTCACTAACACTTCCAGGGAGATCTGAGGACTATGTCATTCACTGTGACGCTTCTCGAATTGGTCTATGTTATATTTTGATGCAGCACGGAAGAGTAATTGCTTTTTCTTCCAGGCAGCTGAAAAAGCACGAGCAGAACTACCCTTCTCATGATCTCGAGCTTGCAGCAGTCATTCATGCATTGAATATTTAGAGATATTATTTGTACCGTGTTCATGTTGATATTGATACAGATCACAAGAGCCTCAAGTACATATTTAATCAGAATGAGCTAAACCTACGACAAAGGTGATGGCTAGAGTTGCTAAAGGACTGCGACATGGAAATTCTTTGTCATCCAGGTAAAGCGAATGTTGTAGTTGATGCCCTTAGTCATAAGTCCATGTGTAGCTATCTTACTTACAGCCACAAAAGAGAAAGTTAGCTCATGCACTCCACCAGTTGGCCAGCATGGGAGTCAGATTACTAGATTCAAAGGACGCAGGAGTTACAGTTCATAACCCAGCCACTACTTGCCTAGTGATCGAAATAAAACAGCGTCAGTATGAGGATCCAGTTCTAGTTGAATACAGACAGATAGCCAGAAGAAAACCGGAGTCACCATACAACGTTATTAGTGACGGGGTTCTTATGTATAAAGATAGACTTTGTGTTCCTGATTTTGCAGATTTACGTGGACGGATTATGACTGAGGCACACTATTCCAGGTACTCTATTCACCCAGGTTCGATTAAGATGTATCATGACCTTAAGCAGATTTATTGGTGGGATGGAATGAAGCATGACATATCAGAATTTGTGGCTCAGTGTCCTAACTGCCAGCAGGTTAAAGTGGAGCATAAAAAACCTAGTGGCTTGTTACAGAAAATAGAGATTCCATCATAGAAATGAGAACAGTAAATATGGACTTCATTACAGGCATGCCCTGTATGCGGAGCAGGTATGACTCTATTTGGGTTATAGTTGACAGGTGAAGCAGGGTAAATCGGCGGAAGCGATAATCTAAGATGCGGAAGCAATAAACACAAGATAACAAGAAAATAGGGATGGGGAAGAACAGAAATAGAAGAAGAGAATGGATAAACGATTCAACCCATGAATGTATATCCAAGAGAGGAAAGGAAACTTGAACCATACAAGGAATCCGTACTAGTGACGAATCTCCATATGTTCCAAGCAAAGAGATAATCCGAAGCTTCAAGCTTCAACAAGAAGAAGGCCTTGCCTCTCTTTTTATGTCTATTGTTCAAATCTAGGTAAGCTAATGAAATGAAATGACTAAGGCTCCTATTTATTGTCTTTCCTAAGACTATGTTAAAATGACATAAAAGCCCCCCACAAGTTGGGGTAAAATAATAAAGACCACGTAGGGTCAAACTAGTAATTAATACTAGGCTAAAATAGAAGTCTCGTCTTGGCTTGTACAGGGGGTAGGCGGGGGGCGCCTGGAAGTTGGGCAGTGTGCTGGGAGGCCTCTGGCTAGGCGGGGCGCCTGAGGTACTAAGCGGGGCGCCTGAGTACTGAGGCAGAATCTAATCCAGGCGGGGCGCCTGGCATGGGCGGGGCTCCTAGGCCTGTAGCAAACTCCTTGATCTTCAAAATGCTCCCAAACTCTTCCCCGATGCTCTTGACCTCTCGTCCCTTGCATACTTCAATCCCGGCTCTTGATGGGTGGTGCTTAGGCTCGATGTGCCCTAAATCATCCTCCCCTTCTTGAAAGTATTTCGTCCTCGAAATCAAACCATCAAGACCTACATCCAAAGATCAAGACAAACAAAACTTCCTACTACAAGAGTCGGTTAGTGCAACAAGTGTGGAAAACACACTCTTATGGTATAGCCAAGCATCAATGACAATGATAAAGCGCATGTTTCCAAAGAAACCAACAAATACTTGGCTTCCCCAATTGGTGGGCTCAACACATGATTCATCAAAGAGATCAATAGGGTAGAGAATATGCAAGGTCAAGCCAATAAAATTCCTATAATCCCCAAGTCCAATAAGAACATACCAAGACTTCCCACTACAAGAGTAGGCAAGTCCAACAAGAGTGAGTACAATTGATGTGAAAATCACACTTTTGTGATAGAGCCAAGTATGAATACTAATAAAAAGGCTTATGTCTCCAAAGAAAACAAAAAGTTCTTGGCTCAACATCGACAAGCACTCACTATCATAACAAGCAAAGGGATCAATTAGACATGGAACATGCAAGATTAAGCAACTAAGTTCCTTATGACCTCTAAGCTTATGGTCAACACACCAAGGCTTCAATGCATTACTATCATAATGTGACTCATTGGCTTTGGCATGCTCAACACCCAAGGTGTGATCAACATATGGGGTGGAGTAAACAAAAGAGTTCAACTAGAAACTAACATCAAATACTCCACTCCCCTTCTTGGAAGCACTCCTACACACACCAAGAGTGACTTCCTTACCTCGAATTCCACCTCTAAGACAATCTTCCTCACTAGACAAACTATCAAGGAAGGTCTCTATAATGGCTTCTTCATCATTATAATCCAAACAATCAAGATTAGGACTACTAGAAGACGGACCAACACACCCAATTCCAAGACCATTCATCTTACTTGAAGTTTCAAACAATGGGTTGTCTATAGAGTTAAACCCTTGAAACCATGGAGGTTCAAGTTCACACTCTTCATACACAATTGAGGAGTCATCAAGTACAATCCTATCCATCCCATCCACTAGGGACTCCTCAAGGTCAATACCATCCTCACTACAACACATAGATCCACCATTATCAAGCAATTTATCAAGGGAAAGGATAGCGTATTCATTCAATTCATCTTCCCCTTTATCAAATATAGGTGGGATGTCATAACATGGGTCACAAATAAGGTCAATTACACAATCTTCACTAAAGAGAGGTTCAATAAAAACCGAGCTCACATCATGATGTGGCTTATCATCCCTTTCAACTAGTGGTTCGCAATCACACACAAGTTGACCATTCGACTCTACACTAGTTGCAAACACATTGAATCATGTTAATCATCAACTAGCATAGAATTGTCACAAACACTCTCACATGGCAAGAAAGTAACACGCTCAAGGGAAGAACTATCACATACCTTAGAGTGGTCATCTTGCTCATTCAATGCATTTGAAGCATCATGAATTGCTTCCATCTTGGTAGATGATTGAGGCTTAATTAGATTGCCTCCAAGAATACCTACACAAGAACTCACACAAGTAGAAGAAAAATATAAAGGGTTAAAGTTAGAATAAGGGGTGTCCTCACTCTCAATGATTCTTTTTCCCTCTTTCTTTTCCCTCATTTTCTTTTTAAGGTCGGGAGGTGGTGACATCCCACTCACATCACTCAACACATTCTCTCCATTTTCCACTCGAGAAATGTCCCCGGTCACTCCTTTACTCCTCTCAATCTTTTGTCTCTCAAATTCAGGTGAGTTAGGACGAGGCCCAAGAATACCCATAGCTGGAGTAGATGGACTCTTAACATCAACCCGCAATCTAGGACTAAGAGACTCATCACTTAATGTCTCTTTCTTCTTTGTTGGTGAACCACTTGGCTTTGGAGATCCTGGTTTTGGGTTCACCTTGTTGACATTTGTCAACTCTTTTCTTGCACTAGTCCCACCATTTCTTGTGATTGTAGGAAATCTTGATTGCACTCTTTCAATCATAGGGCTTCTCCTCAATGGTGTCCCGCTATTTCTCATGTTCATGGGCCAAAAACTTGTTGCTCCCAAATACACACGCAAGTATACGTGGTCGACAAGTAATAAAGTGATAAATCGAGTATCATTCGCACGAGGACTATTGTTACGACCGAATCCTAGCAAACAATTTCCTAAAAACTATTCAGGGATCTTTTTCAATGCTGGTTTAGATTTTTACTAACTAAATGAAATAATTAAAAGCAAGTAACTGAAGAAAAGTAATAGAGCAAATTCTAGGTTGTTATCAATAAAAGGGAATGGTCCAGGGTCAGAGTTACGAACAATCCAGTTGAGTTTTCCAGTTGATTCTATTTCTTGATTTCATAGATTGCTAACTAACAGGTTAATTATATTCGTAAAAACCTGTCGACTCTTCACGAGTCTATGCAAGCTACTCTAACGCCTATATATCTATGGAATTAAATCACATGCATGCATTAAAGAACTCTGTATTTAGCTAACCAAGGCGAATAGGTATATGTCTATCCTACCCATAAAATCGATTCCCTATGCCAGGTTCACAATCAAGCCCTATTCTTTCTTATTTGCATTTACAAGTTCCCTCTATCGAGTTCAACTTGTAAACCGTAGATAGTGTTCAATTACCGGGACCTGATAACCAAACAATTGGGCTCAAGAAAGAATAAACAATCCATAATGGTAAATCAATGGGAAGAATTGAACTTTCAAACATCAACCTTCATGCTTTTGCTCTAACCCTAGAAAGAACAAACTATAGAATTAAGGAGAAGAATAAGAGAAAGAAAGAAAGAACTTGTTTAGAAGACATCTAGGGCTCCTCCGCTCTCCTCCCAAACTTGCTCCAAAATCTCGAACCTCCTTTTACAAAATGAAATTATGAGGTTTTATAATGTTTACAAAGTACTAGGATAAGTTAAACCAAAGCCTAATCTAGTTGGAAAACTTGTGGTTCGTCAGCCTCAGAGCTTTTGTGGAAGCCACGCTTCCACTATAGCTTCCAACTCTTCAAGGCTTTCGCTGAAGCCTTGCTCCTAGTATAGCTTCCAACTCTTTAGGGCTTTCTTGGAAGCCTTGCTTCCACCATTGCTTCCAATGTGTCTATTAACTCTAATTTGATTGTTCTTGTCTCGAATTCATCCGCACCATTGCTAAAATCACAAATACGATAAGTGTGCTCAAGAAACATAATTATCACATATAACGAGCACAAAAAGTACTAAAATGTGAGAAGATATTAAGGTAAAATAGGCAAATATTGCCAAACATCCCCACCCCACACTTAGACCTTTGCTCGCCCTCGAGCAATCATGATGTAGGGAATCAAACGCGGAAAGTAAAAGATAGGAACGAGACGTATCTCGATCACAAATCTTAAGTAGCAACGGAGAACTTGTTCCGTTACACCCCGAGAGGAGGTCAAGAACACCTACGCTAGGCAACTACCCTCGAGTTAACGTGAGCACGCAAGTAGAATGGTCGGGGGGGATTGGAATTCATCTAGATCTGCTAGAGGAAGAACAAGTCCCAATTAAAGATTTTTCATTCAATAAGAGTTCAACACTTCAACACAAGTGTTTGTTTATCATCAAAGGTAAGCTAATGAAAATAATAAGACAACTAGCTATTTATAGGTGTTTTTAGACACCATATGAAAGGTCTAACATGCCCACACTTAGGCTTAGGAGTAAAGGACCACGTAGGGCCAAAATAGTCTTAACATAGCTACGAATCTCGGGCTTCAGCGATCCGGGCGGAGCGCCCATGATTGGGGCGGAGCGCCCACGTTTTGCTCCATTTTGGGCAGTGGGGTTGGCTGGGCGGTGCGCCTGAGGGTGGGGCGGTCCGCCTGGCCCCATTGCTCTCTGGGCGGAGGCGCCTAAGGTGCAGGCGGGGCGCCTGGTTCGCTGGGCTGCTCCCCTTGCACTTTGAGCACCCGGAATGGCTTCCAAACACTTCCTTTTTCTAGGTCCTTCCTCACCAAGTGTAGGTGTACTCCTTGGATCTCCCTAGCTTGGCTTCGAGTGAAGGGTCTCGTGGTTTGCCCGGCATCATCCTCCCCTTCTTGAGAAGATTTCGTCCTCGAAATTGAAGCATTATCATCCACGACCTCTTCATCACCTACATCCATTGGAACCAAGTCACAAACATTGAAAGTATTAGACACTTGATACTCACTTGGTAAGTCGACCACATAAGCGTTGTTGTTTATCTTTGAGAGCACTTGGAATGGGCCATCTCCACGGGGTGCTAACTTCCCTTTCCTAAGGTTTGGAAACCTTTCTTTCCGGAAGTGCACCCACACATAGTCACCCTTCTTGAGTTCCACCTTCTTGCGTCCCTTGTTTTTCTTGGAGGCTACCTTTGCATAAGCTTCCTCCAAGTTCTTCTTCGCCTTAGCGTGTAGCTCCATCAAAGCCTTGGCTCTAGCTTTTCCTTCAAAATTAACAACCATTTCCCTTGGCAAAGGGGTTAGATCAAGGGGAATCAAGGGGTTAAAACCATACACACACTCGAATGGAGTCATACCAATCATCTGATGCACGGTTCGATTGTAGGCAAACTCCATAAGAGGTAGCTTATCTATCCAAGTCCCACCCTTACCTTTGGTCATGGCTCTAAGAAGAGCACCCAAGGTTCGGTTCACCACTTCGGTTTGCCCATCGGTTTGGGGGTGGTGGGACGTAGAAAACAAGAGTTTGGTGCCAAGGGCACCCCATAAACTCCTCCAAAAATGACTTAGGAACTTAGTGTCCCTATCACTCACTATGGTTTGAGGCACACCATGCAATTTCAAGACATTATCAATAAACAAGGTAGCAACATGTTGTGCATCATCACATTTACGACATGGAATGAAATGAGCCATTTTGGAGAACCTATCCACAACAACATAAATGCTATCATGGCCCCCCCAGTCCTTGGTAATCCCATCACAAAATCCATCGAGATATCCAACCATGGACTAGTAGGTACGGGGAGTGGGGTATACAAACCATGGGGGTCCGACTTGGACTTAGCAACCTTGCATTCAAGACAAGAGTTGCAAAGTCTCTCAACATGGGTCCCCATTTTTTGCCAATGGAATTGTTCCCGAAGGATGGCCAAGGTCTTGTCCCTACCAAAGTGACCCATGAGTCATCCACAATGTGCCTCTTGCACAAGCAATTCCCTCCATGAGGACTCGGGTATGCACACTTTACCATTCTTAAAGATATATCCATTAACCCATTGGTATTTCTCAACTCTCTACCCCTTTTCTAGAGCTTCATGGATGCTCTTGAGCTTCGGGTCATGAGCATACATCAATTTAATGCTTTCAAAACCCATAAGCTTAGAGGTGGGAGTGGTGGCTAGAGCGAACTTTCTAGAAAGCGCATCCGCCACAACATTGTCCTTCCCTTTCTTGTATTGGATCACATAGGGAAAGGACTCAATGAATTCAACCCACTTGGCATGTCTCTTATTGAGCTTCTCTTGGCCTCTCAAATGCTTGAGTGACTCATGGTCACTCTTGATTACAAACTCACGAGGCCAAAGGTAGTGTTGCCAATGGGCAAGGGCTCTCACAAGGGCATACAACTCCTTGTCATATGTAGAATAATTCAAGGAGGCCCCTTTCAACTTCTCACTAAAGTAGGCGATGGGTTTGCTATCTTGCATTAATACACCACCAATTCCCACCCCCGAGGCATCACATTCAACCTCAAATGCCTTTCCGAAGTCGGACAATTGCAATAGAGGGGCGGTACTCAACCTACCTTTCAACTCATGGAAGGCCTTCTCTTGAGGCTCTCCCCACACAAATGGTTGGTCCTTCTTTACCAATTCGGTGAGTGGAGCGGCAATGGAGCTAAAGTCTTTCACAAATCGCCTATAAAAGCTAGCAAGACCATGAAAGCTCCTCACTTGAGTCACGGAAGTAGGAGTAGGCCAATCACGTATGGCCTCTACCTTAGACTCATCCACCTCCACTCCTTGGGCACTCACAACAAACCCAAGGAAGACTACCTTCTCAACACCAAAGGCACACTTTTTAAAATTAGCATAGAGCTTTTCGGCTCTCAACTTTTCAAGCACTTGCCTAAGGTGATCAACATGGTCATCTATTGATTTGCTATAGATCAATATATCGTCAAAATAGACGACCACAAACTTGTTGATGAATGGCTTTAGAACATGGTTCATTAGCCTCATAAAGGTGCTAGGTGCATTGGAGAGCCCAAAGGGCATCACCAACTATTCATAGAGACCAAATTTGGTCTTGAATGCGGTTTTCCATTCGTCACCCGGTTTCATCCGGATTTGATGGTAGCCGGACCTAAGGTCAATTTTTCTAAACACACATGAACCACTCAATTCATCTAACATATCATCAAGTCGGGGAATAGGATGACGGTACTTTACCGTTATTTTGTTCACGGCCCGACAATCGACGCACATCCTCCAAGTGCCGTCCTTTTTGGGAACAAGGATCACGGGTACGGCACATGGACTCAAGCTCTCCCTCACCAAGCCCTTATTGAGCAATTCATCAACTTGCTTTTGCAATTCTCTTGTATCTTCCAGATTGCTCCTATAGGCCGGCTTGTTTGGGATTTGAGATCCCGGGACAAAGTCTATTTGATGTTCAATACCCCTCAAAGGAGGTAATCCATCCGGCATCTCATCCGGGAACATGTCCCCAAAATCCTTCAAGACATTCTCAAACACACTAGGCAAAGGGTTAGAAGAAAAATCACAATTAGAGTTTAGGATCATACCTTTGTGCACTAGGCATAGGAGAAACTTGGTGCCATCATTTCCTTTTAAGATCTCACCCGGTTGCATCATGGCACAAATGCCACCGGTAGAAGAAGAAGGTGGGATTGCCACCATGCTTTTGGACAAAGGGCTAGTCTCAATGATTGACTTTGCCTTTGCCACCTCCCTCAACTCCCTCATCCTATTGTAGTCATCACTCACTTGTTTGGGAGTTAGGGGCTTCAACACAAATTTCCTCCCTTCATGTTGGAGCGTGTAAGTGTTGACACGCCCATCATGGACCGCTTGTCGATCAAATTGCCAAGGCCTTCCAAAGAGAAGGTGGCAAGCTTGCATTGGCACAACGTCGAACAAGTGTTCATCAACATAACTACCCATTTTGAACTTGATCATTGCTTGCTTCACTACCTTTAGCTCCCCACATTCACTAAGCCATTGCAATCGATATGGCTTGGGATGCTTCATGGTAGGCAACTTCAATTGGGTTATAAGAGATTGACTCACAACATTAGCACAACTCCCGGAGTCAATGATCATAGAGCATACAACACCCTTAACACGACACCTAGCATGGAAAAGGTTTTCTCTTTGCAAGGTTTCACCATCCTCCACAATCATAGCTCCTAGGCTCCTCCTCACAACTAGAAAAGTATGAGGCTCCTCATCCTCCACCGTGTCATCTAGATCATCCTCCTCTACTCCCTCATCTCCCTCTACACCCTCATCATCCTCCGATTCACTCTCTTGTTCATATACATTTTCACC
This sequence comes from Petunia secreta, assembly GCA_029990175.1. Lineage (NCBI taxonomy): Eukaryota > Viridiplantae > Streptophyta > Magnoliopsida > Solanales > Solanaceae > Petunia > Petunia secreta. The sequence goes on from JARKIP010000003.1 coordinate 26,959,702, forward strand.
AACAAGAACCATGGTCCTCTTCGTAGGACACTCCTTAGCAAAGTGTCCATACCCCTTGCATTTGTGACATTGAATGGAAGAAGAAGTAGGAGTATTCAATTGAGTTTTAGAATTACCTCCCACATTGGGTGTGTACTTCTCAAACGGCTTCTTCACATCTTTGCTAGCACTTGCTCCACTAGGGCCACTTGCACTTGTGAATTTTGCATTGGGAGCAGGAGTTTTCCAATCCTTTGACTTGTTCATGGAAGTAGAAGTGTTGCTCTTGTAACGGTTGGACTTCTCTTTCTCAAGCCATTGCTCGGCTTGGATAGCGGCATCAAGGACTTCTTGAAGTGAAAGATAAGCATGCAATCTCAATTGTGAAGCTATACCATAGCTCAAACCATTCATGAAACGGATCACGGCTTGCTCTTCATCATCGGTGTCCATATCTAAGGCCATTCGAGTTCTTTCAAACTCATCAAAGTATTCATGCACCGTTTTGACACCTTGCTTCAACTCATAAAGTTTCTTGAGTTGCTCTTGCTGATATCTAGGAGTGATGTACTTGATACTCATGATACCCTTCAAGTCATTCCAACCGACATTCACGGGAACCCCCGCTCTCCTCCTTGATCTCTTGACGGATTCCCACCAAGTAGATGCATAGGATTCAAAGGATGAAATAGCATAGGTACCTTTCTTCTCATAGGTCATCTCATTTGTGTCAAACAATCTCTCCATGTGTAGCACCCATTCAATGTAAACCGCCGGATCACAATTCCCTTTAAAGGTTGGGAGATTAAGCTTCACACTATTGATGTTGGTGTTGTCACGACCTCCACGGAAAGGCTCCGGTTGGCCCCCATAGTGATCTTCATTCACACCATACTCCCTCCTCGCATTCCCTCCAACATAACCCATAGGTGGCCCTCGACCTCGGCCCCTACCCCTATCCACATTTCGACCCCAATTCATACCTCGCCTTGGTTGGAAGTGATCATCAAACCCATACATATCATCTCCATAATCGGCTTCCTCCCCTTCTTGAGCTTCATCGGCTTGCTCAAGAGGTTGCACATTTCGGATGGGCCTTAGTAGTGGAATGTTTCTTGGGGGGTTATCCAAGATATGGGGAATGCCCGTTCGTTGGGTATTGCCCAACACTTGATCAAGTCTCTCTCGCTCCTCCTTTGCCCGTTGTTGATTGAGCAATTCAATGACATGGCTAACTTGCTCCGGAGTAAAGTTAGGAGTACTTGAGACTTCAACCGGGACACTCGGGGTCCCTTTCTCGACTTGGACACTCGGGGTCCCTTTCTCCGAGGGGACATTAGAAGTCCCTTGCTCAACTAGAGCACTAGAGTTCACCCGCTCGAGGCTTTCAATCCTCAAGTGCATACTATCCAATTTGGCGAGGATAGTAGCAAGGGCACTCTTTGCAAAATCATCTCCTTCGGAAGACATTGTACCTACACAAGTAACAAACGTTAGAAAACAACCTCACACACTCCCTCACTTGAGATCACTCGACTATCTCGTATAGTGACGGTGGATATTTCACTCGACTTGTGGTTCCAAAGCTTCACGTAGATGAGTAGCAATTCCTCAACTCAACCAAACTATTCACGAGTCAAGCACACTCCGGGTTGAGTGGAGTTAATAGGACTCAACGAAAGCTAGGCACTTTGAAGTGAGGACTTGAATCAAAAAGAGTCTAGGATTCTTCTTGGAATTCTACTCTCCAACTAATGCACGAATCAACCTAAAAGCAATGAAAGATTAGTGCTAATTCAAGTAGAAAGAGTACTTAGATAGGCACTAATAAGAGATTAGGCAACAAAGAACAAGCAAACCTAGAAGAAACTATCCAAAAACAACCCTTCAGGATATTAGGCGGAGCGCCCAAGCAGTGGGGCGGAGCGCCTGAAAATTTGATCAGTGGGGTTGGGCAGGCGGGGCGCCTGGGATTTAGGCGGAGCGCCTAGGGCAAGCACAAGTCAGGCGGGGCGCCTAGACTTTAGGCGGAGCGCCTGGACGAAGAACACCTGGGTTTTTCCACTCCGTATTCTTCGTTTTCAATCCAATTTCTAGGTCGATTCAAAGGTGTTTTGGCCAAATCCAAGGTACCCAAAGTTGCTCCTTGATACAACCTACAATCTCAAATCAATTTAACACCCAAACAACCAACAAATAAGGCTCAAACAAGATTCAAAGTTTTCAAGTTTGGGGTTTCAACATGGGTTTCAAGGTTCAAAAGTGGGTTTCGATTCTTCAAAAACTATGTTACCGAACTCCGAATCACACGATTCTTGTTGCAAATTGTTCGGTTTTCAATAGAGATCAATCCCCAATAATCAATTCCAAAACCCCATTAACACACAACCCAAAATCAATCAATTTTCTCAAGAACAAGGGTTTGGTAGGGTTTAACAACAATTGGGGTTTTCAATTTTCAATTCAATCATTCCCGACAAATTTGGTACCCAAACGTCAAGTTTTCAACAAGGATCGATAATCTATAACACCCACTTCAAGAATCACAAACACCAAAAAGTTACACCAATTTTTGAATTGTTTTCAGTTTTTTTGTAATTTTATTTTTTCCCAATAACTTCAATAACAAGAAAACTAAAAGAAGATACTAGGCAAGAAGAATCAAGGGTCGGGGTTCGTAGGAACGATACCCGAACCTTGCTCTGATACCAAATGATGTAGGGAATCAAACGCGGAAAGTAAAAGATAGGAACGAGACGTATCTCGATCACAAATCTCAAGTAGCAACGGAGAACTTGTTCCGTTACACCCCGAGAGGAGGTCAAGAACACCTACGCTAGGCAACTACCCTCGAGCTAACGTGAGCACGCAAGTAGAATGGTCGGGGGGGATTGGAATTCATCTAGATCCGCTAGAGGAAGAACAAGTCCCAATTCAAGGTTTTTCATTCAATAAGAGTTCAACTCTTCAACACAAGTGTTTGTTTATCATCAAAGGTAAGCTAATGAAAATAATAAGACAACTAGCTATTTATAGGTATTTTTAGACACCATATGAAAGGTCTAACATGCCCACACTTAGGCTTAGGAGTAAAGGACCACGTAGGGTCAAAATAGTCTTAACATAGCTAGGAATCTCGGGCTTCAGCGATCCGGGCGGAGCGCCCATGATTGGGGCGGAGCGTCCACGTTTTGCTCCATTTTGGGCAGTGGGGTTGGCTGGGCGGTGCGCCTGAGGGTGGGGCGGTCCGCCTGGCCCCTTTGCTCTCTGGGCGGAGGCGCCTAAGGTGCAGGTGGGGCGCCTGGTTCGCTGGGCTGCTCCCCTTGCGCTTTGAGCACCCGGAATGGCTTCCAAACGCTTCCTTCTTCTAGGTCCTTCCTCACCAAGTGTAGGTGTACTCCTTGGATCTCCCTAGCTTGGCTTCGAGTGAAGGGTCTCGTGGTTTGCCCGGCATCAAATCATCAAAAACCAATTTCCCAACTAGATCCTAAAACTCAATAGACAAGTGCATATACATACCATGTGACCCTCGACATGCCAAAAATTCATCACATTACACAACAATAGAACAACAAACTCAAGACGTCTAAAAAAGAATACATTTCGAGGGTCACATGGTATGTCGTAAATGTGCCCTCACCAAAAAAACCATGTGCCCTCACCAAAAAAATCAAGAGAGCATTCCAAATATCACACAAAGAATACATTTCAAGACTAAATGAGGGACATAATATAGGAAGAATTTACTCGCTCTAAAAAAGAATTTCACGTGCCACACACAACGTACCATAGGCTTTCCGGTAGTGTAGGACTCTACTAATGTAAGCTCGCTCCAATCGGAATTAACTAGGACTTTACGGGTTGTAATGTAGGCTAAAGGACGGGTAGGATATATATGGATAAATAGTGACTACCTCCCTAAGCACTTTAATACATCACTTAAATTTTTATTTTCACCATTCTTCTCAAATCCAACAAAACAACCACCCAAACATACACAAGAAATTTCCTCCCAATTTAAGCATTTTGTAATTTTTTTTTCTTTGTGCAAAACACTAGCAAGAATTGAGATTTTTCTTCTTTCCTTTGTTTTCTTTATTTTTCTCTTTTTCACTCTCTTTTCATTTTTTTCCTTTTCAATATTTTTCTCAACCTTGCCAATTATTCTCCTTTTCTTTCTTTTTTTCAAAATGCACCATATCGTTTTATTTCATCGGTTCCACTCAAAAGCCCCTAATTTCTCCAACCACAACTCCACAAACAATCAAATATGTCAATTAAAGTGCTCTAAGGAGTACGGGTTCAAAAGGAAGATAATTAAGAACAAAAGGGGTAAGGCTTGAAATGTGGGTTCCAACAAAAAGGTCAATAGGCTCAAGAGGGCTTAAGAATGACAATATTAAAGGGTAGGATAATCAAGGTTAAAAAGGCTTATCAAAGAAACGCCTGTATCATCTCTCGACTAGAGCAAACCTAGGATTTCGCTTTGAACACACACGGGGCAAGTTCTAGACATCAATATGTGGCACGGAACATAAGGAAGAAATACTCACATCACACATGACACATAGTTCACTAAAGACGGTTTCATTCCAACTCTCGGTTAAAGCAAACAAGATGCAACTTTGGAAATTTAAGCACTAAGGCACAATAATTCACAAAAGAGTTAAGTAGTTTAACCTAAGCGTCTCAAAAGGGTCATTCAAATTTTTTCTAGGTATGCATCCCAATTTTAAAACCAAAAGGGATTCACAAATAGCACATGCTCAAGTCTAAATTCACTGGTATCAAACAAACCAAAGGTACCTAGCATTCTACCATTTTTTTCTAAAGATACTATACTAACTAATACTAAACTACTCCTAAAAAAAATAAAATTATCCAATTCAAAGGTCTACCCATGGAAAAGAACCGAGGCCATAAGAAATACCACGAGGCGGATGACATGTACCACTAAGTAAAACTAAAAAGAAAATCTTTTTGGAATTTTTCATTACTTTTCTAATTTTTTTATATATTAAAGCAAGAAACAAATAAAAATAAAGACAAGTGACAAAAATAAAAATTTATAAAAAGAAATTCCTAATGGTACAATCATCCATGCCCTAAAAAAGAACGGAAGTTCCCCCACCCCACACTTAGAATCAAGCGTTGTCCTCAGTGCGAACAAGTAAATGAATTAATATTGCAAGTGGGTAAGAAAACTCCCTGAAAGCTCTAGCCCTTGGTGCTAGCATCCTCCAAGCTTATGTGTAGCATGAGGTACTCAGACTTCCCCCCAACAGGTCATCAATATTAGGCAGGGGTGAGGACGCCCCACACTTAAACTCGACATTACATGAACCTGCAATCCAAAGAATCACCCAAAGTAATATACAACCATAAAAATAATAATAAAAATACAAAAAGTAAAGCAAGCAAATTGGGTTGCCTCCTAAGAAGCACTTTATTTAACGTCGCGGCACGACGAAGACAACTTCATCACTTTTGCCTCCACCTTGAACTTATGAATTGAATCCCCAAGTTTGCCTCAAGCTTACGACTATGGTATTGGGGTTGTGGCAAAAATACAGAAGGACCAAGTAACCAATGTCACATTTTACACTTCTTAGCCTTTGAATAAGGGATGTCATTTTGTCTCCTCGACATCAGAAAATTTAAAATATAGGCACCTTGTTCCTCCTCCTTTGGTTTTTTTATAGGCTCGGCTGGCTCAATTTTCATGTCACCATCCAAACAAAATGTTGAAAAATGATTGGAATGAGGTCTAATGCGCTTCAATTCTAAAATTGCATTAATTTTGACATCCTCACTTGCACAAACACTAGAGTCCTCAAATACGATGTTTTTTTTTCCTCACTTGGCTCTAATGTAATTTTGTCAACTTCGGCATCCTCAACTAATATTGGATCGAATGGTAGAAATTCCACTTTTTGCTCCTCGAATTGGTTCCTAAGCTCTTTTATCTCAAATCTACTATTCACGACCATTGATAATTGGGCATTAAACATCTCAACCATATCACTCAAATTCGTATCCAAGTCGTTAATAGCTAAACCAAATTGATCAATTTCTTGTCTACGCTCCACTCTTTCTTCCATAAATTTCTTCTTCATATTTGTTATTTCCTTAGAGAAATCCTCATATGCTTCAAAGAGTTTGGTGTGCTCCATTATCCAAGTTTCGCTAACAACCTGCACTTTATCGCTCCTGTCAAACTCACAAACACTATTAGAATCATCACACCTATTGATTAGGGGAGTATGACACTTAGGACAAGAATTCCACAGACCACCACACAATTTGCAAAAGTTCCAGTCAAAGGTTGTAAAAAATTCACATAACCAGTCCCGTAGGGTTGAAAGACTTGGACAATTTTCCCACAAGTGAGTTTCTCCACAGAGTAAACAAAGATCATCAAACTTTGAGCAACTATCATTTGACCAGTTTTCATTAAAAGATGCCATGTTAACAAGTAACACAAAAATAAACTAGACAAAAAATTAAACCTGAATAGAAAATAATAAATCGTTCAAAAAGAAAACAGTCAATTATTTAGTCCCCGGCAACAGTGCCAAAAACTTGTTGCTCCCAAATGCACACGCAAGTATACGTGGTCGACAACTAATAAAGTGATAAATCGAATATCGTTTCTACGAGGACTATTGTTACGACTGAATCCTAGCAAACAATTTCCTAAAAACTATTCAGGGATCTTTTTCAATGATGGTTTAGATTTTTACTAACTAAATAAAATAATTAAAAGCAAGTAACTGAAGAAAAGTAATAGAGCGAATTCTAGGTTGTTATCAATAAAAGAAAATGGTCCAGGGTCAGAGTTACGAACAATCCAGTTGAGTTTTTCAGTTGATTCTACTTCTTAATTTCCTAGATTGCTAACTAACAGGTTATATATATTCGTGAAAACCTGTAGATTCTTCATGAATCTATGCAAGCTACTCTAACGCCTATATGTCTATGGAATTAAATCACATGCATGCATTAAAGAACTCTGTATTTAGCTAAACAAGGCGAATAGGTATATGTCTATCATACCCATAAATCGATTCTCTGATGCTCAGGTTCACAATCAAGCCCTATTCTTTCTTATTTACATTTACAAGTTCCCTCTGTCGAGTTCAACTTGTAAACTGTAGATAGTGTTCAATTACCGGGCCCTGATAACCAAACAATTAGGCTTAAGAAAGAATAAACAATCTGTAATGGTATATCAATAGGAAGAATTCAACTTTGAAACATCAACCTTCATGTATTTGCTCTAACCCTAGAACGAACAAACTATAGAATTAAGGATGAGAATAAGAGAAAGAGAGACAGAACTTGTTTAGAAGACATCTAGGGCTCCTCCACTCTCCTCTCAAACTTGCTCCAAAATCTCGACCCTCCTTTTACAAAAAAAAATTATGAGGTTTTATAATGTTTATAAAGTGCTAGGATAAGTTAAATCAAAGTCTAATCTAGTTGGGAAAACTTGTGGTTCGTCAGCCTCAGAGCTTTCATGGAAGCCACGCTTCTACTATAGCTTCCAACTCTTCAGGGCTTTCGCTGAAGCCTTTCTCCCAGTATAGCTTCCAACTCTTCAGGGCTTTCTTAGAAGCCTTGCTTCCACCATAGCTTCCAATGTGTCTATTAAATCTAATTTGATTGTTCTTGTCTCGAATTCATCCGCACCATTCCTAAAATCTCAAATACGATAAGTCTGCACAAGAAACATAATTATCACATATAACGAGCGCATAAAGTAATAAAATGTGAGAAGATATTAAGGTAAAATAGGAAAATATTTCCATACATCAGCTTGCTTGGTTGTACTTCTTCTTTCCTAAGAACGAGGTGTCGCATCTTCCCTTGTGCTTTTACTTGGTAGCCGTCAAGTGCATAGGTCAACTTAAAGTATCTATTGAAGAGCCAAGGCTTTCCCAACATAACATCACATTCTTCTAAAGGACCCATTTTGCACTCAACCTCTTCTTCAAAGTTCCTTTGTGAAACAACTACCCTAGTCATTCCATCAACACAAGGTATTCCCAACCTTCTAACTACAAGAGTACTAATCCAACTTGCATCACCTTCATCCACTTGAAGCACATACCCACGACTCTCATTAAGGCTCACTATGAATTGACACCACTCTCTTTTTCTCATGAGATCATCTGCATAACGCCCTTTACACATCCCTTCAGTAGTACTATCACTAGATGGGTACTTCCTTATCTCTCCACTAGTAGCAACACCACAAAAATAGTGTCCACTTCTCATCACTCTTCCAACATTAGATGTGTCGTTGAAACTCGAGGAAGGAGTCTCATCATAGAACCCATAGGAACTCCTTGAAGAGGTAGGAGTATGGTAGAAACTCTCTCTACCCTCCTTGGTTCCACAACCCATACAATTCCTTCCCTCGGTCTCATTCTCATCCAAATTATCCTCTAAGTGTTGGATTCGAGTGTCTATTTCCTCCATCTTAGCCAGGATGCTCGGAAGGTAAGCTTCAACTAACTCCCTCCCATTTATACTTTTCTCACCATTCCCACTTCCATCCAAACCTCCCTTATGGCTCCTTGTACCTGCAAAAGACATTTTAAGAAAGTGCAAAGGTTAGTATAAACAACCTCACTTGCTCTCCCTTACCTTTGGTGGTGGCACTCAACACTCTTTTTAGGGTGCACACTCCCAAACCCCCAACCAAAGATGCCCTTATCTCTTTTAGGAACCACAATGGTATGATCAATCAAGTAGTACACCCAAGTAATGGTTTGGAGTGGAGTTGATGTGACTCGGTGTACGGAAGCTATTTAAATGCGCACTTGAAGCAAGCAAGCAAGTTTTACGACTTTAAGTAAAGGCTCCAAGGCACACAACACCCTATAAGCTAAAATATTAGTGTTAATAAAGTAGGACAAATACCTTAGAAACACTAACCAAGAAGTATGGAAGCGAAACAAACACAAAAACACACGAAACAAGTTGCCCGAAACAAGCAGTGAACTAGGCGGGGCACCTAGGTGCTAGGCGGGGCGCCTGGAATAAAGGCAAGTAGGGGGGCCGCCTGAGGGTCGGACGGAGCGCCTGGGAAAATTTCCTCCTTAGGCCGTAAGCAATCCAGGCGGGGCGCCTAAGCCTGTGATGTTCAGCTTCGTTCCAAACGAGTTTCAACTCGATTTCCAATCCACAAATCCGATGTTTTCAACTTATTTTTGTAATCCGATGGTACCCAAAGCTGTTTTCAACTATCCCCAACAATCTCCAATAATTTATAACACAAATCAATCAATATCAATCAAGAATCAAGGTCTTCAAGCTCAAGAATAAGGGTATCAAAAGTTGGGGTTTTAATTTTCAAATTTTCAATCTGCAACACCAAAATGTGATATGAGGGTACCAAATCAACGGAAAAACATCATAGATCAATCCCCAGTACTTTCCAATGGTTGGGGAATCCGTTTGCACAACACGAATCTCAAATTTTTTACAATTTTTCAATTTTTCACTTTTTTCTGTTTCTTTTTCTTTTCTCCAAGAACACTAAAATAAAGATACAAGATAGATGAACAAGGAACGTGAATTCATAAGAACGAAACCCGAGCCTTGCTCTGATACCAAACTGATGCAGGGTAAATAGTCGAAAGCGATAATCTAAGATGCGGAAGCAATAAACACAAGATAACAAGAAAATAGGGATGGGGAAGAACAGAAATAGAAGAAGAGAATGGATAAATGATTCAAACCATGAATGTATATCCGAGAGAAGAAGGGAAACTTGAACCATACAAGGAATCCGTACTAGTGACGAATCTCCATAGGTTCCAAGCAAAGAGATAATCTGAAGCTTCAAGCTTCAACAAAAAGAAGGCCTTGCCTCTCTTTCTATGTCTAATCTTCAAATCTAGGTAAGCTAATGAAATGAAATGACTAAGGCTCCTATTTATAGTCTTTCCTAAGACTATGTAAAAATGACATAAAAGCCCCTACAAGTTGGGATAAAATAATAAAGACCACGTAGGGTCAAACTGGTAATTAATACTAGTCTAAAATAGAAGTCTCGTCTTGGCTTGTACAGAGTGTAGGCGGGGCGCCTGGAAGTTGGGCAGTGAGCTGGGAGGCCTCTGGCTAGGCGGAGCGCCTAGAGCTAGGCAGGGCGCCTGGCCTAGGCTTGTGCTAGGCGGGGCGCCTAAGCCTGTAGCCAACTCCTTGATCTTCAAAATGCTCCCAAACTCTTCCCTGATGCCCTTGACCTATCGTCCTTTGCATCCTCCAATCCCGGCTCTTAATGGTTGGTGCTTAGGCTTGATGTGCCCTACATCACCAACACCCTCGATCAGATCCTACAAAATCACCTCTGGTTCTTCGATAATTGACTGGTCTAGAGATGGAAAAGGCTTTGAATTAACAACAACCAGTTTCTTCTTGGACTTGGCCTTATCAATTTCTTTCTTAGGTACCCAAGCCAAAGGTCCCTTAATTCCTCGGCAAGAAAATAGGTTCAGTGATTCAATTCAAATTGGCTCCTAACCTAAGACCGGGTTAGAAACCATTTTTCAGCATCTCCGAACAAATCATTTTTGGGGACTCTAGGAAATGCCTTTCTTTGTCTATCATCATAAGCTCAAGTGATATTCATCAATTCAAAAGTATGAAAGGTTGTCCCATCCAGCTCAATGACATGTCAACCATAAAAATCGTGTTACCAGCATAGATAGAGCTTCTCCCTTCACCTTTAATCACGATCTCTTCATTGTCAAAAATAAACTTGACGCTTTGGTGCAAAGTTGAGGAACTGCCCCTGCCATGTGAATCCATAGTCTCCCAACCAATATATTATAAGTAGAAGAAATTTCATACAGTTGGAACTCGACAATGAAGTTCACATGGCCAATTTTTAACTCTAGATCAACTTCCCGATAGTGCTTCATTATGCGCTATCGAAAGCTCTTGCTTTGACTCAACTGACACGACCCGGAAACTGGTTAGGCCCATGGGGACACCCGACATCCTCCTCTAGACCCGTCGGGCAAACCCTTACCAATTAAATTAGGAAAATAAATATAACAATTCATAAATAAGGACAAGACTTAAGAAAATACAGACATACTGATACCTCTAAGCTGTACAAAAGATATTACAGCTGACTATCCAACATACCCGGTTTAAAGTCCGTCCAGACTAAGACAGTGTCTAGTAGAGTCTCGGTGATGGGTATGTAGACGTCCGTACTTATCTTGAAATGACCTTAGGTAGTCGTTTGGGAAGTTAGGACTCTGATTGGCGTGCTGATAATTTTAAAAACTTCGTAATGTCCATTAGGACCTGTCTGTAAAATTTGAGCTAAAGCATACCTCGTTTGGTATGACCGGAAGAAAATTTCAGTTTTTATTGTTGATAAATATTAAAAAGAGATTTTCGAGCTTGATTTTGGCGAATGAAATTCGATTCGAAATTCGAAAGCGCCGTTAGGTTTGTATGATTATTTATGACTTTTGTGAACTTTTGATAGTGAATTTCAAGGTTGTTCGGCTAGTTTCCGCTAAAATGCCGAAACTTAAATAATTTGGTCTTTTTCCATTTAATTTGCATATTGAGTTTCGGGAGCCCGATTTGAGATCTGCCTTAGCAAGTGTCTTACATATATTTTATATAACTTGCTTGAGAAATTTGGAATTATTTCAAATATCGTAGGGTACCGTTTTAATTTTCGTCACGAAAAGAAAAGAAATTATAAACAAAAGAAAAGAAAGTCAAAAGGAAAAGAAAGAAAAAGAATAAGTCAATGTCGGTTATGTCATACCCGATTTTGGACTCAACTCGAGGCGTGTCGGGTTTCAGATTTGACTGGGTAAACTCGTTTGAGTTAAGGTTTTGGAGTCGCCACCTAATATAGATTCTAAGGCGTATTAGGTCACCTAAGTGTCGAGAGTCGTATTCAAATGAGTCTACTAGTCCATTTCAGAGATTCTATAGGGTAAGAAGTCCAAATGACTCAGGGAAGAAGGTCTTAGGCACTTCTCCGAGCCCCACCAAAAGGTGGTTACCGTCCGAGTCTTAATTTTGGGATGTAAGCAGCATCTATTATCATTAATGCTAACTTGGATTTAACATTTAAGCTAAGATATAACATGCTTATACTCACACATACAAATAATTTTCACATTCGGCCTAGGTTTTGAGCCTAGTCATGTAAACAAGCATTATAGGTGTTCAATATTGACTTGTACACACAACTAACATGTTTAGAAAAGATTGTCTATTTAAACAGTTTATCTTGTTAGCAAAAGGGACCAAAACGGGGTTTGTTGTAAAATAAAATGTAGGCTCATTTAGGGTCGGTGTGACTTGTCATTAATTGTCGAGCCCTAACCTTAATGGCCTTTTTGTGTAGGGGTCGGATTTGGAAATATACATATAAGAGGAATGGCTATTTTCGAAAATGGGATCACAAGAATACATAAATGCAAATAGTGGACTGTCGCACGTAATAAATATATAAGAGGAATGGCTATTTTCGAAAACGGGATCACAAGAATACATAAATGCAAATAGTGGACTGTCGCACGTAATAAATATATATATGGATATACTCATGCAAATATATGATCTAGATGATGATTATACTTTTAAAAATATAGTTTTAAAGCGTATAACCGATCCCTATTACTTATAACAACCCTATACACTATTAGATTAGTGTATAAGGATGATAGTAAAGGTTGAAAATAAGTTTATGCACACGAGAGGCCCTTTTTATGAAAATGTTTTTGGGCCTGGATTAGTTGTGCAAAAGGGGCAGATTTCAATTTGTAGAAACAGTCTTAAAATACAGCAGTCATTACAAATTTAGCCCCTATTACTAAACAATACCTTTTCTAAAACAACTTAAGCATGGAAAGCATTTCGTATTCAATTTCAGTCGACTCAAAGGTCAAACCTTGTCATCAAACCTACGGAATTACGTGTGAATACCAGTACAGATCATCAGGCATGGCAAACTAAACTTTTGAGCTTTCAGTTAAGTGTAAAAAGTTTTACCTAAGTGTATAATGCAATCAACAAACAGAGAAGGGTAAAGGAAGGCCCCTGAGTAGCCAAATACATAGCTTTGAAGCTGTACAACCTGTTTTACCTAGACACAACAGGGAAGTCCTAACATATATACACACAGGGGACACTAGAGAGGGGAAACATGCAGTAAAGCCGTATTCCCTAAGCCTATTGCCCAGGTTGTTCATAATGCTAAGTGTTTAGGACTCAACAATCCGTAACCTCAGGAAATAGCAACTGGAATGTATAAATTCCCTGCCCTGCAATTGTTAGCACTGGTATGGTCTTTTTAGACCATCCTAATAAGATGTATAAGTGTCAACAATGACCAGAAGATACCCAGGACCAATGATGCAGAGTAACAAGGTTCTAAGCAAGTGCAGACAACTTTGTTGTGCAAAAAAAAATAGAGAAACAAAGCATGTATGAAAGCCAGACATAAGCAGTTTTAAAGCATGGGTAATAGCATCCAGGAATAGGGAGGTATACTTTCTAAGCAATAGTGGTGAGCAAATAAACAAGATGCGGGAAATGCTAAGTGTTTCCAGAAGCAGAATCTAATAGAAAAGTTATCAGAGTCTTCTCCAAACAATCTTGGGGAAAATTTAGAGAAGAAAGTAGTATGCAGTATGAGAAGAATATTGCAGACCTTCTGTGTGTGTCTAAGCTATAATGCCAAGTTTATATAGGTGTGAGATAAGAATTATAACCCCAATGAATTTAGGAGTGTGAAGATTCAAATTCAAACGGGTAAGAGTGTAAAAGGTAAGGGAGAATCACTTCCAAGTTTAAAACAGTGCCCTTAAGTGGATTTGCCAAAAATAAAACCAATCAAATCTCCTAGAACCAATGCAAACCTTCTCCTAAATTGTTTTGGACTCCCGCCCTATAGTTTGAAAGTGTCTAGGTTCAACAGACTGATTCTCAGGTTCGGAATTAATTAAAGACAAGCCCAACAGATTTGAAAATAATTCTAACTAAAATCATATCAATCACAGAACCAATTTCCATTTCAAAATCCAATCAAGAATTTTAGTTCAATCAGTCAAGAATCCTCTAACGATATTACCATCTAAATTTAGGCATTAAAATCACATATCCAGTAATAGCAAGATGATGAGAAAAATGCATGACATGGGTGATTATAGAAATTTCGTAATTTTAAATCAAGGTAGAGGATCATTTCAAATTATCAGGACAGTGCTTCAGGCATTTACAGCTTTTAGAGATGGGGCTTTAGGCAACAAGACACAAAGTACTGCTCACACAATCGAGATTCAGACATCCAGATATTCAAGCAAACTTGAAATTTAGATGAGGATTGGTAACATGCAGTTATTCTATTTCGACTTAATTAACAAACAATCAGTCAAGCATACTAATGTATGAACAAAAAGTTTTAGGCAAATTTTAGGAATAATGTAACGTAGGACCAGAAGACATCAAAATGGTAAAGGAAGAATTACCGTTTACCCCTTTAGGTTTTGGAATCGGATTCGAATCGACCCGATTCAAGTCATGTGTAGGGTCTTTGTCATTCTCCGCACGATGGTGTCATGTATTTTTAGCAATACCCATCACCGGCGCACTTTTCCGATGACAGACACCCATGTCGACGAGAGGTCAAATTCGACCTCTGTCGAAACACCCCGAGAGCACCAAGGTTTTGTAGCGGACAGTGAAAGGAACCCAATGATATCATTTTCCCCAAGTTTCTCCAGTTGAAATGGCCGGAAAATTGATTAGAAGAAGATGATGATTTGAATCGCCAAGGAGAGAGAAAGAAGGATGCGGCTCAGGGGTGTGGGGGAGAATGGGGACAATTTTAGGGTTTGGGGGGTGTTTGGTTAATTAAAAAGAAAACTTGAACCCTGGCCGTCGGATTGATGTCGTGGACGGCCAGGATTAAGACACGTAGGCAATGGCGTGTAAAAACAAGGCTGATGTGTATGCTTTGTGTGTATATACGTGGATATGTGTATGAATATTATGTAAATAGGTATAAAATGGGTATAAAATAGTGGATTTACGAAGGTATAGAAATTATAGGAAAATTATGAAGTCAATTCTAAAATGTTAGGAAGGCTAAAATGCCTAGAAATTGCGATTTTGAGGCTTAGAACAACTTTGGAAGGTTTTGTCAAAAATAGGAGTAATTGTAGAAAATTGTAAAATAGATATGGTTCAAGACGATGCTTTTGAAAATGGCCTCAATTGTCGGGCCAGTGTGAGAAAGTAATTTGAAAATAGTAGACGGGGTAGGAGTTGAATACATAAGTGTTTGAAATTCAAAACGGTTGAGTTTTGAAAATGGGAGGAACAAAATTGGGTGTCAACAGCTGCCCCTCTTTGCCCGGGGATGATAAAAGAGTCTTCGGGCAAAGACGTTGACAGTGCGGCAAATTTTGTCATGACTATAGAAGAGCCTATGACTTAAGAGAGATATAGGGCGTCAGGCTGAGATGTTTGCTTTGCTCGGGATGTATTTCCTGCAATGAAAATGTGCTTGCAATATAATATGTATATATAAAACATACCTTCCTGCCAGGCTGGATTCTGTTTCCAGGATCATTGCTATATGAGAGTGTTTCTTTTGCTGTCAAGTGTTAGATTCGACATCGGGTTGTATGCCCTCCATCGGTGCATTGGGCTGTGTACCCTTTGCGAAAAAAAATTGAAATGCAAATCGATATCGGGCTGTGTACCCTCAATCGACGCCTCGGGTTGTATGCCGTCAGCTAATTTAAAAGTGATAAATCGATATCGATCTGTGTACCCTCAATCGACGCCTCGGGTTGTATGCCCTCAGCTAATTTAAAATGATAAATCGATATCGGGCTGTGTACCCTCAATCGACGCCTTGGGTTTTATGCCCTCAGCTAATTTAAAATGACAAATCGATATCAGGTTCTGTACCCTCAACCGACACCTCGGGTTATGTGCCCTCAACTAATTTAAAATGACAAATCAATATCGGGCTGTGTACCCTCAATCGACGCCTCGAGTTGTGTGCCCTCAGCTAATTTAAAATGACACATCGATATTGGGTTGTGTACCCTCAACCGACGCTACGCCTCGGGTTGTGTGCCCTCAGCTAATTTAAAATAAGAAATCGATATTGGGCTGTGTACCCTCAATCGACGCCTCGGGTTGTATGCCCTCAGCTAATTTAAAATGACAAATTGATATCGGGCTGTGTACCCTAAATCGATGCCTCGGGTTGTATGCCCTCTGCTAATTTTGAAATGACAAACCTTTACTGAAGACTATCTTTGTTGTGCATTGTTGATTTGAATATCTTTCGTGCCTGCATCCAAAGGAAGATTGTTGAGTTGTACGGGGAGGTTTGATTTGCGCATTCTGGGCTTGTTTTCGCGCTTGCCGTCCACGAGCGCCTGGATCTTGGCTGAACTGATAGGGATATGCGTGAAATAGTATATAGTTCAAATGATTTTGAAAACGAATGGATTAAAGTTTTTCAAAGAAAAGAAAATGTGGCAATATATTTTTTATCCCATTGAGTCACGTATAAAGCCACTGTGGTTGTCCTTCGTGCCGTTCCAAATGAATTTTGAGGACGCCCTCAAAATTCTGCCCCAGTTTGCATTTGAAATTTTTGAGAGATCCTCAAAAATTTCTGCCCCAGTGTCAGCTATGTTTGTCCTTTAGGAATTTTTGAGAGTTCCTCAAAAATTCTGCCCCAGTGTTTGCTTCGTGGGGAAAATGAAGTTTTTGTATTTATGCGACCAAACCTTGAATAGGTTGCCTACGTATCCCACTTGGAGAATCAGGTTGTGACGTATTTCAGATGACATAATGAGCTGTAAACAATGGGGAAGTCCCTAATCAATGTGAATCCCTATACATAATATCTCTTGACAGCGTTTGAGTTGATTGGTTTTGGCCATACTTCTCCATCCATCTTTGCCAGTATCAATTCTCCTCCATTTAGAACTTTGTAAACCATGTATGGTCCCTGCCAGTTTGGTGCAAACTTGCCTTTTGCTTCTTCTTGATTTGGGAATATCTTCTTCAGTACTAGTTGCCCAGGTTCAAAGGAACTCTCTGGGACTTTCTGGCTGAA
This sequence comes from Petunia secreta, assembly GCA_029990175.1. NCBI lineage: Eukaryota > Viridiplantae > Streptophyta > Magnoliopsida > Solanales > Solanaceae > Petunia > Petunia secreta. Next base: position 26,976,821 of record JARKIP010000003.1, read on the forward strand.
TGCTTTGGCCATCCTTCTCTGACATAATTGTCCATGACATATTGCATTCAATCTCTTACCGTCGATGAGGGCTAACTGCTCTATTCTCCCTTTGATCCATTCAGCGTCTTTCAATTGCGTCTCTTGGATGATTCTCAAATATGGTATCTCAACCTCTACGGGTATCACTGCTTCAGTGCCATATACCAGCAAATAAGGAGTGGCCCCCGTCGATGTTCTCATTGTAGTGCGGTATCCTAACAGAGCATAAGGCAGGTTCTCATGCCATTGCTTTGAAGTGCCCGTCATCTTACGCAATATCCTCTTGATGTTCTTATTGGTCGCCTCGACCGCTCCATTCATTTAAGGCCTGTATGCGGTGGAGTTGCGATGCTTGATTTTAAATACCTCACAGGTTACCTTCATCAGGTCGCTGTTAAGGTTGGACCCATTGTCAGTGATGATGGATCCAGGGATACCAAATCGGCAGATCATCTTATCACAGACAAAGTTTGACACTACCTTATTTGTTACTGACTTGTATGATGCAGCATCCACTAACTTGGTAAAATAGTCAATGGCCACCAGTATGAAACGATTCCCATTGGAAGCGGCTGGCTCGATAGGTCCTATGACATCCATTCCCCAGGCAGCAAAAGGCCAAGGTGATCACATAATGTTCAGCTCGTTAGGAGGCACTCGGATCATATCCCCATGGACTTGACATTGATGGCATTTCCTCGCGTGCTTTATGCAGTCATGTTCCATTGTTATCCAGAAATAGCCGGCCCTCGAGATCTTCTTTGCAAGTACAAAACCATTCATGTGCGGGCCACACGCCCCAGAGTATATTTCTTCTATCAATTTAGCAGCGTTTTTTGCATCCACACATCTCAATAAACCCAAGTCGGGTGTTCTTTTGTACAAAACCTCTCCATTCGGAAAGAAACCATTTGCTAGCCTTCTTAGTGTCTTCTTTAGGAGGTTTGTTGCATCCTTTGGGTAAATGCCTTCTTTGAGAAGTCTTTTGATGTTGTAGAACAAAGGCTGTCCATCTGACTCATCTTCTACGCGATAGCAATAAGTTGGTTGCTTCCTCACTATCACGGGTATTGGATAAATGTAGTTTTTGTCAGGATGCTTGATCATGGTAGATATGGCAGCCAAAGCATCCGCAAACCCATTTTGCAATCTCGGTACATGCTGGAACTCTATTTTGGTGAACCTTTGCTTTAACTCCTTTATGCACTCCAGGTATGGCAATATCTTGGAGTTCTTTGCTGTCCATTCTCCTCAAACTTGATGAATCAGTAAGTCAAATCTCCGATCGCCAGCAACTCTTGTATGTTCATATCTACTGCCTATCTAAGACCTAAGATGCAGGCCACGTACTCCGCCATGTTGTCCAAAGGACTAGTCTCAATAACCGACTTAGCCTTTGCCGCTTCCCTCAATTCCCTCATGCGCCTATAGTCATCACTTACATGCTTGGGCAACAAGGGTTTGAGCACAAACTATTTTTCTTCATTTTTGACCGTGTAGGTGTTGGCACGGCCATCATGAACCACATGTCTATCAAATTGCCAAGGCCTACCAAACAAGAGATGGCAAGCTTGCATAGGCACAACGTCAAACATGTGTTCATCCACATAGTTCCCTTTCTTGAACTTAATCATGACTTGCTTTACGACCTTTAATTCACCACACTCGCTAAGCCATTGCAAACGATAAGGTTTGGGGTGTTTCAAAGTGGGTATCTTCAATTGGGAAACTAGTGTTTGGCTAATAACATTGGCACAACTTCCCGAGTCAATACTCTGACTGTGAGTTGGCATCTACTTCCCGGCTGTCGATGAGAGTCCTGCGCCGGTGAAGGGTTATTATTGCATCACATTGCATTCATATGCATTATATGTCATTCATATGTATTACATTGCATATCATATTGGGTGCAGGAGTATTCCGCCCCAGGAGCCGGAGGATTCCGCTCCGTTGTATCATATTGAGGGTAGGAGGATTCCGACCTAGGAGCAGGAGTATTCCGCTCTTATGTCAGATATTGAATACAAGAGTATTCCGCCTCAGCTTTACATTATATTGGGTGCAGGAGTATTCCGCTCTAGGAGAGTGATTCCGCCTCTGGTCTATATCATATCGGGTGCAGGAGTATTCCGCCCCAGGAGCAGGAGTATTCCGCTCCAGTTGGTTATCAGATTGGATTCCCCTCGAATGCAGGAGTATTCCGCTTCGGGATGGGATTACGGGCACATGTGACCCCTTGCATGACATTTCATATCATTTCATTTCATTTCATCTCAATTCATACCATTGTGTAGACTTGCGGTACATAATTACTGTTCTGCTTATATGTGCATTGCTTATTTGTTGATATGTTTCTGCTCACATCCTTGGTTGAGTTTATAGTTTCTTACGTGTTTCCGGTTATTATCTGGCTCTGCCTTTTTATAATTTAAATAAGAGGAATTTGGTTTATCTGTTTCTTCTCCCTGGCTAGCTATCCTATTCTTTGAGGTGGCTAGTCTGCCCCACTTATTCAGTCCTTTTGACTCACCCTTGTTTGTTGTTTGTTTCTTGTCTATATATTTTGTTTCGGCAGGTTCGCTCCAGGATTGAGTTCGCCACGTTGTGAAGGAGCGAAGATGACTTCAGCTGTCAGGGTGAGCCAGCTTTTATTCTGGATGGCCATCAGTTTATTGGTTATTATTTCAGTTGCATTTTTCCCCCTTCAGGAGGTATCTATCTTCTTTTTACTCTTAGATTTCTAGTCTCGATAGCCTTAAACCTAGTATGTTGGATAGTCAGCTGTAATTTCTTTTTTACAGCTTAGAGGCATCAGTATGTCTGTATTTTTGTTTTAAGTCTTGTCCTTATTTATGAATTTTTATATTTATTTTCCTAATTTATTTGGTAAGGGTTCGCCCGGCGTGTCTAGGGGAGGATGTCGGGTACCCGCACGACCTAGCCGGATTCCGGGTCATGTCATTTATGTAAGCAGAACTACGCACGTTCTGATTTCTACGGTGGGATACATAGGCGCTCACATCGAGCTCGAATCTTTAGTATTAAAATTTCCATTTTTTCCCTAGAAAGGCAATTGGGGCAATTTTCGCAAAAGCAGAAGACGTGAGAAATAGCAATTGGGGAAAATTTTGCAAGGCAAGTTGAATATATAAAAGATAGCAACTGGGGCAATATTGGCAAAGCGAGTTAAAGATGTAAAAGATGATAACTGGGGCAGATTTTTGCAAGAGGCAGTATTGCCTGCAGAAGATGAATAGGCAAAATTCTGAGAAGTGTTTTTGAGAATGGTGCAGAGTTGCAAAATAAAGGATGTTCAATTTTTTCAAATATATGTCACAGTTTGAAATACAACAGAGGTTAGATTAACATAAATGGTGCATGAAAATTCTTTTCAACTATGCAAGCATTTGTTTCAACTATTTTGAAACTTATTATGCTATTAGTTCATTGGCCAAGTCTCAAAAGCCGGATCGTAAATCTTGACAAAGTGAGAAGAAGGAAGTAGTTATAGGATGAAGGCTCGAGTCAGCATGAATCAAGCGCTCCCCCTCCCTTCCAAAACTAACATTTTTTCTTTGAGAGCGAGACATTAAGACCCGCAAAGAAATATCAATATCTTAGCAAGTCAATCTCTAAGATTCTTATCGCTTGGATTGCGATGATATTTGGATAAAAATCGTTGCTTCATGACTCGATGCATTCCCACTTTGCCGTAAGGCGGCATTTCTATTTCCCATAACTCTTGCAAATTGTTAAGCATAATTTTTTCATTTCTCTTTCACTTTATGAGAACGCTTACTAAAGTTATATTTTATGATTTACAGATATTCTAATCCTGGGGGGTTCAATTTGCTTCGTAGCCAAGACTATTTCTCCGGAGAAGAATTCGGAGAGACAAGCTTATTTGTGTGTCACGCTTCCGATAGGCGTATTTATATGTCACGCTTTCGATAAGCGTATTTGTTTCACCTCGAAGTTGTTAATTATTTAAATTCCTCTAAGGCTTAATTTTGTTGCCTCGAAGGCATTTTTGTATCACCTCAAAGGTGTTAATTATTTGAATGTCTCTAAGGCGTAATTTTGTTGCCTCAAAGGCATATTTGTGTTGCCTTGAAGGTGTTAATTATTTGAATACCTCTAAGGCGTAATTTTGTTGCCTCGAAGGCGTATTTATGTCACCTCAAAGGTGTTAATTATTTGAATATCTCTAAGGCGTAATTTAGTTGCCTCGGCAGCGTATTCGTGTCACCTCGAAGGTGTTAATTGTTTGAATGCCTCTAAGGCGTAATTTTATTGCCTCGAATGTATATTTGTGTCACCTCGAAGGTGTTAATTTTTCTAATGCGTAATTTTGTTGCCTTAAAGTCGTTTTTGTGTTACCTCAAAGGTTTTAATTATTTGAATACCTCTAACGCATAATTTATGGTCTCGAAGGCGTATTTATGTCACCTCGAAGGTGTTAATTATTTGAATTCCGCTAAGGCAAATTCTTATAGCTGCAAAGGCATATTTATGTCACCTCGAAGGTGTTAATTATTTGAATGTCTCTAAGGAAAATTTCTTATAGCCTCGAAGGCGTATTTATGTCACCTCGAAGGTGTTAATTATTTGAATACCTCTAAGACATAATTTTTATGGCCTCAGTAAGCGTTTTAATATTTGTACACTTTCTTCCTGATGTTTTTATATATTTTTTTATACCTATTTTAATGACCTTATGTTGCTAGTAAGTTGTTAAGGCTTGCAGGATAATGGGATTACTTTAGACGTATTCTTACTTTTGGTTGGAGCACAATCCAAGAGTGCATAGCAAATTGTCTCTTCATGATTTAAAGCCTTATGTTTATCATGGTTTACTGCCAAAAAGGTGGCATTTTTACCGTTATGATTATATTTAAAGTTCTCTTTATGTTCCTTTTAATTGAAGCTTTTTATTGCTTTATTTTCAGTCTATCAACGGCCCCGAAGTCATCTTACCTCACAAAGCCAGATTTCTTAGTCAGTTGACTGGAGACAAGCTTATCATTTATATTAGAACTAGCATTTTCAAGTTTTATTGTCGTTATTTACTCCTTATTCCGATTATTAAGCTTTATTTGCAGTTACTCACTTACCTCTTATCGAGATTTTGAATGAATTTTAGTTGAACCGCAGCAGCATATGGAGCATAACATGGAACTCTTTCTTAGCAGTGAACTAAGAAAAATGTTGATAGGAGCTAGACTCGTCAACAAAAGATCTGAAGATCCACACTCGAACAAGTTGTCAACCCTAGACGCATGTCTTGTGTCAACTCTTTTGAGGTCAGTATGGTGTCAACCCTTTTGTGTCAGCCTATTTTGTGTCAACCTAATACCCCTAGCTTAAGTCATGACCCAGTCCGAGGTTCGAGATTGAAGATAAGATAGTCCTTGTTATCTCATTTTTATTCCCGAATCGCGTCGAACTACATATGGCCTGATTCTTGTTTAGCAAAAGATATGCCGGCAACTCGGAGATCGGAGTTCGGCCATGTCCATAAGCCTCGCCTTTTGGTCCTTGGAATCAAAAGTCTTTGGATTTATTGTGACAAAATTGACTTTCACGTCGACTTTCTTTACCCTGAAAACTCTTTCATCCTTTTAGGGTAAAGAGGGACAGCTGTTGACACCCAATTTTGTCTCGTATTTTAAGGTAATGTTGTGTTACAAGGTGTATTTAATTAAAAGGTGGGTCAGAAAGGGTAATTTTACAGTTTAATTAGTCAAATTGATAATTTTGTATAAAGAGGGCTAAATTTACAAAACACACCCTAATTTTTATCCTACCCGTGCAAAGAACCTTTTAATAACTAAAATCCCAATTCCAACCGGTGAACCCCAATTTCTTCAGCCCAAACCCATTTCCTCTCTCCCCGATCCAATTCAATCTCTTCTCCATCTCCATACATCCTCGCTAAATGAATAGAAGCTTTAGTTCATATGATTTTTTCCTCCGCTGGACCAATGAAATCTCTCTAGTGTTGCTTAATTCTAGCTCTACAACGTTTACATTCGAATCTAGAAGGTATATTCCCAAAAATATTTTTATGTTTTCCACCTTAGTAAAATTTTCAAATTGAATTTGTACCGTTAGGGGTCATTTGGTTTTTTTTTTTTTTTCCAATTTACACTCCCTTAAACCCTAGAAAATCAATCTATAAATACCCCCCTCTAAGGAGTTATTTTAGGCAGCCTTGGATATAAGATTTTTAGGGAAAATTTCTTAGAAAATTTAAGCAGCTTCTGGTGTATAGCTTTTAAAATTATTGGCATATAATTTTAGCTCCCTTTCGATCTATGGTTTTAGCTTGCATCCACTCTGTTCTTATACGAGTGTAAGGACCTCGTATCCTCGCCTCTTTTCACTGCTCCGCAAGAGACCCTTGGGGTGAGTTTTGCTAACTCTCAAAATTGGGATGGCTTACATTGTATTGGAGTCATTTGAGGTTAAGTCCAGGCTCAAGCATTCAAGAAATAAAGACTATAGAAACTTAAAAAAAATGCTTTGTTGGGCCATATGATGTTTTAGGCTCATGGGCATGTTGTAAAAAAATAATTCAAGGCTCCTGCGAGTTTACCAAATATTTAGGTTCTATCTTCTAAACCTCATCTCTTCCCTATTATCCTTACAATCCATGTCTATAGGAATTCCCCGTAGTTAATTAATTGTTGTAGAATAGTTTATTTGATTATTTGCGAAAGAATTTTTATTTATTTATTGAGTTATTTTGTGAATATTTTATTTCTTTAGAATTGCCATCTTATTTATGAATTGTGAACCTTTAAGTTAAATAACACGTGCAATAGAAATTCAGAAATAATTAGCTTTATTTTTAGATCATTTAAAATGCAACTTCAATTAAAGATTTTCCAAATTAATTGGTTTACTTTTTCAAGTCTAATTTCATTTAATTTCGTTTTCTCTTTAAACCATAATTCTCCAATTTTAGATTTTTTAGCATTCAAATTAGATTTTGGAAACTCGCATGCATATAAAGCTATTTTGTGAAAACCGAAGGTTTTAACCATATTTTTATGGATTCTCGAAAGTGCTTTCAAATTGAAATCTTTCGAAAATAACTGAACCTCTTGCTTAGAATCTCTGAAAAAGATCATTTTTCCTAAAATGGAGGAATCACACGTATTATTTAACTATTTGGTTCCTAATTCTCCTAAATTAGGTGGCTACTCCAAAAGAAATCCCTTTGGGATCCCATACTGTTGAAAATACCCAGAACTTGCCCTAACCCGGTAATTTTTGGAGTTCAATAACTACAAGATCCTCTGAATTTGCACGACCGAAGCCACTTCATCTGGATTGTAGCTACAAGCTGACAAACAACTCGAAGCCCTCCTAGAAATCAGAAGATATGTCAGCCTGGGAAATCTTCAGCGCACGGTCACTAATATAACCAGGGCCCGAATGTTCTGTCAGCAACAAAGGACCTCGGAAGCGTCTGAGCACAGGCGGAACGTTCCCTTGTCCTATCAAGAAGGCTCAAAGATATGCTTCGACCCTCATTGGTCAAATGAGAGTGCACTGCCCCACAGTTCTTCAAGCATAACTGGGAGCTTATTGATGACGAGAGGGTTTGAGCTGGCGACCTACCACAAGGGTGACTTTTCTCCCCGGGTATTCCACAGCCAGCGGCCGATGAGGCGTTGCAAAAACAATCTAGCCGAACTAGACGAACAAGATGAAAGCCATGAATCGTGAGCAGATTCAGAACTTGGCGACACCTTAATCGGCTGATGGCATGAAGCTATATCCTCTTGCCTAGCATGGAACGGAGCATGTCACTAGAGCGTCAACCATGCGCTATTGAAGGAGCTACCTGAATGTTACGACGTCCCGGACGAGAAGCCTCACGACAGATGAGAGGGTTAAGCCTCCTAACCCCATATGATAAGAGGAATATCACAACAACCGTCGTGTTAAAATAAATGTATATCGTAATCAATGCACATGCCATAATAAAGACATTCCGAAGAGCGTAATTAGAATCCGGATGAAACTTCATCGCTCGGGGAACTGCCTTCATTCAATCATGGATGGAGAAACAAAAGAGAAGGGTTGTACAAATTTTCTCCTTTATGGTTTCCTCATGCATCATCCATTCTGAATGAAGGATTATTTCTTGGAATATTGGACCAGTATCAAAGGCAAATATTTTTGAAGATGAAGGAATTAATCTCTCACAAGAAAGCTTTGGAAGGGATGAAGAACTTTTCTAAAGAAGATTTGTGAACACCACTTTCATGAAGCCCATATTTATAGGCGGAGCAAGATAAAGGCGGAGTGTGAAACGGTCATGCATAAATATGGTCTGAAGATATGAAACGATTCTGCTTAGTAAAAAGTGTTCTTGGAAAGGTGCATAGAATCGACATCGACCAGTCAGTAAAGACACGAAGGGTTCTTGAAGAAATCAAGTGTCGGTCTCGGTCAAAAAGACTGTGAGTTTCAAGAAGTCGGTGAGATATCTCTTCACATCCTTTTTTGCATATCTCTTTTACTTCCCGACTGCTTACGACAGCACTCAGCAAGTAGGAGGACTGACTGTATTGTCAAAAATACGCCACCTACTTCTACGGGGATAAGAGTCGAGCTGGCGAGATAAGACTTAGCCTATAAGTCAGCGGGAACAGAGGATACATGCCCGCTCCTTGAGCCAAGGCAGTACAGGCGGCGCAGGCGCAGGACTCAGGGTATATATCCCACCGCCTTAGGATTTACAGTCTCCTAGTTAGGGTTTTGTATATACCACCGCCTTGAATTTAGGCCCAAGAGCCTCATTAGTCTTTGTATTTTACCATAATTAGGACTGGGTAAATCTCTACTATAAATACCCCCTCCTCTCATTGTATTGTACATCAAGCGATTCATACAAAATCCGGCTATTCTCAAGGAATAAGATTGTTACTTTCTTGCTTATTACTTTTCTCTCAATATTTACTTACTTTTCCTGCGTATTTACTGTATTACTTGTGACCCTTTAACAAATTCAATTGTTTTACCTAAATTATAGGCCTCAACTATGTTAAAATTATGTAATTTTAACTTAGCACAAGTTAATAAAACACAAATTTAGGATGTGTAATTCCACCTTCAAATTATTATAAATTCAAAAGAAAAAATTACTATAAATTCTAGGAGGTCAAGACAATATGACTATATACCAAAAAGAAAAAAAGTGTAAAATATCTCCAATTTGTTCCATCTCTAAAACTCAGACAATCATAGTTCAACCAAAATGAAAGAGAACAAATCGATAAAAAGCATAAGTATTATGGTTCATGTAAGTAGCTCAACCATTATCAAAAAAAATCTGCCAATTGAAGCATCAAAACTTGATACCAAAGAAACCTATTCTTCTTAAGTGGCTATTGAATATTGACTAAATTATTGGACTTGATAGTTGGTATTGGACTAATGTCTAATACGTATCAAATATAATGTATAAAAAGTATCAAACTTATAAATAACCTCAATCCCCAATCTAATGTAATCTGAAATCAAATTCTGTATGTAAAAATATTTCATTGCATGTAACATTAACTGTAATTAAGAAATAAATGTAAAAGAGAATATTTTATTAATGAATCTTTGAGAATATAATTATGTATATTCTTTGATTCTCCCCTCTAAATCATTTTCCGTAATTCGAGACCTTTAGCAGCGTGATTCTCGAATGTTGGATTGTGTGGACCTTCTTTCGATGTATTTAATCGCTAAGAAAATGGGGCACCACTTCGGGATGATCTACCGGAATAAGTATGTCGATCACTTCTCCTTGGTGGAAGAGCTATGGAGTTGATGGCTTGATCTCTACTAATGGATGGATACATTCACCAATTGGCCAAAAGAATTGTGTAACCCCTCTAAATTATAGTTGTAGAGGAAAGACAGTTTAGATACATGTAAACTGTTTTTGTAAAATGTCTTTCCTAAATTCTTATTAGCTCATTTAGTCATAAAATATATCACAAAAGCTATGTGATAAGAATGAATATGATTGACCAAGACATGTCCTTTTGGATACTTAGAGCCTTTTGATTAACCAATAATTTTGACTTGGTATTTTTATCACGTGTCATCATTTTATCGAACTTTTATTTGACTGGGATGTCATGTCATTGAATGTGTGGCATGAGCTTGGGCCTCCAAACTAAACAGACAATGGGCTTGAATTTAATAATATGGACTCATTTAATTTGTAAAGTCTAAATTAATTTATTTGACCCAATTAAATTTAGGATTTAGTCCAAATTTGATATGGACCAGAACAACTAAATTTATGTGTCTACAGATGTCACCTACTTATGACTCGTTTAGGTGTGGACTTGTTGAACCTTCGTGACTTAGAAGTGACAGTGAACCAATTCTTCAATTTTCTCGACACGTGACCATATTTAAACAGTTGGCTATTTCCTTGACATATTCGATCAACATGCCATGGAAGAACCAATGTCTTGAAAGTAATAGCAGCTTTCTTCAGTTGACTACTACAAATTTTAGAGTAGTCTTAAATTTTTTTTCCTTGCATGACTTCACCTCTTATTAAGATACGTAATCAATAATAATTAAGTAGAGGCAGAGCAATCCACTATCAGTTGTTCATCTTAAAATCAAGAATTAGCGGTAACTTTCATTCTCCCAAAAAATAGAATTACGTCTCTTTATGAAACTCATACCTCGTGCACCTCTAATTTGTGACACCCCGACTGGGAGAACCCACATCGGCGAAACATGGGAGATATGATTGATTTATTAGTATGCATGCTTCAGATCTTAGTGATGCTTTAAAGTCGTGAGGGTTGTGCTGTTATAGATGGTATCAGTGTCACTTCTATGCAACCTTGTGCAATATGAGAAAGAGTTCAGCTGAGTTTAGGAAAATTCTGGGAAAGCAAGGTGAACCTCAGTATTAATCTCTCTTTATTAACCCCTTATTTGGCTTAGTGCAATAGGTTTAGTTCCTCCACTACTTTGATCGCATCATATTGTTCTTTGTAGATTCGGCGCGACTCCTAGTAGGTTATTATATTTACAACAACTGTTTCACTACTCTTTGGAGAGATGTTTTAATGTATTAACTTGGTAGGAGATTTGATAATATATTTTTCTGTACGAATTTGACTTCACTCGCCAAGGTTGTAGAGCACTAACTTGTTCATAAGTAGAGCAATTTGCTGATCTCTGTCTTAAACGGACTTCTTCAAGGCCTCAATAGTTTGCATCATGATGGAGAGTTTTTCATTCATGTTAGTAGCCTGAGTAATTAAGGCATTGACCGCTGTTGAGACATATGAATCTATTGAATCCTCGAACTTAAGGTTGCAGTCAGCTTTAGAGACTTTATCGGATGTAAATGAGGAGATGTTGCCCCAGAGACTACACTTGTTGTTGAAGATTTGCTCTTCTTTAGTGTCTCCAAGGAGATGAATTATTCATATATGTCTATGCCGCTAGACTCGAATATGTTACGAGTCATTAATCTAGTGCAATCACGTTCAACAAATACTACAACACATTTGTTATTGAATGGATTGTCATTGTTCTTTCTGAAGGCCATGACAACGGTTGATTTTGAAGTTAGCGGGATTCATTTGCAATAAGAATGAATGGAAGAACTAGTCCCATCGAGCATCGGGTGTGCCAAAATTTATTTATAAATTTTTTTCATTGTATGGAACATTAACTGCAATCAAGAAATAAATGTAAAAGAGACAACAAAAATAGCAAGAACATTCCAAATTTTATCTCGCAAGTGGGGTCTGGGGAGGGTGAGATGTACACAAATGTTACCCTCACCAAGGTGGAGAGGTTGTTTCTGATAGACCCTCGGCTAGAGAAAACGTTCGAAGAATACGTTTTAAAGCAGGACGGGAGTATCATGCTAAAAAGAGTGATCAAATTAAAGCATGTCCAAGGTAAACAGATAACAACATTAGATGTAAAGACAAAAACTATGATAATAAATTTAAAAAGAGAATATTTAATTAATAATTTTTTGTAAGTACAGTTCTATGTATCCCTTGATTCTCTTTTGTAAATTGTTGTCCGTAACTTGAGGGCTTTAGCAGCATGATTCTCGAATGTAAGAATGTGTGGACCTCCTTTAAATGTATTTAATCGCCAGAAAAGTTGGGCAACACTTTGGTATCATGGGGTGATCTTCAGGATGAACTATGTTGATTACTTCTCCTTAGTCAAAGAGCCATGTCGTTGATGGATTGATCTCCACAAATGGATAGATTCTTTCACAAACTTCTTACTAGCTAAAAGAATTGTGTAACCCCTCTATTTATAGTTGTAGAGGAGAGATGGTACAATTACATGTAAACTATTTTCCTTAATTCTGATTGGCTCATTTAGGACATCAAATATATCACAAAAGTTATGTAATAAGAATGAACATGATTGGCCAAGACATATCATATTGGAAACATGTCGCCTTTTGATTAATTAATAGTTTTGGCATGGCATGACACTTCTTTTGAACACGTGTCATCATTTTATTGGCCTTGCATTTGACTGTGATGCCATGCCACTGAATACATGACATGATCTTGGTCCTTCAACTGAAAAAGACATTGGACTTGAATTTAATAAAATGGAATCATGTAATTTGTAAAATCCAATTCAATTTATTCGACCCAAATAAATTTTGGATTTAGTCCAAATTTAGTATGGACTAGAACAACTAAATTTTATGTGTCTATAAATTGTATTAAATATTAAATTTGAAATCCAATCCATAATCTAAAAAGTCAATACTATTATTTCAAAAGATTAGGACTTGGAACAAATTATGGCCACCCTTAATTACATTTTAGTCTACGAATTAAAATTTAGTATATGAATCTTCAATGAATGCATCGTTTCTTTTAAGCATATCTCAAACCAATAATATGCATACTAAAAAATAATAGTAAAAGATCGAAAAATATATTCCCAACTTTTTGGCACCTTTTATGTAGATTTTTTTTTCATTGTACCTTATTTTTCGTGAAGTTTGCATGAATTTCAAGAGATTGTAGGTATTTCAAGAGAACTTCCTTCCATGTAATTTTATGTCTACATCGTCTTCTTTTAGAATCTTCATCTACCATGATTTCACAATTATGGGTCGGTACATCAGGAAGTCGGTAAGTGACATGTTCAAACCATCTCAAAAGACCCTCTTTTATCTTATCCTTGATATGTGCTAGCTACTTGTACTATCTATTGAGAATTGTCATGTAGAATCTAATTCTATATTTGTAACACCCCCGCCTACTAGTGATATTGTCCGCTTTAGGTCTAGGTCCTCACGGATTTAAAACTCATCACTAAGATCTAAGGCATGCATACTTTTATACTCAGCATCTGTCCTAAGTTATGCCGATGTTGGATACTCCGTAGATTGGGTGTCCTCACTGAGGTTTGCCCCACCTTCCTAGGATGTGCCTAGACTCAGCACCGAGGTTTGCACCGTCTTCTTGGGATTCGACTAAACTTAGTTTAACTCTGTCCCACATTGACAAGACTGACACGAAGTGGCTCTAATACCATCTGTAACTGCCCCCGCCTGCTAGTGATATTGTCCGTTCTAGGCCTAGAACCACACAAGTTCAAAACGCATCACTAAGGTCTAAGGAATGCATATTTTTATAGCCAACATCTCTCATGTATTATGCTGATTCAGGATACTACTTAGTTGGGGTGTCACAATATTATTACACATCCAACTTTATATCCATATCTTTGCAATGCTCATCTTGTGAATAAGTTAACTTTTAGTGGCCAGTACTCTCCCATATAACTTTGTTGGTTAGTTGTACAATTATGTGTTAAAAGTTACTCTTTTCATTCTAATGTATGTGATAAAGTTTGAATAGGCACGAGGTTTAATAATAAAACAGCATCTTTTGAAGCTTTTGATCATAAAATATTTCATAATATTTGTGTGGCTATAATAGCTTCTCGCTGATTTTATATAAAAAATTTAACTTAATTTTTTTTTTTTTTTTTGGGTAAATGGAAGTATATCTGATTTCCAAGTTCAACTTTACAGCTCAAAAAAGAAAGAAAAACTACTGCAGTCTTGGTCACATCCCAAGCTGCTACCATCTTTACTAGCTACTCACTCTCAGTATCCTTATACATAGCATTCTAAAGGTAGAAAGTTAAGCTAACTTTTTCCTTAGGCTATTGTATGGGCAAAAATACGCCACCTATTGTTACGGAGATACAAGTCCAGCTGGCGAGACTAAACTTATCCTACAAGTCACCGGGCACTGGGGATATACGCATGCTCCTAGAGCCAACGACAGTTTAGGCGGTTTGGTCATAGGGCGCAGGGCGCACATCCCGCTGCCTAGGGTGTATAGTCTCCTGGTTAGAGTTTAGTATACCATCACCTTGAGTTGTAGGCCCATGGCCCTATTAGTATTTGTATTTTACCTTATTCAGGACTGGGTATCACTACTGTAAATACCCCTCCTTACATTGTATTGTACACAAGACACGATTCGCCACCGAACTCGGCTACTCTTAAGGAATAAGAATTACTTTGCTTTTTCTATTATTTCCTGCTTAATTACTTGACTTTACTTTATCGTTATTTACTTACTTTTCCATCGTAATTTACCGTATTTCTTGTGACCTCATTCATAATTAATTGTTTAACCTAGACATACAAATTTAGGCATAAACAGTTTGATGCCCACTGTAGGGCCAAGGCAATTATAGGTATTCTACGAAGGAAAAAGGCACAATCACGACAAACGATGGTAGCAGCGTTCCAAAGAACACCACAGATGTAGTAGACGAGGCTGCGAAGGATCTCAGCGATCCCAGGATGCAACAAAAGGATCCTATCGAGCAGCCAAAGGATTCCTCTCATGAGCCAATACCTATTGCTAGCGATGGTGAAGGCAATCAACTGCCAGGAGGTAATTCAGAGTTCAGAGGCTTCCTCTTGGACATCCTCAAAACTGCGACCGAGCGGAACTTAAACAGCGTGGTGGAAGGGATATCCCAGAGATTGAGAGTAATATTTGTTGGTTCGTCTCAGAGGCATTACCTCCGCGAGGACCGACGCCGACGAACAACTCGCCAGCATCAGTTCCTAATCGTAGGCTCAACCTGGATGCTGCTCCATGAGGCCCATCATCGATCAACAACTAAGATCTTTTGGGAGCCCCTATCATTCAGGATCTCATAAAGGATATGAAGGCTATCCATGACCTGATTGGTAACGTACTAGGTGCTGCACTCAGAGTTGCCATAGTAGATGAGCAGAATTTCTACAAACATTCTTACAAAGCAAGAGCTGCATTACTCCGCATACCAAAGCACTTCTGCCTGCCGGATAACCTGAAATATGATGGAACAACTGATCCGGACGAGCACATTGCTGCTTACTCTATGGCTGTGCAGAGTAACAAGATTACTGAAGAAGAAATCCAGTCTTCTCTAGTAAAGAGATTTGGCTCAACTCTGACAAAAGGATCCTAGCTTGGTACCCTCAGCTACTAAGGGGATCCATTGAATCATTCACTCAGTTGCAAGACCTGTTCAAGAAAGTGCATTCTGATGCTTGCAAACCGGAGAAGCGCATGGAATACATCTTCAAGATAAGTGATGCGGGGCAATTCGAGCAACCATCCAAAAGCACCATCCAAGGCCAAGGAAGAGCACTTCAAGGTCATGCATTGGGACGCCATGGAAAGAAGAGCATCTGAGACACATTTTGAAGTGTTTCAAGAAGCTTCAGGAAGAGGCGGACCGCCTAGGAATGGAGGCAGACCGCCTAGTGAATGCATGCTCTCTGGACTGAAGGAGGCGGACCAAGGAGGCGGAGCGCCTAGGGGTGTGGAGGCGGAGCACCTACTCTGTGGAGGCGGAGCGCCTACCCCTGCTATTGTTTGTCGGGAATTTGACTTAAGTTGCTATGTAATTCCCATTATGCCCCTACGTAACTTATGACTTTAGAAGCATCTTAAGGGTACTTTAGGTCTTCCATTAATGTCTAGGAAAGGCCTATAAATACTCAATTAGCTTTACATTTTCCTTAGTTAGCTATTATGATGAATGATTGAATGTCAATGTTCAAGAGTGGATTCTCTTAGAATGAAAACCTTTTTGAGTTGGTTTGAGTTTACTAGTGGATTCTAGTTGAACCCCAAACCCCCCCCCCCCCCCCCCGATCATTCTACTTGCAAGGCCGTTGTCACCTTGAGGGTAGTTGCATAGTGTAGGTCCTCCTTGACGTCGATACGAGGGTATCTCGGGACAAGTTCCCCGGGGTTACTTCGTAGGGAGTTCGAGTAGTGTCTCGCTCTGTATCTTTATTTCCGCGTAGGGTTTACCCTGTATCATCTTGGTATCATAGCAAGGCTCGAGTTTTGTTCCTACAAACCCTCGACCCTTGATTCTTCGTGCCTAGGTGGATTCTATCTTTAGTTTTCTTGTTCTTGTTATTGGAAAGGAGAAAATCACAAAAAAATTGAAAATTGAAAACACCAAAAATTTGGTCTATTTTGATTGTTTGTTTGATTCGTGTTGTGATTGTTATTGGGGTTTGTTCCTTATTGGAAACCCGTTATTTTGGTACCCAACACACACGATTTGGAGTTGTATTCCATGATTTGAGATTTGAAACCCTTGAAAAATTTGAAAATTTTGAAACCCTAGCTATGAACATGATGAACATGGTAGATTGTTGGATTTTGATTGGGGTTTGATCTTTGTGGTTGAAACAACATTTGGGTACCTTTGGATTGCTAAAACAACGTGTGATTTGTTGGATTTTTGGGTGTTAAAATCGAAAAACACGTTGTTGAACTGTGCTGAAAGTTGCAGGAGGCGGAGCGCCTCAATTTAGAGGCGGAGCGCCTCATTTTTGTTGGCTCTCTGGAAATTGTTGAGGCGGAGCGCCTCCCACTGGTACTTTGCCTGGGCGGCCGCCTACTCTGCTGAGGCAAAGCGCCTACTTCCTGAAGGTTGGGAATTGGGTAGTTTTTCGTAGGTTCTCTTGTTTTGTTGTGTGCATTGCTTCTAATTAGTACTATTAAAGTATAATCCTACTTGATTAGTACTAATTACTTCGAGCTATTAGGATCATCGTGCCTTAGAAAGGGGACTAGAATTCAAAGAAGACCCGTAGTGCCATTTGATTCAAGTCCTCACTTAAAGTGCTTATCGTTCCAATCGAGTCCCATTAACTCCACTCACCCCGGAGAGCATTGGACTTGAGAAGTTGAGTGATTGAGTTGTAGTTCGTTGGTCAACTACTTGAAGCTTTTAGACTCAAACTTGAGTGAAATATCCACCACCACTAAACAGTGACCCGAGTGTTATACACGTAAGGGTGTGTGTGAGGTGTTTTACTAACATTTGTTGATTTTTGTAGGTACTATGGCAACCGATGGAGATGATCCTATGAAAATTTTCATGGCTACCGTTATAGCCAAGTTGGAGGACATAACTTTGAGACTTGAGTCCGTCGAGAGGAATCGGTGAGAGGAGGACCCCGAGTGTCCAAATTGAATCCGGAGAGGGCACAAGTCATAGCACTCCTATGACTCCCGGACACTTTGTTGAGCTAACCAAGAAGTATGAACAAAGCAAAGTTGAAGCTCTACGAGAGCGTGGGTTGGGCAATCCCCGACAAGAGGGCAATCCCCTCAACTTGGGCAATCCCCATGGAGATGCTCCACTTCGAAGACCCGTGCGGAATGTCCCACCTCTTGAACAAATTGATGAAGTTCAAGAAGATGAGGAGGTCGGGTATGGTGATGAAGCCTATGGGTATGATGTTCCTTATCAACCTAGGAGGCAAATGCATTGGGGTCGAAATGTGGATAGGGGTAGAGGCGAGGTCGAGGGCCACCCATGGGCTATGCTAGAGGGAATGCGAGGAGGGAGTATGTTGCTCATGATGACCATTATGGAGGCCAACCGGAGCCAAACTATGGGGTACATGACAACAACAATAACCTCAATAGTGTAAAGCTCAATCTTCCAAACTTTAAAGGAACTTGTGATCCGGAGGCATACATGGAATGGATACTACTTATGGAGAGGGTGTTTGAAACCAATGAGATGACCGAGGAGAGAAAGGGTACCTAT
This sequence comes from Petunia secreta, assembly GCA_029990175.1. Taxonomy (NCBI): domain Eukaryota; kingdom Viridiplantae; phylum Streptophyta; class Magnoliopsida; order Solanales; family Solanaceae; genus Petunia; species Petunia secreta. The sequence goes on from JARKIP010000003.1 coordinate 26,994,983, forward strand.
GTTATTTCTACCTTTGAGGCCTATGCTTCTACTTGGTGGGAGTCTATGAAAAGGTCTAGGAGAATGATGAATTTGCATTTGAATGTGACTTGGGATGAGTTGAAGAGGCTTATGAATACTAAGTACATAACTCCAAGGTATCGACAAGAGCAACTCAAGAAGCTCTATGATCTAAAACAAGGTGTCAAAACGGTGCATGAGTACCATGATGAATTTGAAAAGACCCGGATGGCATTAGATATGGATATCGAAGGTGAAGAAGAAGCCATGATCCGTTTCAAGAATGGCTTGAGCTATAGTATAGCTTCTCAATTGAGGTTGCATCATTATCTCACACTTCAAGATATGTTTGAAGCCGCAATTGATGCCGAGGCTTGGCTTAAAGGAGAGAAGTTAAAAAACAACACTCCTACTACCACAAGCAAGCCAAAAGAGTGGAAGACTCCAAATGCAAACTTTCCAAGTGCAAGTGCTAGCAAAGAAGTGAAGAAGGCTTATGAGAAGACTACACCCCACTTGGAAGGTACTTCTTTGAGTAATCCTATTTCTACTTCTACTCAATGTTATAAGTGCAAGGGCTTTGGGCATATTGCTAAAGATTGCTCCACAAAACGAACCATGGTTGTGGTTGGCAATTTGGTGTACGAACAAGAAAGTGAGTCCGAAAATGAGGAAGTAGAGGAGGATAAGGAAGTTGAATGTGAGGTTGCCGAGGAGGGTGATGATGGTCCTCACATGTTCTTGGTGGTTAGGAGGAGCTTGAGTACCATTCTCATGGAAGATGAGGTGGAAAATGATCAAAGAGAAAGCCTCTTTCATGCTAGATGTCGTGTGATGGGGCAATTGTGCTCAATGGTTGTTGATTCGGGGAGTTGTGCCAACATAGTAAGCCAATCCTTGATTTCCCAATTGAAGTTACCCACTCGTAAGCATCCAAGCCCATATCGCTTACAATGGCTTAGTGAGTGTGGTGAGCTAAAGGTGGTGAAGCAAGTGTTGCTTGAGTTTAGCATTGGGAACTATAGAGATAAGATCATGTTTGATGTTGTCCCGATGCAAGCTTGCCATCTATTGTTTGGGAGGCCATGGCAATACGATAGGTGTGTTGTGCATGATGGACGGACCAATTCCTACTTGGTCAAGCAAGATAAGAAGAAATATGTGCTTAAACCTTTGACTCCAAGGCAAGAAAGGGAAGACTACAAGAGGATGAAGGAGTTGAGGGAAGCAGCTAAAGCAAAGTCACCCATTCTACTTAAACCCGAGGCAAACAATCTCATCGTCTTGCCATTGCATGATGAAAGTGAGAGTCACTCCACTTCAAATGAGAGAGAAAGATAGAGAGAAGTGAGGGAGTGACCGGTGACAATCCAAGAGAGGAAAAAGGAGAGGATTTAAGGAGTGATGTGAGTGGATTGTCACCTTAAACTACACTTGACCATGAGGTAAAATTGAAATAGATGAGAGGTGAGGAAGGAAAAATTGAGAGTGAGAGCACCCATTGTTCTAACCCTTCTTTATCTTCTACTTTTTCTTGTGAAAGTTCTTGTGTAGGTACATTTGAAGACAAGCCATTGGAGCCTCAACCATGTGCTTGGAAGGAAAAACAAGATGAGGAAAGTTCTCAATGTGAGCTTCATGAAGGAGGAGTTGCATATGACACTTCAAACCTTATGAGTGATCAAGGAAGTACGAAAAATGTAAGTGTTACTTCACCTTTTCATGAGCCTACTAGCTACTTGTCTTGTGATGACTCCACACTAGTTGGTGTTTTTGATGCATCTAATGAGTATACCACTAGTGAAGAGTCTAGTTGTCAACTTGTATGTGCTTGTGAAACACTAGTTGGAAGGGATGCTATGCCACATCATGATGTGAGCTCATTGTTCATTGAACCCCTCCCCAGTGTTGATTTGATAGTTGACCATGATTGTGACCTTTGCTATGACACACCACCAACCTTTGACATAGGGGAAGATGAGATAGTTGATCATGTTCTTATTGATATGCTTCTATTTGGTGGACCAATGTGTTGTGGTGAGGATAGTCTTGCCCTTGAGGAGTCCAAATTGCATGAATTGGACAAGGTTGTCTATGATGACTCCTCAAGTGAACCTAGTCTTGATAACTTGTCTATGCTTAATCATGATATTGAGATGCATGTTTTCACCAATCCATTGTTTGAAGGCATTCTCATTAGTGGTAATGACTTGTATCGGACTAGGGTGAATAGTAGGATGGAACCCCCATGGTGTGATTTCTTAGGCGACCCATTGCTTGAGAATGTGTGTGAGGTAGATGGTTCTTTGAGTGACCCTCTTATTGCTTGTTGGGGTTATGATGAAGAAGAATCCATCATCAACACCTTCCTTGAGAGCTTGACTTTTGAGGAGGGTTGCCTAGTTGATGAAATGGGAGGGGAAGAGGAATCCCTTGGTGTGACTAGGTATGCTCTAAAGAAGGGAAGTGGAGTGCTTGATCCTACTTGTAGGTTGGGCTATTTGATTCACTCCACTCCACATGTTGATCACACCTCGAGGATAGATTGGTGTATTGATCTTGAGCTTAAGGTTCAAGGGAATTTTTGTAGCTTGATCGTGCATTTCCCATCTTCCCATGACCTCTTTGCTCATTATTTTGTTGAGTGCATGTTGATCTTTAACCAAGTGCTTATGGTTCTCTTTGGAGACTTGATATTCGTGATTGTTATTGACGCTTGGTTATATCACAAGAGTGTGTTTTCCACACTTCTTGCACTAACTTACTTTCAAAGTAGGACGTTTGCGTGTTTTTGCTTGTCGTTGCTTGTAGGTTCTAAGCTCCATGCTAAGGCGAGGAAGCTCTTGGAAGAAGCCTATGACAAAGTGACGATCAAGAGGAACAAAGGAGGAGATTCTTGGCCACCCCGAGGAGATGCTAGAGCCATGAGAGACCAAGCCTTGATTTCGAGGACAAAATCTTCTCAAGAAGGGGAGGATGATGCGGGGCAATTCGAGCAACCATCCAAAAGCACCATCCAAGGCCAAGGAAGAGCACTTCAAGGTCATGCATTGGGACTCCATGGAAAGAAGAGCATCCGAGACACATTTTGAAGTGTTTCAAGAAGCTTCAGGAAGAGGCGGACTGCCTAGGAATGGAGGCGGACCGCCTAGTGAATGCATGCTCTCTGGACTGAAGGAGGCGGAGCGCCTAGGGGTGTGGAGGCGGAGCGCCTACTCTGTGGAGGCGGAGTGCCTATCCCTGCTATTGTTTGTCGGGAATTTGACTTAAGTTGCTATGTAATTCCTATTATGCCCCTACGTGGCTTATGACTTTAGAACCTACTTAAGGGTACTTTAGGTCTTTCATTAATGTCTAGGAAAGGCCTATAAATACTCCATTAGCTTTACATTTTCCTTAGTTAGCTATTATGATGAATGATTGAATGTCAATGTTCAAGAGTGGATTCTCTTAGAATGAAAACCTTTTTGAGTTGGTTTGACTCTACTAGTGGATTCTAGTTGAACCCCAAAACCCCCGATCATTCTACTTGCGAGGCCGTTGTCGTCTCGAGGGTAGTTGCATAGTGTAGGTCCTCCTTGACGCCGATACGAGGGTATCTTGGGACAAGTTCCCCGGGGTTACTTCGTAGGGAGTTCGAGTAGTGTCTCGCTCTCTATCTTTATTTCCGCGTTGGGTTTTACCCCGTATCAATAAGACAACGTGATAACGAGCTGCTAAAGGATTACCTCGATAGATTTCAGAAGGAACGCATGGAGCTCCCTCCAGTCCCTGATAACATCATGGTGGTAGCCTTCATCTAAAGTCTGAATTCAAAGAGATCTTTAGCTACCCGAGAATTGAAGTGGAGTTTGACCCAACACACAGTGTCCACATGGAGTGCATTAAATCGGAGGTATTTTGAGAAACTTTGTTTGGAACCGGATCATTCTCATAACCCTAAGGACAAGTGAACGAAGAGACCGGGAAGCCCGTCCCTAGAAGGTGCGGGGTATAGTAGAAGAGAAAAGCCAAAGGTTCAAAATCAAGTGGGTGCCGGGTGGCAGAATAATTCTCGAGCATCTGGATCACCAGGAGAAGCGGACTGAACTCCAGAATTTCAGGGACTTTGGTCTTCGTGTCAATGTTGTGGACCTAGTTGCCAATAACTTTAGTAAACTGGGCACCAGGGTCCGATGGCCACCTAACGCAAAAGAATCTACCAGAAGAAACACAACGCCCTATTGTAATTTTCATCGTAGCGGGGGCCATGCAACGGTCGATTGCAAAGCCTTAATGATTGAGATTGAACATTTACTAAAGGAAGAACATATCAAAGAGCTGATGGAAGAACGGCCCCAATGTTTTAAAAGTTTGGAGTCTGAGAACCTGAAGACCATCAACAAAACTTTCATGGATGAACGGTCGGACACAGCCCGGGGGACTGCAATGACCAGGATAACATTTGGGTCCATCCGATCGACCTGGAGGAGCAAGCAGACCAACAAGGAGACCCCATTGTACATGTTGAAGTATCCGGCGTACATATCCAGCGGGCTCTTATCGACCCGGGGAGTAGTGCTAATATTATCTGGGGGGATGTGTTACACAAGTTCAGCCATTTATCCTTAAATATCCTCGAGTACTCGAAACATAATGGGTTTCAACGGAATTGGGGATGCATCCACTAGAGAACTAGCTCTACTGGGTCACATACCGCGCTCGTCCGCGCGTGACGAGCACAAATATTTTCCTAGTAATGAATTGCAATCTCCTGTACGACATAATCCTGGGGCGGCCATGGATACACGGCGTCAGGGGAGTTCCGTCAACACTTCATTAGGTCTTCACGTACCTGAGGAATGTCTTCAGGGTCGCCCACCTACGAGGTGAGCGGCCTCTCCTTGAGGAATATGGCCTTACTTCAGATGGGATTACTCCCACCGAGTTGGAAGCTATTGAGGTCATAAAGCAAGAGGTTAGAGAGGAACTCAGTGAACTGTGGGATCAACTGGCGGCAATGGATCAACTAGTCCCGAGCGCGATTGAGTTGATATGTCGTCTCTTTGAGGTGCTGCAAAGGAGGACCCATGTGGCTGATACAAAGTTATTTGACAATGGCTCGGACGGACATTCAAATCCTACAGATTCCAGTAATTACCAAAACAGTGACAGGTGAGCACCTACTGTTTTATGTTTCAATATCTGAGATAGCCTGGAATACAGTCCTTGTACGAGAAAAGAAGGGGCAGCAGTTTCCCGTGAAATACACCAGCAGGATGCCGCAGCGCATAGACAAGTTCTTTCCCTTGCCACTCCAATTCATAGCAACCGTGCGAATGGCCACAAGAGAGTTGCGCTCATACTTTCAGGAACACTCGGTCAATTTAGTCTCTTCGACACCGGTACAAGCCATTTTGTCTAAAACCAGACTGTCGAAAGATATGGCAAAGGGGACAGAAGAGTTGGGAGAGTACGACGTCATCTATGAACCCCGTACAGATGTCAAGTCGCAGGCGATGGAAGGTTTTACCTCAGATTTTGCCGAAGAACTGGAACGGAAGGCTGAAGAGTCACTCAGGAATGAAATAGTGATCGAGTACGGCCGTTGGGAGATTCGCACGAGAACGAATCCCAACGGGGAGGAAGTAGATCTGTGGATCAAAACACCATCTGGAATGGTCTACAATCAGGCCACAAAAGCTGATGACAACAAAGCAGACTGTGAAGCCATAATTAAAGCTCTTGACTAAGCCTACACACTGGGGGCCCGAGAGATCAACATGTACAATAAATCTCAGCTGATAGTTAATCAACTAAGGGAAATCTTTGTAGTTGAGGACATCTGTGAGCCAGATTGAAAGAATAAAATCATGCCAATCCTTAAAAAATTTCATGCATGGGAATTCATCCACCAAGAAAAGATCTCATGAGACGCCGAAGCATCAGAGGATTTGTACGATTGGAAAACGATAGTTGAGCTAACCCCCGCAAGCCTGATGAACCTTGAAGTTCCAGAGATATGATCTTTCATAGGGCAGTGTGATGCGCTGGTCAACTATTTGAAAAAAAGGAGATCTTCCCGAAGACAAGTCAGAAAGCAACTACTTGCAAGAACAAGTAGTTCACTATTGCTTGATTGACAAGCAGTTGTCATAGGGTCGTCAACGACTCGGGTGATGACTTTTCAGGCTCAGCACCCAAAAACAGGGAAGCCCAACCAAATACCTCTGAATCTTTCAAGGATCAAACATGAAGTACTTTTGCTTGAGAAATCATTTACTTAGCTTATGTTATTTCCTTTTAATTACGGTATTTATCAAACATGTTAGGGGCTTTCACCCACAACATCTCAGTCCCCGCGCCTCTTTTATCAATAAAACTGCTATCTTACTTAGTCAGTTTTACTCATTTATTTAGATCCATCTACAATCCAACTATTCATAGCCCCGGCCATACCTAAGTTGAAGTAATACACTCACTTTCCACTACAACAAAGTAGAGTACACTAATCGCTTAGAGCACGTCTAACTCATCCACCAGGCATTAATCAAGGGTTGAACTCACTAAATCAACAATTGCACCTACACGCCATAGGGACGCCTGTCCGCGTAGTTCCAGAAAGTCTTAAATACTCGAGTAACTAAGTGAAGATGTTCTGTCTCAGAACGCAAAATGACCGTTACCACACGGGCTAAAGTCGTCCCAATGTGGGTGCAAACAACCATCTGCTACAGATGCAACGTAGATTCCATCTAACGGCGCACAACGGACGTAATTGCTCAAGGCAGGCATACTAATACACGTTCTTAAATAACTAAAACAGTTAGGACGACTGGAAGCCATCTAATTCTTTGGTGAAAATGCCCATAGAGGCATAACTTAGCATTACTTATTGTTTTTGGAGAAAATTAAAAAACGTCACAAATAATTGCCCAAGTAATTTAAGTCAATACGCCACAAAACGGGCCCAAAATATACATTTTGTTCTTCCTAAATAAAACTTATTTTCATAACAATTGTAGAAAAAAAAAAGAAAGAGAAGACTAAAACTGCAACTTTCTCTGAAATTTGCAGCCCTAGAGATTCTTTGTCTGGATTGTAGCTCTTGCATTGAATTCTCTCCCGGGACTCGAAGGCGAAATTTCAAACTTGGCTCACCAAGAAACAACATCTTTGTGATACTACATCACGAGGGGGAGGAAAATCAACCCAATTGGAGAATCCCTCAGTAGAACGGCGGAGGTAGCAGAACAAGCACCGAAGACTTCACTTGGAGTCTCTAACCGAGGTAGCAGAACGGGCACCGAAGACTTCACTTGGAGTCACTCCAATGAGGAATCACTATAAATCTCAGAAATGCCTCATACTTTCTCTTCCCCAAATGATTGGAAGCTTATGAAAACTCCAAATTCAAGGAACAGGCCAGAGCTATATAGCTACCCTGAACATTGTTGGTATGAAGAATGCTGTCGGGCGTCAACCACTCAAAGGAGGAGAGGATACCTTAGAGCTCACTCCCCATGAAAAGTGAGTTGCTTCTGGGATACGTTCCATAGCAACTAGGAGATTAACGAACTAGAAGAAGCCTGAAAGGGGATGGCATTCCTCTGTTGCACTGTGCCACATGAAAAGAAGAATATCACAGCAAACCACCATGCATGATGATGGAACGCGCCAGAATTGATACATCTACCATAATGAAGATCTTCTGAAGAACATCACCATTAAAGTTCCGGCCATACATCATGGCTCGAGGGACTTCTTTCTTTCCCTCACGAATGAAGAAAGAACTCATGCCTCATCCTCACGGAGTGAAGAAGAATTTTTGGGAGTATCATATCAGGATCAAAAGTCCACGCAGAAATAAGTTTTCTGAAAAGGGGATGGAATGTTTTCTAAAAAAGTGTGTGATTCCTTCCACTATCACAAGGTCACTATTTATAGGCGAAGAGGCGTAAGGATAGAGCACAAAATGGTCAAAGCATCATAATTAATGGAGATATGAAACGATCCGAAGCAGTCATTAGCATTCTTTGGAAAGGTGCATGGAATCGATATCAACCAATCGAATAGAAGCATGTGAGTTTCTCGAAGAAGTCATTATTATTCTTGGTCAAAGATACTGCGAGTCTCAAGGAGTCAGTGAGATATCTTTTCACTTCTATGCTTCTTTCACTTCCTGACTGCTTGCATCAGCATCCAAACAAATGGATGGACTGACTGTGTTGGCAAAAATACACCACCTATTGTTATGGGGATACGAGCCTAGCTGGAGAGACTAGACTTATCGTACAAGTCACCGGGCGCTGCGGATATACGCCCGCTCCTAGAGCCAACGACTGTTTAGGTAGTTTGGTCATAGGGAGCAAGGCACACATCCCGCCACCTAGGGTGTACAGTCTCCTAGTTAGGGTTTAGTATACCACTACCTTGAGTTATAGGTACATGGCCCTATTAGTATTTGTATTTTACCTTATTTAGGATTTGGTATCACTACTATAAATACCCCTTCTTACATTGTATTGTACACGAGACACAATTCGCCATCGAACTCAGCTACTCTCAAGGAATAAGAATTACTTTGTTGTCTCTATTATTTCCTGCTTAATTACTTGTCTTTACTTTATTGTATTTACTTACTTTTCCATCGTAATTTACCGTATTGCTTGTGACCTCATTCATAATTAATTGTTTAACCTAGACGTACAAATTTAGGCATAAACAACTATTCTTCAAATTCCCCTTACAGTGTATCTCTTGGATTATGATCCTGACTACTCTACTTAGATCAATGGGTTGTTGTTGGAACACCTAGCTATTTCTGGCTTGCCATATGTTGTACACAGCTTCAGTGACCACCATTCTATATATCTCAGCTTCTGCTCTCTTGCCTCTAACATGTCTGGTTGTCCATTCAACCTCTTCTTCCCAGTGGTTAATATTCTTGTTACTTCCAAGCCACTTCATCAATTTAGTCTAGATATTTGCCGAGAAAGCACACATGAAAAATAGATGGTTATGACTCTCATCCAGCTGATTTCATAGTGGGCATATTGCATTATCTGTGATCTTCCATTTCATTAGCCTATCATTAATATCTAGCCTTTCTTGGATTGCCAGAAATAAGATAAACTTTATCTTGGGAGGACTGGCATTGCTACAGATTAACATCCTCCATAAAACCTTCTCTACAACACCTCTCATTTGACTATAGATACTCTTAATAGAATACTTTTGCATTTCCCGCAATTGGCTATTGACATGTACTTCTTGACACTCAGGATTTTTTAGACCATCCATGAATCTTGCTTTACTAGCATTTGCCATATGAGCTTCTCCTTAATGTAGTATGCGTAAACCCACTGTATCCACAATCCCTTTAATATACTTTGTCTTTCTTCTTAGTAAGACTCCACAGTAATTTCCCAATGGCAACTTTATTCCTTATTTGGATATCTATGAAGTTCAGGCCCCCAGCTGTTTGGGGTTACACAACTTATCTCAGGCTATCAGAGCTCTTTTAGATGGGTTTACATTGCCAGTCCATAGAAATTTCTTGCATATACTCTCCATCTGTTTCATGGCCTTCTTGGGTAGAAGGAAAATCTGTGACCAGTAGGTCTGAATGGCAAATAGCACAGACTTTATCAGCTGTACTCTACCCCCATAGGACAAGAATTTTGCAGTCCAATAGGTTATTCTTTGAACCATCTTGTCCAAGAGGGGTTGGCATGGAGCAACATACAGTCTTCTAGTACTCAAGGGGACTCCTAAATACCTGAATGACAATTCAACTTTAGCAAAGCCTAGTAGGTTTAGGATCAGTTGTTGAGTACCATGGTCCACTCCTCCAAAGTAAGCAAAACTCTTCTCAATATTTGCTTGAAGTCCAGAAGTGACAGAAAATTCTTTGAACCCCTTATACATTAGTCTAACTGATTCAAAGTCTCCCCTACTAAACAATAGAAGGTCATCAGCAAAGCTTAGCTGCACTATATTCAACTTTTCACATCTGGGGTGAAATTTGAAGTCTTGGTTCTTTCTCAACTACTTCAGGATTCTTGTCAGGTATTACAAACAAGAATAGAGACATAGGGTCCCCTGTTTAAGAACTTTCTTTACAGGGAAGGAATTAGTGTGTTTGGCCATTGATAGTGGTAGAATATGTAACAGTCCTGACACAAGTCATGATCCAGCATACAAACTGTTGTGGGAAGTTAAGGCATTTTAGTACCTCCTCCAGATATGGCCACTCTATATAGTCATAAGCTTTCTTCATATCTATTTTAAGAGGGAGATATCCCTTTCCTTTTATAGCTTTTTAGAAGTTCATGGCTCAGAATGATGTTATCTGTGATGATGCTCCCTGGAACAGATGTTATCGTGTCTATGAGCCCATCCATCACTGTTTGCATTGTTCTGGTGATCACTTTGGATATGATCTTATACAATGTAGTGCAATAAGAGATGTGCCTAAACTGTGTCACTATAGAGGGGTTCTTCACTTTGGGAATTAGTGTAACTGCAGTACAGCCGACAGGCCCATACATATCTCCTAACTGGAAAAAGTGTTGCACTGCTTTGATCACATCCACAGTCGACAGGCTCATCCATATCTCCTAACTGGAAAAAGTGTTGCACTGCTTTGATCACATCCCCCCCCCCCCATGACGGTCCATGATTTCTTGAAGGAAAAGGCATTCATACCATCACAACCTAGTGCATTGAGGTCCCCAATGTCCTGAGCTGCTGCCAAGATTTCCTCTGGTGAAACTGGTTTGATTAGGCCCAGTTGTTGTTCTTTATCCATACATGGCTATCTCTCGTAACAGTAGGATTAATGGTAGGTATTTGCTCAACAGAAGTACCTAGTAAACCTTTGTAGAAGCCTTTAATCTCCTTTTCACTAGCCTTCTAGGTATGGACCAACTATTTATGCCTAAATTTATACGTCTAGGTTATACAATTGATTATGAATGAGGTCACAAGCAATACGGTAAATTACAATGGAAAAAGTAAATAAATACGATGAAAATAAAGACAAGTAATTAAGCAAGAAATAATAGAGAGAGAGCAAAGTAATTCTTATTCCTTGAGAGTAGCTGAGTTTGATGGCGAATCGTGTGTTGTGTACAATACAATGTAAGGACGGGTATTTATAGTAGTGATACCCAGTCCTAAATAAGGTAAAATACAAATACTAATAGGTCCATGGGCCTACAACTCAAGGAGGTGGTATACTAAACACTAGCTACGAGACTGCAAACCCTATGAGGCGGGATGTGTGCCCTGCGCCATATGACCAAACTACCTAAACGGTCGTTGGCTCTAGGAGCGGGCGTATATCCTCAGTGCCCGATGACTTGTAGGATAAGTTTAGTCTCGCTAGCTAGACTCGTATCCCCGTAACAATAGGTGGCGTATTTTTTCCCACACAACCATAACATCTGAGTTAGTGATCAAGCTTTGAATCCCATTTTGTGCGTTCTTGTTTTCATACTAGCAAAGAAGTATTCAGTGTTAGCATCTCCAAGTTTCAGCCGCTGCACTCTAGATTTTTGCCTCATGATGCTCTCTTCGACATTAGACCATTTTTCTAGGTCTAGTTTTAGCTGCGTCACAGTGTTAACTAGGTCAGGTTAATGATTTAGCCACATTTGCTTTTCACTTGTTCTAGTTTCTCTCTAACACATTTCATATTTTGAGTAACAACACCAAATTCATCCCTTGTTAAGGATTTCAGCCCATGCTCTACTTTTTCAGGTTGATCCAAGTGTCTTTCATAGGATTCTGTATGTTGACTACACTCCAGGCCTTAGTTACAATAGTGAAAAAATCCTGGTGATCAGCAAGGTGGTTATAGAACTTGAATGCTCTAGTCCCTCTGTTCTGTACTTTTTCCAGCTTTATGCTTAAAGGTGAATGGTCAGAGAACTCAGGGGCCATGACCTGCACTTCCGATGCTTCCATTGTATGCATCCACTGAGCATTGACAAAGGCTTTGTCAAGCTTGATGTACACATGTCCATATGACCAGGTGAATTTACCTCCAACAGTTTTAAGTTCATGAACTCCTATGTCAGTGACAAACTTTTTCATGTCTCTTATTTCATCTTCCTGGACATTGCTGCCTAAGATCCTCTCCTCTAATTTCATAACAACGATATAATTACCTATAGCTATCCATTCTCTTTGACAGGATTGATGAAGAATTCTTAGCTCTACCCATAACTCTTTCATGTCCTCTATTGTATGAAGACCATAGACAACAGTTAGGTTGAACATTATATTGCCTTTCTTTATAGTCACCACCCCATGTATGTGATGGGTTGAATCATGAATCACATTAAACTCAATGCACTTGGGGTTCCACATAACCAGTATTCTACCTTTAGGGATTCAGCTACGGTTTGAGCACCACTTCCATGTCAGATCAATTCTTCTTGTTGCTTTTAAGATGCCTTGAGCTATTATTCTATGTTCTAGTATAACTATAAGACCTACATTATTCTTCTTTAAAAAGAACTTCAAATCCTTTTGATTATACAACTTATTCAGACCCCTAATATTCCAAGCGACTATTTTCATAATGGCTTATTAGGGGGGAGGGCTCTATCCTTCTCCTCCTCAACTGCATTACCCTTAGAAGGTCCTGGCTGATCACAGGTTTGCCGGGCTTTGAAAATTACCAGCTGTTTTGGATCAGGGCTCTTGTTCCTGCTGTTTGGGGGTCTGCTTTTGGCTTGTTGCCATTCATTTGCCTGCATATCATTCCCCTTTAGTTCTTGTGTCGCTACTGTCTGCATGATTTGTTGCTCCTGTCAGCTAACTTTCATCTAGTATAGTTTGATCAGTTTTATCCATTCTTACAAACTTCTGCTTAACCACCCTATTTCTCTAGTGTTTCTGAGCTGGTTGAGGTGGTGGTGGTTGACATTTGAGATCTAGCAGCATAATGGGCAATATTCTGGTTCTCATTCATAGCTGACCTTTTGTTTAAATACTCTTCCTGTAGGATCCATCACAGTCACACTCCTAGGCAGTTCCCTTGTAACATCCAATTCTATTAGCAATCTTGTATATGAGATTCTTTCATATTGAGTAGCGCACTCATCAGCATAAAGAGGCACACCCAATATACTTTCAATTCTACTTAGAGAATCTGCACCCCAGCAATTTAGAGCCAAATTTGGTAGTTTGACTCACGGGGGAATGGTATGTAAGATCTCAGCATTGCAATCAAATTCAGTAGACCATGGCTTTAAGATAATAAGTATGTCAAAGATATTATATGGTCCTGCTAACATCACTGCATCTCTATCATCAAGGGACATGAATTTTACCACAAAGTACCCATCATGATGGTAGTACACTTTAGGTTTTTCTACAAAGTTCCACTAGCTTGCCATAAATCTATCTAGTGCATGAAAAGTAGGAGCATCTCTTAACACATATAGAAATAGAGCATGTTGCCACTTCTCACTTTCTCTATCTATTTCAGTTTTATTCATGGTGCAAGCGGAATTATGAATCAAGAAAAAGATAGAAACAATCACATGAACAAGAAAGATAGACTTGAACCAATATATGGAATCATTCTAGGGATTATCTCCATGAGTTCTAAGTTAAGAGATAAAACAAGAAGCTATGGAGCTTCTCTACAAAGGCTATTCATGTTTTCAATGTTCCGTAAAATCTGAAGTGTACCGAAGTAAACGCCTAAGGCAACGCTTATATAGTTGTCGCCTAATTGCCTATTATGTCAACGTAAAAGCCTCAGAGTGGCTAAATTTAAAGTAACCACGCAGAGCCAATAAAGTGTCATTATCCTACTATGGACTATCTATGCAAAGCAAGAACTAGGAGCTTGTTTAGTGCATGTAAATTCTGCCCACAAAGACTAGACGCCAAAAAGAGCTCGTTGAGTAGCTCGTTAAGTGCATGTAAAATCTGCCCAAAACTTCCAAGCTTCACAGCACCCAAATTTAGCTCACCGAGGTGCTTGTTGAGTAATTGAACTCTTGGCCAACACCTCCAAGTGACGGCTCCTCTTCCCTTAGCTTGCTAACTTGCTCGTTGATCCTTGTAACAAGCTGCCCGCTCCTCCAAAGCTCACGAACATGTGCCTCAATTTGGACTGCATCATCCTCCCCTTCTTGAAAGGATTTTGTCCTAGAAATTACGCCATCAGTTCCTGCAAGCAAAGGAAGACACAACCAAAACTTTCTACTACTAGAGTAGGCTAGCTCAACAAGGATTAGTGCAAATTGTGTGGAAAACACACTCCTATGATACAGCCAAACATCAATAATAGTGTTAAAGTCTATGACTTCAAAGAAAACAACAAGCTCTTGGCTCAACAATAGAATACACTCAAGACAATAACATCAATAGGGTGTAAGACATGCAATCTCAAACAATCAAAGTCCCTATTATCCCTACGCTCACGACTAACACACAAAACCTTCAATGTGATGCCCTTACAATTTGGCACAACGGTTTGGCAAGCTCTCTCTCTCTCTAAAGTGTAGTTAACATATGGAATAGAGCAAGTAAAGTAGTGAAACCTAGTACTAACATCACCTACTCCACTCCCCTTCTTAGGACCAATCTTACTCACACCAAGAGAAACTTCCTCACCTCCACATTCACCTCTAAGAAAATCCTCCTTAATAGACAAACTCTCAAGGAAAGCATTAATAATGGCTTCTTCATCATTACAGCCCACACACACATTATTAGGAATACTAGAAGAATCACTCACCTTACTTAGAGTTTCAAACAAAGGATTATCTAAGGAATCAAACTCTCTACACCATGGAGGTTCAATCTCACTCTTTATCCTATTTTGATACAAATCACCACCTCTATTAAAAATGCCCTCAAATGATGGATTAGTTAAAGCTAGCTTCTCAAGCTCACCACCTAACAAAGGTAAAGTATCAAAACCAGATTCATCATCATCTAAGGAGTCATTTTGTACAACTCTATCCATTTAATTCACTAGGGACTCCTCGGAACAAGTATCAACCTCATTAAGATACGCAAGATCACCAACATCAACTATGTTATCAAAAGAAAGAATAGGATATCATCTTTCCCTCTATCAAATACGGTTGTTGTGTCATAGTAAAACTCACTAACATGATCAACTACATTTTTATCACTAAAAAGAGGTTCGACCAATGGTTTACATCATCATGTGCTTACAAACTTCCTCAATTAGTGACTCATGCTCACACACAAGTTGACCAAAAAACCCTATACTAGTTGCAAACACATTATATTCATCCAAATAAGAAACCAGTAGATTATTAGCATAACTATCATGAGACATGGAATTGTTAAACTCAAAGAGAGATAAGCTATCACTTACACTCAAGTTGCTACCTTGATCACTCAAAGCACTTGAAGTGTCTATACACGCTCCTCTACCTTGCAGCTCACAATGAGGATCTTCACCACCTTGATTTTCCACCTTAGAGCATGATTGAGGCTCTATCAACTTGCCTCCAAGAATCCCTGCACAATAGCTAAAACAAGAAGAAAAAGATAAGAATTGTTAGAACAAAGGGTGTCCTCACTCACAAATTTTCTTTTCTTTTCTCTCTCATCTCTCATTTTTCTTTCAAGGTCAAGTCTAGATTGAGGTGACAACCCACTCACACCACTCAACACATCCTCTCCCTTTTCCACTCGAGGATTATCACCGGTCACTCCCTTACTCCTCTCAATCTTTTGTCTTTCATGTTCGGTCGAGTTGGGATGAGTCCCAAGGATGCCCTTAGCTGAAGTAGGTGGACTTTTCACGTCAACCCAAAAAATGGGACTTAGAGAACCATCACTTTATGCCCTCTTCTTCTTAGGTGAACCACTTGACTTTGAATCATGCGGTTTCGGGCTCACCTTATTGATAGTTGTCAACCCTTCACTTGCTGCACTTGTCCCACTAATTTTTATGCTTATATGACTTCTTATTTGAACCCTTTTAGTAGTTCTCACCTCACTTCCCTTTTGATTATGCCAAGGATGTTCACTAATCGATGCTTCAACTCTTCTTTCCTTAGGAACAAAGCCATAAACCTCTTGACGCGTTACCAAATAGTACACATCCTCCTTAGCACCATATTTAAACCTTTTATTGTGCAACCAGGGTGCACCTAGCCAAACATCACAAGAACACAAAGGATATACATCACCCCCACACAAACTCCTTATAATCCCCTTTAAATATGAGCACTTTGGCTTCCTCAGAAACCCACACTCCGTTATATTTATAGGGATGCTTAAATTTATAACATGGTATCCTTAGCATCTCAACTAATGAAAGGTTAATGCAGTTGGCATCTGTACCATTAACCTTTAGTACGAATCCTTTATTCCTATCAACTTCGATGTTAAACCTAGTCAATCCATGGTTTCGCTTCGTTTCATCCAAGTAAGAACCTGAACGATCATGAGCAGCAAAACTACCAACTCGATCTCCCACTCTCTTAACTTCAGCCTTAGTCATGTCAGGAGTGTAGTAAAAACTCCTATCATCCGACTTGTCTTCATAGCCAACCATACCTCTCTTATCGCTCCGTGTACCTGCAAAAAACATATCAAGAAAATGGAGAAGGAAAAGTTTAGTATAAACAACCTCACATGCACTTACTCACTTTTAGCGGTGGCACTCACACTTTTTAGATTTTACTCTCCAAATACCCCCCCCCCCCCCCACCCAAAGATTTTCCATTATCTCTTAAGAACAAGGGTGAAAAATCACCAACTAGTATGTCCAAGTATTGATTCGAAATGGATTTATGTGACTTTATGGACGGACGACTCTTTTAAAGTGAGCACTTGAAGTCAAGAAAGTTCTACGAGAGTTTGGAAAAAATTCAGCAAGCACGAATTTTCTAAAAGCTCAAAAATTAGTATTAAGTTGAATAGAAGGAATACTAAAGAAATACTAATTAGAATAAATGCCAGAAATAATTAAGGAAATCTTAGGAAGAAACTAATCCCTCCCCCTTAGGAAAAATGTTTATGGCTTCCCCTTTTGGAATAGAATAAATTTTCCTGCCTATTTTGCCCTCCAAATCAGTTTTGGAGAAGTTTTTCCTCTTACTTTATTTTCCAATCCAACTTTGGACAACTTTTTCCTATTTTCCCAACTCTCACACGTTTTTTATACTTCCCTTTACCTAATTTTCAGCCAACTCTCCTTATTAGAATGGGTTATACTTCTCCTTTATGGAATGGAATAGCTTTTCCACCAACACTAGGATTAGTTTACCATTTTCTTCTCTAACAATGCAACCGATTTTTCTCCGCTTTCCCCCCTTAGTTCTCAACATTTTTTTCACCAATATGGTGCAGAATCTTGTTTTAAGGATCAATGTTGACACCCAATTTTGTCCCGAAATTTTCAATAAGCATCTAATTATGTTTAAAATAAGGTTAATTTTTTATAATAAATTAAGTTAATAATTTTAACGTAGAAAGGCCATAATTGTCCTTCATTTTGATTCGGGCCTATTTACGCAACACATAATTTTTCTCCTATAGCCCAAATTTTGAAAACCCCTAAAAGCCTCTCCCTAAATCCTAAAAACCCAACAACACTATTCATTCATCATTCCCACAACCCCTAAAATTTTCAGATCTTGTTCCCACTCACAAAAACCCTCACCACTATCATCATCTTCTCCAAAAAAACCCTCCACACAAAGAACACAACTCCCTCATCTTCTCAAAACACCCCACTCATTTTTTTTTACTCCCACTCACACATAAACAAATCAGAAATAGTGGTCGTACTCCCACTCAAAAGCCTACGCCGATACACCCTCACCTTCCAGTTTCATATAATACAAACCATACACACATCCCATACAAACCAGTGGGGAATACCCACCATCACCACCGCTGAGTGAAAGTTACAGTAGGGGGTCCCCTTTCTTTCTCTATCGATTCAAGACAACCCACACCTATCAGAATAGAAACAGGGGAGGCGGAAGGGGAGACGATGTCCCCATTAGCAGAAAACCCATCGAGGCAGCGGTGATAAAAAATTCGACAACGAGAGATGGTAGATCGGAGTAGCAGTGATGCCCCGGTGATTTCCTTTGCCGAAAAATATGGTGGTGTCGCTCCTCCACTTTCTGTCCCACTGAAACTCAGTCTCGATGATGCTCTCGATTTGCCCTGTTTTGTGTCTTTTGATTGTATAGGTTTCGCTATATGTATTCGTATCATTTGCACTTGATCGCGTTTGTTTGATGTTAGAGGTCTCCACCACTGTTTGGGTCTTCGATGTCTCGCTAAGGAAATCCATATTCACGAATCTCTAATCTGTTGTTGCTTTGTTTTGTGTACCTTCTCGTTGCCATCCTAGTTAAATTTGAATTGGAATGGAAAGCTTTAAATGGCGGAGATGGTTATCTGCATATTCTGATGACTTTGGCATTTGTTTGTGCTTATGACAATTCTGGGACAGTATTGCACTTACTGTTGAATTTTGATTGATTCTGGACATGATATTGCACTTCTATGGCCCATGAAAATATTTTTATTTGAGGCTAAACAATGAATTGACAGACCAATTATGGCCAATGAAAAAATATATATGCATGTATTGAGGCCTCGGGATCGATTTGAACATGATACTACACTTGAACCGTCCCGTTTCCGTGTCCCTAAAGCAAAAGGCGATGATGAATGTATGCATTTGAGGCAAAACAAGTCGAATAGAGTGGTGAGTTTGGTACTTGGCATGGCAACACGGCCCGGGCTCCGTGTTTGCGACCGTACCAACATCCCGAGCCTCTATTCGACGCGCCATCCAAACCTGAGCCTAAATTTTGCAAAAACAAAATCCCGTTTACAATTATTATTATTTTTATTACTATTACTATTATTATTATTATTTTTATTAATATTATTATTATTATATATTCTATTATTATTATTATTATATATATATATATATTATTATTATTATTATTATTATTATTATTATTATTATTATTACTACTTTATTACTTTATTATTGTTATTTTATTTTTACTTATTATAACTTATTACCGTACTAATCAAATTTCATTTTCATTTTTTGTGAGGTACATTTTGGCACGAAAAACTTGGGGACGCGTTTGGCTAACCTACAAATGTGGATATACATTGATCTGGACTCGAGCATTCAAGAAATAAGACTTAGGAATTTTAGAATACTCAAGGCTCCCGCGAGTTGATCAATTTCCCGGTTCTATCTTTAACTTTGCCTTTCTTTTCTTAGAGATATTTATGCAAATAAATGTGTAGAATATTTTATTTATCAATAATATTTGATTGTTTGTATATTGCTTTACTTTATGTTCATCGCCTTTTTTTATGAAGTCGTTATTTAATTTATTGCAAATTGGGGTCGTCTTAGCAAATGCGTGCAAGTAAAAGAATATTTTGCAAATAAGCTTTTGTTCGATTAATTATTCTTATTATTATTATTATTACTATTTTTTAAATAATTATTTTGAAGGAAAAGCTCACTTGTAAATATTTGAAAACCTGTCGGATTAACCGTATTTTACGGAATCTCGGAAGTGCCTTAAAAACCTTCTTTTGAAATTAATAAAACCTCTTACTTAGAATCTCTGAAAAGACCGTCTTTTTTATAAAAACGGAGTTTTGCATGCATTTGCTAAATTGGTTCCCTATTTTCCTTAAATTGGGTGGCGACTCCAAAAACTCCAAAAGAGTTAGTCCATCCTGTCGATATTCCGGAATTTATCCTTTCGGGGTTAATTTTTGGGGTTCAACAGCATGGCGACTCCGCTGGGAAGCAATAAAGGTTTTGACCATAAAGGTTTCCAATTGTTTGCAACTAGCATGCCTAATTTATTTGCTTTATTATATCTGTTTGTTTGGTTTGCCTTATAAAGCATGTATTATATTTATTTGTGCATAGTCTGCATTCCGTACATATTTCCTCCCTCATGGAGCCTGTCAATTCTCTTTCATCTCCTCGATTTCATCACGGGGGGCTCGCATGACGGGCAATAATACAGGAAGGGCATTGTCCTTCCTAGGTCTTTGAATTTCTTTCGTGTCACCAAAGTTAGTTGGGATATGGTTTGCCTGATTTTGTCATGGCCGGTTTTACTGGTTTATGGGGCCAGGTTTATCCCGCATAGGTCGAATCAGCCTCAACCGTTAGCCCACTCTTAGAAGGAGATTAGGTCGTGCATGCATATACACCTTAGTTTGGACCCGGTTCTTGATACCATTTCCAGGAATTAAGAAACTGCCCTTTTGTCAACGGGTTCTTGAAACCCAACGACAATGCATATTATGTGTTGTGTGATAACGAATCCTCAGTCCTAACCATATTTTGAGAAAAATCGGATTTGGAATTTTGTCTCTTGTGTTGTCTTTTAGGTCAGAAAATGGAAGAATTTAGCAGAATTGAGATCATAGGCATAATTGCAGTCCGGGAAAAGTTAGGCAGATTTGGTTAGTTTGTGTTTTGGAGATGGCCTGGTGTAGTGAGATCTAAGAGGCGAAGCCCCTGGTGTCTTTAAAAGGATCGGTGGGGTCCCTCTCGTGAATGCTTTGCGTGTGTGCAGGCCTATGTTGATTATCCAGCTGCAACTTTATAAAAATTGAAGTATGCTTGTCGCATACTAGGAGAGCGAAGCCCCTGTGTCTTTGAATGACCAGTGGGGTCCCTCCTTGAAGACCAGTGCGGTCTTGGCTACCTAGAAAACTGAGAGGCTTGATTAAAGCCGAGGACCAGTGAGGAGCCTAATGAACAAGGTCGGTGAGCCTTGCAAAACCTAGGAAGCTGAGAGGCTTGTCTAAAGCCGAGGACCAGTGAGGTTTTATTTTGAAAGGCCAATTGGTGCCTTTCGTGATTTGCAGTCTGGTATTATGGAGGCAGTTGGAAATTTCTCCCTAGATGTGGTAAAACAATTGGGAGTTGTGCTTGGAGGAGTGTGGATGTTTGCAAAAACTATGGAGGATTGTTTCGAGTTTTAGGCATTTGGGTTTAGAATTTTGTGTAGATGTTGTGGAGAGCATGAGCTGTGTTAAATACTTGTGATTGTCACATGTTAATTGCTTGCCTTGCTTTATTTGCTCAAAATGCGTTAAATACTAGGTGTTGCTTGCTTGTATGCAATCCTATGAATGACATGCAAACTATCTTAGTTACCCTTTGAGAGGTTTCTTTTGTTTTGTTTATTTCTCTAGCAAATGTTGGATTTGTGAAGTGGCTGACCATTCACCATGCAAAGGATTCGAGATCTGATTGATGGTAGACGCTCTAGCTCGTGAACGATGCAGCACAAGAAGCTAATGGCATTGTTTGAAAGAACTTGGCAATTGAACTTAGTAGCATTATTTTCAATTTTAATTCAGATTGAGGCCCTGAATTGCATTGTACTTTAAAGCTTATGTTAATCTGAATCAACTTATTTTGAATTTATGAAAGTTGAAATAAAATGCATCGCATTCTTATTATATTATTTACTCTTGCATTTGTTTCTGTTTCAAAATTAAAATTGATAAACCTGTCAAAGCTTTGCTTGTAATGTATGGCAAAACAACTGAACAATTTGAAAACGATGCACTGAAAGTTATTGTCTGCGCTCTTTGGATATTGCACTATCTGTTAGAACTTCAACTGGGGCAGCTTTTATTTGTTGGTATATGGCGTTGAAGCAGTGATGCAGAACTACGCACGGTCTGATTCCCAAGGAGGGATACGTAGGCTCCCCCATCGGGCTCGACCCTTTAGCATTTAAAATTTCATTTTTCCCAAATAAGGATAACTGGGGCAATTTTTGCAAAAAACGAGTTAGGGATGCAGAAGATTATAACTGGGGCAGAATTTTGCAAGAAGCGGCGTTGGTTGTTAAAGATGAGTTGGCAAGAACTCTATAATTGGCTAAGCGAACAGTGCAATGTTCAAGGCAAAGGACGTTCAGTTTGTTTTAAAATATGTTGCAAGTTTAAGTCAAGGCAAAATTTTCAAAATGCATCTTTGACTTCATTTGCACACTTATTTCACTCGCTATATTGCATTAAAATATTTTATCTTGCCTCTATTTTTCAAAGTCTATGCTATTTGAGTTCATGAGCTAAGTTTCTAAAAGCAATTTGTAAGTCCAAGTCCAATGAAGACGAGGAAGCAGCAGAAGCAACAAGATCAGGATGAAGTCTGCACAAATCAAACGCTTCCCCTTCCCTCCCCAAAGCTAACAATTTTTCTTTGAGAGCAGGAACATGAAAGCTTGCAACAAAGGATCATTCACATTATGGATGAACAATTTATTGAACTCGCATTCAAAGTTGCTTTGCAGATTGTGTCGCATTGCCTTTTCGTAGCTTAAAGCATTATGCTTTATCATGAGTTATTGCCGAACAGGCGGCATTTCTACCCCGATGACTTTCATTCCTAATAGGCGACAAAGCCGAGGCTTGTTTTGTGTTTTCGAAACTAAGCCAAATAGGACATCGCTTGGTTTCAGGCGATAATCCGCACAAGGCCATCCTTGCCGGATTGTCTCGCCAATTGGCTATCGCACTGACTACATTTCCGCACTACTTTGCTTTGCACTTACTTTGAATTATGCCTTCGCACTTGCTTCAAAAATTAACGCCTTGCTTTACCCTTTCAGGTTGACCATCGGCTACGAGAATTCCCTTTGTTGGACTATCTCGCCTATTGATTCGCCAAATGGATCCTGCATTGCTTTATATTCCCGCACTGCTTTTCTTTGCACTTGCTTTGAATTATGTCGTCGCACTTCCTTTACAATTGATGCCTTGCTTTACATTTTTCAGGTTGACCACCAGGCAGGGCTTCTCTCTTGTTGGACCTTCACACTTGTTGATTCGCTAAATCGCTTTTGCGTTGCTTTACATTTCATATTAAATTTCCTTGAACTTGCTTTCAATTATGACTTTGCACTTGCTTTATATTATGAACCGCTTTACTTTTAGCTTAACAGGCTAACAGGTCAGCCCCGAGACCCTCCTTGCTTTGTGCCGGACCAGATTTCCAGCTGATTTGTCGACAATCAACCCCAAGACCCTCCTTGCTGCATGCCCGACCGGCTTGCCAGTTGATTTGTCAAGATTGTTCAAATTGCTTCGCACTTGCTTTAAATTATGCCTTCGCATTTCCTTTGTATTACGTCTTGTTTTACTTTTCAGGTTAACAGGTCAGTCCCGAGACCCTCCTTGCTTCGTGCCGGACCGGTTCGCCAGCTGATTTGTTCGACAATCAACCCCAAGACCCTCCTTGCTTCATGCCCGACCGGCTTGCCAGTTGATTTGTCAAGATTGTTGAAAATGCTTTGCACTATGCCTTCGCATTTGCTTTATTGCTTCGCTAGTGGATGGGAAGACAATTTATCAAAGATATTGCAGCTTGCACTTACAAATTACGTCATGCCTACCGTAAGTAATCGGGGGCCTTATTATCAAGTCTATCGTGAGCAAGCGAAGACTTCATTAGCATTGAAGCCTACCATAAGCAATTGGAGGCCTTATTTTGAAGCCTATCATAAGCAATTGAAGGCTCTTTTGTTATTGATCCTACCGTAAGCAATCAGGGGTCTTATTATCAAGTCTATCGTGAGCAAGCGAAGACTTCATTAGCATTGAAGCCTACCATAAGCAATTGGAGGCCTTATTTTGAAGCCTATCATAAGCAATAAAAGGCTCTTTTGTTATTGATCCTACCGTAAGCAATCGGGGGTCTTATTATCAAGCGAAGACTTCATTAGCACTGAAGCCTACCATAAGCAATTGGAGGACTTATTTTGAAGCCTATCATAAGCAATTGAAAGCTCTTTTGTTATTAATCCTACCGTAGACAGTCGGAGGCGTGGTTCTTTATCAAGTCTATCGCATACAATCGAAGACATTATCATTAAAGACTACCATAAACAATTGGACGTCTTTTATGAAGCCTATCATAGACGATCGAAGGCGCTATTGTCATTGAAACCTACCGTAAGCAATCGGGGGCCTTATTATGAAGTCTATCATAAACAATCGAAGACGTCATTATCATTTGAAGCCTACCATAAACAATTGGAGGCCTTTTATGAAGCCTATCGTAAACAATCGAAGGCACTATTTTTAATGAAGCCTACCATAAATAATTGGAGGCCTTATTATGAAGTCTATCGTAAACAATCGAAGACGTCACTATCATTTAAAGCCTTCCATAAACAATTGGAAGCCTTTATATGAAGCCTATCATAGACAATTGAAGGCGCTATTGTTATGAATCCTACCAATAGACAACTGGAGACTCGATCATGAGTCATTGTCGAAAGGCGGCATTTTTATCCTTATATTTTATTTAAGTCTACTTTATGTTTCTATGGACTGAAGTCCTTTATTGTTTTATTTTCAGTCTACCAATGGCCCTGAAGTCATCTTGCCTCACAAAGCCGGATTTCTTCTAGTTGATTGGAGACGAGCTTGTCATTGACATTGAAACCAGCATCTACAAATTTTATTCATTATCTATTTTTTTTTATTTTATTCATTATCTATTTTTTTTACTTCATTTATTAAGCCTTATTTGCAGTTACACGCTTGCCGTTTGCCGAGTTTATTACAGGATTTTTAGCAGCACCGCAGCAGTGTTTGGAGCATGGAGCTTTTCTTAGCAATGAACCGGGGCAATCGTTGATATGAGCTAGACTCGTCAACGAAGACCTGAAGAATCGCACCCGCATAAGTCATCCACCCTAGAGGTAAGTCTCTTGTTAACCCTGGGTCTGAGGTTTGAGATTGAAGACAAGATGGCTCGGTTATCGAGGTGCAGTGGAAGCTATGTCCGTGTAAACCCTTCTTTATGGGTGTGTCGTCGACCACATTTTCATAACTTGGGTGATTACAAGCCTCTTTTCCCGCTCTTGAGTAGTCGCTACTATCTCGTCTTTGATTTTCAAATCGCGTTGAACTACATATGGCCTGATTCTCTTTCAGCCCGAGATATGTAGGCAACTCGGAAACCGAAGTTCGGCCATGTCCATAAGCCTCGCATTTTGATCCCAGGAATCAGAGTCTTGGCTTTACCGTGACAAAATTGGAATTTACGTCAAATTTCTTTACCCTGAAAACTCTTTCATCCTTTTCGGGTAAAGAGGGGCAACTGTTGACACCCAATTTTGTCCCGGAATTTTCAATTAGCGCCTAATTATGTTTAAAATAAGGTTAATTTTTATAATAAATTAAGTTAATAATTTTAACGTAGAAAGGCCATAATTGTCCTTCATTTTGATTCCGGCCTATTTACGTAACACATAATTTTTCTCCTATAGCCCAAATTTTGAAAACCCCTAAAAGCCTCTCCCTAAATCCTAAAAACCCTACAACACTATTCATTCATCATTCCCACAACCCCTAAAATTTTTAGATCTTGTTCCCACTCACAAAAACCCTCACCACTATCATCATCTTCTCCAAAAAACCCTCCACACAAAGAACACAACTCCCTCATCTTCTCAAAACACCCCCACTCATTTTTTTTACTCCCACTCACACATAAACAAATCAGAAACAGTGGTCGTACTCCCACTCACAAGCCTACGCCGATACACCCTCACCTTCCAGTTTCATATAATACAAACCATACACACATCCCATACAAACTAGTGGGGAATACCCACCATCACCACCACTGAGTGGAAGTTACAGTAGGGGGTCCCCTTTCTTTCTCTATCGATTCAAGACAACCCACACCTATCAGAATAGAAACAGGGGAGGCGGAAGGGGAGACGATGTCCCCATTAGCAGAAAACTTATCGAGGCAGTGGTGATAAAAATTTCGACAACGAGAGATGGTAGATCGGAGTAGCAGTGATGCCCCGGTGATTTCCTTTGCCGGAAAATATGGTGGTGTCGCTCCTCCACTTTCTGTCCCACTGAAACTCAGTCTCGATGATGCTCTCGATTTGCCCTGTTTTGTGTCTTTTGATTGTATAGGTTTCGCTATATGTATTCGTATCATTTGCACTTGATCGCGTTTGTTTGATGTTAGAGGTCTCCACCACTGTTTGGGTCTTCGATGTCTCGCTAGGGAAATCCATATTCACGAATCTCTAATCTGTTGTTGCTTTATTTTGTGTACCTTCTCGTTGCCATCTTGGTTAAAATTGAATTGGAATGGAAAGATTTAAATGGCGGAGATGGTTATCTGCAGATTCTGATGACTTTGGCATTTGTTTGTGCTTATGACAATTCTGGGACAGTATTGCACTTACTGTTGAATTTTGATTGATTCTGGACATGATATTGCACTTCTATGGCCCATGAAAATATTTTTATTTGAGGCTAAACAACGAATTGACGGACCAATTATGGCCAATGAAAAAATATATATGCATGTATTGAGGCCTCGGGATCGATTTGAACATGATACTACACTTGAACCGTCCCGTTTTCGTATCCCTAAAGCAAAAGGCGATGATGAATGTATGCATTTGAGGCAAAACAAGTCGAATAGAGTGGTGGGTTTGGTACTTGGCATGGCAAAACGGCCCGGGCTCCGTGTTTGCAACCGTACCAACATCCCGAGCCTCTATTCGACGCGCCATACAAACCTGAGCCTAAATTTTGCAAAAACAAAATCCCGTTTACTGTTATTATTATTTTTATTACTATTACTATTATTTTTATTTTTATTACTATTATTATTATTATATATTTTATTATTACTTTATTATTTTATTATTATTATTTTATTTTTAATTATTATACCTTATTACCGTACTAATCAAATTTCATTTTCGTTTTTTGTGAGGTACATTTTGGCACGAACAACTTGGGGACGCGT
Organism: Petunia secreta; assembly: GCA_029990175.1. NCBI lineage: Eukaryota > Viridiplantae > Streptophyta > Magnoliopsida > Solanales > Solanaceae > Petunia > Petunia secreta. The sequence goes on from JARKIP010000003.1 coordinate 27,021,810, forward strand.
TTGGCTAACCAACAAATGTGGATATACATTGACTTGGACTCGAGCATTCAAGAAATAAGACTTAGGAATTTTAAAAAATTCAAGGCTCCCGCGAGTTGATCAATTTCCCGGTTCTATCTTTAACTTTGCCGTTCTTTCCTTAAAGATATTTATGCAAATAAATGTGTAGAATAATTTATTTATCAATAATATTTGATTGTTTGTATATTGCTTTACTTTATGTTCATCGCCTTTTATTGTGAAGTCGTTATTTAATTTATTGCAAATTGGGGCCGTCTTAGCAAATGCGTGCACGTAAAAGAATATTTTACAAATAAGTTTTTATTCGATTAATTATTCTTATTATTATTATTACTACTATTTTTTAATAATTCTTTTGAATGAAAAGCTCACTTGTAAATATTTGGAAACCTGTCGGATTAACCGTATTTTACGGAATTTCGGAAGTGCCTTAAAAACCTTCTTCCGAATTTAATAAAACCTCTTACTTAGAATCTCTGAAAAGACCGTCTTTATTATAAAAACGGAGTTTTGCACGCATTTGCTAAATTGGTTCCCTGTTTTCCTTAAATTGGGTGGCGACTCCAAAAACTCCAAAAGAGTTAGTCCATCCTGTCGATATTCCGGAATTTATCCTTTCAGAGTTAATTTTTGGGGTTCAACAATCAATTCAGCCCAAAATATTTTTATATCAAGAACACTACAAAACTATTCAAGAACCTCACAATTTCAGCCAAGAACAAGGTATTACATGCTGCCCTAGTTGCTTCCTCTACTTCTTCAAGACTTTATCAAGAACTCTCAAGAATTCAATCAAGAACTCTCAAGATTGTCCAAGAACGTGTCAAGAACACAAGAATCAAGGCTGAAATTACCATGAACTCCAAACTAACAAACCCTAGGCATGATCCAACACTTTTCAAGGCTGTAAATTTCACTAACACCCACAAAAACGTGAATTTTCAGTCCCCTTACCCCCAAAAACGTGTGATACTCTTCAAGAATCAAGACCAAATCAATCCACACAATCAAGGGTTTCAAGAAACTCAAGAAAATTCAACTTCTATGTTCAAGAACTACAAGAACGCTTTCAAGATTGCTATATATTCAACCTAGGGTTTCAAGAATTGTTCAAGATCAATCAAGAACTTCAAGAACACCAAAAATTCATGGACAAAATGCAGAATCTAATCAAGAACTTCAAACCCTAGGGCTTGAAGCACCAAACACACGGCTGAATCACCACGAACTCAACTTTCCTTTTTTTTTTTTTAATAATAAAAACGAAAATTAAGAATACTAAACTAGAATGCCTAATTCTAGGCACGAAGAACAGGATTGGGATTGTAAGAACAAACCTTTTCCAAGCTCTGATACCAGTTGATGCAAGCAGAATTATGAATCAAGAAAAAGATAGAAACAATCACATGAACATGAAAGATAGGATGGGGGAACATAAAATAGAAGAAAGAATGGAATTAAACTTACATTAAATGGAAGAATAATCTATGGAAGAAAAGAAACTTGAACTAATGGATGGAATCATTCTAGGGATGATCTCCATAAGTTCTAAGTTAAGAGATAAAATAAGAAGTTATGGAGCTGCTCTACAAAGACTACGCCTGTTTTCAGTGTTCTGTAAGTGTACTGAAGTAAACGCCTAAGGTAAAGCTTATACAGTTGTAGTCTAATTGCCTATTATGTCAACGTAAAAGCCTCAAAGTGGCTAAATTTAAAGTGACCATGCAGGGCCAATAAAGTGCCATTATCCTGCTATGGACTATCTATGCAAAGCAAGAACTAGGAGCTCGCTGAGTGCACGCCAAAAAGAGCTCGTTGAGTGCGTGCAAAATCTGCCCAAAACTTCCAAGTTTCACAGCACCCAAAGTTAGCTCGCCAAGGTGCTCATTGAGCAATTGAACTCTCTGCCAACACCTCCAAGTGACGGCTCCTCTTCCCTTAGCTTGCTAACTTGCTCGTTAATCCTTCTAACAAGCTGACCGCTCCTCCAAAGCTCACAAATATGTGCCTCAATTTGGACTGCATCAATTCAGCTCCACAACTATTTGTCCATCCTTAATTACATGTGCTATGAAATTCAGATTCGTACCTCTAGTAGCTAATCGAGTACCCATAAAGAGGCTTTTCCATTTATTAGTTTACTCCTCAGCTGGGCTGAGTTCCAGCTTCCTCCGTGTTCTTTTTTGCAATTATTCCTTCTTAGTCTTATCCCTAATTACCTCCATTACTGTATAAGTAGCTGGCTTCGCCCCTGGTCATAGTGAGCTTCCTCCTTTTCTACCTTTTCCTTCCCCGTTACATTAGAACCTGACATCGGTTTGGTTGACGTGCTAGCTTGGTTCCTTGGTGTTGTGCCCAGCTTAATAGCCTCCGTATTGCCTCTATCAGACCTACAAATGCCTTGATTTGTTGGGGGTGGCCGTGGGTAGCATCGGCCAGGCTTCTTTAGGTCTTAGCTTATTTTGGGTTTCCATATTGGTTTGGTTGTATACATATTCGAGTGTTTGTAGCTTACTTTTGTTTTTATTGGATCCATTATTACTTTGTGTCTATGAATTCGATCATTTTGCCTGTTTTCGAGCTCCTCCCCGTTGCATTTCTGTGTTGGCCTAAATCTGATTAGGAAGCGCTTTGCGAGATAAGCAATTTGTGTTTAAATTTTATAGAAGTTCTTTTGTTATTAATTTGTGTTGGACTAATATTTAAAAAAATTACCAAATTACGAAAATGGATATATAATAATCTTAATTTGATTAAATATGGAAATTTGAAATGGGTTTTCTTGTCTCAAATAATCAAAAGCACTTATTTTTATAAGAAGCTACTTTTTCAGCTTCTTTCCTACAGCAGAAAAACAGCTTCTGCTACCACTGAAAAACACTTATTTTTTCCTACAAGCTTGGCCAAACACGCCAAAATTTTAAAATAAATATTTTTCGAGAAAAATAAGCACTTCAGACTCTCCAGAAACTTAGCCAAACAGGCTCTAACCAAAAACAAACTGAGAAGCATGAGATTCTTGTACACAATTAGATGTCCCCAAAGTCAAATACATCCAAGCTAACTACAAAGGCTGGGTCCCTCCAAAACAAAAACAAATGAATAAAAGAGCTTAGTGCATCAAAATAGACGAAGTCACACAATCCATAATTAAGTCTGACTTACAAAATTCAATATCTACCAAACGAACAGTTCTTAAACAAAAAACGACCGTCCTCATGTCATTGTATCATTCGTCACACACGACTACACTAGGTTTCACTTTTTTTGTTACTCCACTTATTACTCTTCTTAGTCCCGACACCATTTTCACTAAAGTATAATCTTAGTACTTTTGTCAAAATATCTCATAAATTAAATTAAATAGATTTAACTAGATACATACACCTTCTATTCCAATATATATGACACGATTTCATTTTTAATTTATCTAAAAAAGAATATCAAAATTTTTTAAGTAAAAATAATTTAATTTTATGAAATTATAAATCAAACTGTGCTACATAAAATGAATCAAAAAGAGTGGTACTTGACATTTAAGAAAGAAACAAGCACTTTCAAATTTACTGCTTTAAATATATAACATAAATTATAATACCTGTATAACTATAACAATTTCTCACTAAAATTATTGTGAAAAGCTAAAAATCATGTTATAAATAGAAAAAAAATATCATTGTTCTTGTAACAAATTAATGAAGAAATAAAGTCACATGTAAAGCAACATAGGTGACTAAAAAGAAAATGATGTTAAATTAATTAGTGTAATATGTTAATTTGTGTAAGTCTTAATTAAAAGATACATATGCTTCTTCATTGTTGCAGCTTTGTCTTTTGGGGGTTTCTTTACTTTTTACAGAATCTGAGAATACCAAAGTCATGGCCGCCTGAACTCTTTTTTCATCTTTCTCTAAATCTCTCATTTTCATATATACCTTTGTATCTAAAAACACATCATTCTTTCTCTGACTTTTTCCCAATTTGACGATAACTTAAAGGTGAGTTTTTTTTTATTATTATTTTTTTGGTAAGATATTCTCTTGATTATTGATTTCTTTGATGTTTACGTCTTTCTTTCCTTTTTTGGTATTCCTTTTTCATTCTTTTTTTTCCTCATGGTTTGATTTGGATTGTTAACTAGCTTCTTATAGGGCTTTGGTTTTGTGTTAGTGGTTGTTGGTGAAAAGTTGTAATCTTTTTGAACCTTTAACTAAAATTTAGTTGAAACAAGTTGCCTACTTTATGTGCCTTTTTGAGCTTGCTGTACTTATAACTCTTGTACGGATATGGTCTTTGATGATCACAAGTTGAACTGGAGCTGTACGTCGACTTTGCTCAGCTCGACGTGCTTTTAGTGGATAAAGGAATGGACTAAAATAATCTGTGTTTTATTTATTAGAGGAAATTTTGTGATCTATAGTATGATAGAGATCTTTCTTTTTGATGTAGCAATTACCGTTGTTGAATGGAGACATGGACACTGAAGCATCGTAGTAGTAATAGTTGTTGTGTAGCTGTTATGCTCTAACTTTCGTTATGCTTTGATTTGTAGAAGAGGATAACTCTTGAGAATGGAGAAAATTGAAGAGTCAGGTAGCCCTGGTTGGGGTGCATCCTTTTTCCAAACAACAGAAGATGTTGCAAGAGCTGTTGCTGCTGCTGCTGCTGCAGTACGGTCACCACGACCTTCTGTCGTATATTCGTCTAAAGAGGATAGTGGTAGTCAGCTTCAGAAGCTTCAACGTCAAGTCACTAGATTAATGAAAGGATTATCCAGTCCCCCTGAAGTTAAAAGCGGACTCTACAACCCGGAAATACTAACTAGCCAAAAGCGTCAGTGGGCTAGGTTTCAGTTGCAGTCCCTGGTATGCTGTACGCCTAAACCTGGAGCATTTTTCTGTAGGCTAGACTGTAGGAAATAAAATTATCTGCTTAAAGTTCTCCTCAAGATAATTTTGGTTTTAATTACATTTGCTCCGAAATTCCTATATCTTTTTACTGATTAACTACTAGTTCCAGCTTGAAATTTTGATGATGGTGAATGATTGACATTAAAATCATGGATTTGATGGTCAAATGTTTGTTTCAATTTATACTATGAAGACAGAGTTATTTTGGTCTCGTTAGATAATTGTATTATGTAAGCATGCAGGATCATAAAGTTTGGAAAGAGTCATCAAGGCTTTTTGAGAGCATGGTAGTTGTTGGACTCCATCCTAACTGTGATATTCAAGCACTTCAAAGGCTTTATTTTTCAAGAAAGCTAGATGGTCCAGGGAGATTGAGGAGCGCACTTGGTGGTCAAAGTCAATCACGTGTGGAACCTAACCTTGAGCCTCAGGTGTTGATTCTTGTAGGGTTTAATTTGCATGGACTAAGAACCGTAAAATTGTCATGGACTGTAAGATGTTATTACTTCTTTGGGTTTCAGGTCTTATTCGTTTACCCTCCAGAGAAGCAACTACCATTGAAATACAAGAATCTTCTCTCATTTTGTTTTCCGGCAGGAGTAGAGGTTAGGATATCTCTATCAGCACCCTTTTTCTCGTTCATTTGACTTATAGGTTGTGATGATTTTGTGGAAGTTATAGGTAATTTCTTAGTAATGTTGAGATATAGGGGAGATTTACTTTGCAGTATTTCAAGTGTTGAATGCGGTTGCGCTTTGTCAACTTCTGTGAAGGGTTCCTTATCGAAAAACTTCTGTAATGGGTTAAGAGTTAGGTTTGGAAAGCAAAAAAACTTTGAAGCATTCAGCATGTTTAGGTGCTGGATCATGCATCCTGCAATTGCATCTACTTGTTCCTATCTCCGAAAATAAGGTTAAAAAAAAAAAAAAGGACAACTTTTCCATTAAAAATAAAAGAAACATAAGAAAAGGACTAGTTGATTAAGACAAACCAACTAGACGAGGCATCAATCTCCTTTCTCTTCAGGGAGAAAAAGGGATACAACTTATTATTGTTTGAACTTTGAATGTATTTTAGACTAGGCTAAACAATTGTATGTCTTCTATTGCGTCTCTACCTTCTATTTTCAGCCATACTTGCAGTGGATCTTTTTTGATGGATCTAAATGGTGCAATCTGATTACAGGTTCATGCTGTTGAGAGAACTCCATCAATGAGTGAGTTAAATGAAATACTTCTTGGTCAGGTAGAGATGCTTCCTTTCTATAATGACCTCTGAATCGGTAATTGTGAATTCCTGTAATAAAAGCTAGCACTGGGTGTTTCCGAGCAGCGAGGCTTACACCCATTTGCATTAGTTCATCCAAAGTTCCTTGCCCCGTCCTTTGGCTTCCACTCCAGTTGACCTCTCTTCTTGCCATCCCACCGTGAGAAGGTAGAGAGCAAAACCAGCCCTGTCAAGGCGGAAGCTGCGGGTTCGAGCCCCGTCGGGACTGACGGATTCAATAAATATATCAATTCATCTCTCAACTTTTGCAAAATTTACCTACAAGAAACTAATTAAAATAATCTTCGTTAAACAAAAATGTTGAGTTAATAAGATATATGCCAATTAGATATTCATGGAGGGATTACTGAGGGTTTTATGGCACAAAGACATGTTTTTCAGGAGCTTTCTTAAGCGGATATGCATTTTCAAGTGGCTATTCTGAACTAGATGAAGCTGAATCCTTTAGGGTTCCGTTAATGGATCTTATTTCTCTGGGTTCTATACTTGTACCAGATTTAGGCTTCTTGTAGAAACAAGGATGTGAAATTTGAGAAGGGATGCTTTATTATCAGCTATTGGGCAAATTTTCAAGTATTAGTGACTTCTTCCATAAAACACGGGGTGAATCCCCTTTTTACTGCAAAATATGGCTTCAGGGAAGCTCTAAATGGGTAGCTATTCTATAAAATCTGCACTGCAGTTGGAAGGTTCCCCTCACCCCCCACGAAAAAATAAACCCTTAAAGGAACACGTTACTGATCCAACCATTTCCTGAGCTAGAGTAGCGTATTATTGCCAGATTAACAGAAGAATTCTTTCTATATTTTATTTTCCATTGGAAAGACAATTATACATTTGTAAGCCTTTATTTTATTTTCCATTGGAAAGACAATTATACATTTGTAAGCCTTTTTGTCGTCAGTCAAATACTTACCAGCGTATCTTCAGTGTTTTGGTATGAATTTGGTTTATTGGTGTATTCCAATGTTTGTTGTATTCAGATATATGTGTTAATGTGCTGCTTCTTTTTCAGGAACAACTTAAACAAAGTGATCTATCCTTTGTGTTCCGGCTTCAGGTATCCTGTCTGGCATTTTGCTTCCATGTATTCATCTATGCTAGATCTGCCTTCCATTAGAATATCATCTGACCCTTTTTGACCGATCAATCTCTAGTTGGTTTTCATAAGAAGTCCCTTAAATCTTTAGGTATAGCCTATAGATTTGTCACCAACATTAAGTTGCTCTGTTTTGATCAATAACATCAACTCTTTAAAAGGAAACAACAGTAAGAAGTGGTGTTCAACTTTTTAAAAGGAAAGTTGAGATCCATCAAGAAGATCTGGAAGTTGATCCCTGCTTGTATATTTTGGTGTGTTTGGATTGGGAGGAACCGCAGATGCTTTGATTACAACTTCACCCCACTCTCTTAAAGCTACATGTTTAATCAAGTTGTATAGTTGGAGCAGCTTAACCCTTGTAAATAGCAAGGACCAAATTTTTAACTTTGTTAGCTCCCTAATCCTAACTTAGAATTCTAATGTAGTGGAGCTGACACGTCTCTTTTGTAACTTTGCATCTTCTTGATGCCTCTTTAATACAATTGATTACTTCATCAAGAAAAAAGAAGTGGCGTTCAACTTTCATATCTACTCTTTGCTTGGATGTGCCAGCTTTGGCTTTATTTACATGACAAGTTTGTTTCACTTTTTTGCCTCCGTTTTCATCCTAATGTAAAAGATACAAGCGATTAGACAAAACGGAGTTGGTGCCTGCCAGTTGATGCATGTATTTTAACTCGAGTTTCTTGATGTAGGTTGCTGATAATTCAACTCTGTATGGTTGCTGTGTTTTAGTTGAGGAAATGGTTCAGAAACCCTCTGGATTGCTTTCCATGATTTCAGATGGACAACATACCCGCTTGGGTATTAGCCGCCAAATTTTGACAACGCGCCGCTGCTATTGTATTCTTTCCAGACTTCCATTTTTTGATCTTCACTTCGGTGTATTGAATAGGTTTGTTTCTCTTTCAGTTGAATTATCAGTAATATCTAGATGATTTCTGCTGTTGTTAGAATTTGATGTGGAATCTTGTTGAACAATCCTTGGTGTGATTACTTTGATGCTTTTACACTGTGGTTATTAGCTTGCAGTACACATTAAGAGGTGATCTGATTTATTTATAGTGCTTTATCTGAAATAATAAGTGGCCTAACCCCCACCAATCCCTGGTGATATAGGCAAAACCATATGGTTCTGCTAATACTGAGATTTCTGCTGATATCATGCAAGGTTTTCTCTTGCTCATATGATATCCTTTCAGTTTCACTTCTTGTGAATCTTATTAGAGGTTGCCACAATGTACTAAGATGATTAACATGTTAGATAAACGAGGCTAGGGAGAGTAAGGAGGCGTTGAAGGACAATGAACTGTCAGCAAAATTTTCAGCTGGAATTCAGTTGAGAAATAGGCTGTGTCAGACAATTTAGCAACATCATAAAATAGTTTAACTACATAAATAATATCAGTGCTACCTACATACGCAAAGGAATCAGAAGTATGATACAATTGGCATATTGCTGCTCTTTGGCCATTGTTTTAAGACATTAATAAAAGAAAAAAAGAACTTGTGAGAAAAAAGAAGTCTATGAAGGAAGTGTTACTTAGTCTCTTGCGTACTGTAATATTACTACAATCATGAGCTAAAAGAAGCACTACACCAGCTTCTGGCGCTTGTTATTTTGTTAGTACATATATGTGCAGAATAGGTAAATGTGTGGTTTACCTTTGGAGATTCTTCACTAGTCATTGCTTTTATTGATCTGTTGCTAATGCCTTCTGAGACACTGTTTATTATTTCTCCTCTTTCTAGCATCTTCACTGAAGAAAGGTTGGAGCGATTAACAAAACAAGTTGGTGATCTTGATTTTGATTCACTTGTTATTGATGATAAGGAAGAAAATTTGGAAGAAGAATCTTCCTGTGGATCATTGGAAGAAAGAGATCACTACATCCTGAATGACGCTGTAGAAAGCCCTAAACCAATCACATCTGATTCTGTAAGTAGTGGCGCCATGGTTGACAGGACTCATCTGGATAGAGCTGTAGAAGGGGACGTATACCTAAAGAAAGATGGAAGTGATAACAAGGCATGTATGGTTGATACGGACATAGATTTTGCGAATAAAGAAATTATACTCGGAAGGCAAGTCCTTGAATCTTCTGATGCTTCTGCTGATGATAACAAACAACTGGTGGAAAAGCGTGTACCTGATGCTGTTTTGCCACTTTTAAGATATCATCAGTGTGAAAGTTCTGAATCTTCCTCTAGGTATTTTACTTCCTTTATTGGCTCTTATTACAATTTTTCTTTGCGATCGGTCATAGTTACCCTTTTTCCCTCTCTGTTATACCTATCGTACCCAAAATATTGATAGAACATCCTACTGGAAGTTGATACTGTTTATGGGAAAATCTTCCCTCTTAAGTGCTTTTGATTTTGGATACAGCTTCCAGGGCTCTCCTAGTGAAGATAGGCATTTTAGAAGTGATTTTGATGAAACCGAAACTGAGGAGGCATCCTCTTCTGGTCAAGATGATTCAAGTCAGCATAGTGATATACTAGAATGGGCAAAGGTTCGAATCTTATTTGGAACATGGCCAATTTAAAATTTCAACATCCAGCTTGTAATTAGTGGATTATTTCTAGTCTTCTCTGAGCCCTTCATTCCGCTTCACCTTCCAGGACAACAATCATGGATCTTTGCAGATAATATGTGAATATTACCAGCTAAAATGTCCTGCAAGGGGCTCAACAATCCAGTTCCATCCTCTGGATCACCTTCATCCTTTAGAATACCATAGACCTGATGAAGCACTTTTACACGTTGCGGGATCAACAATTGACTTAAAATCATGCAGTACAAGTTTGGAATTAGCAGAGGTAAATCTTTCTATGGCGATTCCTGGTCTTACGGTCTTACTGTATTTTCATTACAAATAGGGGATGGGTTTGGGGTGCGTTGTGGGGGGGGGGGGGGGGATGTTATGTTTTATGGTTGAGAAATGATTTGTGCAGCTACCTACACCTTTCAATAGTGTTAGTATTCTATGCATTATCAGCTTATGTTAATCTGGTTTCGATAATACAGGCTCACAACGCACTCATGGTGGAAGAGGAAGCAACTGCTTTGTCAGTCTGGGCCGTTGCATGCTTATGTGGCTCATTGCGGCTTGAGCATGTGCGTGGTGATATAGGCCATCTATACAACCTGAATTTAATCATGCTATTGAATGATTGGCACAGTAAATTTTCCACCTGGCTAGCATAAGTGACTAGCGTTCTGAGACTATGAGATCAAAAATTTCCACTGAGATCAAGAGCTTCGATTGTTGCTCAAAGCTGTATCAGTGCTATGACTAGATGTATGATAGAAAAACCTAGTTTTACACTTTTTGCCCTTTCTCAGATACGATATCCTCTTTGTCTGCCAAATTTCTTGGTGGAAATGCAGTGCCAGATGGGTTAATGACATCCACGTTAGCTTTGGCGTTGAATAGGGAAGTTCTGAATTAAAGAGAAAAATGTAGGCGTTGATTTCTTAGTTTGTAAGACAGGAGCATGTATGCTATGCTCCAATCTTTGACTTGCTGTAATGGATTTGAAGTGGAAACCTCTACAGAAAACTGATTCCCAGCACTAAAACAAATCTACCAGAATATCATTGAGATAATACCTAACATGTTAGAAGGTTAAAAAGCTAATTCCCTCTTCAATGCCAGCTGGGCTCTTCGGTTATTTTTAATCACATGGAGAACATATGTTTCTTTTCTTTGTCCTTCTGGAAATTAGTCATTTGTATTGATAATTTCCTTATTTCTGATCTTATAAGATAGCAAACCTCCTGCAAAGGCCTATTTTTTCCACATTACTGCATCCAGTGCTTAAAAAAAGAAAAGAAAGTTTTACGGAAGCATGAATTCATCCCAGCAGAATGGGCGGTTCAGATGGGCTTCTATTTGGACTTTTAGATAATTGCTCAAGCACGTTACTTTTTTGATTTGCCTAATTCACCCTCTGTGTGTTCCACACATGATATTGAAATAATCAACTCATTCAGATTCCTATAGCTACGTTATATACTTAAGTCTATTTAATATCTTAATATATGTCTATGAAGATTCTTGCATGCTCGTCAAAGTCTTTTGACACTGTTGTTCTACGTGCATGTTATAGGTGTTGACACTGTTTGCGGGAGCTTTACTGGAGAAGCAAGTTGTAGTGGTTTGTTCAAATTTGGTACGTATATCTGTGGGTATAGATTCAGTCAGGTTTGTCATCATATGCGTACTGTTTTGACTTCACATACTGGATGCATTCTTGATTAGTTCTGCCTAGGCCAGCATATTTCATTGCTGGAAAGATTCATATTATCTTTCAGATTCATGTAACATGTTAGGTGAAGACTTTCTATCTATATCCTAACATTTCAGTTTCCGTTAGTATTAGCATGACTTTTAGAACTGGTGTTTTATGAATGCCCTGTGAATTTGATTCAATTTTTCTTTTTTAATTACTCAATTTCAGGGAATATTGTCTGCTTGTGTTCTGGCCATTATCCCTTTGATTCGTCCTTATCAGTGGCAAAGCTTGTTGATGCCGGTAATATTAGTGTGCAATGAAACTTTTCCAATGAAATATATCTATTGCATTTCTAATTTATCTAACTTTCTTTGTCCAGGTTTTGCCTAATGACATGCTGGATTTTCTGGATGCACCTGTTCCCTATATAGTGAGTATATTGATGTCTTAGGCTTTTCGTTGTCTTTCATAATTGGTTGCCATAGAAATGTACAACTAATGAGGGTTTTATTCGCAGTTAGATGAGGCTAACCATAAAACGATTGAGTACTTGAATGAGGGGTTTGTTTTATTGTGACTGAAAGTTGATGGGTGTGTAAATGCTATTGCGATACATGATGAATGTTTTCTTGACTATCTCGTTATATCATGTGTCTTGACATCATTTTCCAGCTTTTTCTTTTTAAATATCTTGCATTATTTGGATTTCATTCAGTATGTTTTCTTCCCGTGTTTAGCTGATCTTTGTCTGTGCCATAATTGAATCGTGTTTTTTAGCTAAAATTTTTCCTGCATATCCTCAAAATGTATCTATCTTACTTGGGATTCTGTGTTGCCAATTATTCAAATTATTTAGGTCACAAGGCCGAAGGGGCTGTTTCTGGCATTAACTTATATTTTGTTTTTTGTTTTCAATTTATTTTTGTTCTTACGCTTGAGTAGGTAGGTGTGAAGAATAAGACGTCCGAGGTTCAGTCGAAGTTAACAAATGTCATCCTTGTAGATGCAAACAAGAACCAGGTTTGTAAAATAGTGATTTCAGCATGAGCTGAAGACAGAAATTGTTTGCATGATTCTGCTGTCTACTCTCTTTAGTTTTTGTTTGTCAAACTTTTCAAACTCTGTACTTTATAGGATGTTATGCATTTTTGTTTTTGCTTTTGCTAAGATGGATACTTTTCTTGTTTATTACATTGAAAAATAGGTAAAGTCACCAACTATACCACAACTTCCGCAGCAAAAGGAGTTATACTCTTGTTTAAGCCCTTATCATGCAAAGCTTGTGGGAGAAAGTTATCTGGCAAGGAAGAGGCCAGTTTATGAGTGCACAGATGTTCAGGTATTTCCTTAACTTCTCATTGTTTTCCTTTCCCATTCTTTTTTCTGTCCCTTGCCACCCGAGCAGCCATGATCTACTTTTTGATTTTTTTAACTTAGTTGGTTGCTTCCAAGTTCCAACTAAAGCCACAAATATACTTGTTTCCTCTGCAAATAGCATAGACGAAGATGATATTGGAGGAAAAGTGAATGCATTGTACCATCCACAAGCAAACAAATAAAATGATTTAGAAGGAAAAGTGAATGCAATTATGCCAGCGTTTCGAATTAAATAAGCAGGAAAGAATTTCTTACTCTTTTCCTGGGAAAATCAAGAAATCCCCAAGGTCTAGCTAGAGCACAGCTGGAAACCCATTAAGTAGGTTGAAGTTAAATGGCATGAAAAGTTAGTATGACGTCAAAGGTCTAATATAGTCAGTGGGACCATCACTGACTAGAGCTCAAACTTAGGAGGCGTTTGTCCATACAAAATTTTCCTTTTTTCCAATTTTTTTTTTTGCCAAAAATGTGTTTGTTCATGAAAAAGTGAAGTTTTTTGGGAATTTTTTGGGTATGAGTTTTTGAAAAACCAAAAATTAATTTTACCACTTTTTCAAAAAGTGGTTTTTCTCTACTCACAACTACACCTTTTTTTCAAGCAAAATGCATGTCCAAACACAACTTCAACTTTCAAATATGATGTTTCAACTCAACTTCAGAAACAACAACATACCCTGTAGTATCCCACAACTTCAAAAACTCTTTTTCAAAAATAAAAATAAAAATTGTAACTATGACCAAACAGCTACTTAGTATGTTCTCTTCTCCTTGGTACAAGGATTCTCAATTTTCCTTTCCTTCCTAGTGTGTAATCCACTTATTTTACTATCTTAGCTTAGATTAGATGCTTTGCAGATGCTCATATTCCTTTCCTTCTGAATGGGTAGTCACTTATTTGACCATGTTAATCCTTTGAGTGGCGCTGTGTTTGTGCATATTTTTAAGTTTTTCTTTTGTAGAAGCTCGGCAAATGGGTTTTGGAAGACTGTTCTTTTGATGTAGTTTCCGAGTATTTTCCAAAAAAAAAGTTCTTTTTCTATTCACTGGACACTCAACAAAACTTCAAAAAGAATGCCACTATCCGAACACATCTTACACTCTTCTATTAAAAAGACTTTTTCCGTAGGTTCTTTAGGATTTTGATCAAGTCACCACTTCAGGATATCTTTGTAGTTCTCTTGCAACTCTGGCATCACAGATTCCATATAGCTGCCTTTGTCATCTGGATTACTGGTCCTTCTTCCTTATGATACTCATGACCTCATTTGTGCAGAAAATATTTGTTGAATGTGATATCATTCTACAGTATGTTGTTATTACCTAGCTGTTTAAGCTATCTGGTTGAGTCTTCATTATTGTTTAAGCTATCTGGTTGAGTCTTCATTATTGTTTAACCATGATATATTATTTTTAGGTTGAAGCTGCAAAGTGTTTCCTAGGAGTGTTGCGGTCTTACCTGGATTCTCTGTGCTCAAACCTTCGTTCACACACAATTACTAATGTCCAATCAAATGATGATAAGGTTTGTTGCTTCTCCTTGGAGTTTTCAATTGGGCTGATTGAGTCCGCTTTTCCTCCTCTTTTTTAACACTCTAGAATGTTTTGAAGAAAACAAACAAAAGAAACAAGAGAAAGTAAAAAAGAATATGTTGGCTCAATAAACCTGTACAGACTGATTGAACTTTTATTGCTTCGAGCGGTATCTGTAACATAGTTTTTCAGAATGAAATGTTGTCAAGACTCTTTTGCAAAAGCTGTTCCACATGAGGAACAGTTGAAAGTGGTACCCGGTCTGTTCCTTAAAGACTCACGCTTAACCTGCTGCAAATTGTATATTCTGGTTTAGCCATGGCAGAAGTTTCTCACAGTATTTTGATTTTTGATACTTAGCAACCTTACAAACATAAATGTGTACTTACAGTCTACAGAGAGGGAAGATTACTTGAGATGTCATTTCTTTTTTTGTTTCGCCCCAAGAAAAGTAAATCACGATGACAGTAGATATATATTGGACGCGGATGGTGACGTTTGAGCTCTTAGAAACTTCTAATTGGGGAAACATTGCAAATGCAGTGAAGCTTGTTTTTGTTTCAAACTCCTATATTCTGGATATAGTCAAAATGCTTCCAAATTGATTGCTTAATTGAACTATTATGGAAATATTCTTTTACGCAGTTTCTTTATGCGCATTATATTTCCACGTGTCACGGTAGTGGGTAACATACTTTCAGATGGTAGAAGCATAAATATATCAATCCCTCTTTTCGGCTCCACTTGGTGATGGATATAAGCATTAGCTTTTATGAAGATTTGTGTTGTTATAAACCCAGTTTTCATCCAGTTTGAGCTCTTTTGCTCGACTGTCACGCTAGTCGCACTTGTTCTTTTATCTATTTTCCTGTAACAGTATCTACAGTTCGATGGATATCTGGTTTTATGAAGAAATCGTTATGCATTTCATTCTTCCAGTGATTGGTAAAGAACATCCTCTTATCTCAGTTCTTTGTCCTGTCCTTTGGTTATTAGGTATCTCTGCTCTTGAAGGAGAGCTTTATCGAGTCTTTCCCTAGTCGAGATCGGCCCTTTATGAAGGTGTGTGCTGAAGCTATTCCACTTTTTTGAACTGTTATCTTAAGCCTTACTCTCGCTAGTACTGCAACCTGCTAATGTTATTACTGTGATTCAGACATGAAAATTATTTTGATCTGTTTTTACTTCTTGCATTTGATGAAACAGCTTTTTCTGGACACACAGCTCTTCTCTGTACATACAGATTTTGTACTCTCGTTCTTCCAGAAGGAATAGAGCCACCATGCGAAAGATTGAGTTTGTAATGTAATAGTGGAACGCAAGTTCCATATCTGTAGCTTATAGTTTATTGTTCAAAGTGTTATATATGGTGAGTTATGTATCATATGAAAGATGAGCATTTAATCACTTGTACCGATATCTAACATCAGTCTGCTGCCTTTTGAAAAAAAAAAAAAAACACTATTTCTCGATTCCAACTCAGGCAAGCCAAGCAGCATATATAATGGAGAACATACAGGATGCGGGATAGATTTTGTACAGGGAGTGAAATTCTAGCAAAAGCTGATTTATCTGTAGATACTGGCCTCAGTTCCCCTTGTGTTGTGCATGGTGTTAAATAAATCTCAAAGTGAAAACATTACTGCTAGTACACTTTGTAAGACTACTTCTGGAGATGCTTACCGGTAAAAAGATCAGTAAGTTATGATATAAGAGGTTAATCTCTGCGAGTTATTGGACTGGGTTCATTATTGAATGCTCTAAAAATTTCCTTCTAGAATATGTGCGCTGTCAAATGTGCAGGCATCTCTGTTAGATTTTAGCAATACTGTTAAGAAATTTCATGGTGAGCGCTGTTTTACGCACTTTAGATCCCTCCATTAGTCTCATATTACTTCAAAATGAAAATGGGCTTGAGGATCTTCTTCTTTTTTTTATTTTTTTTTATTTTTATTTTTTTATATATATAAAAAAGCTGGATTACATATCATCACTGCCAAAAGATGCTGCTTAAGGTCTTTCTAAGTACACAGATTTGAGTATCAGCAACAGGAGAGGGTTATAGTTCTAAGACTGGTCAAGGGTGCTGATTTTGAGAGTCAATTCTCAGGCAAAGAAAACCTTAATGAAGTAGGGCAGATAAATGGTCCTGCTCTCTGTCAGACCAGCCTTAAAACTGGTAGGGCCATTGCATGCTTTCGGTGTGATGTGAAAATATTGAATGTCTTTAAGTACTGTTTGCCAACTACTACTAGTTGTGCTTTCAGGAAATTTGACAAGGAAATTTATGAGAAGAATAGGATTGCCTCAGCTGTGCATGTGTGCGTAAGGGAGGGGGAACTATTTTGTCAGTCTTTTGGGAGCTTTACTAATGATTGTCTTTGTGTCCTGTAAATGCTTAGCATAGGCAAGAAAAGGTCATTGGCTCAACTCTGTTAGTAAAGTGCACTTGGAATACCCTATTTCTGGCACACTGCAATATTTTGTTAGCACTCAAAGGAGTATCTCTTTTTCGTTTATTATATCGGCAGATCAGGTTGGGGGGGGGGGGGGGGGGGATGTGGAGAAAAGGGATAGTAAGAATTAAACTACATTAAGTGTCTGGTTGGTAGTGACTGTTTGGTAGCAAGAAAATATTTTTCATGGATTTCAGCTCAGCTGGAGTGGCCTAGCCTGATCTGAGAAGTGCTGACACTGAGGGATCCTTGCTGCCTCACTATCATTTTGCGGTGGGAAAAAAGTGATATCCTACTTATTTTCTAGTGTTAGGTACAACATGAAAAAATAATTATTCTTCTATTATTCCTACCCTAACCCCCCGCCCCTTCACCCACCACCCCACCTCCCATCAAACCATCCAACCCTCCCACCCCTCGACCCCCTAAAGGCCTAAACCCTTACCCACCCTCCCCTGCCTTCACCCCAAACCCCTCCTTAGCCCTAGTCCCCAATCGTTCTATATAAAGATCTAGTCGCCGATGATTGATGGCGACGACTACCGTGGTCGGATGGAGACGAGGGAATGTTGAGAAAATGTGGCAGTGAGATCGGCGGGATATACCAGCATGGAAACGGAGAGGGAATGTTGACGCTGGCGCCGACATGGAAATGGAGAGAAGGCTCTGATGCCGACATCGACGTGGAGAGAGACGGAGATTCTGAAACGGTAGGGAGCTTGTAGGTTAGAGGGTGGAGGTAGAGGGAGTAAAGAAGGGTCAGGGTTAGAACTTAGGGAGGTGGTGGTAGGGGAGAGGGAGGGTGGGGGGTTGGATTTTAGGCAAGGGGTGGGGATTAGAGTTTGTGTATGTTTTAGAAAAATGGTTTCCTTTCAGTTTTTAGTGGAGGAAAATATTTTATCTAGAGCTGAAGCTTGAAGTGCTTGACAAGCATCCAGGTTCTTTAGATTTGCAGCACGTTCTACCAGCAGCTCAGCGTGATGCTTGTGGCACTCAATGGTCAAGCGATCGATTTCTCGATCCTCCTGCTTCAACTCTCTTTTTAACTCCTAATTTTTTGCCTGTAGCTCCACCAGGTGCTGCTGCAATTCCTTCACTGTTCCTTCATCCTCACTATCACCAGACCCTTCAACCTCATCAGCCTTTTCAACTTTAACCTGCATTGGACGTTTTGATGCCCTCATCTCCTTGAAGAAATCACGGATCTTCAGAATGTTTGTGTCAAACATCTGATTATGTGTGGGCTTTTCTCCACCTTTGAGAGAGACACCAAAGTAGCCAACCAAACATTAGAAAATGGAAAACCATTTTCCTGAAAAGTGTCCCCTTTACCAAACACACCCTAAATGTGATAATGAAATCCAATTCAATCAAGCGAAAGTTGAAGAGTACAACACTTAAGCAATTTTAATATTTAATTAAACAAAATTAATATTGTTAATTTAACTTTCCTCTCCCTCCGTCACATATTGTATGTCAATACTTTTCTTATTGGTCCGTCCAAAAAAGATTGTCATATTTTTTAATTTAAAAATAGTTTAACTCCAACCTTCTTATTTACCACCATACAAATATCTGTGGCTTATTTTAGACAAGTTGTAAAATTATTCCTTCCTATATTAAACTTTGTGCCAAGTCAAATTATGACAAATAAAGTGGGACGGATGATGTATTAATTAAGATTGGTAGTTTATTAAGTTGTGTTTTAAGTAACCAAAAGAAATCTCATAATCTCCAATTTAACTTTTTTCCTGAACCTTTTACTATTATGAGCACTTATCCTAACTTTTAACATTTTTTCTTTGTTCTGGAGCAACAGTTACTAGGAATGACATTTTTGAGCTATCTAGTTAGAGTGGATGACATTTTTGAGCTAGTTGGTGCAAGCCAAACTAGACAAGCAACGAACACACATGCAAAAGATGAAAAAACAGAAAGTATAGGATAAAAGTGAGACATAATCTCAACTCAACCAAGGAACTAGTCTTGGATCCTCTTGGTTAGATTGTGAAAAGACACCTACACTGTGCAATAATCCTCAAGAGAATATTGCCTTTACAAATTGAATGATCAAAGAAGAAATATTCAATTGGATTCCACGGAAAGCCACAAGTTCCATTAAAAAAGGTTCCCACGATGGGGTTGTGCTCTCGACGGAGACAATAGCATAACAACTAAATATAATATTCACCAATCAACTAGCTATCAAAGGAAAGGCTAAGGGTTTTATATAGAAAGCCCCAAAGTCTAAATGGTAAATATGGTCACAGTCGACCAATTAGACAAAGCCTCGCAGGGCCGAAGCTAATGTGTGTGCTCGGGTGCTCTTCTGCTTTAATGCTCGATCGCTCCCTTGCCTCAGCACATTTGATATCAGACGCTCTTCTGCATCGGGCACATTTGTAGCCCTCACTCGCTTCAATGCTCGGTGTCATTCATCAGAGTTCGGGCACTTCAAGCCTCGGGCTCGAGCTTGTAAGTATAGCTTCCACATCTTGCACTTGGCCACTCATTCTCCGAACGGTTGCTTCCTCTCGGCCACGCTAGATGAATGTGCACGTCGTGCAGAATCTTGGCTTGGCTTCGTATGACCGGTCTTGTTGGAACGAACACTTGATCAGTACGAGTTTGGGCTGCATCATCCTCCCCTTTTTGAGAAGATTTTGTCCCCAAAATCGCATCTTCTTCGTGCTCCGATGCTCGGCCTGCAACACAAAGAGTTAAGTCAGCAACATTAAAGGTGTTGGACACATTATACTCACCTGGGAGGTCGATCACATAGGCATTATCGTTGATCTTATTAAGCACTTGGAACGGACTATCCCCTCTCGAAGCCAACTTCCCTTTCCTTTGGTTCGGAAACCTCTCATTGCGTACACAAACCCAATCCCCCTTCTTTAACTCCAAATTTTTATGCCTATTTTTTTTTTCTTTGAGGCCACTTTGGCATAGGCTTCCTCAAGATTCTTCCTCACTTTGGCATGTAGCTCGAGCAAACCATAGCTCGACGTGTGCATTCAAAATCAATAACAACATCTCGAGGCAACAGGGATAAAACAAGTGGAATTAAAGGGTTAAAACCATACACACACTCAAACGGAGTCATTCCAATCATTTGATGCACAATATGGTTGTATGCAAATTCCATCACGAGCAAACGATCAGCCCCGTTTCCGGCCTTATCTCTGGTTATTGCTCGAAGCAGAGCTCCCACGGTTCGATTGACTACATCGGTCTGTCTATCAGTCTGAGGGTGGTGAGACGTCTTGGTGCCAAGGGCACCCCATAGAAATTTCCAAAAATTAGTCAAGAACTTAGAGTCCCGGTCGCTTACCGTAGTACGAGGCACATCATGCAATTTCAACACGTTAGAAATAAAAAAAAGTAGCTACATGTTGTGCATCATCACATTTCTTGCACGACATAAAGTGAGCAATTTTTGAAAATTAGTCGACCACGACAAAGATGCTATCATGCATACCCCTCGACCTCGGTAACCCCAACATAAAATCCATGGATGTATCAACCCACGGGCTATTAGGAACAGGCAATGGAGTATACAAACCATGAGGGTTGGACCTTGATTCAGCTTTCTTGCAATCTAAACAAGCATTGCAAAGCTTTTCTACATCTCATCGCATTTTGGGCCAGTAGAACTGCTCGGACAAGATTCCAAGAGTTTTATTGACACCGAAGTGCCCCATTAAGTCCCCGAGTGAGCTTCTCAAACTAAGAGCTCTCTCCAAGATGACACGGGCACACAAATCCTCCCCCGCTTGAAGAGGTAGTCATCATGTCACTGATACTTCTCCACCCTTCGGCCATTCAGTGTAGCATCATGGACGCTCTTAAGCTTGGGGTCGCGTTCATACATTAACTTGATGCTTTCACCCTATTAATCTCCAAGTGAGAGTGGTCGCTAAGGCAAACTTCCTTGATAGCGCATCAGCCACAACATTGTCTTTACCCGTCTTGTAATGAATTATACAGGAAAAGCTCTCAATGAATTCTACCCACTTAGCATGCCGCCGGTTCAACTTCTCTTTGCCTCAGGTATATTTTAAAGATTCATGATCACTTTTAATCACAAACTCTCGTGGCCATAGAAAATGTTGCCAATGAGCAAGTGCTCTAACGAGGACATACAATTCCTTGTCATACATAGAGTAATTCAAGGTTGCACTCTTAAGCTTCTCGCTGAAGTAAGCGATCGGCTTCCCTTCTTGCATAAGCACTCCTCCGACCCCGAGTCCGGACGCATCGCATTCGACTTCGAATGCTTTGGTAAAGTCAGGGAGTTGTAGCAACAGGGCAGAACTTAGCCGCCGTTTCAACTCTTGGAACGCCCTTTCTGTAATGTTGCTAAACTTTTCTAGGTTTTAGGACAATATCAGTATGGAAAATAGTCTCATTAAAGTAATTTCTTAGACATGGCGAGGCTCAAGTATAATATATATCACAGAAGTATGGTATATAAGTTATAATTTGGGTTAAGATACAAAGATGACTATACTTGGAAAGAAAGACCATACTGGGGGTGTTTTTGGCATAAAATTGAAGCAAATTTTTTTGGACATTAAGACATAAAATGATAAGTCCTTACATGGCTGGGCATTAAGAGTCATCTTTAGTAGACTTAAAGGATAATATGTGAGGAATAAACAAGCTGATTAGGTCAGTCCATTATTAAACCTACTTTAAGTGTGCATATAGTCTTGGTCATGCTAAAAGCCCAAAACTTAGGCCTTTATTAATCTTACAAAGAGCAGCATTTTGGTTGCCTTATACAGTACTAAACTCGTTCCCCTTATTCTTGAATAAACGCAGCATATACGAGAAGATTTTAGAGTTCGTTTATGTGCTTCAAAAGGGCTGAAAACTTTGTTGTATGCCAAGGTCTACCATGTTGATTTATAAAATAGAAATAATAGCCTTTCTTGATCACTTCAATGCGAATGAACGCAACAGTAGTTGCTGCAATTCCAGCGACTTAAAAATATGATATTTAAAGAGAGAGGCACTGCTAGTGGCCAAGCTCAAGAGGATTATATGGATTAATTACCCTTCAACTCTAGACCTCAAAGTACCTAATAATCTCCTACAAGATTCTTTAAGAACCCAAAGATGGGATTTTCCGAGTTCTTTTAAAGAGTTAAATGCATTATCCTAAATTTGAATAATATTTCAGATTAATAACATTATGTGTGAATATACTGAAAACACCAACAAGAATGAGAGTGTACACAAAACCTACGACATTAAGATTTTTTTTTTTTGTTAGAGCTTTTGAATAGGGAATTGAAGGGTTGACTAATATGAGTTGAATAATGATTTCAAGGACTTTAATAACTCGATTGAAGCATAGCATCGGGTTATTTAATGGGAGTTAAAGAATAAAAAATTAGGAGCAAGAATTTGACCTTTTAACCAAAAGGGTGAAACCAAAAGTTAGTTGTCGAATACCATTGAGTTGGAATTGAAATTCTTTGACATTGTTGATGTAGAAGATGGTCCATTGATGGGAATTACTTAGATGGAAGCTTACGTTTGGGTTTGATAGAAGAATTCAAGGTGAGTTTTGGCATGTTCTTACTAAGGTTATTTTCCCATAAAGTTCATGTCTTCAAGGTGTTCAATAAAATGCATCTAGACGTTAATGTGGGTTTAATTGGAGCGGGTGAGCTCACATTATCCATGAAAGTATAATTAGTATATTTATATGAGCAAAATTCATAATATTAAGTGTTCTTAGAATATCAGAAATTGTTTTCAGAGCTTTATATGTTTAAATTCTTGGCAATTAGAAAACCTGTTTTAGATTTCACAAGAGCTTGTTTATATTATTTTTGAATGGCTTGCTTCACCTTTACAGAATAGAATTTGATCCAAAGGGTTACGAAAAAAATTTTAGAGACTGAATTTAACCCGAGGGTTCACAGGAAGAAATTTTCTTATAAAAATATTTTGGGAGTAACTTTAGATTCTGAGACGGGTGAACTTGTTCGTAGCCATAGTCGGGCATTATGATTTATTTTCCATAGTTGGGCAATGATTGCTAGCATGCTAGACCTTGAGCTATGGGAAGCCGAAGGGAAAGGAAAGAAAGAAAGAAAGCAAGTTCCAAATGTAAGAGTTGATTAGTACTCCCCAGAAACAAAGAAAGAAAAGAGTATAGTTTTAGATTATTATAGAACTGCTTTTATGCAAATATTTCAGAAAATTTTTAAACATTAATATTGTTTTATGAGATTTTATCATGCATAACATATTTTCTAACGCTCATTCTGACTTTAGTGGGAGGATAGTTGAGACTCGCTGAGTACCGTCGTGGCGTACTGACGTTCTCTTCATGGGAACCTACATTGACCTATGTCAATGTAGCCGCAGGTTTTGCAGGCAAGCAGGTTATGAGCAAGATGTTCTCCCATTACCCAGCTGATCGGTGAGCTCCACATTTGTTCGTGGAGATTCTTTATTTTTTTTATTCTTTCCTATTAATAATAGTGGTGTCATGTATCAGATCCTAGAGGCTTCATAGACAATCTAGTAGTTGGGTATTGTTGTCCATTTTTCATGATTTGGAGTTTTGAACGTAACATAGTAAAGTTATTTTCTTGTAGATACATGTTCCGAATGAGTTTTTTTAAAACTTAATTTATTGAAATTATGTTTTAAAAATTGTATCATTTGCATAGTATGATAGAAATTAAAAAAAAAAAAAAAATCATTGACAAGTTTAGAGGGTTCGCTCGGTCAAGTTCAGGTATCGGGTGCCGGTCACAGCTCGTTCAGAAAATGGGTCGTGACAAACTTGGTATCAGAGACATTGATTTAGTGTGTCCTAGGTGTCACAGGGGTGATTTTGATCACTTGAAACCACCGAGGCTTGCCCCGTGTGGCAGCCAAGCAGTCCGCCCGCAAGGCTCAGCCGTTTGTCACTCTAACGTAAATTTAGGGTCGTTTGTCTTAGATTCGAAAATAGGCAGCAATGGTTAAGTGTTTTGGGCAGAAGATTGATTGTTTATGTAGTAAAGATCATGCACAACACTGAAACGTTAAGGCAAGAAAGTAAATGAGACAGCAAGTACGGGAAAATCCCAACCTTTATATTATTCACGCCAAATACAAAGGAAAGCCACCAAGGCCAAAGTCTTCTATCCTAAGAAAACTTAATGAAAGTCTGTCTAAGTAATAAAATGCACGAAATAGACTTTAAAGACAATGGGGGAATCAGCCAAAGGCATTACAAGTGGATAGGGGAGTTTTTCCAACTAAGCAGGCCATGTAGGCCACGTTTCAGCACCTTCAGCGCCCATTTAGGCCACCTCAGCCACGTTTTTAGCCCACTTTTGATCATGTCCAGGCGCTCAACCAACCGGTCATGTGCCCTGCACATGTGCCTGACACTTGCCCTTTGTCCAGCCGACTTTAGCTCACTGCACAACCGACTTTGCCTAGCTTCAGCACACTTTGCCCCAACCTTAGCCAAACGACATGCACTTCGTTCAGCTCACTTGCTTGCCTTGACATCAAGACGCCAAGTCTTGACACCCTATTGCCCACACAATCGTCTATCTCGTCTTGGCTCGCTTTCCACCCAACAAGCTGCCCGGTTGCCATCTTATCACCCGCAAAGGCACAAGGCTGCCTAGCCGTTGCACCAACACCGTTTGCCAATCAGCTCATCAATGCCATGATCCAACCAAGTCATTTTAAGCCCGCCCTTGACAAATCAGTCCACAAACATGTTGCTTTCAATCCAGATTTAGCTACAACTAGGAGCAACACCCAAAATCCCGTCATAGCCATGCCGTGCCATAATTTACTGAGTCTTAGGGTCTAACAAACCACCCCCACTAGTTGAATTCGACGCCCTCGTCGAACTAATTTCAGCTTTACTCGCCACCAATGGACTACAAAACGCAGCATTCACATACTCTTCTTCATTGTCTTCTTTAGTCTCATCACTATCATTAGCAAGAAGAGCATTCAGCTTAGCACGTTTTGGACAGTCCGCTGCCCTGTGCGGTCCATCACAAATAAAGCAGCCACGAGGCTTGTTCGTTTGCTCACCCTTAGTCTTATCAAACGCTGCCTTTCCTTTGCCACTAGACTCACCCGTTGCATTGCCCTTTTCAGCGTTTTTCCACTCCTTAGCCTTGTCATTATTCCCGTTTTTAGCCTTAGAAGCAGAAAATTCAGCATCCTCACGCCTAAAATCGCCCAATGCATCAGCAGCCGCAATGGCACTAGGGAGGTCTTTCACGTGCTGCCTCCTTAGTTCCATTTGAGCCCACCCTTGCAGCCCAAACATGAAGTTATGCAGCTTGTCCTCCTCGGACATATTTGTTATACTCAAAATCAAAGAACTAAATTCCTTGACGTAATCCCTCAATGAACCGGTTTGTTTCAACCGTTTCAGTTTGTCCCTAGCAATCCAAGAATAGTTACTAGGTAAGAATTGATCCTTCAACTCTTTCTTAAGCCACTCCCACGACTCAATCTTAGGTCTGCCCGCACTCACATCATCAGCCACACGAGTACGCCACCATAATTTCGCATCACCAGCCAAGTAACGAGTTGTCAAAGACACTTTCTCCCCGTCTTGAACATGGGCTGCCTCAAAGTATTGCTCCATGTCCCACAGAAAATTCTCAAGCACAACAGCGTTACGAGAGCCCTCAAATGCCTTAGGTTCAGGGATCTTTACCTTAGGACGTTCATCAACACGTTGAACACCCGTTCCAACAGCCTGCCTAAGCACAACGACTTCAACATTCAGATTTTCGTTGTCCTTAGCAAGTCTATCAATTTCAGCCGCAGCAACATCTTTGAAGGCTTGACTCTCGGCCTCAAGACGTTCACAATGGGCTTTGAGACGAGCCAATTGTGTCAGCACATCCACCAGATCGACACTATCGTCAGTTACACCCACTAACGCCTCAAGTTTAGCTAACCGTTCCCTAATTTCAGCACTACTATTTCCACCAGCCATGGTTTTTCTTCTAAGCAACGAACCAGACCTTCAAGCTCTGATACCAAGTTGTCACAGGGGTGATTTTGATCACTTGAAACCACCGAGGCTTGCCCTGTGTGGCAGCCAAGCAGTCCGCCCGCAAGGCTCAGCCGTTTGACACTCTAACGTAAATTTAGGGTCGTTTGTCTTAGATTCGAAAATAGGCAGCAATGGTTAAGTGTTTTGGGCAGAAGATTGATTGTTTATGTAGTAAAGATCATGCACAACACTGAAACGTTAAGGCAAGAAAGTAAACGAGACAGCAAGTACGGGAAAATCCCAACCTTTATATTATTCACGCCAAATACAAAGGAAAGCCACCAAGGCCAAAGTCTTCTATCCTAAGAAAACTTAATGAAAGTCTGTCTAAGTAATAAAATGCACGAAATAGACTTTAAATACAATGGGGGAATCAGCCAAAGGCATTACAAGTGGATAGGGGAGTTTTTCCAACTAAGCAGGCCATGTAGGCCACGTTTCAGCACCTTCAGCGCCCATTTAGGCCACCTCAGCCACGTTTTTAGCCCACTTTTGATCATGTCCAGGCGCTCAACCAACCGGTCATGTGCCCTGCACATGTGCCTGACACTTGCCCTTTGTCCAGCCGACTTTAGCTCACTGCACAGCCGACTTTGCCTAGCTTCAGCACACTTTGCCCCAACCATAGCCAAACGACATGCACTTCGTTCAGCTCACTTGCTTGCCTTGACATCAAGACGCCAAGTCTTGACACCCTATTGCCCACACAATCGTCTATCTCGTCTTGGCTCGCTTGCCACCCAACAAGCTGCCCGGTTGCCATCTTATCACCCGCAAAGGCACAAGGCTGCCTAGCCGTTGCACCAACACCGTTTGCCAATCAGCTCATCAATGCCATGATCCAACCAAGTCATTTTAAGCCCGCCCTTGACAAATCAGTCCACAAACATGTTGCTTTCAATCCGGATTTAGCTACAACTAGGAGCAACACCCCAAATCCCGTCATAGCCATGCCGTGCCATAATTTACCGAGTCTTAGGGTCTAACACTAGGGGTCTATGAAGCCGTGTCAGTAGACTCTCGTTTATCGGTAGGAGGGCCCCTTATCTATAAATGAGGGACTATAGTCATTTAGGAAAAGTTTCTCATTCTTTCACATTCTAGATCGTGCGTTAAAGCATAAGTGAGATTTTGACTCTTAGTTTCATCGATCAACGAAACAATTATCATACGCTACATAATCAAAGGATGTAAAAGTTAATGCTTACAAAAAGCCGCGACTACTTGAGGAATACGCGCCAGGAGTATGGTGTAAGGTGCTACTTGCCTTAAAAAAAAAGAGAAATGATGGTGATGCCCAGGATTTAATTAAGGTAAATGCGGGAAGATAAATTTATTAGTCGAAGTTTAAATGGCCTGAGGACTACATCATAATAGAACTATCAGGAAGATACCAAATACCCGTCCTCAGAAAGGATAAGATAACTGTATTACTAGATATTGTCATGTGATAGTGGAACCCACAAGAAGCTAGAACTAATGGATTAGTTGAGGACATTGAACGACCAAGTTCTAATGTTGTACCTGTCATTAGTAGGAATATCATGTTAGCAAGTCATGGTGATGGCTATCACAAATTAAGCCAGATGAGGATGTCTAAGAATACATTAGAAACCATATCCATAAGTTTCACCATGATTTTCGCCCGATACTCAAGGACCGGAAATTATGAACTAGAGAAAGATATATAGCCAATAGTCAGGTTAGAAGGACCATAGCCACTTTCTATGGAAAAAGTCGAAGGCAAAGAAGGGGCCAATAAGTCAATTATGTGAAAAGATAAATTTTGCAATGCATCCTTTGCAACTCTTAAGGCGGTATGATTGAAACTAATAGATCATTGTATGCGCGGGTACCCATGAAGATGATGTAAATAGACTCGATTGGTGCATGAATGCGGTACTAAGGCTCAAGGAGCACGACAACCTCAAGGTTGCGGTGGTAAGAACAATTGCCAAGCCAGGCATATCGTTACAAATTGGCAGCATTGCAAATTTTTTTCTTTTTTTTTTTTTTTTTTTTTTTTTTTGGAGTTATGTGTGCGCCCAATTATGGGTACCAACAAACAAGAAGAAAGATAAGAAATATCATATATATACTCTTAAGATATTTTTGTGAGAGACGAGTGGAATTTTAGAACTCAGAATGATGCAATCCTTATGATATATAAGAGACATACTATAGACAATAGACGAAAGTAAGAGTAGAGTTCAGACAAACTATGCATGTGGTGTATTGGCTTAAGGTCAATAACATAAACAAGGGTAATTTGTTTTGAAGTTTAGAGGAGCGACAAATATGTTGAGGCAACACGAATGTCAAGTATGCCAGGTTAAGATTTTGGTCAAGAATGCCAGATATGAGTAAAAGGAAAAAAAAAAAATAGCTTGAGAATAATCATATGTCTGCGGGTAAGTCCTGAAGTAATAGTACCAAAGCATATAAATAATGAATCTATGATAAAATATATATAAAGGTTATATATGTTCATTCCTACCAAAGGTTTCATAGTAGGACAGGAAAATCGGAGAAGTCAGGCACATACAAGATACTAGGAAAGTTAGCTCGCGAGCAAGAAATGTAAATTTCGAGAAGTATAAGAAAAGAATTTCGTACTCACATAAGGTCAGAAAACTTATAAGTGTATAAAGAATTTATTTCATTTAGTGCATGCATCAAACTCATGCAGAATTTGAGAGCTCGTATGCAAGCAAGATGCTGATTTTCACGAAGCCTCATTTTTGCAGAACTAGTTAAATGCGACCAAAATAAGACAACTCTAGCAATTGCAATAAGGCACCTCTTGAAGAGGTATTATAGTGAGCAGTCTATCGCACGAGAATAACTATGAATGATGTTTAAATACAACGTCAGCGGTTTAGGGTTCCATAAGGTCTAAACAAAAGAAGAACCAAGAGAGTTTATAACATAAGCCAATCCTATTCAATTTTCAAGTGCAAAGTATGCAGAAAACTTTGCAATGTGACAGGTGGCATGGTCCAATAAGAAAGGGAATAACAAGTGAACGCACTGAGGTAATACCCTATTAGCGCACTACTAGAAAAAGGGGCTATAGCAACAATATATTTAGCAACGGTTCCAAAACCGTTGCAATAAGTGTTCTGTAGCAACGGTTTAACCGTTGCAATACCACACAGGACACAATGAGACAGTTCTACGACATAACCGTTGCAATAGATATAAAACCGTTGCCATTGAGTTTACCTTTTAATACGGTTTATATCAGCATTGAAACATTTTACGTTATAGCAACGGTTTTGTGAAAAAAATAACTATAGCGACGGTTTATTTTTTCCTCTTAATTTTCCCTCTAATATTTTAATGTGGGCCACACCTATAATAAACTAGTAAATTTTATTGTTCTTTTATTTTATCCTAGTACATAAGTTTTATCACACACACTTCAGTAAAAAAAAATTAGAAGACAAAAAGTTAAAAAAAACAAAAATTTTAACTACAGCTTCACGGCGACCACCGACGGCCACAGGTGTCAGGCTTTAATTCGATGGTGTCGAGCTCTAGTTCTGGCGTCGAACAGGTGTGGCTTCCTCTTTCAAAGCTTCTCAAACCCTAATTCTTCTTGTTTTAACTTTTTGTTATTTTGGATTGTAAATTTCATCTAACACTGATATTCAAAATTTTCTTGTGACCTAAAGCATCAACAAAAAATAGGTGTTAAGTACCATATATATAAACAAAGATTTTTCAATTCAACTCTAGCTAGTGAGTTTTTATTTTAATGAAGATAACTTTTTATGCATTATGCTAAATTGGGTATTTTTCATGTGGTTAAATTTTTTGTTTATATGTGCTTTACTTGGAATTTTGTTTCATTTTTCTTGTTTGATTTGTATTTAAAAGATACTAATGAAACATAACGAATAGTATATTTTGAGGACCCATATTCTAAGGACCCGATTCTTGGGTTTTTACCCCAATATTTCTTATTTTTCTTGGATGAGATTTCTTATTTTAAATATTTTAGTAGTGAGTAGTTCACAATTTGATTGCTAATATGGAACTAGAAGTACCAAATAATTGTAACTTGTAACACAAAAGCAATTCAAAAAATTAGTTGCAGATACAAACAACTGATACAATATTGAGTATTGACCGAAAGGCCCTATTAGGAGTAGTGGGGTTGGGGGTAGAGGGGATCAAATAGTGCAGAGGTGGTAGTAATATAGACTATAGTAGAAGAAAAGGATAAATTCTATATTAGCATCATAGTCTCTGTATTCTTCTGGTTTTTGTTACTTTATTTTTTCTTGTAGGGATATTGAAATAGTATAAAAAAGTTGAATATGATGCTACTATGTTTGTTGCAAATGAGTATTGCGTGTGGTACATAAACTTTTATTGAAAATACTAAGTTTTAAACTTCTGTTAAGCTGCTACTAGTACCACTTCTATGCTTGTATTGTATCGGCTAGTGCCTTGTTCTCTTTGAGCTTCTTCTAAATTCTTTTTATTATTTTATATTTATTGTCTACTTCAATTTACAAGAAACCTTAAAGAATTCCATTACTTTTGTTCTCTCTCATCATTGCCTTTATGGATTTGTCTGCTTCGAGGTCTTAAGAAGTAGTTCTTCTCCAACTGTGACAAATATGACTACTAGAATCCATGTCTGATTACTAAAATGGACATGTTCACTCTAATTTCTTTCTTTCTTTCTTTCTTTCTTCTTCTTCTTCTTCTTCTTCTTCTTCTTCTTCTTCTTCTTCTTCTTCAGTAGTATTAGTTTTTTGTCATCACTATTCTTCACAATAAGCACTATTTGTGGAAAATGGCAGGCTAAGGTATTTTAATCCATTGCAGGTTTGGTTGAAAGTCTTTTGAAGGTAACATCTACTTGGTCAAGAAGGCAAAATTATTTGGTGCTTCTGGAACCCAAGTTGGATAAGTAATTGTTAATACATCTTTAATCAGGTTAGACACTTTCTTTGGCTTTTTCCTCCATTTTGTTCATGAAAGTCTTTACTTGTCTGTATCTCAAGTTTTTATATATTTCAATTTGACTCTTACCAAGTTGTGTGAAATTTTTTTGGTTTATATCAACAAAATATCATAAAAATTAATTATAAAATGCTTATGAAAAGTGTACATATATGTATAGACAATTTCTAACGTATTTGGGATTATTTTAGTAAGCTTGTTGTTCTCAAGTAGCCTAGAAGTTAGAAAATATGAGCATGAGGAAAATGGAAATTGAAAATGTAATAATTCAAAGTCTATTCCGCCAATATAATGGAACTTACAGATGTACTAGAGTCAGATTAGAATGGAAAAGTCGAGTTGTAATTTAAGCGGATAGCTGATTCTTTTCAAAATGATTGTGAAGTGATGTAAATAATCTTAGTATACACAGTTGAGATATAAAGCAATATCAAAGAAAAGAGATGCTTACAAGTGTTTAGTGTGAACAAGTACATCAAGACCAGGTGAACTCCTACGAGAGACTGGAAGTGTTCCAGTAAGTTTATTGTCAGCTAAATCCAGCCAATAAAGCTTTGATAGATAACCAATGGAAGCAGGTATCAATAAAGTTGTTAAGAGTTCAGTAATCTGCATAGTGTAGAAAGGGGCTGTTTTAGAGCTTATAATAGAAGAAGGAATTGAAAGAACCAGAAGTGTCACACACTAATAAATATACTAAAAACACAACTATTCTGATTTGATAGTGTATAAACCACTTCGTGTGAACTATTTTTCTATTTAGAAGTATATTGCTTGTCCTAGATATGGATCAAAATATTGTACATCTAGAACCGAAATTATAGAAAAAGATAGCCATTTTAAGTAGCTCATCTATGGCTAATGTTTTCTGTCACGAAGCATCAAAAGTAATCATTCAAGATGCTCATACTTTCATTCATTCAAATGAAAAGTAGAAAAAGATCATGTTTTTATGTATCTTAAAATCAATGACAATTATAGTTTAAGGTGTTATAAATATCAATTCCCTGAGACATTATATTCTGTTTTGCAAACAACATAAATCAAATACAAAAATATTCTTTTAATCCTAGTAAAATATTTCATATACTGGCATCTCATTCAAAGTGCAAAAGTGTATAAAAACTGCTTGCAAAAAAACCAGCTTGAGTAAAAGATCAGATTCAGGTCCAGAAAACCCACGACCGACAAGGATCATGTCATGGAATTAAGAAATAATTAGCATATTATCACAAGATCAGCTGGTAAATGAATACATGATGACTATTCACATTCACTTATTTACTAAGGTGATTTGCTTTTTTTCATGTCATATAGGATATTTTTTATACTCGATGGATTATGGAGATAAAAGTTGGATGGACTTTCCAAGAACCACCACTGAGTATAAGCGCGGAATGGATGATTTTCTTAATAAGGAATTTGAACGAGCTTCCCAAGGAAATGAAATATTATGCCCCTGCAAGGAGTGTGGTAATCGTTAATGGCGTTATAGAAGTGTAGTGGAGAATCATTTGATTTATTTTGGGTTCGTTTGTGGATACACCAAATGGGTTTACCATGGAGAAGGGGTTTCCTCGTCAAATACTCCAAATCCAACCAACTATAATGAAGGTTCCAACATGCATATGATATTGATGGACTACTTCATGATACTTTTAGAAATGCAGAGGATGACATGGGGCATGCAGAAGAAGCCAGGGGGAACCCTCTGAAGATGCAAAAAGATTTTTTAAATTAGTTGGGATGGGAAATAAGAACTATATCCAGGGTGTGAGAACTTCTCTAAATTGAGCTTTACCATTCAGTTGTACTTGTTTAAATGTATTCATGGGTTGAGTAATGTGTCATTCTCTGATTTGTTAGACTTGCTAAAATAGACATTTCCGTTTGCTCAACTACCCGAGTCTTTTCACAAAGCAAGAAACATGATAAAAGATTTGGGTCTTGGTTATAAAAAAAATACATGCATGCCCTAATGATTGCATGCTTGTTGGAAAGAAGATGCTCAAGCAGATAACTGTTCAATTTGTGGGTCTTCTAGATGGAAGAATGTTGTTAATAAATTGACTGATGCAAGCTCCAAAGTCCCTGCAAAGGTTTTAAGGTACTTTCCCTTGAAGCCTAGGCTTCGACGGATATTTATGTGTGCTGAAACAACTGCAGCTATGAGATGGCATGCTTCTGAACGTCTCAATGATTGGAATCTGAGGCATCCTGCTGATGGGGATGTTTGGAAGGATTTTGATTCTAGGCATCCGAATTTCTCTAGAGATCCTCGTAATGTTAGATTGGGTGTTTCAAGAGATGGTTTCAATCCTTTTCAAACCATGAGCATTTTCCATAGTACATGGCCTGTTATGTTAATGAATTACAATTTATCACCGTGGATATGCATGAAGCCAGAGTATATAATGTTGTCAATGATCATTCCAAGTCCATCATCTCCGGAAAACGATATAGATGTGTACATACAACCACTTGTTGCTGAATTGAAGGACTTATGGGAAACTGGGTTAGAAACATATGATGCCGAAACTAACCAAACATTTCAAATGTGTGGGGCCTTATTATGGACAGTTAGTGATTTTCGAGCACTAGCTATGCTTTCCGGGTGGAGCACTAAGGGGAAATTTTCATGTCCAACCTGTAATTATGGCACATGCTCTTAATATTACAAACATAGTTGAAAGATGTGTTGCTTGGGCCATCGAGCATTTTTGCCTCCTGATCATCCATACCGAAGAGATAAGAAATCATTTGATGGTAAGGAAGATCACAGACCAGCACCTACTCCCTTGTCGGGTGAACAAGTGTTTGAAGAGCTGCGAGAATTCAGAAATGTCTTTGGAAAGGGACAAAAGAAAAGGCGTCGGAATGAGGGTCCTTAGAAGAAAAGATCTATATTTTTTGAATTGCTATATTGGAAACATAACAATATAAGACACAATCTTGATCCGATGCATATTGAGAAAAATATATTTGATAGTGCAGTTGGGACTTTATTGGATATACCTAGAAAGTCAAAAGATCATGTTAATTCTCGTTATGACTTGCAAGAAATGGGGATAAGGAAGGAGCTTCAACCGGTGAAAGATGATAGTAATGAAAAAGTTTATTTGGCTAAAGCTTGTTTCAACATGAAGCCTGAAGAGAAAATGTTTTTTTGCACAGTCTTGAAAAATTCCAAATTGCCAAAAGGGTGTGCTTCAAATATATCACGGTGTGTGCAAGTGGATGGGATGAAAATATCAGGGTACAAGAGTCATGATGCTCATTTTGTAATGCATCACCTACTCCAGGTTGCAGTTAGAGATGTGTTACCCAAGAATGTTTCTTTGTGCTTGATAAGGTTGGAGAACTTCTTTAAAGCCATATATAGTAAGGTTGTAAGGCAAAAAGATCTAGATACAATGCAGTCTGAAATTGCTGATGTTGTCTCTGAGCTTGAAACAACTTTTACTCCCACATTTTTTGATATAATGCCTCATTTGCCTGTCCATTTAGTAAATGAAATTACACTTGGGGGTCCGGTTCATCTTTGCCACATGTATCCCATTGAGCGAAACTTGTGTATATATAAGGGTTTTGTTCATAATCGAACTCATCTAGAAGCATCAATAACAGAGGGGTTTTTGGCTGAAGAATGCATGATCTTTTGTTCGAGATACCTGCATGATGGTGTGAAGACAAGATTCAGTAGATACAACAGTGAGAATGATGAGGGAACTGAGATAGAGATTGCTGATTTGCCCCCAATATTCCCAAAGATAGGCCGTCTAATCGGGGGTAAGAAAATAAAGAGAATCAAGACTTTTGAGTTGGACTCACAGTTATCTTTTGAAGCACATCGTTATATTCTGTTCAACACGGGAGATGAACTAGTGGAGATGTTTATCAAGTAAGATATATTCTATAATTATCACTTTATTTTACAAATAAAACAAATTAAATTTCATTCATAAAGGCCTAATAATTTTTTTATAATCTGTGCTTACAGGGAACATAAGAACGTAGTTGATAGTCGTACCAAATCAAATGCATGGGTAAGAGCACAGACTCATAGCCGAGAATTTGACAACTGGTTTAAAGAGAAAGTTAAAAACCTTGAAGTGCCCAAGTATATACGATGGCTATCTAAAGAGCCTAATACGGTAGCCAAAAGATATACGAGATATTTCATCAATGGATACCGATTTCATACGATGGCAAGGGATGCCTCGTGCAAGACTCAAAATTATGGAGTGACTTGGTTAGCAACAACTGATAGTTTTGCTAGTTCTCGAGACCCAAATCCCATCGATGGAGAGGTTATCTATTATGGAGCTATTCAAGATATTATTGAGGTTGATTATTATGGTTGTTTTAGTGTTGTATTGTTTAAATGTGATTGGTATCATAACATAATAGATGAATATGGGTTAACCTGGGTATACTTCAATAGATTATCCAGCGTTAATGATCCTTTTGTATTTGCATCTCAAGTGCATCAAGTATTCTATTTGGAGGATCCAAGTAAAAAAGATATTTATTATGTCAGGAATAAAGTCCCTATTGATTTGTGTGATGTGGAGGAAGATGATTGTCCTAATATTGAAGACGCATTTTTAGGGAGTTTAATAATGACATCATTGGTACATCAGAAAGATTAGCCAATGTTGACATTAGGTGGTCGAGGGAAGATGTACCTGGTGATGTTATTGAAATGCCATCTTATGCACAACATGTAGAAGATGCAACTATAGAAACATCAGAAGAGGAGGATGACTTTGATGATACTGACTGGGATTGATTGGAGTCTGATGATTGAAGAAAGAACTTGTTTTGTTTTTGAGTAATAAATGTCATTCTCATTTTGAATAATAAATCCCATTTTTTGAGGCCATTGTTTGATATTGAATCGATTTACTTTGATTACCCTTTTATTTATTATTCTAAATTATTTTTTTTCTTGCAGATTTTTCCAAGTGAATTGATCTACTGTATTGCACTGCTTCATTTTCCTGAAGTTTTGCACTGCTTTCTTTTCCTAAAGTTGGAGTTGTCCTATTGTGCTGCACTGTCTTTCTAGCAAAAAAGAAAGAGTAAGTTCATTGCTTTTTGTACAGTTTCTGTTAACTTTTTCCCTTCTATTTCTGCTTCATGTTGTGGTGTTTTATTTTCATTAGTTGATGGCTATAGTTTAGTTTCATGGATTCTTTAGTGTAGGAGTTTCAATTGGCTGGCGTATGATGTGTGACGTGAGCATATTTATTAGTAAACTTAAAGCTTTTTGATTACCACTATTAAATTTTTCCAGAGATATGCTTAATTTCCTCTATATTATTTAACATTGCATCTGATCAATGTGACAACAGTGTCGAAGATCTAATACTGTTACATTCTGAAAGTATCCAACTTCAGGAGGCAATCTTAGCTGAAAATTGTTCCAAGAAAGATTCAAATATCCCAACTTGGAGAAAACTCCCATTTCAGCTGGAATATTCCCTGTAAGATTGTTTCCTGACATGTCAAAAATTTGAAGGGATTCAAAAAAATTGCCAGAACCGGGGGGAATTGAACCAATTAACTCATTTCTTGAAAAGTCTGCTTCTTCCAGTCCTATACCAACACAGTCCCTCTGGAATGCTACCAGTCAATGCATTTTCTTTTTGCCGAATAGTCGATAAACTAGTACAATAAGCCATATACTTGGGAATATTTCCACTCAACTTATTCCCTTTTAACAAAAGCTTTTTCAACTGATGTAACAAAAGCTCTTTTGTTCCTGTTTGTGTTTGAGCATGTGTATTTTGATACAAACACATCCACTAGCATATGAACTGTACAACTTCATTCGTTTTCCCTCAAGAATTAGCATATCTAAATCCATGACAAATATTATGATAGCATAGTGTAAATGGTTAAGTTGGCTTGATCCTTGTCTATGTAAAACTAAGTTGAGGTAATTTTCTTTAAAATTGATACCTATAGTCTTTCTGGAAGTTTTGCATTTGATTTGGAAATAAAGCATGTTGAAACTATGGTAAATGTTTGGTTTGAAACTTTACTTAGATTGTGTTAAAATATGATTCTTGTTTACTGCATTGTCATCTCTAGCAAAATTTAAAGGTTGACATTGTAAAGAGTTACACTTTTCTCTTTATTTTATTTATTCTCTTTGGGACTTCTTCATGTTTTATTTACTGGACATAGGCTTTGACAATCATGAATCAAGAAGAGTCTTCAAAATCGAAGGGAAATAGAAAGAACTCAGCCTACATTAATGCAGGAACTATGCGTTATTTGGCAGAGAGACAAAA
This sequence comes from Petunia secreta, assembly GCA_029990175.1. Taxonomy (NCBI): domain Eukaryota; kingdom Viridiplantae; phylum Streptophyta; class Magnoliopsida; order Solanales; family Solanaceae; genus Petunia; species Petunia secreta. The sequence goes on from JARKIP010000003.1 coordinate 27,059,072, forward strand.
AAATTTATTGTTGACCAAAAGAAAATTTATTACAGCTAGCTCAATAGTAGAGGAACTAAAGAGCTTATGTCAAATACTACTACTACTGAAGAGTAGCTACAAGAACTACCACATCCAGAGAAATTTATGTAGCAATTTATGTGGTTAGAAATTAAAAGGATGTGCAAATTCAACACGACCTCTTTCTATTATTATATCCATTGTAGCAATCTGTTCCAAAGTTACTTAGAGAATTTTATTTCAACTTGCTATTATTTCCAATAGCTTGTAAACCTATTTTATTAATCGTGCAAGCTGTGTATTCATCGACTTTTTTTTTTTTTTTTTGGGCAGAAAATGTCCGACACCAATACTGCAAATAGAAAAAAGCTAAAGAACCCGCACACTGTTGGCAAAACAAGTTTTGCTAGAGTTCGCAATGGCTTGGTATGTTCTCCTTTTGTCATTATACATGAAACTTCACTTACAAAAAGATATTTGACACCCACTTCATATAACTAGGAAAACGAGGAGGGCAGGTCTTGTTCTGTAATACTCAAGGAGATCTTCATAAAAATAAGAGAAAGGAAACCCGGTCGATCATACAAGACCTCTAATGAAGACACAACTACAAAAATTGTGCGAGTTTATCTAAAAGCTATTTTATTGAGGCAAAATATTTTGAAAATAGTTTCCTTTAACTTGAATTCTGTCCTCTTGAACCTTTTTGGTAGGCTGAGATGGAGAAAATTCAAAGTCAACAAAGTGAAGATGACATCGAGCCTGTCAATGCATTCACATCGGTTATGGGACCTGAACATCCAGGACGTCTAAGATTGTATGGATGAGGGGTCACAAAAACATCTTTGCAAGGAAAAGTGGGAAGTTTTGAACTATCTTCAAGGGCTACAAATGATCAAGTGCTAGACATGATGAAAAAATGGAGGAAAAGTTTGCGGAAGAAAAGGTGGCAATGCATCAAGAAATTCTTGCAGAAGTCCTTACAGAACATCGAAATTCTCGTGGAGAATTAGATCTTGATAAGATAGCAGTACAACAGGCAACTCTTCAACCAATCCATCGCCCATCTGTTGGAAGTAATAATCGAGGTTAGCATACCCTTTTATAACTTTCTTTGCTTGAAGAGGAAAACCTGTCTTGTTTTTTTTTTCCCCTCAACAGACATGACAGTCGTATTTTCTATGATGTGGTGGTCATTGTTAGTGTTAGTTCATTGAAAATGAGTTTTGAAAATCTGGTATCATAGTTTTCTGGTCAAACTACTCGGACTTTTGGGATTCAGTAACACATACCGTACTCTTTGTTCCATCTCTGGCAGTGTAACACCCGAGTTAGGTACAAATTTTTGGGTGAAACTATGGAAGTAGGAAAAATAGATATCATCCAAAAATTTGGTCTGTTAGCTGTAATAGCTTTGTTCTGCTGCAATAGCTGTCTACTTTATACTGTTGTTTTTGTTTGGTTTGCTGCTGTATATGTGCTATATAATATGATGTAATCAAGTCTGCCCTCTTTTAATCTCTGCATTGATGGTCTATTGTTAGTTTTTTGCTTGATTTAGTCGAAAAATATCTTTAGGGAAGGCGACAAGGTTGTAGATCAAAATAGCTTGAATCTGAAGTTTTTGAAATAGTCGTGTATTATTGTACCCATCCCTTTCGTTGTAATGGGTGTATACACCCAAGACTATCAAGGGACTAAATAGTAAGATAGTCCCTAAGTTTCTTTGAAGACTATTATTAAATATCTACTTATTATTCTTTGAAGCGAAAAGAAAAAGATTAGATGATATGTAGACATGACAGTTTCTTTTTCTTCGGTATTACTCAGTGAAGGGCATGTTTCATGAATGGTGTTAGTAGTATAAATCTTAATATAGGCCACTGGAATCAAGAGAATTATTGGTATTGAACACCTAAAAGCTTCTATTAATATATTAGTGGTCCTTTGTTGTAAGTTTGGTTAATGAATTCTATCTCCATATGAGTGTAACATGTAGGGAGGATGTTAGATGGACAAAATTTATTCTTAGAAGAGGCATCTTATTTCTATAATCTGTCTATTGCCATGAGAATGGGAAACTTGAAAGATTTAGGCCTACATTTTGAAAATTAAGATTTTCTTTACATGCTTGTAAAAACAGCTATAATTCTCAATAGGATAGAGTTGACATTCATTCTCCAAATATAGATACTCACTATTACCTTCTGAAAAGATCATATGTTATTTTCCTTCCAAATTCATTTTTCTGTCTTATATTTTGGTTTGAATTAGCTTGATATTTCAAGTTTCTTTGGCATAGTATAACATATACAAATGTCTCTTCATTCATGTTGCTAAGCTCTAAGAGATTATTGCTAATATAATTTAGTTATGCAATGACCATGTTGTTGGTGTTTTGATGATTTTGTAGGTGAATCAAATTAATATGAGATGCTGGAAGGCAGTGATGAAGAGCTGGACCTTACTTAAGAGTAGTATTGGTTTAAGAGTGCAATATTAAGTTTAAGATGTTTTAGGAATCTTTTGTGTTACAACTTTTTGCTAATTAATTATGTATGCAACTCTTGCATTTTCCAAACGTGCTAATTAATGGATATTTTCTGATATACTCCCTCCGTCCCAAATTAGTTGTCGCTTTAGGAAAAATGGTGTGTCCCAAATTAGTTGACACTTTAGGATTCCAAGACAAAAATTGTTAGTCTTTTCCAACTATACCCTTAATAATTAAAAAAATTTTCAACAAAATTTAATAGTCAAACATTAAATAGGGGTAACATAGTAAAATACACACTCTATTTAATGATTTTCTTAATGGGCGTGAAGAAGCTAAAAGCGACAACTAATTTGGGACGGAGGGAGTATATGGATGAACTAGTAGGTATTTTGGATCATGATTGTGTATAATATAGTTTTTTTCAAGATTTCAATTTAGTTTATTATATTTGTTATGGCCATCAAAGCTAGGACAGTACTTTGCAGTAGCATTATATAACTGTTGCAATACACATTGAGAACCGTTGCAATACACATTGAGAACCGTTGCCATAGCATCAATAGGAAAGTTAAGATGACGTCAACAACCGTTGCAACATAGATATTGGGTCGGTTTCATAACCGTTGTATTTGAGCAAATAACCGTTGTAATAACTGAGAAATCGGCTGATGACAAACCGTTGCTACAGATTGGTATGCGGCAGCGGTTATGTAAACCATTGCAGAGAATCGTCGTGTAAGAGCTATTGCAACGTTCTGGTGTGCAACGGGGTGTGAACCGTTGCCTTAGCGCTATTGCAACGGTTGTCGTGTCTATGACAACGGTTTTCAAGCCGTTGCTATAGCTCCATTTTCTAGTAGTGGCGGTAATGAATCTGGAAGGGATTAATCTACAAAATTATGACTTGGAGAAGTCTAGAAAATTATGGAGAAAAAAATTTAAACGAGTGTGAAATATATTTAAGAATATGTTGACAGAATTAGGATGCACCTCTACCCCGTGATCCTTGCATTAATAATCTTGTACGGAAGGTGAGTGACATAATAAATAGAGGTAACTTTGCTTTCAGTCGAGCGATACACAAAGGAACTTACTCACGAAGATAGTGGAAAAATATTACTATGTTGCTGATGTGAAGCATATACGCTTAACAAAAGACCTATAAAGCACAAGGTAATATTAAGAACAAACTCACTCATTCAAGGGAGTGTAGTGATAAGTATAGTTAGTCTAAGGCATACCTAACTAGAAGGGCATCAAACCAAATTGAGAAGCATGAGAAAAGAAGGTCACTAGTGACCTTTACGCTAAAATAAACATAAGTACCGCAAAGGACTCATGTATCGAGTATCCACAAAGTTTAAAGATTACTTGTATGAATATAATTGAATAGCAGAAGTGAGCCAACATGATAGTACTGTAATGGTATAGTAGATTAGTCAAAGGTGCACCCAAATGCGTGATGTATGAGAAATGTCAATGTGCTATGAGAAGAAGAGCAAGGTGGCGCCTCAATCCAATTAGACCTCAAGGGATTAGTAGAAAGCAAGAAAGAAGTGATTTGAGATGAGTAATATCTCCTAAGTTGCTCTCAGTTAACTCCATGTTTATGTTAACGTGCATAACCTCAACCTCTTTTAGCCTTTCAAGACATAAAGAGTAGGAAAAAGAAGAAGTTTAATTACGAGATATCTCTAGGTCATTAGTTGAAAGGAGGACATAAAATTTAAAAGTTTAAGTAGAAAGACAAAATACGAGTTGGAAAAAATTATGATGGGACTATATTTCAACTGAAGCTCTGTGCCAGATAGAAAATATAACAAGAAGCATATTCTATCTTATCAAGTCCAGTATATAGGCGTTTTACTTTTAGAATCATGAAAGTCACAGTTGTATAAAGCTAGATCTTGTATTGCCCTCGAGATGTAGTATACCCCATAAATGATTCAGAAGAGGTCATGAGGGAAGCGCAGAAAATATGAAGAAGTACCCTCAATTATTTGAGAAAAGAAATGCATGAAGTTTATTTAAATGCAAAGTTCTTTTTTTTTCTATTACTGCCCTTTATGAGAAATAGAAAGGTTCCGTACAAATTGATGGGTTCAAGTCATAACACAATGGATGAAGGAACTTATATTTCTTTGTTAGCTTAGTAAATTTTATTGGGTTGGTCAACTTCGAGTCAGTAAGATTATTCATACATTTAATCATGGAAATATTGCCTACAAAATTCGGTTGGTGGTGTCATTGCATAGCATACCAGAGAACAAAGCAATGTGTGAATTTTTGTTTCGCAAAGTATTTCCTCTTATATTTCATTTTAGTGCAAATCTAAGATATTAGAATATTTTGTGAATTTTGAGTGGTCGTGCGTGGCCGCAATTGTTTATAATCGTGGAGATGTTGTCGTGCATGGTGCTGTAGTAAATTTGGTAGGTTGAATTTTTGGATAGCCTATTTTACTGAGGAAATTTTACCGAAATTTTTAAAAAATCTGATTAATAGCCAAGTATTGAGGTCACATGTAAGTTAAGAAAGTGAAATAAGGTCGGAGACTGCTTTTAAGCTTAAATAATAGCTTTGGCGACATTCGAGGACGAATGTTAGGGTGACACGATCCGCATTTTTGGCTAGGCCGTGCGGGCACCCGATCACCTTCCCTAGACCTGTCGGGCAAATCCTATAGACAAAATCGATATAAACGGCGTGAAATTACCTTGAAAATAAAATTAAACATGACCTTAACAACATAAAATAATTTTCAAGGATAGACATATATACAAACTGGACAAAACAACTAACTACCCAGAATACACAGGTTTAAAGGTTTCCAGATCAGACAGCTAAGAAAGCCAAAAGATATACACACCTCCCGAAGGGAGCAAAAGTAAGGAAAACTGTAATATCTGAAGTTGGTGGCCGCAATAAATAGGATGGCTCACCGTAGACAGCTGAGAACGTATTACTCCACAATCACGGCGCGACTGGTTGGGTCCTGGAGCAGAATCTGCCGAACGAAGAGAAAACACAAGGACAAATAGGGGGTGAGTCATAAGGACTCAATAAGTGCGAACAAACTAGCAACCTCAAAAAATAGATACGATAGTCAGGGAAACGGAACCAGACAACAATCAACAAATAAGCAATGCACATATAAGCAGAACAATAGTCATGTACAGAAAATCTACACAATAGTATGAAATGAAATGGAATGAGATGAAATGAGATGAAATGAAATGAGATGCAAAGGGTCACATGTGCCAAATGAATGGAGCGGAATCCCCCTGCTCCGAGGGCGGAATCCTCCTACCCTCAATATGATGCAATAGAGCGGAATCCTCCTGCTCCGAGGGCGGAATCCTCCTACCCTCAATATGATGCGATGGAGCGGAATCCTCTTGCTCCGAGGGCGGAATTCTTCTACCATCAATATGATGCAATGATAACCCTTCACCGGCGCGGGACTCTCATCGACTGCCGGGAAGTATATATCAACTCACAGCCAGAGTACAATGCTCAGATCCTCAATGCAATACCAACAACATGACATAACGTATAATATTGAATGTAAATCCAAAGCTAAGGCGTAATGAGTACGCCTATCGACAGCTACATACGTAAGGAACATGTGGTAGAAAATCCACAAGGCCAAGTGCCTTCAAAGAAATGAATGTAAACACTTACCGTATTCCAAAGCTAGCCCGGCTACTCAACAACTGCTTCTTACTTTGGATTAACTGCCAAACGATCCCGCTCTATTCAATAAGCAGAAAAATTATATCAAATAAAGCTAAAAGCTTCATTCCTTATTTCTTAGGGCAATCCAGTTAGGAACCTGATACTCTATTCTCATATGCAATGCGCAGGCCAGGTCTATGTACAGGGTTCAAAGTCCCATAACCAAACCCTAAATAAATTACATTTATATGTTGCCCATAACTCACTGAGTACGAATATATAATCATTTCCATCATCGGGGGCCAATTGACCCTTTAAACTATCAATTTAAGTCATTAGGGTGATGTCTAATATTCCTATTTTTACCATAAAATTATATTAAAACACACGTAATAAGCTAAGATAATGTGTTAACATCATTACCTGGAGATTTGGAGTAGAAATTCCACTATTGTTCCACCTCTTTTTTCCTTTTTTTCTCTTTCTTTTCTAATCTTTCTTTTCTGTGCTTTGCTCGTATGTTTCTTGTTGTATACATAACTTACTACTACTAAGGGATTTAAATCCCTTAGCCAACCGACTTTGCAAATTTTAATTTTTTTAATAAATTCGCTACGATGATTAAAATTAAAATAGAACCCTAGAAAAGTCGAAATGATCCCAAATTTGTCAAGTAAGTTATACAAAATATATGTAACATACTCGCAAAGACGGATCTCAAATCGGACTCCCGAAACTCAAGATGCGAATTTTAAGGAAAAAGGTCAAATTATTTAACTTTCGGCAGTTTAGCGGAAACTAGCCGAACAACATCGAAATTCACTTTTGAAAATTCATAAAAGTGACAAATAATCCTATGAACCTAACGGCACTTTCGGATTTCGAATCGGAGCTCATTCGCCAAAACCGAGCTCAAAAATATTTTTTTAATATTTATCGACCATAAAAACTGAAACCTTCTTCCGATGCCTACCAAACGAGGTCTGATTTAGCTCAAATTTTACAGACAGGTCCTAATGGACCTTACGAATTTTAAAATTATCGGCACGCCAATCAGAGTCCTAACTTTCGAAACGACTGACCGAGGTCGTTTCATTCTCCTCCACTCAGACTCTCGTTCGTCCTCGAACGAGCAAGAGTCTAAACTCGTTCGTCCTCGAACGAGCAAGAGTCTAAAATAGATTTCACACCTCTAATGAGAATGCTTACACCAATTATTCAATGACATTTACTACGAAACCAAAATCATATACAATGATAAGAACTTTTAGGCTTTAAAGACCAAGTTCGAACCTGAATCGTCGAAGAGGTAAGGATACCTCTCACGCATACTGGACTCAAGCTCCCAAGTGTCCTCCTCACGAGGATGATTATTGCATCGCGCTCGAACCATCGGAATTTGCTTCGAACGAAGTTTCCGGACATCACGCGCAACTATAGCAACGGGGAACTCCTCGTAAGCTAGATTCACATCTAGCTGAGTAGGGTCTAATTCGATCACTTTGGAAGGATCTCAGATACACTTCCAGAGCATCGATACATGAAAAACTGGGTGAACTGGCATAGAAGCTGGCCAATCGAGCCGATAAGCTACCTTACCAATACGCTTCTCGATACGGAAAGGGCCAATGAACCTGGGACTAAGCTTTCCTTTCCTACCAAATCTCTTTACACCTCGCATCAGTGACACTTTAAGAAATACCATGTCCCCGACCTCGAACTCTAACTCGGCTCCTCCGGTTCGAATATGAAATCTGCCTACTCTGGGCGGTCCGTAAACGATCCTGCATAACACGAACAATATCAAGAGTCTGGCGAACCATATCTGAACTCATCACCTCGACATCTCGAGACTCAAACCAGCCAATAGGAGAACGAAATCGACGACCATATAAGGCCTCAAATGGAGCCATCTGAATGGAAGACTGGTAGCTATTATTATAAGAAAACTCCGCTAACGCCAAATGATCATCCCAGTAACCCCCGAAGTCCAATGCACAAGCTCTCAGCATGTCCTCTAAAATTTGAATAACCCGCTCGGACTGACCGTCAGTCTGAGGATGGAATGCTGTGCTAAGCTGCACCTGGGTCCCCAACTCTCTCTGAAAAGACTGCCAGAACTGAGAGGTAACTGGGAACCACGATATGAGATAATAGATACAGGAGTACCATGCAATATAACCACCTGCTGAATGAAAATCCAAGCCAGTCTCTGAGCTGAATCAGTAGTCTTTACAGGGATAAAATGAGCTGATTTAGTCAGTCTGTCGACAATGATCCAGACTGAATCATGGCGTTGCGGGGTCTTTGGCAGACGAACTATAAAATCCATTGTGATGTGCTCCCACTTCCACTCGGGAATGGGCAATGCTTGGGCTAACCCTGCTGGTCTCCGGTGCTCAAACTTAACTTGCTGACAGTTCAAGCAACGAGATACATAATCAAATACATCTCTCTTCATCCCCTTCCACCAGTATAGCTCTCGGAGGTCCTGATACATTTTTGTAATACCAGGATGAATGGAATAACGCGAGCTATGAGCTTCACCAAGCACTGACTGCCTCAAATCCCCAACATCAGGAACACAGAGTAGACCATTAAACTGAAGAATTCCATCTGAATCAAGCTCGAAGGAAGGAACTCCTCCACTTAGGACACGACCACGCAACTCCTGCAGATGAGGATCCTTGAACTGTCTTCCCTTAATCTGATTGACTAAGGAAGATTGAGCTGCAATACACGCTAAGACTCTATTGGAGTATGGAAGAAGAAATCTCATGCCAAAGTCGCCAAGGGACTGCAATTCTCGGGCCAGTGGTCTCATGTCAGCATAAAGAAAAGCCATGCTGCCCATGGACTTCCTGCTCAAAGCATCTGCTACCACGTTCGCCTTCCCAGGATGATAGTGGATGGTGAGATCATAATTTTTAATTAATTCAAGCCACCTCCGCTGTAGGCCGTTAAGATCTTTCTGAGAGAGAAGATACTGCAGACTCTTATGATCCGTATACACCTCACAAGGCTCGCCATAAAGATAACGCCTCCATATCTTCAAAGCGAAGACCACAACTGCCAATTCCAAATCATGAGTCGGATAATTTTTCTCATCCGGCTTCAACTGTCTGGAAGCATAAGCAATTACCTTCCCGTGCTGCATAAGAACACAACCAAGGCCCACACGAGATGCATCACAATAAACTACGAATCCACCAGTGCCCGAAGGAAGGGATAACACTAGAGCTGAAGTTAATAAGGCCTTAAGCTTCTGGAAGCTGGCCTCACACTCATCGGACCATCGAAACTGAACCGCCTTCTGCGTTAGGCGAGTCAGGGGAGCTGCAATAGTAGAGAACTTTTCCACAAACCTCCGATAATAACCTGCCAATCTAAGGAAGCTGCAAATCTCCATCGGAGTGGTAGGACGAGGCCATTTCTGCACTGCTTCAATCTTCTTCGGATCAACCTTGATACCCTCACTAGATACCACGTGACCCAAAAATGCCACAAAATCAAACCAAAACTCATATTTCGAGAACTTGGCATACATCTTACGATCACGGAGGGTCTGAAGAACCACCCTAAGATGATAATCATGCTCCTTGCGGCTACAAGAATAAATAAGAATATCATCAATGAAGACAATGACAAAGGAATCAAGGAATGGCTTAAACAACCGGTTCATGAGATCCATAAAGGCTGCAGGGGCATTAGTCAGCCCAAAAGACATAATTAAGAACTCATAATGGCCGTAGCGAGTCCTAAAAGCAGACTTCGAGATATCTGACTCGCGAATCTTTAGCTGATGATAACCAGATCACAGATCGATCTTAGAAAAGAATTTGGCACCCTCCAACTGATCAAACAAATCATCAATGCGAGGCAAACGGGTACGTATTCTTGATGGTGACCTTATTTAGCTGACGATAATCAATACACATCCGGATAGTCCCATCTTTCTTTTTCACGAATAGAACAGGAGCACCCCACAGAGATATACTCGGCCTGATGAACCCCTTATCAAGCAAATCTTGCAACTGCTCCTTCAGCTCCGTCAACTCTGATGGGGCCATGCAATAAGGAGGAATAAAAATAGGCTGAGTCCCTGGCACAATATCAATGCCAAACTTGATCTCTCGATCAGGAGGAAGTCCTGGCAAATCATCTGGAAACACGTCAGGGAACTCCCTAAAGATAGGAATAGAATCAATAGATGGAATCTCCACAGTGGTATCTCGAACCGTGGCAAGATACGCTGAACGCCCTTTATCCATCATTCGCTTTGCCTTCAGAAAAGAAATAACATGCCCTATGGGTGGAAAATAAGAGCCCTGCCACACCACCGGTGTTGAACAAGGAAGAGACAACTGAAGAGACTTGGCATGACAATCTAATGTGGCATGACACGAGGCCAGCCAATCCATGCCAATAATCACATCAAAATCAACCATATCTAGAATTAGAAAATCTACTAGTGTCTCACGACCCCCAAAAGATATGGTACAAGCTGGATAAACTCTATCCACAATGATAATGTCTCCAATAGGAGTAGAAACACAGAATGGATCACAAAGACGCATATAAGCAACATGAAAGCACGAAGCAAAATAAGGAGATACATATGAATATGTAGACCCCGGATCCACAAAAAAATATGCATCTCGACCACAAACAGATAAAACACCTGTAACAACAGCTGGGGATGCCTCGACATCCTGCCTGGCTGGCAGTGTATATTGCTGTCTCTGCAGCTAAGCTGAGCCGCTACCCTGACGACCACCTCTAGAGGGACCACTAGGACCACACCCACGACCTCTACTGGGTGGTAGTGCACCTCTAACTGGCTGAGACCCTGGAGGGGCACCCTGAGGCTGCTACTGTATAGGCGCTGGAAGGCGAGGGAAAGGGCGGCTACTACCCTGCTGATGGAGATAAGGGCAATACTTCTTATGATGCCCTAGATCCTGACAGATAAAGCACCCCGGAGAAAATCTACGCTGATCAAACTGAGACTGATCTTGCGAGCGAAACCCAAACTGACCCTGAGAAGAAGTAGGCACGTTCTGAGAACCACGCGCTGGAAACTGAGCTGGTCTGACAGGAGGCCTACTCTGCTGCTGATAACTCCTACCTCCATATGAGGTACTAGAATGCCCAGGACCACGAGATCTCTTACTCTCCCGCTCTAACTCCTCCATCTCAAATCTATGATAGGCCTCATACCTCCTGGCAATATCAACAGCGACATCAAAAAGAGTACCAGCCTCAATCTCACGAGCCATCTGGGACAGCAAATAAGGAGAAAGCCCATCAATAAAACATCTGACCCTCTCAAAGTTGGACATCAGCCCATTATAACGTGATCTGGAGCATAGCTGGACATCTCTGAAAACAAAAGCTCGTACTCCATGACTGACAGGTTACCCTGTCCAATCCTCTCAAAGTGTCTCCTCTTCTCATCCTGCTGACTGCGAGGGAAAAACTTCTCCATGAATCGATGGGAGAAATCACTCCAGGTCAGCTTAGGTAAGCCCTGCCTGGCTGATCGGAGTGCGGTCTACCAAGCTAAAGCCGGACCCTCAAGCTGGAAGGTAGTATAATCAGCTCCATACTGCTCAAGATATCCAAGGGCCTCTAAGATAACCTGACATTGATCAAGAAACTCACGAGGCTTAAGCTTATCTGATTTCTGACCAGAGAACTTCGGAGGACTAAGTCGGGTAAAATAATTCAACCTTGCCGGATCATCAACCTGGCCTGCTACCTGGACTGGCTGACCAGCCTGAGCAACCGGAGGTACAACACCCGCTACCTCTGGAACATAACCACCTGGAATATGAATTGCTGGGGCTACATGTGGAGCTAGAATGGGGGCTCCCTGAACCTGAGAACCAATATCTACCGCATCCTGCAGAGCTGCCTGAGGGATAGGAGCGTCTACGACAGCCTGAGGGTTAGGAGCATCTACAGCAGCCTGAGGAATAGGAGCATATACAACCGCCTGAGGAATATGAGCATCTACGGCAGCCTGAGGAATAGGACGTCGCTGGGGCATCTGCGTCGCTAAGAATCTCATAAAAGCGCCATGAAGTGCGGGGGAAACGAATAAACCCTGCTCCCACTGCCCAGCAAAAACTGGCAATACTGGAACCTCTGCAGTAGGATCAACATGATCCACCATCCTCGCGGCCTGGGCAACTCTACCTCTGCCTCGACCACGACCTCTACCACGGCCAACACTACCACCTCGTGGATCAGCAGGCATAGGGGCAACCGCTGGCTCCTCCGCCTCTCGCTGAACATTCGCGCGCGTTCTAACTATTTACTCCGGAAAATTAAAAATATTTAACTTCACATAAGAAGACTCACGCACGACAGGGAAAGAAAGAAAGGAAACTACATAAATTCCACCATAGCCTCTCGTAGATAGGTACGGACGTCTCCGCCCGATCAGCGAGACTCTATTAGACACTGTCATGATCTGGAAAGACTCTAAACCTCGCTCTGATACCAACTGAAACGACCTGCATTTTTGGCTAGGCCGTGCGGGCACCCGACCACCTTTCCTAGACCTGTCGGGCAAACCTTATAGACAAAATCGATATAAACGGCGCGAAATTACCTTGAAAATAAAATTAAACATGACCTTAACAACATAAAATAATTTTCAAGGATAGACATATATACAAACTGGACAAAACAACTAACTACCCAGAATAAACAGGTTTAAAGGTTTCCAGATCAGACAGCTAAGAAAGCCAAAAGATATACACACCTCCCGAAGGGAGCAAAAGTAAGGAAAACTGTAATATCTGAAGTTGGTGGCCGCAATGAATAGGATGGCTCACCGTAGACAGCTAAGAACGTACTACTCCTCAATCACGGCGCGACTGGTTGGGTCCTGGAGCAGAATCTGCCGAACGAAGAGAAAACACAAGGACAAATAGGGGGTGAGTCTTAAGGACTCAATAAGTGCGAACAAACTAGCAACCTTGAAAAATAGATACGATTGTCAGAGAAATGGAACCAGACAACAATCAACAAATAAGAAATGCACATATAAGCAGAACAGTAGTCATGTACAGAAAATCTACACAATAGTATGAAATGGAATGGAATGAGATGAAATTAGATGAAAGAAAATGAGATGCAAAGGGTCACATGTGCCAAATGAATGGAGCGGAATCCTCCTGCTCCGAGGGCGGAATCCTCCTACCCTCAATATGATGCGATGGAGCGGAATCCTCCTGCTCCGAGGGCGAAATCCTCCTACCCTCAATATGATGCAATGAAGCGGAATCCTCCAGCTCCGAGGGCAGATTCCTCCTACCCTCAATATGATGCGATGGAGCGGAATCCTCCTGCTCCGAGGGCAGAATCCTCCTACACTCAATATGATGCAATGATAACCCTTCACCGGCACAGGACTCTCATCGACTGCCGGAAAGTATATGTAAACTCACAGCCAGAGTACAATGCTCAGATCCTCAATGCAATACCAACAACATGACATAACGTATAATATAGAATGTAAATCAAAAGCTAAGGCGTAATAAGTACGCCTATCGGCAGCTACACACGTAAGGAACACGTGGTAGAAAATCCACGAGGCAAAGTGCCTTCAAAGAAATGAATATAAACACTTACCGTATTCCAAAGCTAGCCGTGCTACTCAACAACTGCTTTTTACTTTGGATTAACTGCCAAACGATCCCGCTCTATCCAATAAGCAGAAAAATTATAAATAAAGCTAAAGGCTTCATTCCTTATTTCTTAGGGAAATTCAGTTGGGAACCTGATACCCTATTCGCATACGCAATAGCGCAGGCCAGGCTTATGTACAGGGTTCAAAGTCCCATAACCAAACCCTAAATAAATTACATTTATATGTTACCCATAACTTACCGAGTAAGAATATATAATCATTTCCATCATCGAGGGTTAATTGACTCTTTAAACTATCATTTAAAGTTATTAGGGCGATGTCTATTATCCCTATTTTTACCGTAAAACTATATTCAAACACACGTAATAAGCTAAATAATGTGTTAACATCATTACCTGGAGATTTGGGGTAGAAATTCCACTATTTTTCCATCTCTTTTTCCATTTTTTCCTCTTTCTTTTCTAATATTTCTTTTCTCTGCTGTGCTCGTATGTTTTTGGTTGTACACATCACTTACTAAATCCCTTAGCCAACTGACTTTGCAAATTTTAATTTTTTTTTCAATAAATTCGCTACGACGATTAAAATTAAAATTGAACCCTATCGTAGTCAAAATGATCACAAAATTTTCAAGTAAGTTTTACAAAATATATGTAACATACTCACGAAGACGAATCTCAAATCGGACTCCCAAAACTCAAGATGCGAATTTAAAGGAAAAAGGTCAAATTATTTAACTTTCGGGATTTTAGCGGAAACTAGCCGAACAACATCGAAATTCACTTTTGAAAAATCACAAAAGTCACAAATAATCCTACGAACCTAACGGCGCTTTCGGATTTCGAATCGGAGCTCATTCGCCAAAACCGAGCTCAAAATTTTTTTTTTAATATTTATCGAGAATAAAAACTGAAACCTTTTTCCGATGCCTACCAAACGAGGTCTGATTTAGCTCAAATTTACAAACAGTCCTAATGGACCTTATGAATATTTTAAAATTATCGGCACGCCAATCGTAGTCCTAACTTCCGAAACGCATGACCGAGGTCGTTTCAAGGGGAGAATGTTGCAACCCGAAAAAAGAAAAAAAATAGAATTTGTGAACTCTTGAGTCTGTCAAGCACGAAAAAAATGGTCTAAAGAGATCAAGGATAAAGTCCAAACAACATTCAAGGACGAATGTTTTTAACGGGGGAAGAATGCATCGTTGCTCAACTTTCTACGTTTTTGGACAATATCAATATGGAAAATAATCTCAGTAAAGTCACTTTGTTAGACATGACGAGGCTCGAATATAATATATATCACAGAAGTATGGTACATAAGTTATAACTTGGGTTAAGATACAAAGATGACTATACTTGGAAAGAAAGACCATGATGGGGTGTTTTTGGCATGAAACTGAAGCAAATTTTTTTGGACATTAAGACATAAAATGATAAGTCTTTACGTGGCTGTGCGTTGAGAGTCATCTTTAGTGAACTTAAAGGATATTATGTGAGGAATAAAGAATTTTTGGCTGAAAACATCATCAAACTTTGGGCCCAAACTAAGTTTCATCATTCAAGTTTCAAAATGAACAAAAAACATCACCAAACTATTCAAAACTTAGCACAAAACATACTGCTGTTAGTTTAAAGTTATAAACTAATGGTGCTTTTGAAATGACAACATATTCTCACTAGCCTGAGAAATACCTAGTTGAAAAAATCACTAAAACTTGAAAATAACTTCTCATGTGGAAATTTACTATTTTACATCATATAGTCCTGGTAGCAAAGCTCACAATTTTCTTTTAAAAATGGATGAGAAGACACTTCAACTATACATGTTAACAACTAAGTCACGAAATATTTGGAAGAGAAACTTCATTAGCTATTAAATGTAACAATTCAATCTTCCCCTACTATAAGGAGTCATGTATCAGCAGCAAGTCACTAGCTTAAGCCAGATTAATATCTTAAATCTTTACCTCACAAATGTCATTCCTGATTTGTTTTTTGTACCAACAGAAAATTCTGTCTCAAATCTCAAGTCTAACAATTCACACTAAAATTTTAAGAAAAAAAAGGGACCGAGAAACACTTGATGCCTAATTATATCAGTGAATTCTGACTTTTGTTTCAGTTCAAAGTTTGTGAAATTAGCAATATCATAATTGGATATGTAGGGCATGCCACTAGAACTTAGAACTTTGAGCCAACATTGTGACTTTGTATCCAGAATTCGTGAAAATAGAGAAGCAGAGAAAAGAAGGTGAGAGAAGATGGCGATGGAAAAGATTGTTAAGAGAAGATGAAGGAGGGGCGACAATTTAGTGCCTTAATTCCATGGGGGCGTGAAGAGGACCGAGGAGCCGATGAGAATTTTATTACCGTAAAATAGATATAAAATTTGTGACTTGCACTTGATATGAAAAACACAGTTAGTTTTTAACTTTAGACTAATGGTAGTATGTTTTGGGCTAAGTTTTAAATAGTTTGGTGATGTTTTTTGTTCACTTTGAAACATGGATTATGAAATTTAGTTTGGGCCTAAATTTTGATGATTTTTTCATCCAAAAATTCGAGGAAAACAAGTGGATTAGGTCAGCCCATTATTAAACCTACTTTAAGTGTGCATATAGGCTTGGTCATGCTAAAAGCCCAAAACTTAGGCCTTTATTAATCTTACAAAGAGCAGCATTTCGGTTGTCCTATACAGTACTAAACTCGTTCCCCTTATTTTTGAATAACGCAGCACACACCAGAAGATTTTAGAGTTCGTTTATGTACTCCAAAAGGGCTCAAAATATTGATGTACGCCAAGGTCTACTATTTTGATTTCTAAAATAAAAATTATAGCCTTTCTTGATCACTTCAATGGGAATGAATGCAACAACATTGCTGCTATTCCAGGGACTTAAAAATATGATATTTAGAAGAGAGAGGCACTGCTAGTGGCCAAGCTCAAGAGGATTATATGGATCAATTACCCTTCAGCTCTAGACATCAAGTACCTAATAATCTCCTACAAGATTCTTCAAGAACCCAAAGATGGGATTTTCCGAGTTCTTTTAAAGAGATAAATTCCTTATCCTAACTTTGAATAATATTTTAGAATAATAACATTATGTGTGAATGTACTGAAAACACCAACAAGAATGAGAGTTTACACAAAACCTACAACATTAAGATTTTTTTTTTGTTAAAGCTCTTGAATAGGGAATTGAAGGGTTGACTAATATGGGTTGAATAATGATTTCAAGGACTTTGTAACTCGATTGAAACGTAGCATCGGGTTATTTAACTGGAGTTAAAGAATAAAGAATTAGGAGCAAAAATTTGACCTTTTAGGCAAAAGGGTGAAACCAAAAGTTAGTTGTCGAATTCCATTGAGTTGGAATTGAAATTCTTTGACATTGTTGATGTAGAAGTTGGTCCATTGATGGAAATTACTTAGATGGAAGCTTACGTTTGGGCTTGATAGAAGAATTCAAGTTGAGTTTAGCATGTTCTTACTAAGGTTATTTTCCTATAAAGTTCATGTCTTTAAGGTGTTCAATAAAATGCATCTACACGTTAATGTGAGTTTAATTGGAGCGGGTGAGCTCACATTATCCATAAAAGTATAATTAATATATTTATATGAGCAAACTTCATAATATTAAGTGTTCTTAGAATATCAAAATTTTTTTCAGGGCTTTATATGTTTAAATTCTTGACAGTTAGAAAACCTGTTTTAAATTTCACAAGAGCTTGTTTATATTATTTTTGAATGGTTTGCTTCACCTTTACAGAGTAGAATTTGATCCAAAGGGGTTACGAAAAAAATTTTAGAGACTGAATTTAACCTGAGGGTTCAAACGAAGAAATTTTCTTATAAAAATATTTTGGGAGTAACCTTAGATTCTGAAATAGGTGAATTTGTTCGTCGCCATAGTCGGGGTACGATGCGTGACCATAGTCGGGTTACGTTTTACCCCAAAACTACTCATGCCAGAGTAGGTTTGTACCATAGTCGGGCACTATGATAAATTTGCCATAGTCGGGCAATGATTGCTAGCATGCTAGACCTGGAGCTGTGGGACGCCGCAGGGAAAGGAAAGAAAGAAAGAAAGCAAGTTCCAAATGTCAGAGTTGATTCGTACTCCCTAGAAAAGAAAGAAAGAAAAGAATATATTTTTAGATTATTATAGAACTGCTTTTATGCAAATATTTCACAGCAATTTTAAATGTTAATATTGTTTTATGAGATTTTATCACGCATAGCATATTTTCTAACGCTCGTTCCGACTTTAGTGGGAGGATAGTTGAGACTCACTGAGTGCCGCCGTGGTGTACTGACGTTATCTTCATGGGAACCTACATTGACCTATGTCAATGTAGGCGCAGGTTTTGCAGGCAAGCAGGTTATGAGCTAGGATGTTCTCCAATTACCCAGCCGATCGGTGAGCTCCACATTTGTTCGTGGATATTTTTTATATTTTTTTTAATTCTTTCCTATTAATAGTAGTGGTGTGAGGTATCAGATCCTAGAGGCTTCATAGACAGTCTAGTAGTTGGGTGTGGCTGTCTTTTCATGATTTGGAGTTTTGAACGTAACATAGTAAAGTTATTATCTTATAGATACATGTTCCGAATGAGTTTGTTTCAGACTTAATTTATTGAAATTTTGTTTTAAAGATTCTATCGTTTGCATAGTATGAAGGAAATTAAAAAAAATCATAGACAAGTTTAGAGGGTTCGCTCGGTCAAGTTCAGGTATCGGGTGCCGGTCACAGCTCGTTCAGAAAATAGGTCGCGACACTTTCTTGGGGCTCTCCCTACACAAACGGTTGGTCCTTTTTACCAGCTCGGTTAAAGGAGCTGTCATGATGCTGAAGTCATGGACGAACCTCCTATAAAAACTAGCTAACCCATGGAAACTTCGAACTTGAGACACCGATGTAGGGGTCGACCAATCTTTAATAGCCTCAACTTTTGAGTCATCGACTTCAACACTATTAGCACTCAAAACAAAATCAAGGAAGATAACATGTTCAACACAAAAGGTACACTTTTTGAAGTTAGCATACCACTTCTCATTTCTCAAAGTACCAAGCACAAGCCTTAAGTGTTCTATATGTTCACCAAATAGATTTACTATAAACAAGTATGTCATTGAAATACGCAACAACAAACTTATTTATGAACGGTTTAAGCACATGGTTCATCAATATCATGAAAGTGCTTGGTGTGTTAGAGAGGCCCAAATGACATCACTAACTATTCATACAGGCTGAATTTGGTCTTGAATGCAGTTTTCCACTCATCACCCGGTTTCATTCGGATTTGGTGGTAACAGGACCTAAGGTTAATCTTTAAAAAGCAACATGAACCACTCAATTAATTAAGCATGTCATTTAATCGAGGGATATGATGACGATACTTTACTGTTATTTTGTTGACTGCTTGGCAATCAACATACATTCTCCACGTTCCATCTTTCTTTGACACAAGTATACAAGAATGACAAATAGACTCAAGCTCTCTCGAACCAGTCCTTTGTTCAGCAATTCATCCACCTGCCGTTGGAACTCTTTGGTGTCTTTGAGATTATACCGGTAGGCTGGCTTGTTCGGGATTTGAGACCACGACATAAAGTCAATTTGGTGCTCGATTCCTCATAAGGAAGGCAATCCACCTAGAATTTCCTTAGGGAACATGTCCTCGAAGTCCTGTAAAATACTTTGAATAGCACTAGGCAAACGGTTATCGTTAGTGAAATCATCAATAGAGTTCAGAAGGATACCCTTGTGCACGAGGCAAATCATCAGCTTGTTTTGATCATTTCCTCGAAGACACTCACCCAGTTGCATGATTGCACAAATATTACCTGCCATGGGCGATGAGTCATTATCCTCGGCCACTATTTCTGTCCCAAAAGAGACTTAGCTTTGGCCGCTTCTTTCAACTCCCTCATTCGTTTATAGTACTCACTGACTTGTTTTGGAGAGAAAGGCTTGAGTATGAAACTCTGGCCTCTGAGATTAGCAGTGTAAGTGTTGGCTCGACTGTTATGGACAATAGACCTATCATACTGCCACGGTCTCCCTAGTAGAAAATGACAAGCTTACATTAAGACAACATCAAACTTCATTTCATCTTGATAAGTCCCCACTTTGAATTTGATCAACACCTGCTTAGGAACTCTCAGTTCTCCACATTCATTCGACCATTGCAAACGGTAGGGATGGGGATGTTTTACTGTACGCAATCCCATTTGTGAAACCAAAGTTTGGCTCACTATATTAGCACAACTGCCCGAATCAATAATCATCGAACACACCTTTCCCCTTACTGGACACCTCGCATGGAAGAGATTTTCTCTTTGGTTATCATGCTCTTCTTCCATGTTCATAGTGCTCAAGTTCCTATGAACCACAAGAAAAATATCCGGACGGTCAGCTTTGGTAACACGTGACTGTATCAGCTATGGTTATTTCTCCTTTTTCCTCCTCGGTGTCACTCGCTTGCTCATGGACAGTTCCATCTTCGAGCAACAGCATAACTCTGCGAGTCAGACACTCTTTGGACTTGTGACATTGAATATAACCCCAGCACTTGTGACATTGAATATTTTAAGCACTAGGAGTATTGAGTTGAGTTTTACCTCCCAACTCCTTGGAGTTATTAACCAGTAACTCCCTTCTCGAAGTGTTTCTTCAAATCACGGCTAGTGTTGGCACTTGTAGGATTCAGACTCTTCCATTCTTTACCGTGATTCAAAGGAGTAATAGTAGTAGTGCTCCTTCGGTACTGATTTTCTCTATCGTCCTTCACCGATTTCTCAGCATCAATGATTGTATGGAAAGATTCTTCCAATGTGTGGTACACAATGTAGTCTTAACTGAGATGACACATCTCGAGTTAAACCATTTTTGAACCGAATGATGGCTTGCTCTTCATCTTTATCCATATAAAGATTCAAACGAATGTTTTCAAACTTGTCAAAGTACTCTTCAACTGATTTGGATCCTTGTTTCAGATCATAGAGCTTCCGAAGTTGCTCTTGATGATGTTTGGCGTTCATATATTTAGCATCCATCACTCTTTTCAACTGTACCCAAGTAGAAGCTCGGGAAAAGCATGCCTCCTTCTCGTTCTCTTTTTCGGTCATCTCATTTGTTTTAAAGATTCCTTCCAAACGAACCTTCCAATCAAGATATTGGTCCAGATTACTAATTCCTCTGAATGGTGGAATAGTGACCTTGACACTATTCAAGTTTGAATCTCGAGCACCTCGGAGTTGATCCGGATACTCATCATAGTAGTCATCAGCCTCACGCTCAAAATTGCGATCAACATATGCACCTCGGCCCCGACATCGAGGATTCCGACAGCCTCGTTGAACCTGTTCTCGTGGAAAGAACGGTGGCCCAAAATCAGCCTCAGCCTCGGGAAAATCTCCATCATTACCTACTTCATCAACGACCACTACATGTCTTCGGAGCCTTAGAAGTGGTGGTTTATCAGCTTGGGGATTGCCCAAGTTTCATCTGCCAGCTTGTGGATTGTCCAAGTTTTGTTCACCACGAGCAGCTTCAACTCTCAACCGTTGTTGATAAGTTAGCTAAGCAAATTGCTCTGGTTTCTTAGTAGTTGAATCGTTAGTTCCTCCTCTAGACCCTGGCAAGGCCACAGATGCTCGCTGTTACTCAAGGTTAGCTACTCGAGCACCTACTCCTTTCACCTCGGCACTGATGCTTTGTATCGTATCCATGAGATCGGCTAACAACACTAGGTGTTTCCACTCATTTTTCTCTGTTTCCAGCCATTATACCTGCAAAAATCAAAGACTAAGAAAGTGATAGGTTAGAAATCACCTCTCACATTCCCTCACTTTGTTTGGATGGCACTCGGGTCACTCAATTTGTAGGTTCGATCAGTCAAGAACTTGTTGCAATGGCTTCATCGGATTGATCAATCTCTTTAAGATCCTCCAAGTTCGACAAGATTCACTATCTTCTTCGGGAAGAACGAATTGATGTTCGACTTGATGGAACAGACACTATTTAACTGGCACAGAAGGTTAAAGAATTAACTACGAAATTTGGACTCCAATTTCCCCACGCACGAGTTCCTAAAAGCTCAAACTGATTAGTAGATTCTTGAGTAGAAGTTTACTCCAAAGATCTACTAACGAGAATTCACGGACACAAAGAAAGTAAACCTAGGAGAATCTACCCTCGTTTTTTTTTTGAAAACATCGGACACGTCACCCCTTTATGGAATGAAAGTGGTCCCTCCTTAGTACAGATTAGGGTTTAACCTTATCTACTTTACTCTTTCTTGCCGACAATCTTTTCCTCTGGGGTTTTAGCAATGATGCTTTCCGCTTTATTTTTCAATGGAACAGTGAACTTTTCTCTTTTCGATGTACGGACAATTTTAAACTTGTTCACAGTCCAAAATCAAGGTAAGATTCAAGGTCGCCTTTCCATTAAACTTTTGAATTAAATGAAATAACTTAAGCTCCAAGCAAAGCTAAGATTAGCTTTGGCATCCGTACACTGTTAAGAAACTTAACAATTTTCCGCGAATAGACAGTTGCTTAACAACGGAGCTTCGATTTTAAGAGAAAAAACTCGACCTCAAACCAACCAAAAACAACCAGTTTCAACCCCACACAACCACAAACAACCAAAATTTAAACTGGGGGGGTTTCAAACTTCAAAATTCTTCATCTGACAGTCTAAAAATCTTGAGAAATCCTTGTCGACAAACAATGTACGACGGGTGGTTTTTAGATGCTTTAAACGATGGAAACTCCGTATCTATGGTTGTTTAATCCAACAAGCAACCAAATTTTTTAAATTTTCTTTTCTACCTTTTTTTTTTGTAATAAGAACACAAAACAACAACACAAACCAAAACACGAAACGAAAACAGAAATGATGAAAGCACAAAGGTAAAGAACATGATTTGACTTGTAAGAAAAAGATCCAGACCGTGCTCTGATACCAAGATGGTGCGAGCCAAACTGGACGAGCAACAAAAACACACACGAAAGATAAACAAACAGAAAGTAAAGGATAAAAGTGAGACGTAATCTCAACTCAACTAACAAAACCAATGAACTAGTCTTGGAGCTTCTTGGTTAGATTGTGAAAAGACACCTACACTATGCGATAATCCTCAAGAAAATATTTTCTCTTGCAAACTGAATGATCAAAGAGGAAATATTCAATCGGATTCCACCGAAAGCCACAAGTTCTATTAACAAAGGTTCCCACGACAGGGTTGTGCTCTCGATGGAGACAATAACATAACAACTAAATCCAATATTCATCCATCAACTAGCTATCAAAGGAAAGGCTATGGGGTTTATATAGAAAGACCCAAGGTTAAATGGTAACTACGGTCGTAGTCGACCAATTAAACAAAGCCACAAAGGGGCGAAGCTAATGTGTGTGATCGGGCGCTCTTCTGCTTCAATGCTCGGTCGCTCTCTTTCCTCGCCCATTTGATATCGGACGCTCTTTTGCCTCGGCACATTTGTAGCCCTTCCTCGCTTCAATGCTCGGCGTCATTCATCAGAGTTAGGGCCTTTCCGGCCTCGGGCTCAAACTTGCAAGTATAGCTTCCACATCTTGCACTCGGCCACTCATTCGTCGAACAGTTGCTTCCTCCCGGCCACGCTAGACGATTGTACACACCGTGCAGAATCTTGGCTTGGCTTTGTGTGACCGGTCTTGTTGACATGAACATTTGATCAGCATGGGTTCAGGCTGCATCACTTGTTAACTAACAACTAGGGCAGTTTTCTGTCCAAAATAAAATGGAAGGCAAAGTTGTCATATTTCGTATAATAAAAGATATTTTTGTCACTCTTTCTTAATTTAGAATGGTATCCTTCTTTTATATGGAAGGACTAATAAATGAATTGATAGGAACCTAAACTAAGGAATTTAAATAACAAGAAAATTAAAGGAAATAAAAGCAAGACCCAATTTGATTAATTTGGAATTAAAGAAATTAATTAGGAGATGAGGCCTAATCACCCCCTTAAAATAATAACCAAAGAGAATCTACGCTAATTAATCCTCAATTGAAACCAAGGAATGAAAAATGAGCTTTAGCCAAATCCTTACAATATTCAATATTCATTAAAATCTACCTTAGAGAATAAACATGATGAGGCTTAAATAGTGACCTCTCCAATTTTGGCATCAAAATGCCTTAATTACCCCTAAAGTGGGCTGAAATACAAGTCATTAAACCCAAACTGGCATTCTGGTAGTCGCCTTGGCGCTCGTGCCCAAAAGCCACGCGATCGCGATGTTTATGCCACCAGGGCTTCGCGAACGCGGCCTAGGTCACGCGTTCGCAAAGAGAAGTCTCCTCAGCTTCCTGTGTGATCGCGTTTGAGCCCTCGCGATCGCGACGAACAGTCTTTGGCTCTTGCGCGATCGCGTCATGTCCTTCGCGATCGCGATGAGCAAGTTATGATTCTGAGGCAATGAGCTTGCAAAGAGGCTCTGCATCATCTAATATCTGCCCAACAGTTCCAGATTTGAGAACATGCCCTGTAACTCCTTTGCTTTGCTCTTTGTAAAGGGTCTAATCACGATCCGGGTTGCATCATTTTCCCCTTCTTGAAAAGAATTCGATTCACGAATTTGTTTGATCATTAATCTCGAACGGGAACTAGTCACGCATATTGAATGTATTGTGCACTTGATAGTCACTAGGCAAATCAATATTGTAGGCATTGCCATTGAGTCTCTCAAGGACTTAAAAAGGCCATCACCTCTTGGCATCAACTTGCTTGTTCTCTTTATTGCTTTCCGAAAGTGGACCCAAACCCAATCTCCCGGCTCAAAGATCATCTTCTTCTGCCCTTTGTTGGCTTTCTTTGCCATCTCTTGATTCTTTTTCTCAAGTTGCCTTCTCACTTGTTCATGAAGCTTCTTCATTCTTGAGCTCTTGTTTTTGCATCTAAGCTTATAATCACATCTTGAGATAAAGGGGTGAGATTCAAGGGGGTTAAAGCTATATACAATTTCAAAATTAGTCATACAAGTAGAAGTATGCATGGTTCTATTGTATGCAAATTCAATCAAAGGAAAATGATCTTCCCAAGATGTAAGATTTCTTTTAACCAACCTTAAGCATGGTGCCCAAGGTTCTATTAGCAACCTTGGTTTGGCCATTAGTTTGGGGATGGCAAGATGTAGAGAACAACAATTTAGTGCCAAGCCTTCGCCATAATTTCTTCCAAAAATGGCTAAGGAATTTGGAATCCCTATCACTAACAATAGTTTTAGGAACTCCATGCAATTTAAGCACATGCTCAACAAAAAAGTTAGCAACATGGGGTGCATCATCACTTTTATGACAAGGAATGAAATGTGCCATTTTGAAAAATCTATCAACTACCACAAAAATGCTATCTTTTCCTCTTTTAGTCCTGGGCAAGCCAAGCACAAAATCCATATAAATGTCAATCCAAGGATCCAAAGGGGTGGGAAGGGGTGAGTACAAATCATGTGGAAGTAGTTTCGACTTAGCTTGCTAGCACTCCAAACATTGGTCACACACCCTTACAACATCCACCTTCATCCTAGGCCAAAATTGCTCCTTGAGGATCTCAATAGCCTTACTCACTCCAAAATGCCCTATCAAACCTCTATCATGAGCTTTCTTCATAAATAACTCCCTCCAAGAAGAGTTACGCACACACAACTTGCCATTTCTAAACAAGAACCCCTCAAATTTGTGAAATCTTTTCTTCTCTTTGTCTTCACTTTGCTCCTCCTCACCACACAATGTAGTGGTCCTCCTTCCCCTCTCCACTAACTCACAAGTATCATAGAGTTCTCCAAAATTTGGGTCATTAGCATACATCCCTTTCATATTTTCAGAACTCATGAGCTTGGATCCCAAAGTGTTCAACATCACATTCCTTCTTGATTGAAACACAAATTCCTTGACAAAGCATCTGCCACCATATTTTATTTCTCTTTTTTTGTATTGGATGACATAAGAAAAGGTTTTAGGGAATTTCACCCATTTGGCATGCCTCACATTCAACTTCTCTTGGGAGTTGAGGTGTTTCAAGGATGTGTGATCGGTTCTAATGACAAACTCTTTTAACCAAAGATAGTGTTGCCAATTGGCCAATGCCCTCACAAAAGCATACAACTCTTTGTCATAAGTGGAGTATTTTGCGGTGGCACCCTTAAGCTTCTCGCTAAAATTGGCAATGAGCTTTTGATCTTGCATCAACACAGCTCCAATTCCCACTCCACTTGCATCATACTCAACTTCAAAGGTTTTATCAAAATTAGGCAATTGAAGAAGAGGTGTAGAACTAAGCATCCCTTTTAATTTCACAAAAGCTTCTTCTTGTTCTTTTACCCACACAAATGGCTTATCCTTCCTTATCACTTCGGTCAACGGTGCGACTATAGTACTAAATTCCCTCACAAACCTCATATAAAAGCTAGCCAACCCATGGAAACTTCTCACATCACCAATACTTTTAGGAGTGGGCCGATTCTTAATGACCTCCACTTTAGTCTCATCAACTTCCACACCGTTTAGACTTAGCACTAAGCTGAGAAACACAACTTTATCAACACAAAATGAGCACTTTTATAAGTTAGCAAATAATTGCTCCTTTGTCAAGACATCAAACACTTGTTTCAAATGATTAATATGTCCATCAAGGGATCTGCTATAGATAAGAATATCATCAAAGTACACTACAACAAATTTCCCAATGAAAGATTTAACCACATGATTCATCAACCTCATAAAGGTCGAACGAGCATTGGACAAGCCAAAAGGTATGACAAGCCATTCATAAAGACCAAAGTTGGTTTTAAAGGCCGTCTTCCATTCATCACCCGGTTTCATTCGGATTTGTAGTACCCACTCCTCAAATCAATCCTAGAAAACACACAAGATCCACATAATTCATCAAGCATATCATCTAACCTAGGGAGGATGACGATACTTTACCATTATCTTATTGATGGCTCTACAAACATGTGCTAAGTCCCATCTTTCTTTGTCACTAGGATGACCATGACCGCACATAGACTCAAGCTTTCTTTCACAAGTCCTCTTTCAAGCAACTCCTCCACTCGTCTTTGAAGTTCTTTTGTGGCTTCTGGATTGCTTCTATATGCGGCCTTCTTGGGCAATCGGAAACCCGAAACAAGGTCAATTTGATGCTCAATGCCTCTTAGTGGTGGCAATCCACTATGCAACTCCTCGAGGAAGATATCTTCGTAACCTTGCAAAAGATAAGAAATAGAGCTAGGCAAAAAAAAAAAAAGGTTAGTTCATTAGTAAGTAAAACATAATCTTTGTGTATGAGGAGGATCAACGGCATCCCCCTCCAATTCACCCAAACACCCCTTACTTGATAAAAGCACACTCACTCCCTTTTTTGTTTCCTTACTCTTTTGTATGGTAACTCCCACTCTTTTCCCCCCGTCAACTCCCTCTTTCTTTTCTTTCTCTCTTTTCTCCTTCAACTCCCTAATCTTCCTATATCACTCACTTACTTGAACCAGAGTCAAAGGGTTAAGGATGTACTTTCGCCCTTCCAACTCCAAAGCATACTTGTTAGTCTATCATGCTTTGCTTAGCGATCATATTGCCAAGGTCTACCAAGAAAAATATGACAAGCTTATATTGGAACTACATCAAACAAGATCTCATGTTGGAAGTTTCCCACCTTGAATTTGATTAAAGATTGCTTGGCCACCTTCAAGTCCCCACATTC
The DNA here is from genome assembly GCA_029990175.1 of Petunia secreta. Taxonomy (NCBI): domain Eukaryota; kingdom Viridiplantae; phylum Streptophyta; class Magnoliopsida; order Solanales; family Solanaceae; genus Petunia; species Petunia secreta. The sequence goes on from JARKIP010000003.1 coordinate 27,086,671, forward strand.
ATTTAACCATTATAACTTATAGGATTGTTGACGTTTTCTAGTGGGAAGCTTGAGTTGTTCAATCAAGGTAGCACTTGCTACATTAACACAATTCCCACTATCAATAATAAGAGATGAAATAACACCTTGGATCCTACAATGAGTATGAAACAAGTTCTCCCTTTGATCCAAGTCATCCTTCCTTTGCACCCCCAGTATCCTCCTTATAACAAGAGAGACAACGTTTTCATCTTCAAGATGCTGACTATCTTCTCCTCCCCCATCAAAGTCATTTTCACAAGGAACATCACCATCCCTTTCATCTACATCACTATCATCTGTTTTATAACTACCATTGCCCAAAGCAATAATGGCTCTCCGATTGGTGCAATCCCTCATCATGTGGTCTCGGCCGTTGCATTTATAACATTGAATATTAGATAACCTTCGAGTTTAGCTTTGTTACCTCACACTTTTGGTTCATCCTTGGGCTTGGCTTTGTCAAATTGGCCCTTGAATTCTTGCCTCAGCTACTAGACTTGGTCCCATTGTGAATAGGTATTCACATTGTCTCTTCCTTTGTTCCAATGGGACGTGGTGCAATTGGACTTGTAAGACTTGTCCAAATTGAGCCCTTTCTCCACCTTAAGAGCCGCTTGAAAAGCATCAAACAAAGTTTCAAAAGTGTGCAACTCAATTGGAGAAGAGATGTCTCTATTCAATCCCCCCAGAAAATTTTGGAATGAGAAATCCGTCCCCATCTTGAATGTTAGCCCTTATCTTTGTCTTCTCAAACTTATCAAAGTATCTTGGGACCTTTTTGCTCCCTTGCCTCAAGTTGTAGAACTTCTTGAGCAACTATTCATCATTGTTATTTGGTAGAAACTGATCTTCCATCATTACCTTCAATGCTATCCATCCACCATCCGCAAGTAGCCTATGAGTCTCCCTTTGCCTATGCTTAGATTCCCACCAGGTAGAAGCATAGCCTTCAAATTGAGTAATGAAATACTTGATTTTTGTAGCCTCTTTCCCATTGTTGGTTTGGAAGATTCTCTCCATTTTGACAACCCACTCTAGATACTCTTCGGGATCACTACCTCCTTGGAAAGTGGGAAGGTTGATCTTGATGGTATTCAATCCTCTATCTTCATTATAATGTGTCTGATTTCCCCCTTGACCACCCTAGTCATAGTGGGAACACTCTCCCTTGGTATCCTCGCCCAAGTCAACCACCACGACCCGTATGACCTCCTTGTTGTGCTCCCACCGGATAAAAGTATTGATCATCATCATAATCATCAAGTGAATGATAGGATTCTTCATCATATTGACGACCAACATATTGGTTCAGCATACCTTCACGCCTTCAAGGATCATACCTTGGAGGGTCTTGCCTTGGAGGGTCGTGCCTTCGAGGGTCATGAGAAGGATCCGTTGCTTGCGGAGTGACATTTGGAGAATAAGCGTCTTAGGCAATTGTTTGAGAATAGCGGTCACTAGCACGAGAAAGCCTACTAGGACCATCACCCCGCACCTCCTCGGTCGGAGGTGTCTCCACCACTTGCTTTCCCATTTCTTGGAGCCTAGCCTTGCAAATTAAGTCCTCAACGGTGTCCTTGACTCCTTTGAATTCATCATAGAATCCATCCTACTGGGCCATGATCGCTTGAAACATGGTGCTTGTTTCCATGTTCATCTCGCCTTCTCTTTGAGACATAGTACCTACAACAAACAAAACAAACAAAGTTAGTAGAAAAAGGTCCACACCAATTCACTCTCTAAGTGTTTATACTCGTTTGATTGCACACAATTCACTTGTGTTTACACTCAATGATTGGCTTTTGCTCGCTCAAATATTCTCTCCACACTTGCCTTTTGCCTCTCTTGAAAAAAATCAAGTTGCTCTTTGCACTCAATTCTTTTCTTTGACAATCGAATTCAATCCAATTTGGGATGGAATGGAGTTGATGTAGCAAAGAACGGACAATTAAAGCTAATGGACGAGAACTAGAAAAGTAAACAAAGTGAAAAAAAAGAACGAAATGAATTGGCATGAAATAAATTTTGATTAGGATGAAATCTTGTTTATGATCTAGAAACTTAATGTATTTGAGGATGAAAATTGAGTTTGGGTGGTTTGAAACTGTTTACGGGCTGTTTCAAGCAATCTCTAAAGTGGCAAATTTCTTGACCTGCGCGATTGTGTGATGTTGGTCACGATCACGAAGAAGAAGGTAGCAGCCTTGTGCAATAGCGTTGAAAGGTTCGCAATCGCGAGGAGCAATCAGGTCAAGTCCGCGCGATCACGTCCGAACGCGCGCGATCGTGAAGAGTAAGCCTTGGTTTATGCAGAACCCGAATTCTGAAAATTTTCTTCACTCGAATCTTCACAAACCAGGTCATTTTTGTTCCAAATTAGAGGTATATGATCCTTGTGAGTCCGCTAACAAACCCCAATGCTTGACTTTTTAAAAACAACACCCAAAATGAAAAACCCTAATTCTCTTTTTGAAGAACTTTATGAACCCTAATTCTTGAATTTTCAATTTGATGCCTCAAATATTGTTTGTTGTTCGATTCTTTTGAAACACAACTTCTAGAATCAATAACCAACAACCTTTAACAAAAATTTCATTCAAAGAAACCTTAAATCTATGACTCAATTTTTTGAATTTTTAAAATTTTAATTTATTTATTATTATTTTTTTTTTTTGTAATTTTCAGATGTTGATAAACAAAACCCAGATAGTAATTGTAAGGAGAAAAAAAAACGATCCGAGCTCTAATGCCAAATGATAGGAACCTAAACTAAGGAATTGAAATAACAAGGAAATTAAAGGAAATAAAAGCAAGACCCAATTTGATTAATTTGGAATTAAGGAAATTAATTAGGAAATGAGGCATAATCACCTCCTTAAAACAATAACCAAAGAGAACCTACACTAATTGATCCTCAATTGAAACCAAGGAATGAAAAGTTCTTAAGCAACAAACTTTAGCCAAATCCTTACAGTATTTAATATTCATCAAAATCTACCCTAGAGAATAAACATAATGAGGCTTAAACAGTGACCTCTCCAAAATTTTAGCATGAAATGCCTTAATTGCCCCAAAAGTAGGCTAAAATACAAGTCGGTAAACCTAAACTGGCATTCTGGTCGTCGCCTCAGCACTATCACGCCAAAATCCGCCCGATCGCGATGCATTGGCCACCAGGGCTTCGCGAACACGACCTAGGTCGCGCGTTCGCGAAGAACAGTCTCCTCAGCTTCCTGCACGAGCCGTCGCGATCGCGCTGAACATTCTTTGGCTCTTGCGCGATCGCGTCATGTCCTTCGCGATCGCGACGAGAAAGTTCTGATTCTAAGGTAGTGAGCTTGCAAACAGGCCTTGCATCATCCAATATCTTCCCCAATAGTTCCAACTTTGAGAACATGCCATGTAACTCCTGCAACTCCTTTACTTGGCTCCTTGTATAGGGTCTAGTCACGATCTGGGTTGTATCATGAACAGTAATACAAATTATTACAATTAGTTTAGTACTAATCAAGTTAAAATCATACTGAATTTTCTGTTACCATTAATTAAGAGTCATTTGTAAAGCAGTGAAATTTAACTAAAGAGAAACTATTTAATTGTTTTGCTCTTTCAACCCAAGTTGCTAGAAGGGCATATTCTGGTTAGAGTGACCCCTTTATTATCCTAGATGCATTTTCAACTCACCCGTATGCATATCGGAACTGTACACAACACTTTGTACCCCTCACCACAAGCCCTAGCCTACAATGCTCAGCCCCCCCCACCCAACCCCCAAAAAAAAACCCAATAACCCAAATTGTAGACAAGCAAAGGTTGTAGCTAACGATGTTTTGGTTCAAATTCTCCAATATTTTTTTTTTGACTTTCTACAACTGGATTTGTATGTGTTCGGAGAAATTTAAGCCGGGTTGAAAAAAATATATATATGATTTGCGATTGTGAGTGGACACAACTTCACTTAAAAAAGTTTGTTAAACTTGAAAATTTGTAAGATGAGTTAGAAACTTGAATGTTTCAAAAAGTTCACTTGAAATATATAACTTCACACCACTATTTAAACTTGAAATCTCATTTTTCTTCAAGTTCCAATATGATAAACTTATTTGAGTTTCATAGTCAAACTTCAACTTGCAAACACTGTTTTAGTATTGTATACTTATTGGATAAATGATGAAAATTCTGTACTAAGATTAACGCTGAAGTGAACTAATTAAGGTGAGTTTCAGTTGTATTTGAAAGGTCTTGATCCGATTTTAACTTTATCCTTTCTTTTCTCTTTACTAGATTTCCATCGAATGTCTCGCTCCTCTATTTTGAAGCAATCGGTAAAATTGAACAAATTAAAGACATAGAAGTTGAAGATTTTTCGCCTCTATCAAATTTATTTCCTTTGTTACGAAAAGGTTAATCCCTAGTTAACTTATTCATTTTAAACCGTTCCTCCACCATTTTAAATGAAAGTTGTGCAACTTATAAGAGCATGTTTTGGTTAAAAGTCACTAATACACATTAAGGGATCGTTTGATTCGAAGGCAAGTTATCTAGAAATGAGCAGTGATGCGGGGATTAGTAAGGTAGGAAATATATATATATTCTTATTAGTATACTGGTTAGTTTGGTCATTTTATGTAATGCTATATCCTATTCTTATCTCATAGTATACTCTACTTAAAATAATATATATATTTCTGCATAACTTATGCAATTATTTTTTAAAAAGGACCCAAAAATACAATCATACATTGTATAAGAGCTATGGTGAATTTAATGTGGAAAAATATATAACCAAACAAAGTAATAGTTATGCTAATTTCAATAAGCAGATCAACTTTCATGTTTTAGACAATCAAACAACTTCTAAGAGTTGTTTGGTTAATGAATATGTTATACATTGACTATAATATATGAATAGTTTGTATGAAATTTATTATATGAGGATTGTTTTTACCACCCAAATCATAAGATCATCATGGCACCCAATCACGACTTAGTCGAGCGAACCTAAAACTCAAATACCTCGAAACCCTAAATCAATATCGATAGATCAATAGTCAACGAGAATTAGGAACGATAACTATTACTAAAAAAATTCACAATAACCATAGGTAGATATGCAAAAGTACATTCCAACAATTCGATTTATGCCTCCAATCATACAGTAAGGAGATATCACTCAAAATCGCCTGAAAATCGATGTTCAATGATTAGAAATAATGTAAATTGTATCAAATGTCAAACACTGAAATTTATTGTCTATTTATACGTCGTAGGTGTGTGGTCACGACGCCAGACTAGCGGTCACATAGGCCAATGCTAAGGTAATGTGGTCGCGTGCAATAGGGTATACGCGTGTTGTGCTGGACTATTCATACACGCGGTTGCATGAGGAGTCATGCAATCACACTCTTTGTCTTACAAAGGGACATGACCACATTGACCACTATACGATCACACAGATCCTGCGCCAGTAAACCTACAACGAGTATCTAAAACTGCCTTGAGCCTTAGGAGTTCATTCTAAACAAGTCATAAAACATAAAAGAAATCTATATATAAAATAAATAACAACAACAACTGATAAGGATCAAACGCGGAAAGTAAAAATAAGATAAAGAGCGAGACGTGGCTCGAACGAATAACCCAAGTAGGACCCAAGAACTTGTTTCGATACACCCCGGGAGATTGTCAAGGAACACCTACACTAGGCAACTACCTTCAAGCTAACTAGAACCCGCAAATAGAATGATCGGGGAGGGAGTGGAATTCATCTAGATCCGCTAGAAGAAAAATAAGTCCCAAACAAGGTTGTTTCATTCAACAAAGAGTTCAACTCCTAGCAAGGTTCTTCAATCACCAAAATTAGCTAAGGAATGAAATAAGCTATCTAACTATTTATAGAGATTTTTAAGCACTAAGTAAAAGTCTAAAGTGCCCACACTTAGGCTTTAAGATAAAAGACCACATAGGGTCAAAATAGACTTAACACCCTTAGAATTCCCGCATCTCAGCATCTCGGGCGGAGCGTCCGCCAACTTAGGCAGTGGAGGGGACTGGGCGAGCGCCCCCTGGGTGGGTTGAGCGCCTGGCCCCTTTGTTCCCTGGGCGGGACTCCACTTGTGCCTTGATCATCCAGAATGGCTTCCAATCGCTTCCTTCTTCGAGTCCTTTCCTCACCAAGTGTAAATGCACTTCTTGGACCTCCTTAGCTTGGCTTCGTGTGAAGGGTCTTGTGGAGGTATGGTCCTTAACATCCTCCCCTTCTTGAGAAGATTTCGTCCTCGAAATTGAGGCGTCATCATCCACGACCTCTCCATCTCCTACATCCAAAGGTACCAAGTCACAAACATTAAATGTATTAGAAACATTATACTCACTTGGCAAGTCGACCACATAGGCGTTGTTGTTTATCTTTGAAAGTACTTGGAATGGGCCATCTCCTCGGGGTGCCAACTTCCCTTTCCTAAGGTTTGGAAACCTTTCTTTCCGGAAGTGCACCCACACAGAGTTCCACCTTCTTGCGTCCCACCTTCTTGCGTCCCTTGTTTTTCTTGGAGGCAACCTTTGCATAAGCTTCCTCCAAGTTCTTCTTCGCCTTAGCATGGAGTTCAACCAAAGCCTTGGCTCTAGTTTTACCTTCAAAATTAACAACCATTTCCCTTGGCAAAGGGGTTAGATCAAGGGGTTAAAACCATAAATGCACTCAAAGGGAGTCATGACAATCATGCTATGCAATGTAAGATTATATGCAAACTCCATAAGAGGCAACCTATCAATCCAAGTCCTGGCCTTACCTCGGGTCATGGCTCTAAGAAGAGCACCCAAAGTTCAATTTTCCACCTCGGTTTGGCCATCTGTTTGTGGGTGGTGGGACGTAGAGAACAATAGCTTGGTGCCAAGGGCACCCCACAAGCTTCTCCAAAAGTGGCTAAGGAACTTGGTGTCCCTATCACTTACAATGGTTTGAGGCACACCATGAAACTTTAAAACATTATCAATGAACAAAGAAGCAACATGTTGTGCATCATCACACTTTTTACATGGAATGAAGTGAGCCATCTTGGAGAACCTATCCACGACAACATAAATGCTATCATGTCCCCCTTAGTCCGCGGTAATCCCATAACAAAGGCCATTGATATATCCATCCACGGGCTAGTAGGTACGGGGAGAGGAGTATACAAACCATGGGTGTGCTTTCGATTTAGCACGCTCACTCAAGGCAATTAGTGCAAAACTTTTCAACTTGCACCCCCCCATCTTTGGCCAATGGAATTGTTCTTTAAGAATGGCCAAGGTCTTATTTTTCCCAAAGTGACCAATGAGTTCTCCACAATGTGCTCTTGCACAATCAATTCTCTCCATGAGGACTCGGGTATGCATACTCTACCATTTTTAAAGATATAGCCATTAACCCATTGGAATTTCTCAACTCTTTCTCCTTTCTCTAGAGCTTCATGGATGCTCTTTAGCTTAGGGTCATGAGCATACATCAACTTGATGATCTCAAAACCCATGAGCTTGGAGGTAAGAGTAGTGGCAAGAGAAAACTTCCTAGAAAGCGCATCCGCCACAACATGGTCTTTCCCCTTTTTGTATTGAACAACATAGGGAAAAGACTCAATGAACTCTATCCACTTGGCATGCCTCTTGTTCAACTTCTCTTGGCCCCTAAGATGTTTTAGTGAATCATGATCACTCTTAATCACAAATTCCCTAGGCCAAATGTAATGTTTCCAATGTGCAAGAGCTCTCACTAGGGCATACAACTCCTTGTCATATGTAGAGTAATTCAAGGAGACTCCCTTCAATTTTTCACTAAAGTAGGCTATGGGTTTGCCATATTGCATTAAAATACCACCAATTCCCACCCCCGAGACATCACATTCAACCTCAAATGCCTTTCCGAAGTTGGGCAATTGCAATAGAGGGGCGGTACTCAACCTACTTTTCAATTCTTGGAAGGCCTTCTCTTGAGGCTCTCCCCACACAAACTGCTTGTCCTTCTTCACCAATTCGGTGAGTGGAGCGGCAATGGAGCTAAATTCTTTCACAAATCGTCTATAAAAACTAGCAAGACCATGAAAGCTCCTCACTTGAGTCACGATAGTAGGAGTAGGGCAATCACGAATGGCCTCTACCTTGGACTCATCCACCTCCACTCCTTGGGCACTTACAAAAAACCCTAGGAAGACAACCTTTTCCACACAAAAGGCAAACTTTTTCAAATTGGCATAGAGCTTTTCGGCTTTTAACACTTCAAGAACTTGAGTCAAGTGGCCAACATGATCATCTATTGACTTACTATATATCAAGATATCATCAAAATAGACAACCACAAATTTATTGATAAACGATTTCAAAACATGGTTCATTAGTCTCATAAAAGTACTAGGTGCGTTGGAGAGCCGAAAGGGCATCACCAACCATTCATAGAGACCAAACTTAGTCTTGAATGCGGTTTTCCATTCGTCCCCGGGTGTCATCTGGATTTGATGGTAACCGGACGGAAGGTCTACTTTGGTAAAAACACATGAACCACTCAATTCATCAAGCATGTCATCAAGTCTTGGAATAGGATGACGATACTTTACCGTTATCTTGTTCACGACCCGGCAATCAACGCACATTCTCCATGTCCCATCCTTCTTTGGCACAAGAATGACCGGTACTGTGCATGGACTCAAGCTTTCACGGACCAAGCCTTTAGTGAGCAAGTCATCTACTTGCTTTTTCAGTTCTCTTGTGTCCTCCGGATTGCTCCTATAAGCCGGTTTGTTTGGAATTTGAGACCCCAGGATAAAATTAATTTGGTGCTCTATCCCCCTCAATGGAAGAAGACCACTCGGCATCTCTTTTGGGAACATGTCTTCAAATACCTTCAAAACATTCTCAATTGCACTAGGTAAAGGGTTAGTGAAATAATCAACATCGGATGCAAGAATCGTACCTTTATGCACCAGGAAAAGGAGTAGCTTGTTGCCATCATTTCCTCTCAAAAGTTCACCCCGGTTGCATCATGGAACATATGCTACCGGTAGAAGATGGTGGAGTTACCACCAAGCTCTCGGACAAAGGACTAGTCTCCACAACCGACTTAGCCTTTGCCGCCTCTCTCAACTCCCTCATCCGCTTGTAAGCATCACTTACTTGCTTGGGAGTCAAGGGTTTAAGCACAAATTTCCTTCCTTCATGTTTGACCGTGTAAGTGTTGACACGACTATCATGAACCACATGCCTATCAAATTGCCATGGCCTTCCAAATAGAAGGTGACATGCTTGTATAGGTACCACATCAAACATGTGTTCATCCACATAGTTCCCCATTTTGAACTTAATCATTACTTGCTTCACTACCTTTAGCTCCCCACACTCACTAAGCCATTGCAAACGATAAGGTTTGGGTGTTTCAAGGTAAGTAATTTCAATTGGGAAACAAGTGATTGACTAACAACATTAGCACAACTTCCCGAGTCAATGATCATGGAACAAACAACACCCATGACTCGGCATCTAGCATGGAAGAGGTTTTCCATTTGCAAGGTCTCACTATCCTCCACAAGAATAGCTCCTAAACTCCTCCTCACAACTAAGAAAGCATGAGGATGATCATCCTCCACCGTACTCCTCCACCTCATCCACCTCATCTCCCTCTACTCCCTTATCCTCCGGTTCACTCTCTTGCTCATAAGCCCCATCACCAACAACAATCATGGTCCTTTTCGTAGGACACTCTTTAGAAAAGTGACCATACCCCTTGCACTTGTGGCATTGAATTGAAGAAGAAGTAGGAGTATTTAATTGGGTTTTAGATTTACCTCCCACATTTGGTGTGTACTTCTCATACGGCTTCTTTACATCTTTGCTAGCACTTGCACCACTTGTACCACTCGCATTTGGAGTAGGAGTCTTCCACTCATTTGGCTTACTCATGGGACTAGGAGTGCTACTCTTGTAGCGAGTGGACTTCTCTTCCTTAAGCCATTTCTCGGCTTCAACCGCATCTTTGCATAGCTCATAGTGGTCTTCATACTTGTGAAACTTCAATTGTGAAGATATGTCTCGGTTCAAACCACTTCGAAATATAATCATGGCTTGCTCATCCTCTTCCCTATCCAATTCTAGGGACATCCGGATTTGCTCAAATTCATTGAAGTACTCCCCAACCATCTTGTAACCTTGCTTTAACTTATAGAGACGCTTGTATTGGTCTACACAGTATTGGTGAGTCAAGTACTTCTCATCCATCACACGAATCAATTCACCCCAAGTCACAGTGATTGGCATATCATTTCTCTTGACCGATTCCCACCAAGTAGAAGCAAAGGATTCAAAAGAAGATATTGCATACTTGGCCTTCTTCTCTTTGGGCATATCATTGGTGTCAAATATTCTCTCCATAGCCAATTTCCAATCAATGTACTCCACGGGGTCACTACTCCCTTTGAAGGAAGGAACAGTGAGCTTCACACTATTAAGATTGTTGTTATCTCGACCCCCTTGGTAAGGCTCCGGTTGGCCTCCAAAGTTTCCTCCATAACCACCAAAATCTCTCCTAGCATTCCCTCCAACATCCCTATCAACCCCTATGGGTGGCCCTCGACCTCGGCCTCTACCCCTATCAACATTGCGTCCCCAATTCATGGCTCTCCCATTCGGATTAGGAGCTCCATAGTCATCACCTCCATAGTCTTCCTCCTCCCCTTCTTGAGCTTCTCCAACTTGTCTAAGAGGTTGCACATTTCGAATGGCCATTGGAAGAAGAACATTCCTTTGGGGATTGCCCATAAGGTTAGGGTTGATCCCTAGGTGCGGAATGACCGTTCGTTGGGTATTGCCAACATTTGTCCATATCTCTCACGATCTTCCTTCACCCGCTGTTGATTAAGCAACTCAAAACTTTGTTCCGGGGTAAAGGTAGGACTACTTGAGCCTTCATCGGCTTCAATTTGGACACTCGGGGTCCTTTTCTCAACTTAGACTCTCGGATCCCTTTATCATCTTGGACACTCGGGGTCCCTTGATCACCTTAGGTACTTGAGGGCCCCTTTTCAAGAGACTCAATCCTTTGGTTCATGATATCCATCTTGGCAAGGAGACTAGCCAAGGCATTCTTTATAGAATCTTCACCTTCGTTGGCCATTGTACCTACAAGAAGAATAAACGTTAGTGAAATCACCTCAAACACTCCCTCACTTGTGTTTCACTCGGTTCACTCGTTTAGTGGTAGTGGATATTTCACTCGACTTGTAATCCAAAAGCTTCACGTAGATGAATAACAATCCCTCAACTCAATCAAACTATCCATGAGTCAAGCACACTCCGGGGTGAGTGGAGTTAATATGACTCAATGAACGCTAAGCACTTTGTAGTGAGCACTTGAGTCAAAAGGATCTACAAATCTTCTTGCAGTTCTACTCTCCAACTAAGGCACGAATCACCTAAAAGCTTAATGAACTAGTGGCAATTAAGTAGGAAGATTACTTAGATAGGCACTAGTTAGAGGTTAGGCAAGCAAAGAAATAAGAAAACCTAGGAGAAACTACCCGAATCCAACCCTTCAGGATTGGGGTGGAGCGTCCAGTGTGAGCAGGCGGAGCGCCTGGAAAACCACCAGTGAGGGTGGTCAGGCGGAGCGCCTAGGCGGAGAAAACCTGGGTTTCCAACTCTGTTTTCTTCAATTTCAATCCAATTTTTGGGTCGATTCCAACGTGTTTTGCACAAATCCAAGGTACCCAAAGTTGAATATTGATATATTCTTCAAACCCCAATGATTTTTACCCCCAAACAACCAAAAATCAAAGCAAAATCATAATTCAAATTTTCAAGTTGGGGTTTCAATAAGGGTTTTAAAAGGGTTTCAAAGTGGATTTCGATTTTTCAAACTTGATGTTATACAACTCCAAATATCACAAAATTTGTTTCAATTTGTGTGTTTTTCAATGTAGAACAAACCCCTATAATCAAATCAACGATCAACAACCAATAAACCCATGAATCAATCAAAAGTCATCAAGAACAAGAGTTTAAGAAGGGTTTAACAATTTTGGGGTTTCAAAATTGAAAATCTCGTGATTCCAATCCAAACCACGTGTTTTTGGTATCAAAACGATGGATTTTCAACAAGGATCCATAATCTATAACACCCATAACAAGAATCGAACCCACCAAAAAGTTACGTCAATTTTTGTATTTTTCACCTTTTCTATTTTTTTTTTTGTATTTTTCTTCTTTCTAATAACTTTAACAACAAGAAAACTAAAAGAAGATACTAGGCACGAAGAACCAAGGGTCGGGGGTTTGTAGAAACAAAACCCGAACCTTGCTCTGATACCAAATTGATAAGGATCAAACGCGGAAAGTAAAAACAAGATAAAGAGCGAGACGTGGCTCGAACGAATAACCCAAGTAGCACCGAAGAACTTATTTCGATACACTCCGGGAGATTGTCAAGGAATACCTACACTGGGCAACTACCCTCGAGCTAACTAGAACCCGTCAGTAGAATGATAGGGGAGGGAATGGAATTCATCTAGACCCGCTAGAAGCAAAACAAGTCCCAAACAAGGTTGTTTCATTCATCAAAGAGTTCAACTCCTAACAAAGTTCTTCAATCATCAAAATTAGCTAAGGAATGAAATAAGCTATCTAGCTATTTATAGACGTTTTTAAGCACTAAGTAAAAGGTCTAAAGTGCCCACACTTAGGCTTTAAGATAAAAGACCACGTAGGGTCAAAATAGTCTTAACACCCTTAGAATTCCCGCATCTCAGCATCTCGGGCGGAGCGCCCGCCAATTTAGGCAGTGGAGGGGGCTGGGCGGAGCGCCTGGCCCCTTTGTTCCCTGGGCGGGGCACCTAGATCTCAGGCGGGGCGCCTGGGGCACCTGGCTGCTCCACGTGTGCCTTGATCATCCGGAATGGCTTCCAATCGCTTCCTTCTTCGAGTCCTTTCCTTACCAAGTGTAAATGCACTTCTTGGATCTCCTTAGCTTGGCTCCGTGTGAAGGGTCTTGTGGGGGTTTGGTCCTTATCAACAACTCAGTATTATCCCGCAAGTGGGATCTGAGAAGGGTGAGGTATATGCAGACCTTACCCCTACCAAGGTGGAGATACTGCTTCCGATAGACTCTCGGCTAGAGAACAACAATCTAGGAAACATACTCGACGGAAACAAGGATATACAAAAGTAAAGATAAGAGTGAAACATAAGGAATACCAAATGTTGACAACCGACACAAATAGCAATGGAGACAAGAAGTAAGAAAGAAACAGTATTTACAGAAATAATAATAATACTACTACTAGCATAACAAGAAACGCTCGACTACTTCCTAACCTTCGAAACTTATCCTCAACCTCCACATTTTTCTATCTAGGGTTATGTCCTTGGTGATCTGGAGATGAGCCATGTCCTGTCTAATCACCTCGACCCAAATTTTTTTCGGTTTACCTCTACCCCTCTGAAGACCCAGCATTGACAACCCATCATACCTCCTCACTAGAGCATCCATGCTCCCCCTCTTCACATGCCCGAATCATCTCAGCCTCGCTTCTCGCATATACATAAAATAAATGATATGGATATAATTACCAATGGTGCAAGCATCGTTATATGGTGAATGATAATTCAATTAGTTTCTAGGGATTATCTATTTTGTAGGGGTATTTTGCCTTTATGTGATGTTATACACGTATTGTTAATACATGACACGACCCAAAATCCAGCTAGGCCGTGTGGGCACCCGACATCCTCTACTAGACCCGTCGGGCGAACCATTACCAATTAAATTAGGAATATAAATATAATTCAATTCATAAATAAGAATAAGACTTAGAAAAAGCAAAGACATACTAATACCTCCAAGCTGTACAAAAGAAATTACAGCTGACTACCCAACATACTAGGTTTAGGCTATCCAGAGTAGACATCTAAGAGTACGAAAGAAGACAGGTACCTCATGAAGGAAGCAAAATACAACTGAAGTAAAAAACAATAAACTGGTGGCCATCTGGAATAAAAGCTGGCTCACTCTGACAGCTGAAGTCGACTTCGCTCCTGAACAACGTGGCAAACTCAATCCTGGAGGAAACATGCCGAAACGAAATAAATAGACAAGAAACAAACAACAAAGAAGGGTGAGTCAAAAGGACTCAATAAGTGGGGCAGACTATCCACCTCAAAGAATAGGATAGCTAGCAAGCGAGAAGAAAAATAGTTGAACTAAATCCATCTTATTTAAGCTATAATAAGGTAGAGCCAGATAATAACTAGAAACACGTATGGAATCATAAACTCATAAACAACCAGGGACATAAGGTAGATAGAATATATATGTTTATAAGTATCCCGAACATATCAACAATCAGAAATACATACTGTTGTGGCGTGCAACCCGATCCATATATTTATACTGTTGCGTGCAACCCAATCCATATTTTATACTATTGCGGTGTACAACCCGATCCATATATTTATACTGTTGCGGCGTGCAACCCGATTCATATATTTATACTGTCGCGGTGTGCAGCCCGATCCATATATTTATACTGTCGCGGTGTGTAACCCGATCAATATATTCATACTGTCGCGGCGTTCAATCCAGGATAAGAGCCAGAAATATATAGGCAAACTGAAATATGTTGACAACATGACATACATACCGCATACATAAAACACAGCATGATGGTCACACAATAGTCAACATGCGGTGCAATGAAATAGGATGAATGCAGTATGATGCAATAGGGTCACATGTACCCGTAATCCCGTCTCGAAGCGGAATACTCTTGCATTCGAGGGTAATGCAATATAGTAACCAACTGGAGCGGGACACCCCTACTCCTGGGGAGGAATACTCCTGCACCCGATATGATATGAACCAGAGGCGGAATACTCCTGCACTCTCCTGGGGCAGAATACTCCTGCACCCGATATGATATGAACCAGAGGCGGAAAACTCCTACACTCTCCAGGGGCGGAATACTCCTGCACCCGATATAATATGAAACAGAGGCGGAATACTCCTTCACTCTCCTGGGGAGGAATACTCATGCACCCGATATAATATGAATCATATGCGGAATACTCCTGCACTCTCCTAGGAAGGAATAATCCTGCACTCGATATAATATGAATCAGAGGCGGAATACTCCTGCACTTCCTGGGGCGGAATACTCCTGCACCCAATATAATATGAATCAGAGGCGAAATACTCTGCACTCTCCTGTGGCAGAATACTCCTGCATCCGATATGAATACAATATAATGCATATGAATGTAATGTAATACAAATTCATGCAATATGATGCAATAATAACCCTTTACCGATGCGGGACTCTCATCGATAGCCGAGAAGTATATGCCAACTCACAGCCAGAGTATAACGCTCATATCCTCAATTCAATACCAACAACAGGACAGAACATATAATATACAATTTAAATCCAAAGCTAAGGCATAATGAGTGACACGACCCGGAATTCGGTTAGGCCGTGCAGGCACCCGACATCCTCCTCTAGACCCGTCGGGCGAATCCTTACCAATTAAATTAGGAAAATAATTATAACAATTCATAAATAAAGACAGGACTAAAAAAACACACCGACATATTGTCACCTATAAGTTGTACGAAAGAAAGTTACAGCTGACTACCCAACATACTAGGTTTAGGGTTTGGTTATGTGACCTTAAACCCTGTACATAGGCCTGGCCTGCGTATTGTGTATGTGAATAGGATATCAGGTTCCTAACCGGATTGCCCTAAGATGTGAAGAATGAATCCTTTAGCCTAAATTGATATATTTTTCTGCTTATTGAATAGAGTGGGATCGTTTGGCTAGGAAACCAAAGGATAAAGCGGTTGTTGATTAGTCGTACTAACTTTTTGGAAGAGGTAAGTGTTTGTATCCATTTCTTTGGAGGCCCTTGGCCTTGTGGATATTCTACCACGTGTTCCTTATGTGTGTAGCTGCCGATAGGCGTACTCATTACGCCTTAGCTTTGAATTTACATTGTATATTATATGTTATGCCATGTTGTTGGTATTGCATTGAGCATATGAGCATTTAACTCTAGTTTTGAGCATTGCAGATACTTTCCGGTTGGCCATGAGAGTCCTGCACCGATGAAGGGTCATTATTGCATATACTTCCCGGTTGGCGATGAGAGTCCCGCACCGGTGAAGGGTCATTATTGCATATACTTTCCGGTAATCGATGAGATTCCCGAGCCGGTGAAGGGTCATTATTGCATATACTTCCCAGTAATCGATGAGAGTCCCGAGCCGGTGAAGGGTCATCATTGCATATACCTCCCGGTAATCGATGAGAGTCCCGAGCCGGTGAAGGATCATTATTGCGTTTATCTCCTGGTAGACAATGAGAGCCCCGCGCCTGAGATAGGTATCAGGCATATGCGACTGCATTGCATCGTACCGCATTCATCCCATCTCATTGCACCGCATACTGACTATTGTGTGTATTGTGTTGTATTTTATGTATGCGGTATGTATACTATGTCATGGACATATCTCAGTTTGCCTATATATTTTTAGCTCGTATTCTGGGTTGCGGGGATCGAGTTGCACGCCGCAACGGTATAAATATATGGATCGAGTTGCACGCCGCAATGGGATGAATATATGGATGTGGTTGCACGCCGGAACATGATGTATTTCTGATTGTTGATGTGTTCGGAATACCTATATGTTTTGGCTATCTTACGTTCCTGGTTGTTGATGAGTTTGTCATTCCATAAGTGTTTCTAGTTATTATCTAGCTCTGTCTTTTTATAATTTAAATAAGAGGAATTTGGTTTATCTGTTTCTTCTCCCTGGCTAACTATCCTATTCTTTGAGGTGGCTAGTCTGCCCCATTTATTGAGTCCTTTTGACTCACTCTTGTTTGGATTTTGTTTTTATTTTTCTATTTCGTTTCGGCAGGTTCGATCCAGGATTGAGTTCGCCACGTTGTAAAGGAGCGAAGACGACTTCAGCTGTCAGGGTGAGCCAGCTTTTATTCCGGATGACCACCAGTTTATTGGTTATTATTTCAGTTGCATTTTGCTTTCTTCAAGAGGTATCTATCTTCTTTTGTACTAGTCTGGATAACCCTAAACCTAGTATGTTGGGTAGTCAGCTATAACTTTCTTTCGTACAGCTTATAGGTGTCAATATGTCTGTGTGTGTTTTTTTTAGTCCTGTCTTTATTTATAAATTTTTATATTTATTTTCCTAATTTAATTGGTAAGGGTTCGCCCGACGGGTCTAGGGGAGTATGTGGGGTGCTCGCACGGCCTAACCAGATTTTGGGTCGTGTCAGTAGGTATCAGAGCCCGGTTTAGTGTCTATCCAGACTAAGACAGCGTCTAGTAGAGTCTCGTTGATGGGTACGTAGACGTCCGTACTTATCTATGAGAGGCTATGGTGGCATTTTTGAAGTTTCACTTTCTTCTTTTCTTATCATGCGTCGGTCTAGGATTCAAAAGTATTTTCATTAATTCGTTAATTCCTTCGTGGTAATTGTGAACCCTCGTGCGACAAATCAGCAAACGGTATGAGTTCAAGACGAAGCAATCTAGCCTGGGGCTAGAGCTACTCAAGCCCAGAGGGTTGTGGATCGTGCTGACGATCCAGTTGCGCAGGTGTCACGACCCAATTTCCAAGAGCTCGTGATGGCACCTAAACAACATTTGCCTAGGCGAACCAATGAAACAAGATGCGGAAAAGAACAATAATGTGAAAAGATCATAAATGGATATATAAATATAAAAGGGTGAAGTCCAAAAGAATATATCCACAAAAGAATTGGAGCATTCTAAGAGTGACTCAATAAAGTATGAATATACATCAAAGAAATCTGAGTCCTATCTCTACGTGACTCCGGCGGTATGCCACCACGGTCTGTGTGGTCGGCTCACCTCAATCAAAAGTCTCAGAAGCCTCGGGAACCGCTAACGTCCGGGCTGCTGACTGGATGAAGGACCTGCGCACGTAGCAGAGTAAGTTATGAGCCAAAGCCCAGTAAGATCACCGACAGGCCCGCTAAGGTACCCTTGCGGGACAAGTCGCTACATGCATCATAAGCAACAACATACTATAGTAATCATACAATAAAGTAGTGAAATCACAAATAGATGTAACACATTCCATACACACAAGTAGTAACCAGAAGTCTCAAGGATTATGCCCATCCAACGTAAGGCATAGGTCAACTCAGCGGCGGTTTAGAGGTCCAATCTCTACTCCCGTGCCGACTAACCTAGACCTACGATGGACTAGCAACACCACTACTAAGTATCAACCATATACCGTGACCCGAAGTCACTATCACAATCATGAATAAGTAGACCAACGACCCGTAGTCGTTGGCTCATCTCAAATCTGTCTACGATCGCACCACACCCCCTGTCAAGTGCGTCGTATCTCAATAAATCAAGTGACCACACCACACCCCCTGTCAAGTGTGTCACATCTATAAGATCAAGTGTCCACACCACACCCCCTGTCAAGTGTGACACATCTCATAGTATAGGCGACACCACACCCCCTGTCAAGTGTCCCTCTAACAGTATTAATATCCACGACATTAATAACAATAACAGAAATAATAACAGAAATATTAATAACGATAATATTTCACAGTCACCGTAACCCAGGTTGGTTATGCTAGCTGAACGTAAGGCGAAGGTTAACCCGACCACAGTTTGGGGGTACAATCCCTACTCCCATGTCGTCCAACCCAAGGTTACGTATAGACAGCACTACCCAACCCGGCACGTGAACAAATCAAGTACCAATATCATACAAAAGCTGGCAAAATCCTCGGCAAGACATTTATCATGACATGCCGGCAACATCCTCGGCCATGTCCCAAGTTCTTGCTATCTAAGCATGGCGTAGCAAGCGTTACTACGATATAAATTTAAGCTACCTCGACGTAGCATTTAGACCGGCACATACCTCGGTCGAGTCACAATCTTGCTATTTATAACAAACAATAATAGCAAGTAATTCACATCATTAATCCTAACCATTGTTAGGTATATATATGCGTACATGAAGCATACTAGCATGAAGGAAGAGTCCACAAGCACAATAGAGGTCAAGTCTCACTTACTTCGAAATTCGGGCTCAAATACCGGGAAGAATCTCCTTTCCCGCTTGCCTTGTCCGCGAAGGACTCTCCACTAGGTCTATTAAGACAAGATATAGCACATATGAGTGCTCAATTATAGCTATTTAAGCCTATAGGCATCCTAGGGTAAAAATTACCAAAATGCCCCCGGGTAGGGCCGAGCCCTAAATTTACAAAATGTACTTTTCCGGACTCCCCACGCTCCCGTAAGTCCAAAAGTACACTTAGATTCCACATGCGAGGCTTGCTCGATGTCTTTCCCCAATTCTTAAGAATCTAGGGTTCTAACCCATTTCCAAGAATCAACCCTTTGATTCTTGTGTTAATCAACATAAAGATGGATTGAAAGGGCTTACCTTAAGTGTAAGTATGATTGGGTCTTCAAGAAATACCCAAAAATCGCCTCAAGAGCTCACCAAATGATTTTTATAAGTTATGAACCGAAATGGCCCGAAATGGCCTTTTTATAGCAGTTTTTGCCTCTGTGACAGCTTCTTTTGAAAAAATCATAACTTTTTATAAGAATGTCCAAATGACCTGAAACTGGTGCCATTAGAACCACAACTCAAAGGGCTACAACTATCATGTTTTGAGTGTTTCCTAATTCCTTAAGGATTGGCCGGAAAATCAGCTTTTATCCGGCTGTTTGCGCCAAAACAGAACAGAAAAGTCGCACCAGATTTTCTACTGTTTTAGGGGCAAAACGGAACCCTATGAAGCTCGGAATGATCCCAAATTTTGCACACAAGCCATAAAATACTTGGGTGACATGCTCGTCAAGACAGAACTCAATTCGGACCTCCAGAACTCAAAAAGTGGGTCCCACGGTAAAGATTCAATTTTCGACTTTCGCCAAAATAGCGAAATTTAACCAAACGACCTCGGAATCCAATTCCGAAAGTTGATACAAGTCACAAATGACTATACGAACCTAACGGAACTTTCGGATCTCTCATCGGAGCTCATTTGCTCAAATCGAGCTCGGAAACCTCTTTTAACTCTTTTAAACTTCCGAAATGGGGACTTTATCAAAAGTCCTATCAAACGAGGTCCGTTTTCAATTTTGAAGGTTGCTACATATCATAAATGATGAGACGGACCTAACGGTGCACTCGGATTTTCCATCGGGGTTCGTTTACTCAAAACGACCTATCGAAACCCCAAATTCCTTTCCGGAATTTCATAAACAGATCCTTTTCTCGAAAACCTATCAAACGGACTCCGTTTCGACTCAGATTTCACAGACGGGTCATAAATGACCTAACGGAGCTTTTGGGACTGTCGACACGCAAATCGAGGTCCCGGATCCCGTAATGACTATTTGAGGGTCGTTACATTCTCCCCCACTTAGACTCTCGGTCGTCCTCGGACGAGCCTAAGTCTAAGGTAGGATCCACACACTAGCCACGGAGCTGGCACGGATTTCGAGGACCCCTCGGTTCCACCCGAAATCAATAAAACTTAAAAATGCAAATTCAGGCTTAGAAAATACAAGGATTTCATACCTGAATCATCGAACAAGCGCGGATGCCTCTCACGCATCTCGGACTCAAGCTCCCAAGTGGCCTCGGCAATGGAGTGATGCCCCCACTGAACTCTCACAAGCGGGATCACCTTCGATCTCATCTTACGGACCTCTCTAGCCACAATAGCAATAGGCTCCTCCGAATAAGCTAAGTCGCCATCTACCTCCACGGAAGCCATATCGATCACATGAGACAGATCGTGAACATACTTCCGGAGCATGGACACATGGAACACCGGATGAACAGACAGAGAGGGAGGCAAAGCCAGTCTATAAGCAACGGCGCCAACGCGCTCCAATATCTCAAAAGGCCCAATGAACCTAGGACTGAGCTTGCCTTTCTTCCCAAATCTCATAACACCCTTCATGGGCGACACTCTGAGGAATACCCGGTCCCCAACCATGAACTCAAGATCTCTCCGCCTCCGATCTGCATACGATATCTGCCGGCTCTGAGCCGTGCAGAGTCGATCCTGAGTAACCCGGACCTTATCTAAGGTCTGCTGCACCAAATCGGGCCCCAACACCTGTACCTCACCAGACTCGAACCAACCGATAGGCGAGCGACATCTCCGACCATACAATGCCTCAAACGGAGCCATCTGGATAGAAGCCTGATAGCTATTATTATACGCAAACTCTGCTAGCGGCAAATGGCTATCCCAATGGCCTCCAAAATCAATAGCACACGCCCTCAACATATCCTCGAGGATCTGAATGGTCCGCTCAGACTGGCCATCAGTCTGCGGGTGAAATGCAGTGCTGAGATCTACCCGAGTACCCAGCTCTCTCTGAAAAGATCTCCAAAACTGAGCTGTGAACTGAGCACCTCGGTCAGAAATGATAGAAACAGGAGCACCATGCAATCTCACAATCTGCTCAATGAAGATACGAGCCAGACACTCCGAGGTATAAGTAGTCCTCACTGGAATGAAGTGAGCCGACTTCGTAAGTCGATCAACTACTACCCACACCGAATCATGCTTACCCACGGTCAGCGGCAAACCAACTACGAAATCCATAGTGATCTGCTCCCACTTCCACTCGGGAATGGGCATAGACTGGGTCACCCCGGCTGGCCTCCGGTGCTCATACTTCACCTGCTGGCAATTCAAACACCGAGATACATAATCAGAAACATCCCTCTTCATCCCTTTCCACCAATACAGCTCTCGAAGATCATGATACATCTTCGCATTACCCGGATGAATGGAATATCTCGAACTGTGAGCCTCTGCCAAAATCATCTGCCTCAGCTCCACAATGGCTGGAACACATACCCGGCCGTTAAGCCGCAAAGCACCATCATCACCAATCACGAACGAGGACACTCCCCCACTCAGGACCCTGTCCCGGAGATCTCTCAGATAAGGATCCTCGAACTGCCTTTCCCGAATCTGGGAAGCTAAAGACGACTGAGACCCCACATATGCAAGCACCCGGCCTGGAATAGAATCATCAAACCGAACCCCACTAATGGACAAAGCCTGCAACTCACGGGCCAACGGCCTCATATCAGCATCAAGATAGGTGAGGCTACCCATGGACTTCCTACTCAAGGCATCGGCTACAACATTAGCCTTTCCGGGATGATACTGGATAGAAAGATCATAATCCTTCAGCAGCTCTAACCAGCGGCGCTGTCTCCCGTTCAAGTCCTTCTGAGTGAACAAGTACTGGAGACACTTATGATCGGTGAATATCTCACATGGCTCGCCATAAAGATAGTGCCTCCACAACTTCAGTGCAAACACGACAGCTAACAGCTCCAAATCATGGACAGGATAATTCTTCTCATGGACCTTCAGCTGTCTCGAGGCATAAGCTATCACCTTACCCTCCTGCATCAGAACGCTACCCAGGCCAACACCCGAAGCATCACAATATACGGTGAATCCCCTGGATACACTAGGCAAGGCCAACACTGGCGCTGAAGTCAACAGAGTCTTAAGCTTCTGAAAGCTAGACTCACAGGCATCGGACCACAGGAAAGGAACATTCTTCTGGGTCAACTTCGTCAGAGGTGCTGAAATAGAAGAAAACCCCTCGACGAACCGCCGATAATAACCTGCCAAGCCTAAGAAACTCCGAATCTCTGTAGGAGAAGTAGGCCTAGGCCAACTCTGAACGGCCTCTATCTTCTTCGGATCAACACACACCCCATCCTTGGTCACCACGTGACCTAGGAAAGATACAGAACTGAGCCAAAATTCACACTTGGAGAATTTGGCATACAACTGCTGATCCCTCAGAGTCCGAAGAACAACTCTCAAATGCTGCTCATGCTCCTCCCTGCTCCTCGAATAAACCAAGATATCATCGATAAACACAATGACGAAGGAGTCAAGGTAGGCCTTGAACACTCGGTTCATCAGATCCATGAAAGCAGCTGGGGCCTTCGTAAGCCCGAAAGACATCACCAGAAACTCATAGTGGCCATATCGGGTACGAAAAGCAGTCTTGGAAACGTCCTCGGACCGAATCCTCAACTGATGATACCCCGACCTCAAATCAATCTTCGAGAAGAAGGTAGCACCCTGAAGCTGATCAAACAAATCATCAATACGCGGCAAAGGATACCTATTCTTGATAGTAACCTTATTCAGCTGCCGATAATCAATACACATCCGCATAGAGCCATCCTTCTTCTTCACAAATAATACCGGGGCACCCCATGGAGACACACTGGGCCTAATGAAGCCCTTATCGAGCAAATCCTGAATCTGCTCCTTCAGCTCCCTCAACTCAACAGGAGCCATACGATACGGGGGAATAGATTTAGGCTGAGTGCCTGGCAATAGATCAATGCAAAACTCTATCTCCCGCATAGGCGGCAAACCCGGCAAATCATCAGGAAACACATCCGGATACTCACAAACAACCGGAACTCTATCAAGGGATAACTCCTTTGCCCGGACATCCCGAACTGAAGCAATATATCCCTCGCACCCACTAGATATCATCCTCTGCGCCTCCAAGAAAGAAATGATCCTACTCTTCGGAGAAGGCCTGGAACCTCTCCATACAACCCGAGACTCACCCTCTGCCCCGATCGTCACGGACTTGGCATGGCAATCCAAAGTCGCATGACAAGAAGCCAGCCAATCCATGCCCATAATGACATCGAAATCAGACATATCGAGCAGCATCAGGTCCACTAAGGACTCTATACCACAGATGGAGATCATACACTGCCGATAACCCCTATCTACACATATAGAAGACCCGACAGGGGTGGCAACCATAAAGGGATCATCTAAGAAGACCAGATCCCTGCCCAAGCAAGGGGCAAATCCCGGCGACACATACGAATGGGTAGACCCCGGATCAATAAGAGCATAAGCATCGCGGCCACAGACAGAAATAATACCTGTGATGACATCATTGGATGCCTCAGCATCCTGACGAGTCATAGCATAGACCTGCGCCGAGCCTCCTGAACCCGGAGCTCTCTGAGACTGCTGTCTAGGAGGAATTCTGAGAAACGGGCCTGGCGGCCTGAGGACCAGATGGTACCATAGCTACGGATCCCTGGCGACCTGATGAAACATAAGGGCAACTCCTGACATAGTGCTCTGGAGACCCACACTCAAAACATCCATCACCTCTACCTCCTCTACCACCTCTACCACCTCTGCTATGACCACCTCTGCTATGACCACCTCCAGACGAACACCTCCCATGATGCCTCTGATGGCACCTCCCGTACTGCGGCGGACCAGATTGCGAAGAGCCACCCCGCCTCTAGGATGACTGAGGCCTCGGGGTCTCTGAAGAAAAATCCTGGGCAGGCAAAGCAGCAGCCTGGGGCCTAGACTGAGAACGGCCCTGATGACCCTGACCCCTCTGAGCGGATCCACTATACCCACCAGACTGACGCGATCTCTTGGCCGCCCTCTCCGCGTCAGCCCTGGCGAAGATATCCTCCATCCGCCGCGCCACATCAACTATCTCAAAATATGACTTGTTGCCCATATCAGGGGCAACAGCTACCTGCAAGCGGGGATGAAGACCCTCAACAAACCGGAGGACCTTGTCCCTCTCCTGAGCCACCATAGCCGGCGCAAACTGAGACAACCACAAGAACCTGGTGTCATACTCTGAAACAGACAGGTTTCCCTGCCTCAACCCCTCAAACTCGCGCCTCTGAGCATCGTGCTGACTCTGGGGCACGAACCTGCTCATGAACATAGACACGAACTCAGCCCAAGACAAAGGAGGGAGGTCACTAGACCTCTGCCGCATCATGGAGACCCACCATTTCTCCGCATCTCCCGATAATCTGAAAGAAGCACACTGCACCCCTAAGGTGTCTCTAGTACCAAGAACTGTCAAAATCTTCTCACACTTCTGAATGTACCTCTGGGCAGTACATGTAGCTGAGGTACCGTCGAACTCTGGAGGCTGAAGCTTCATGAATGACTCTATCCTCTTGGCAACCTCCTCATTGCCCATAGGAGGAGTAGAAATAACAGGACCTGCCTGAGGAGCAGAAGCAGAAGGCTGGGCAATATGATCAGGAGCAGCCTCAGAAGTAGGCGTGCTCATAACAGGTGTGGTCGGCTGAGGAGCCGAAAAAGGAGCTGCAACATCATCTCTGACAGGGACCTGATGGCTAGACAAGGCCATCAGTCTCATATACTCCTCTGAAGAGATCACAACGGTGCCTGGCACATCAGCAGGCACAGGGGGAATAGATGCTGACAGAGTCGCTGCGGACACCGCAGGGATAGCTGTGTCCTGCCTAGTGGCTGACGGGCGACCTGCCCGAGTCTTCTTAGCAGCTGGCGGCTGCGTAGGTGCTGATGGCTCTCCCGCAGATGCGGGTGTAGAAGATGCAGCCCTCCTGGCTGAGGATGCTCGCGTCCTCCCCATCTGATACAATACACGAAAAAGGGTCAGCACCTATATAAGCTACTCAGCACGAATAGAGATGAAACGAAGGGAAAACATTTCCTAACATGCCCTTGTAGCTTCTCGCTTATAAGTATGGTCGACAACATACCCATAAGCAAGACTCTACTCAGACACTGCTCCAAGACTCCTAGGACTCGAATTAGAACCTAGGGCTCTGATACCAAACTGTCACGACCCAATTTCAAAGGGCTCGTGATGACACCTAAACAACATTTGCCTAGGCGAACCAATGAAACAAGATGCGGAAAAAAACAATAATGTGAAAAGATCATAAATGGATATATAAATATAAAAGGGTGAAGTCCAAAAGAATATATCCACAAAAGAATTGGAGCATTCTAAGAGTGACTCAATAAAGTATGAATATACATCAAAGAAATCTGAGTCCTATCTCTAAGTGACTCCGGCGGTATGCCACCACGGTCTGTGTGGTCGGCTCACCTCAATCAAAAGTCTCAGAAGCCTCGGGAACCGCTAATGTCCGGGCTGCTGACTGGATGAAGGACCTGCGCACGTAGCAGAGTAAGTTATGAGCCGAAGCCCAGTAAGATCACCGACAGGCCCGCTAAGGTACCCTTGCGGGACAAGTCGCTACATGCATCATAAGCAACAACATACTATAGTAATCATACAATAAAGTAGTGAAATCACAAATAGATGTAACACATTCCATACACACAAGTAGTAACCAGAAGTCTCAAGGATTATGCCCATCCAACGTAAGGCATAGGTCAACTCAGCGGCGGTTTGGAGGTCCAATCTCTACTCCCGTGCCGACTAACCTAGACCTACGATGGACTAGCAACACCACTACTAAGTATCAACCATATACCGTGACCCGAAGTCACTATCACAATCATGAATAAGTAGACCAACGACCCATAGTCGTTGGCTCATCTCAAATCTGTCTACGATCGCACCACACCCCCTGTCAAGTGCGTCGTCTCTCAATAAATCAAGTGACCACACCACACCCCCTGTCAAGTGTGTCACATCTCAAAGATCAAGTGTCCACACCACACCCCCTGTCAAGTGTGACACATCTCATAGTATAGGCGACACCACACCCCCTGTCAAGTGTCCCTCTAACAGTATTAATATCCACGACATTAATAACAATAACAGAAATAATAACAGAAATATTAATAACGATAATATTTCACAGTCACCGTAACCCAGGTTGGTTATGCTAGCTGAACGTAAGGCGAAGGTTAACCCGACCACAGTTTGGGGGTACAATCCCTACTCCCATGTCGTCCAACCCAAGGTTACGTATAGACAGCACTACCCAACCCGGCACGTGAACAAATCAAGTACCAATATCATACAAAAGCTGGCAAAATCCTCGGCAAGACATTTATCATGACATGCCGGCATCATCCTCGGCCATGTCCCAAGTTCTTGCTATCTAAGCATGGCGTAGCAAGCGTTACTACGATATAAATTTAAGCTACCTCTACGTAGCGTTTAGACCGGCACATACCTCGGTCGAGTCACAATCTCGCTATTTATACCAAACAATAATAGCAAGTAATTCACATCATTAATCCTAACCATTGTTAGGTATATATATGCGTACATGAAGCATACTAGCATGAAGGAAGAGTCCACAAGCACAATAGAGGTCAAGTCTCACTTACTTCGAAATTCGGGCTCAAATACCGGGAAGAATCTCTTTTCCCGCTCGCCTTGTCCACGAAGGACTCTCCACTAGGTCTATTAAGACAAGATATAGCACATATGAGTGCTCAATTATAGCTATTTAAGCCTATAGGCATCCTAGGATAAAAATTACCAAAATGCCCCGGGGTAGGGCCGAGCCCTAAATTTACAAAATGTACTTTTCCGGACTCTCCACGCTCCCGTGAGTCCAAAAGTACACTTAGATTCCACATGCGAGCCTTGCTCAATGTCTTTCCCCAATTCTTAAGAATCTAGGGTTCTAACCCATTTCCAAGAATCAACCCTTTGATTCTTGTGTTAATCAACATAAAGATGGATTGAAAGGGCTTACCTTAAGTGTAAGTATGATTGGGTCTTCAAGAAATACCCAAAAATCGCCTCAAGAGCTCACCAAATGATTTTTATAAGTTATGAACCGAAATGGCCCGAAATGGCCTTTTTATAGCAGTTTTTGCCTCTGTGACAGCTTCTTTTGAAAAAATCATAACTTTTGATAGGAATGTCCAAATGACCTGAAATTGGTTCCATTAAAACCACAACTCAAAGGACTACAACTTTTATGTTTTGAGTGTTTCCTAATTCCTTACAGATTGGCTGGAAAATCAGCTTTTATCCGGCTGTTTGCGCCAAAACAGAACAGAAAAGTCGCACCAGATTTTCTACTGTTTTAGGGGCAAAACGGGACCCTACGAAGCTCGGAATGATCCCAAATTTTTCACACAAGCCATAAAATACTTGGGTGACATGCTCGTCAAGACGGAACTCAATTCGGACCTCCAGAACTCAAAAAGTGGGTCCCACGGCAAATGTTCAATTTTCGACTTTCGCCAAAATAGCGAAATTTAATCAAACGACCTCGGAATCCAATTCTGAAAGTTGCTACAAGTCACAAATGACTATACGAACCTAACGGAACTTTTGGATTTCTCATTGGAGCTCATTTGCTCAAATCGAGCTCGGAAATCTCTTTTAACTCTTTTAAACTTCCGAAACGGGGACTTTATCAAAAGTCCTATCAAACGAGGTCCGTTTTCAATTTTGAAGGTTGCTACATATCATAAATGATGAGACAGACCTAACGGTGCACTCGGATTTTCCATCGGGGTTCGTTTACTCAAAACGACCTATCGAAACCCCAAATTCCTTTCCGGAATTTCATAAACGGATCCTTTTCTCGAAAACCTATCAAACGGACTCCGTTTCGACTCAGATTTCACAGACGGGTCATAAATGACCTAACGGAGCTTTTGGGACTGTCGACACACAAATCGAGGTCCCGGATCCCGTAACGACTATTTGAGGGTCGTTACAGCAGGCCCCAGCTATACGAGCTCGCGATGGGCAAGGGAGCACGGCCTTGTGGTCCCCTTGGCTCTCTACAATGCTTTTACGAGAATTTTGGCGACGCAGATACCGTAAGAACCTATTATTCGCTGGGCAGCCTATCAGGTTGCTGCATGTGCAGACGTTTAATCTCAGGGAGCTCCTTTTCCGGTTCTTAATATTGCTGCAGTAAATTATATTCCAGAGGCAGTATGTGTTGTACCTCTAATTATTCTGGCTGGTTAGCCAGCCGATGTAACAGTTTGGTCCGAGTGCCCAAAGAGGTTGCATTATTTTACGCGGTTAAACCTTCCGATATTCCCAAGCAATGCATTAGATAATTCGTGTGTAAGTTTATTTTTTTAATAAAATGATGTCAGCGTATCCTTCAGGCTCTTAATTATATCGAGCAGTATGGTTTTGATTATTCCAATTTTCAGTTTCAGGGGTCCAGCCTTGAATTGGTGGACTCCTCTCTTATTAACTAACTTGGTTCGGTTTTTCTTCTAGATTCAAGGAAAAGTTCCTTTCGAGTAGCGATCGAGATGAAAAGTGGTTCCAGTTTGAGTGAATTGGACAGGGTAGCCTATCGGTTAGCCTGTTGGTATTTCAGAATATCAGATTGAATTCTATAGAATGGCTGAATATGTATTAGAACTAGTCCATGAGACTTTCGAGAGATTGAGGTCAGGATTTCATTTGATGTTGTTGTTGATATTGCACGGAGGTACGAGGCAGACCATAAGTTAGAGCGGGAGAGCAAGAGATCCTGTGGCCCTAGTAGGCAACCATGGTACCTCATTTGGAGGTAAGAGTTCTTATTATTTTGGGAGGTGACCTGCCAGGTTATCTCAGATTGTAGAGCGTAATTCTCAAAGTGCGCTAGTAGTTCATCATGATAGACTCAGTTTTCTTTTTGTAGCTATCAATAATCTGTCCAGTTTTCATTTTTAGCGAAAAGTTGTTATCATTGTCGTGAGTCTGGTTATCCTTTGAGGAGTTTTTCATTACTCCGGAAGTAGTAGGCAGTCGTCCTTTCTCTCGTCATCTGGCACCTGCACAGTCGCAGGGATTTCATTTAGATCTCAATCAGCCAGAGAAACGCCACCATCCAATAGAGGTCAAGAGTGTGGTGGCAGTGGTTCTTCAGGAGGTGATTATCAGAATAGTGGCTCAGCTCAGCTGCAGAGGCATTTCTATGAACTGCCAGTCCGCCAGGATGCTGAGGTATCCGATGTAGTAGACCGTGAGATTTCTTCTTCTCTTAAATGTGAGTAAGATTTGATTCTTTCAATCGATCTGGAAATGGTGTGTCTTATCATGTTTCGATGGTTTTCTTGGATGTCGTTCCTATTTAAGAATCGGTTGCTGTAGAGGGGTGAGCTTCTGGTATGATTTATTTCTGACATTTGTGAGACCCTACTAGTTTATCTGGTTTAAATCTGAGAAATTTGGCAGAGAGTGTAGGTATGGTCTGCTTGGCATCTTTTTGTGCCACCTTCTATTATTATGTCAAATTAGTTTACCTCTCTCGTCGGAATTCAATGTTGGTACGATAATGGGATCCTAATTTGTCACCATTATATAGCGTCATCATTTCTTCTGGTACAAAGTGATAAGTAAGTAATATCCGATCGATGTATCTTCCTTTGGTTCAAGATTCTTATAGAATCATGTTATTCTACAAGTTTGTCTCGGTATAAAAGAGTTTTCTGGTAAATTGTCGGAGTTTCCTTTTTATGGGAAGGTTAAATTGATATAGATTTTGTTCCATAAATCTCATTTAATGTCTAATTATTCAATTGCGATTCTTTGGCTAGCCTGACTTAGAAGTAGTCTAGCTCTGATAGCGAAGCAATAAGAGGATGAGCTTCCTGAAGCTCTAATTATTTCTATCCTCGGTCCATTGCCATCTCTTCTTTGTTCGACACTGGTGATCTTAGGCGGTCAGTAGCCCCTTATGGTGTTCCCTGTGTAGAGCCAGAGTGCATGTCAAGGTAGCAGGTATGCACATTGTAGTTTTTCAAGGCTAGTAAGGGTAATGAGAGGCCTCATTTGACCTTTGATTTGATCCATCAGGTGGTGGTGCTTATAGAAAATGTATGGAGTTGTGACTCGAGAGTTGCAGCTGTTTGGAAAATCGAAAGGATAGTTGGTAGCTTAGGTCTACCTACGTTCAGCTTTTAGTTAAATCTTCTTTCGTCCAGCAGACTGTGCTGGGATGAGTATTCCTATTCAAATAGCTGTATGAGTTTGTGCTTTAAGTGGAGGAGTCTTTCTCCAAATATTGAATGGTAATACTAAATCTCTAAGGCGTTGGTACCACTTTTGTCAGGACTCAACCTAGGGCCACGACAGAAACCTACAATGAGTGTTGATCATTGCTAAACCCACTAATAATCTATTAATGATAGAGATAAGCTGGCAACCTGATCAGATATACGTACTTATCTGCTGAAAGCATAAAGTCTGGAAAGATGACACGTCTTTAACTTGCTGGCAATTAGAACACTGAGCCACAAATTCTGCTATGTCACACTTCATTCCGTCCCACCAATAAATCTGCTTAAGATCATGGTATATCTTAGTCGAACCTGGATGAACAGTGTATTTGGAATAATGTGCCTCTATCATAATCTGTCCACGTAAATCTGCAACATCAGGAACACAAAGTCTATCTTTATATATGAGAACACCGTCTGTAGTAACCCTGTATGGTGACTCTGATTTTCTTCTGGCTATCTGTCTATATTTAACTAGAACTGGATCCTCATACTGACGTTGCTTTACTTCATGAAAATTTAGAGTTAAAGGTCTAGTGCAGCTTATCGTCTATCCATCATTGGCATATCTCTTTCACACGTCAATTATTTGAGAAGTTACTTTAGCGTTATAAGTGCACATGTAATCAACTTTGTTGCTGGTATTCTGCCTCAGCTCATTGTCCAATTACATGTTTCCTTCATTTTTACTTTTTCATGTCATAATACTTCTAATTCAAAGACAATATCCTAAAGTGGATGTTTAGTCTGAAGATCATTCCTAGTCTGCATCATATTATCCAGTAGTAATTGTGTGATCCTTATCCTTATATGATAGACCATGTTCAGATGAACCTTTGAAATACATTAGGATATGAGTAACTATATTCCCACAAAGGGCTTGCAGAACAACACTATCGTCAACTGAGATGTTGCATAATGCGTTTGTAAAAATAATATAGCTTGCATCAAATCTTCTATAGTGTGTAGTGACAAGATACTTCAAAAGTTCCCTCTATTGCATCAAGTGTGAGCTAATTCTTAGTTCCATCGACCTGTTCTATATCGAAAGGTATATCGAAGAGGTGATTATCGGCTAAATCATGTTAACCCATTCAAAGTTCCGTGTATCTTTGCTTTGAAAAAGTAATACTCTCCTCTTGTGATCGAGGAAGGATCAGTTTAGTCAAAACAAGCTGGGCATTGGTGTTATCATATTATCAAGATATGTTTTATTCAAAGAGTTCGGTGCACGTGTTATAATTCGGATCCTGTAATCAGGAGATAAGGCCTGTGGAGTAGCTTATGAAGGTCGTGCAAGTTTTCTTGTTATCTGTGAGAATTTTTCTTTAGACTTAGGCTCGTTCGAGGACGAACGAGAGTTTAAGTGGAGGAGAATGAAACGACCTCGGTTAGTCGTTTCGGAAGTTAGGACTCTGATTGGTGTGCCGATAATTTTAAAATATTAGTAATATCCATTGGGACTTATCTGTAAAATTTGAGCTAAATCAGACCTCGTTTGGCAGGCATCGGAAGAAGGTTTCAGTTTTTATTGTCGATAAACATTAAAAAGAGATTTTCGAGCTCGGTTCTGGCAAATGACCTCCGATTCGAAATCCGAAAGCACCGTTAGTTTCGTATGATTATTTTTGACTTTTATGAACTTTCGAAAGTGAATTTCTATGTTGTTCGGCTAGTTTCCGCTAAAATGCCGAAAGTTAAATAATTTGACTTTTTCCTATTTAAATTCGCATCTTGAGTTTCGGGAACCCGATTTGAGATCCGCCTTCACGAATATGCTTTATATATTTTATATAACTTATATGAAAAAGTTGAAATTATTTCGAATATCGTAGGGTACCGTTTTAATTTTCGTCGCGCAAGGGAAAAAAAAAACTAAAATGAGAAAACGAAAAAAAATTAAATGGAATGGCGGTGGCTATACAGGGATATATATATATATATATATATATATATATATATATATATATATATATATATATATATATATATATATATATATCCTTTCAACCTTAACTTTGAAGCTTACAAAAAACACGATGGAGCAGAACGAAAAATATAAAAGCAAAAAGAGAAAATATAGGAGAAAAAAATGCCAGAAAATAAGAAAAGGGGCCGGAGAAAAGTAGAATTTTCACTCTGAAACATTCAGGTAATGATCCTAATTTATTATTTGAGTTTATTACGTGTGTTTGAATATTTTTTAACGGTAAAATTTGGAATATTATACATCGTTTTAATAAGTTCAATTAATAGTTTGAAGGGTCAATTGGACCCCGATAATGGAATTGATTATATATTCGTACTCGGTGAGTTATGGGCAACTTACAAATATAATTTATTTAGGGTTTGGTTATGTGACCTTAAACCCTGTACATAGGTCTGGCCTGCGTATTGCGTATGCGAATAGGATATCAGGTTCCTAACCGGATTGCCCTAAGATGTGAGGAATGAATATATTTTTCTGCTTATTGAATAGAGTGGGATCGTTTGGCAAGGAAACCAAAGGATAAAGCGGTTATTGATTAGTCGTACTAACTTTTTGGAAGAGGTAAGTGTTTGTATCCATTTCTTTGGAGGCCCTTGGCCTTGTGGATATTCTACCACGTGTTCCTTACGTGTGCAGCTGCCGATAGGCGTACTCATTATGCCTTAGCTTTGAATTTACATTGTATATTATATGTTATGTCCTGTTGTTGGTATTGCATTGAGCATTTGAGCATTGCACTCTAGTTTTGAGCATTGCATATACTTCCCGGTTGGCGATGAGAGTCCCGCACCGGTGAAGGGTCATTATTGCATATACTTTCCGGTTGGTGATGAGAGTCCCGCACCGGTGAAGGGTCATTATTGCATATACTTTCCGGTAATCGATGAGATTCCCGAGCCGGTGAAGGGTCATTATTGCATATACCTCCCGGTAATCGATGAGAGTCCCGAGCCGGTGAAGGGTCATTATTGCATTTATCTCCCGGTAATCGATGAGAGCCCCGCGCCGGAGATAGGTATCAGGCATATGCGACTGAATTGCATCGTACCGCATTCATCCCATCTCATTGCACCGCATACTGACTATTGTGTGTATTGTGTTGTATTTTATGTATGCGCTATGTATACTATGTCGTGGACATATCTCAGTTTGCCTATATATTTTTAGCTCGTATTCTGGGTTGCAGGGATCGGGTTGCACGCCGCAACGGTATAAATATATGGATCGGGTTGCACGCCGCAACGGTATAAATATATGGATCGAGTTGCACGCTGCAACAGGATGAATATATAGATCGGGTTGCACGCCGCAACAAGATGCATTTCTGATTGTTGATGTGTTCGGAATACCTATATGTTTTGGCTATCTTACGTTACTGGTTGTTGATGAGTTTGTCATTCCATACGTGTTTCTAGTTATTATCTGGCTCTGCCTTTTTATAATTTAAATAAGAGGAATTTGGTTTATCTGTTTCTTCTCCCTGGCTAGCTATCCTATTCTTTGAGGTGGCTAGTCTTCCCCACTTATTGAGTCCTTTTGACTCACCCTTGTTTGTTGTTTGTTTTTGTTTATCTATTACGTTTCGGTAGGTTCGCTCTAGGATTGAGTTCGCCACGTTGTAAAGGAGCGAAGACGACTTCAGCTGTCAGGGTGAGCCAGCTTTTATTCCAGATGGACACCAGTTTATTGGTTATTATTTCAGTTGCATTTTTCTCCCTTCAAGAGGTATCTATCTTCTTTTGTACTCTTAGATGTCTAGTCTGGATAACCCTAAACCTAGTATGTTGGGTAGTCAGCTGTAACTTTCTTTCGTACAGCTTATAGGTGTCAATATGTCTGTGTGTGTTTTTGTAGTCCTGTCTTTATTTATGAATTGTTATATTTATTTTCCTAACTTAATTGGTATGGGTTCGCCCGACGGGTCTAGGGGAGGATGTCGGGTGCCCGCATGGCCTAACCGAATTTCGGGTCGTGTCAATGAGTATGCCTATCGGCAGCTACACACGTAAGGAATACGTGGTAGAATATCCACAAGGCCAAGGGCCTCAAAAGAAATGGATAAAAACATTTACCTTGTTACAAAGTTAGCACAGCTACTCAACAACCGCTTTGTCCTTTAGATTCACCGCCAAACGATCCTGCTTATTCAATAAGCAGAAAATATATCAAATTTGGCTAAAGGATTCATTCCTTACATCTTAGGGCAATCCGGTTAGGAATCTGATACCCTATTCACATACGCAATACGCAGGCAAGACCTATGTACAGGGTTCAAAGTCACATAACCAAATCCTAAATAAATTACATTATATATTGTCCATAATTCACTGAGTACGAATATATACTCAATTCCATTATCAGGGTCCAATTAACCATTTAAAATATTA
Source organism: Petunia secreta (assembly GCA_029990175.1). Taxonomy (NCBI): domain Eukaryota; kingdom Viridiplantae; phylum Streptophyta; class Magnoliopsida; order Solanales; family Solanaceae; genus Petunia; species Petunia secreta. The sequence continues at coordinate 27,121,932 of JARKIP010000003.1, forward strand.
ATTGAACTTATTAAAAAGATGTCTAATATCTCAATTTTTACCGTTAAAATATATTCAAACACACATAATAAACAAAAAAAATGCATTAAGATCATTACCTGAATGTTTTGGGATAAAAATTCTATCTTTCTCTGGCTCTTTTTTCATTTTCAAGCATTTTTCTCGTTTCTGCTCTTATGTTGTTTCTCTTCTGTTCATCCTTAGCTTAAGCTAAGGATCCCCACCGCCTTCATTTGATTCTTATCCTTTTATCCTTTTCTTTCTTTTTCTCTTCTCTTTTCTTTTATTTTATTTTTTTCTTTTCGCGACGAAAATTAATACGGAACTCTACAAAATTCGAAATGATCCCAAATTTCTCAAGTAAGTTATAAAAAATATATGTAACACACTTGTTAAGACTGATCTCAAATCAGACTCCCGAAACTCAATATGCAAATTAAATGGAAAAATGTCAAATTATTTAACTTTCGACATTTTAGCGGAAACTAGTTGAACAATCTCAAAATTACTTTTGAAAGTTCAAAATATTCAAAAATAATCATACGAACCTAACGGAGCTTTCGAATTTCAAATCGGAGCTCATTCGCAAAAATCGAACATGAAAATCTCTTTTTAATATTTATCGACAATAAAAACTGAAGTCTTCTTCCGATACGTACCAAACGAGGTCCGATTTAGCTCAAATTTTACAGACTGATCCTAATAGACCTTACAAATATTTTAAAATTATCAGCACGCCAATCGGAGCCCTAACTTCTGAAATGACTACCTAAGGTCGTTTCATTCTCCTCCACTTAAACTCTCGTTCGTCCTTGAACGAGCCTAAGTCTAAAGGATAATTCGCACAGATAACAAAAGAACTTGCACGACCTTCAAAAGCTACTCCACGGGCATTATCTCCTGATTACAAGATCAGAATTATAACACGCATGTTGACACCCAATTTTATCCCGAAATATTTAAATCAATGTCTAATTATTTTAAGTAGGGGTTAATTTTATTTTATCAAAGGGCTAGTTGAATAATTTTGAAGAAAAGGCTAAAAAATGCAATTCACATCCCCATTTCATCCCACTTGCGTAAAACCTACATAAGACTACACACACCCCTAATCAGAATCCCCAAAAAACTCAAAGAAAAACCCGTTAACCCCAAATCCTTACCCCGACTCCATTTAAACCCAATTTTTCCCTCCCTGGTCCCCACGGATTCCATTTTCCAGCTATCATCAGTACGAATTCGTACAACCTTATCTATTTAGATCCGTTATGGGTCTTTTTGGTATTTGGATTCTTTATTCGAGAACCCTAAAAATGGGACTGCTATAAATAGAAGGGGAGATAGCCGTGGATAGGGGAGAAGGGGCAGCAGTTGAAGGAAAGAGGGGGCAACCGAGGGAGAATATGGAAAAAATTGGGGAAAACGGCATAAAATAAAATTTCTATTTAAGCTTTACATTCCTATCAGTGTTTTGGTTTTCCATTCTTTTGAGGATTTTATTGTTGTGGCTTCATCACTATCCGAGTCGTCGCTCTTGTTCGAGTTATCATTCTTGCTCGAGTCGCTTTACTTCGATCCCTCGCCTTAGCTCACTGCTCCGCAAAAGGTAATACTCCAAAACCTCTATTATTTTTTATAATTTTAAGAGAATAAGATGTTGTTTGCGTCTATTCTTGGTTGATGTTAATTACGGTTTAGTATAATCTTATTTCCCATCTATCTGTGTTAAAGATTTGAGGTATGAGCATTGTTAAGAATTGCATCTTTTACTGATTTTGTGTGTCTCGTTAAGTAGATAGCGTGCTCATCTGCAGCCTATACAGTTGATGCTCTCATTCATTCAAAACTGTTTTAAATTAATCGTTAGGAATGTTATTTGAATCTGGTTTAAAGAAGCTGTCTAAAGTTGTTTTGCTAAGTTTGTAGCTTTCTTTGCAGTGATTTAGAAGAAGTATTTTATGATGCTTTATCTGTAAGGTCAGTTTCTGTTAGGAATCGAATGTTAAGCTCCGATCTTTAACCTGTGTTCCTTAATTCCTAGTGTTTAGTTTCAATCATTAACTTCAATTTCCTCCTTATCTTGAAAGTATATAGTAGCAGCTCCACTTCCCTCTGCTATGATGTCTTTAGTTTGGTTAGTTGGTGGTCTGAAGCAATAAGAATGTCAAGAGAAAAGCTGTAGTTTTCTGTTCATGCTTTGAGGTAGTTCTAGTTGTAGTTACATGAAGAATTCTGGAATTATGGGGTGTTTTGATGCTTCAGGGGAGGGGAGTAATCTTTCTGGATTTATTTATTCTGTGTAAGAGTGTTCTAAGTTCGATCCTGAGGTAGATCTATTAGTTGTTGGTTCCTAGTATTTGGCTTTCAGTCAATTGCTTCAGTTTCTCTTTGCATTGGAGTGTGTGGCATCAATTTACTTTCATGTATGGAGGACCTATTAGTCCGGTAAGTACTGTGTTATATCATGTTATTCTCCTTGTCTTGAAGTGTTTTTAAAAGGTTGAAATGGGTGATTAAGTGGTCTGATTCTAAAGGTAAGGGTGTTTCAGTTCCAATAGGAGGATAGAGGCAGGAGAATGGTTAGCAAGGCTGTAGAGAATTAGTTTTGGTCTAGAGGCTGTGTTAGGTTGATGAAAGGGGCTGCAGGTTTGGAAAGTTGTAATAGGAAATCAGTTCTGGATGTGTAGTTCTTTTTCAGGTTTTGGTTTCAGGGTTTGTTCATGTTTTGGAGGCTGTATAGGGAGTAGTCTGTGTATGTGGAGGTTAGAAGAAAGAGAAGAGGTTCAGTAGCAATTCAGGGGAATAGGTAGCAGGGGTGCAGTGGTCTGTCAGATAGAAAGAAGAGGATCATGAGTTCTCCAGGACTGGTTGTTGTGTGAGGTAATGAGAGGTCAGTGAGAGTGATAGTAGTTTCAGGTGTAGAGAAGAAGTTTAAGAATGTCAGGGAGTTTGTTGTTGAGTTGTTAAGAGGGAAAAAATGTGTGCAGGTGTGTCTTGTTGGTTCTCTGTGAGTTTCAAAGGGAGTTTGGGCATTGTTTTTGAGTCGTTAAAAGAGGAAATGAAATGGAGGGGTATGGTTGTTAATGATCATTGTTTCTAGTCAGTGTGTGTGTGAATGTAAAATGCGGGTTCTGCCATGTTTTTTATGTAAATGCTTCAGGTGCGTATATATGCAGATGTCTTTAGCAAGCCTGGTAGTTGTCCAGGGCAGTGAGTAGGTGTTTGCAGATGTCTAAAGTTGAATGTAGAGGCTGCAGGTTGCCTGATTCAGTGTGGGTGTTGGATAAGCCTCTAGGGTGTTTGCAGATGGGTTTGAGAGTGGTTCAGGAGGTTGATAGGCTAGTGTGAGGGTCTGGTGTGTAGTTGTTTGTCCAAGGGTCTAGGTTGCTTCTGGTTTTCTGTTGAAAAGAGAGCAGCAGGGGTTAAGCTTTCTCCAGGTTGCTTAAGTGTTTCTGGTCGTTGTCATGTGTGTATGAGAGTTGCAGTTTTGTTTAGTTGTTTGAGAGTTGCTCAAGTTGAAGTCTTTTTTTTTTCTTCTTTCTTCTTCTCTCTGGGTATAATAGATTGATATTATTAAGTTCAGCAGAAAGATTTGGCATCATTTCTGATTAAAAAATTACTAAATTGTCTCGACACTTCTTAAAATTGAAGCCTTTAAAGCGTGCATTAGAAAAGGTTTGGCCCTGCATTTTACTCCTATGTTAGTCCGAATTCATAATTCATGTTTTAAATGTCTTTCTCCCTGAGTCGAGTCGTTGAAGTTGCAGCCTGCTAAAAGATTGAATCTTCGTCTCTTAAGTTTTTCTATTATACAAGTCAAGATTGGTCTATCTTAAATCTGTGATTGATTTATGTAATGTTGTGAAAGAGAGGATTTATGTAGTGTAGGTTAAATGCTTGGTGCTCTTTTTTTTATATGATGGCTGAGGTGTAGTTCAGTTCCATATTTCCTAATCTGTCATAAGTATCAGTAGGAAAGGCATATCATAAAATGAAACATTTGTTCTTTTTCTACTGGAATTGTGAGATAAAAGAGGAAGTTTGGGTCGAACATTATATTTTTTTTCCTTTCCAGACTTTGTTTATTGATTGCTAGCCAATCTTTCTTCAAGATAGTTTGTAAAATGAGATTTGTATGCTCTTCTAAGGTCTATATTGCGCTTTGACATGGTTTTGCTAGACGTGCATATGTATTAGTTATTTGTTCATCCAGTAATTTGTTTTAGCTCATTCGTTGTTTGATTATTTCCTATACTAATCTTTATCCTCATTTCCTTTGCATAATACACTCCTTGGGATCGAGATGGCTAAACTCCAATTGGGATTGGCTTATTGGCTTGGAGTCGCATTAGGGTCAAGTCCGGGCTCAAGATTCAAGAAGTGAAGACTTTTTAAAAAAAAAATGCTTTGTTGAGCCATGTGATGTTTTAGGCTCATGGGCATAAACGTATAAAATTAAATAAATACAAGGCTCCCGTGAGTTTGCCAATTTTCGGGTTCTTCTTCTAAATCTCTTCTCTTTCCCAATCCTTTAGAATTTGCATATCATTAGGAATTTCCCGTAGATAATTATTTTAGAATAATTTGATTGATTATAAATGTATGTTTATTTATTTATTGAGTTATTTTGTGAATATTTCATTTCTTTGGAATTTCCACCTTATTTATAAATTTTGAACCTTCTAATTAAATGGTGCGTGCAAGCCAATTCGTAATAATCTTAAGATTATTTCTAAAATACTAACTTTAGTACAAGTATTCAAATCAATCCGTTTTCTTATTAAAGTCATTTATTTTCTCTACTTTTTTTATGGATAAGTTTTTTAAAATTCAATTGGTGACGCCTTAAATTGAAAGTTAAATAATTTTGTAAATTTGCATTTATATAGCTGTCTTGTGAAAACCGAAGGATTAACCACATTTTGTGGATTTTCGAAAGTGCTTTCAAATTGGAACCTTCTTTCGAAAATAAATGAACCTCTTACGCAGAATCTCTGAAAATAGACTATTTCCTTGAAACAGAGGATTGCACGCACTATTTAATTAATTGGTTCCTAATTCTCCTAAAATTAGGTGGCGACTCCAAAGAAAACCCTTTGGAATCCCATTTGTTGAAATATACCCGAAACCTATCTTTTCTTAAAGAAAGGGTAATTTTTGGGGTTCAACAGCTTGGCGACTCCGCTGGGGATACCTTAAGGTTCTAACCGCAAGGTTTTCACAAGATAACTCTTTATTTGTTTATTATTTTCAAAATAGCATGTTTAGTTAATTTGATTATTTGCAATTGTTTGTCACTGAAAGCATGTCACTACACTTTATTTGTGCACATATAAAACTGGCATTTCGTTCATATTTCCCCCACTCCTGGGAGCTTCTTCATGGTTACTTAAATCTGCGAGGTGTATGCATATACACCCGCAAATCACAAAAAACCCTTTAGGAAAGAGTGCGCGTACCTGCGGGGTGAGCGGATAGTTTTACTAGCGCGTGACCGCTTGCCGCTCAAAACAGCCTTGTGTTTAGTAAACCCACTCTAGAGTTTCTTTTAGGAACATGCATGCATAAACCTTAGATTGGACCCGGTCCTTGGTACCGCCTCCATAGTTAGAAAAACCGCTCTTTTCGTTGACGAGTTTAAACCCAACAACAGTGCATATTATGTGTTTATGTGATAACGGAACTTCCAGTCCAAGCCAAGTTGTGCAATTAATTAAATTTAGAATACTTTTATTAATTTTGTAGACTAGAAGATGCTTGAATTCAAGAGGTATTCCAAATAGTCATCAAGTTGAAATTGTGAAGATACTTGGAAGAAGATAACAAGTTGGGGCAAGAGACGTCGAAAGGACGATAAGACGTTCGATCCATTTGATCGATGTTTGATTCAAGCAAGTTTTTTGGATGTAAACGACATTTGGGACCAGATGTCAGAAATCACACCGATTGTGCAAGAAAGGATTGATCGAAACAGGCCCGCACTTCAGTTTCATTGCCTCCTCAAGCCTGATGCAGCGTAGTTATAGCAGTTATTTATATTTTCATTGTACTCAAAATGATGTATTTAAATTATGTCTGGCAGTTTCTATTTTTGATGTAACAATGATGTTCTCAAAATCAAGTTATAACGAAGAGAAATTATTATTACTGTCATTTTCACTTACTCTAAATTCGATTATTGCAAAACCGGCTTCGACTACTTTTCGTTATCACCGATTTGGTGTCTTAGGCCCACCTCTGGCACAAAGAGGCACCTTACAGGGTAGGACGCGCCCGCATTTTCATTTACGCTCAACTAATTGTGATTGCCACATGTCAAACTTGCTTAAATGCAAAGCGCTACGTGACGCGCGCTACGTGATTGTATGCAATGTTGTTAATGACACGCAAACTAACATAGTTTACCTTTTGAATTTTTCTTTTGTTTGATTATTCCCCGAACAGAGAGAGTTTGATTCGTGTTGACTCCCGAGTTGGTTAAGCGTCCAATCCAAAGTGAAGCAAAAATGACTGATTTGACTAATGATCAGACTGGTATCCCTGAATCTTCTAATGAGCAACCAGTTGTTGTTCCTGATGAACAAATTGCTAGAATGGCTAAGCAGATTGAATGTATGCAAGCTGAACTAGAAAGAATGAAAGGGTCGAGCCACCAAAATGCGCCAGCCGTGCTATCGACTCTGAATCGCAATGTTGAAACTGCCAATCCCAAAATGCCTTTAAATTCCAGTGTCATTCGTATGCTTGCACCAGTTAACAACATCCCAAATGCATTCATTAACCACAACAACTTGCCTCACTATCAATATTTACCTGCCAAAGATACTCCTCGTCCTCCACAATCAAAGCACCCATTGAAGTGCCCATAACTGTAGAAAAGCAAGGAAAGATAGTTGAGCAAGAGGAGATAATCCAAACGATGAAAATCATGCAGCAATCCATCAAGGATTTGCAAGTGTCTAGAGGACGTCAAAGCATCTCCTACCGCAATCTTTATCTATATCCTGACGTTACTCTTCCTCCCGGGTTTAAGGTGCCAAAATTTGATATATATGATGGTCATAGTGACCCATTTGTTCATTTGACCAAATATCTCAACCGAATGAGGGTTGCGGGAGGTAAAGATGAAATTCTGATGGCCTTCTTCAGTCATAGTCTGGAAGGTATTGCTGCTGAATGGTTTGCAAGACAGGATATAAGCAAGTGGCGTGAGTTTGATGACATAGCCAGTGATTTTACAAAGCAGTTTGAGTACAATGTCGAGATGGCTCCTGACCTTATAACCTTGTCCAATCTGAAGAAGAAACTAACATAAACCTTTAGGGAATACGCACCGAGATGGCGTGAGCAGGCTGCAAGGGTGCGACCACCAATGACTGAGGAAGACATGGTAAAATACTTCATCCGAGCCCAAGATGATTCTTATTACATACACTTGCTCCCTATGATGGTTAAACCATATTCTGAACTTCTTGTGATGGGAGAGATGGTTGAAGAAGGGGTTAAGACAGGGCGAATTGTAAGTTTTGCTGCAATGAAGGCAACTACGCAAGCCATCCAGACTGGTATGGGCAATTTTGAGAAGAAAAAGAGGGAAGATGAAGTTGGTATTGATATGGCTGATATCGACCAAAGGCCAAACAAGAAGCCGACCTTCAGAAACTCACCAAACCAGCCCACTCACCAAAGCACACTATACTCAACTTACCCAATTCAATATCAAATTCCACCTGCTCTATATCCCGTCTACAATACTCAACCCAATTACCATCAATCTAGAATGCCCGCTTATCAGCCTTATTCACAACCGCAAGCATACAATTACCCTCAACAGCACCAGTTACCGGTAGCCCGTCAGTCTATGCCAGCAGGGTCTCGTCCCAAATATGAAAAAAGACAGCGCCGAAAATTCACTTCTTTAGGTGAACCACAAGCTCAATTGTATGAAAGATTAAAGGATATGGGAGTGCTAAACCCTTTAGCAGGAGATGGTACGCTTGACCCTCTCCCAGAATGTGTTGATGGGAGCAAATATTGTGCTTACCATGCAGAATTTGCCAAGCACGACACTGAGGAATGTGTCCTTCTTAAACATAAGATCCAAGATTTGATTGAAGACAATACAATCCAGCTGAGTGATGAACCAATGCAGGAGACTTGGCTATGAACTAAAAGCACTTTGCAAAATTTCGATTCGGATTGAGACCCCGAATCATTCTGGTTAAAACTTTTATCATTTTGCCTCAAGAAAATATTTTTCTTATTTCCATGTAATTTTGATTGTAATGCGAACTACGCGTAACCTGATTCCCAGGGCTGGGATACGTAAGCAACTCACATAGAGCTCGGTTACACTAGCATAGGAATCCCCTATTTCCTCTTTTATGTAATTTTAAACTACTTTTGGTCTGATTCCTGGAATGGCAACAGGATAAGTAAGCAATCCACATCGGACTCGATCAGATTATTGTAATGTGTTAGGTTTGTTTATCTTTGATGATGTAACTCCGAACTATGCATCTGGGCAGATGTGTAGGAATTCCAATTCGAATTCGGCTTCGCACTTAGATTGCCATATTCTCCAAGCTTTATGTAAGCAGAACTACGCACGGTCTGATTCCCGTGGAGGGATACGTAGGCGCTCTTAACGGGCTCGACTCTATAATATTAAAATTTCCAATTTTTCCTAAGGCAAGCAATTGGGGCAAATTTTGCAAGGCAAGTTGAAGATTTGAAAGATCATAACTGGGGCAGATTTTACAAAAAGCCGTATTGCTTGACAAAGATAAGTTGGCCAAGTATCAAAAGACGGATCGCAAATATAGACAAAAGTAGAAGAAGTAAGCGGTTGAAGGATGAAGGCTCGAGTCAGCATGAATCAAACACTCCCCCCTCCCTCCCAAAACTAACGATTTTTCTTTGAGTGCAGGAATTTCAAAGCAACAAGATGAGGAAACTAGCAACTATCAATTCCTCATAGAGTATTTGTCATACACATTGAACAATGCTGCTAAGATAACCGACCGAGATTGGAAGCGTTATCTGATTCATCGCATACACGAAACGACTTTATTTTCTCTCTATTTCTACCCTTGCCTAATCAAAATTTATTACTTTATTGACAATTTTACTTTACACTTTGCAGGAATTAAGCATTAACTCAGTTTTTCTCAAGGATAACACTAAACTCTTTATGGCTTCACCAAATATAAGCCGGACGGCTTAAACTCTCACTTTATATCTCCTTTATCTTTGACATTTTCCTGTCTATATGAATTTAATGAAAACTTTAGTTCGCAGGCTATTCTACCATTTATTTTACAAGTAGCAACATCAAGTCTATCGTAAAACAATCAAAGGCAATATTGTTAAGAAGTCTACCGTAGAAAACGAGAGACTCGATCACGAGCCATTGCCGAAAGATATTGCCAATCCTGGGGGCTCGCTTTGTTTTTTAGTCAAGGCCATTACTCCATGGAAGAGTTCAAAGAGTGCAACGCATTCACGTGTTCACGCTTCCGAGAAGTGTCATTATATTCCACGCTTTCGAGAAGCGTCTTTATTTCACGCTTCTGGTAAGCATCTTTATGTGTTTACGCTTTCGATAAGCGTCTTTATTTCACGCTTCCGGTAAGCGTCTTTATGTGTTTATGCTTTCGATAAGCGTTCTTATATTTCACGCTTCCGGTAAGCGTCTTTATGTGTTTACGCTTTCGATAAGCGTCTTTATTTTCACGCTTCCGTTAAGCGTCTTTATGTGTTTATGCTTTCGATAAGCGTTCTTATATTTCACGCTTCCGGTAAGCGTCTTTATGTGTTTACGCTTTCGATAACCGTCTTTATTTTCACGCTTCCGGTAAGCATCTTTATGTGTTTACGCTTTCGATAAGCGTCTTTATATTTCACGCTTCCGGTAAGCGTCTTTATGTGTTTACGCTTTCAATAAGCGTCTTTATTTCACGCTTCCGGTAAGCGTTTTTATGTGTTTACGCTTTCGATAAGCGTTCTTATATTTTACGCTTCCGGTAAGCGTCTTTATGTGTTTACGCTTTCGATAAGCGTCTTTATTTTCACGCTTCCGATAAGCGTCTTTATGTGTTTACGCTTTCGATAAGCGTCTTAATTTTCACGCTTCCGGTAAGTGTCTTTATGTGTTTACGCTTTCGATAAGCGTCTTTATTTTCACGCTTCCGGTAAGCGTCTTTATCTATTCACGCTTTCGATAAGCGTATTTATGTCACCTCGAAGGTGTTAATTATTTGAATGCTTCTAAGGCGTAATTTTGTTGCCCCGGAGGCGTATTTGTGTCACCTCGAAGGTGTTAGTTATTTGAATGCCTCTAAGGCGTAATTTTGTTGTCCCGGAGGCGTATTTATGTCACCTCGAAGGTGTAGTTATTTGAATGCCTCTAAGGCGTAATTTTATTGCCTCAAAGGCGTATTTCTATCACCTCGAAGGTGTTAATTATTTAAATTCCTCTAAGGAGTAATCTTTTATGGTCTCGATAGACGTTTAATATTAGCACACTTTCTTGAGCACATTTTGTAGCCTCCTGAGGCGTTTATACATTTTGCTATGCATATTTTAATAGCCTTACATTGCTAATAAGTTTGTTAAGACGCAGGATAATGTGAATACTTCGGACGTATTCTTACTTTTGGTTGGAGTACAATCCAAGATTGCATTCAAATTGACTCCTCATGATTTAAAGCATTATGCTTTATCATGGATTATTGCCGAAAAGGCGGCATTTTTTACCATTGTGATTATATTTAAATTTCACTTTATGTTCCTATTAATTGAAGCTTTTCATTGCTTTATTTTTAGTCTATCAACGACCCCGAAGTCATCTTGCCTCACAAAGCTGGATTTCTTCATCAGTTGATTGGAGACAAGCGTATCATTGATATTGCAATAAGCATCTACAAGTTTTATTATCGCTATATATTACTCTATTTACCAAGTCTTGTTTGCAGTTACTCGCTTACCATTTGTCAAGTTTATTACAGGATTTTAGCAGCACCGCAGCAGCATTTGGAGCATAGCGTGGAACTCTTTCTTAGCAGTGAACTGGGGCAATTGTTGATATGAGCTAGACTCGTCAACGAGGATCTGAAGAATCGCACTCGAACAAGCAAGTCTTACCTAATCTTTCATTCCAGATTAGGGGTCAGTCAGATTCTTTCCTGTTTATGTGTCTGTTTCTGTTAATCGTGCGAGTCTTCGTTTCTAAGTGTCGTCGAACTACATATAGCCTGATTCTCTTTCAGCCCGAGATATGTAGGCAACTCAGAAAGCAGAGTTCGGCCGTACCTATAAGCCTCGCACTTTGGTCTTTGGGATCGAAGTCCTTGGCTTTATCGTGACAAAATTGGTTTCCCGTCAACTTCTTTACCCTGAAAACTCTTTCATCCTTTTCCGGATAAAGAGGGGCAGCTGTTGATACCCAATTTTATCCCGAAATATTTAAATCAATGTCAAATTATTTTAAGTAGGGGTTAATTTTATTTTATCAAAGGGCTAGTTGAATAATTTTGAAGAAAAGGCTAAAAAAACGCAATTCACATCCCCATTTCATCCCACTTGCGTAAAACCTACATAAGACTACACACACCCCTAATCAGAATCCCCAAAAAACTCAAAGAAAAACCCGTTAACCCCAAATCCTTAACCGACTCCATTTAAACCCGATTTTTCCCTCCCTGGTCCCCACGCATTCTATTTTCCAGCTATCATCAGTACGAATTCGTACAACCTTATCTATTTAGATCCGTTATGGGTCTTTTTGGTATTTGGATTCTTCATTCGAGAACCCTAAAAATGGGACTGCTATAAATAGAAGGGGAGATAGCCGTGGATAGGGGAGAAGGGGCAGCAGTTGAAGGAAAGAGGGGGCAACCGAGGGAGAATATGGAAAAGATTGGGGAAAACGGCATAAGATAAAATTTCTATTTCAGCTTTACATTCCTATCAGTGTTTTGGTTTTCCATTCTTTTTGAGGATTTTATTGTTGTGGCTTCATCACTATCCGAGTCGTCGCTCTTGTTCGAGTTATCATTCTTGCTTGAGTCGCTTTACTTCGATCCCTCGCCTTAGCTCACTTCTCCGCAAAAGGTAATACTCCAAAACCTCTATTATTTTTTATAATTTTAAGAGAATAAGATGTTGTTTGCGTTTATTTCTTGGTTGATGTTAATTACGGTTTAGTATAATCTTATTTCCCATCTATCTGTGTTAAAGATTTGAGGTATGAGCATTGTTAAGAATTTCATCTTTTACTGATTTTGTGTGTCTCGTTAAGTAGATAGCGTGCTCATCTGCAGCCTATACAGTTGATGCTCTCATTCATTCAAAACTGTTTTAAATTAATCGTTAGGAATGTTATTTGAATCTGGTTTAAAGAAGCTGTCTAAAGTTGTTTTGCTAAGTTTGTAGCTTTCTTTGCAGTGATTTAGAAGAAGTATTTTATTATGATGCTTTATCTGTAAGGTCAGTTTCTGTTAGGAATCGAATGTTAAGCTCCGATCTTTAACCTGTGTTCCTTAATTCCTAGTGTTTAGTTTCAATCATTAGCTTCAATTTCCTCCTTATCTTGAAAGTATATAGTAGCAGCTCCACTTCCCTCTACTATGATGTCTTTAGTTTGGTTAGTTGGTGGTCTGAAGCAATAAGAATGTCAAGAGAAAAGCTGTAGTTTTCTGTTCATGCTTTGAGGTAGTTCTAGTTGTAGTTACATGAAGAATTCTGGAATTATGGGGTGTTTTGATGCTTCAGGGGAGGGGAGTAATCTTTCTAGATTTATTTATTCTGTTTAAGAGTGTTCTAAGTTCGATCCTGAGGTAGATCTATTAGTTGTTGGTTCCTAGTATTTGGCTTTCAGTCAATTGCTTCAGTTTCTCTTTGCATTGGAGTGTGTAGCATCAATTTACTTTCCTGTATGGAGGACCTATTAGTCCGGTAAGTACTGTGTTATATCATGTTATTCTCCTTCTATTGAAGTGTTTTTAGAAGGTTGAAATGGGTGATTAAGTGGTCTGATTCTAAAGGTAAGGGTGTTTCAGTTCCAATAGGAGGATAGAGGCAGGAGAATGGTTAGCAAGGCTGTAGAGAATTGGTTTTGGTCTAGAGGCTGTGTTAGGTTGACGAAAGGGGCTGCAGGTTTGGAAAGTTGTAATAGGAAATCAGTTCTGGATGTGTAGTTCTTTTTCAGGTTTTGGTTTCAGGGTTTGTTCATGTTTTGGAGGCTGTATAGGGAGTAGTCTGTGTATGTGGAGGTTAGAAGAAAGTGAAGAGGTTCAGTAGCAATTCAGGGGAATAGGTAGCAGGGGTGCAGTGGTCTGTCAGATAGAAAGAAGAGGATCATGAGTTCTCCAGGACTGGTTGTTGTGTGAGGTAATGAGAGGTCAGTGAGAGTGATAGTAGTTTCAGGTGTAGAGAAGAAGTTTAAGAATGTCAGGGAGTTTGTTGTTGAGTTGTTAAGAGGGAAAAAATGTGTGCAGGTGTGTCTTGTTGGTTCTCTGTGAGTTTCAAAGGGAGTTTGGGCATTGTTTTTTAGTCGTTAAAAGAGGAAATGAAATGGAGGGGTATGGTTGTTAATGATCATTGTTTCTAGTCAGTGTGTGTGTGAATGTAAAATGCGGGTTCTGCCTTGTTTTTTATGTAAATGCTTCAGGTGCGTATATATGCAGATCTCTTTAGCAAGCCTGGTAGTTGTCCAGGGCAGTGAGTAGGTGTTTGCAGATGTCTAAAGTTGAATGTAGAGGCTGCAGGTTGCCTGATTCAGTGTGGGTGTTGGAGAATGCTCTAGGGTGTTTGCAGATGGGTTTGAGAGTGGTTCAGGAGGTTGATAGGCTAGTGTGAGGGTCTGGTGTGTAGTTGTTTGTCCAAGGGTCTAGGTTGCTTCTGGTTTTCTGTTGAAAAGAGAGCAGCAGGGGTTAAGCTTTCTCCAGGTTGCTTAAGTGTTTCTGGTCGTTGTCATGTGTGTATGAGAGTTGCAGTTTTGTTTAGTTGTTTGAGAGTTGCTCAAGTTGAAGTCTTTTTTTTTTCTTCTTTCTTCTTCTCTCTGGGTATAATAGATTGATATTATTAAGTTCAGCAGAAAGATTTGGCATCATTTCTGATTAAAAAATTTCTAAATTGTCTCGACACTTCTTAAAATTGAAGCTTTTAAAGCGTGCATTAGAAAAGGTTTGGCCCTGCATTTTACTCCTATGTTAGTCCGAATTCATAATTCATGTTTTAAATGTCTTTCTCCTTGAGTCGAGTCGTTGAAGTTGCAGCCTGCTAAAAGTTTGAGCCTTCGTCTCTTAAGTTTTTCTATTATACAAGTCAAGATTGGTCTATCTTAAATCTGTGATTGATTTATGTAATGTTGCGAAAGAGAGGATTTATGTAGTGTAGGTTAAATGCTTGGTGCTCTTTTTTTTATATGATGGCTGAGGTGTAGTTCAGTTCCATATTTCCTAATCTGTCATAAGTATCAGTAGGAAAGGCATATCATAAAATGAAACATTTGTTCTTTTTCTACTGGAATTGTGAGATAAAAGAGGAAGTTTGGGTCGAACATTATATTTTTCTTCCTTTCCAGACTTTGTTTATTGATTGCTAGCCAATCTTTCTTCAAGATAGTTTGTAAAATGAAATCTGCATGCTCTTCTAAGGTCTGTATTGCGCTTTGACATGGTTTTGCTAGACGTGCATATGTATTAGTTATTTGTTCATCCAGTAATTTGTTTTAGCTCATTCGCTGTTTGATTATTTCCTATACTAATCTTTATCCTCATTTCCTTTACATAATACACTCCTTGGGATCGAGTTGGCTAAACTCTAATTGGGATTGGCTTATTGGCTTGGAGTCGCATTAGGATCAAGTCCGGGCTCAAGATTCAAGAAGTGAAGACTTTTTAAAAAAAATGCTTTGTTGAGCCATGTGATGTTTTAGGCTCATGGGCATAAATGTATAAAATTAAATAAATACAAGGCTCCTGTGAGTTTGCCAATTTTCGGGTTCTTCTTCTAAATCTCTTCTCTTTCCCAATCCTTTAGAATTTGCAAATCATTAAGAATTCCCCGTAGATAATTATTGTAGAATAATTTGATTGATTATAAATGAATGTTTATTTATTTATTGAGTTATTTTGTGAATATTTCATTTCTTTGGAATTTCCACCTTATTTATAAATTTTGAACCTTCTAATTAAATGGTGCGTGCAAGCCAATTCGTAATAATCTTAAGATTATTTCTAAAATACTAACTTTAGTACAAGTATTCAAATCAATCTGTTTTCTTATTAAAGTCATTTATTTTCTCTACTTTTTTTATGGATAAGTTTTTTAAAATTCAATTGGTGACGCTTTAAATTGAAAGTTAAATAATTTTGTAAATTTGCATTTATATAGCTGTCTTGTGAAAACCGAAGGATTAACCACATTTTGTGAATTTTCGAAAGTGCTTTCAAATTGGAACCTTCTTTTGAAAATAAATGAACCTCTTACGCAGAATCTCTGAAAATAGACTATTTCCTTGAAACGGAGGATTGCACGCACTATTTAATTAATTGGTTCCTAATTCTCCTAAAATTAGGTGGCGACTCCAAAGAAAACCCTTTGGAATCTCATTTGTTGAAATATACCCGAAACCTATCTTTTCTTAAAGAAAGAGTAATTTTTGGGGTTCAACAACGCATATGAAACTTTTGGAATAAAATATATTTGGATAATATCATAATACCATTGCACAGCTTATTCTGACTAAGCTGATCTTTCCTTGATCAGGAGAGGAGAGTTCTACATTTTCGAAAAAAAGATACACGGGACTCTGGATGGATTAACATAATTTCGAAGATGAATCGCCTCCTCGATATACTTTTCGATATAGAACAGGTCAATAAAACAAAGAATTAGCTTGCGCTTCAGCAACGCCTTAGAGATATAATATTAGCATTCAGTATTGGAGAAAGACTCCTCCACTTAGAGCATTAACTCATACACCTAACTTGAATAGAAATAGTCATCCTCGCACAGTCTACCGGACTAAGGAAAACATAGCTAAAAATAGAATGCGGCTCAGACCTGAGCTACCAAATTGCACTCTCGAGCTGCCAAACGACTACAACTCCCGAGTTTACAACTCCATATCTTTGTTGTAAGCACCACCGCCTGATGGATCAAATCAGAGGTCAAATGATGCCCCTCATTACCTTTAGTAGTCTTAAACGACTACTAACCGCCCAAGCTCACTAATACCGGATGAAGAGAAAAAATGGCAATGGATTGAGGATAGGAATAATTAGAGATTCGAGAAGCTCATCTTCTTATTTACTTGGCTACAAGAGCTAGATTATTTCCAAGTTAGGCTAGCCAAAGAACCGCAATTGAAGAAATAGACATTAAATGAGCTTTATGGAAAAACATCCATGCCAATTTAACCTCCCAATAAGAAGAAAACTCTGACAATTTACCAGAAACCTTTTTATAACCGAGACAAGCTCATAGAATAACATGACTCTACTAGCGCCTTGAACCATGAAGAGATATGTAGATCGAGTATTACTTACTAATCACTTTATACCGGAAGAAACAATGATGCATTCTGATGGTGACGGGTAAGAATCCCATCATCCTACCAACACAGAATTCCAAAAAGAGAGGTAGACTGATTTGGCATAGTAAGAGAAGGTGGCACAAAAATATGCCAAGCAGAAATACCGCCACTCACTCCCAAATCTCTCATATTTACACCAGAAAAACTAGTAGGGTCTCAAAAATTCCCTGAATAAATCATACTAGAAGCTCACTCCTCTACCACAATCGATTCTTAATAGAAACGATATCAAAAGAAACCATAGAAACATGATAGGACACCCCATCTCTAGATCGATCGGAAGAATCAAATGTTACTCACATATATGGGAAGAAGAAATACTTGGGTCTACTACATCGGATGCCTAAGCATCCTGCAAGACTGGCAGTTCATAGAACTGCCTTTACAGCTGAGCTGAGCCACTACCCTGATAATTACTTCCATAAGAACCACAACCACCACGCTCTCAACCTCTTTTGGATGGTGGCATTTCTCTGGCTGATTAAGATCTAAATGAAATCCCCTGCGACTGTGTAGGTGCCTGATGACGAGAGAAAGGACGACTGCCTACTTGCCGGAGTAAGGAAAAACTCCTCAAAGGATAACCAGACTCACGACAGTGATAATACCTTTAGGCTAAAAATGGATGCTGGATAAACTACTGATAGCTATAAAGAGAAGACTGGGTTTGATCTTGACAAACTACTGGCGCACTCTGAAAATCACGTGCCACAAGCTAAGATATCCTGGTAGGTGACTTCCCACAATAATCATAACTCTTACCTCCAAATGAGGTACCATGATGCTTACCAGGGTCGTAGAATCTCTTGCACTCCCGCTCTAACTTATGGTACGCCTAATACCTCTGAGCAATGTCAACAACAGGATCAAATGAAGTCCCAACCTCAATTTCTCGAGCCATCTGGGATCTCAAGGAAGGAGAAAGGTCACCAATAAATCTTGAACATTCTCGAAAGGTTCATGGATTAATTCTGGTGCATATCCAGCCATCCTAAAGAATTTAATCTCATATTCTAAAATCCGACAAGCTACCCTATCCAATCCACTCAAATTTGCGACTTTTTTCATCTCGCTTGCAGCACGAAAGGAACTTTTTCATGAATTTACGAGAAAAATCGAACCAAGTTAGCTAATAAGAGAGCGATCCACTAATTCAAAGCTGGACCCCTGAAACTGGAAAGCAGAATAATCAACATCACACCGCTCGATATAATCAAGAGCCTGAATGATACGCTAACATCATTTATTTTAAAAAAACTTACACAGGGATTATTTGATGCATGGCCTGAGAACATCAGAAGGTTCAATTGGGTAAAATAATGCAGCCTCTTCGAACACTTGGACCGAGCTATTACTCAGGCTAGGTAACCAGCCAGAATAACTAGAGGCACAACACATGCTACTTCCGGAACATAATTTATTGCAGCAATATTAAGAACTGGAATAGGAGCTCCCTGAGACCGAACGTTTGCATCTGCGGCAACCTGATAAGTTGCCTAGCGAATAATAGGTTCTTGTGGTGTCTACGTCGCCAAGATTCTCGTAAAAGCATCGTAGAGAGCCAAAGGAACCACAAGGCTCTGCTCCCTTGCCCATCGCGAGCTCGTACAACTGGGGCCTGCACAACTGGATCGTCAGCACGATCCACAACTCTCGCAGCTTGAGTAGCTCTAGCCCCAGGCTAGACTATTTCGTCCTGAACTCCTACCGTTTGCTGATTTGTCGCACGAGGGTTCACAATTACCATGAACGAATTAACAAAAATACTTTTGCATCCTAAACCAACGCACGATCAGAGAAGAAGGAAGTGAAACTTCCTAAATGCCATCATAGCCCCTCGTAGATAAGTACGGACGTTTACGTACCCATCAGTGAGACTCTACTAGACATTGTCTTAGTCTGGATAGACTCTAAACCGGGCTCTCATACTAACTGACACGACCCAGAATCCGGCTAGGCCATGCGGGCACTCGACATCCTCCCCTAGACCCGTCGGGCGAACCCTTACCAATTAAATTAGAAATATAAATATAATTCCATTCGTAAATAAGAACAAGACTTAGAAAAAGCACAGACATACTAATACCTCCAAGCGGTACAAAAGAAATTACAGCTGACTATGCAACATACTAAGTTTAGGGCTATCCAGACAAGACATCTGAGAGTACGAAAGAAGACAGATACCTCCTGAAGGGAGCAAAATGCAACTGAAGTAATAAACAATAAATTGGTGGCCATCCGGAATAAAAGCTGGCTCACCCTGACAGCTGAAGTCGACTTCGCTCCTGAACAACGTGGCGAACTCAATCCTGGAGCGAACCTGCCGAAACAAAATAAATAAACAAGAAACAAACAACAAACAAGGGTGAGTCAAAAGGACTCAATTAGTGGGGCAGACTAGCCGCCTCAAAGAATAGGATAACTAGCAAGGGAGAAGAAAACAGGTATACCAAATCAATCTTATTGAAACTATAACAAGGTAGAGCCAGATAATAACTGGAAACACGTATGGAATCATAAACTCATAAACAATCAGGGACATAAGGTAGACAGAACATATAGATTTTTAAGTATCTCGAACATATCAACAATAAGAAATACATACTGTTGTGGCGTGCAACCCGATCCATATATTTATACTGTTGCGTGCAACCCGATCCGTATTTTATACTATTGCGGTGTGCAACCCGATCCATATATTTATACTGTTGCAGCGTGCAACCCGATCTATGTATTTATACTGTCGCGGTATGCAACCCGATCCATATATTCATACTGTCGCGGCGTGCAATCCAGGATAAGAGCCAGAAATATATAGGCAAACTGAAATATGTCCACAATATGATATACATATCGCATACATAAAACACAGCATGATAGTCACATAATAGTCAGCATGCGGTGCAATGAAATGGGATGAATGCAGTACGATGTAATGGAGTCACATGTGCCCGTAATCCCGTCTCAAAGCAGAATACTTTCGCATTTGAGGGGAATGCAATATAGTAACCAACTGGAGCGGAATACTCCTACTCCTAGGGCGGGATACTCCTGCACCCGATATGATATGAACCACAGGCGGAATACTCTGGCATTCTCCTGGGGCAGAATACTCCTGCACCCGATATGATATGAACTTAAGGCGGAAAAATCCTGCACTCTCCTGGGGCGGAATACTCCTGCACCCAATATAATATGAATCAGATGCAGAATACTCATGCACTCTCCTGGGGCGGAATACTCCTGCACCCAATATAATATGAATCAGAGGTGGAATACTCCTGCACTCTCCTAGGGCGGAATACTCATGCACCCAATATAATATGAATCAGAGGCGGAATACTCATGCACTCTCCTGGGGCGGAATACTCCTGCACCCGATATGAATGCAATATAATGCATATGAATGCAATATGATGTAATAATAACCTTTACCGATGCAGGACTCTCATCTATAGCAGGGAAGTATATGCCAACTCACAGCCAGAGTATAATGCTCAGATCCTCAATGCAATACTAACAACAGGACATAACATATAATATAAAATTTAAATCCAAAGCTAAGGCGTAATGAGTACGCCTATCGGTAGCTACACACATAAGGAACACGTGGTAGAATATCCACAAGGCCAAGGGCCTCCAAAGAAATGGATACAAACACTTACCTTGTTACAAAGTTAGCACAGCTACTCAACAACCGCTTTGTCTTTTAGATTCACCGCAAAACAATCCTGCTTATTCAATAAGCAGAAAATATATCAAATTAGGCTAAAGGCTTCGTTCCTTACATCTTAGGGCAATCCGGTTAGGAACCTGATACCCTATTCACATCGGCAATATACAAGCCAGGCCTATGTACATGGTTCAAAGTCACATAACCAAATCCTAAAAAAATTACATTTATATGTTGCTCATAACTCACTGAGTACGAATATATACTCAATTCTATTATCAGGGTCTAATTAATCCTTTAAACTATTAATTGAACTTATTAAAACGATGTCTAATATCCCAATTTTTACCGTCAAAATATATTCAAACACACGTAATGAACAAAAACAATGCATTAAGATCATTACTTGAATGTTTTGGGGTAAAAATTCTATCTTTCTCCGGCTCTTTTCTCATTTTCTGACATTTTTCTCTTTACATTTTCTCGTTTCCACTCTTATGTTGTTTCTGTTCTGTTCGTCCTTAGCTTAGACCCCTCCCCCTCATTTGATTCTCCTTTTATCCTTTTCTTCCTTTTTCTTTTCTCTTTTCTTTTATTTTTTTTTTTTCTTTTCCCGACGAAAATTAAAATGGAACTCTACAAAATTTGAAATGATCCCAAATTTTTCAAGTAAGTTATACAAAATATATTTAACACACTTGTTAAGGCGGATCTCAAATCGGACTCCCGAAACTCAATATGCAAATTAAATGAAAAAAATCAAATATTTAACTTTCGGTATTTTAGAGGAAACTAGCTGAACAATATCGAAATTCACTTTCGAAAGTTCAAAAAAATCACAAATAATCATACGAACCTAACGGCGCTTTCGAATTTCGAATCGGAGCTCATTCGCAAAAATCGAGCTCGAAAATCTCTTTTTAATATTTATCGACAATAAAAACTGAAATCTTCTTCCGATACGTACCAAACGAGGTCCGATTTAACTCAAATTTTACAGACAGGTCCTAATAGACTTTACGAATATTTTAAAATTATCGGTACGCCAATCGGAGCCCTAACTTCTGAAACGGCTGCCTAAGATCGTGTCAATACACATATTATTTATTCCATCTTTTATCATGTGTATTACTATGTAAATTCTCGTATAATTTACACCCCAATTGGTTATACAATGTTGATTTTGGATATTAAACTCCGCACAAGTAATGTGACAACACTAGTAAAAAAACATAGAATAAAGTTAAATGGAGATTAACTAATAATGTGAAATCTTATACATAATACCAAACGTTGGATAAAGCAATATCAATTAATACACCAAAATTGTAGTGGCTTATGCAACAAAGCAAACCATATCTAAGTGTTGAACATTACTTCTAGGTATACGTTTGAGAAAAATATTGATCACGATAATAAATAGTTGATATGTTTGGCAAAAAAGCGATAATAAGCACAACTTCTATTAATTAAGATATTATCAAAGTTATTACAAAAATATAAATTTAAAAGTATTTTACTTTTAAAAAAAGAAAAATGGTGAAAAATGGAAAAAGAGGTTGTTTGGATATTTTTGAAGAATGATATCTTGTGATTAAAAGAAGACATTTTGAGGCTAAATTGTAAAAGTATGATCAGACGAAATGTGTTTATAGGCTGGACCTAAACACCCTCTTAAATTTTTTGTTTTGTACATTTTATGAAAATTTAAATATAAAATGAAAGGAATTACATCAATTTAGTTTTAAGACTTAATTACTATATCTATTCCAATTTATTCGTCAAAGTTTGAATAAATATGGTGTAAAAGAAAAAAATAAATTTTTTTAAACTTGTGATCATAAAAATATGATAACATTTGGTGATTTTAAATTATTTCTCATTAAAGATCAAATGAGAAATTAAAATTAAGTTAGTTTTAATTTCCGAAAGCTGCTATTTTCTAAACATGGACAAAAGTATTGCTACCACTTAAACGAAAACAGAAGGAACAAAAGGAGTAAATTGTTACTCATGAGTCACGAATAAGATAAAAAGCCTCTTCAGACGTCTTCCCATTCATGTGATCCACCACTGTACCACATTGGCAGCAGTTTTTCAGTTCTAACAGAGGCAACAAGTTAGTGGATATGTGGAACCACTGTGTTTATGTATTTCTTTGTGATAATATGTTTCAATTTAGTATTAAATATATATCTTTGAAAGTTTTCAACTATATAAATTACTACTTGATAGAAAACAGTCAAGGCATTCATTATGTGGGTAAAGCAAATATAACAGATAACCCCCTCGCTTTTCCTCAAGATGAATCTATTAAAACTTGATGAGTTCACTTAAATTCTTAATGTGGAATACATTGTACATATAAATTTACAATTTAAAAATTTACATATCTTTTAATTTGTTTTCACATATAATCACATTCTGCATCAACATTCAATTTAGTTAAATCTATCAAATATAAGTTGAATCCGATTTGCTTTCCACCCCAGCCACTCGTCCTTGCAAAGGAAGAAGGGGTGTGAATCCTTGTGGATAACTCGGAACATAACTAAGAAGGTCAAATTGGAAGTGGACTGAGTGGGGTACGTACTGGTTAAAGTAACAGAGAGATGAAAAGTAAAAGTAAGTTGGTTTGCAGTAAAAGTTACAAAACCGTACGATCTTCTCATGATCCATCTTCCAGGCACTGGTCAGTGTGGGTATCAGAACAAACACCAACTCTGAGAAGTTAAAGGCAAGTAAAAAAAAATAGAGTATAATAATTAGTGATTTGTTTAAAGGAAACCACTTTCCTTTCTTACGGAAATCTTTAGTTTATGGATTTCCGTATAAGTTGTCAGAGACAATAGCTGCCATAAAGGCAGAATAGTTGCAGCAGCAGCAGCAGATACCAACAGAGAGCCCTCTCAGTCATAATATTTTGCACAGTATACTGTTCAGACTGCTCCAGTGCGTATGTGTCATGTGTGTGTGTGTAAGAGTGAGAGAGGGGAAAAAAAAAAAGATAGGCAATAATATTATGATCAGAACCATTAGTTTTTATCCATGTACACAAGATTCTGCAACCCAACTGGTCCCTTAAATAAATATGCCTACTAGTATTCCTCTTCCCAAAACAAAAGAAGCCCTTTCATTCACTCTCCTCTTCTCAAACAAATACTAGCACCTCTAATTTGTGATCCATGATGAGTACTACAGCAAGAAGTAGGTATCCATTCACAGCATCTCAATGGCAAGAACTTGAGCATCAAGCTCTTATTTACAAGTATATGGTCTCTGGCATGCCTGTTCCTCCTGATCTTCTATACACCATTAGAAGGAGCTTGGACTCTGCCCTCTCTTCAAAGCTCATCCTCCACCAACCTCATCACAGTACTATTCTTCCTCTACCCTTCCTTTATATTGTTTTACTGGTATACTCACAAAAAACAAGTTAAAGTTACGATCTTTGTGCATGAAAACTAGCTACAAGTTTCTGTACATATCTGTTTTTTGTACATTAGTTGTAAAGATTGTTTTTTTTCTTTTTGTAGTTGGATGGAACTGTTTTCAGATGGGATTTGGCAAGAAAATAGACCCCGAGCCAGGAAGATGTAGAAGAACAGATGGAAAGAAGTGGAGGTGCTCAAAAGAAGCTTACCCAGATTCCAAGTACTGTGAAAGACACATGCATAGAGGCAGAAACCGTTCAAGAAAGCCTGTGGAAATTATGACTTTGGCTAATAATACAACTAACACATCAACAAGACCTGTTGTTACTACTAATACACCCCCAACAGCAATTCCCATCTCATCAATCACCAAAAACATAAACAATAATCCTTCCCCTTGTAGCCCCACTTCTTTTCCTAATTATATGACATCATCAGCTGATCAGTCCCACCAATATCCTTTCCTTTATCCCCATTCTTCTTCCTCTAGACCCCCTGGCAGTGGCATTTCTTTGTCATCATCCACTCATGACCATACCACCAAGTACCTTTTCGAATCTGGTCCTTATTCCAGGTTTATTTCTTTAATTTGTGCTACTGTTTCACAAACATTAGTACTTTAATTTTTATATATAATCTTGAGTTTTTATGATATAATACAGAAATAGCTATGGTGATGGAATGAAGGAGGAAGTTGATGAGCATGTTTTCTTCTCAGAAGCTTCAGTAGGGACAATGAGAAGTAGTACAAGTTCAGTGGAGGATACTACTTGGCAATTGTCACCACTCACAATGGGTTCACCAATGAAACAGAGGACTTATTCTCTTTCACAGAATAGTACTGCCCACTCTTCTAATTACTTACAACTTCAAAGCCTTAATGAGTCTTCCAGACAACACATAGACAGTGCAGAAGATCACCAGCAGCAGCCTAAGAAAGTAATGCATCATTTTTTTGATGAATGGCCACCCAAAGACAACAAAGATTCGTGGCTTGATTCTGAGGATAAATTTTCAGGCCACTCCAAAACCCAACTCTCTATTTCAATACCAAATTCCTCACAAGACTTCTTCATCCACCGTAATGGTAAATAAACTATGTCATGCTGCCTTTGTCCAAAAAAGAACATACTCTAATATATTTACAGTATTTGAATTTTTAACTTTAAACTTCTCAATGACATGATTTGATTTTTTTTTTATTACGTGCCTAAAGTTTTTCTTGAATCTTTTGTTAAGCCAAGCATAACCATTTAAAATGAAAAGGGAGTAATAAAGAAAAGCGTTTTTTATTTATTTCCATGAACATTTTTCTGAGCATTTACATGGTTGTGGCCAAAAATTCTGTTCTGATCATTAAAGCTGCACTTTGGTTATGCAGAGAAATAAGCTTTTTTGGTGAATCAAAGGCCAAAAGAGTAGTACTGCTTCAATGGTGGTGGGGCGGTGCTTTTTCTGATGTATCTTTCCGTATACATGTGTAATGTGTTCTGCAGCAGAGAGAACTGTTCTTTTTTCTTATTTATGTAAGTCTTAGTACTTGAATTAGAAGTATGTGGTGTCTGGCTAACTGAGCATTCACATGCCATATTGTTTGTCAGCATATTGTATTCCTTCCCCTAATATGACTACTGGAGTAAGTAGTAGGAGTATATGTTTTTGTTTGAATGGCTGAACCAGGTTCTCTGTTATTTTGCCACATGTTGGTATGTTTTTTTATCAGTCTATATGACGTGTTGAATATCTTCTTCTGGCCTTTTTCTGGGGTTGCTTTCAACGACTACTTTATACTTTTGCTTACTATTGAACTAATGGTGACCCTGTTGCTATTTTGGATGCTTTTGTTATCTTGTTTTATACTCTAACATAAAGCTGTTGACACATTTGGCTCCATTTTATTCATATTCAAACTAAGGTTTTCTTATCTTATTAAGAAATAGGAATTTTTATTACTGTACTAGTATATGGTCCTGCATTAGATTATATCCTCATTTGGATACTACTGTGTCGATGCACATGCATTTGTTCTGGCCAAGTAATTAGAATCTCAGTGATGGTAAAACTACAGTAAAATGGCTGGCATGAAGGCACTGTGATTTTGAAGTTCTTATGGACATAAAATGCTACCCCTAAGAAAGATTTCACCTTTTGGGACACTAGGAAATTGGCCCTTGTCCAAATCTCTGCCAGGATTCTATCTCAGAAATATTTGAATGCTAGCGGCGCCATGCAAAATTTAAGCTTAGAAATCTTTACCAGTGTTTTCAAAGGCGTTTTGCGGGACGAGTCCAAGAGGCGTAGATAAGCCTCACAATTTAGGACGTATTGGGGCGTACCGCTTAGGCGTGGGCGAGTCTCGAGTGTAAGTTCGAAAAAAAAAAATTCAATAAATTTTATGTCTAATGCTTAAACTCAAATGTCAACTTGCTAATTAAATTCTAAAATTTTTTAATTAGTTTTTAGTTCTGCGTAATTCTTTACTCTTAGCCTAACATAACATTTGAATTTCTAGAATTTCTATGTAATTTTACATTTTTTGTGTGACTTATATTTTTTAAAGATATTTATATCAATTATTTTATTATATAAAATATTAAATAATAGAAATCTGTGGGGCGTAACGCCCAGTGTTGTTGGGCTTACGCCTCGCCCCGTATCAGATAAAATACTTCGCTTCGCGACCATGCCTTTTAAAACATTGATCTTTACTTTTCGTTTCTTTTTCAAGAAAACCATATTTACCAAAAAATAGTTAGGCCCTCTACTATAACATAGAGTAATTAATTAAATTTAATTTGTTATAAGAAGTTCGTTTAGTATCATTGAAGATGATTTCTTTTTAGATGATACTCCCTCCGTCCCATTTTATGCGATACCATTTGACCGGATATGGAGTTTGAAAATAGAGGTTCACCTTGAAAATTTTCAAATTTTCAAATTTACCCCTTGAAAAAATAAGAGAATATTTGAATAACTAAAAAGTTGTTGGTAGTTTTTAAAGTAAGTAGGGTCAAACAAGGATAAAATAAAAATAATGCATTAAATAGTTGTCAAATACTATATAAGAAAATGTAATTTTTTTTGGACATATTAAAAAAAAGTATCACATAAATTGGGACGAAAAATAGTAAAATTATCCAATATGATCATTTTAGGTAGGTCGTTTAGTACCATTAACATGAGATAGCGGATATATTCAATAAATTAATCGAGATATGCACAAACAAATCTTGAAAATCATGAATATTTGAAATTAAGTTATTTCTTCTCATGTCACATGGACTATGCTGATAGATTTGGAGATGGATCCCTGTAATGAACTTTAAGGACCAACAACAAGATCATCATCATCATCACTATGCAAAGATACATTTGTTGTAGGCGTACCAAGGATTTCTCACAAGGTAGTTCAAATTTTGTACAAGACAATTTTTTTTTTTTTTTTGGTAAAATACGAGTGCACCAAAATTTTTTTCGATATACGAGTACACATAAATTTTCATCGATAAATTGGTGTGCCCAAAATTTTTTTGTTCAACTTATATTTAGTACTATATTAAAATATTTCTTCAAGTCAACTTAAAATTTAAACCGAAAATACAATCAATGAAATTAAAAAAAAAAAAAAAAAAAGCAAGATAGCACCAAATACACAAACAACAGAGTCTACTACCACAAACATACAAAAACATCAGATTAAAAAAATTCCAATATAATGGCTATGAAAAAGAGAATACAAGACATTTTTAGACATATAGCAGCACAGTGCTTGGCAGCATCAAAATATTTCGAAGGAGCTAGATTCTCCCTCTTCTCTCTAACCCTTTCCCTCTCTAGCTCATTAACTTTTTCTGTAACCTTCTTCATTAACGCTCATCTTCTCCAATGGACCTCGATAGTGAAGCCACCCTCGATGCTCATTTAATCCCACCCAAGCTACCTGATGACTCTACTACAAATTTCATCACGTCTGACAAACCTACCTACTATGATGCCCTAGTTAAATCTACTACTCAAAAAGACCCCATTCCAGAATTCTTCATGATCCCCTCTCACAATCCCACATACAACTCAAACCAATGGTGGAGTACACTTAGTTGACTGCATTTCCTTTACCCAAGAGGAAAGGCAAAGAATTTACTCACCTTGGCTCGATTCAGTTATAATCAAGCTTTTGGGGAAACGTTACATCATCAGTACCTTAATGAGAAATTACAAAAACTATGGAAGCTTGATGAAGACTTCCCCTTGATTGACCTTAGGGAAGATTTTTACATTAGCAAATTCCATAAACATGAAAGCCTTGACAAAGTCCTAACTGAGGGCCCTTGGTTTGTTAATGGATTTTTCCTATCTATTAGATGTTGGGAGCCAAATTTTGTAGCTACACAAATTAAGCTATTATCCACAGCCATTTGGATCCGGCTCCCAAACCTACCTACAAAATTTTTCGATGAAGGTGTACTGAGAAAAATTGGAGGTAGTCTTGGTAAACTTCTTAAGGTGGATTTTAAAACATCTATAGCTCTAAGAGCACGTTATGCTAGAATTTGCATTGAGGTGCAATTAGACACTCCTGTTAAAAGCTTTGTCTTTATTGAACATCACAAACAAAATGTGATCTATGAAGGTGAGAATATCTTGTGTAAAGTTCGTGGGAGACTAAGTCATCTCCAAGAAAATTGTCCCTATAACTCTCAAATTGATACTCCAAGCTCCAATCCCACAACCTCCTCTTCTTTTCCACAACTTAAGCTAAAATCTAAAGAGGGAGAATCTGAATGGCACACTGTCACTTTCCCAAGGAAAAAAGAATATTAATACACATAAAGTAAATGTCGTGCCTAGCAATCCTTCAACTGCGAAAGGTATTAATGTTACCTCATTAAAGTTTCTTCATGCTCAAGTTCCAGGTAAGTATCCTAAATCTCCAGGTAAGTATCCTAAATCTTTATCTACTAAAACACATGTTAAAAATCAAGGTAGTTCAAAATCTTATTATCGCATAGTTAATACCACTAATAAATTAACTTGTTAAATTTTTCTGATGATAATATTATGGTTGAGGAGGCTACCGACCCAGTGTCAAAACAAACTGTTGAGTCCATGTCGGACGAAGCCATGTAAATAGCGATACAACCTATGCACTTTTTAGCTAAAAATATAGGCTCCAATATTAAAATCTTTGACCACATTGCCACGTCAACACAACCTTTACTCCCCACGTCCCTATCCCCAGATTCTACATCTAATACCGAATCCATTACAAAAATTTGTTCCACGTTTTCCAAGGATCATACGCTATCCTACTCAGTTTAAATTCCTTACAAAATGCACCAGCCACATTCACCAATACCCTTGCCCCAACTGATTCTTCCATAAACACAAAAATTTTACCTTCTCTCTCTTCGTTTGATCAGTCAAACATGCAAAAGGCCATGCATAATCATTTTATGTCCACTAACTCATCTCTCGAACACAATATATCTCCATACTCTGAAAATAAAAATCTCTCACCAAAACGAAAAGAGATCAACTACTAATTCGAAATCTAGTGATCCAACATCAACAAAACAAGAAGGAAACAAAAAACATGGATCCACAAAACAATCAACAGATTCCTCAACTACCTCAAGTGAACCCTCTACTTATTTTCACCCTTCCACCTCCACAAAACTTAGTTCCTCAGTCATGGCTCGAGTGGACTCTTTAGGACCATGCAATCTCAGTACCAATGGAGATTCTAGGCCAACAAGCCCTTGTGATCATTCAGAACGCAGCTTATCTTGCCGAAATTGTGAGCGAGGGCATGCACCTAACAATGCAGAATTACATGAACAACATGTGGCCTCAATTCATGTACGAGGTGAACTATCCGGAACATCCACTAATAGATCTTCCATTTTTTCCACCTCGTGTCCTGCCACCCCAAAATCCAACCTTCATCCAGTGGGATTTAGCCCTCAATCAACCCATACAGGGACAAATGAACATGAATGGCATATTTCAAATGATGAATCTTCAGAATGCGAACGTTCAAAACCAAGATCTCCAACCACAGCCTCAAATGCAAATGGACAACCCCCCTTCACTAGCCCCTCCATCATCTCCAGAACATCAACCCATTCAACCAGAGACAGAAGGAAATAGTAGGGATGTACTAGAAAAAATCGTGTTAAGGGGGAGGGCGAGTCAAACGGAGTTTGTAAACCTAAAGGAAGTAGCCATCTTCCTATTCAAGGAAAGACTAGAGAAAAAGGTAACATTCACAGGTCATCAAACTCTTTGCAAATGCTCATTGGACGTGAGAGCCCAGCCAACAGGCTAGTGGGGAAGTATGCTGTGGTGTTGAACCCAACACTCAAGACAAATCCTGAGACAGGCATGGTTATTGAACAAACCCTAACCCTAACATGAATAAACAAGTTAATATAATAATTTGGAATATAAGGGGTGCAAATAACCCTAATTTTCGTAGGAACCTTGATGCTATCTTAGAAGTTTATAAACCTGCAGTGGTTGCTCTTCCTGAGACTAAAATGGAAGACCACCACGAGCTTCGTGAACGTTTTGACTTTAGCGACTATGCTGAAGTTCCAGCAACTGGTCGTTCTGTAGGAATAGCAATACTATGAAAAAATGACTTGGTCAACATCTCTAATATTCATATTAATGGTAATGAAGTCCATTCAATGATAAAAGTACATCACAACTCTTTTAATTTTCCATAGCTTTTCTCAACTGTATATGCTAGTAGTTCTAGTTCTAATTGTAATATCTTGTGGAATAATCTTGCTTGCATCTATGATTCATATAAAGGCCCCTGGCTCATAGGGGGAGAATTTAATCAAATCCTCCATCAAAAGGATAAAAGTGGAGGCAGACCTATTAAGCTTAACAATGCCTCTACTTTTTGGAATTGTATTAACTATTGTAATTCAATTGACCTAGATTTTAAGGGTCCCAAATTTACATAGTCAAATCATAGTAAAAATAGGAATAGCCTTATCATGGAACGTTTAGATAGGTGTCTTGCCAATAACGATTGGATTACAAAGTTTAAAGATGCCTCAATTGTCCACTTACCAAAGACTTACTCAGACCATCACCCTATTTTGATTAGTCTCAACAAAAAGTCTAACACTAACTATAACAAGCCTTTTAGAATTGAATCTATGTGGGCTTCACATCCTGATTTTAAAAATGTCATTGCCCACTCTTGTTTGAATAGATCTTTTTATGATGCTTCAAAATTTTTTGAGCAGGAAATTTCCATTTGGAACAAAAATATTTTTGGCAATATTTTTAAAAAGAAAGCAAATCTCCTGGCCAGAATTAATGGTGTACAATCTTCCCCAAATTACCATACTAGTTGCTTTCTTCAAAATCTTGAAACAAATTTAGTTTCAGAATTTAATAATCTATTAAAAAATGAGGAGGAATTTT
Organism: Petunia secreta; assembly: GCA_029990175.1. Classification (NCBI taxonomy): domain Eukaryota; kingdom Viridiplantae; phylum Streptophyta; class Magnoliopsida; order Solanales; family Solanaceae; genus Petunia; species Petunia secreta. The sequence goes on from JARKIP010000003.1 coordinate 27,153,088, forward strand.
GGCGTCTAAAATCTAGGGTTGACTGGCTAAATCATGGTGATGCAAATACAAAATTTTTTCAAGTTGCTACTATTAACAGACGCAGAAAAAATGCTATTACTCATTTTCAAGATGATATGGGCAATATTATTTTCGATCATATGCGTTTAGTTAACCATGTGTCTAAATACTTTCAGGACCTTTATACCACTGATCATGTTACTAGCCCCCATTGTCCAAAAAAAGGATAATAATTCATGGTACATTAAAACAGACCTTTCTAATTTAGATCGCCCCCTTTTAGATAGTGAAATTATTTGTGCCATTTTTTCTTTTAAACCTTACAAAGCCCCAGGTCCAGATGTTCTCCATCGTTTTTTCTTTCAACAGTATTGGGATATAGTGGGTGACTCTGTTAAATCCCTTTGTCTTAAAGTTTTTAATACTAGTAGTATTCTTTCCTTCTTAAATACTACTTATCTTTATTTAATTCCAAAGTTTAAAAATGCTGTCCATATCAAAAATTTCAGACCCATAGGCCTTTGTAATACCATTTACAAAATTATTACTAAGATTATTGCCAATCGTATAAAACCTCATCTTGACAGCCTTATTAACCCTTGTCAAGCCAGTTTCCTGAAAAATAGAAGAGCCTCAGATAATGCTATTATAATTCAGGAAACTATTCATAAGTTCAATAGGATGAAAGGTGCAAAGAGTGAGATGATTGTTAAAATTGACCCGAAGAAAGTTTCGATAGAATTAAGTGGTCTTTTATTCGTACTATGCTAGCTTTCTTTAAGTTTTCCCCTAATATTTCCAAACTTATCTTATCTTGTGTTACTACTTCCTCTATTTCTATCCTTATAAATGGTTCCAAAACACCTTACTTCTATCCTAGTAGAGGAATTAGACAGGGTGACCCAATGTCACCCTATATCTTTATTCTAAGCCTGGAACTTCTCTCTATTTATATCAACCATAAGGTTGACACTAATCTTTGGAACCCTATTAAATTATCTCCTAAAGGTCCTGAGATTTCTCACCTTCTCTTTGCGGAGATCTTACATTTATGGCTAAAACCAATGAAAAATCAGTCTTGGCCATTAAGGAAACCCTAGACCTTTTCTGTAATCTCTCAGGTGAAAAGGTTAACACCTCAAAATCTAAAATTATTGTCTCTAGAAATATCAATAATAATATGGCCTGTCACCTTGGCACTATCATAAACATTCAAATAGACCATTGTTTTTGTAAATATCTTAGCTTTCCTATTTTGAATAACAAACCAAGACCCAATGATTACCAATTCATCTTAGACAATCTTCAATCTAGACTCTCGAGTTGGAAAACTCACTTCCCTAACCTTGCTAGTCGTGTAACCCTAGTTAAATCTACCCTGAATTCCATTCCAAATCATATTATGCAATTTCACTCTCTTCCCTCTAAAACACTTAGCATGATTGATTGAGTTCAAAAGAACTTTATTTGGAGTACTACTGCTACCAGGAAGAAGATCCATCTCATCTCTTGAAACTCTATCACAAAGCCCAAACATCTAGGTGGCTTGTCTCTCACTAAAGCCAAGACTAAAAATCAAGCTAGCTTATAGGCTTAACCTGGAGATTTCTTTCATCTCCTGAATCCCTTTGGGTTAAAGTTCTAAGTGATAAATACATCCATAGGCCTATTTCTAAGACTACTTCTTTTATTTGGAATAATCTTTTCAGAGGATGGAAAGTTTGTAACCCTAACACTCATTGGGTTATTGATGATGGAAAATACACTGCCCTATGGGACCAAAGCTGGCTGCCTACAAGACAATCTCTTAGGAACTTCATTAGTGGCCCTCTTACTTTGGAAGAATCTAAAGCTAAGTCGCTTTTCTAGCTAATGGTATTAAGTTAGATAGTTCCAAACTTTCTTTTGAACTTCCGGAAGATATTATTACCATGATCAGTACCTCATTTTCTTTATCTTGTGACATTGATCACCCTATCTGGAAGCCTAATGCTAACAGTATTTTTTTTCTAAAGTCCACATATGCTCTAATTGAAAATTATCAGCCTGAAAAGGTTGAGTTTGATTGGATATGGGAAATTGATACTCTTAATAAAATAAAATTCTTTTTGTGGCAATGCAACCATCATCGATTACCTACTCGCTTCTATCTTAGTAGAATTGGCATTAATATTGACCCCATGTGCCCCATTTGTAAAAGTGAGTATGAAACTGATTATCATATTTTTGTAGGCTGCGTCTTAGTAAAAAATTTTTGGTCAACTTGCAATATTACTATGCATTTTGTTGCTACCTGATAACTGGCTAGCTTTGTTAAAAGACCTCACACCTACCATGCCTTACAATTATTATAATTGGCTCGAATTTCTCTCTTTCGCAATTTGGAATCTGTGGCTAAATCGTAACCAGAATAATGTTCATAATCTTTCCCACAACCTATTTTATGACCAAGTTCATGCTAGAATTATTGAGTTTAAGCTCCTTACCTCAAAAGAACCTAGATTAAATAACTCTAGATACATAAAGGTATCATGGCATCCGCCTAAGCACCAATTTCTTAAACTCAATATAGATGGAGCCTATAATAATCAAAACCACAAGGCTAGCATTGGGGGAGTCTTTAGAGATTATAGGGGTAATTGGATCTCAAGCTTCCACAAAGTAATTAATGGTTTAAACCCCACTCATGTTGAACTAATGGCTCTTCATTATGGGCTCTCGCTAGCAGTTCAACAACTCTATTACCCATTGGAAAGAGAAACTGACTCCACAGATATTATTCATCTTGTGGATAAACCTACTGCTACTTACTATTCTATTATTAATCGCATGTTAATGCTGATCAAGCTGGAAATGCCAACAATGAGGTATAACTTTCGCCATGGTAATAGAGTGGCGCATCTCTTAGCCAAGGGAGTCCCTGGACAGTCCAAAAGAAGTTCAATCTTTTATTTTGTGGTACCACCTGATTTTGTTGAACAAGCAGTAATGGAAGACAAAGCTGGCATGTCTTTTGCTACGAAGGTGTCAGATAATATCTGTATTAAGTTATCTTCTCTAGGAAACTTAAACGCGCTAAATGTCGTTTCAATCCCTAGTACTAGTATGTGTAATATTCAAGGTTCGGAACATCTTAATAGCCGTATGAACTCGTTATGTAATCCTCCACAACTCTTTAATTAATGCAAGTCGTGTTTTTATTAAAAAAAAAAAAAAAAAAACTTGGAAGTATCCGCCGAAATGGATTTTGGAAATAGCTTTAGCAAAAGGAAATTTTTTGCATTTAATTATAAAAGAATCTTCATGATATTGAATTAAATAGAAATGAGATAAGTGGTTTGCTTCTTTAAAAAGAAGTGGCCCAAGTAGTGCCCAAGACTGTGAGGGATACGATCCCACATCCTCACGAAGTTTCTGAACAACCTTAGAAAGTTGCACTGCAGTTAGGAATGGCAGCGGGGCGGGGCAGGTTGGACCTGAACCCGCGAACTGGTTAACCCGCCCCGCCCCTTTTTTTTTCCTTTAAAAATTTTTGTAAGCTTGCTTTTTCTTACTTATTAACGTTGTAAGCTTAATTTATCAAAAATAAGCTTAAATCAATGTAGATATACAAATTAGTCTTTCTATTCCCACTCGGTGTAAATACTTTTTGTGTTCGACTAATTCGGAGATGTCCATAAAGTGCTACAGTAATTAACATAAAAGGCATACACTTGTCAAGTATTAATTAGCAAGATTTTTACTGTCTTACTACTTATAAGATAATCATATAAAATGAAGAGGATTATAATGAGAGCGTAGTTAGCGGATGGTCTTTATGATATAATCAATTTATAGCATATATTGTTCAACTAGAGACTAGTGTTCTCTTTTGCATATATTTTAACAAAATTCATGCTATTTCAGCAAGTTCTTAATTAAACAAGGAAAACAAGAAGCAAATACGCAACTTCAAATAAAATAATAAGAGTCTGCATACAACATTCAAAGTATATCTTCCACCAGGTTAATACTAATGATAGACAGAAATAGCAGGCCTTGATTCGAACAAGACCAGAAGGTTGCAAAGTAAATATGAAAACTGTGATGCTAGATCCCTTGCAAAATGAAATTCATTTTTTCTCAAATAAGCAACCTGTTCGACTATTCAACAACAAAATTTATTTGTTTTCAAAAATATTGAAACCGACTAATAAGAGAATCACTTTCATGAGGAACAAGCTGAGCTTTTCATTAACTAGACACTCATCATCATTCTTTCTTAAATATAGCAATGAAAAAACAATCCAAGATATGGCTTCTAGTCAACCTTAAAAAAAGGCATGTTGCTTAGTTAAACAGAATAAGAACAACCAACAGCTTTACTCCATAGCTTAAGCTAAATATTTACATACCCAGACAAACAAAAGACTTTTCTTTTTAAATAAAAATAAATTGTATACTCGAAAATCTAAACATGAGAGCAAAATCCAAAATTCAAACATCCTCCAAATATTGCTGTGAGAAGTCAATGTACTTCTGTGAATGTTCATTCACCACTTGACTTCCAACCCTGCAAATGCACTTAATGTTAGTCTAAATATGAAAACCAATTAGCAGGTCAAATGCAAGACATAACCGTCAACCAAGGAATTGCTTCTTCATAATTCAGAATACTTGTAATAAGAAGAAGGAAACAAGTAAAGACTTAGCATCATACGTACACAGACCATTGTCTAAATAGATGTCTTAACCTTAGGAGTGCATAGACCATTCCATCATAGAAGACGATAAATTCTAAAGATCAGATGTGCAGAAAAATAGACATAATTGTGAACTTAACTGCAAGAACTAGATTTCATGAAAGGTAGATATAGCATAACAAAGTTTCTCCTAAAGTAAAAAAAGAAGAAACTTACTCCACACTTTTGCTGATATGCTGCACTAAGGATCAAGTGTAAACAAGTGTCCGAATCAATTTCCCAAAGTCTCATTGAAAAAATTAGTATTTGTATTCTATTCTTTTGAAGAATTATAGTATTACAAGACTTGAAATACTTAGAACATGAGGTCAAGACACCAACAAGACTTGCTAGAGCTACTGCCTTGAATACCCATCCAAAAGTGCTGGACCAGAACCCTTCCCTTCAAGCCAATAAACTAGAACAGCCTCTTCTTCAAGCCAATAAAACAACTAAATTCCCCACCCTCTCACAGCAACATAAAACTAAGACAGGCCCTCCAAAACTCCATGCACCTCACAGATATCCAGAAACAACAGAAAAAGGCAGGACATACTATATTTACAAGATCAATTTGATAATCAGAGCAAAGAGGAACCACAGTTTGTTTAAAACTATGCAGTATCATTGATCAGTTAAAAAAGTGCACAAGGCAGTTCATCTGTTTCATTCAATGTTGAAGAACGAAGAAAACAGAACAATATTCAGGGAGTGCATACATGTATTAAAAAAAGGAGCTATAACACTCACTTGGTCATGAAATAACTTCGAATTTACACACTTGAAACAGCTAAAGACTAGTGAGATCACTTGCAACCGGTTCTTCCTCTCCATCAAGTAATGTTGGACATGAGACCTTGTCAATTGTTGAAGTCGAGCCTATAAGAAAACATACCATGCATTAATATAGTTCAAGCAAACAGAAATTTGTTAAGGCAAGAAGTTAATTGAGAAGATTACTTACTATTTAATTCATTCCATAACCAAGTGTGAGTACACATCAAAGCCTCCAAAGTATTAGGATAAAGTCTACTACGATGTGGACTAATCAACCTCCCGCTAGTGCTAAATGCTGACTCCGAAGCAACGGTGGAAACAGAAATGGCTAAGAGGTCACGAGCCATCCTTTGCAAAGTAGGAAATTTTAATCCGTTTGTCTTCCACCAACTTAAATTGTCAAAATGTGGAGTTCTAGGTATCAAGCTCTCTTCTTAGTAAAAATCTAGCTCCGGCCTCGTCTCCATATTAGCACTACTCAAAGCGACATATCTATCGAAGCTAGATAGTCGATCATCCTCAACAACATCATTGCCTTAACTAGAAAAAGAAGTATCAAATGAAGTAGCTCTAGTCTTGTACTCTTGAAACATATCATTACAATTGGTTAGGACTTCTTTAATTTTAGTTGAAGCTTCTTCACTATAAATCCATTCCAGATTGAACTCCACCAATTTTATTTTATACCTCGGATAAAAAATAGCAGATACACCCATCAAAATGTATACATCATCCCAATATTCTCTTGAATTTCGACAACATTGTCGATGCCATAGAGCTAATATCACCATTAAGGCTCTTTACCCAAGCTTCCAACTCTAACTTAATATCACAAACTTTAGCAAAATATTCACATGAAGTTGGATAATGAGATCCGGAAAAATATTCAGTGGTCTGGTAAAAGATCTTCAGCTTATTAGAAACTTCTTTGACTGCACTCCATTCTTCTAACGTTGGAAAAAACTTGAACTTGGTTTCAGTTGATTGCAACTTCATAAACACCTTCTTGTATTCAAGCGCCATTGTCAACATTAGATATGTTGAGTTCCAACGAGTAGGATAATCATACTCCAATTTCTTTTTACAAGAAATATGTAGCACACGAGCCGCTTTCTCAAACCTTTCAATTCTACCCGAGGACCCTATCCAGTATAAGACACTTGCACGCACATTACTAATACTATCTTCTATCTCTTTTAGCCCCTCTTGCACAATCAAATTCAGAATATGTGCAGCACAACACACATGAAACAATTTACCCATCAACAACAAATCTCTTTTACAAAGTTTCTCATCTAACAAAATTTTCATCATTGCATTGTTTGTGCTAGAATTATCAACCGTAACGGTTGATATTCTTCGCTCAAGATTCCACTTGAATAAATAATCTAGTAATGCACTACACAAAGAATTTCTATCATGTGGAGCAGAAACATGTATAAATCTAAGGATATGGCTTTGAAGCCTCCAAGAATCATCAATAAAATGTACAGTTATAGCCATAAATCCTTTTTTGGTATTATCTGAAGTCGACATATCAGTTGTTATAGCAATTCTACTTGTGATTTCTGCCATTAACTTACAAGTCTTAGATTTAAAATTATCAAAGATCTATATCATTTTTGATTGTGTTCCTTGAAACCATTTTGAACAATGGTTGTAGGGTAGCAACAAACTTTCTAAAGCCCACATGATCAACAATGGACAATGGATACTCATGCAAAATGATTGCGTGGGCAAGTTCTCTATGCGACACATCTTGATCAAAATATTGTTGCCACCCATCATCACCCTCCGAACCACCCTCATTTGTTGTGTTCCTTGGCTTTTTAAGACATCTATTATATGAGAATGCAAAGAAGTGGTCCCACATTTATGATTTGATTTAATACGAGTGTTACAATACTTACAATCACCATAGCAAATACCATTAACTGTCACCACATGAAAATGAGACCATGTTTTAGAACTCAATCTCATCATTTTATTGGGAGGAGCTTCATCAGCATCTTCATTAGCTTGTGTAGCTCTTTGTCTCTCACTTTCAATGGAAACAGGATTAGAAGATGAACATACCGGATTTTGTTCGTCTTGGGACTCCATACTAAGCTATAAATACATATCAAATTTAAGATAATTAAAGTAAAACACATAGAGATGGAATCAGCCCTACCTACTATTTTATGGACTGAACTTGGAAAACTATTTTAAGGAAAATATAATAGTCCTATCTATGGAAGATTGCAATATTAAAGAAATAAGGTATTCTTTTCAAATTCACAAGATCATCAACATATTTACAGTTTTTAACAAAGGGGAAAATCAGTTTTGCTTCGCTTTGGTGCCAGTCTTATGATAATTAACTCAAAGATGGTCAGACGTTAGTCGACTCAATTGAAAGCCAAAAAATATGATTTTAGCTAAGCGAATCAAATAGGATCAGTTCACTAATTCCATTAAAGACATTATCACGATTCTATACGACTGTAGTTGCATAACAAGCATACTGATGTAGTTCTAGTATATTAAACAAAATAATAGGCTTTACATGATTTTCAACAGTAAGCATAGAGAAAAAAAGAAAAGAAAACGAGATTCAGAATTTAACGATTAATCTACAAAGCAATGGTGGAAACGGGAATTGTAGCAGATTGTTTGTGTCCTGAAGGCCTAATCTACGATGTGCGAGCACAAAGTTTTAGTGGATGAAGTAAGCAAATATATTAAGAGATTTAGAATTGATAGGACTTACAACAATAAGATGTTTGTGCCCCTTGGAATCTTGATTAATATTGCATTAATTTTGAGTGAAATTAGTGAAAAGTGGAAGAGAAGAAGCTGCATTTGTAGCAAAAAGATGAACTGCCTTTATTTTAAGCTGGTTAGGATTTTTAAATTTTATCCTTTTAGTTTATTTTAGAAAAAATTGGGTTTTTTATTCAACCCACGACCCGCCCCGCCCTGCCTGATATTTTGAAAAAAACTTTAAAACCCGCCCTGCCCCGCGATTGATCTAAACCCGCCCGCCCCCGTGAACACTATAACCCGCCCCGCCCCGCCCCGCCCCGTTGCCATCCCTAACTACAGTCCAATCTCTGTTAAGGTTGTTCAACAATCTGTACATAATAACAAACCAGTACCGTCTGTTTATAAATACAGTCTAATTTTCCGGTGAAAGTTGTTCACCTGACCACCCATCGATCAGCGTAGCTCCGCCCCTGGGCCTCTAGTCTAAGGAATTTGTTTTGGTATCCGATTATCTAAATCCTTGTGTTCCCTACTAGCTTAGCATTTTAGGCTTTTAATATCAATCTAACTAGGTAATATCTAGCTCAGATAAAACGTGTGGAACTACTTCCTGTAGCATTTTTACCAAAGTTTTAGGCTTAATATACATCAACATACTATACTAATACTCATTCGTCTTAATTTATGTAGACTTATTTGACTAGGCACAAAGTATAAGAACAGAATTTAACACTTTTGCACTTGATATCTTAAACAAATCATAACATTTATGTGGCTATATGTTTTGACACTTATTACAAGCCGTAGTATTTGTGTGCCAGTTCAAAGTGTCTCATTAAGAATACAAATGAAAGTTAAGGTTAATTTGTTTCTACAATTATAAAGAGATCATTATTATTTTGACAGAGTGAAAATAAAATAAATTCACATAAATCGTAATGGATGGAGCAATAATCAATGGAATTTAGCTATCTAATATAGAAGTTGGTCTATAAAACCACTCTAACGTGTCTTTACATTTTGATATCACCAGGAGGGAAATGCTTCTCATTAATAAGACAAAGAGCCTGTTTGGTATTGCTGCCAAAAACTGCTTATTTTGAAAAGTACTTTTGATAAAAATACTTTTAAAATAAGTACTTTTGTATAATAAGCAGTTTGTGTTTGGTTAACTCATTGGAGAAGTACTTTTAATAAATAATTTGTGTTTGGCTAATCTTAACAAAAAGTATTTTTTGAGTATCAAATTACGAAAAAGGATATTCAAGTTCAATTAACATTTGGATTATTAGAAACAAAAATATAGATTTATATATTTATCATAAAAGTTTTAATTTAAAAAAATTTGTTAAAAAGAAAAACATAAACTAAAAGATGTACATTTATATTTTTTAACAACATAAAATATATAGTTAAATCAAAGTGAAAATGAAATTATATTTTTCTAATAATTAGGTACTTTTAAAAGATGATTTAACTATATCAAAAGAAATCATTAAAAATATATTTAAATGTATCACTCCAAAATTCAATGTATACTGAAAATTCACCACTAAAAGAAGTACAATGACTCATGTATGATGATGATTCTCAACTATTTCATCTCTAATTCTGTTGTGTAATGCCTCCATAACTGTAGAAGAACTGCTTTTCATTTCTAAAGGAATGCCTGAAGGCTCATCTCCTTCGTCAAACTCTGAAACAGTATCCTCACTAGCATAATTGTTGAAATCCTCATCAGTAGAAGAATGTCGTCGTATAAAATTATGTATAACCATAGTACTTGTAACAAGATGAACCTGGGTATCAAACTTGAAAGAAGGCATTGAGCGTAATATAGAAAACCTATTTTTCCAGACTCCAAATGTTCTTTCAATTGTAGAACTACACAAAGTTAATTCACTACAGATCCATTAACCAAGAAGAGAGTACTACTATACTTATAACTAAAAAAGAAAGAACATAACACAATGACACATGGAAACATTAATCGACTGACAACAGAATTATTGATGAAGTTGATGTTTAAGGCTGATAACTAATGGAACACTTGTTAAATGAATACAAACTTAAAATTAAATTTAAAGTAAATTAAAAAGATTACATACCTTAAGAAATTGTTAACAAACTGAAGGAACTTGTTATTTTAGGTGTAGCTTTGGCAGAGATAAAGGCAAAAAGAATAGGAGATTCTATATAGGGTTAGAGGGAAATACCTAAAACTAGTCCTGTAAAAGTACGTAGCATGAAAAAAGTGAAAAAGGAGAAATATAATTTTATTTTGAGAGATTAATTAATGAGGGATAATTTGGTAAATATAGATTTTTGGTAAGGATATTTTTGTCCTAAAAAAATTAATAAACTGCTTCTGCTTTTTGGAAGTAGCAGATAATTCTAGCTTCTCCCCAACAGCAGAAAAACTGCTTCTGCTGTTGCCCAAAAGTTTTTTTTTTTGTTACCCAAACACCTCAAAATTCTAAAAAAATAATTTTTTTTGAAAAAAAAACACTTTTGACTTGGAAGAAGCAATCCCAAACAGGCTAAAAGGCCCGTTTACTAGAACAGTTTTTGTCACGATATAATTCCAAGAAATATATTACAGCACTAACATGCCAATCGCACGTACTTACGTCATGCAAAAGGATTGTATTGTGTGTCTAAATTGCATGTCGTTTGGTTGAGATATTATTTGCGCAGGTATTAACAAGGTAGATATTAGTAATGCGGGTATTAACAATAAGGGGTCGTTTGATTGGCGTTGTATTAAAATAATACCAGCACAAAATCCAGCACTAAGTACTATGTTTGGTTAGTTTGGAGAGATTTTAATGTTTGGTATAAAATTAGTACCACGTTTGGTTGCGCTTTTGTATATTCCGCATAGCTAATACCCACATAAGTTATGTGGGAATCTATGTATTATTTTATGCGGGGTAGAAGGTGGAATAAGTAGTGTGGGTATTAACAATGTAGATATTAAAATTTGAAATGAACAAAATTAACCCTCATAATTATAAGGATATTTTTTTAATTTTATTTAAGGAATAACTAATATATTAAATTATAATATTGTATATTAATTTGTAATATATTAGTGATTCAAGAAATAATCCCTACGTTATAATACATGCATAGTTAATATCCATATTACTAATACACGCACTACTAATACCCATATTATTAATACCATTAGGGGTCGTTTGGTTGAGATAGAGTTTACACAGGTATTAATAATGTACGTATTAGTAATGCGTATAGAGTTTACGCAGGTATTAATAATGTACGTATTAATAATATGGGTATTAGTAGTGCGTGTATTAGTAATGTTGGTATTAGCTATGCAAGAATTATAATATAGGGATTATTTCTTGAATCACTAATATATTACAAATTAATATACAATGTTATAATTTAAAATATTTAGTTACTCCTTAAGTAAAATTTAAAATTATTCTTATTATTATGATGGTTATTTTTATAATTTTAAATTTTAATACATGCATTGTTAATAACCACATTACTTATTCCACCTTCTACCCTGCATAAAATAATATATAGATTCCAGCATGACTTATGTGGTATTAGTTATGCGACATTTACAAAAGTACTACCAAACTTTGTATTAAACTTATGCAAGATTTTAAGATGAGAGAAAATCAAACCAAACATGGTATTAATTAGTACCATTTCTTATGCGGGTATTAAAACCCTTATGCTTGGTACCAAATGACCCTTTTATGTTTTAAACCGCGAACTAAGCTTTGCCTTTTTTGCTCCTCATTCAAATCCAATAAAGGTGCATCACGTTACTACTTATGGTAAGACGAACACTTGATAAGATTTAGGCACAAGATCTTGCCAAAGTCTTGAATGAAAAGTTTAATTCTATTTCTTCTCTATTTATTTTTAGAGAGAGAAAATACTTGGGACATTTTATAAACAACTAAAACCTAAAAATTACTCCCTTCCTAGCAACAGCTACAGTGAATCAACCAACAAACTTCTTCAGATTATTTTTCAGTTTCTTCAAAAATCTAAGCACTTGAACAACACCAAATCTTTCAACAACATCATCTGGTGATGGATCCAAAAAGCCTAAACGAAAGAAAAAGAAGAATCTTTTTGAAGTAGCTCATTTTTTACCCAATTGGGGTATTGGGTATCACATGGCCAAAACTCATTGGGCCAATGTTTCTTATCAAATCACAAAAATCAATCCATACAAGGATGGTAGACATGGTAAGGCTTGGGGACTTGCTTATAGAGATGGTTTACCAATTACTGAAGCACCCAAGAGGTACTAGAACCACATTGTAAATGTGAAGAAAGCCGAAGAAAGTGCCCCTAATCCAGATGCTCAAGCTGCTTGACGTTGTTTACTTGATCTCAGATAGTAGCTTCTTCAACAGCTCTTGGACTGGTCATTACTGACTTTTTCCCTTTGGGTTAGCATATGGTAGCCTTATTTGATCCAGTTTTAGCACTCTAATCATTTGAATATTCTGGACAAAATGCAGACCACCCATTAAAGCATCCAAGAACAAAAATTGAGCGATCTCTTTTGTTAAAGACGAAAATAACTACCTCTGAATTTTAGCAGACGAAATCAATATCAGCTGCGAAATACTGACTTGTATTGTGGACCTTAATTGTTTGAAATTTTAGTGTAATTTATTGATTGATTCTGTTGTTGTACACCCCCTCTCTGATCATTTTCTCAATTTGCTTATTAAAGCCAAATGGATATAAAGGATTCCGGTAGCCTTTCAACTAGTTAGTGATTTATGTGTAATAATATCTTTTGGATTATTTCAAGATTTGAATTCTAAAGATCATATGCTTTAGCTAGGTGAAGGTTATATTGGTGATTTGCTTTTCTTTGCTAGTGCTCAATACTTAACATTAGAATTTGTTGATGTGCATTTATGCAATCTGGTGTAATTGCTACTATTCTTGAATGATAACCCATTACAATTTAAAGAAAATAGAGACAAGTTTATCAATGGAACTTAACAAGGTGGAAGCAAAGATTGAGAAGCATAAAGAAAGGAGAATGGAAACTCTCGTATTTGAAGGAAGAAGATATAATAAATTATGTAATTTTTCGTTTCAAATCTATTAATTATTAGCATCATAAAAATCCTAACTTTTTATTTTTATTTAAGCATTTGATTTGCTGCTATTTTAGCGTTTGAATTACCTTGTTATGTTTAAATTGAATGAGTAGGAGAAATATTCAAATTAGAAAACCCTAGGTTCTTCATTTGTTGCTAGTTGCTTGTGAGGCAGTGGTTAATACGAAAAGTGACCAATGGTTTCCTTTCTAGTCTTCATCTTGTATGCCTGATGCAACCCAAAACGAGCGGAAGATAAACACGATACAAACAATGCGGAAGCGATAAAACACAAGATAGATGATATCAATGATATCGGAAAACAAGGATTGGGGAGTCAAGAAACGAGAAGAAAGAACGGATAATTGGAATTCAAGACATGAATTAAATTATCCAAAAGGGAGAATGAAACTCGAACCTTACAAGGAATTCACGCTAGTGGTGAATCCCCATAGACTCCAAGTCGACGAGATACATGAAGCCTCGGGCTTCGACAAGAAAGGCTCGGCCTTCTCTCAATTCTCTCTACTCTCAAATGTTCATACAAGGTAAACTACTAATGAAATAAGCTAATGTGCTATTTATACATTTACAATGATAAATTGACAAAATTGCCCCTGTAGCTAATTCTGCCTCGCTGCTCAGGTTCTCTTCATCGCGATCGCGCCAAGAGGCTCGCGATCGCGCAGCTCAAGGTCCAACCCATCGCCATCGCGCAAGGCAAGCTGGATGTCTCCTCCTCACGATCGCGAGATGTCACGCTGTCGTGCAGGCCAAATCAGTACCCTTCGCGATTGCGCAGACAGTGTCGCGATCGCGAAGAACAAATGTTCTCCGGCAGGCAGTGAGCTCCCAGTATGCTCCCCTGTTTTGCCCTGTTTTGGGCTGTCCTGTTTCCTGCACTGTTTTCCTCCGTCTTCGGCGCTCCAATGCATGATCTTTCAAGACGTTCCCGGAGGCCTTGACTCGTATCCCTTGTGCTCTCGAGCTTGACTTTTGATGGTTGTCGTTTAGGCCATTTTATATTGCATCATCCTCCCCTTCTTGAAAGGATTTCGTCCTCGAAATCGAACCATCAAAACCTACAATCAAATCAAGCACAACCAAACGTTCCTACTTCCCAAGTAGGTCGGCTTAACAAGAATAAGTGCAAGTGGTGTGGAAAACACACTCTTGTGATAGAGCCAAGCATCAATACCTATGAAAAAGCTTATGTCCCCAAAAGAGACAACAAATTCTTGGCGAGACAATAACAAGCACTCATAATCAAAACAAGCAAAGAGATCAAGGATATACATGTAGTAATTAAATTCCCCACGACCCCTAAGCCCATGACCAACACACCAAGCCTTCAAATCAATTTTATCACAAAGTGACACATCTGCTTGGCATGCTCAACACTCAAGGTGTGCTCAACATATGGGATGGAGTAAGTAAAATAGTTCAATTCACAACCAACATCGACTACTCCACTCCCCTTCTTAAGAGCATTCTTACTCATACCGAGAGGTACCTCCTCGCCTCCAAATTTCCCTCCAAGACAACCCTCGCCACTAGACAAACTCTCAAGGGAGGTCTTGAACAACGAATTATCTATAGAGTTGGGCATTCCAATCCAAGGAGGTTCAAACCTATACTCTACTCTAGTTTGATACAATTCACCTTTTTCATTGAAGTTGCTCTCATACAAAGGATTAGTATAGGCACACTTCTCAAGTTCATTGGCAAGCAAAGGTGAAGTTCTCAAACTAGAGACAACATCGACACTTGAGGAGTCATCGAACACAAGTCGATCTATCTCATTCTCAAGAGACTCCTCAAGGTTACAACCTTCCTCACTACGACATAAGATACCACCGCTAGCAAATAAGCAATCAAATGGAAGAATATGATAATCATGAAATTCATCTTCACCTTCATCAAATATGGGTGGGGTGTCATAACAAGGCTCACACACAAGGTCAACCTCAACATTTTCAGTAAAGAGAGGTTCAATGAAAACCGAGCTCACATCATGATGTGGCTTTTCAACCCTCTCAACTAGTGGTTCACTGGCACACACAAGTTGACCCAAAGGCTCTACACTAGTTGCAAACACATTATATTCATGCAAATCATCAACTAGCCTAGAGTTTTCACAAACAATGTCACAAGACAAGGAAGTATCATGCTTAAGGATAGAAGAACTAACACATACCTTTGAGTCGCACCCGGGCTCACTCAATGTACTTGAAGCATCATGGGTAGTTCCTTCACCTTGTAGCTCACATTTGGCATCGCCTTCACCTTGTCTTTCCATCTTGGAACATGGTTGAGGCACCATCGGTTTGCCTCCAAGAATACCTACACAAGTACTCAAACAAGTAGAAGAAAAAGCTAAAGGGTTAAGGTTAGAATAAAGGGTGTCCTCACTCTCAATTTTTCTTTTTCCCTCTTTCTTTTCCCTCATTTTATTTTCAAGGTCGGGTGTAGATTCGGGTGGCGACAACTCACTCACATCACTCAACACAATCTCTCCTTTTTCCACTCGAGAGTTGTCACCGGTCGCTCCCTTACTCCTCTCTATCTTTTGTCTCTCAAATTCGGGTGAATTGGGACGAGGCCCAAGATTACCCATAGCCGGAGTAGGTGGGCTTTTCATGTCAACCCGGAATCTAGGACTAGAAGACTCATCACTTGATGTCTCATTTTTCTTTGTTGGTGAACCACTCGGCTTTGGAAGTGGCTTCGGGCTCACCTTGTTGACATTTGCCAACTCTTTTGTAGCACTAGTCCCACCATTGCTTGTGTTTGTAGGACTTCTTGTTTGAACATTGTTGCCCATGGAATGAAGTTCTCGATCCTTGCTCCTTTGCCTAGCCAAAGAAGGTGCACTAGTAGGCACTTGGCTCTTCGCCCGGTAAGGCACAAAGTCATAAACTCTTTGCCCTACGCCCACAAGATACGCATCCTTCACCACACTATATTGCACCCTCTTTCCCTCCAACTACGGCTCACCTATCCACACATCAACATGACGCATGGGATACACGTCACACCACACATAGCATTTATAACTCCCATGAGATATGAGTACCCGAGCCTCCTTAGAAACCCACACTCTCTCATACTCATAAGGATGCTCTAGCTTATGGCATGGTATCCTAAGCCTATCAACCAAAGAGGCGCTAATACAATTGGCATCGGTATCACCAATCTTGAGCCAGTATCCTCCAATACCATCTATCTCAACAACGAACCTATGTCGACCCAAGTCTTGTACATTGGCATCCAAATGAGAATTTGGACGCCCACAAGTGTCAACACCAACAACTTGGGTCTTCCTTATCCCTCCACTAGTGGCAACACCACTAGAACAATCTCCACTTCCCGTCACACTCCCAACATTAGAAGTGTTGTTGGAAGTCGAGGAAGGAACCTTGCCATGGAACCCATAAGTGCCTCTCGCCTTGGTTCCATAGCCCATAGTACTACTCCTACTACAACCATCCACGCCCCTTACGGCACATAACCCCTTTGTAGCAAAAGCAACACCATTTCTCAAACCACCCTCCACATGGGAATTAGAAGCATTAGGTCGCTTAGCGTACCTAGAAGATGCAAGCTTCTTCTTTTCCACAGAACAACCACCACCAACTCCCATACTAATGGAAGGTCCTCTACTACTCCCTTGTACACTGTTATCAACACTAAGAGAAGATGCATAAGAATAACCCATATGTTCAACATCATCATCAACTCTACCTATGTCACTATCATCAATATCAAATTCTTTACAAGAAGAGTAAGTAGGATCATCATACCTTGAAGCGTCACCATCCTCGGGTTCTTGACTAGAAGCATAAGGATCAACAAATTAATCTTCATGAGCTTCATAGTCTTTTTCACTCTCTCGATCATCGAAGTGAACCACTTCATCAACATAGGAGCCATGGTTTCCATCATCATAGTAATGACCATCATCACCCTCATAGGAACTATAGTCTCCATCATCACCATACGAGTCATAGCAACTCGCATCATCGCCACATGAGCCATAATCTACTCCATCATCAATATCCGACATTGTTGCAATCACCAAAGAACAAAACCTCCCAAAAGTCACTCCCTCACGTGTATCACTCAATATATGTACACTCAAGAGCAAGGCCTTATCAACTTGGGAACCAAGGTAATCACAACTAGCATGTCCTAGTTAAAGTTCGGAATGGAATTAATGAGACTCGATGTACGGACGGCTATTTAAAGTGCGCACTTGAGGCCAAAAGGAGTTCTACGACTCTTCTTTGAATTCTAACCTCCTCTACACACGAATACCTAATACGCTAAAGGATTAGTGTCTTTCAAGTAGGCCAATTACCTTAGAAACACTAACCAAGAGGTATGGTAGAAAACGGGACACAAAAGATTTGACTCGAATTGGCACCAAACAGAATCGAAATGGGATGAAATTTCGTTTGTGATCTAGAAACTCATCATATTTATTGGTTCAATTGGAGTTTATATGTTTGGAAACTGTTCGGACGCTGTTGCGAACGTTCTGTCCCAAAACTGGAATTCTGGAATTTTTTTTGTTCTTCGCTATCGCGACCAGACGCGCGCTATCGCGAAGGGTTAAATTTTCAAAAAATGATTTTGTTCTTCGCGATCGCGAAGGGCTAATTCTTGCAACTTTTCCAGCAACTCCACAGCGGGTTTGCGATTTTTGGCCAACTTTTTGGCTCGATTTCAACCCGATACACAAAACCAACGATACCCAAAGGTGTATACAACTAATATCATCAATCCCCAATAGTTTTTCAACCCCAAACAACAACAACAACAAGCTTCGATTAAAGATTGTAGCGTTTTGAAGAATTTTCAAACTTTTGGATTTTAACTTTCGAAAATTTTGAATCGTAACACCAAAATGCGATATATGGGTATCAAAACGACGGGAATGCAATAAGGAACAAAACCCAATACTTTTTAACACCCGGGATTTCATTCCAATCCAATCAACCAATTTTTTTCAACTTTTCTAATTTTTCTATTTTTTTTTTTTTGTTTTTCTTCAAATTTCAAGAACAAACAACACAATCACAACAACCCTAAGAACAAGACCGATGATTCGTAAGAACGAAGCCTAGCCGTGCTCTGATACCAACTGATGCAACCCAAAACGAGCGGAAGATAATCACGATACAAATAATGCGGAAGCGATAAAATACAAGATAGATGATATCAATGATATCGGGAAACAAGGATTGAGGAGTCAAAAAACGAGAAGAAAGAACGGATAATTGGAATTCAAGACATGAATTAAATTATCCAAAAGGGAGAATGAAACTCGAACCTTACAAGGAATTCACGCTAGTGGTGAATCTCCATAGATTCCAAGTCGACGAGATACATAAAGCCTCGGGCTTCGACAAGAAAGGCTCGGCCTTCTCTCAATTCTCTCTACTCTCAAATGTTCATACAAGGTAAACTACTAATGAAATGAGCTAATGTGCTATTTATACATTTACAATGATAAATGAAAAAAATTGCCCCTGTAGCTAATTCTGCCTCGCTGCTCAGGTTCTCTTCATCGCGATCGCGCCAAGAGGCTCGCGATCGCGCAGCTCAAGGTCCAACCCATCGCCATCGCACAAGACAACTCGCAATCGTGCAAGGCAAGCTGGATGTCTCCTCCTCACAATCGCGCGAGATGGCACGCTGTCGCGCAGGCCAAATAAGTACCCTTCGTGATCGCGCAGACAGTGTCGCGATCGCGAAGAACAAATGTTCTCCGGCAGGCAGTGAGCTCCCAGTATGCTCCCCTGTTTTGCCCTGTTTTGGGCTGCCCTGTTTCCTGCACTGTTTTCCTCCGTCTTCGGCGCTCCAATGCATGATCTTTCAAGACGTTCCCGGAGGCCTTGACTCGTATCCCTTGTGCTCTCGAGCTTGGCTTTTGATGGTTGTCGTTTAGTCCATTTTATATTGCATCAATGCCCGATTTACCTTTTCAGGTTATCTCCTTCATTTCCTTGTTGATAAATAATTGTTTGATTCGCATTGTCGGTGCGGTTATGTGTGAGCCTTGTCGGCTATAGTGACTTGTCGTCGTTTGGTTTGGTTGATGTTGCGGTAATTATTTCACCCTTGTATTTTTCACTGCTACTATATTGTGCATAAGCTTGATGGTGGCTGCTGATGTGAATATATTTAATTTTTAGGTCTATAATCTATTCCTATATTATAAATGGCAATAAGCAAGTCCTCGTCAACCTGCTTGCCGACCAAGGGGTAAAATTATAATTTCACAACTTTTCTTTTGGCTTGACTGTGTTGTACTTAAAGCACAATATATTTGAAACGTGGACCCCGTGGACCCCTCAATGTTTTTCTGGATTTCCAACCCTTTGCAATCCAAAGATAGAGACAAAATCTTGAAAAAATTGAAGAAAAGAGCACCACCACAAAGGAAACACTGCAGCCGCTGCATTAACAACGCTGTTAGCCCCTAAAACTTCCTCCTTTTACAACCCCAATCGAAGCGACTTCGATTCGATTAAGAATGGAAAAGAATGAGGAAAGAGGCTGATGAAACAAATAAATGAACCAGCTGAAAGAGGAGGTTAAGAAGGCTGTGGGGAGGCAAACTGGAGTCAGAGAAGGTCGCCGGATGTCGCAGCAGCTAGGGTTACGGCGGCTTTCGGTTCAAGATCTACGACCAGTTGGTGGTGTTGTTTGTGAAATGGAGCAATAAAAACGCAAATATGGAGACAATGGATTTGAGTTTCCGATCTTAACATTGTGAGATTGTATTTGAGTTTTTCAATTTTGTTTTCCTGCGATTTTAACGAGAAAGAATGTGTGTGTAAGGAAAGAGACGGAGTATGGAAACAATGAGAGGAAGTTGCATGTAAAAGTCACAATGGGATATCTAAAGAACAAAGAAATTTTTTACAGCTGGTCCCAACATTGGGACACGTGGATGGACAGACTTCAGAAAACAATATATACATATGGTCAGGTTCTACAAGTCATATCTAAATAAACTAGTGGTATTTTTTTTTTGTTATTCTTTTCTTTATTTCCTATTGTTCATTTGTTTTGCACAATCAATTGGTTATTCTTCATGTAGTATTTCTTTTTGTTATTATTTGCACCACTTTGGACATTATTAATACCACTCTCAATTTCAATTAAAGTGATAGTGTTTGATATATTAAAAAAATACTTTTAAAAGCTTATGATTTTAAACAAATATTAAAAATTCTCTTTGATTATAAATCACCTCATTGAGGAAGTGTTAAAATTTTCTATATATAAAAATGTTCTTTCTTTTAAAAGGGTACAAAGTTTATAAATGGGGATAAAGGGAGTTATATTTTCTGTCTTCTTTAAATTTCATTTAATGATTTTAAAAAGATGTTGTCATAAAAATAATGTTGCAAAACTTAAACAAATTTCATTTTACCTGTGCCTATCTAGCTTGTTTCATTATATTCCTAAAATGTCTTAGTACCAAAAACCTAACAAAATTAGGAGAACTATACAAATATATTATGCAATATATGCCCTTTTTTAGAATTAAAATGCCCTAGAATTATAATTTCTTTTTTTCTTTAAATTATTCATGTCGGAATTTGTTTTTTCTAAAGTTAAACCTTTTTCTCATTTACGCTTTATGGGGGTGTTGAAGGGTTCATCTAAATCTCCTTCGATAAATCACATTATACAAGATAATTTTTCTATTTATACCGTAAATATCGAACAACATTAGTAAGAATTTTGTATTCACCATTATTACGTTGCAATAATAATAAAAGATTTTAACTTAGGCATTTCAAGAATAAGAGTTGATTCATAAATGCAAGCATTCATTAAACTTTTGTTGTCATTTATTGGAGAGGGATTACCAAAAAAAGATTTATTGAAGATGAAGATATAGTTGATCAAAATGAGTATTACAGCATAGAATCTTTTCACTGCAATTTATTAAGTACTTAATACCGATTTAGCATTTTGTTTTAAGCCATTTATTAGCAAAGGTAACAATTAAAAAACCTTCTTAATATATATAGAAAAATTAAATATTATGGAGTACCAAAAAAAAGTCAAAACTTTTTATAATATAGATTGGAGGGAGTAGTGTTTTAATCTTTTCAACAAACTTGAAAGTTGAATGGACATTTACGCAATGATGTAACGGAAAATTAGGTGAAACTTATATACTCTAATTTTTAGTACATAATTGCAAACTTTGGAGGTCAATAAAGAGAGGAGCGAAAATTGTGATTTTGTGCGTCTCACGTGATTAAATATTCCAGAAGGCTGAGTTGGACACAGCTGTCCATCACTTGAATCGAACGCCTTGAGATTGGTCCACCAAAGTATTGTTAGTTGTATCAACGTTCAAGATTGAACCACGTGTCTTATACACATCTTATTTTTCATTTTCGACTAACCCCAAGTTAATCTCCTTAGTTCTTGTCTGCTGAGCTTTTTTATTTCATTCAAATTTGCTTCATATTTCTTCCTTCCAATCTTTCATCAATTAGACCTGCAGAATTCTTCAAATACCCATTCAGATTTCCAACGGTCCCCATTTTTGTTTAATGTGTTGATGTACTTCAGTAGATGCAGATTAGCTAAAATAATTATTTCAATCAGTCTCTGTTTTTTTTAAAAAAATTTTGTGGATTTTCACCAGGTTTTTTCTCAGCCTTCTTCTCAGTCTCCACAGGTTTGTCGCAAGTCGGTGGTATCGATGGTTTAATTTTCCTCTGTTTTTCAATTTTATCACGGACTTTGGTCATTCGCCGATGACTTTTCTTGTTTTCTGTGGTTATCGGCTGAGATTTTGATAACCAAAGTACTGTAATTATTCATGATGTAAGCAGACGGCAATTTTGTCAAGATATATGGAAGTTTGTATGAAAGCTGCGGTAAAATTTCCTATTTTCCAATGAAAACTTGTGTTATTAGGTGAAATGACCAATTTGCCCTAAGCAGGCAGGTCATAAGCAGGACATCCAAGACCTGCCTGCTTGAGCACATTTAAGCCCTTTCTATAAAGGAGAAATTTTGTACAGTGTGTTTATTATGAATTTGCTTTGTTCAATGTTAGTTCAGTGATGAAACAAATAACAAGGCATGAGACGTAAGTTAGATGTTTTTCTTGATTTTGCTTTATATATCTATCCTCTTTCACAAATGAATTGAATACACGCTGTGATCATAAGAGGTCTAGAAAATATATTTTCTAAATTAATGAAAATATTATATTAAAAGAAGGTAAATTAGTTACATTGTTATTATATCTTAGTAATCTTACTATACTACAGATAAATGATTTAAAGAAAGTACTACAAACTAAAAAAAAAAAAAAGGACAGGAGAGTTTAACGTATACAATAAATCATATACTTCCTCCGTTCCACTTTAGATAAACCCATTTGACTTTGCACGGAGTTTAATAAAGAAAGAAGACTTTTGAAACTTGTGGTCTAAAATAAGTTGTAGATATTTGTGTGGCTACAAATCATCTAGGGATGCGTAAAAGTAAATATTTCTTTCCAAATTTAGAAAGAAGTCATTCTTTTTGAAACAGACTAAAAAGGAAATAGGTTCATCCTTTTTGAAACGAAGGGAGTAGTATATTAGTAGTACAAAACTTAACTCCCGCAGATATTTTTAAAATTTTCCTTTTGAATGTAAAATATAATAAAAAAAGAAAAGTAACAGTGAAAATAATTATGAGTAAAAAATATGTCAAATAATAATAATTCATACCTAAAACATCATATATTTCATAAGATATCTAATATAATATGATTATGCCAAACAAGTGGTCAAACCAAAAAAAAAAAAGAAAAAACAAATTCTTGGGCCTGTGCTTAGCACAGACTTACGTCACTAGTATGTTAATAATTGTGATGGTTCCCTTTGTGTTTGGATTTGATCTTATGAAAGAAAATGGGTACCATATTATTGCGGATTCATGGCTGCCATTTATGCCCTTTGGTAGCCATGAATAAACACCTGTTCTCGCTATAGGAACATGCTAAAATTTTGAACAGATACTATTCTTGGCATGTGACCTAGTTCTGAGGCCATACCTTGATCAATCGTATGTGGGTTATTGTTTCACCCTTGGTGTTCTCCACTACTGTTCAACTGCTGTCGAAAAGAAAAGAGGCAATGATGAAAATCTTAAGAAATATAAGCGAGACGAATGAACAATGGTATAGTATCTTGGCAAGGCGACCTTTGGATGGCCAAAGATTTTGAGCAACCAGTCTGCCACCATGGCGACACCGCTATTCTCTCGTCTTGAAGATATCTGAGCCTCCAATCAGCCTGCACCATTGTCGCTTTGTCGATTTGCATTTCCAGGTTACTCTTTTCCTCTTATTTATTGCGCATTTGGTTTAAGTAGAAAAACAACCATTGCACGTTACTTCAATCAAGCAATGGCATTGCATTTCAGCAGTGCATGCCTGTCTTCTTTGAGCCAGAGGAGGATGCATTCAATTAGAGCAGTAGCTTCTAAGAACAGTAGTGTTACAGTAGGAGAAGATAAGGTGAAGCTTGGTGGGTCTTTGAAGGTGACTAAGCTTGGAATTGGATCTTGGTCTTGGGGTGATACTAGCTATTGGATCTTTGAGTGGGATGGTGAGTTGCTGTAGTAAGTAGATAAATTTGTTGAGTGAGTTCTTGAAAATTTGCAATTATGTCTTTCTCATTATTTGCATTATTTTGTTCTGGGGGGAAGTACTATCTGAATACTGCTTTGGTTTTTGGTAAGGTTGTCAATGATGCTGCATAGTGGTTTGTACTGAGCTTAGGTGTGGGAATGTATTTTGTACTCTTTTCTTTCTTTTGTCTTAGTATTAAAATGAGTGCTAAAAATAGTTGTTATGTACTTTTTCTCCTACTGTAATTTTGTTGCTAAGAAGGACACCAGGTAAAGGCCTGTTAGCAGCTGTTGTACCCATTACAAATGCATTATTGTGATACATTCACCACAATCGTAACTTAAGTGAGACAAAAGGTTTCCCTTATTGGCCAGTTCCCAATACAGACTGTGCATTTTTGTCCTTCACATTTCCTGAGGCTAGCTTTTGATCAAACAACTTTAATTTTGAAAAGGAAAGAGTTTTGTTCACAGTAATCAGGAGAAACAATGGTTGTTTTTCCTCTTTTCTGGTTATGTTACTGAAGTTTGACAATTTTGTTTAATTTATCATGATTCTTTCTGCTTAGCTAATTTATAATCAACTTTACGCGTTGGCCTATTCGGAATTCACTCACTTTTAAGCCGTACAAAGGTGTGCATATTCTGAGTGTGAACTGATTAGTATACTTGGTTAAGGACACCATTTTTTGTGAGGACATCTCTCTTATTTTTTGGTTCCGTTGTTGGCCATAAACAGTTTGGCCTATGATCTTGTCGATCTCGTAGAATCCTCTCTATTAGAGCAGATTCAGCTATGGTGATTACTTCACCTCCCTACCTTGTTGTCGATATCTCTGCTTTAACTTATGGCATTGGATATTTCCAGGTTGCTTCATTCTTTTTCTCTCTTCTTAATAAATAATTAAATAATTATTTATCTCGCACTGGCGGCATTTATTTTCATATTATTGTCTTTTATAGCTTTGTCAGCTCTCTGTTACTATTATTAGTTCTGTTGTTCCTCCCGTTCCTAGTTTCGGAGGCAGTGATCTATTCCATGGGCCTAGTGCAAGACCAGGTTTGTTATGGTTCTGTCAAAGGTTGTGTATGTGATGCAATATAAAATGGGCTTAGACTCCAATCAACAAGTGCCAAGCTTGAAGGGTGCAAAGGACGGGAAGCCGAGGGCTTTAGGAGCGATCTGGAGAAGCAACAAGCGGACAAGCTCTTAGGCGCACCTCCCAGGCATTCAGGCGGTCCGCCCAAACACCATGGCGGTCCGCCCAAGGAGCTGCAAAACCAGGCGCTCCGCCCACCAGCTGGGCGCCCCGCCTGCCTCACTTGAAAACCAGGCGCTCCACCTCCATTTGGGGCGCTCAGCCTCCCCCACTGGGCTGCCCAAGACGTACCAAAGCTGAGAGCTCCGCCCCCTTTTGGGCGCTCCGCCCACCCACGCTGAAGACTTGATTTTTTGGTCGTGTTTGGTTGGTTTCCGTTGCTTCCGGCTAGTACTTTGAGAGTAACAGTCCTAATCAATTAGTACTAGTTCATTGAGCGTGTAGGACCTTCGTGCCTAGAGGAGTGTAGAGCTCAAAGAAGACTCGTAGTACATTTTTTGGCTCAAGTGCTCACTTATAAAGCCGTTCGCCCATCGAGTCCCATCAATTCCACTCACCCCGAAGAGTATTTGGTTCTTGTGATTTGAGTGGTTATTGAGGTGGTTGTTTAACTACGAGGAAGCCTTTGAGATCAAGCTTGAGTGATCCTACAACCCCCTAAATCGAGTGTACCCGAGTGACATTCCAAAGGTGAGGGAGCGAGTGAGGTTTTTTACTCTAACCTCTTTCTCTTATCTTTAATCTTTGTAGGTACATGGCCGGAGACGTATACGATACCGTTGAGGTCCCGGTAAGCACTTTGGCCTACCTCTTGGCCGAGGTGAGATCTATAAGTTCGAGGTTTGATCGCCTCAAAGAGGAATGGACCCCGAGTGTCCAAAAAGATGCCGGAGAAGGCATTAGTAAAGAAAAGTTGGGCATTCCCCAACCGTTGGGCACTCCCCAACAAGTGGGCATTCCCCACGACTTGGGCAATCCCCAAGTGGAAGTAGTTACTCACTCTAGGAGTAATTCTACTACTCCTATGAGCCAACCAATGGCAAATGAGGGAGTTGGGGAAGGCGAGCAAGGTGATGACATTCTTGGACCTCATCCCCATACACTTGCACATGAGAGCGAATTGAAAGAAAGGAGAGGAGAGGAAAAACAAATTGAGAGTGAGGTCACGCTTTGTCCTAACCGTACAATATCTTCTTCTTCTTGCTATAGCTATTGTGTAGGTACCCTTGGAGGCGAGCTATTGGAGCCTCAACCGTTTGCCTTGGAAGGAAGACAAGAGGATGGAGATCATCATTGTGAGCTTCGTGACGGAGGAATTGAATGCGTCACTACAAGCTATGTGAGTGCTCACGGGAGCGACTCAAATATAAGTGTTACCTTCCCTTCTCATGAAAATGTTAATCCTTTGTCTTGTCGAGACTCAAAGCTAGTTGTTGCTTGTGATGCCTATATTGACCTTGCAACTAGTGAAGAGTCTAATGGTCAACTTGTGTTTGCGTGTGACCCACTAGTAGAGAGGAATGGAAAGCCACATCATGATGTGAGCCCGGTATTCAAAGAACCTCTCTCTAGTGAAAGTGTGTTAGTTGACCTTGCTTGTGACCCTTGTTATGACACACCACCAATTTTTGATAAAGGGGAGGATGAGATGCGTGATCACACCCTTATTGATTTACTTGCCATTGGTGGACCTATGTGTTGTCGTGGGGAAGGTAGTGACCTTGAGGAGTCTCTAGAGTATGAGATGGGTCGATTTGTTTTCGATGACTCCTCAAGCGAGAGCAAAGAACCTAGTCTTGATACGATTCCTTTGTTTGACTATGAAATTGAGGTGCATGCTTTTATATTCCCGTTGCGTGGGGGCCTCTTTAATTGTGAAGGTGAGTTTTATCGGACTAAAGTTAGGGATGAGTTGGAACCTCCGTGGTGTGAGGGATTTGATCCCATAGACAACTCTTTGTTTGAAGCTTCGAGTGAGGTAGATGATTCTTCTAGTGACCCTACTCTTGTTGGTTCGGGTTATGATGATGAAGAGGCCATTAACAATGCCTTCCTTGAGAGCTTACCTTGTGAGGGGGGTTGTCTCGAGGATGAAATTGGAGGTGAGAAGGTATCTCTTAGTGTGAGTATGAAAGCTTTTAAGAAGGGGAGTGGGGTAATTGCTTCTAATTGTGATTCGACTTACTTTGTCTATCCCATCCCACATGTCAACCACAGTTTGAGGTTTGAGCATGCCAAAATCATTGTGCCGCATTGTAAAAATATTGCATTGAAGGGTTGGTATGTTGCTCATGAGCTTAGGGGTCATAGGAACTTTGATTGCTTAATCTTGAATGTTCTATGTCCTATTGGTCTCTTTGCTTGTTATGTTTGTAAGTGCTTGTCACTATGGAGCCAAGAACTTGTTGTTTCCTTTGTGAACATAAGCTTTTTGAGTAGTATTGATATTTGGCTCTATCACAAGAGTGAATTTTCCACATCACTTGCTTTCACTCTTGTTGGACTTGCCTACTCGCGTAGTGGAAAGTCTTGGTGCACTAATCTTGAACTTAGGGATCGTAGGGATATTGATAGTTTGATCTTGCATATGCCATGCCCTATTAATCTCTTTGTTTGTTCTTGTGTTGGGTGCACTTCTTTGTTGGACCAAGTAATTGCTAGTTCCTTTGGGAACATGAACTTCTTCATGGCTATTGATACTTGGTTATACCATAAGAGTGTGTTTTCCCACACTTTTGGGCACTAACCTACTCTTATAGTAGGAACCTTTTGTTTTTGCTTGTCTTTGGATGTAGGCGTTGATGGTGTGATTTCGAGGACGAAATCCTTTTAAGAAGGGGAGGATGATGCAATATAAAATAGGCTTAGACTCCAATCAACGAGTGCCAAGCTTGAAGGGTGCAAAGGACGGGAAGCCGAGGGCTTTAGGAGCGATCCGGAGAAGCAACAAGCGGACAAGCTCTTAGGCGCACCTCCCAGGCATTCAGGCGGTCCGCCCAAACACCAAGGCGGTCCGCCCAAGGAGCTGCAAAACCAGGCGCTCCGCCCACCAGCTGGGTGCCCCGCCTGCCTCACTTAAAAACCAGGCGCTCCGCCTCCCCTACTGGGCTGCCCAAGACGTACCAAAGCTGAGGCGCTCCGCCCCCTTTTGGGCCCTCCGCCCACCCACGCTGAAGACTTGATTTTTGGTTGTGAACTTTCTATTTTGCCCTTAAGTGGCTTGTATGTTTTAACTAGGCCTAGGGGCTTTCTCTTCATTTCACTTTAGTCTTAGAAAGCTCTATAAATAGAGCACTTAGCCATTTCATTTGGAACCAACCTTGAATGTAGAATGATATATTTCTTGAGTGAATCTCAATGAAGAACCCGTGAGCGGGCATGATTTCACTTGGTAGATTCCAAGTTGAACATTGTAACCTCTTTGATCATTCTATTTGCAAGAGCCGAGTGTCTCTTGAGGGTAGTTGCATAGTATAGGTGATCCTTGACTTCACCCGGGGTGTATCGAGACAAGTTCCTCGGTGCTATGTAGGTAAACGTTTCAAGCCTCGTCTTGCTTTTATCTCGATATCGTTATCGATATCGCTTATCTTATTTTAGCTTCCGCATTATCGTATCGTTTGTCGCTTCCGCCTAGTTTCCATTGCATCAGTATGTATTAGCCATAGTGGAGTACATGTTCAACTTTTGCTTTCTTGTGACAGTGAACAAATGGTGAAGCATTTAGATGGACAAAACCAATGGAATATTTGATGCTGAAGATTCTAGGTGAAGAAGTGAAGCAAGGGAATAAATCAACTAGTGAGGATCTCTGCAGGTTGTGGTTTGATACATTCAAGAAAGAACACTATGATACACAATAGATTTGAGGAATAGCTATATGGAATTTGTCGCTTGTCTAATTAGTTTGTAATGCGTAGTTACAAAAGTGAATGTTTTTGTGTTGAAATAAACAATTTATTCTGGATTTCCTTTATTATATTGTAATGCTAAGCAAGTTGGCTAACTTTTGGTTTCTCACTCGTTATATATTTACTATAATTTACTAGTCGTTGAAAATGGAATTTACAGATGTGTTTAAAAAAGGCGTCAGTTGTGAGTGAAAAATTTGGGAATATATATTTATATGTTTTTGTACAAGTATTAGAAAAATAACTTTCTTTGTCTCTATAGTTATGGGAGGGTGGTGAGTGCACTTCATCATTAATAAATTCAAGACTATCTTTTATTTGGAGATTTATCTTGGCAAAAATTTGAATTAGTCGAGCCTTGAAATAAAGACTGGACAACAAGTGAGAAACTAACAAAAATTAGTTATGTACTTACTATTCTAAGAAGTATATATTTTAAATATTATTAATTTTTTAGGGGTAGGGGTTTTGGGGGGGGGGGGTGCTTGGGAAAGGAGAAGCATAAGAAATTATTTTCTAGAAAATATTTTTTACTTATAACCAAACACTAGAAAATATTTTCTGGAAGATGTTTTCCATTCACCAACCAAATATGGAAAACATTTTCTAGGAAACCATTTTCTAAGAAAACATTTTCCATGGAAAGTATTTTCTAAGGAAAACATTTTTTCCTTCATACCAAACACACCCGTAATTGTATAAAGTATTCTTTGTAAAATGTTCTGCTTTATAAATATATGTTGTTTTTAATCATTTGCGGTCTCAATCAATCAGTCTTGTCGATGATCAACCAATATTGAAAACCTATATAGGATTAAAATACGTTATATGTTATTAATAGCAACGAGTTTAACTACGAAGAATTAATGAAAAATATGTATATGGAAGGATTGAGTTTATACTTAACTTCAATTTTAGCTTATATTGATTACGGATGATAATAGTAGATACAATACCGTTAATCAACTTTTAGTTGCTCAGTCATCATAACAGTAGTTGATTATGAAACATATTATTTTTCCATATAACGTTGAGATTTGCAAAAAAAATTCATGCCCTTGGGGTTCAGAGTTGACACGCTTGAGGTTTGCGATTTGAAATTTGAGGTTTCACGTTAAGGATGAATAATCACCCTTTAGTCGGTATATTACAAACTCCCTTAATATTACACTATACATAATCTTTTTATGATCAACCACCACATGGTAGATTATATATCAGAAAAAGGGAAAAGTAAAATAAGTGTGACGTATTACGGGTTTGGAATTTGGGGTTTGGGATTTGGGATTACGGGCTAGGATATTTATTAGCAACCACTTTGTTTATGCCTAAAATTAGACGTCTAGGTTAAACAATTAAATTTATGAAAGGGTCACAAGCAATACAATATAAATGATGGAAAAAGTAAGTAAATAGAGAGAAAATAAATGAACAAGAAAGTAAGTAGTATTATTCCTTGAGAATAGCCGGATTCGGTGTGAATCGCTTGACGTATAGTACAATATAAGGAAGAACATTTATAGTCGAGATTTACCCAGCACTAATTATGGTAAAATACAAAGACTAATGAAGCCATGGGCCAATAAACTTAAGGCAGTGGTATATACGAAATCCTAACTAGGAGACTGTAAATCCTAAGGCGGTGGGATGTATGCCTTGCGTCCTACGCCCGTACCGCCTGAACGGTCGTAACTCGTAGAGCAGGCGTGTATCCTCTGTGCACCATGACTTATAGGATAAGTCTAGTCTCGCCAGCTGGACTCGTATCCCTGCAATAATAGTTGGCGTATTTTTGCCTACACAGTCAGTCCGTCCACTTGCTGAGTGCTGACGCAAGCAGTCAGAAAGTGAAAGAGGCGCGATAGAAGACGTAAAGATTGCATGCACCCGATACTCCTTCTCTGGCTCTTCTCATGCATCTCATTGAATGAAAATACTCAAGTACAATGATGTGTAATCCTCCGATTGGAGGGGTTTTTATGCGTATCTTCCAAAAATGTTTCCATTGCTCTGTCATATCCCGTAATTATTGGGATACATATTACGAAAACGAAAATAATCACGATCCCACGCGACCAAGATCGTTCAGCTTCCAATTCAAGAATCCTCCTAGGCGTGTATAAATACGTCGTAACTATAGAGACTTATATTGTTCTTCAAATTATTCAAGAGCTTTCCTTCCAAAGACAAACCTTCTTCAAGCCTTTTCAACAATTCTTTCCTTCGTCATGACCTAAGGAGCAAACTTCCTTCCCGCAAATTTCAGAGCCTAAGATTATCTTCCTACAACCAAAGCTTTGAAGGTGATGGCCGAATGCAAGGTCAGACACCCAAACAGGAAAGGTGAAAATAGCAACCTTTCTATTGAGTGTTATCCGTTTGCAGTTGTGAGGGATGATATAACCCGTATCAGGCTTGATTATAAGTGGCCTGAAATCATAGACATCATTGTCCCTAATGCTGAAGAGAGATTTTCCTCCCATCATGCTGGTTATTCGATGGTCCACACATACCCTTTTACTATGCATCTAAACGAGCGCGTTTATTCGATTGTTGAAGAGATATGCCGCTAATACAATATCTGCCTCGGTCAAACTGGGCCCTCCATATGGCGATTGGTGGTTGTGTTAGATCACTTGGAAAACCATGCCAGGGTAAAGTTTTCCTTTTGGGCGGGCATGTTAATATTTATCAAATGGGGGAAGAAACGCGTGGTTCCCAACAGTAAAGACTCAAAGGATTGCTGCTGGGTTCATAGATATGTGGCGGTGCGAACACCAGACATAGGTTCCTCTCTTCACTTTCCAGAGGTCTTCAACAGGAGATGTAAGTTTCTGCGCCCTTATCTTTGCATGCGTCCGTTGATTCTCCAGACTGACTTTTCATCTTCCTTAGTGAATTCTGTGATTGCTATACAATTAACTAATGACGCGTTAACCATGTGGGTCACCGCAATCTTTGAGAGGAACTCTCCTACTTCAATGACTTTCACATCCCTGGCCAGTGCGAACGGTTGGCGGGCAAAGAATCATGGTAAGTCACCTCTTTCGAATTTCTCATTTGATCCCTGGTTTCTATTGTCATCATTACTTTCTCTTTGTCTCAATATTCTCTCGTCGTGATGCCCCCGTTGAAAGAGATTAAGATTGTTGCCCTGTACATTGCTCATTTGGCCAATGTGCGAGCGTCTGGAGGGAGAATTGTTGAGAGTTCGAGCAACTCCCGTTCTTCGAAGAGAAAAAAGCCTTCCAAGTTTGACAATGTGGTGGTTTTCAATGAGCCCTTGGTGAATTCTGATGGTGAGGGCGAAGTTCCCTGAATGGCTAAGCCTGAGATCGTTGAGACTCCTCTTTCTACTGCTGTTGAGTCTGGCTCGTCCACGCGAAAGCACATACACTTGATAGATGAAACTCCTGAGGTCGGAGAAAAGCCTAGTGCAGAGGATAAAGTTGTGTTACCATCCATTCCCGTCGAGCCCCAATCATCAGGTCAGTCATTTTTTTCATATTTTGCTAGTGTAATTTCTTTACGTGCTCTACTAGTAAATATCTTATGTATACATGTAGAGCCCACTATACCGACACCGGCCACCGAGATGATCGACTCTTTCCAGCGCCATCCTGGCAAGGAGGTGGCTACGGATGCAGATGTTGTAGCTGAACCCGTGGATAGAGACTACGAGGTTGTTATTCCCACTACCTCGGAAGTTAACCTATTTAAGAACCCAAGGGTTGTGACAGACCACACCGCTGAGTTGATCATTTCTAATGAGCAAAGACATCTCGCTAGTTATAGCCACCACAAGCTGCTTGAGGTCGCCGCAGGTTGATGTAAACTTTCCTTCTCTGTCCTTCAGCAGTTTGTGAGTTGAATCCTTGCTCTTCCTCTGCTTAATACTCATTCCAGCATTCTTCCAGAGGCTGATGGTTTATTACGAGATACTCCATTGAGGAGGCTTGGATGAGAACTTGAAAAAAGAGAACGAAGCCCTGCGAGGGCAAGTCACTAGCCTGCAGGCTGAGAGGGGAGCTTCATACCACGCGCAAAACCTATCACATGGAATCCCTAAGAAGTAAAAACCTTGATCAAGCAATGAGCAATGAGATCCGTAAGTGCAAACAGGCTGTAGAAACCCTTCAATCTTCCCTCACAGAGGCCAAGCTCTCAGAGCAGCTTCAGCATAATAATGTGGCCCACCTGGAAGTGGATATAGAGTCCCTACGACAGAAGGTGTCTGAGGTGGATGAGGGAATCAATGCTGCTGGGAAGAGTGTCTCTGATGCTAGGGGCCTTTCCGCCTTCCATCAAGATTAGAATTACAGGCTGAAAAACAGAGTGACATCCTTAGAGAAGGTTCGCGATAAGCTTTTGCAATGTCACTCATCTTAGGGAGGAGCAGATGAATTCCTTGAATTGCGGCTGTTCTCGCCACCTTTCTCCAGGTTCGTGACGACCCTAGAGTGGACCTAGAGGCTGAGATTGCATCATTGATAGAGCTTGTGGCCAAGCAGATGCTCAGCTAGGATCCAACCTTGAAGAAGGCTCTAAAGAGGTTAGTGGCGAAAGAGGAAATGAAGCGTTGTCTGGGGGACCTACAACTGGTGAAGCAGGACCTTCGCGGAGTGTTGCCGCCAAAGGGAGTTCCCCGAGAAAGGAATAGAATCCCCCTTTTGATGCTTAAGATTTTTTTTGCATCTAAGTTCTGAAAATTAGCCCGTGCTTTGTGGGCGTTATGACATGTTCTGGCCCATTTTGAGGCTTTTTTTAACTTGAATTACTTGTTAATTTGTTTGTTAAGATTTTAGTTTCTGCCATAAAAAATTTATTAAGTAATGTCTTTGTTAAGTCGTGCCTTCATGAGTGTATGTACCTAAAGGTCAGGCGGCTTTCAGATGTCTTGTATGTTCTAATGTCTAGAAAGTTTATCACTGAGCCTGCTCGAGAAATTACGTCTATTGTGTGCGCCAGTGTTTGGTGGCTTGAATTGCGTCTATGATAGATGGCTATTTTGTGCCCACAATGGGACGACTTTAGCCCGTGAGATGAAACGGGGCATTTTCGTTCCAAACAGACCGTCATTTCTTGTTTACTCGAGTATTTTAAGACTTTCTAGCACTATGCGGGCGGGCGTCTCCACCGACATATAGGTGCAAATTTGTTGAATTGACAAGTTCAACTTACGAATAATGCTTGGTAGCTGAGCTAGACGTGATCTAGCTCCAAGCGAGTAGTTTATCCTACTTTTGTCACGAAAAGTGAGTGCATTACTTCAACTTGAGTTTGGTCGAGGCTATGAATATTTGGATCGTAGATGGATCTGAATTGTAAAACTGACTAAGTAGAATAGTAGTATTATTGATCAATAAGGGCATAAGGCCTGAACTGTTGTAGGTGAAAACCCGTAGCATAGCTGATGAGTATGAAAAATACTACGATCAAAATTAAAAGAAATTAGAGAATTAATTAAAGTAAATATTGAAAAGAATTATACTTCCAAGTGCCTTATTATACATCCAAGTGCCTTACTCCCCCACCCTCGAAGACACGTCAATCAACTGAACAATCGGAATCGTAGTCTTGGTTGATTGAGGTTTTGAGATCTTCATCGACTTCATGGAGGTCTTCCTCTGGTGCCTTTTTGGGGTGTGATGCTCCTAGGACTGCTGCCATGTAGCATTCCTTTGCTTCCTCCTGATCTCCATTGATCTCTCTTATTCCCCACTTGGTAAGGTGCTTAAGTTTTTGATGCCAAGTAGAGGACACTGCTTTGACTTGGTGGATCCACGGCCGTCCTACGATTGCCTTGTATGGGACCCTTTCTTTGATTACCTGAAAAGATGAAACATAATCCGCTTCCAGAATGTGTAGCAAGGTTGACTTCCCCGAAGATTTTTCACAAGAGTTTTTTTTAGCCTACCAGTGTATAGACACTCTGAGTCATTTTGTTTTCAACTCCCATCGCCTGTAGGGTGTCCCATTTAATGAGGTTCACGGCACTGCCAGCATAGACTAGGATGCGCTTGACATCCATATCCTTTATTCGGAATGTTATGACCAAGGCATCACGGTGAGAAGTGTTGCGGCTAGTGCTATCCTCGTCACCGAATACGATTATTTTTTCTCGGGCGAGGCCCTCATCGGGCACTGCCTCACCGTGCTTCGAGTCATAGCGCAGCGTCGGGCCACTAACTATTACGATGATGGACCACTTCGGCTCCAGTAGATCTGGGGGTCCATCCGGACTCCTGTTTTTGGCATAGGTATGCTTTCCTCTATCAGTAAATAAGTCCTTAAAATAGCATTTATCGAGCAGACTCATAACTTCGAGGATCAAGGCCCTGCAGCCAACAGTCTCATGTCCATGATCGTTATGAAAGTCGAAGTAAAAGTTTTTGTTTCTTCTGTCAGGTTCGTCCTTCATGTTGCTGGGCCAACGCACTTGGGCATTTTTCATGTGATCCCTCATGAACTCCACGATGTTGATGACAGTCCTAATTTTTCAAATCAATCGGGTACCCAATCTATGCTGAGTGACCCCTTGTGAGGTGGAACCAGAGCCTTCATGTTGTCTTCCCGTTTTTGGACTGGTCTAGGGAAGTCATCTCTGTAATCTCTTCTACTCCGCTTTCCATTGTCTCCAGTTCTCGATTCTTCAGCATATCCCCATTTATGCTCTTGAGGGACGACGTCTTCGGCGATTGGGCGAGCTTTTAAAATAGGGGCAGAGGATTGTTCAAGCTCCAAGCGCAGCTTCTCACTGTATCTCTGATGCAGAGCGTTCCCTGTTGACACAGGGTGTTGAGTTAGACTCCACTGAAACTCCCTAGTGGCTAATGACCTTTTGGAATTCAGGCTCTTGCCAAAATCTACCACAACAATATTATCGAGAACTGGAGGAAGCTCCATACGTTCCCTCTGGAACCTTTCAAGTTAGTCTTTTAACAACTCATCGTCGTGCTGCCGAATCTCGAAAATGTCCACCGTGCGCTTCTCCTGCTTACGAGCACCAGAATGCGCTTTCTTCCTTAGTTAAGATCGAACCGAACCTCTTCACCAGAGTAGATTGGATTTCTTCCTCAGAGAGTTTTTTGCTTTTGACAGCTGTATAGTACACGACAATATACTCGTCCGGATCGTTGTCTCGTCGTACTTTAGGTTATCCGACAGGTGGAAGTGCTTTGGTACGCAGATAGGTGTACCGCCGTCTTTGAATGCATGCTTATAAAACTTCTACTAATCTACGATAGTAACCTAAGGTGGTGCACCCGATAAGTTACTGATCCGATCGTAGATGGCCTTCATCTCCTTTAGGATGTCCTCGATGATAGGTGTTCCTTTGAGGTCTTGACTATTGACTGTTATTGAGCCTCTAGAGGTGGCATCCATATTGAGCCTACAGTTAGGAACAAATGCTGGTGAATCATTTAAGGGCGCTGGTCCTCGCAGGGATGTTGGCCTTTGAGACAATCCAGCGAACATCACTTTTAAATTTTGGGTCATGCCCTCGATCATGTTGACCGAGTTCTGCTCTGCTCTTCCTGTTCTATCAGGATTTTGATGAGATTAACAAGGAAACCTCTAAAACTAAGAATTACATTCACGTGGTTGATCGCCTTTACTGGCTACATGGACCGGATCCTTGGCAAGATGCTTTGGCTGCATGCTGGGATCGCTATGATCCTGTGCGGACTTGTCTATTGCGTCGGTAGTGTTCTTTGGGATGTTGTTGTTGTCGTCTTACATGACTGCGCCTTTTCATTCGTAGAATACCTACAATTTCCTGTGCCCTACATTGGACGCCAAACTCTTTATGCCTAAAATTGAACGTCTAGATTAAACAATTAAAATTATGAAATGGTCACAAGCAATAGAGTATAAACGATGGAAAAAGTAAGTAAATACAAAGAAAAGTAATAAACAAGAAATTAAGTAGTATTATTCCTTGAGAATAGCCAGATTCGATGTGAATCGCTTGATGTACAATATAATGTAAGGAGTGGTATTTATTATAGAGATTTACCCGGTCCTAATTATGGTAAAATACAAAAACTAATGTGACCATGGGCCTATAAACTCAAGATGGTGGTATATACGAAACTCTAACTAGGAGACCGTAAACCCTAAGGCGGGGGGATGTATGGCTTGTGTCCTATGCCCGTACTCCCTGAACGGTTGTAACTCGTAGAGCAAGCGTGTATCCTTTGTGCCTGGTGACTTGTAGGATAAGTCTAGTCTCGCCAGCTGGACTTGTATCACCGTAATAATAGGTGGCGTATTTTTGTCCCCACACACTTATTGGTAGATTATATATTTAAGCTATTTTGCACTGTAAAATAGTTGTTCTATAATCGGCGAAGTCGTAGTAGATTATCAACATTGTCTCTTAAAAATTAAAATATGGAATATTT
Source organism: Petunia secreta (assembly GCA_029990175.1). Taxonomy (NCBI): domain Eukaryota; kingdom Viridiplantae; phylum Streptophyta; class Magnoliopsida; order Solanales; family Solanaceae; genus Petunia; species Petunia secreta. Next base: position 27,190,535 of record JARKIP010000003.1, read on the forward strand.
GGCAAATCCAAAACAAGTAATATTAGAATTAAAAGTATATAAATGATATAAATGGATGACAATGAGTTGATACATGCAAATACTTGAGTTTTGTAGCTATTATACCAACATTTGTGATGTAACAAGACTTACAAAAATATGCCACCTATTATTACGGGAATACGGGTCCAGCTGGCGAGACTAGATTTATCCTACAAGTCACCGGACACAAAGGATACACGCCTGTTCAACGAGTTACGGCAGTTCAGGCGGTACGGGCGTAGGACGCAAGTCATACATCCTGCCGCCTTAGTATTACAGTCTCCTAGTTAGGGTTTCGTATATACCACCGCCTTGAGTTTATAGGCCCATTAGCCTCATTAGTCTTTGTATTTTACCATAATTAGGACTGGGTGATAACTACTATAAATACCCTTCCTTACATTATATTGTACATCAAGCGATTCACCACTGAATCCGGCTATTCTCAAGGAATAAAACTCTTTACTTTCTCGTCTATTATTTTTTTCTCTATTTACTTACTTTTCCATCGTATTTTTCTATATTGCTTGTGAGCCTTCATAAATTTAAGAGGTCATTTGGTACGAGGTATAGACTAATTTAGTCCATGTATTAAATTTTATCCCTTGTTTGGTAGTAAATTCAACTAAGTACTAATAATCCATGTATTATTTAGTACCTCAATTATGGTATAAATTAATACCAAGGCCAACATGGTATTAGTAATAGGGATAATACATAAGTTGCCCCTATACTTGTCCCGAAAAGTCATTTACACACTTATACTTTACGGGCGACCTAATACCGCCTTATCCTTATTTTTTATAGAACTATTACCCCCTTCACACACATATAACCAATCACAAGATGAGAGGTATTTTACACTTGCTCCACCTCATCGCCATATCAGTGCCACCTCAATATTATGTCAGGTTTTAGAATATATTATTTTCCATGTCATCACCTTATTTCTTCTTCATTAAACCCACCATCAAAACAACCACAACACCATCATATTACCGCCCACAACACCACCAACCAATGCCATTTTCATCATCAAACCCACACCTTTAACCACAAAAATTATAATACTAATGTAGATATCACCATCCATCACTAAATTTAGCACACCACCACAAAATCCACCATATTACTACCATCAGTTTCACCCACCCACCATAAAACGTACAACCTCTACCACCCAAAACCATAAAATAACTACCACATATTTTATCACCTATTATCAAAATGGTCGCACCACCACTATCAATTTCATTACCTACTACCAAACCCGACAACCACCGTCACAAATTTATCATCTACCACCAAACCCGCATATTCAACTACAAAATTATAATAACGAGCACATACGCATAATCAAATATTACAGATCTGCCTTATATCTTTTGATTTTGTTTTAATAAAATTTTTAATTTTTGAAAAAAGTATCTTTTGTATCCTAGTTCGTTGATGTTAAATTGAACTAAGTTTACTATCGGAAATTGAATAGGGGTTTTTCCGTTACAAGAATAACTTTCTGAAATTCTTTTCTTCTTTCGAATTTATATTTGACTACCTAAAGTTGACATGGGTTTGCATGTTAGAATAGTGTTAATTAAAGGAAAATTGAGTTAATAATTAACATGAAATATACGACAATTAAAAGGAAATTGGGTTAGATAATTGGTTTATGAGTGCTTTTGGTTTGGATCTTCATAAAATAAAAGAGGAGGAGGGAGAGGTGGAGGGTGTTAAAGAAGAAGAAGATGGGAAGGGTATTAAGAGCAAGAACAATGGGGGTGGGGAAGAAGCATTCTTTTTATGTTTTCTCTTTATTTTTGGCTTAAAATGGTCTCTCACTCGCCCATTTTTTTTATTTTCATTTATCTTTTTGCCATATTAGCTGTTAGGGAGGTGTTAGTTCCACAAAAAATAAGGACAAGGGGGTAATAGGTCGCCCGTAAAGTATGAGTGTGTAAATGACTTTTCGGAACAAGTATAGGGAGCAACTTATGTATTAACCCTTAGTAATACCATGTTTACTAATACATGGATAAATAATAAAATGATAAAAATAGACACCCTGTAACCCTTATTTTTAATACATGGATAGGAATTCAAGGGTATAATTGGACACAATACTTTATATAGCTTTATACCAAATACAAGTTTAAGTTATACAATGTATCAAAGTTTTAATACAATGAACCAAACACATGACTAAAAACAATTTCTTCATTATTAATCCATGCATTACTAATCCCTGCGCTATTAATCTATGCATTATTAATCAATGCATAACTTATTTCTCTACCAAACAACCCCTAAGTATTTTACATAGACGTCAAATTTTAGGCATAAACAGTTTTGCATCCACTGTGGGCCCCAGGAAATTGTAGGTATTATACGAGAAAAAGGCGCATGTATGTCAGACGAAAACGACAACACTCCAAAGAACACTGCCGATGCAGCAGACGAGTCTGTACATGAACCGGGTGAACCCAACATGCAGCCAAATGATCCAACCAAGGAGCCAGTCCATGTGCCCAGCTACGGTGAAGACCTCAATCACGTAAAGGTAATTCTGATCTCAGAGGTTTTCTTGATAATATCCTCACAACCCTATCAGCACGGGCAGAGCAGATTTCAGTCAATATTGTCGAGGGTATATCTTAAAAGATAGCGACAATGTTCGTTGGATCGTCGCAGAGGACAGCATTCCCGCGAGGACCAGCGCCTATGAATGATACTCCATCGTCCGTTCCTAATCGTAGGCTCAACATGGATGCCGCTTCTGAAGGTTCAAAGACAGTCAATAATGAAGACCTCAAAGGAACACATGTAATTCAGGACATCCTAAATGAGATGAGACCATCCACGAACAGATCGGTAAGGTACATGGTGCACTAGCTCAGTTTACCACCGTATATGAGCAAAAGTTTCATAAGCATGCATACAAAGCAAGCGCCACACTGATCCACGTAACAAAGCACTTCTGCCTGCCGGATAACTTGAAGTACGACGAAACGACAGATTTAAATGAGCATATTGCTACGTATTATACAGCCGTCAAGAGCAACAAAATCTCAGAGGAAGAGATCATATCTGCCCTGGTGAAGAGGTTTGACTCGACCTTAACTAAGGGTGCCCTTACTTGGTACACTCAGCTACCAATGGGCTCTACCGAGTCATTCACCCAGATGCGAAATTTGCTTAAGAAAGTGCAGTCTGGTTCCCGTAAAAGGGAGAAGCGCATAGAGGATATCATTGAGATTCGGCAGCGTGATGATGAGATATTAAAAGACTACCTTGAAAGGTTTTAGAGGGGAGCTTCCTCAAGTCCCCGATAACATTGCCGTGGTAGCTTTCGGCAAGAGCTTGAATTCCAAGGGGTCTCTGGTTACCAGGGAATTGCAGGAAGTCTGTCCCTGGAGGAAGAGGGGGACGCAAGAAGAGTAAAAGGAAAGATGCAGAGTCCAATAGGAGCGACAAAGTAGGGGAACACTCGGGGGCCCGGAGCCCAGTAGAAATAAATTGAGCCTCACAACTTCTGACATTTTGGTTTGTGAGTCAACATCATGGAACCAGTTGCCAATCACTTCGGTAAACTAGGGCCAAAAGTACGTTGGCCGCCCACCGTAAAAGGAGCAACTGGGTGGAACAGAACAGCCTACTGTGACTTCAAATGTAGCAACGACCATGCTACAGTCGATTGCAAGGCCCTACTATTGGAAATTGAGCATCTACTGAAGGAGGGACACCTCAAGGATTTGATTGAAGAAGGACCAAGGCGGTCGAGAGCGTCGGACTCTGGGGATAGCAACACATCAACACAATCTTTGCAAGTCTGGGACCAATTATAGCCTAGGGGACTGAGAAGTTAGGGCTGATTGTTAGCCCTATTATCTTCAGTCTAAAAGGCGAAGTAGAACATCAATACACTCACACGATTCCCGTAAGGGTGTTAAATCTTCAGATCGAGCAAGCTTTAGTGGACCGGGAGTAATGTGAACATTATTCAGGGAGAGATACTGCTGAAGTTAGGTCAAGACGATCAAATGGCACCGAGTCATCACGGGATAATTGGCTTCAATGGCCTCCGAGAAAAACCTGTTAGATAACTAGCATGTCATATGATATCATCCTAGGACGGCCGAAGATGCACAGTGTAAAGGGAGTGCCCTTAACACTCCACCAAATCTTTAAATACCTTTCCTTGCATGGGATTAACGACTTGCAGAGTGAGCGACCTTCGACTGAAGACTATCCAACAGCTGATGGAGGACATGTCGAAGGGCCAATAACCAAGGTAAATATTATCGATGAGGAATCTCTCTAGTATAAAATGATGGAATGAGAAGCTAGGATAGAGACTGGAGTGCTGAGGGAGCAGTTATCAGGGATGAGCCAATTAATCCCCAAGGCAGCAGAGCTATGGTACCAGCTAACTGAGGTATTGGTAAAGCACGATGATCCACTATAGGAGATATACTACTTCTTGGTATTGGCTCGGGTTAAAGTGCAACTCTTGCAACTTCCGACAATCACTGAGCCGGTCCACGTAAAGCACCTGTTGCTGTATGTTTCAATTATGGAAGTAGCATAGAACACGAGTAGAAGACGCAAGACAGTTTCCCGTAAAATATGCTAGCAATGGGGTTTCGTACCTGAATGGGCTTTGCCTCTACCAGTTCAATTTATTATAGTCGTGGTCATGGAAACCCAGGAGTTGCGCTTGTATTTCCTTAGCCATATGGTCAGTGTGGTTTCTTGGGTACCACTACGGGACACTCTATCCAGACCTGGGCTCTCAAAAGGGTTGGCATAATGGACCAAAGAACTAGGAGAATACGTTATTATTTATAACCGCGGACGGCCATTGAGTCCCGAGCCTTGGAAGGCTTCACCTCAGATTTTTTTTGGAAGACGTAGCAACAAAGGTAGAGGAATCAATCAACCGTGCAGAGACAATTGAGCCCGGGCACTAGGGAATCCTCACGGATGTGGATCTCGAAGGAGAGGAAGCCACCCTAAAAATATGGATACAGACACCCACCGGGAAGGTCTTCTATGAGGTTGCAAAAGTTCCATACATCGAAGCAGAATATGAGGCCATAACTCAAGCTATTAACTTAGCGTACATATTGGGGGCCAGGGAGGTCAGACTCTTGAGTAGTTCTCAGTTGGTGGTCAATCGAGCGAATGAGGCTTTTACAATGGAGAGCATCCGTGCGCCAGATCGGCAAGAGAAAATCAAAGCACTTTTGAAAAATTTCCACAAATGGGAGTTTGTTTATAGGGAGGAAAGTTCAAACGAGGGCCAAGTCCTCGAGGATTCATACACTGATCCATACAACCAACAGTTAGTAATCGGACTGACCGCCATGAATCTGATGAACCTCGAAGTTCCAAACATAGGTTCTACCTCAAAACAGCGCCTCACACTGATTAACTACGTCGACAAGGGAACGATCCCCAAAGACAAGTTGGAAACATGACAGATGCGGAGGCAGGCAGTTCACTATTGTTTAATCAACGAGGATTTATACCATCAGATTGTCAACGTTCCACAGGTTACATCTTGAGGCTCGGCACTCTCCGATGAGGGAGCCCCAGCAGATACCTCCGCTCAACGATGGAAGTTTAATCCTTCTTAGTATTTACTTTAATTAAGTCTTTAGTTTATTTAATTTTGATCGTAGTATTTACATACTCATCAGCTATGTTACAGGTTTTCACCCACAACAGTTTAGGCCCTGCGCCCCTACTTATCATTAAAACTACTATTTTACTTAGTCAGTTTTATAATTACAGTTCAGATCCATCTACGATCAAACTATTTATTTCCCTGACCAGACCTAAGTTGAAGTAATACACCTAGTTTTTGCTACAAAAAGTAGGGTAAACTACTCGCTTAGAGTTAGACCACGTCTAGCTTAGCCACTGGCATTATTCGTAAGTTGAACTCGTCAATTCAGCAAATTTACACCTACATGTTGGTGGGGACGCCGCCCCCATAGTGCTAGGAGGTCTTAAAATTCTCGAGTAAACAAGCAACGTCATTCTGAATTGAAACGAAAAAATGGCCCATTCCTACACGGGCTGAAGTCATCCCATTGTGGGCGCATAACAACCGTCTATCACAGGTGCAATATAAGCCATCAACTGCTGACGCAAATGAAGCACCCTTTAGTGCGCACACCCGTGTTTTAAAGATACTAGTCCAGAAAGGCACACAAAAAATGCTGCTTAAACTACACAAGTACGCATAATAACATTAATGGACGTTCGTTTCATTAATAACAAACAGGCCGCAGGCTTATTATATACAATTTTTTCTTCTAAATACAATATTGTTCATAACAATTGTCAAAAAAAGGAAAGGGAAGGCTAAAAACTATAAGCTCCTCAGGATATGCACGACTAAAGGTCCCTCATGTGGATTGTAACTACCAGTTATAAAGCAATCCGGAGCTCTCCCTGGCAGCCAGAGATACGTCCGCCCGAGCATTTCTTCGAGGTGCGCGGCTGATGATAACATCCAAAGCCCGTATACTTGATCAAAGAAAAGGACCTCGAAAGCATCTGAGCACAGACATATTCTTCCCCCCATCGCGTCCATAAACCTTAGAAAGAAAACTTGAACATCTGCTTCGAGCCCAACTGGTCAAACGGGAGTGCATTGCTCCGCAGATCTTCAAGAACAATCAAAAGCTCATCGAGGACGGGAAGGCTTGAGCTGGAAATCTACCAAAAGGGATCCTCTTCCCTTGGGTATGACACACAAAGTGGCCGATGAGGCGTTGCAACAGCAATATGGCTGAATTAGCCGAACCAAGAGACAACCCCAAAATATGAGTAGAGTTAGAGACTGATGACTCGCTAATCTACGCATGGGTCAGAGTTGTGTCCTCTTGCCTACCATGGAATAGAGTTAGAAAAGTAGGCTTCAACCCTACTCCATCAAAGAGGCTACCTGAGCACTAGAAAAATCCTGGCGGAGAAGCCTCATGACAGTTGAAAGGGCCAAGTGTCCTCACCCCGCATGACAAGAGGAATATCATAGCAACCGCTGTGTTAGAAGAAGAGCACAGCATAACCAGTGTGCATGCCACGATGAAGACATTCTTAACATCATCATTAGAATCTCGATTAAACTTCATGACTCGGGGGACTCCATTCATCTAATCACAGATGGAGGAGGAGAAGAAGAAAACCGTAGATGGTCTTTTCCCTATGATTTTCTCATAAGCCATCCAAACAGAATGAAGGAGTATTTCTGGGAATATCAAACTAGGATCAAAGGAAAATATTTTTGAAGATAGAAGAGCCATTCTTTAATGAGTAACTTTGAAGAAAATGAAGTATTTTTCTGAAGGAGATTTGTAACTCTACCATTATCACGGAGCCCTTATTTATAGGCTGAAAGAGATAAGAATGGATTAAAAAATGGTCACGCGTAATTATGACTTGAGATATGGAACAATTCGGTGTAGCAAAAATTATTCTTAGAAAGGTGCTTGGAATCGATATCAACCAATCAGATGAAGACATGTAGAGTTGTCGAATAAATCAGCATCATTCTTGGTCAAAGAGACTGCGAGTTTCAAGGAGTCAGTGAGATATCTTTCACATTGCTTTCACTTCCTGACTACTTGCATCAGCACTCAACAAATGGGTGTTTATGTCTAAAATAGGTCGCCTAGGTTAAAAAATTAATTAAGAATGAGGCCACAAGCAATACAGTAAATACGATGGAAATGTAAGTAAAAGAGAGAAATAATGAGCAAGAAAAGAAAAGTAAAGTAGTCTTATTCTTTGAGAATAGCCGGATTCTATGGTGAATCGCTTGATTGTATAATACAATGTAAGCAGGGGTATTCATAGCAGTGGATATGCAGTCCTAATTAAGGTAAAATACAAGACTAAAAGGCTATTACCCTATAACTCAAGGCAGTAGTATATACTAAACCATAACAAAGACACTGTAAATTTAGGGTGGTGGGATGTATGCCCTACATCCTATGGCCGTTCCTCTTGAACGATCGTTGGGCCGAGAAGCGGGCGTGTATCCTTTGTGCCCTCTGACTTGTAAGATAATCATAGTCTCGCCAGCTGAACTCGTATCCCCATAATAGTAGGTGGCGTCGTTTTGCCCACACAGTCAGCCCCCCCACTTGCTGAGTGCTGAGGCAATCAGTTAGGAAGTAAAAGCAGCGTACAAGATGGAGGTGAAAAGATATCTCACTGACTCTTTGAGATTCACACTCTTTGACCAAGAATGATGCTGATTTCTTCGAGAACTCCGTGTTCTTTCATGTGATCGGTTGATTTTGATTCCGCGCACCTTTCCAAGAAGTGCTATTAACTACTCCGAATCATTTCATATCTCCACTAATAATGACGATTGACCGTTTCGTGCTCCATCCTTATCTTTTTCTGCCTATAAATAGGAAATATGAGTGAAGAAATCACAAACTCTTTATTAGAAAATACTTCACTTCTTCACCAATTTTTTATGATAGAGAGAAAATATTCTTTCTTAAAAAATGTTTGCCATTTATCCTGGTTTGATATCCCCAGAAAATCTTTTTTCTTTGAATGAATGATGCATGAGGGAATTATAGGAGGAAATTCATCTGCAGTTACCTTCTTTTCTTCCTTCATTCGTGAAGGAACGAATGAAGTCCCCTGAGTCATGCGGGATCAGGACGTTTGGCTCTTTCATCTGTCATTTGGCTTCTCCTCCAAGATTTCTCTGGTGCTTGTGTAGCCTCTTTGACGGAGTAGGGTTGAAGTCTACTTGTTTTACTCCATTTCATGGCAGGCAAGAGGATACATCTTCATCTCGTCAATATATTACGGTATTACTAAGCTTTGGATCCCCTAGTGATTTATGGCTTTCACCTTGGTTATCTGCTTCAGCTGAACCACTAGTGCAATGCTTCATCGGTCGTGAACTGTGGAATATCCGAGGGACGATGCTGCCTTGTGTTAGGTTCCCAGCTTAAGCCTCTTCGTTCCCGGTGAGATCTTGATTGTGCTTGAAGACCTGCGGGGCTTTACACTTTGCTTTGACCAGTTGAGATTGACTCGGATGGTAAAGTTTTCTTTCTAAGCTCTGCGGCGAGTCTTCAAGTTTCTCTTCATGTTCATCGGGTGAGATAAGGGAAGGTTAGGCGTGTACTCAGACGCTTCCGAAGACCCTTGCTTTGATCGCGCCAAGCTGACATACCTCAGGATGTAAGAAGAAAGGAAGAACTCCAGACTGTTTTACGGCTTGTAGCTACAATCCAAAGTAAGGATCTTTAGCCATACTAGTCCTGTGGAGCTCTCTATTTTTTGTCTTCCCTTTCCATTTTTTATAAAATAGTTGTGAACAAATATTATATTCAGGAAGAACTAATTGTATATTGTGAGCCTACAGGTTGTTTGTTATCAATAAAACGATCGTTTATTAATAGTTTTATACTTATGTAATTATATATGATGTAATATGTAGTCTAGCAGTATGTTTTGTTTGCCTTTCTGGACTAGTGTCTTCAAGAGACGGGTGTGCGCATGAAGGGCGCTTCATTTGCATCAATAGGTGACGGCATAAGTTGCACCCACAATGGGACGACTTTAGCCCGTGTGGTAATAGACAATTTTGCTTCCGACTTCAAACGTCTCTACTTAGTTACTCGAGCATTTAAGACTTTCTGAGACTATGCAAACAGGTGCTCCATCAGCATGTAGGTGCAGTTGTTAAATTAATGAGTTCAACGTACGAGTAATGCCTGGTGGCCGAGCTAGACGTTATCTAGCTTTAATCGAGTAGTGTACCATACTTTTTGTAGTGAAAAGTGAGTGTATTACTTCAACTTAGGTCTGATCGGGGCTATGAATAGTTGGATCGTAGATGGATCTAAATAAGCAATTAAAACTGACTAAGTAAAATAGTAGTTTTATTGATAAATGGGTGCTAGGCGTGAGATGCTGTGGGTAAAAACCGGTAACATGAATGATGAGTATGAAAATACTGCGATCAAAGTAAAAAGGAACTCAACATAAAAAATAATGCTTTAAAAAGCGAAAGATACTTGATGCTCGATCCTCAGAATGTTCGGGGACGTGTACTTGGGCTTCCCTGTTTGAGGGTGTTGAGCCTGGAGATGTTACCTCTGAGCCGCTAACGACCCGATGGTATAACTGTGCGCCAATCAAATAATAATGAACTGCTTGCTTTCGCAACTGTTTGCTTTCTGATTTGTCTTCGGGGACGATTACTTTGCTTAGGTAGTTGATCAGTGCTTGATTCTACTTTGTAACGGATCCTGTGTCTAGATCTTCAAGGTTTATCAGGTCCATGGGGGTTAACTCAACCATTATCTGCTGTTCGCATGAATCATAAAACGCTTCTCCATCACTTGAGCTTTCTTCCCGATAGACAGACTCACATGATTAAAAAGTTTTCAAGACCATTTTTATTCTCTCTTGCCGATCAAGCATACAGATTCCTTTAGCAGCAAAAAATTCTTTTACTCGATTGACCACCAGCTGGGTGCTGCTGAAGAGGCTGACCTCCCTGGCCCCCAATATGTAGGCTAAGTCAAGAGCTTGAATTATAACTTCATACTCTGCTTCGTCGTCCTGAGCTTTTGCGATACTATTGAAGACCATCCCAGTAGGTGTTTTGACCTACAGATTGATGTCAACTTCTTCCCCTTTGAGATCTAAGTCAATGCGGACCTCCCAACGCCCGGGCTAGATCATTTCTTCACTCTTGATTAGTTCCTCTGCCTTTGCCTCCAGTTCCTCAACGAAGCCTGAGGTAAAATCTCTCCGTTCTTGTGACTCGATGGCTATTCGGGGTTGGTAGACAATGTCACACTTTTCCAGTCAGCCCATTCTGACAATATAGTCTATACCGCTGTGGAGGAGACCATGCTAACCATATGGCTAAGATAATACGAGCGTATCTCCTGGGTTGCCATGATCAAGGCCGAAATAAACTGAGTGGGCAAAGGCAGAAACATGTCTCGGCACGAAGGTCTCATGCTGGCATACTTCACAGGAAATTGCCTCCCATTCTCCTCGTACAAGGACTACATTCCATGCTATCTCTGAGATCGAAACATACATTAAAAGATGCTCACCTGGCTCTGTCTCGGTTATCACTAAAAGCTATAGGAGCTGTACCTTTGCCTGGGCTACTGTTAGGTAACTCTGTATCAACCACGAGGGTCCTCTTTGCCTCCGCAGCACCTCAGAGAGCTGGCATACTAATTATGTTGCCTTGGGGTCTAGCTGATCCATCATTGATAGCCGATCCCGCAGTTTGCTGATCGCTTCTCCGACCTGTTTGTTCCATAGCCTCAAACTCGATAGACTCATCTTCGATCATGTTTACTTTGGCTTCTATTCCAACACCGAGATCCCCATCAAAAGTAGGATAATGTTCTGTATGTGGAGACCACTCACCCCGTAAGTCATTAACCCCATGTGAGGTCGGGTATCTAAAGATCTAATTGAGTTTTGAGGGTACTCCCTTAATGATATGTATCCAAGATCACCCCAAGATGACGTCGTATGACAGATTGCAACTCAGCACCTGGAAGAAAGTAGTGCTCGTCATCCCCGGTATATGGACCGGTAGAGCTAGTTCCCCGACAGGTTCTTGTCGTCGTCCATTGAAGCTGACTATGTTTTGAGGGCTTGAGGTGACTTGATGGCGCTGGACGGTACTCTGCAACATATCCATCCAAATAATATTCACGCTACTCCTCAAATCGATCAGAGCTCGCTGGATGCAAAGGTCAGACACTTTTACAGAAATGATGGGGTCGCTCTGGTGCCCTATTTCCTCAAGGTTGAACGAGATTGGACTAAACAATATACCCGATTCAGTAGTCCCCCTGGCTCTGGCTGGTTCACGATCCATGAAGATTGTATTGATGGTCCTCAAATTTTCAAAATTTGGTGCTTTCAAACGCTATGGTTCTTCTTCAATCAAGTCTTTGAGGTGTCCTTCTTTCAATAGATGGTTCATTTCAGTCACAGGGCCTTGCAATTGACCATCGCGTGTCCACCACTTCAGTGAAAATTTCAATAGGGCGTTGCGTTTCTCCCCGCTCTTCATTTTATGGTAGGCCGCCATCGGACCCTCAAACCTGGTTTTTGAAAGTTATTGGCGACTAAGTCCACAGTGTTGACTTGCAAACCAAAATCTCGGAAGCTACGGAACTCTGTCCGCTTCTTTTGGGATTCAGATCCCCGGGAACTGCTCTGTTTTCTAATTCCCGCTTGGTTCTACACTTTTTCTTCTGTTCTTCTTCCGTCCCCCTCATTTTCCAGGGAGGGACTCCCTGCTCTCTTTCTTTGCTCAACTTTGGGGTTCTGGGAATGGTCTGGCTCCAGGCAAAGCTTTTCAGTATACCTCTGATGCAATTCGCTCCATGTTGTCATCAGATGATGAGTCAAACTCAATTACAATTCCCTGGTGGCTAACAGCCCCTTCGAGTTCAGACTATTGCCGAAGGCTACCACAACTATACTATCAGAGATTGGTGGAAGCTTCACGTGTTCCCGCTGAAACTTTTCAAGATAGTTTTTCAGCATTTCGTCATCTTGCTGACGGATCTCAAAGATGTCCTCCATGCACTTCTCCCTCTTGCGGTCACTAGAATGTGTTTTCTTGAATAGGTCTTGCATCTGAGTGAATGATTCGATAGATTCCATTGGTAGCTGGGTGTACCAAGCAAGGCCGCCTTTGGTAAGAGTTGAGCCAAACCTCTTCACCAGAGCAGACTGAATTTCTTCCTTAGTGATCTTTTTACTGTCACGACCCCAGCCTAGGGCCACAATAGATAACCGATACTGAGTGTCAATCATCACTAAATCTAGTGATAATCTGCTAACCATGACTATAACTAATAAACTGAGCAAGCATAAACCAAGCTGATAAGAATTGTACCATCTGGAAAGCCGATAAGGCAAACATAAGCTGACATACAAAGATATACTAACTGCACAGATGCATATCTACATGCCTTTAGATGATGCGAGGAAAATTGAGCCAATGTGCCAACCATTAAGAGCCAATCTTGAGAGCACAAAGAGTACACGTCAAGGCCTCCGGAAGACACTTGAAGATCATACATTAGAGCGCCATGGAAGGAGGACCAACTATGGACCAAGAAGGAACACCTAGAGTCCATTTTGAGTCGTCTTCGCACCTCCCAGGAAGAGGCGGGCCGCTCACTTACAGAGGCGGACCGCCTACTTGAAGAACAACTCTCAGGAGTTTGGGGCGCCTGCTTTTTGGGTGGACCCCCACTTTTCTGGGTGGGGCGCCTACTCCCAGCAGGTGGGGCGCCTACTTCCCTCTACTCAGCATCAGGCGGGGCGCCTACTTGCTGACGAGTTTTTACTAGCTTTTAGGTGTATTTCCTATGTTAGCTCTATGTGGCCTTTTATGTATTAACCCAAGTTGAGGGCTTTTTAGACAATTCACTTAGGAGTGTCGAATAACTATAAAAGCCACACTTAGCCAGTTTCATTCATGAACTAGTATTGAGTATAGAATTGAGAAAACGACATTGGAAGGCTTGGCCTTCGTGTTTAGAGCTTGAAGCTCGTGTATCCACTATGACTTGGAAACCCGAGGATTTCATCCTAGTATGAATCCAGGATTTGGTTCAAGTTTCTCATCCTCCCTTGGAGTCAATCTATGTTAGTAAGTTTGATTCATTCTTTCTTCCCATTTCTTGCCTTCCTACTCTCGATTTCTTGTTATCCCTTAATTGCTTCCGCTCGTTTTATCATTAATTGCTTCTGCATAGTTTTCCCTACATAAGTTGGTATCAGAGCATAGATAGGTTTAGTTCTTACAAACCCTCGATCGTGCCATTTTATTCTTGTGATTGTTGTTTAGTTGTTCTTGTCGGAAGAAAACAAAAAATTTGAAAAAGTTGAAAAAAATATAAAAATTGTTGGAACTTGTTGGATTGGAACAACCATACATTGAAAATCATTAGAGTTTGTTCCATATGCGATTCCCATTCTTTTGATACCAAAATTTCTTGATTTGGTGATGTATTTCAAAATTTGAAGAATTCAAATTTCCAAAATTTAAAAAAACCCTAGAACTTTGCTCAAGAATCAAAATAGATTTGTTGTTGTTTGATTGGGGTTAAGACCTATTGGGGATTTTTTAGAATCATCATACACATCTTTGGTTATCATTAGAATTGAAAGTAACTTGAAAACTATTGAAAAATTGGGTGCAAAAGCCAAAAACCCGTCGTTGGACTGTGCTGGATTACAGAGTAGGCGGACCGCCCACTTTATAGGCAGACCACCCCCTCCACTCTCTGAAGATTTTTGGGTGGACCGCCCCTGTACAGAGGCGGGGCGCCTATTTTCCTGAAGGGTGCCCGGGTAGATTTTAAGTAGGTTTTCGTGTTTCTTTTGCTTCAGTACCTTTTGGTTAGTGTTTCTAGGGTGATTGGCCTACTCGAAAGACACTAATTCTTTAGCGTAGTATGACACTCGTGCATAGAGGAGATTATAAATCAAAGAAGAGTCGTAGAACTTTCTTTGGCCTCAAGTGCGCACTTAAATAACCGTCCGTCCATAGAGTTCCATTAATTTCACTCCGAACTATTACTTGGACATACTAATTGTGATCACCGTGGTTTCTAAGTTATTGAAGGCCTTGACCTTGAGTGTTCATATATTGAGCGATACAGGTGAGGGAGTAATTTTGTGAGGTTTTTTTTTTTGGTGTTGCAACTATGTCGGATGAAGATTGTGGAGATTATGGTTCATGTAGGGATGATGCGAGTTGCTATGGGTCGTATGTTGATGTCGGAGACTATGGTTCCTATGATGATGATGGGTGGCCTTTCTATGATGACTCGGGAAACCATGGCTCCTATAGTGATGAAGCGGTTCACTATAATGATCGTGAGATTGATGAAGGCTATGAAGCTTATGATAATGAATGTGTTGATCCTTATGCTTCTAGTCAAGAATATGTAGATGGTGACACTTCAAGATACATTGATCCTACTTACTCTACTTGTGATGAATATGAAAATGTTGATAGTGACAGAGAGAATTGATGATGAGGTTGATTATTTGAATTATTCATTTGTATCTTCTCTTGGTGTTTCTAATTGTGAAAAAGGGAGTAGTAGAAGTCCTTCCACTAGTGTGGGAGGAGGTGGTGGTGCTCTTGCTACAAGGGGTTGTATTATTCTATCAATGCCGTGAAGGGTATGGGTAGTTGTAGTAAGAGTAGTGCTAGTAGCTATGGAACCAAGGCGAGAGGCACTTATGGGTTCCATGGCATGGGTCCTTCCTCGACTTCCAACTACACTTCTAATGTTGGAAGAGTGACGGCAGGTGGAAGTTACCCTAGCAATCTTGCTAGGCGAGGAGGGATAAGGGAGACCCAAGTTGTTGGTGTTGATACTCGTGGGCATTCAAGTTCTCTCTTGGATGCATCTCTAGGAAACTTGGGTATACAAAGGTTTGTTGTTGAGGTAAATAGTATTGGAGGATACTTGCTCAAGATTGATGATACCGATGCCAATTGCATTAGCACCTCGTTGATTGATAGTCTAAGGATACTATGCCGTGAGCTAGAGAGTCCTTATGAGTATGAGGGAGTGTGGGTTTCCAAGGAAGCTCGGGTACTTCTATCTCATAGGAATTATAGATGTTATGTGTGGTGTGATGTGTATCCAATACAATATGTTGATATTTTGCTAGGTGAGCCATGGTTGCGAGACAAGAATGTGCGATATAGTGCTGTGAAGGATGCGTATCTTGTGGGCATAGGGCAAACAGTCTATGACTTTGTACCTTATCGGGTGAGAGGTCTATTGCCTACTAGCACACCTTTCTTGGCTATGCAAAGGAGCAAGGAGCGAGAACTTCATTCCACTGGTGAAATTATGCAAATAAGGAGTCCTATAATTACAAGAAGTGGTGGGACTAGTGCAAAAGAAGGGTTGACAATTGTCAAAAAAGTGAACCCGATACCACAAGTTTCAAAGCCAAGTGGTTCACCAACAAAGAAGAAGGAGACATCAAGTGATGAGTCTCCTAGTCCTAGATTCTGGGTTGATGTTAAAAGTCCACCTACTCCGGCTATGGGTATTCTTTGGCCTCGTCCCAACTCACCCAAATTTGAGAGACAAAAGATTCAGAGGAGTAAGGGAGTGACCGGTGACATTCCTCGAGTGGAAAAAGGAGAGGATCTGTTGAGTGATGTGAGTGGGATGTCACCACCCGAATCTACACCCGACCTTGAAAATAAAATGAGGGAAAAGAAAGAGGGAAAAGAATTGAGAGTGAGGACACCCCTTATTCTAACCTTAACCTTTTATATTTTCCTTCTACTTGTTTGAATTCATATGTAGGAATTCTTGGAGGCAAATCGATGGAGCCTCAACCATGTTCCAAGATGGAAAGGCAAGGCGAATGAGAGTCCAAATGTGAGCTACAAGGTGAAGGAACTACCGATGATACGTCATGTACATTGATTGAGCCCGGATGCAACTCAGATGTAAGTGATAGTTCTTCTCCCCTTACGTATGATACTTCCTCGTCTTGTGATGTTATTTGTGAAAACTCTGGGCTAGTTGATGATTTGTATGAATACAGTGTGTTTTCAACTAGTGTAGAGCCGATTGGTCAACTTGTGAGTGAATATGAAGCACTAGTTGAGAGGGTTGAAAAGCCACATCATGATGTGAGCTCGGTTTTCATTGAACCTCTCTTTAGTGAAAATATTGAAGTTGACCTTGTTTGTGACGCCCCATCCATATTTGATAGAGGAGAAGATGAATTGCATAAATATCCCATTCTTCCCTTTGATTGCTTACTTGGTAGTGGTGGTCTCTTGTGTCGTAGTGAGGGTGATTGTGACCTTGAGGAGTCTCTATTGCATGAGATGGATCGAATTATGTTCGATGACTCCTCAAGTGTAGGTGTTGCCTCTAGTTTGAGAACTTCACCTTTGCTTGCTAATAAATTTGAGAAGTGTGCCTATACTAATCCTTTGTATGAGGGCAACTTCAATGAAGGTGATGAATTGTATCAAACTAGAGTGGAGTATGAGTTTGAACCTCCATGGTTTGGAATGCTTAACTCTATAGATAATCCATTATTTAAGACTTCCCTTGGGAGCTTGTTTAGTAAGGAGGATTGTCTTGGAGATGAATGTGGAGGCGATGAGGTACCTCTTGGTGTGTGTAAGAGTGCTCTTACGAAGGGGAGCGGAGTAGTCGATGTTAGTTGTCGCTTCAACTATTTATCTTACTCCATCCCATATGTTGATCACACCTTTTGTGTTGAGCATGCCAAAGCCAATGTGTCATACTATGAGAATATTGATTTGAAGGCTTAGTGTGTTGATCATAAGCTTAGGGGTCATTGGGAATTTTATTGCTATCTCTTGCATGTTCCATGTCTTGATGAACTCTTTGCTTGTATTTGTGTTGGATGCACTTTCTTGTCGAGTCAAATACTTGTTGTCTCTTTGGAGGACATGAGCGTTTTAATTGTTATTGATGCTTGGCTCTATCATAAGAGCGTGTTTTCTACACTTTTGGCACTAACCTACTCTTGTAGTGGAAAGCTTTATTTGTGCTTGTTTTGAATGTAGGTTCTGATGGTTTGATTTCGAGGAAGAAATCTTTTCAAGAAGGGGAGGATGATGCGGGGCAAATTGAGCCAAAGCGCCAACCATTAAGAGCCAAGCCTGAGAGCACAAAGAGTACACATCAAGGACTCCGGAAGCGACTTGAAGATCATGCATTGGAGCGCCATGGAAGGAGGACCGACTACGGACTAAGGAGGAATACCTAGATTCCATTTTGAGCCTTCTCCACACCTCCCAAGAAGAGGCAGACCGCCCACTTACAGAGGCGGACCACCTATTTGAAGATCAACTCTGAGGAGTTTGGGGTGCCTGCTTTTTGGACAGACCGCCCACTTTTCAGGGTGGGGCACCTATTCCCAGCAGGTGGGGCGCCAACTTCCCTCTACTCAGCATCAGGCGGGGCGCCTGTTTCACTAGGCGCCCTACTTCCTGACGGGTTTTTACTAGCTTTTAGGTGTATTTCCTATATGTATTGGGTAAAAATCGACCCGCGATGATTCGCCCCGGTCATGCAAATCCTAACGACCGAACACGTCACAGCAAGACAGATGCCGAAGCGATTGAATAAGTCGCCGAAGCCATGAAACCGAAGGTCGCTACCGAAAGCGAGCCGTAAGCTGAGCTTCAGTAGCAATCACCTCGGTCAAGCAGCAGGGCCAAGCCACCGAGGTCAATCATTCACACCTCGGTGGATCCGCTCGGTTCAAGCGGCTTTGCAGCCCACTACTTTACCCCACTAACTCCTCCATTTAATGCCTAGATCGTGGGAAACGCTTCAGCCGCTGGTGGAGAACATGGGCAAGGACTCCATGCCTATAAATGCTAGATCATTTTGTGTTACAGGCATCCAGAAATTTGTACTGAAACGCGTCCCAAATTTGTAATCACATTCATATATTGAAATACCATTATTTCCTTGCATTTACGTCTTTTTCACGCATTATTCTTACTTTGATACGAAGAATTGCTTGTATCCGAATCCAAATTCTATTTGTGTACCTAAACTGATTTAGGCCCATACAAATTGGCGCCGTCTGTGGGGATATAAGCAGTAACGCTTTGTTCCAAAGTTCCAAATCTGTCCTTTGTCAAAAGTTTGCGATTCAACGTTATGGCTGATAACGATAACAACGGTAACAACGATCGGGTTGACGTTCCGCTGAACCAACAACCCCTCGCCCCAATGACAACTGAAGAATTCCAAATGTATGTTGTCACCACACTAAGAGCTCTCCAAAGTAAACAGGATGAGCAGGCTAGTATCAACGCCGAGTTCCGCGCTTCATTGGAAGTGAGAAATAGCGCTGCCCCAAACAGTGCCCAGCCTTCGGCTCCTGGTGGAGGCATCCCGCCCTTCGTTCCTCCGGGCGCGACAACAGGGGGACCTCACAATGGAGCCACGTCTGGGGGCTCAGGGAACAACCCAACTGCCACGCCACACTTCGGGACGTTTCCCACCGTGGCGGAAACAACGTCCTCGGTCGACGTTGAAAGAATGAGTAGAGAAATCGAGGCTCGCATTGAGGCACGCGTAGAAAAGCGCCTCGAAGGCTTGCCGGGGATAAGTAAAGAGGAAGACGACCTCGACTTCGAGCAATACAGGGAGCAGCCCTATAAGCCCGAAGCAGCCCCAGCACCAACTCCCCCGGGCTTCAAACTCACATTCCTCAAAAAGTATGATGGGACGACTGATCCCAAGGAGCACATAAGGGAATACATGTTCATGGTAAAGAGCAACGACTTAACATTTACGCAGCTCGAGTCGATGTTCTTGAAGAAGTTTGGTCAGTCGTTAGAAAAAGGGGCTCTTCGGTGGTATTTGTGCTTACCAGCGGGGTCAATCTCCTCGTTTAAAGAATTATCCAGCGCCTTTGTCAAGGCTCACACCGGGGCGCAAAAGATCCTCCAGAGGAAGGAGGATATATGTGAAGTGAAGCAACGGCCCGGTGAGCCACTTAAAGAGTTTCTTGAGCGGTTCCACGCTGAACGCATGGAATTGCCTCGGATGGATGATACTCTGGCCATCATGGCATTTGAAAAAGGTATCAACAGTCACAATTCTGGCGCTGCCGCTGTATTGCGTAAAGAGTTACAACAATATCAGGTCCTGATGTGGGAGGATCTGCATAGACGCGCTTACTCCAAAATCAGATTGGAGGAAGCGGAGTTCAAGAACCGAGGTTATCATCAACATAACCGAGGTGACACTTCAAATCGCGCCGAGGCGCCACGAAATAATTCGAAGGGGAGGTACGAACCTTACACTTCGACGAGGCAGCATGTTAGCCAGAGGTTGGGAAACGCCCCCGGTAACTCATACCCAGCCTCTCATATAAGCCAAAGGCTCGGAGGGAAGGTTCAACCCAACATGAACCAAAGAAATCCCTCGAGCTCCGCTTCGGTCCCTAGAAAGGATCTTCCTTGGATCCAAGATTATAACTTCAACATATCGACCTCGGAGCTGGTCGACGTTGTCAAGGGGACATCCGGGGTAAGGGTTCCCAAAGATATGAGAACCCCGGCAGACAAGAGAGACCACAATCTGCATTGTGAGTTCCACGCAGATTATGGCCACAGAACCGAGGACTGCAAAGCCTTGCGCCTCGAGGTAGCCCACCTACTGAAGAAGGGAGTCTTGGCCGACTTCCTCACTGATAAAAGGGAAAGATAACTTTTCCAAGAACCGAGGTGATGGAGAACCACCTCGAGCTCCACCCCCTGAAAGAGTGGTGAATGTTATAACCGGGGGGTTAGAAGTGAACGGCGTGAACTTTGCCGCTGCCAAAAAGTTCGCTAAGCTCTCCATCACCATGGAGAAAAGGACTCGAGTTGGACGCTCGGGCAATGATATCGTCTTCGACGACGATGACTGTGATGGGATGATGTTCCCTCATCACGACGCTCTAGTCATCATGTTGAGGATCAATGACTCTGACATCAAAAGAGTCTTGATCGACCCCGGTAGCTCAGTTAACATAATTAGCTACGGGGCTGTTAAGAAGATGTGGTTAAAGGGTGAAGTTGTTCCCAAGTCAACAGTGTTAGCTGGCTTCAACAACTCCACGGAGAAGACATTGGGTGAGATCACACTCAAAACATTCCCCGAGGGGATTACCAAAGAAACACTGTTCCAAGTTATGCCCGAGGATCTAGCTTACAATGTGATCCTCGGAAGACCATGGATCCACTCCATGGAGGCTGTCCCTTCCACTCTACATCAAGTGATCAAATTCCCTACACCTTAGGGGGGTTAGATCAATCAAAGGGGAGCAGCGAGTAGCAAGGGAGTGCTATTCAGTTGCGCTAAAAAGTGGAGTCGCCCCGGTTGGGCCAAAACAATAGCAACGACAGGATTCGGGGTCAAGCGGGGAGGACGCCCGAGGAGAAGTCGAAAAGATTCCAGCTTGTGTTCAAGAGCCTCGGAAGCAAAAGGCCGAGGACTTAACTATTGAAGAGTTGGAATCTTTCACTCTATTGAAAGATTTCCCCGATAGGAAAGTGTTTGTCGGCTCGGAGTTGGGCCCGGAGTCGAAAAAAGCAATCATAGAAGTTTTGAAGTCCAACCATGATTGTTTTGCCTGGTCGCATTCAGACATGACGGGTATCGATCCAGAGATCATGACCCACAAACTGAATGTAGACCCAAAATTTACCCCGGTGAAGCAGAAGAAAAGACCTCACGCCGGGGTAAAAAAGAAGGCGATCGAGGACGAGACCGCCAAATTGCAAGAGAATGGCTTCATCAGAGAAGTGAAATACCCCGAGTGGCTGGCTAATGTTGTGGTTGTGCCGAAGAAGAATGGCAAGTGGAGAATGTGCGTAGACTACACTGACCTGAACAAAGCTTGCCCCAAAGATTCATATCCACTACCACAAATTGACAGGTTAAAAGACTCCACAGCCGGACATAAACTATTAACTTTCCTAGATGCATATTCGGGGTCCAACCAAATTCTCATGGACCCGAAGGACGAAGAGAAGACCTCGTTCATCACAGACCGAGGTACCTTCTGTTACAAAGTGATGCCCTTCGGTCTAAAGAACGCCGGGGCGACATACCAAAGGCTAGTGTGTCGCATGTTTAAAGAGTACATCGGGAAGTCTATGGAGGTCTACATAGACGACATGCTCATCAAATCGATCCAAATGGAGGATCATTTGAATCATCTGAGGGAAGCTTTTGCTGTATTGAGACAATATGGTATGAAATTGAACCCTGAGAAGTGCGCCTTCGGCGTAGGATCAGGCAAGTTCTTGGGTTTTATTGTCTCCGAACGAGGAATCGAAGCCAACCCAGATAAAATCAGAGCTATTGAAGAAATCCCCGAGGAGCTAACCGGGGTAAAGGAAGTTCAACGCTTAACTGGCCGAGTCGCTGCCTTGAGTCGCTTTATCTCAAGGTCCTCGGAGCGATGCCACAATTTCTTCTCCGTTTTGAGAAAGAACAATCACTTCGAGTGGACACCGGAGTGTAAATAGGCGTTGAAAGATTTGAAGCAATACTTGGCTAACGCACCGTTGCTTGCCAAGCCAAAGGAAGGAGAGACTTTGCTGGTATATTTGGCAGTGTCCGAGGTGTCAGTCAGTGCAGTGCTGGTTCGGGAGGAAGATGGCAAACAACAGCCCATCTATTATGTGAGCAAGACACTCCTCGATGCTGAAACCAGGTACCCACACTTGGAAAAATTAGCACTTTCTTTACTCATTACTGCTCGGAAACTACGGCCCTATTTTCAATGTCACCCAATAGCAGTAGTTTCAACTTTCCCCTTGAGAAATATATTGCACAAACCAGAGTTGTCGGGGAGGTTATCCAAATGGGCGGTTGAGCTAAGTGAGTATGACATCACTTATCAACCTCGAACTGCCATTAAGTCCCTAGTCTTGGCAGACTTCGTGGCTGATTTTAGCATTGGAATTTTGCCCGAGGCGGAAAAGGAAAACTCCGTGGCAAAGGGATCCCCTTCGGGACTATGGGTACTATACACTGATGGGGCAACAAACTCCAAAGGTTCGGGGTTAGGCATTGTATTGAGGGCACCCACCGGGGAAAAGGTCAGGCATTCGGTTTGATTCAAAAAAGTGACCAACAACGAAGCGGAATATGAAGCGGCTCTAGCAGGCTTGGAGTTAGCTAAAGAAATGGGGGTTGAAAGAATCGAACTAAGGTGTGATTCACAATTGGTGGTCAACCAGATCCTCGGTGATTATACGGCTCGAGAGCCCATAATGCAGCTATACTTGGATCGAGCACAAAGGATCTTAACACAATTCCAAGAATGGCACATTAAGCAAGTACCTCGGGAGGAGAATACCGAGGCTGACGCCTTGGCGAATCTTGGTTCGGCAATCGATGAAACCCACTCGGGGACTGACTCGGTGGTTCGATTGCTATCAGCGCAAATGAGAGAGATGAAACTACAAGTTAACTCCGTGGATAACCGTTGGGATTGGCGAAGTAAATTCATCTCCTACTTCGACTCGGGGACTGTTCCCCAAGATAGAAAAGAAGCAAGGAAGCTGAGGACTCAAGCAGCCTCGTATCACTTGATCGAAGGCAATTTATACAAAAGGTTGTATTGCGGCCCGATGGCCAAATGCTTGGGCCCCGACGAGGCAAGGTACGTGATGGCTGAAGTGCACGAGGGCGAATGTGGCAACCACTCAGGGGGAAAATCTCTGTTGCGTAAGTTGTTAAGAGCTGGGTATTATTGGCCCACAATAAGTGCCGATGTGAAAACCTTCGTGCAAAAATGTGATAAATGCCAACGCCATGGGCGGATGATCCACCAACAGGCTGAGCCTCTTCATTCGGTGGTATCACCATGGCCCTTCATGAAATGGGGAATGGATGTCGTAGGACCATTACCCAGAGGGAAAGGTGGTGTTCGTTTCATCTTAGTGTTGACCGATTACTTTACAAAATGGGTGGAAGTGGCGGCTCTCACCGAAGTAAAGTAAAAGCAAGTGATCGACTTCATCAGAAAGAATATCATCTATAGGTTCGGTGTCCCAAGAGAAATTGCTTGTGACAACGGTAAACAATTCATGGGGGCAGCCATCACTGATTTTTTCAAGCAATGGGGGATCAAAAGAATTGCCGCGACTACCTATCATCCAAGTGCCAATGGCCAAGCTGAGTCTTCAAACAGGATCATAATTGAAAATTTGAAGAAGCGACTTGATGAGAAGAAAGGTCCATGGCCCGAGGAGTTGCCCGGGGTGCTGTGGGCCACGCGAACAATGGAGAAGAACAGCACCGGTGAGACCCCTTTCTCACTAGCCTATGGCATGGACTCTCTCATCCCCATAGAAGTGGGCGAACCAAGTCTTCGGTACGCTCACACAGCCGAAGACGCTAACCAAGAGGCGATGCGCATTGAGCTAGACCTGCTTGAAGAGAAGAGGGAATTAGTTTTGGTTCGGCTTGTTGCCCAAAAGAGGCAGATCGAGGCTTACCTCAATAGGAAAGCTAAATTTAGGGACTTCAAGATCGGAGATTATGTGTTGAAAATGATGAACCAATCAACAAAGGAGGACAGCGGAGGAAAGCTTATTGCAAATTGGGAAGGACCCTATAGGGTCAGAGCAATCGTTGAAAAAGGCTCTTATCAAATCGAGTCTCTTCAAGGAGAGCCCGAACCTCTGAATTGGAACATCTCCCATCTGAAGCGATACTACTTTTAGCCGAGGTAAATATCTTTTCAACTCTTTTTCAATTAAACAGCCCCGAGCCGAATGACGCTCCCATGGCTTTCAAAAGAAATGTACTAACTTGCTCCTCGTTCCATCTTTTTGCTTGACCTCTTCAGGAAGCAAACCGAACCTTTTCCAGTTATCGGATCTTCACCAGGATTCAGAACCGAACACTGGGGGGGAGAGAGAAGGGTTGATAGCGAGGTCGACATCGAGCCTCCCAACCGAAGCTTATCTATCCGACAACCGGGGACTCATGCCCGAGGATTAGATTTAGTACATTGTAATTAGCCCGGTAGCGGTGTATGATCAATCTGCTTTTATTGAAAGTTTGTTTTTACTTTTTCTACCCGAGGTCCGTTTCGACTTGGTTTCATGTAAACAGCCTTTTCGGGCTCATGGATATCAATAAAATGACTTTGTTTCCATTCATATAAAGTGACTTTGGTTTCATTCATTTTATCTATACAAATCTTGCACACCGAAGCTGCACAATGCATCGACTCGAGGGCGAGACGTCGTCCTAAGTTTGCATCGATTGAATTTAGTCAAGACTTGCAAGCATGTCATCTATTTTCAAAGTGTTCGGTATATTTGAAAAGCCAACACACGAAACCCACAAAAGCAAAGACGCAAACAGTCTTTCATTAAAAGCCCGAAGGCTGGAATTATTTACATCCAAAAAATGACCCGAAGGTCCAAAACAGAAGCATAAAAGCCCGAAGGCTTACAAAACAACACTACAAAAGATCTACGCCTCGGGAGAATCACCTCCATCCTCGGAGACCCCCTCGGCATCTTCATCCTCTTCTTCATCCTCACCGCCACTCGAAGCTTCACTTGATGGGAATTCATCAATGATTTCTTGGGCCTCCACCGATTTTACTTCGGCTTTGGCAATCTCCTCATCCAGATCAATCTCCCCGTCGCGACATCGCTTGAGCAGCCTCAGCCGAGACTTGATAATGGCCCATCGCTTGTCCAGCTCGGCCCTTTTCACCTTGAGTGCAGCCCTATCCTTTCGATCAGTGATCTCATCTTTCAGGGCCGCAATCTGAGCATCTTTAGCTGAAAGCTTGGAAGTTTCGCCCTCTAGCTTCTTAATATGGAGCAAATGATCTTTCAGCTGCTCATGGTGCTTTTTGGCCATGTTCACAGCCTCGGCCTTCGTTCGAGACAACTCACTGTCCAGCCTCGCAACTTCACTCTCCAGCCTCGAGCGCTCAGCCTGATAATCCTCACCGAGGAGTTTGATTTTGGCCTCGGAGTTTGCCTCAGCCTCGCGCAGATCAGACTGGGACTTGGCCAATTCAGCCTTCAGCGAAGCTATTTGGGCGTTGAATTTGTCCTTTTGCTGATCCCACAAGCGAGACACGCGCCGAACCTCAGCGGTCCTCGCAGATTCGACCTCGATGGCTTTTAGCGAAAGGATGAAGCTCTGAACAAAGATTGAAGAATCAAGATCAGCAACGAACCGAAGGTAAACATTGAAAATCTTTGGTTCAAGTTTTATAAAACTTACCCTTACGGCGTTGGAAGCCATTGTGCTGTATAGTTGGCCAGAAGTGAATTCTTGCACAACCTTGTCCTCGGTTGGCCCCAGCAAAGGCGTGAGGCGTAGCAACTCCTCTGGGCCACATGCCAACAAGTTTGAAGTAACTGGCACCTCAAGTCTCCGATAAGACCCCACCGAGGATGAAATCCTCGCGGGTTCGGAGTGCACCTTGACCGCACCGGCACCAGCTCCTTCCTCCAGTACAGCAGCGCCAATTTCCCCAACCTTGGCTTTGCCTTTAGCCCTTGCTGTGGCAACTTCTGCTTCGAGCTCTTGACCCTCGAGGTCAATAACATCCACATCCCTACGAGCCGCGACCTCGGCAGCTGCATCGTCGGGCTCGTCAATCAATCCTCGGCGCCCCTCCACTTCTGCCTCAGGTCGAGAAAAAACCACTACCTCGGTTCTTGGAGCAACCAAACGAGAAGGTTTCTTCGAGGGGGCCCTTTTCCTCTTCACGCCTACAACAAGGAAAGAAGTCAAAGCAGGAAAGACAAATAAAGAACAACATCTAGTGATATCAACCGAGGAGGAATGTTACCTTTAGAAGTCCCCTGATCGGGGGCTCCCTTGGAAATTTTTGAAGACTTGGAAGCCTTCAATCCCTTGTACTCCCCGGCCACCGCAGCCAGATCGTCATCCGACTCGGTATCTTCTCCATCTTTTTTCTTCTTGTCTTCTTTCTTCTTGTTACTTTTTTTGGTATTCATGGCATGGTTTGGAAAGCCTGACGCCGAAGGAAAAATAAAGAAGTCAGTCAAAATCTCAAAAACAGCATACCTACACAAACATCATAAAAGCTTACCATGCCTCTTGCATTGCCAACCGAATTCGGCAGCCATTTTCATCCAAGTCCTCTCGGGATGCACAAGAGCCCCGGTCATTGCTTTGACCCAAGCAGTTAGACCCGCTGGGGGCACGATGTCTACCTTGTTGGCTGAAGAAGAAACAAAGAAACGAAGTCAATTAAAATGGATAAGCTAACGAGGAGTAAAGTACAGGAATAAAGACACTTACGCGTATTATTCCACCGTTCGGGGAAATTGGGCTCGGTGGATAAAACCTTCATCTCCAGCAAAATGTACCGCTCACTCCAACCTCGGTCTCCGTGGTCTTCACTCTTGTGGAGGAGGGCAAACTTGCCTCAGTTGTTAAGCTCCACCACCCCGGCTTTGTGAAAGTAGGGGTAGTAAAGAGAAATAAGGTGCTGCAGAGTGAAATCAATCCCTGCCTTCGTGCTCAGCCAGTCCATGCATTGGACGACCCTCCAGATGCCGGGGCCAAGTTGAGCCAGACACAAGTTGTATGCCCGGCAGAAGTCGTCAATGACTTTGTGTACTGGGAGGGAGAAACCGAGGGTGAAAGAATAAGTATAGGCGAAGGACATCCCCTCGATGTTGTGACACACCCTGCTTGTTGGATCGGGGATGATGACCTTCACCTCGGGCTCGAATCGACACTCCCTCCGAACCCGCTCAATGTGAGCTTGAGTTATGCGAGTCGGGGTGGTGTTCACGGGAACATTCCTATTCTTCCCCTCTTGATCAGCTGTTTGTGCTTGCAATGTCAGATCTTTGCTGTTGTCGAAGTGAGAGGGGATGATTTGATGAGGTTCGAGTTCCTGCTCTAAGGGAATTGATGGTCCCGAAGATCCCCCCTCGGCAGCGTTACCGCCCTCAACATCTCCGCCCTCGGCGCCAACATCCTCACCATCCCCTCCATCGTCATCATCTCTGAGGAGGGCGTCACTAAAATTGCGCAGCATGACGTCGTCGAGCATGGCGTCATCCTCACCTGCATCGACTTCCTCCTCCGCCGCCAACTGGCGCATAGCCCTCATTTTACGGTGCTTCACGCCCCCAACGCCCGACGACACCTCACCACTCTCAACCACAGTCGTGGTGACCGCCGGCGTAGCAGCGGCGGCGTCGCCACTAGCAGCAGCCGCAACTATGGGCGGAACTCGCACTCTCTCGCCTGAGTCACTTGAATCTTGTCTTGATATAGTGGCAGACATGGCGTCAGACTAAGTTTGGGATGTTCTTGAAAACAAAGGCTGAATCAGAGAGAAGTATGGAAGATTATGTTCTTTTCTTTTTTGAGAAGTTTGTAATCGAAGAAGTGAAAGTGAAGGAAAGGATTTGGTAGAGTAGTATTTATAGGTATGGAAGAGTTAGACTGTGGGACACCATCATCATTGTAACGTTGGGAAAGCCAAAATTACGGCGTGACCGTTCGGTCTACCAACGGGTGGATGACACGTGTCGATGAGAAGTGACCTGACGAGACGCAGACCGTTGACAAATTTTGAAACACTTGGATAAGATCAAGCCACGTCATTCTCCCGCGAAAACTTCATTCCACTCCTCGGTTACCTCGGTAGGCAACCGAGGAGTGGGGGGACTATCTGTATTGGGTAAAAATCGACCCGCGATAATTCGCCCCGGTCATGCAAATCCTAACAACCGAACACGTCACAACAAGACAGATGCCGAAGCGATTGAATAAGTCGCCGAAGCCATGAAACCGAAGGTCGCTACCGAAGGCGAGCCGTAAGCTGAGCTTCGGTAGCAATCACCTCGGTCAAGCAGCAGGGCCAAGCCACTGAGGTCAATCATTCACATCTCGATGGATCCCCTCGGTTCAAGCGGCTTTGCAGCCCACTACTTTACCCCACTAACTCCTCCATTTAATGCCTAGTTCGTGGGAAACGCTTCAGCCGCTGGTGGAGAACGTGGGCAAGGACTCCATGCTTATAAATACTAGATCATTTTGTATTACAGGCATCCAGAAATTTGTACTGAAACGCTGCCTAAATTTGTAATCACATTCATATATTGAAATACCGTTATTTCCTTGCATTTACGTCTTTTTCACGCATTATTCTTACTTTGATACGAAGAATTGCTTGTATCCGAATCAAAATTCTATTTGTGTACTTAAACTGATTTAGGCCCATACACTATATTAGCCCTATGTGGCCTTTTATGTATTAATCAAGTTGAGGGCTTTTTAGAAAATTTACTTAGGAGTGTGGAATAACTATAAAAGCCACACTTAGCTATTTTCATTCATGAACTAGTATTGAATATAGAATTGAGAGAAAGACATGGAGAGGCTTGGCCTTCGTCTTTGGAGCCTTAAGCTCGTGTATCATCTATGACTTGGAGACCCGAGGATTTCATCCTAGTATGAATCTGGGATTTGGTTCAAGTTCCTCGTTCTCCATTGGAATCAATCTATGTTAGTAAGTTTGATTCATTCTTTCTTTTCATTTCTTGCCTTCTTAGTCTCGATTTCTTGTTATCCATTAATTGCTTCCGCTCGTTTTATCATTAATTGCTTCCGCGTAGTTTTCCCTACATCACTAGAAGATTTGAAGTGAACAAGTACTGGACGGGATAGGGCCCCGTCATACCCAAACTAGCTGACTGTACACATACCAAAAGATAAGCAACTCTGGGAGTAATCGGAGTAACTCTAATAGCTGATGGATGGTCTAGTGAGGTGGCCCAAGCGTTGATCTATATGTACTTGCATGGCATAATCTGAATATAAACTGAAGTCTAATTGAATCAGGAGCTGAAGGCTGAGCTGAACTATACTGATAACTGACTGTAATATAACTGGTAACTAGAAACTGGAACTGATAGCTGTCAACTGATACTAACACTAAGAACTGGTGGCTGATAACTGATAACTGATAGCTGGTACTGAGCTAAAACTGAATTTTTATTTGAACCGGTACATGTCTGGTGATATGGGTTGTATCCCCCCAAATTAGGTGACTGAACATCTGAATTAGCCTTATGTTTAGTCATGCAGTGCATATTGTGGCTATATACACATATATAACAAATCTGGTGGGTTTTATGTTCTATATCCCCCTAGCCAGTAATATCTAGTCTCTCTGGTCAGAGTGTGTGAATGACACCCGGTCACACTAGGTGTTTCAACTCCCTCCTGAACCAGAAGGGCCGTGTCCCCAAACGGGTAGTATCACATGTGACCGGACTGTGTGTCTAATGTCCTGCCTCTTTGTGGGACTCCAAATCACACATAATATGATCACAATATAAGCATAAGTATGTATGAGCATAACATATGTGGCAACAATAGATATGAACTCAAAGGAATTATAAGTAAATCATATATGGAATCATAGACACAACCTGGATCTCAGAATTCGTAAAACTCCTTGGATTTTCATAAAAATTCTGGCAGAGTTTCCCCTAAACCAGATGATCAACAAAAAGAAACAAGCACTACAATATACACGGGAATGGATACCCGGCTAGGATGATAACAACAAGCAAAAGGAAATTTCGGTATCCACAAAACGAGCGACAAAACAGAATTATGAATGTAATGTCGGCCAATCATTTTATAACTTAGAACGTAAGCTTCAACTATTCATTTAGGATGAAACAAAACATCTAGACAATCGATATTAGCTTGCACATTCTGAAACGACCTTAGGTAGCCGTTTCGGGAGTTAGGACTCCGATTGGCGTGCCGATAATTTTAAAATATTTGTAAGGTCTATTAGGACCTGTTTGTAAAATTTTAGCTAAATCAAACCTCGTTTGGAAGGCATCAGAAGAAGTTTTTATTTTTTATTGTCGATAAATATCAAAAAGAGATTTCGAGCTCGGTTTTGGCGAACGCGCTCCCATTCGAAATCCGAAAGTGCCGTTACGTTTGTATGATTATTTGTGACTTTTGTGATTTTTCGAAAGTGAATTTCGAAGTTATTCGGCTAGTTTCCGCTAAAATGCCGAAAGTTAAATAATTTGACATTTTTCCATTTAAATTCGCATCTTGATTTTCGGGAATCCGATTTGAGATCCGCCTTAGCGAGTATGCTACATATATTTTGTATAACTTGTATGCAAAAGTTGGAATTATTTCGAATATCATAGGGTACGGTTTTAATTTTATTATGAAAAGAAAAGAAATTATAAAAGAAAATAAAATGAAAAAGGAAAAGACATAAGAAAAGAGAAAAGGACAAAATGAAAGAAAGAAAGAGAAATGGAATAGACTATGTCGGTTGGTTTAGCTAAGGATATAATCCTTAGCGTCAATTCAGCTACATATTTGCAGAAAACAAAATAGATAAACGGAAACAAAGAAAATATCAGAAAATTGGAAAAGGAAAGGAAAAGGAGCCGGAGAAAAATAGGATTTTCACCCCGAAATATCCAGGTAATGATGTTAACTCATTATCTTAGCTTATTACGTGTGTTTGAATATATTTTTACGGTAAAAATTGGGATATTAGATGTCGTTTTAATAATTTTAATTGATAGTTTCAAGGGTCAATTGAACCCCGATAATGAAATTGATTATATATTCGTGCTCAGTGAGTTATGGGCAACATATAAATGTAATTTATTTTAGGGTTTGGTTATGTGACCTTAAACACTGTACATAGGTATGGCCTGCGTATTGCGTATGCGAATAGGGTATCAGATTCCTAACCGGAAAACCCTAAGATGTGGGGAATGAAGCTTTCAGCCTTATTTGATATAGTTTTCTGCTTAATGAATACAGCAGGATCGTTTGGCAGTGAATCCAAAGGATAAAGCGGTTGTTGAGTAACTGTACTAGCTTTGTAACAAGGTGAGTGTTTGTATCCATTTCATTGGAGGCCCTTGGCCTTGTGGATATACTACCACGTGTTCCTTACGTGTGTAGCTACCGATTGGCGTACTCATTACGCCTTAGCTTTGAATTTATGTTGTATATTAAATGTAATGCCCTGTTGTTGGTATTGCATTGAGCATATGAGCATTGCACTCTGGTTTTTTGAGCATTGCATATACTTCCCGGTTGGCGATGAGAGTCCCGCACCGGTGAAGGGTCATTATTGCATATACTTCCCGGTAATCGATGAGAGTCCCGAGCCAGTAAAGGGTCATCATTGCATATACTTCCCGGTAATCGATGAGAGTCCCGAGCCGGTGAAGGGTCATCATTGCATACACTTCCCGGTAATAGATGAGAGTCCCGCACCGGTGAAGGGTCATTATTGCATATACTTCCCGGTAATCGATGAGAGTCCCGAGCCTGTGAAGGGTCATCATTGCATATACTTCCCGGTAATCGATGAGAGTCCCGAGCCGGTGCAGGGTCATTATTAGATATACTTCCCGGTAATCGATGAGAGTCCCGAGCCGGTGAAGGATCATTATTGCATATATCTCCTGGTAGACGATGTCCCGCACCGGAGATAGGTATCGGGCATATGTGACTGCATTGCATCGTACCGCATTCATCCCATCTCACTGCACCGCATACTGACTATTGTGTTGAAACGACCTCAGTCAGTCATTTTGGAAGTTAGGACTCCGATTGGTGTGCCGATAATTTTAAAATATTTCTAATATCCATTGGGACTTATCTGTAAAATTTGAGCTAAATCAGACCTCGTTTGGTAGGCATTGGAAGAAGGTTTCAGTTTTTATTGGCGATAAATATTAAAAAGAGATTTTTGAGTTCGGTTTTGGGCAAATGAGCTTCGATCCGAAAGCGCCGTTAGGTTCTTATGATTATTTGTGACTTTTATGTACTTTCGAAAGTGAATTTCGATGTTGTTCGACTAGTTTCCGCTAAAACGCCGAAAGTTAAATAATTTGACTTTTTTTCATTTAAATTCGCATCTTGAGTTTCGGGAGTCTGTTTTAAGATCCGCCTTCGCGAATATGTTACATATATTTAATATAACTTACTTGAAAAATTTGGGATCATTTCGACTTCTCTAGGGTTCTATTTTAATTTTAATCGTCGGAGCGATTTTATTATTATTAAAAAAAAGAAATTGAAAATTGAAAGTCGGTTAAGGGATTTACTCCCTTATAATCAGTAGCTATGACACATGAACGCAGAAACATAATACAAATACAGTGAGAAGAAAAATTAGAAAAGAGAGGGGATAAAAGGGAAAAAGAAGTGGAAAAATAGTGGAATTTCTGCCCTAAATCTCCAGGTAATGATGTTAACCCATTATCTTAGCTTATTACGTGCGTTTGAATATATTTTTACGGTAAAAATAGAGATATTATACATCGCTCTAATGACGTAAATTGATAGTTTAAAAGGTCAATTGGACCCCGATGATGGAAATGATTATATATTCGTACTCAGTGAGTTATGGGTAACATATAAATATAATTTATTTAGGGTCTGGTTATGGGACTTTGAACCCTGTATATAGGCCTGGCCTGCATATTGCGTATGCAAATAGGGTATCAGGTTCCTAACCGGATTGTCCTAAGATGTGAGGAATGAAGCCTTTGGCCTAATGTGATATATTTTTCTGCTTATTGAATAGAGTGGGATCGTTTGGCAATGAAACCAAAGGACAAGCGGTTGTTGAGTAATTGTGCTAACTTTGTAACAAGGTAAGTGTTTATATCCATTTCTTTGGAGGCACCTGGCCTCGTGGATTTTCTACCACGTATTCCTTACGTGTGTAGCTGCCGATAGGCGTACTCATTACGCCTTAGCTTTGGATTTATATTGTATATTATATGTTATGTGCTATTGTTGGTATTGCATTGAGAATCTGACCATTGTACCATGGCTGTAAGTTGGCGTCTACTTCCCGGCTGTCGATGAAAGTCTCGCGCCGGTGAAGGGTTATTATTGCATCACATTGCATTCATACGCACTATATGTCATTCATCTACATTACATTGCATATCATATCGGGTGCAGGAGTATTCCGCCCCAGGAGCAAGAGGATTCCGCTCCATTATATCATATTGAGGGTAGGAGGATTTCGCCCCAAGAGCAGGAGTATTCCGCTCTTATGTCAGATATTGAGTGCAGGAGTATTCCGCCTCAGCTTTACATTATATCGGGTGCAGGAGTATTCCGCCCCTGGAGAGTGCAGGAGTATTCCGCCTCTGGTTTATATTATATTGGGTGCAGGAGTATTCCGCCCCAGGAGCAGGAGTATTCCGCTCCAGTTGGTTATCAGATTGTATTCCCCTCGAATGCAGGAGTATTCCGCTTCGAGATGGGATTACGGGCACATGTGACCCTTCGCATCATATTTCATTTTATTTCATCTCACTTCATTTCATTTCATCTCAATTCATACCATTGTGTAGACTTGCGGTACATGACTACTATTCTGCTTATATGTGCATTGCTTATTTGGTTATATGTTTCTGGCACGCATCCTGGGTTGAGTTTATAAGTTTCATACGTGTTTTCGATTGTTATCTGGCTCTGCCTTTTTATAATTTAAATAAAAAGAATTTGGTCTATCTATTTCTTTTCTCCCTGGCTAGCTATCATATTCTTTGAGGTGGCTAGTCTGCCCCACTTATTGAGTCCTTTTGACTCACCCTTGTTTGTTGTTTGTTTTCTGTCTATCTATTTCGTTTCGGTAGGTTCGCTCCAGGATTGAGTTCGCCACATTGTTCAGGAGCGAAGACGACTTCAGCTGTCAGTGTGAGCTAGCCTTTATTCCGGATGGCCACCAGTTTATCGGTTATCATTTCAGTTGCAAGTTGCTCCCTTCAGGAGGTATCTGTTTCTTTGTACTCTTAGATCTCTAGTCTGGATAGCCCTAAACCTAGTACATTGGGTAGTCAGCTGTAATTTCTTTTGTACAGCTTAGAGGAACCTGTATGTCTGTGCTTTTTCTAAGTCTTGTTTTTATTTATGAATTGGATTATATTTATTTTCCTAATTTAATTGGTAAGGGTTCGCCCGACGGGTCTAGGGGAGGATGTCGGGTGCCCGCACGGCCTAACCGGATTCCGAGTCGTGTCAGTTGGTATCAGAGCCTGATTTAGAGTCTATCCAGACTAAGACAGTGTCTAGTAGAGTCTCGGTGATGGGTACGTAGACGTCCGTACTTATCTACGAGAGGCTATGATGGAATTTAGGAAGTTTCACTT
Organism: Petunia secreta; assembly: GCA_029990175.1. NCBI lineage: Eukaryota > Viridiplantae > Streptophyta > Magnoliopsida > Solanales > Solanaceae > Petunia > Petunia secreta. Next base: position 27,225,360 of record JARKIP010000003.1, read on the forward strand.
CCTTCATTTCTGATCGTGCGTCGGCCTAGGATGCAAAAGTATTTCGTTAATTCCATTGTGGTAATTTTGAACCTTCGTGCGACAAATCGGCAAACCGTAGGAGTTCAAGACGAAGCAGTCTAGCCTGGGGGTAGCACTGACGAAGCTCCGAGAGTTTTTATCGTGCTGACGACCTAGTTACGGAGGCCCCAGTTGTACGATCTCGCGATCGGAGGCCCCAGTTGGCGACGCAGATACCGCAAGAACCTATTATTCACTGGACAGCCTATTAGGTTGCCGCATGTGTAGACGTTCGGTCTATGGGAGCTCCTATTCCGGTTCTTAATATTGCTACAGTGAATTATGTTCCAGAGGCAGCATGTGTTTTGCCTCTAGTTATTCTGGCTGGTTAATTTGCCTGAGTAATGGCTCGGTCCGAGTGTCCGAAGAGGCTGCTTTATTTTACGCAGATGAACATCTCGATATTCCCAAGCAACGCATTAGATAATCCCTATGTAAGTTTTTTTTTTAAAATAAAATGATGTCAGCGTATCCTTTAGGCTGTTGATTATATCGAGCAGTATGATGTTGATTATTCTACTTTCCAGTTTCAGGGTCCAGCCTTGAATTGGTGGACTGCTCTCTTATTAGCTAACTTGGTCCAGTTTTTCTTCTAGATTCGTGGAAAGTTCCTTTCGAGTAGCAAGCAAGATGAAAAGTATTTCCAGTTTGAGTGGATTAAACAGGGTAGCCTGTCGGTTAGTCTGTTGGTTTCGGAATATGAGATTGTATTCTATAGAATGGCTGAATATGCATTAGAACTAGTCCATGAGCCTTTTGAGAGATTCAAAATTTATTGCTGACCTTTCTACTTCCTTGAGATCCCGGATGGCTCGAGAAATTGAGATTGGGACTTCATTTGATGTCGTTGTTGATATTGTTCGAAGGTACGAGGCATACCATAAGTTAGAGCGGGAAGAGTTAGAACGGGAGAGCAAGAGATCCCGTGGCCCTAGTGGGCAACCATGGTACCTCATTTGGAGGTAAAAGTCCTGATTATTTTGGGAAGGTCACCGTCCAGGTTATCTCAGCTTGTGTCACTTGATTCTTAGAGTGTGCCAGTAGCTCATTAAGATCAGATTCAGTCTTTTCTTTACAACTATCGACAATCTGCTCAGTTCCCATATTCAGCGAAAATGTGTTATTATTGTCGTGAGTACTAGTTATCCTTTGAGGAGTTTTCCCTTACTCCGGCAAGTAGGCAGTCGTCCTTTCTCTCCTCATCAGGCACCTGCGCAGTCGCAGGGAATTTAATTTAGATCTCAATCAGCAAGAGAAATGCCACCATCCAGTAGAGGTTTAGAGCGTGGTGGCAGTGGTTCTTCAGAAGGTAATTACTAGGGTAGTGGCTTAGTTCAGCTGCAGAGGCAGTTTGATGAACTGTCAGTCTGGCAGGATGCTGAGGTATCCGATGCAGTACACCTATGTATTTCTTCTTCCATTATATGTGAGTAAGATTTGATTATTCCGATCGGTCTGGACTTCGTGTATCTTACCATTATTTCATTGGAAATTGTTTCTATTAAGAATCGATTGCAGTAAAGGGGTTAGCTTCTAGTATGATTTATTCAGGGAATTTGTGAGACCCTACTAGTTTATCTGATTTAAATGTGAGAGATTTGGGAGAGAGTGTCGGCATTGTCTGCTTGGCATTTGGTTACGCCACCTTCTGTTATTATATTAATTCAGTTTACCTCTCTCCTCGAAATTCAATGTTGGTAGGATAATGGGATCCTAATTCGTCACCGTCAGAAAGTGTTGTCGTTTCTTCCTGTGCAAAGTGATTAGTAAGTAATATTCGATCTACGTATATCCTCTTGGTTCAAAACGCTAGTAAAGTATGTTATCCTATGAGCTTAACTGGTTATAAAAGGGTTTTCTGGTAAAGTGTCAGAGTTTTCTTCTTATTGGGAGGTTAAATTGGCATGGATGTTATTCCATAAGAGCTTATTTAATATCTATTTCTTCAATTGCGATTCTTGGGCTACTTTGACTCGTAAGTAGTCTAGCTTTGGTAGCCAAGCAAATAAGAAGATGAGCTTCCTGAAGCTCTGATTATTTCTATCCTCGGTCTATTTCCATTTCTTCTTTGTTCGGCACCCGTAAGCTTGGGCAGTTGGTAGCCGCTTGTGATGTTCCCTGTGTTGAGCAAGAGTACGTGTTATTGTTTGGAGTCTCGCGCCGGTGAAGGGTTATTATTGCATCACATTGCACTCATACGCACTATATGTCATTCATCTGCATTACATTGCATATCATATCGGGTGCAGGAGTATTCCGCCCCAGCAGCAAGAGGATTCCGCTCCATTGTATCATATTGAGGGTAGGAGGATTCCGCCCCAAGAGCAGGAGTATTTCGCTCTTATGTCAGATATTGAGTGCAGGAGTATTCCGCCTCAGCTTTACATTATATTGGGTGCATGAGTATTCCGCCCCAGGAGAGTGCAACAGTATTCCGCCTCTGGTTTATATTATATTGGGTGCAGGAGTATTCCTCCCCAGGAGCAGGAGTATTCCGCTCCAGTTGGTTATTAGATTGGATTCTCCTCGAATGAAGGAGTATTCCGCTTCGAGATGGGATTACGGGCACATGTGACCCTTCCCATCATATTTCATTTTATTTCATCTCACTTCATTTCATTTCATCTCAATTCATACCATTGTGTAGACTTGCGGTACATGACTACTATTCAGCTTATATGTGCATTGCTTATTTGTTGATATGTTTCTGGCACGCATCATGGGTTGAGTTATAAGTTTCTTACGTGTTTTCGATTGTTATCTGGCTCTGCCTTTTTATAATTTAAATAAAAAGAATTTGGTCTATCTATTTCTTTTCTCCCTGGCTAGCTATCCTATTCATTGAGGTGGCTAGTCTGCCCTACTTATTGAGTCCTTTTGATTCACCCTTGTTTGATGTTTGTTTTCTGTCTATCTATTTCGTTTCGGCAGGTTTGCTCCAGGATTGAGTTCGCCATGTTGTTCAGGAGCGAAGATGACTTCAGCTGTCAGGGTGAGCCAGCCTTTATTCCGGATGGCCACCAGTTTATTGGTTATCATTTCAGTTGCAATTTGCTCCCTTCAGGAGGTATCTGTTTTCTTTGTACTCTTAGATGTCTAGTCTGGATATCCCTAAACCTAGTACGTTGGGTAGTCAGCTGTAATTTCTTTTGTACAGCTTAGAGGTACCTGTATGTCTGTGCTTTTTCTAAGTCTTGTTTTTATTTATGAATTGGATTATATTTATTTTCCTAATTTAATTGGTAAGGGTTCGCCCGACGGGTCTAGGGGAGGATGTCGGGTGCCCGCACGGCCTAACCGGATTCCGGGTCGTGTCATGTGTGTATTGTGTTGTGTTTTATGTATGTGGTATGTATACTCTGTCGTGGACATATCTTATTTTGTATATATATTTCTGGCTCATATTCTGGGTTGCGGGGATCGGGTTGCACGCCGCAACGGTATAAACATATGGGTCGGGTTGCACGCTGCGACAGTATGAATATATGGATCAGGTTGCACGCCGCAACAGGATGAATATAATGATCAGGTTGCACGCCGCAATCTATTTCTGATTGTTGATATGTTCGGGGTACCTATATGTTTTGGCTATCTTACGTTCCCAGTTGTTAATGAGTTTGTGATTTCATACGTGTTTCTAGTTATTATCTCGCTCTTCCTTTTCATAATTTAAATAAGAGGAATTTGGTTTATCTGTTTTTTTTCTCCCTGGCTAGCTATCCTATTCTTTGAGGTGGCTAGTCTGCCCCACTTATTGAGTCCTTTTGAATCACCCTTGTTTATTGTTTGTTTTTATCTATCTATTTCGTTTCGGCAGGTTCCCTCCAGGATTGAGTTCGCCATGTTGTGAAGGAGCGAAGACGACTTTAGCTGTCAGGGTGAGCAAGCTTTTTTTCCCCAGATGGCCACCAGATTTATGTTTATTATTTCAGTTGCATTTTGCTCCCTTCAGGACGTATCTGTTTTCTTCTGTACTGTTAGATGTCTAGTCTGGATAGCCCTAAACCTAGTATGTTGGGTAGTCAGTTGTAAGTTCTTTTGTACAGCTTAGAGGTATCAGTATGTCAGTGCTTTTTCTAAGTCTTGTTCTTATTTATGAATTGAATTATATTTGATTTCCTAATTTAATTGGTAAGGGTTCGCCCGACGGGTCTAGGGGAGGATGTCGGCTGCCCGCACGGTCTAGCCGGATTTCGGGTCGTGTCACATTCACAAGGGATGCTATAGAATATGTATAGGCTAAGGGATTACATAAAAAGATTGAATATACAACAAAATGAAACGGCCAGACGGCGAAACAATTCCACGCTCGCACATAATTTCACTTTCTTGTCTTGTGCACTAATTTTCAGGGTCTAAATCAAAATTCTTGACTTTATGGTCTTCATAAAAGCTTTAGATATAAGCGTTAGGGTTCCAAGGAATTTTAAATCTTCTCAATATCAATTTCTTACAAAAGAGTTATGCTCAAACTACTAACAATTATCCGAAGGTAAAAACAACTTTTCCTGATTTTGAGCCAACATTTTGTGCTGCTGTTTAGAGATCTTTCACCTTGGTATTCAGTAAAAAATTAAGAATATACAAGGTTTTCTTGATGCCATACAAGTTTTTCACAAGAAACATCAAGTTTGAAACTATGACAAGCTTCAAAAGCTACAAGATACATGTCTTGCCAAAACAAAGGTTTTGCCTTACATGCCTTGATGTTTATGCTTCTAAACCTTGTTCCACTTGAATTACAAATCTTCCAAAGCTTCAACAAGCTATAACATAGAAATTAAGCACTTTTCTTAACAATGAAGTAATTCTAAATCTCAAGTAGCACGACGTTACCTTCGTCGTAGAGATCATTCTAATGTTATCCCTTCTTGATTTAGTATACGAGATATTAATCTTGCTTGAAACCCCTATTGAAAGCTTAGGGATAAGCTCAGATATGTTATTGTTTTGTGGTTTCTGAAAAAATGAAGAAGAAAGAAGACTTAAGACATATATATCCACTTTTGAATAGTTAAAGAGGTGCTACCTTGGCACCGTAGCACTGATCCTTCTTCAGATGCTTATATCTTTTTATCCAGAAACGTATAAATTAACTATCAAGAGTGTTGAAAACTAAACTCTAAGACCTTTAATTTGGTATAAAATTTGACCCCAAAAGACCTCATATAACACACAGAATTGATTGCTTAAAAAGCTTCGTTACAAGGCAAATTCTTAGTCGGTTTTTCCGCAACTTAAATCTAATTTTTCCCAAATTTTATATTCAATATATAAACATCATATATAGTCATATTATGAATTTAAACTTACTTAAATCATTCTTAACATTTCGTTAGTACAATATACGTCACTTTAAACACACGGGGTTTAACAATCTCCCTCCTTAGGAACATTCGTCCTTGCATGCTAACTGAGGTATACAAAAGTATTTAGCAAAGATCCTTTACATATCTGAAGTAGCGAAGAGATGTGGATATCTGGCCCTCATATCCTTTTCATCTTCCCAGGTCATCTCTCAACATTATTTCTCCGCAATAAAACTTTTACTGAATCCTCAATCGACAAATATTTCGTTCTAAAATAGCAACAAGTACTTCCTCATATGTCAAACACTCGGTGATCTGTACATCATCAATTGGTTTAACTCTAGAAGGATCTCCAATACTTTTCCGAAGCATGGAGACATGAAACACTGATGTACCTCTTGAAGGTCTGCTGGAAGGACATAACCAACTCATCTGATAATATAATACAGACCTATGAATCCAGGGCTAAGGTTGACCTTCTTGTCGAATCTCATAACACCTTTTTTTGGCGATACCTTCAAAAATACCCAGTCTTCAATCTGAAAATCTTAATCCCAATGTCGATTATCGGCAATGATTTCTGACGACTCTGTGCTGCGTTATAGCTGAGATTCACCTGTTTCAAATCTTAATCTTGACCTTCTTAATCTTGATCTTCTTGTTGGATCTCATTGATCGCATTTTTTGGATCACATCTAGTCCCAATAGATGAGATTCACCGATTTCAAAGCAACCTATAAGCAACCTACATTTACATCCGTGCAAGGCTTCATATGGCGGCATCTGAATGCTGGAGTGATAGCTGTTATTATAGGTAAGTTATATCAGTGGTAAATGATCTTCCCTGTTACCCTTAAAATAAAGGATACATGCTCTCAACATATCCTCACGGGTCTGAATGGTTTATTCGGCATGCCCGTCTGTCTGGGGATGAGAAACTGATCTTAAATTCACCTACGTCCCAAAATCTTTCTAAAATGATTTCTAGAAGTTAGCTGTAAATTGTACACCTTTGACTGTAATAATGGACATTGGAATACGATTAAGGCGCACGATTTCTTTAACATGCAATCTCGCATAATCTTCTATAATATAAGTAGTCCTAACAGGGAAGAAACGAGCTGATTTAGTTAGCCTATCGACTATAACCCACATAGAATCATGCATGCTCCACGTACAAGGTTGGGCTGTGATAAAGTCCATAGTGCTTCTTCTCTTTTCTGACCATCTACTTTGATGCTTTCTGATGATACTATATGTCTAAGAAATGCTACCGAACTCAACCAGAATTCGTACTTTGAGAATTTGGCATACAACTTCTGGTACCGAAGGATACCCAATAGTTTGCATAGATGGTCTGTATATTCTGATTCAAATTTGGAATATTCCAGATTATTGTCAATAAAACTATCACAAACAGGTCCAGATAAGGCCTAAACACGTTGTTCCTAAGATCCATAAATACCGCTGATGCATTAGTTAGCTCGAACGACATCCCTAAAAACTTGTAATGGACATATCTGGTTCTGAACATTGTTTTAGGTGTGTCACACTCTCCGACTCTAACTTAATGGTATCATGATCTCAAGTCTATCTTTGAGAAGCACTTGGCACCCTGAAGTTGGTCGAGCAAGTCATCAGTTCTTGGAAATTGATATTTGTTCTAGATCATGACCTTGTTCAACTGTTTGCAATCTATGCAAACACATAGGGAGCCATCTTTCTTTATCACAAATAAGACTGGTGCTCTCTAAGGAAAAGCCTTAGGCCTAATGAAACCCTTATTTAACGGATCTTCCAATTGCTCCTGAAGTTCCTTTATATTCTGTTGGTATCATCCTGTAAGGAGGAATAGATATTGGTAGCGTACCCAACACTATATCGATCGAAAAATCAATTTCCCACTGTGGAGGAAGACCTAGAAGCTTATCTGGAAATACGTCAGGGAACTCATTCACTACTGGAACTTATTCAAGAGTCGGCATTCCCTTCTTTATGTCTCAAACATGAACTATATGATATAAGCATCTCTTGGTTGTCATCTTCCTCGCCTTAAGGTATTAAATAAATCTACCTTTTGGAGATGCAGAAACACCTTTACATTCTATCGCTGACCCTTCTGGAAAATTGAACTGGTCCATGGTCGCTCTACATTCAGCATTAGCATAGCAAGAATATAACCAATCCATACTAGGTATAGCATCAAAGTGAACCATTTGTAACTCAATCAAGTCAGCTGTAGTACTACAGTCGTGCAATCATCACCGTGCAATTTCTATAAACACGCCTAGCTACTACTGAATCATAAATTCTGGTGGCTACCTCAAAACGTTTAATGGCTTCTAGTTCTATCCCAACTTTAGTAGCAACAAGGGAGTAAGAGTGTAGAACCAGGATATATCAACATGAATATATATCGAGAGAATTTACTGTAGAGTAGTTGTGACTACATTAATGAAGCCTCTTGGTCATGTCGACCAATAAGAGAATAAGTGTGGTTCTGAGGACCGCTTGCTGTTGGAGCTCCACTTCAGCCTCTACCATGACCTACTGGTGCCTGAGGAACCTGCCCCTTAGGGTGTGCTGGTGGTGAAGAAGCTGTTACTATTCTCACTGGCTTAGCTGCACCACCACCACCCCAAGACGGGAAATCCATCATTAAATCGCCTAACTCACCACAAACATAAAATGCATCTACACCCAAGTAGCATCGGCCTAAATGGATTTTACCACAATTAGAATACCTAGGGTAAAGTGAACCATGCTGACCAGAAACACCTCGGTGCTGGGATCCTGAAGCCTGTGATGCATGATTAGCTCTAGAGTGTGAGGGTCGAGAAGATCTCGACCCCTGAGATTGTGAAAGAGTACTAGCTGCTGGCTGCCTGATACGCTGCTGTCTACTAGCGCTAGATGTCCAACCAAACGGACCAGAAGATCTGCCTCTCTTGCTTGAGCTCATATCTCTGTCAGCCCTCTTCTTTTGTTTCCTTCCCTCAAGTACTAAGGAGAATGCTTAAATCGTGCAATTTCTACACCCAACTACATAAATACGTCCATACATTCACTTACTAAGTGAGGACAAAGTCCCGCTACATACCTGTGTACCTTGTACTCCATGTCTGATAAGACTATAGGAGCAAACCTTGCCAAAGAATTAAAGCGCATGTTGTTTTTAGCAACACTCATACACCTATGTCTCAATGTCAAGAACTGATCCAATTGTTCTCTTCATGTCTCTATAGGTAAGTAACAACGGAGGAATGCTTTTGAGAACTCCCGCTATATAGCTGGAGAAACATTTACTCCCCTAGACATCTACAAAGTGGTATACCAACCTGCTACTACATTTGTGGCATGCATAACTCTGAGGACTTTGGCTACTCTGTCCAAAAAATATTGGGATCCTTTGGTGTACTAGATCCTGTGAAAATTGGAGGCTCTAATTTGAGGAAATCATGAATCCTAGAACCTATATCGTCACCCTGGCCTGTATGCTGTCGTCTAGCCTGAGTAGCTACAATGCTAGTAAGAAATGTTGTTTATGCCTGAAATCGGTTGCCTAGGTTAAACAATTAATTAAGAATGAGGTCACAAACAATATAGTAAATACGATGGAAAGTAAATAAGTAAAAGAAAGAAATAATGAGCAAGAAAGATAAAGTAGTCTCATTCCTAGAGAATAGTGGGATTCTGTGGTGAATCGCGATGATGTACAATACAATGTAAGGTGGGGTATTCATAGTAGTGGATACCCTATGCTAACTAAGGTAAAATACAAAGATTAATAAGACCCTGGGCCTATAACTCAAGGCGGTGGTATACAAAACCCTAACTAAGAGACTGTAATCCTAAGGCGACATGATGTATGCCCTTTGTCCTATGCCGTAGCGCTTGAATGGCCGTAAATTGTAGGACATGCGTGTATCTTTTGTGCCCGGTGACTTGCAGGATAAGTCTAGTCTCGCCAGCTAGACTTGTATCCCGTAATAGTAGGTGGCATATTTTTGCCCAACAATTCAGTCCCCCCCACTTGTTGAGTGCTGATGCAAGCAGTCAGGTAGTAAAAGCTGCGTGCAAGATAGATGTGAAAAGATATCTCATTGACTCCTTGAGACTCATAGTCACTTTGACCAAGAATGATGCTGATTTCTTCGATAACTCTGCGTGCTTTCATCTGATTGGTTGATGTTGATTTCATGCATCTTTCTAAGAATTGCTATTAACTACTCCTAATCGTTTCATATCTTTAGAAGTAATTATGTCTGTTTGTTTCACATATCATCCTTATCTATTTTCCTCCTATAAATAGGGACTTCATGGCAATGGAGGAATCATAAACTCCTCTCAAGAAGAATACTTCACTTCTTCAATAATTTCTTACGATAGTGAGAAACTTCTCTTTCCTCAAAAATATTTGCCTTCGATCCTAGTTTGATATTCCTAGAGAGTCTTTTTCGTTTTGAATGGACAAAGCATAAGGAAGCTATAGGAGAAAACTCAGATGCAGTTATCTTCTCTTCTTTCTTCATCCCTAAAGGAATGAATGCAGTCTCCTGAGTCATGAACTTTGACCGGGATTCTAATAATGATCTTCTTCAGAACGTCCTTGTTGTGGCAGACACATTGATTTTAGTATATCCATCTTCATGCGTGGCGATTCTGTGATATTTTTCTTGTCATGTGGCGTGCGACAGCAAAGGAATGCCTACCGATTCGGGCTTCTTGTAGTCGTTCATCTTCTAGTTGCATGGGAACATATCCAGGAAGCAACTCCATTTGAACAAGGAGTGCGTCCCTGGGATATCCTCTCTTTCTTTGAGCGGTTAACGCCTGAGAGAGCATTCTCCATACCAACAACATTCAGGGTGGCTGTATAGCTCTGTCCTTTTCCTCAGTTTTGGGGTTTCCATAAGCTTCCAATCGTTCGGGGAAGAGGGAGTATAAGGCATTTTCGAGATTCATCGGGGTTCCTCGTTGGAGTCTCTCCAAGTGAATCAAAGTGATGTCTTAGGTGCCCATTTTGCCGCCTCCGTCTTTCTACTGAGGGATTCCTCAGTTAGGCTGATTTTCTCAATTACCGTGGCGCAATGTCACAAAGATGTTGTTGCTTTGGTCAACATGGAAATTTCACCTTCTTGTTATCGGGATAGACTTCGATGCAAGAACTAAAATTCAGATGAAGAGTCTCCGGCCGTGCATATTTGAAGGAACCTGCGAATTTAGTATTCCCTTTCCTTTTTTTTTCTATAACTCTTATGAACAAATATTGTATTCAAGAAGAATTAATTGTATATTATGAGCCTATGGGCTGTCTATGATAATGAAACGATCGTTCATCAATAATTTTCTGCATACTTGTGTAATAACATGTTGCGTAATGTGTAACAAAGTAGTATGTTTTGTGCGCCTAAAGATTAGATGGCTTCCGGTGTCCTGAATGTCCTGATGTTTAGAACATTTTTCAGTGAGCCTGCTGGGGATATTACGTCCCTTATGCACGAATAGTGGGCGGCTTAGGTTGCATATGTAAGAGATGGTTGTTTGCACCCATAATGGGACGGCTTTAGCCCGTGTGAAAATGGGCGCTTTTGCGTCCAACTTCGAACGTCTCTGCTTAGTTACTTGAGTATTTTAAAACTTTCTGGTAATATGCGAATGGGCGTCCCCATCGGCATGTAGGTGCAGTTATTTAATTAACAAGTTCAATGTACGAGTAATGCCTAGTGGATGTTCTAAATGTTATCTAGCTCTAAGTGACTAGTTTACCCTTGTTTTTGTAGTGAAAAATGAGTGTATTATTTCAACTTAGGTCTGGGAGGGGCTATGAATAGTTGGATCGTAGATAGTTCCGAATAAATAAATAAAATTGACTAAAAATAATATTTTTATTGATGAATAAGGCACGGAGCCTTGCAAACATAAAGAACGGAGTTGTGCCCCTTGTAAATAAGGACAATAGAAGAAAACAGGAAAGGGGAAAATACATGTCGCGAGTATGTGGGCTTAACTGAGTCTTTCAAGAGTAGTACTTATTTAGCCATGTGATGTTGTCTTCAAGAACATACACACCTTTTCAGACCCTTCTCAATTTGGGGCAAGCTTGCCTACACCAGCCTGTTTGGTGTTCTGAGTAACTTGTCGAAGGACAAGATCCCCTATTTTGATGTGAAATAGGTGAAAAGTTATGTTATGGGCGTGTTTTAGGACTTTTATATCGTCCCCATACACCTACACAAGTCGGGAATTCAAAATAAATACGAAATCAAAATATCAGGATTTTTAGCCTGCCGCGGCGCGCTGCGCTCACTTGTGCTAAAAATTATCCCTAATTCTTCCTATCAAACAAGTGCTCCAACTTTACAACTACGCACTTCCGTTAAGTAATTATAACTTTCACAGATTAACTATACCAATTAACTAATGAAGATTGCGAGGACTACACTTATGGTTCAAAGTAGGATCAATATTCCTAATTCACTATTTTGACAGCCTAAGCAATGCCTTTGTTTTAGGCTGAAATACTGCTATGTATATAACCCTAACTCATGACTCTCTTCGTAGTAATCACAAGGATAAAGGCGATAATTAATTGAGAGTACTACCAATTAATATCAAACAATTCGTAAACAACATAGATAGGAAGAATTAACAAATTTCATTTATAATACAATAATTATGGCACGAACCGGAATCCAGTTAGGCCGTGCGGGCACCCCACATCCTCCCCTAGACCCGTCGGGCGAACCCTTACCAATTAAATTAGAAAAATAAATATAACAATTCATAAATAAGGATAAGACTTAAAGAAAACACAGACATACTGATACCTCTAAGCTGTACAAAAGAAATTACAGCTGACTACCCAACATACTAGGTTTAGAGCTATCCAGACTAGACATCTAAGACTATAGAAGAAGACAAATGCCTCATGAAGGGAGCAAAATGCAACTGAAATAATAAACATAAAAGTAGTGGCCATCCGGAATAAAAGCTGGCTCACCCTGGCAGCTGAAGTCGTCTTGGCTCCTTCACAACGTGGCGAACTCAATCCTGGAGCGAACCTGCCGAAATGAAATAGATAGACAAAAACAAACAACAAACAAGGGTGAGTCAAAAAGACTCAATAAGTGGGACAGACTAGCCACCTCAAAGGATAAGATAACTAGCCAGGGAGAAAAGAAACAGATAAACCAAATTCCTCTTATTTAAATTATGAAAAGGCAGAGCCAGATAATACCTAGAAACACATATGGAATGACAAACTCATCAACAACCAGGAACGTAAGATAACCAAAACATATAGGTATCCCGAACACATCAACAATTAGAAATACATCCTGTTGCGGTGTGCAACCCGATCCATATATTCATCCCGTTGCGGCGTGCAACCTGATCAATATATTTATACCGTTGCGGCGTGCAACACGATCCCCGCCACCCAGAATATGAGCCAGAAATATATAGGCAAACTGAGATATCTACACGACATAGTATGCATACCACATACATAAAACACAACACAATACACGCAATAGTCAGTATGCGGTGCAATGAGATGGGAAGAATGCGGTACGATGCAATGCAGTCGCATATGCCTGATACCTATCTCCGGCGCGGGACTCTCATCGTCTACTAGTAGATATATGCAATAATGATCCTTCACCGGCTCGGGACTCTCATCGATTACTGGGAAGTATATGCAATGATGACCCTTCACCGGCTCGGGACTCTCATCAATTACCGGGAAGCATATGTAATGATGACCCTTCACCGGCTCGGGACTCTCATCGATTACTGGGAAGTATATGCAATAATGATCCTTCACCGGCTCAGGACTATCATAGACTACCGGAAAGTATATGCAATAATGACCCTTCACCGGTGCGGGACTCTCATCACCAACCGGGAAGTATATGCAATAATGACTCTTCGCTGGTGCGGGACTCTCATCGCCAACAGGGAAGTATATGCATTGCTCAAAACCAGAGTGCAATGCTCATATGCTCAATTCAATACCAACAACAGGGCATAACATATAATATACAATGTAAATCAAAAGCTAAGGCGTAATGAGTACGTCTATCGGCAGCTACACACATAAGAAACGCGTGGTAAAATATCCACAAGGCCAAGGGCCTCCAAAGAAATGGATACAAACACTTACCTTGTTAGAAAGTTAGCACTGCTACCCAACAGCCGCTTTATTCTTTGAATTCATTGTCAAACGATCCCAGTGTATTCAATATGCAGAAAAATATATCAATTTAGGCTAAAGGCTTCATTCCTCACATCTTAGGGCAATCCGGTTAGGAACCTGATACCCTATTTGCATACGCAATACGCAGGTCAGGCCTATGTACAGGGTTTATGGTCACATAACCAAACCCCAAATAAATTACATATATATGTTGCCCATAACTCACTGAGTACGAATATATAATCAATTCCATTATTGGGGTCTATTTGGCCCTTTAAACTACTAATTGAACTTGTTAAAACGATGTCTAATATTCCAAGTTTTACCGTTAAAATATATTCAAATACACGTTTAAACTCAAATAATATATGATGATCATTACCTGAATGTTTCAGAGTAAAAATTCTACTTTTCTCCGGCCCCTTTTCTCATTTTCTGGAATTTTCTATTTCACTCCGTCCTTTCTTTGTTTCGTTTTTTGCTTTCTATTTTGCTTTCTTATTTCGAGTTGACTTTTAAATATGGGCATATGCCCACCGCCTGTGAACCTTCTTTTCATTTCTTTATTTTGTCTTTTTCTTTTTCTTTTATTTTCTTTTACTTTTCTTTTCGTTTTCGTGGCGACAATTAAAACGGTACCCTACGATATTCGAAGTAATTCCAAATTTTGCATACCAGTTATACAAAAAATATACAGCATACTCGCGAAGGCGGATCTCAAATCGGACTCCCGAAAATCAATATGCAAATTAAATGGAAAAAGATCAAATTACTTAACTTTCGGCATTTTAGCGGAAACTAGCCGAACAACATCGAAATTCACTATCGAAAGTTCACAAAAGTAAAAAATAATCATACGAACCTAACAACACTTTCGAATTTCGAATCGGAGTTCATTCGCCAAAACCGAGCTCGAAAATCTCTTTTTAATATTTATCGACAATAAAAACTGAAATCTTCTTCCGATACGTACCAAACGAGGTCTGATTTAGCTCAAATTTTACACTCAAGTCCTAATGGATATTTCAAATATTTTAAAATTATCGGCATGCCAATCGGAGTTTCATTCTCCTCCACTTAAACTCTCGTTCGTCCTCGAACGAGCGTAAGTCTAAAAAAAAATCGCACGAATAACAAGGAAACTTGCACGACCTTCATGAGCTACTCCACGGGCATTATTTTCTGATAACAGGATTAAAATTATAGCACACATATCGAACTTTTGGGATAAAACATATCTGGATAATATGATAACACCATTGCCCTGCTTATTCTGACTAAGTTGATCCTTCCTCGATCATGAGAAGAGAGTTCTACATTTTCGATGCAAAGATACACTGAAATTGAAGGGTTTAACATGATTCAGTCGATAATCACCTCTTCGATATACCTTTCGATATAGAACAGGTCGATGGAACTACGAATTAACTCACGCTTGATGCAATAGGGGGAACTTTTGAAGTACCTTGTCACTACACATTATAGAAGATTTGATGCAAGCTATATTATTTTTACAAACACACTATGCAACATCTCAGTTGATGTTACTGTTGCTCCGCAAACTCCTTGTGGGAATGCAGTTACTCATTTCCTAATATATGTCAAAGGTTCATATGAACATGGTCTATCATAAAAGGATAAGGATCATGCAAATACTTCTGGATAGTATGATGCAGAGCAGGAATGATCTCCAGACTGAACATCTACTTCAGAGTATTGTCTTTGAATTGGAAATATTATGACTTGAAAAAGTAAATATAAAAGAGACATGTAGTTGGACCTTCAGCTGAGGCAGAATACCAGCAACAAAGTTGATTACATGCGCACTTATAATGTAAAAGTAACTTCTCAAAGAGTCGAGGTGTGAAGGAGATATGCCAATGATGGATGGACGACAAGCTGCACTAGACCTTTAACTTTAAATTTTCATGAAGTAAAACAGCGTCAGTATGAGGATCCAGTTCTAGTTGAATACAGATAGATAGCCAAAAGAGAATCGGAGTCACCATACAGGGTTACTACTGACGGTGTTCTCTTGTATAAAGATAGACTTTGTGTTTCTGATGTTGCAGATTTACGTGGACAGATTACGATAGAGGCACATTATTCCAAATACACTGTTCATCCAGGTTCGACTAAGATGTACCATGATCTTAAGCAGATTTATTGGTGGAACGGTATGAAGTGTGACATAGCAGAACTTGCGGCTCAGTGTTCTAATTGCCAGCAAGTTAAAGTCGTGTCATCTTTCCAGACTTTATACTTTCAGCAGATAGGTACGTATATATGATCAGGTTGCCAGCTTATTTCTAGCATTAATAAATTATTAGTGGGTTTAGCAATGGTCGACACTCATTGTAGCTTTCTGTCGTGGCCTTAGGTTGGGTCGTGACAAAAGTGGTATCAACGCCTTAGAGATCTAGTATTACCATTCAGTATTTGGAGGAAGACTCCTCCACTTAAAGCACAAACTCATGCAGCCATTTGAATAGGAATAACAATCCTCGCACGGTCTGCTGGACTAAAGAAGATTTAGCTAAAGGTTAAACGTAAGCAGACCTAAGCTACCAACTACACTTTCGAGTTGCCAAACAGCTGCAACTCTCGAGTCACAACTCCATACATTTTCGATAAGCACCACCGCCTGATAGATGAAATCAAAGGTCAAATGACGCCTCTCATTACCCTTAGTAGCCTTGAAACACAATAATATGCTTATCCGGCTACCTTGACAAGCACTCTGGCTCAACATAGGGAACATCACGAGTGGCTACTAACCACCCAAGCTCACTAGTATCGGAAGAAGAAGAGATGGCAATAAACTAAGGATAGAAACAATTAGATTTTTAAGAAGCTCATCTTCTTATTTGCTTGGCTACCAGAGCTAAACTACTTCCGAGTCAGGCTAATCTAAAAATCACAGTAGGCATTAAATGAGCTTTATGGAACAACATCTATGCCAATTTAATCTTCCCATAAAAAGAAACTCCAACAATTTATCAGTAAACTCTTTTATAACTGAGAGAAGCTCATGGAATAACATGACTCTACTAGCATCTTGAAGTAAGAGGAGACACGTAGATCGAGTATCACTTACAAATAACTTTACACCGGAAGAAACAATGACATTTTCTGATGGTGACAAATAAGAATCCCATCATCCTACCGACACTGAGTTTCAAAGAGAGGTAGACTGACTTGACATTATAACCGAATGAGGCATAACAAAAGGCCAAGCAAACAATACCGATACTCACTCACAAATCTCTCGCATTTAAACCAGATATACTAGTAGGATCATCATAAATGTCAGGAATAAATCATATCAGAAGCTCACCCATCTACCGCAACCGATTCTTAATAGAAACGACATCCAAGGAAACCATCCAAACATGATAAGACACACAATTTCCAGATCGATCGGAAGGATCAAATTTTACTCACATTTAAGGGAAGAAGAAATACTTGGGTCTACTACATTGGATGCCTCAGCATCCTGCCAGACTAGCAGTTCATAGAACTGCTTATGCAGCTTAGCTGAGCCACTACACTGATAATGACTTTCTAAAGAACCACTACCACCATGTTCTCAACCTCTACTGGATGGTGGCACTTCTCCGGTTGATTGAGATCTAAATGAAATCGCCTGCGACTGTACAAGTGCCCGATGATAAGAGAAAGGACAACTGCCTACTTGCCGGACTAAGGGAGAACTCCACCAAAAATCACAGGCTCACGACAATGATAACACCTTTTCAGTGAAAATAGAAGCTGGACAGGCTGTTGATAGCTATAAAAAGGAAAACTAGCTCTGATCTTGACGAACTACTGGCGCACTTTAAAAATCACATGACAGAAGCTGAGATAACCTGGAAGGTGACCTTCCAAAATAATCAGAACTTTTACCTCCATATAAGGTATGGTGCTCACCAGGGCCGCGAGATTTCTCACTCTCTCGCTCCAACTCTTCTTGCTCTAACTTATAGTATGCCTAATACCTTTGAGAAATATCAACAACAACATTAAATGAAGTCCCAACCTCAATTTCTCGAGCCATTTGGGATCTGAGGGAAGGAGAAAGGTCATCAATAAATCTTTGAATCTCTCGAAAGGCTCTTGGACTAGTTCTAATACATATTCAGCCATTCTATAGAATTATATCTCATATTCTGAAACACCAACAGGCTAACTGACAGGCTACCCTGCCTAATCCACTCAAACTGGGAACACTTTTCATCTCACTCGCTACTCGAAAGGAACTTTTCCACGAATCCAGAAGAAAAATCGAACAAAGTTAGCTAATAAAAGAGCAGCCCACCAATTCAAGGCTGGACCACAGGGATTATCTAATGCATTGCTTGGGAATATCGGGATGTTCAACCGCGTAAAATAATGCAACCACTTTAGGCACTCGGACTGAAATGTTACCTCGGCTGGCTAACCAGTCAGAGAAATTGGTGGCGCAACACATGCTCCCTCTAGAACATAATTTACTGAAGCAATATCAGGAACTGAAACAAGAGTTCTGTAAGTCCGAACATCTGCATATGCGGCGACCTAATAAGCTGCCTAACGAATAATAGGTTCTTGCGGTATCTGCATCGCCAAAATTCTCATAAAAGCATCGTAGAGAGCCAAGGGAACCACAAGGCCCTGCTCCCTTTCCCATCGTGAGCTCGTACAACTGGGACCTGCGTAACTAGATCGTCAGCACGATGAAAACTCTCGGGGCTTCGTCAGTGATAGCCCCAGGCTAGACTGCTTCGTCTTGAACTCCTACCGTTTGCTGATTTATTGCACGATGGTTAATAATTACCACGAAGGAATTAACGAAAATACTTTTGCATCCTAGACCGACGTACAATCAGAAAAGAAGGAAGTGAAACTTCCTAAATGCCATCATAGCCTCTCGTAGATAAGTACGGACGTCTACGTACCCGTCAGCGAGACTCTACTAGACACTGTCTTAGTCTTGATAGACTCTAAACCGGGCTCTGATACCAACTGCCATGACACGAAATCTAGTTAGGCCGTGCGGGCACCCGACATCCTCCCCTAGACCCGTCGGGCGAACCCTTACCAATTAAATTAGAAAAATAAATATAACAATTCATAAATAAGGATAAGACTTAAAGAAAAAACAGACATACTGATAACTCTAAGCTGTACAAAAGAAATTACAGCTGACTACCCAACATACTAGGTTTAGAGCTATCCAGACTAGACATCTAAGAGTATAGCAGAAGACAAATACCTCATGAAGGGAGCAAAATGCAACTGAAATAATAAACATAAAACTAGTGGCCATCCAGAATAAAAGCTGGCTCACCCTGACAGCTGAAGTCGTTTTCGCTCCTTCACAACGTGGCGAACTCAATCCTGGAGCGAACCTGCCGAAACGAAATAGATAGACAAAAACAAACAACAAACAAGGGTGAGTCAAAAGGACTCAATAAGTGGGGCAGACTAGCCACCTCAAAGGATAGGACAGCTAGCCAAGGAGAAAAGAAACAAATAAACCAAATTCCACTTATTTAAATTATAAAAAGGCAGAGCCAGATAATAACTAGAAACACGTATGGAATGACAAACTCATCAACAACCAGGAAGGTATGATAACCAAAACATATAGGTAACCCGAACACATCAACAATTAGATATACATCCTGTTGCGGCGTGCAACCCGATCCATATATTCATCCTGTTGCGGCGTGCAACCCGATCCATATATTCATACCATTGCGGCGTGCAACCCGATCCATATATTTATACCGTTGCGGCGTGCAAACTGATCCACGCAACCCAGAATAAGATCCAGAAATATATAGGCAAACTGAGATATGTCCACGACATAGTATACATACGACATACATAAAACACAACACAATACACACAATAGTCAGTATGCAGTGCAATGAGATGGGATGAATACGGTACGATGCAATGCAGTCGCATATGCCTGATACCTATCTCCGGCGCGGGGCTCTCATCGTCTACCGGGAGATATATGCAATAATGATCCTTCACCGGCTCGGGACTCTCATCGATTACCGGGAAGTATATGCTATTATGACCCTACACCGGTTCGGGACTCTCATCGATTACAGGGAAGTATATGCAATGATGACCCTTCACCGTCTCGGGACTCTCATCGATTACCAGAAAGTATATGCAATAATGATCCTTCACCGGCTTGGGACTCTCATCGATTACCGGGAAGTATATGCAATAATGACCCTTCACCGGTGCGGGACTCTCATCGCCAACCGGAAAGTATATGCAATAATGACTCTTCACCGGTGCGGGACTCTCATCGCCAGTATGCAATGCTCAAAACCAGAGTGCAATGCTCATATGCTCAATGCAATACCAACAACAGGGCATAACATATAATATACAATGTAAATTCAAAGCTAAAGCGTAATGAGTACTCCTATCGGCAGCTACAACACGTAAGGAACGCGTGATAGAATATCCACAAGGCCAAGGGCCTCCAAAGAAATGGATACAAACACTTACCTTGTTACAAAGTTAGCACTGCTACCCAACAACCGCTTTATTCTTTGAATTCATTGTCAAACGATCCCACTGTATTCAATAAGCAGAAAAATATATCAATTTAGGCTAAAGGCTTCATTCCTCACATCTTAGGGCAATCGGGTTAGCAACCTGATACCCTATTTGCATACGCAATACGCAGGTCAGCCCTATGTACAGGGTTTATGGTCACATAACCAAACCCCAAATAAATTACAGTTATATGTTGCCCATAACTCACTGAGTACGAATATATAATCAATTCAATTATCGGGGTCCATTTGACCCTTTAAACTATTAATTGAACTTATTAAAACGATGTCTAATATTCCAAGTTTTACCGTTAAAATATATTCAAATACACGCAATAAACTCAAATAATATATGATGATCATTACCTGAATGTTTCAGAGTAAAAATTTTACTTTTCTCCGGCCCCTTTTTTCATTTTCTGGAATTTTCTATTTCACTCCATCCTCTTTTTGTTTCGTTTTTTGCTTTCTATTTTGCTTTCTTATTTCGAGTTGACTTTTATATATGGGCATATGCCCACCGCCTGTGAACCTTCTTTTCATATCTTTATTTTGTCTTTTTCTTTTTCTTTTATTTTCTTTTGCTTTTCTTTTCGTTTTCGCGGCGATAATTAAAACGGTACCTTACGATATTCGAAATAATTCCAAATTTTGCATACCAGTTATACAAAATATATACAGCAAACTCGCGAAGGCAGATCTCAAATCGGACTCCCGAAACTCAATATGCAAATTAAATGGAAAAAGATCAAATTATTTAACTTTCGGCATTTTAGCGGAAACTAGCCGAACAACATCGAAATTCAGTTTTGAAAGTTCACAAAAGTCACAAATAATCATACGAACCTAACGGCACTTTCGGATTTCGAATCGGAGTCCATTCGCCAAAACCGAGTTCGAAAATCTCTTTTTAACATTTATCGACAATAAAAACTGAAATCTTCTTCCGATACGTATCAAACGAGGTCTGATTTAGCTCAAATTTTACAGACAGGTCCTAATAGATATTACAAACATTTTAGAATTATCGGCACGCCAATCAGAGTCCTAACTTCCGAAACGACTAACCGAGGTCGTTTCAAATTATCATCACACAAGTATGTGGAGTGGGTAAATCAACCCTAGAATGGGTGATTTAGCCACTCATAGTCATGTTATAAGACAAGAAAGAACTATAAGTATACAAAACCACAATAAGATGGATATATGGATGAAATAGAGCCTTGAATCTTGTTCTTTTCTCCTCCTTGCCTCCTTTTGATATGGAATAGGTCAAAAGTTATGTTTTGGACTTGTTTTAAGGTTTTTATATCGTCCCCATAAATGCACAGAAGCTGGGAATGCAAAATAAATACGAAATCAAAATGACAGGATTTTTAGCCTGCCGCGGCGCACGATGATCACTTGTGCTAAAGTATTGTGCTAAAAATTCTCCCTAATTCTTCCTATCGAACAAGTGCTCCAAATTTACAACTACGCACTTCCGTTAAGTAATCATAACTTTCACTGATTAGCTATACCAATTAACTAATGAAGAATGCGAGGACTACACTTATGGTTCACAGTAAAGATCAATATTTTTAATTCACTGTTTTGACAACCTTAGCAATGCCTTTGTTTTAGGTTGAAATACTGCTATGTGTTTAACCCTAACTCATGACTCTATTCCTAGTAATCACAAGGATAAAGGGGACAATTAATTGGGAGTCCTACCAATTAATATCAAACAATTCGTAAACAACATAGATAGGAAGAATTAAAAAAGTTCATTTATAATACAATAATTATCATCACACAAGTATGTGGTGTGGGTCAATCGACCCTAGAATGGGTAATTTAGCCACTCATAGTGATGTTCTAAGATAAAAAAATAACTATAAGTATACAAAACCACAATAAGATAGATAGATGGATGAAATAGACCCTTGAATCTTGATCTTCACTCCTCCTAGCCTCCCTTTGATGTGGAATAGGTTAAAAGTTATGTTTTAGATGTGTTTTAAGTCTTTTATGTCGCCCTATACACCCATACAAGTCGGGAATCCAAAATAAATACGGAATCAAAATGTCAGGATTTTTGGCAAAAATACACATCCTCTGAATCTCGGGCTTACTGCGTCGTGCTAGAGAACGCGTGGCACACCGTGGCAAGCCAATTTTGATGCTTCTCAGTGTTTTCTCTAAGTATTCTTCACGCCTTGATTTCACGCCAAGTCTTGGGCTTCTACTCAATCTTCAAAACCCTTGATTTTTATCAATTATTCTCCATGAACGCCTCATATCATCAATGTAATCCCTAAAACATAAAACACACCAAATAAGAGCAATTCCATTCAAAGTACCAACAAATATCACAAGTCGAAGCATGAACACGATGCGAAATTATAGAAATTATTGAAATATCTAGCCTCGTATCAATACCCCACATATAAATCTTTGCTCGTCCTCGAGCAATTTATACTTTGAACTCAAGATGCACCATAACAGCCCATAACGATGGCTTGGGTTTATACAGACACTTAACAAGTTGCATATGCACTAATCATACCTTATTCATACAAAATCCATGCCAAGAATATTTAAAAACAATCAAGTGCACCAAATTAACCTCCCAATCCCATATCAACTCCAGACTCACTCAATAAGTCATGCAAGTATCCACTCTATTCAAGAGACTAATAAAAGAGCTCGCTTCTCGTAAACCATGTGCCTTCACAGTTAAATAAAAAATTAGAGTAAGAATTCACTCAAGAGAATGATCATGAACAAAAAGTTAACATATAGATGAAGCACTCACTCTTAGAAAAGAATTCACATGCAACACAAGACATACCATAAGCTTGCCCTTATTGTAGGACTCGATTAATGTCCATCTACTCGGTTAAGATCAATTAACACTTTTTTTTGGTTGTAATGTAGGCAATGAGACGGGTAGGATATATATACATAATAGTGACCAACCACCCCAAGCAATTTAATACACCACAATTAATTCAAGCATTTTTCCTCCCAACCAATCTTTCTTTTACCAGCACAAAGCTAACCTTTACCAACCTTCTTCTTTAAGCAAAGGAAGGAGCTAATGATATGGACTACTCACTTTTTTTTCTTTTATCTTTCAATCACAAACATTTTTGTTTTTCATATATCAATTATTGCACAATATTTCAAGCTTTCACTTTTTTTTTCTTTTTCTAGTAAATCCCTCCATATAGCATCCTTCCTAAGCACCTTTTGTCTTCTTCCAACAACCACAAATTTCCCTCTTCATTCACTAGCCTATTAGGCTCATAACACCACAGGTAAAACACACAGATATTTAGTACAAGAAATAGGAATCCCAATGGCTATTAAAGAAAAGGCTACAAGCTCAAAAAGGTTAGCTAAGATCAGATTTCACCGATAAACATCTAACTCTGAGGCTTCAAATAAATTGGCTATGAAATAAATGCCTATATCACTTCCTAACCGAGCAAACTTCTCATTTCGCTTTGCACACACACCAGGCAAGTTCTAGACATCAAGTATTAAACATGGAGAAAACAAATCCTCTCTCACACGTGGCACATAACCTACTCAAAAACGGTTCAATTCCTGCTTTCCAACAAAGCAAAAACAAGCAAACTCTCAAGCAAATCTAGGGTCAACATCATGATCATAGGCTTCAACGAATGAACTCAACGTTTCTTAAGGAGAAATAGATTATGATATAATATATGAATGAAGTTCACATACCCTAAATCAAGTATCTATATACAACTAGTCAAAGTAGAGCCAAAACTCTCCCATCCAATTACTACATTCTAATCCTTTAAAAAAAATCTACCTATACTCGGTTCAAACTACTTCCTTTGGAAAAGAGCCGATGCACAAAGAAAACTCAAAGGGGATTATTAATACAGATAGGAAGACTCCAACCCCAGACTTAAAAATTAGGCATTGCCCTCAATGCATTAAAAAGAAAAACTAAGGGTGCTAGAGAAACTCCCTAGGGCTCTAAGCCCGAAGAACATCCTTGTGAGCTTTGTTAGAGCACGAGGTACTCAAACTTCCCCAAGCAGGACATCCTTATCCAGTCGTATGAGGTTGCAAGCACCCCATACTTAGACTTCAAACCAGTCGAAACATGCAAAAAAAAGAAACTCACCAAGTAACATCCTTTTTTTTTTTTTGTTAAATCACCAAGTAACATCCTCCAGAAGATAACATTTTTTTTGTATTTTGGTTTTTTAAAATTTTTTTCTTTTTTATTTTACTTGTATACAATTACAATCACGGGTTGCCTCCCGAGAAGCGCCTTAGTTATAGTCGTGGGACGAGATAAGGCAGAGTCAATACTTTTTCCTCCAGCTTGAGCATATGAATCACCTCCCCAATTGTAGCTCAACTCTCCGGCTATGCTCTTGGGGTGGCACAAGTTCTTGCAAATCAAACATTAAGTATCTCATTCTGAATATTGCCGCCAACTTACGAATATCCCCTAATTTTCTGCTATACTCTTGGCCAAGCACCAAAAATACCATGTTGTATTCAATGACCTTCAAGCATGGGTTTTCATCATGCCTAGATGGCTATACAAATTTTAGAGTGTAAGCATCATGCATATCAACTTTCAACTCTTCAATCGGCTCAGAAGGATCAATTTCCATGTCCTCTTCTAATATCAACGTAGAATAGTGTCTAGAATGCAGTACAACCCGCACACACTTTGATTCATTACTCACATCCTCTTCTGGTATAACATAGAGTCAACTAGAATTTCAGCTTCAATTTTGTTGTCTGACTCTAGTACCACATCTTCATCATCGGTATCTTCCACATTATATGGCTAGATGGTTGGCTTTCTACCTTATCTCCTCCAATGGAAATTCACGTTTTAGATCTTCAACTATAGCCATGATTTCTTCTTCTAATTCCATGTCTTCTTAGGTAGGTTGTTGAATTCCCAATAATGCAGCCAGCTGAGTCACATGAGCTTCTATGCAGCATAGGTGTGCTCTATATCTATCCTAAATCTTCTTTAATTTAGCTTCATATTCTTCCTCATCATCCTCCACTTCATCGCATCTGATATTATCATAAGAGAAAAAAGTACCATCATAATAGAGGCTCGGGGATAAATGAGACGTGTTAGCACAACCAAAATAATGACCACCTTGATTACCACATATATGACACATATAAGATGAATCATCACCTAGCCACATGTAATTTCCTGATACCATAATTTTTTTTAATAAAGTAAATAAATATGTACAGAGGCAAAGTTAATTTAATTAACACTTAGGTATCCTAAAAGCTAAGTACATCGTGTTCCCCGACAACGGCTCCAAAATTTGATCACGCCCAACTACGCCCTATAAAAGGGACTAAGCGATCGCGGCAAATATAGCTCGGTACTTAAAGTCCCGAGGTCGAATCCAACAAAGAACACGACTCGTAGCTGTTAATCTAGCTAAAATATCTAACCAATTAACTTCAAGAGTATATATTTAATGTTGGTTTATGACTAATACTACTTAAAAAGAGAGTAAATAACAAGTATAAAAAGATAGTTTTGATTCAAGAGGGAAGGCCTAGGATTGATTTCCACAACTCCTCACTTGCGCTAAAGTATTGTACTAACAATTCTCCCCAACTCTTCCTATTATACAAGTGCTCCAAGTTCACAACTACCCACTTCCGTTAAGCAACCATAACTGTTATTAATTAACTATTCCAATTAACTAATGAAGTTAGGGAGGACTACACTTATGGTTCACAGTAAGGATCAATATTCCTAATTCACCGTTTGACAACCTAATCAATGCCTTTGTTTTAGGTAGAAATACTGCTACGTGTTTAAACCTAACTCATGAATCTATTCCTAGTAATTACAAGGATAAATGGGACAATTAATTGGGGATCCTCCCAATTAATAGCAAACAATTCGTAAACAACATAGATAGGAATAATTAACAAAGTTCATTAACAACAAAATAATTATCATCACACAAGTATGTGGAGTGGGTCAATAAACCCTAGAATGGGTGATTTAGCCACTCATAGTCATGTTATAAGATAAGAAATATCTATAAGTATAACCACAATAAGACGGATAGATGGATGAAACAGACCCTTGAATCTTGATCTTATCTCCTCCTTTCCTCCTTTTGATGTGGAATAGGTCAAAAGTTATGTTTTGGACGTGTTTTAGGGCATTTATATCGTCCTTATAGACCCACACAAGTCGGGAATCCATCAAATAGTCAGGTTTTTTGACATGCTACGGCGTGCGGGAATCCATCAAATCGTCCTTAAGTATTTGCTAACAATTCTTCCTAACTATTCCTATTGAACAAGTGCTCTAAGTTTACAACTACCTACTTCCGTTAAGTAATCATAACTTTAATTAATTTACTATTCCAATTAACTAGTGAAGATAGGGAGGACTACACTTATGGTTCACAGTAAGGATCAATACTCCAAATTTACTGTTTGAAAACCTGATGCAGCCCAAACATGTGTTGCTCAAGTGTTCAATCCATCGACGCCAATGACACGAAGCCAAGCCAAGTTGTTGCACGATATTCACATTCAATTGGCTTGGTCGGGAGAAAGCAACCGTTCCGAAGTTGAGTGGCCGAGTTCAAGATTAGAAGGATTCATCTATAAGCTTGAGCTCGGAGAAGGGATCTACTGAACACCCAACCGAACACTCATCATCGACGCTAAAGAGTAAAGACAACCAACCGAAGGAAGAGCGTCGGATGTCAAAATGTGCAGAGCTGAACAACCAAGCACCGAAGTCAAGAGCTCGAGCTCAAATGTGCTAATTAAAGTATTCGGCTGAATGAGTGACTGAACACTCAACTTATTCAGTCCTATGTGGCTTTCTCCTATTGGTCGTCTGTGACCGTTTTACTATTTTTCCCTTAGAATAGTCTATATATACCTCTTTTCATTTCATTTGGGCACACCAAGTTTTTGATGAATTTTGAATTTAGCTGAGTGCTAATTTGTGACTCATATGGAGCCAAACCCTGACGTGGGATTTTAAAGAACTTGTGTCATTCGGTGTTCGTCACTTGAAAATTTTCTTCTAGTCATTCAGTTTGAAAGAAGTATAGTTCTTCGTGAGGATTGTTGCATAGTTTAGATGCATCTCCTTGTCTTCTCCATTGTTTGAACCGAGACTAGTTCCTCAGATTCATTCCAACAAAGCAAGAGATTTGTCTTGCTTTCTATCTTTACTTTTCCGCTGTTTAACTTCGGTTGCTAAGCTTCATCTTCTTTTATTTAGCTTGCACCATCTTGGTATCAGAGCATGGTTTGGGCTTGTTCTTACAACTCCAATACTTTTCGTTTATCTCGTGCGATTGTGTCTTTCAGTTTCAGCTTCATCCCCATAGTTGATTGTTGTTACTGTTGTGTTTTATTAAAAAAAAAGTAAGAAGAAGAAAAGTTCAAAAAGGTCTTGGTTGATTGATTGGTTGTTTGGATTAAACAACCACGGATTTGTGTTCACCATTATCCGAGGATTCAAGCAAGCTACTGTCGTACACATTTGACGACTAAGGTTTCTTGATGACTTTTGGACTGATTTTATCGTGGTGGTGTTGTTGAAACCCCAGTTAAGTTTTAATTGTTCTTTGTTGAAGACTGGTGGTTATTGTTTATTTTTGGTCGAAGTTCGATTCAAAAATTTCGAAGTTCCATTGTTGAGCCACTGTCCGTACGCCGAAAACTTGTTACATTGTAACAGTGTACGGACGAAGTGAAGCTGTTCTTAGCTCGAAAATCTTGGAACTAATTTCCTCCGACGTTGAAGTTACTGGAGTGGAAAACGACCCAAAAGTCTATTAAAATCGTGGGCTGTGAACGGAGTTGAAAGATTTGTCCGTACGTCGGAATTGTTGAGTCACTGTTCCATTGTAGAAGAAAGAGGTAACGTGTTAAAATCAAAAACCCCAGGTGAAAAGTTTTTCGGTTAGAAAAGGAAAAGTGGATAAGGTTAAACCCTAATCCGTACTAAGGAAGGACCACTTTTGTCCGTACAAGAGTTGGTGTGTTCGAGGATTCCAAAAGGAATCGAAGGGTAGATTCTCCTAGGTTTTCACTTTTCTTGTGTTCGATAAATTCTTGTTAGTGGATCTCTGGAGTAAATCTTTCTACTCAAGGTCGTACTAACTTGTTTGAGCTTATAGGAACTCGTGCGAGGGGTGACCGAAGTCCAAATTTTGTAGATAATTCCTTGACTTCCCGATCACAGTTAAATAGCGTCTGTTCCATCAAATCAACATCAATTCACTCTTCCCGAAGGAGACAGTGTGACTTGTCAAATTCGAAGGAACTGAGAGAAGTTGATCAACCGAGGAAGCCATTGGCTGCAAGTTCTTGAGTGACCAAAAATCGAACCCATAAATTGAGTGGACCCAAGTGCCACCCAATAAAGGTGAGGGAGTGAGTGAGGTGATTTCGAACCTTAACATTTTCTTGGTCTTTGATTTGTGCAGGTACCATGGCTGGGAATGGAGGCGATGGAAAAGGCATTGAGGCACCCAAGGAGTCGTTAGCCGATCTCATGGCTGCGATACAAGGCATCAGTGCCGAGGTAAGAGGAGTGAGTGCTCGAGTGGCTAACCTCGAGCAGGGGAGTGCGTCCATGGCCTTACCTGGGTCCGAAATTGGAACTAACAACTCCACTCCTATGAAACCGGAGCAATTTTCTGAGCTCGTTCGACAACAACGGTTGAAGAACGAGGCTGTTCGAAATGATGCTATGGGCAATCCCCGAGCTGAACAGCACTTAGACAATCCCCAAGCTGCACAACACTTGGGCGATCCCCAAGCGGAACAACAAAACTTGGGCAATCCCCAAGCGGAACAACAAAACTTGGGCAATCCCCAAGCTGGTCATCAACACTTGGGCATTCCCCGATGTGATAGATTGCCACTTCCAATGGCCCGAAGACAATTTGTGGTCGTTGATGAAGAAGCCGATGAAGGTGTCGATGAAGGAGAATTTCCAAAGGTCGACGCTGAGTATGAGCCACCATTCGTGCAACAAAGGCAGGTTCAACGAGGTCATGGAAATTTCCGAGGTCGAGGCCGAGGCGCAAATGTTGATAGATACTTTGAGCGTGAGGCTGATGACTATTATGATGAGTATCCGGAACCAATTCGAGGAGCTCGTGATTCAAACTTGAATAGTGTCAAAATCATTATTCCACCCTTCAAAGGAACTAGTGATCCAGACCAATATCTTGATTGGATGATTCGACTAGAACGAATCTTTGAAACAAATTAGATGATCGAAGAGAGAAAAGCTGCACATGTTATTGCTTCGTTCGAGGCATATGCATCAACATGGTGGGATGCTGACAAAGGGTTGAGATGAAGGAATGCTTATCCCGAGGTCACCACATGATTGCAGTTGAAATAAGCAATGGATGCTAAGTATGTGGCTGCCAAGTACCGGTAGGAACAACTTCGAAAGCTCTTCGAGTTGAAACAGGGGTCTAAATCGGTTGAAGAATACTATGATGAGTTCGAAAGAATTCGATTGGCTCTTGATATGGAAGAAGATGATGAGCAAGCCATCATTCGATTAATAAATGGCTTGGCTCGAGATGTGTCATTTCAATTGAGGCTGCAAGTGTATCAAACTATGGAAGATGTCTTTCATGTAGGCATCAAAGCTGAAAAATGGGTGAAGGACGACAAAGCAAACCAGTATCAAGGAGTCAGTACATCAACTCCTTTGAACCGAGGTAAAGAATGGAAGAGTCCGAATCCAGCAAGTGCTAACACTGTTCGAGATCAGAAGAAACCCTTCGAAAGGCGAGTGACCGTTAACCAACCGAGGGAAGCAGGAGGTAAAGTTCAACTCAATACTCCTAGTGCTTCAAGCATTTAGTGTCATAAATGTAGGGGTTATGGTCACATGGAAAAGAGTGTCCAACTCGCAAAGTTATGCTTTTGCTCGAAGAAAGAACCGTCCATGAGCAAGCGAGTGACACCGAGGAAGAAAATGTCGAGGAAATTGACCGAGCTGAAAATGATGATGGTCGTGAAGCTGCCGAAGCTGATCATCCGAAAATATTTCTTGTGGTTTGAAGAAATTTGAGTTGCATGACTCTCGAAGAAGAGGACAATCAAAGAGAAAATATCTTCCATGCAAGTTGTCGAGTAAGGGGGAAAGTTTGTTCGATGATAATTGATTCGGGTAGTTGTGCAAATATAGTGAGCCAAACCTTGGTTTCAAAATTTGAATTACCTACTTCAAAGCATCCTCATCCCTATCGATTGCAATGGTTAAATGAATATGGAGAGTTGAAGGTTGTCAAACAAGTGTGGATCAAGTTCAAAGTGGGAGAATATCAAGATGAGATGATGTTCGATGTGGTACTGATGCAAGCTTGTCATTTGCTATTGGGTCGACCATGGCAGTATGATCGGTCGGTTATTCAAAAAGGACGATCCAATACTTACACTGCTAAGCTCGGAGGTGAGAGTTTCATACTCAAACCATTGTGTCGGAAACAAGTCAGCGAGGACTATAAACGAATTAAGGAATTCAAAAAAGCAGCCAAAGCTAAGTTTCCGATGGGAATAAAATTTGTGGCCGAAGACAAACACTCACCGCCCGAGGTAAGAAGTATTTGTGCAATCATGCAACCGGGTGAGTATCTACGCGACAACGGCAACAGACAACTGATGATTTGCCTCGTGCACAAGGGTATCTTTCTAAACTCTAATGATGATTTTTCTAACGATAACCCTTTGACTTCAGAGACATGTTTCCCGAAGACATGCCAGGTGGATTGCCTCCGTTAAGAGGAATGGAGCACTAAATTGACTTCGTTCCAAGGTCTCAAATCCCCAACCTGCATACCGGTGTAATCCTAAAGACACCAAAGAGCTCCAAAGGCAGGTGGATGAGTTTCTGAACAAGGGCCTTATTCGAGAGAGCTTGAGTCCTTGCACCGTTCCTATTATCCTTGTCTCGAAGAAAGTTGGAACGTGGCGAATGTGTGTTGATTGCCAAGCAGTCAACAAAATTATGGTAATGTATCGTCATCCTATCCCTCGATTAGATGAAATGCTCGATGAGTTAAGTGGTTCTTCATGCTTTTCAAAGATCGACCTTAGGTCTGGTTACCACCAAATCCGAATGAAACCCGGAGATGAGTGGAAAACTGCATTCAAGACCAAATTCGGTCTCTATGAATGGCTAGTGATGCCTTTTGGCATCTCTAACGCACCGAGCATGTTCATACGACTGATTAACCATGTGCTCAAACAGTTCATAAATAGGTTTCTTATCGTTTACTTCGATGACATACTTATTTATAGTAAATCTGTGGATGAACATGTCGAACACCTAAGGCTAGTGCTTGATAAACTTAGAGAAGAGAAGTTATATGCTAACTTCAAGAAATGTGTCTTTTGTGTTGAGCGTGTAATCTTTCTAGGATTCGTTGTGAGTTCTAATGGTGTTGAAGTCGATGAATCAAAATTCGAAGTTATCAAAGATTGACCGACTCCAACCTTGGTTTCTCAAGTTCGTAGCTTTCATGGCTAAGCTAGCTTTTACCGAAGGTTTGTTCGTGACTTTAGCACCGTGGCAGCTCCTTTAACCGAGCTAATAAAGAAAGACCATCCATTTGTGTTAGGAGAGTCCCAAGAGAGGGCTTTCCAAGAGTTGAAATGGAGGCTTAGCTCTGCCACGTTGTTGCAACTCCCTAACTTTGGCAAAGCCTTCGAGGTTGAATGTGATTTGTCCGGAGTTTGGGATCGGAGGAGTGCTTATGCAATAATCGAAGCCGATCGCTTACTTCAGCGAAAAGCTTAAGGGTGTGACCTTGAATTACTCTACGTATGACAAGGAGTTGTATGCCCTTGTTCGAGCACTCCCCTATTGGCAGCAATATTTGTGGCCGAGAAAGTTTGTGATTAAAAGCGATCATGAGTCCTTGAAACATCTCTGAGCCCAAGAGAAATTAAATCGAAGACATGCCAAGTGGGTGGAATTTATTGAGAGCTTTCCCTATGTAATTCATTATAAAAAGGGAAAAGACAATGTTGTGGCCGATGCGCTATCAAGGAAATTTATCTTAGCGACCACTCTCGCCTCGAGGCTCATGGGATTCGTAAGTATCAAGTCGATGTATGAAGATGATCCCAAGCTAAAAAGCGTTGAGAAATATCAGTGGCACGATGGCTACCTCTTCAAGAATGGGAGGGTTTGTGTGCCTGTGTCATCGTGCAGAGAGCTTTTAGTTCGAAAAGCTCACTTTAGAGGCTTGATGGGACACTTCGGTGTCGATAAAACTCTTGTTATCTTAACCGAGCAGTTCCATTGGCAAAAAATACGAAGAGATGTGGAAAAGCTTTGCAATGCTTGCCTAGATTTCAAGAAAGCTAAATCGAGGTCCAACCTCATGGTTTGTACTCTACGTTACTTGTTCCTAATCGATCGTGGGTTGATATATCTATGGATTTTTTTTATGGGGTTACCGAGGTTAGGGGGTGGACATGATAGCATCTTTGTCGTAGTCGACCATTTTTCCAAAATGGCTCACTTTATTCCTTGCAAAAAGTATGATGATACACAACATGTAGCTACTTTGTTTATTTCTAATGTGTTTAAATTGCATGGTGTGCCTCGTACTATTGTGAGTAATCGAGACTCAAAATTCTTGAGTCATTTTTGGAAATGTCTATGGGGTGCCCTCGGCACCAAATTGCTATTCTCGACGTCTCACCATCCTTAGACTGTTGGACAGAGCGAGGTAGTTAACCGAACCTTGGGAGCTCTGCGTCGAGCTATGATCAAAGGAAAGGTCGGAAACTGGGCTGATCGTTTGCCCGTGATGGAATTTGCATACAATCGAACAGTGCATAGAATTATTGGAATGACTCCGTTCGAATGTGTGTATGGTTTTAACCCTTTGATTCCCATTGATTTAACCCCATTGCCTCGAGATTCTATTGTTGGTTGATTTTGAAGGTACTCGACGAGCCACTTCCTTGATCGAGGTTCATGCAAAGGTGAAGAAGAACCTCAAGGAAGCTTACGCCAAAGTGGCAACGAAGAAAACAAGGGGCGCAAGAAGTTGGAATTAAAGAAGGGAGATTGGGTGTGGGTTCAATTCAGAAAGGAACGTTTTTTGAATGAAAGAAAAGGAAAGCTGGCTCCTCGAGGGTATGGTCCGTTTCAAGTGCTGAAAAAAATCAACAGCAATGCTTATGTGATCGATCTTCCAGGTGATCATAATGTGTCCAACACCTTTAGTGTTGGTGACTTAACTCCTTGTGCTGTAGGGCAAGCATCGGAGGCTGAAGAGGGCTTGATTTTGAGGACGAAATCTTCTCAAGAAGGGGAGGATAATACATCCCGAACACGTGCTGATAAAGTGTTCAATCCATCGAGCCCAATGACACGAAGCAAAGCCAAGTTGTTGCACGATATTCACATTCAATTGACTTGGTCGGGAGAAGGCAACCTTTCCGAAGTTGAGTGGCCGAGCTCAAGATTCGAAGGCTTCATCTATAATCTTGAGCTCGAAGAAGGGAGCGATCGAACACCCAACTGAACACTCATCATCGACACTGAAGAGTAAAGACAACCAACTGAAAGAAGAGCGTCCGATGTCAAAATGTGCAGAGCTGAACAACCAAGCACCGAAATCAAGAGCTCGAGCTCAAGTGTTCGAACTCAAGTATTCGGCTGAAGGAGTGACAGCACACTCAACTTATTCAGACCTGCGTGGCTTACTCCTATTGGTTGTCTGTGACAGTTTTACTATTTTGCCCATAGAATAGTCTATATAAACCTCTTTTCATTTCATTTGGGCACACCAAGTTTTTGATGAATGTTGAATTTAGCTGAATGCTAATTTGTGACTCCGATGGAGCCGAACCCCGACGTGGGATTTTAAAGAACTTGTGTCATTCGGTGTTAGTCGTTTGAAAAATTTCTTCTAGTCATTTAGTTTGCAAGAAGCATAGTTCTTCTTGAGGATTGTTTAATACTTTAGATGCATCTCCTTGTCTTCTCCGTTGTTTGAACCGAGACTAATTCCGGATTCATACCAAGAAAGCAAGATATTTGTCTTACTTTCTACCTTTATTTTTCCGCTGTTTAACTTCGGTTGCTAAGCTTAATCTTCTCCGATTTAGCTTGCACCACAACCTAAGCAATGTCTTTGTTTTAGGTTGAAATACTGCTATGTGTTTAACCCTAACTCATGAATCTATTTCTAGTAATCATAAGGATAAGGGGGACAATTAATTGGGGATCTAACCAATTAATAGAAATAAATTCGTAAACAACATAGATAGGAAGAATTAACAAAGTTCATTAATAACAAAACAATTATCATCACACAAGTATGTGGAATGGGTGATTTAGCCACTCATAGTCATGTTCTAAGATAATAAGTAACTATAAGTATACAAAACCATAATAAGATGGATAGATGGATGAAAAAAACCCTTGAATCTTGATCTTCTCTCCCCTTTACCTCCTTTTGATGTGGAATAGGTCAAAAGTTATGTTTTGGACGTGTTTTAGGGATTTTATATAGTCCCTATAGACCCACACAAGCGGGGACTCCAAAATAAATACGGAATCAAACAGTAAGGATTTTTGACCTACTGCGGCGTGCGACGCTCACTTGTGCCAAAGTATTTTGCTAACAATTCTCCCTAACGCTTCCTATTGAACAAGTTCTCCAAGTTTACAACAAGCTACTTCTGTTAAGTAATCATAACTTTCATTAATTAACTATTCCAATTCACTAATGAAGATATGGAGGACTATACTTATGATTCATAGTAAGGATCAATTTTCCAAATTCACCATTTTGATAACCTAAACAATGCCTTTATTTTAGGTTGAAATACTTTTGTGTGTTTAACCCTAACTCATGAATCTATTCCTATTGTTGGCCTGCTGCGACGCGAGGTGCTCACTTGCGCTAAAGTATTTTGCTAACAATTCTCCCTAACCCTTTCTATTGAACAAGTTCTCCAAGTTTACAACTACCCACTTCCTTTAAACAATCATAACTTTCATTAATTAACTATTCCAATTCACTAATGAAGATATGGAGGACTATACTTATGATTCACAGTAAGGATCAATTTTCCAAATTCACCATTTTGATAACCTAAACAATGCCTTTATTTTAGGTTGAAATACTTTTGTGTGTTTAACCCTAACTCATGAATCTATTCCTAGTAATCACAAGCATAAAGGGGACAATTCATTGGGGATTCTACCAATTAATAGCGAAAAATTCGTAAACAACATAGATAGGAAGAATTATCAAAGTTCATTAATAATACAACAATGAAATCATCACACAAGTATGTGGAGTGGGTCAATCAACACTAGAATGGATGATTTAGCCACTCATAGTCAAGTTCTAATACAAGAAATAACTGTAAGTTTACAAAACCACAATAAGATGGATAGATGGATGAAATAGAGCCTTGAATCTTGATCTTCTCTCCTCCTTGCCTCCTTGATTTTCTTCTGGTCATTCAGTTTGCAAAAAGCATAATTCTTCTTGAGGATTGTTGCATAGTTTAGATGCATCTCCTTGTCTTCTCCGTTGTTTGAAACGAGACTAGTTGCTCAGATTCATTCCAACAAAGCAAGAGATTTGTTTTTCTTTCTATCTTTATTTTTACGCTGTTTAACTTCGATTGCTAAGCTTCATCTTCTCCGATTTAGCTTGCACCAGAACCTAAGCAATGTCTTTTTTTTAGGTCTAAATACTGCTATGTGTTTAACCATACCTCATGAATTTATTCCTAGTAATCAGAAGCATAAAGGGGACAATTAATTAAGGATCTTATCAATTAAAAGAAATAAATTCGTAAACAACATAGATAGGAAGAATTAACAAAGTTCATTAATAACAAAATAATTATCATCACACAAGTATGTGGAATGGGTCAATCAACCCTAGAGTGGGTAATTTAGCCACTCATAGTCTTGTTCTAAGATAAGAAATAACTATAAGTATACCAAACCACAATAAGATGGATAAATGGATGAAATAGACCCTTGAATCTTGATCTTCTCTCCTCTTTGCCTCCGTTTGATGTGGAATAGGTCAAAAGTTATGTTTTGTACGTACTTCAGGGATTTTTTATCGTCCCTATAGACTAACACAAGTCAGGAATCCAAAACAAATGCAGAATTTAACTGTAAAGATTTTTGACCTGCTGCGGCGCGCGACGCTCACTTGTGCCAAAGTATTTTGGTAACAATTCTCCCCAACTCTTCCTATTGAAAAGTGCTCTAAGTTTACAACAACTCACTTCCGTTAAGTAATCATAACTTTTATTAACTAAATTAATCCAATTCACTAATGAAGATATGGAGGACTATACTTATGGTTCACAGTAAGGATTAATATTCCAAATTCACTGTTTTGATAACCTAAGCAATTCCTTTGTTTTAGGTTGACATACTACTACGTGTTTAACCCTAACTCATAAATCTATTCCTAAAAATCACAAGGATAAAGAGGACAATTAATTGGGGATCTTACCGATTAATAGCAAAAAATTGGTAAACAACATAGATAGGATGAATTTACAATGTTTATTAATAACACAACAATTATCATCACACAAGTATGTGGAGTGGGTCAATCAACCCTAGAATGGGTGATTTACCCACTCATAGTTATGTTCTAAGACAAGAAATAACTATAGGTTTAGAAAACCACAATAAGATGGATAGATGTATGAAATAGAGCCTTGAATCATGATCTTCTCTCCTCTTTTCCTCCTTTTGATATGGAATAGGTCAAATTTTATGTTTTGGATGTGTTTCAAAGCTTTTATATCGTCCCTATAGACCCACACAAGTTGGGAATCCAAAATAAATACGGAATCAAACTGTCAGGATTTCTGACCTGTCGCGGCACACGACGCTCACTTGTGCTGACGTATTCTGCTAACAATTCTCCCTAACTCTTTCTATTGAAAAAGTGCTCCAAGTTTACAATTACTCATTTCCGTTAAGTAATCATAACTTTCATTAATTAACTATTCCAATTAGATGATGAAGATAGGAACGACTACACTTATGGTTCACTGTAAGGACCAATATTCCTAATTTACAATTTTGACAACCTAAGCAACTCCTTTGTTTTAGGTTGAAATACTACTATGTGTTTAACCCTAACTCATGAATCTATTCCTACTAATCAAAAGGATAAAAGGGACAATTAATTTGGCATCGTACCAATTAATAGCAAAAAAATAAAAACAACATAGATAGAAAGAATTAACAAAGTTCATAAATAGCAGAACAATAATCTTCAAACAAGTAAGTGGAGTGGGTATCAACCCTAGATAGGGTGATTTAGCCGCTCATAGTGATGTTCTAAGACAAGAATAACTATTTGTATACAAAACCACAATAAGATGGATAGATGGATGAAATAATGTCTTGAATCTCTCTCCTCCTTGCCTCCTTTTGATGTGGAATAGGTCAAAAGTTATGTTTTGTACGTACTTTAGGGCTTTTATATCGTCCATATAGAGACACACAAGTCGGGAATCTAAAATAAATGCGGAATCAAACTATCAGGATTTTGACCTGCTGCGGCGCGCGACGCTCACTTGTGCTAAAGTATTGTGCTAATAATTCTCCCTAACTCTTCCTATTGAACAAGTTCTCCAAGTTTACAACTACGCACTTCCGTTAAGTAACCATAACTTTCATTAATTAACTATTCCAATTAACTAATGAAGATAGGGAGGACTACACTTATGGTTCACAGTAAGTATCAATATTCCTAATTCACTGTTTTGACAACCTTAGCGAAGCCTCTATTTTTGGTTGAAATAGTGCTATGTGTTTAACCCTAACTCATGAATCTATTCCTAGTAATCACAAGGATAAAAGGGACATTTAATTGGGGATCGTACCAATTAATAGCAAAAAATTCGTAAACAACATAGATAGGATGAATTAACAAAGTTCATTAATAACATAATAATTATCATCTCACAAGTATGTGGAGTGGGTCAATCAACCCTAGAATGGGTGATTTAGCCGCTCATAGTCATGTTCTAAGACAAGAAATAACTATAAGTTTACAAAACCACAATAAGATGGATAGATTGTTTAAATACATCCTTGAATCTTGATTTTCTCTCCTCGTTGCCTCCTTTTTTATGCGGAATAGGCCAAAAGTTATGCTTTGGACGTGTTTTAGGGCTTATATATCGTCCCTATAAACCTACACAACTCAGGAATCTAAAATAAATACGAAATCAAAATGTCAGGATTTTAAGCCTGCCGCGGCGCACGGCGCTCACTTGTGCTAAAGTATTATGCTAACAATTCTCCCTAACTCTTCATATTGAACAAGTGCTCCAAGTTTACAACTACCCACTTCAGTTAAGTAATTATAACTTTCACTAATTAACTATTCAAATTTACTAATGAAGATATGGAGGACTACACTTTTGGTTCATGGTAAGGATCAATATTCCTAATTCACCAAATTAAATCAATGGGAATCAGAGGGTTAAAACCATACACTCATTCGAACGGATCAATATTCCTAATTAACTCATGAATCTATTACTAGTTATCACAAAGATAAAGGGGACAAATAATTGGGGATCCTACCAATTAATAGCAAACAATTCGTAAACATCATAGATAGGAAGAATTAAAAAAATTCACTAGTAATACAACGATAATCATCACACAAGCATGTGGAGTCGGTTAATCAACCCTGGAATGGGTTATTTTGAAACGACCTCGGTCTGTCGTTTTGGAAGTTAGGACTCTGATTGGCGTGTCGATAATTTTAAAATATTCGTAATGTCCATTAGGACCTGTCTGTAAAATTTGAGCTAAATCAGACCTCGGTTGGTAGGCATCGGAAGAAGGTTTAAATTTTTATTGTCGGTAAATATGAAAAAGAGATTTTCGAGATCGGTTTTGCCGAATGAGCTCCGATTCGAAATCCGAAAGCGCAATTGGGTTCTTATGATTATTTATGACCTTTGTGAACTTTCGAAAGTGAATTTCGATATTGTTCGGCTAGTTTCCGCTAAAATGCCGAAATTTCGATATTGTTCGATATTGTGTAGCTGCCGATAGGTGTACTCCTTACGCCTTAGCTTTGGATTTACCTTGTATATTATATATTATGTCCTGTAATTGGTATTGCATTGAGGATCTGAGCATTGTACTCTGGCTGTGAGTTGGCATCTACTTCTCGGCTGCCGATGAGAGTCCCGCGCCGGTGAAGGGTTATTATTGCATCACATTGCATTCATATGCATTATGTGTCATTCATATGCATTACATTGCATATCATATTGGGTGCAGGAGTATTCCGCCCAAGGAGCAGGAGTATTCCGCTCCATTGTATCATATTGACGGTAGGAGTATTCCGCCCCAGGAGCAGGAGTATTCCACTCCATTGTATCATATCGAGGGTAGGAGTATTCCGCCCCAGGAGCAGGAGTATTCTGCTCCATTGTATCATATTGAGGGTAGGAGGATTCCGCCCCAGGAGAGTGCAGGAGTATTCCGCCTCTGGTTTATATTATATCGGGTGCAGGAGTATTCCTCCGCCCCAGGAGCAGGAGTATTCCGCTCCAGTTGGTTATCAGATTGGATTTCCCCTCGAAAGCAGGAGTATTCCGCTTCGATATGGGATGACGGGAACATGTGACCCTTTGCATCAGATTTCATTTAATTTCATTTCATCTCATTTCATTTCTTTTATTTTCATACTATTGTGTAGACTTGTGGTACATAACTATTGTTCTGCTTACACGTGCATTGCTTATTTGCCTATATATTTCTGGCACATATTCTGGGTTGCGAGGATCGGATTGCACGCCGCAACGGTATAAATATATGGACCGGGTTGCACGCCGCAACAGGATGAATATATGGATCGGGTTGCACGCCGCAACAGAATGTATTTCTGATTGTTGATATGTTCGGGATACCTATATGTTCCGGCTATCTTACGTTCCTGGTTTTAATGAATTTGTGATTTCATATGTGTTTCTAGTTATTATTTGGCTCTGCCTTTTTATAATTTAAATAAGAGGAATTTTGTTTATCTGTTTCCTCTCCCATGCTAGCTATCCTATTCTTTGAGGTGGCTAGTCTGCCCCACTTATTGAGTCCTTTTGACTCACCCTTGTTTGTTCTTTATTTTTTGTCTATCTATTTCATTTCGGCAGGTTCGCGCCAGGATTGAATTCGCCACGTTGTGATAGAGCGAAGACGACTTCAGCTGTCAGGGTGAGCCAGCTTTTATTCCGGATGGCCACCAGTTTTATGTTTATTATTTCAGTTGCATATTGCTCCCTTCACGAGGTATTTGTCTTCCTCTGTACTCTTAGATGTCTAGTCTGGATAGCCCTAAACCTAGTATGTTGGGTAGTCAGCTGTAATTCTTTTATACAACTTAGAGGTATCAGTATGTCAGTGTTTTTTTTAACTTTTGTTCTTATTTATGAATTGAGTTATATTTATTTTTCTAATTTAATTGGTAAAGGTTCGCCCGACGGGTCTAGGGGAGGATGTCGAGTGCCCGCACGGCCTAGCCGGATTTCGGGTCGTGTCAGTTGGTATCAGAGCATAATTTAAAGTCTATCCAGACTAAGACAGTGTCTAGTAGAGTCTCGCTGATGGGTACGTAGACGTCCGTACTTATATACGAGAGGCTATGATGGCATTTAGGAAGTTTCACTTCCTTCTTTGTTGATCGTGCGTCGTTCTAGGATGCAAAATAATTTTCATTAATTCTTTAATTCCTTCATGGTAATTGTGAACCCTCGTGCGACAAATCAGCAAACAATATGAGTTCAAGACGAAGTAGTCTAGCGTGGGGCTAGCACTGACGAAGCCCCGAGAGTGTTTTTTTTATCGTGCCGATGATCTAGTTACGGAGGTCCCAGCTGTACGAGGTCCCGATGGGCAAGGGAACAGGGCCTTGTAGTTCCCTTGGATCTCTACGATGCTTTTACGAGAATCTTGGTGACGCAGATACCGCAAAAACCTATTATTTGCTAGGCAGCTTATCAGGTTGCTGCAGATGCAGATGCTCGGTCTCAGGGAACTTTTATTCCAGTTCTTAATATTGCACCAGTAAAATATGTTCCAAATGCAGCATGTGTTGCGCCGCCAATTGTTCTGGCTGGTTAGCCAGCCTAGGTATCAGTTCAGTTCGAGTGTCCGAAGAGGTTGCATTATTTTACGCGGTTGAACCTTCCGATATTCTTAAGCCATGCATCAGATAATCCCTGCGTAAATTTTAAATTAAAACGATGTCAGCGTAGCCTTCAGGCTTTTGATTATATCCAGCGATATGGTGTTGATTATTCTGCTTTCCGATTTCAGAGTCCAGCCTTGAATTGGTGGGCCGCTCTTTTATTAGCTAACTTGGTTCGGTTCTTCTTCTAGATTCGTGGAAAAAAAATCCTTTCGAGTAACGAGCGAGATGAAAAGTGTTTCCAGTTTGAGTGGATTTGACAGGGTAGCCTGTCGGTTAACCTGGTGGTGTTTCAGAATATGAGATTGAATTCTATAGAATGGCTGGATATGCATTAGAACTAGTTCATGAGCCTTTCGAGAGATTCAGAGATTTACTGATGACCTTTATTTTTCCTTGAAATCCCAGATGGCTCGAGAAATTGAGGTCTGGATTTTATTTGATGTTGTTGTTAACATTGCCCGAAGGTTCGAGGCATACCATAAGTTAGAGCGGGAAGAGTTAGAGCGGGAAAGTAAGAGATCCCACGGCCCTGGTGGGTAACCATGGTACCTCATTTGGAGGTAAAAGTTCTGATTATTTTGGGAGGTCACCTTCCAGGTTATCTCAGCTTGTGTCACGTGATTCTTAGAGTGCGCAAGTAGTTCATCAAGATTAGGCTCATCTTTCTCTTTGCAGCTATCAACAATCTGTCCAGCTTCCTTTTTCAGCGAAAAGGTGTTATCACTTTCGTGAGTCTGATTATCCTTTGAGGAATTTTCCCTTAATCTGGAAAGTAGGCAGTCGTCCTCTCTCTTGTCATCAGGCACCTGCACAGTCGCAGGGGATTTCATTTAGATCTTAATCAGCCAGAGAAATGCCACCATCCAGTAACGGTTGAGAGCGTGGTGGTAGTAGTTCTTCAGAAGGTAATTATCAGTGTAGCGGCTTAGTTCAGTCGCAGAGGCAGTTTTATGAACTGCCAGCCTGGCAGGATGCTGAGGCATCCGATGTAGTAGACCCATGTGTTTCTTCTTCCCTTATATATGAGTAAGATTTGATTATTTCGATCGATCTGGAAATGATTGTCTTATCATATTTCCATAGTTTCCTGGGATGGCGTTTCTATTAACAATCTGTTGC
Organism: Petunia secreta; assembly: GCA_029990175.1. NCBI lineage: Eukaryota > Viridiplantae > Streptophyta > Magnoliopsida > Solanales > Solanaceae > Petunia > Petunia secreta. The sequence goes on from JARKIP010000003.1 coordinate 27,267,889, forward strand.
GGAGAGGGGTGAGCTTCTTGGATGATTTATTCCTGGCATTTATGATGACCTTACTAGTTTATCTGATTTAAATGTGAGAGATTTGACGGTGAGTATTGCTATTGCCTGCTTGGCATCCTGTTATGCCATTTGTGCTATTATGTCAAGTCATTTTACCTCTCTCCTTGGAAATCAGTGTTGGTAGCATGATGGGATTCTTATTCGTCACCATCAAGAAGTGTCGTTGTTTCTTCCGGTGTAAAATGGCTAGTAAGTAATGCTCGATCTATGTGTCTCCTCTTGGTTCGAGATTCTAGTAGAGTCATATTATTCTATGAGTTTGTCTTAGTTATAAAAAGGTTTTAGTAAATTGTCAGAGTTTCCTTCTTATTGGAAGGATGAGTTGGCATAGATGTTCCATAAAACTCATTTAATGTGTATCTCTTTAATTGCGATTCTTGGGCTACTTTGACTCGTAAGTAGTCTAGCTTTGAAAGCCAAGCAAAAAAGAAGATGAACTTCCTGAAGCTCTAATTATTTCTATCCTCAATCCGTTACCATCTCTTCTTTGTTCGGCACTGGTGAGCCTAGGCGGTCAGTAGCCTCTTGTGATGCTCCCTGTGTTGAGGCAGAGTACGTGTTATTGTAGCCGGGTAAGCATATTATTGTTTTGGATATCAGTTTATCCGGGTATCCATTCCCATGTATAGTATAGTGTTGATTCTATTTTTGCGGATGATCCAGTTTCAGAGAAAACTCTGCCGAAATTTTTACATAGAAGTACCATCCATCAGGCGGTGGTATTTACGGCAAAGGTATGGAGTTGTGAACTTGAGAGTTGCAGTTGTTTGGCAACTCGAAAGGGTAGTTGGTAGCTTAGGTCTGCCTACGTTCAGCTTTTAGCTAAATCTTCTTTAGTCCAGCAGACTGTGCGAGGATGGTTATTCCTATTCAAATGGCTGCATGAGTTTGTGCTTTAAGTGGAGGACTCTTCCTCCAAATACTGAATGGTAATATTAAATCTCTGAGGTGTTGATACCACTTTTCTCACGACCCAAAGTAAGGGCACAACAAGAATCTACAATGAGTGTCGATCATTGCTAAACCCACTAATAATCTATTAATGCTAGAGATAAGTGGGCAACCTGATCATATATACGTACCTATCTGCTGAAAGTATAAAGTCTGGAAAGATGATACGACTTTAACTTACTAGCAATTAGAACATTGAGCCACAAATTTTGCTATGTCACACTTCATTCCGTCCCACCAATAAATTTGCTTAAGATCATGGTATATCTTAGTCGAACCTGGATGAACAGTGTATTTGGAATAATGTGCTTTCATCATAAACTAAATCTGCAACATCAGGAACACAAAGTCTATCTTTATACATGAGAACGCCGTCAGTAGTGACCCTGTATGGTGACTCCGGTTTTCTTCTGGCTATCTGTCTGTATTCAACTAGAACTGGATCCTCATACTGACGCTGTTTTACTTCATGGAAATTTAGAGTTAAAGGTCTAGTGCAGCTTGGCGAAAATCCATCATTGGTATGTGTATCTCTTTCACACCTCAACTCCTTGAGAAGTTACTTTAGCGTTACAAGTGCACATGTAATCAACTTTGTTGTTGGTATTCTGCCTCAGCTGAAGGTCCAAGTACATGTCTCTTTTATATTTACTTTTTCAAGTCATAATAATTCCAAATCAAAGACATGACCCTGAGGTAGATGTTCAGACTGAAGATCATTCTTGGTCTAAATCATACTATCCAGTAGTAGTTGCGTGATCCTTATTCTTATACGATAGACCCTGTTCAGATGAACCTTCGACATACATTAGGATATGAGTAACTACATTACTTAACTATTCCAATTAACTAATGAAGATAGGGAGGACTACATTTATGGTTAACAGTAAGTATCAATATTCCAAATTCACTATTTTGACAACCTAAGCGACGCCTTTATTTTAGGTTGAAATACTGCTATGTGTTTAACCCTAACTCATGAATCTATTCCTAGTAATCACAAGGATAAAGGGGACATTTAATTGGGGATCATACCAATTAATGGCAAAAAATTTGTAATCAACATAGATAGGATGAATTTTCAAAGGTCATTAATAACATAATAATTATCATCACACAAGTATGTGGATTGGGTCAATCAACCCTAGAAGGGGTGATTTAGCCGCTCATAGTCATGTTCTAAGACAAGTAATAACTATAAGTTTACATAACCAAAATAAGATGGATAGATGGTTTAAATACATCCTTGAATCTTGATCTTCTCTCCTCCTTGCCTCCTTTTTTAAGCGGAATAGGTCAAAAGTTATGCTTTGGACGTGTTTTAGGGCTTATATATCGTCCCTATAAACCTACACAAGTCAGGAATCTAAAATAAATACGAAATCAAAATGTCAGGATTTTAAGCATGCCGCGGCGCGCGGCGCTCACTTGTGCTAAAGTATTCTGCTAACAATTCTCCCTAACTCTTCATATTGAACAAGTTCTCCAAGTTTACAACTACCCACTTTAGTTAAGTAATCATAACTTTCACTAATTAACTATTCAAATTAACTAATGAAGATAGGGAGGACTACATTTATGGTTCATAGTAAGGATCAATATTCCTAATTCACCATTTTGACAGCCTAAGCAATGCCTTTGTTTTAGGGTTAAATATTACTATGTATTTAATTCTAACTCATGAATCTATTACTAGTAATCACAAAGATAGAGGGGACAAATAATTGGGGATCCTACCAATTAATAGCAAACAATTCGTAAACATCATCACAGAAGCATGTGGAGTCAGTTAATCAACCCCGGAATGGGTTATTAAACCACTCATAGTCATGTTCTAAGATAAGAAATAACTATTTGTATCCAAAACCACAATAATATGGATAGATGGATGAAATAATATCTTGAATCTTAATCTTCTCTCTTGCTTGCCTACTTTTGATGTGGAATAAGTCAAAAGTTATATTTTTTATGTACTTTAGGGCTTTTATATCGTCCCTTTAGAGCCACACAAGTCGGGAATCTAAAATAATTGTGGAATCAAACTATCAGGATTTTGACCTACTGCGGCGCGCGACGCTCACTTGTGCTAAAGTATTGTCCTAATAATTCTCCGTAACTCATCCTATTGAACAACTGCTCCAAGTTTACAACTACCCACTTCCGTTAAGTAATCATAACATTCATTAATTAACTATTCCAATTAACTAATGAAGATAGGGAGGACTACACTTATGGTTCACAGTAAGTATCAATATTCCTAATTCACTATTTTGACAACCTAAGCGACGCCTTTATTTTAAGTTGAAATACTGCTATGCATTTAACCCTAACTCATGAATCTATTCCTAGTAATCACAAGGATAAATGGGACATTTAGTTGGGGATCGTACCAATTAATAGCAAAAAATTCGTAAACAACATAGATAGGATGAATTTACAAAGTTCATTAATAAGACAATAATTATCATCACACAAGTATGTGGAGTGGGTCAATAAACCCTAGAATGGGATATTTAGCCACTCATAATCATGTTCTAAGACAATAAATAACTATAAGTTTACCAATCCGCAATAAGATGGATAGATGGATGAAATACATCCTTGAATCTTGATCTTCTCTCCTCCGTGCCTCCTTTTTTATGCGGAATAGGTCAAAAGTTATGCTTTGGACGTGTCTTAAAGCTTATGTATCGTCCCCATAAGCCTACACAAGTCAGGAATCTAAAATAAATACGAAATCCAAATGTCAGGCTTTTTTGCCTGCCCCGGCGCACGGCGCTAACTCGTGCTAAAGTATTCTACTTACAATTCTCCCTAAATCTTCATTTGTAACAAGTGCTCCAAGTTTACAACTACCTACTTCAGTTAAGTAATCATAACTTTCATTAATTAACTATTCAAATTAACTAATGAAGATAGGGAGGACTACACTTATGGTTCACAGTAAGTATAAATATTCCTAATTCACTGTTTTGACAATCTAAGCGACGCCTTTATTTTAGGTTGAAATATTGTTGTGTATTTAACCCTAACTCATGAATCTATTCCTAGTAATCACAAGGATAAAGGGGACATTTAATTGGGGATCGTACCAATTAATAGCAAAAAATTCGTAAACAACATAGATAGGATGAATTTACAAAGTTCATTAATAACACAGTGATTATCATTACACAAGTATGTGGAGTGGGCCAATCCTAGAATGGGTGATTTAGCCGCTCATAGTCATGTTCTAAGACAAGAAATAACTATAAATTTATAAAACCACAATAAGTTGGATAGATGGATGAAATACATCCTTGAATCTTGATCTTATCTCCTCCTTGCATCCTTTTTTTATGCGGAATAGGTCAATAGTTATGCTTTGGACGTGTTTTAGGACTTATATATCGTCCTCATAAACCTACACAAGTCTGAAATCTAAAATAAATACGAAATAAAAATGTCAGGATTTTTTGCCTGCCGCGCTCACTCGTGCTAAAGTATTCTGCTAACAATTCTCCGTAAATCTTCATATTGAACAAGTGCTCCAAGTTTACAACTACCCACTTCAGTTCAGTAATCATAACTTTCATTAATTAACTTGAAACGACCTCGGTCAATCGTTTCGGAAGTTAGGACTCCGATTGGCGTGCGGATAATTTTAAAATATTCGTAAGGACCATTGAGACTTATCTGTAAAATTTGAGCTAAATCAGACCTCGTTTGGTAAGCATCGAAAGAAGGTTTCAGTTTTTATCGTCGATAAATATTAAAAAGAGATTTTCGAGCTCGGTTTTGGCGAATGAGCTCCGATTCGAAATCCTAAAGCGCCGTTAGGTTCGTATGATTATTTCTGACTTTTATTAACTTTCGAAAGCGAATTTTGATGTTGTTCGGCTAGTTTCTGCTAAAATACCCGAAAGTTAAATAATTTGATCTTTTTTCATTTAATTTGCATATTGAGTTTCGGGAGTCCGATTTGAGATCCGCCTTCACGAGTATGTTATATATATTTTGTATAATTGGTATGCAAAAGTTGGAATTATTTTGAATATTGTAGTGGTACCGTTTTAATTTTTACCGTAGCAGCGAATTTTAAAGAAAAAACACAAAAATATAAAAAGTGGAGTCGGTGGACAAAAGGGATTAAGATCCCTTAATCCCTTGTCTTCCATTCAAAAACAGAAAATGAAGCAGAAACAAAATGATATTGGAAAGCTGAGAAGCAATGAGAGAAAAATGCCAGAAAATGAGAAAAGAGTTGGGAAAATAGTAGAATTTTTACCCCGAAACATTCAGGTAATAATCTTAATGCATTATTTGAGTTTATTACGTGTGTTTGATTATGATTTAAAAGTAAAACTTGGAATATAAGTCATCGTTATAATAAGTTCAATTAATAGTTTAAAGGGTCAAAAATGGACCCCGGTAATGGAATTGATTATATATTCGTACTCAGTGAGTTATGGCCAACTTATAAATGTAATTTATTTAGGGTTTGGTTATGTGATCTTAAACCCTGTACATAGGTCTGGCCTGCGTATAGTGTATGCAAATATGAAGCCTTTAGCCTAAATTAATATATTTGCTGCTTACTGAATAAGCAGGATCGTTTGGCAGTGAATCCAATGATAAAGCGGCTGTTGCGTAGCAAGTTGAAATAAGGTAAGTGTTTGTATCCATTTCTTTGGAGGTCCTTGGCTTTGTGGATATTCTACCACGTGTTCCTTACGTGTGTAGTTGCCGATAGGCGTACTCATTACGCCTTAGCTTTGAATTTACATTGTATATTATATTTTATGCCCTGTTGTTGGTATTGCGTTGAACATATGAGCACTGCACTCTGGTTTTGAGCATTGTATATACTTCCCAGTTGGCGATGAGAGTCCCGTACCAGTGAAGGGTCATTACTGCATATACTTCCCGGTTGGCGATGAGAGTACCGCACCGGCGAAGGGTCACTATTGCATATACTATCCGGTTGGCGATGAGTGTCCTGCACCTGCGAAGGGTCATTATTGCATATACTTCCCGGTTGGCGATGAGAGTCCCGCACTGGTGAAGGGTCATTATTGCATATACTTCCCGGTAATCGATGAGTGTCCCGAGCCGGTGAAGGGTTATCATTGCATATACTTCCTGGTAATCGATGAGAGTCCCGAGTCGGTGAAGGGTCATCATTGCATATACAATTCCTTCGTGGTAATTGTGAACCCTCGTGCGATGAATCAGCAAATGGTATGAGTTCAAGACGAAGCAGTCCAGCCTGGGGCTAGCACTAACGTAGCTCCGAGAGTTTTGATCGTGCTGACGATCTAGTTACGGAGGTCCCAGCTATACGAGCTCGCGATGGGCAAGGGAGCAGGACCTTGTGATTCCCCTAGCTCTCTATGATTGTTTTACGAGAATCTTAGCAACACAGATACCGCAAGAACCTATCATTCGCTAGGCAGCTTATCAGGTTGCCGCAGATGCAGACATTCGGTCCCAGGGAGCTCCTATTCCAAATCTTAATATTATCGCAGTAAAGTATGTTCTGGAGGTAGCATGTGTTGTGCCTCTGCTTATTTTGGCTGGTTAACTAGCCCGGGTAATGGCTCGGTCCGAATATCTAAAAAGGCAGCTTTATTTTACCCAATTGAACCTTCTGATATTCTCAAGCCATGCATCAGATAATCCCTGTGTAAAATTTTAAAATAAAATGATGTCAGCGTATCCTTTAGGCTCTTGATTGTATCGAGCGGTATGGTGTTGATTATGGGACGGCTGAATACGCATTCGAACTAGTCCATGAGCCTTTCGAGAGATTCAAAGATTTACTGATGACCTTTCTCCTTCCTTGAGATCCCAGATGGCTCGAGAGATTGAGGTCGAGATTTCTGTTGATGTTGTTGTTAATATTTCTCAGAGGTTTGAGGCATACCATAAGTTAGAGGGGGAAGAGTTAGAGCAGGAGAGCAAGAGATCCCGTGGCCCTAGTGGGTAACCATGGTACCTCATTTGGAGGTAAGAGTTCTGATTAATTTGCGAGGTCACCTGCCAGGTTATTTCAGCTTGTAGAGCGTAATTCTTAAAGTGCGCTAGTAGTTCATCAAGATAGGCTCAATTTTCTCTTTGTAGCTATCAACAATCTGTCCTGCTTCCATTTTCAGCGGAAAGGGGTTATCATTGTCATGAGTCTGGCTATTCTTTGAGGAGTTTTTCCTTACTCCGACAAGTAGGCAGTTGTCTTTTCTCACGTCATCAGGCATCTGCGCAGTCACAGGGATTTCATTTAGATCTCAATCAGCTAAAGAAATGCCACGATCTAGTAAAGGTTGAGAGCGTGGTGGCAGTTATCCTTCTAGAAGTAATTATCAGGATAGCGGTTCGGCTCAGCCGCAGAGGCATTTCTAAGAACTGCCAGTCTGGCAGGATGCTGAGGCATCCGATGTAGCAGACCCATGTATTTCTTCTTCCCTTATATATAAGTAAGATTTGATTCTTCCGATCTGTCTGGACTTCGTTTATCTTACCATGTTTCTATAGATTCCTTGAATATTGTTTCTATCAAGAATCGGTTGTGGTTGAGGGGCGAGCTTCTGGTATGATTTATTCAGGGCATTTGTGAGACCTTACTAGTTATCTGGTTTAAATGTGAGAGAGTTTGAGTGAGTATCGGTATGGTCTGCTTGGCATTTTGTTGTGCCACCTTCTCTTATTATGTCGAGTTAGTTTACCTCTCTCTTTGGAATTCAGTGTTGGTAGGATGATGAAAACCTTATTCATCATCATCAGAGAGTTTCATTATTTATTTCGGTTTAAAGTGGGTAGTAAGTAATATTCGATCTACGTATCTCCTCTTGGTTCAAAACGCTAGTAAAGTCATGTTATCGTATGATCTTGTCTGGATTATAAAAGGATTTTCTGGTAAATTGTTGGAGTTTTCTTCTTATGAGAAGGTTAAATTGGCATGAATGTTGTTCCTTGAAGCTCATTTAATGTTTATTTCTTCCATTACGATACTTTGGCTAGCATGACTCAGAAGTAGTCTAGCTCTGATAGCCAAGCAAATAAGAAGATGAGCTTCCTAAAGATCTAATTATTTCTATCCTCAGTTTATTGCCATCTCTTCTTCTTCCGACACTAGTGAGCTTAGGCGGTTAGTAGCTACTCATGATATTCCCTATGTTGAGCCAGAGTGCGTGTCAATGTAGCCGGGTAAGTACATTGTTGTGTTTTAAAGCTACAAAAGGTAATGAGAGGTGTTATTTGACCCCCTGAATTGAGCTATCGAGCGGTGATACTTATGGAAAATGTATGGAGTTACGAACTCGAGAGTTGCAGCTGTTTGGCAACTCGAAAGGGTAGTTTGGTAGCTTAGGTATGCCTACGTTCGACTTTTAGCTAAACCTTCTTTAGTCCAACAGACTGTACGGGGATGGTTATTCCTATTCAAATAGCTGCATGAGTTTGTGCTTTAAGTGGAGGAGTCTTCCTTCAAATACTGAATCGTAATACTAAATTTCTAAGGTGTTGATACCACTTTTGTCAGGATCCAACCTAAGGCCACGACAGAAACCTTCAATGAGTGTCGATCATTGCTAAACCCACTAATAATCTATTAATGCCAGAGATAAGCTGGCAACTTGATCATATATATACGTACCTATCTGCTGAAAACATAAAGTCTTGAAAGATGACACGACTTTAACTTGCTGGCAATTAGAATACTAAGCCACAAATTCTGCTATGTAACACTTCATTCGGTCTCACCAATAACTCTGCTTAAGATCATGGTACATCTTAGTTGAACCTGGATGAACAGTGTATCTAGAATAATGTGCCTCTATCATAATCTGTTCACGTAAATCTGCAACATCGGGAATATAAAGCCTATCTTTATACATGAGAACACCGTCAGTAGTAACCCTGTAAGGCTACTCCGATTTTCTTCCGGCTATCTGTCTGTATTCAACAAGAACTGGATCCTCATACTGACGATGTTTTACTTCATTGAAATATAGAGTTAAAGGTCTAGTGCAGCTTGTCGTCCATCCATCATTGGCATATCTCTTCCACACCTCAACCCATTGAGAAGTTACTTTAGAGTTATAAGTGCACATGTAATCAACTTTGTTGCTAGTACTCGGCCTCAGCTCATGGTCCAATTACATGTCTCTTTTATTTTCACTTTTTCAAGTTATAATATTTCCAATTCAAAGACAATACCATGAAGTAGATGTTAAGTTTGAAGATCATGCCTGGTCTGTATCATACTATCCAGTAGTATTTGCATGATCCTTATCCTTATATGATAGACCCTGTTCAGATGAACCTTTGACATACATTAGGATATGAGTAACTATACTCCCACAAGGAGCTCGCGGACCAACCCTAAAATTAATTGAGGTGTTGCATAGTGTGTTCGTAGAAATGATATAGCTTGCATCAAATCTTCTATAGTGTGTAGTGACAAGGTACTTGAAAAGCTCCCCCTATTGCATCAAGCGTGAGCTAATTCTTAGTTCCATCGACCTGTTCTATATCGAAAGGTATATCGAAGATATTATTATCGGCTGAATCATGTTAACCCATTCAAAGTTTTCTGTATCCTTGCTTCGAAAAACGTAGAACTCTCTTCTCGTGATCGAGGAAGAATCAGCTTAGTCAGAATAAGCTGTGTAATGGTATTATCATATTATCCAGATATATTTTACTCCAAAAGTTCGATATGCGTGTTATAATTCTGACCCTGTAATTAGGAAATAATACCCGTGGAGTAGCTTATGAAGGTCGTGCAAGTTCTTTTGCTATCTGTGCGAATTTTTATTTAGATTTAGGCTCGTTCGAGGACGAACGAGAGTTCAAGTGGAGGAGAATGAAACGACTTAGGTCAGTTGTTTCGGAAGTTAGGACTTCGATTGGCGTGCGGATAATTTTAAAATATTCGTAAGGACCATTGAGACTTATCTGTAAATTTGAGCTAAATCAGACCTCGTTTGGTAGGCATCGGAAGAAGGTTTCAGTTTTTATCGTCGATAAATATTAAAAAGAGATTTTCGAGCTCGGTTTTAACGAATGAGCTCCGATTCAAAATCCGAAAGTGCTGTTAGGTCCGATTGATTATTTGTGACTTTATAAACTTTCGAAAGTGAATTTCGATGTTGTTCGGCTAGTTTTCGCTAAAATGCCGAAAGTTAAATAATTTGATCTTTTTTCATTTAATTTGTATATTGAGTTTCGGGAGTCCGATTTGAGATCCGCTTTCGCGAGTATGTTATATATATTTTGTATAACTGGTATGCAAAAGTTCGAATTATTTCGAATATCGTAGGGTACTGTTTTAATTTTTACCGTAGCAATAAATTTTAGAGAAAAAAATGAAAAAGACAAAAATATAAAAAGTGGAGTTGGTGGACAAAAAGGATTAGGATCCCTTGTCTTCCATTTAAAAATAGAAAACGAAGAAGAAAAAAAATGATATTGGAAAGCTGAGAAGCAATGAGAGAAAAATGCCAGAAAATGAGAAAAGTGCCGGGAAAATAGTAGAATTTTTACCCCGAAACATTCAGGTAATAATCTTAATGCATTATTTGAGTTTATTACGTGTGTTTGAATATGTTTTAACGGTAAAACTTGAAACTTTAGTCATCATTTTAATAAATTCAATTAATAGTTTAAAGAGTCAAATGGACCCCGGTAATAGAATTGATTATATATTCGTACTCAGTGTTATAAATATAATTTATTTAGGGTTTGGTTATGTGACCTTAAACCCTGTACATAGGCCTGGCCTGCGTACTGCGTATGCAAATAGGGTATCAGGTTCCTAACTGGAGTGCCCTAAGATGTGCGGAATGAAGCATTTAGCCTAAATTAATATATTTTTTGCTTATTGAATAAGCAGGATCGTTTGGCAGTGAATCCAAAGGATAAAGCGGCTGTTGCGTAGCAAGTTGAAATAAGGTAAGTATTTGTATCCATTTCTTTGGAGGCCCTTGACCTTGTGGATATTCTACCACGTGTTCCTTACGTGTGTAGCTGCCGATAGGCGTACTCATTACGCCTTAGCTTCGAATTTACACTGTATATTATATGTTATGCCCTGTTGTTGGTATTGTGTTGAACATATGAGCATTGCACTCTGGTTTTGAGCATTGTATATACTTCCCGGTTGGCGATGAGAGTCCCGCACCGGCGAAGGGTCATTATTGCATATACTTCCCGGTTAGCGATGAGAGTCCCGCACCGGTGAAGGGTCATTATTGCATATACTTCTCGGTTGGCGATGAGAATCCCGCACCGGTGAAGGGTCATCACTGCATATACTTCTCGTTAATCGATGAGAGTCCCAAGCCGGTGAAGGGTCATCATTTCATATACTTCCCGGTAATCGATGAGAGTCCCGAGCCGGTGAAGGGTCATTATTGCATATATCTCCTGGTAGACGATGAGAGTCCCGCACCGGAGATGGGTATCAGGCATATGTTACTGCATTGCATTATACCGCATTTATACAATTTTATTGCACCGCATACTAACTATTGTGGGTATTGTATTGTGTTTTATATATGCGGTATGTATACCATGATTTGCACATATTTCAGTTTGCCTATATATTTCAGGCTCGTATTCTGGGTCGCACGCTGCGACAGTACAAATATATGGATCGGGTTGCACGCCGCAACAGTATTTACATATAATGAGATGTATTTCTGATTGTTGATATGTTCGTGATACCTATGTGTTCTGTCTATCTTATAATTTAAATAAAAGGATTTTTTTTTTTAATCTGCTTTTCTTCTCCCTGGCTAGCTATCCTACTCTTTGAGGTAGCTAGTCTGCCCCACTTATTGAGTCCTTTTGACTCACCCCTATTTTTTTGTTTGTTTCTTGTCTATTTATTTCATTTCGGTAGGTTCGCTCCAGGATTGAGTTCTCCACGTTGTTCAGGAGCGAAGACGACTTCAGCTGTCAGGGTGAGCCAGCTTTTATTCGGGATGGCCACTAGTTTTATGTTTATTATTTCAGTTGCATTTTGCTCCCTTCATGAGGTATTTGTCTTCTTCTATACTCTTAGATGTCTAGTCTGGATAGCCCGAAACCTAGTATGTTGGGTAGTCAGCTGTAGTTTCTTTTGTACAACTTGTTTTTTTTTAAGTCTTGTCCTTATTCATGAATTGTTATATTTATTTTCCTAATTTAATTGGTAAGGGTTCGCCCGACGGGTCTAGGGGAGGATGTCGGGTGCCCGCACGGTCTAACCGATTTCCGGGTCATGTCATAACTATTCAAATTAACTAATGAAGATAGGGAGGACTACACTTATGGTTCATAGTAAGGATCAATATTCCTAATTCACCATTTTGACAACCTAAGCAGTGCCTTTGTTTTATGGTTAAATATTACTATGTGTTTAACCCTAACTCATGAATCTATTACTAGTAATCACAAAGATAAAGGGGACAAACAATTGGGGATCCTACCAATTAATAGCAAATAATTCGTAAACAATATAGATAGAAAGAATTAAAAAAATTCATTAACAATACAACAATAATCATCACATAAACATGTGGAGTGGGTTAATCAACCCTGGAATGGGTAATTTAGCCACTCATAGTCATGTTCTAAGATAAGAAATAACTATAAGTACACGAAACCACAATAAGATGGATAAATGGATGAAATAGACCCTTGAATCTTGATCTTCTCTCCTCTTTGCCTCCTTTAGATGTGGAATAGGTCAAAAGTTATGTTTTAGATGTGTTTTAGGGATTTTAAATCGTCCATATAGACCCAGACAAGTCGGGACTCCAAAATAAATATGGAATCAAACTGTAAGTATTTTTGATCAGATGCGGTGCGCGGCGCTCACTTGTGCAAAAGTATTTTCCTATCAATTCTCCCTAACTCTTCCTATTGAACAAGTGCTCTAAGTTTACAACAACTCACTTCTGTTAAGTAATCATAACTTTCATTAATTAACTATTCCAATTGACTGATGAAGATAGGGACGACTATACTTATGGTTCACAGTAAGGACCAATATTCCTAATTTACTGTTTTTGACAACCTAAGCAACGCCTTTGTTTTAGGTTGAATTACTGTTATGTGTTTAACCCTAACTCATGAATCTATTACTAGTAATCACAAAGATAAAGGGGACAAACAATTGGGGATCCTACCAATTAATAGCAAATAATTCGTAAACAATATAGATAGAAAGAATTAAAAAAATTCATTAACAATACAACAATAATCATCACATAAACATGTGGAGTGGGTTAATCAACCCTGGAATGGGTAATTGAGCCACTCATAGTCATGTTCTAAGATAAGAAATAACTATAAGTATACGAAACCACAATAAGATGGATAAATGGATGAAATAGACCCTTGAATCTTGATCTTCTCTCCTCTTTGCCTCCTTTAGATGTGGAATAGGTCAAAAGTTATGTTTTAGATGTGTTTTAGGGATTTTAAATCGTCCATATAGACCCAGACAAGTCGGGACTCCAAAATAAATATGGAATCAAACTGTAAGTATTTTTTATCAGATGCGGTGCGCGGCGCTCACTTGTGCAAAAGTATTTTCCTATCAATTCTCCCTAACTCTTCCTATTGAACAGGTGCTCTAAGTTTACAACAACTCACTTCTGTTAAGTAATCATAACTTTCATTAATTAACTATTCCAATTGACTGATGAAGATAGGGACGACTATACTTATGGTTCACAGTAAGGACCAATATTCCTAATTTACTGTTTTTGACAACCTAAGCAACGCCTTTGTTTTAGGTTGAATTACTGTTATGTGTTTAACCCTAACTGATGAATCTATTCGTAGTAATCACAAGGATAAAGGGGACAATTAATTGAGGATCGCACTAATTAATAGCAAGAAAGTGGTAAACAATATAGATAGAAAGAATTAACAAAGTTCATTAATAACAAAATAATTATCATCACATAAGTATGTGGAGTGGGTCAATCAACCCTAGAATAGGTAATTTTGCCACTCATTGTCATGTTCTAAGACAGGAAATAACTATTTGTATACAAACCCACAATAAGATGGATAGATGGATGAAACAGAGCCTTGAATCTTGATCTTCTCTCCTCCTTGCCTCCTTTTTAATGTGGAATAGGTTAAAATTTAAGTTTTGGACATGTTTTAGGGCTTTTATATCATCCATATAGAGCCACACAAATCGGGAATCTAAAATAAATACGGAATCAAACTATCAGGATTATGACCTGCGGCGGCGCGCGGCGCTCAGTTGTGCTTAAGTATTGTGCTAATAATTCTCCCTAACTCTTCCTATTGAACAAGTGCTCCATGTTTATAACTACCCACTTCCGTTAAATAATCATAACTTTCATTAATTAACTATTCCAATTAACTAATGAAGATAGGGAGGACTACACTTATGGTTCACAGTAAGTATCAATATTCCTAATTCGATGTTTTGACAACCTAAGCGACGCCTTTATTTTAGGTTGAAATACTGCTATGTGTTTAACTCTACCTCATGAATCTATTCCTAGTAATCAAAAGGATAAAGGGGACATTTAATTGAGTATCGTACCACTTAATAGAAAAAAATTCGTAACCAACATAGATAGGATGAATTTACAAAGTTCATTAATAACACAATAATTATCATCACAAAAGTATGTGCTGTGCGTCAATAAACCCTAGAATGAGTGATTTAGCCGCTCATAGTCATGTTCGAAAATAAGAAATAACTATAAGTTTACAAAACCACAATAAGATGGATGAAATAGATCCTTGAATCTTGATCTTCTTTCCTCCTTGCCTCCTTTTTGATGCGGAATAGGTCAAAAGTTATGCTTTGAACATGTTTTAGGGCTTATATATCGTCCCCATAAACCTACACAAGTCAGGAATCTAAAATAAATACGAAATCAAAATGTCAGGATTTTTGGCCTGCTGCGGTGCGCGGCGCTCATTTGTGCTAAAGTATTCTGCTACGAATTCTCCCTAACTCTTCATATTGAACAAGTGCTCCAAGTTTACAACTACCCACTTCAGTTAAGTAATCATAACTTTCATTAATTAACTATTCAAATTAACTAATGAAGATAGGGAGGACTACACTTATGGTTCATAGTAAAGATCAATATTCCTAATTCACCATTTTGACAACCTAAGCAGTGCCTTTGTTTTAGGGTTAAATATTACTATGTGTTTAACCCTAACTCGTGAATCTATTACTAGTAATCACAAAGATAAAGGGGAAAAATAATTGGAGATCCTACCAATTAATAGCAAACAATTCGTAAACAACATAGATAGGAAGAATTAAAAAAATTCATTAATAATACAACAATAATCTTCACACAAGCATGTGGAGTGGGTTAATCAACCCTAGAATGGTTTATTTTGAAACGACCTCGGTTAGTCGTTTCGGAAGATAGGACTCCAATTGGCATGCCGATAATTTTAAAATATTCGTAAGGTCCATTGGGACTTGTCTGTAAAATTTGAGTTAAATCACACTTCGTTTGGTAGGCATCGGAAGAAGGTTTCAGTATTTATTGTCAATAAATATTAAAAAGAGATTTTCGAGCTCGGTTTTGCCGAATGAGCTCCGACTCGAATTCCGAAAGCGCCGTTAGGTTCGTATGATTATTTGTGACTTTTGTGCTTTTTCGAAAGTGAATTTCGAGGTTGTTCGGCTAGCTTCCGCTAAAATGCCAAAATTTAAATATTTGACCTTTCACATCTCTTCACTACTACAAGTATGTAACAGATCGTTGCTTAATGCTTCTACGTACTTCATTTAACATTCGAGGGCGAATGTTCCTAACGGGGGAAGATTGTTACACCCCGTATGCCCAAAGTGAGTTATATCCTTCTAATGACATGTTAAGAATGATTTAAGTAAGTTTGAAGTCATAAAATGACCATATATGATGTTTATATTTTGAGTATAAAGTTTGGGAAAAATCGGATTTAAGTTGCGGAAAAACTAACAAAGAAATTGCCTTGTAACGAAGCTTTTTCAGCAATTAATTTTGTGTGTTATATGAGGTCTTTTTGGGACATATCATATACCAAATTGAAGGTCTTGGAGTGTACTGTCCAACAATTTTAACGGTTTGTTCATACAACGTTTAGATAAAAAGATATGAGCATTAGAAGTCAAGCCAGAATGAGGGACATAAGCATAAAAGAGGAATAATTTAGAAGTCAAGCCAGAAAGAGAAAGAGAGAAACAGTTCTCTCATTTAGTTTTGAGAAAATTTTATGATTTTGAAGGATGGACGTCAATCTTAACTCAAAATTGAAGACAAATTGCGTCAAAATGCTCTACGCGATTAAGGTAACGTTATGCTACCTTCAATTTCGTCTATATCTTGAGTTTTGGAATTACTTCATGGCTAAGTAAAGTACCCAAATTCTATATTATAGCTTGTTTAAGCTTTAGAAGGTGTTGAATTTAAGGGAAATAAGGTTTAGAAGCAAGAAGCATCAAAGGTATGTAAGACTAAACCTTTCTTTTGGCAAGACATGTATCTTTTAGCTTTTGAAGCTTTTCTTAGTTCTAAACTTAGTGTTTCTTGTGAGAAACTTGTATGGTATCGAGGAAACCTTGTATATACTTAATTTGGTACTAAAATCAAAGGTGAAAGACGTCCGAATAAGCAAGAGAAAACGTTTCAAAATCTGGAAAATCATTTTGATCTTTGAACAGCTGTTAGTATATTGATCATAACTCCTTGGAAAAAATTGATATTAAGATGCTTTAAGAATCTCCAGAATCCTAAGATATATATCTACAAATTTCATGAGACCATAAAGTCTATATCTTTAATCTACACTCTAAAAATTAGGTCGAAATTCAGGACAATGGTGTTGTCTAGACATTCTATCAGCGGATTTGTTATGTCATCCAGCCGTCTCATCTTGTTATCCATTTAACATGCTTATGTTATCAGTTTATCCGGGTATCCATTCCCGAGTGTAGTATAGTGCCGGTTCTATTTTTGCGGATCATCCAGTTTCAGGGGAAACTCTGCCGAAAATTTTATGAAAATTCAAAGAGTGGGACAAATTCTGAGTTCTAGGTTGTGTCTATAATTCTATCCGAAGAGTTCTTCTCATTCCTTTGAGTCCATATCTATTGTTTCCACATGTGTTATGCCTCATACATGCTTATACTTATATTGTGATCATGTTATGTGTGATTTTGAGTCCCCCATAGAGGTTGGACATTGGACACACAGTCCGATTGCGTGGGTATCAAGTTCCTAACTGGATTGCCCTAAGATTTGGAATGAAGCCTTTAGTCTAAATTGATATATTTTTCTGCTTATTGAATAGAGTGGGATCGTTTGGTAAGGAAACCAAAGGATAAAGCGGTTGTTGATTAGCCGTACTAACTTTTGGAAGAGGTAAGTGTTAATTTTCATTTCTTTGGAGGCACCTGGCCTCGTGGATTTTCTACCACGTGTTCCTTACGTGTGTAGCTGCCGATAGGCGTACTCATTATGCCTTAGCTTTGGATTTACATTAAATATTATATGTTATGTCCTATTGTTGGTATTTTATTGAGGATCTAAGCATTGTACTCTGACTGTGAGTTGGCATCTATTTCCCGGCTGTCTATGAGAGTCCCGCGCCGGTGAAGGATTATTATTGCATCACATTGCATTCATATGCATTATATGTAATTCATATGCATTACATTACATCATATTGAGGGTAGGAGGATTCCGCCCTCGAAGCAGGAAGATGCCGCTCCATTGCATCATATTGAGGGTAGGAGGATTCCGCCCTCGGAGCAGGAGGATTCCGCTCCATTGCATCATACTGAGGGGTAGGAGGATTCCGCCCTCGGAGCAGGAGGATTCCGCTCCATTCATTTGGAACATGTGACCCTTTGGATCATATTTCATTTCATTTCATACTATTTTGTAGACTTGTGTACATAACTACTGTTCTGCTTCTACGTGCATTGCTTATTTGCCTATATATATCTGGCTTGTATTCTGGGCTGTGGGGATCGGGTTGCATGTCGCAACGTTATAAATATATGGATCGGGTTGCACGCGGCAACGGTATAAATATATGGATCGGGTTGTACGCCGCATAGGGATGAATATATGGATCGGGTTGCACGCCGAAACTGGTTGTATTACTGATTGTTGATGTGTTCGGGATACCTATATGTTTTAGTTATCTTACATTCCTGGTTGTTGATGAGTTTTTCGTTCCATACGTGTTTCTAGTTATTATCTGGCTCTGTTTTTTTTTATAATTCAAATAAAAGGAATTTTATTTATCTGTTTCTCCTCCCTGGCTAGCTATCCTATTCTTTGAGGTGGCTAGTCTGCCCCACTTATTGAGTCCTTTTGACTCACCCTTGTTTGTTGTTTGTTCTTGTCTATCTATTTCGTTTCGGCAGGTTCGCTCCAGGATTCAGTTTGCCACGTTGTTCAGGAGCGAAGACGACTTCAGCTGTCAGGGTGAGCCAGCTTTTATTCCGGATGGCCACCAGTTTATTGATTATTATTTCAGCTGCATTTTGCTCCCTTCAGGAGGTATTTGTCTTCTTCTGTACTCTTAGATGTCTAGTCAGGATAACCCTAAACGTAGTATGTTGGGTAGTCAGCTGTAATTTCTTTGATACAACTTAGAGGTATCAGTATGTCAGTGTTTTTTTAAATCTTGTCCTTATTTGTGAATTGTTATATTTATTTTCCTGATTTAATTGGTAAGGGTTCGCTCGACGGGACATAATATTACCATAGAAGATGTTTATATATTGAATATAATGTTTGGGAAAAGTCGGATTTAAGTTGCGGAAAAACCGACTAAGGAATTGCCTTGTAACAGAGCTTTTTCGGCAGTTAATTTCGTGTGTTATATGAGGTCTTTTGGGGACATATCATATACCAAATTGAAGGTCTTGGAGTGTAGTATCTAAAACTTTTGATGCTTTTTTCATACAATATTTGGATAAAAAGATATGAGCCTCAAAAGTTAGGCTAGAAAAAGGGACATAAGCGCAAAAGAGGACTAAAACTGAAATGTTTCAAGTATAAAAGGAAAAATTGGTCTCCATCTCGTAATTTCCAAAAATCTAAAGGGAGAAACAGTGGTCTCATCAAGTTGTAAGCAAATTTTATGATTTTTAAGGATGAGCGTCAATCTTAACTCGAAATTGAAGACAGATTGCGTCAAAATGCTCTACGCGATTAAGGTAACGTTATGCTACCTTCAATTTCGTCTATAGCTTGAATTTTAGAATTACTTCATGACTAAGTAAAGTGCCTAAATTCTGTATTATAGCCTGTTTAAGCTTTAGAAGGTGTGGAATTCAAAGGAAACAAGGTTTAAAAGCAAGAAGCATCAAAGGTATGTAAGACTAAACCTTTCTTTTGGCAAGGCATGTATCTTGTAGCTTTTGAAGGTTTTCTTAGTTCCAAACATGGTTTTCTTGTTGGTTACTTGTATATAATCAAGGGAACCTTTTATATACTTAATTTGGTACTAAAATCCAAGGTAAAAGACGTCCAAATCAGCAAGAAAAAACGTTTCAAAATCTGAAAAATTGTTTTGATCTTTGGACAGTTGTTAGTATATTGATCATAACTCCTTGTATAAAATTGATATTAAGATGCTTTAATGAATCCCCAGAATCCTAAGATATATATCTACAACTTTCATGAGATCATGAAGTCTATATCTTTAATCTACACTCTAAAAATTAGGTCGAAAGGCAGGACAATGGTGCTATCCAGACATTCTATCTGCGGATTTGTTATGTCATCCAGTCGTCTCATCTTGTAATCCATTTAACATGTTTATGTTATCATTTTATCCGGGTATCCATTCCCGTGTGTAGTATAGTACTGGTTCTGTTTTTGCGGATCATCCAGTTTCAGGGGAAACTCTGCCGAAAATTTTATGAAAATTTAAAAAGTAGGGCAAATTCTGAGTTCTAGGTTGTGTCTATAATTCTATCCAGAGATTTCTTCTCATTCCTTTGAGTCTATATCTATTTTCTAACGCTTAAACAATCTTAATCGCGTAGAGCATTTTGACGCAATCCGTCTTCAATTTCGAGTTAGGATTGAAGTTCTTCCTTCAAAAACTTGAACATACCTTCACTATTCATTAGAGCACTGTTTCTATCTTGAATTCTCTGGAAAATGACGAGTTAAGGGAAGAAATTCTCTTTTATAACTGAAATATTTCATTTCTAGCCATCTTTTGCGCTTATGTCCCTTTTTCTAGCAGCATCTCAATATCAATTTTATACAAGGAGTTATGATCAATATACTAACAGCTGTCCGAAGATAAAAATAATTTCCTAGATTTTGAAACATTTTGTACTGTTTTGGACATCTTCCACCGTGGTTCTTAGTACCAAATTAAGCACATACACTGTCACCTTTATGCCATACAAGTTCCCCACAATAATCATCAATTTTTGGAACTAAGAAAAGCTTCAAAAGCTACAGGATACATGCCTTTCCAAAAGAAAGGTTAGCCTTACATACCTTTGATGTTTCTTGCTTCTAAACCTTGTTTCCTTTGAATTCCACACCTTCTAAAGCTTAAACAAACTATAATACAGCATTTAAACACTTTACTTAGCCATGAAGAAATTCTAAAACTCAAGCTATAGACGAAATTGAAGGTAGCATAACGTTACCTTAATCGCGTAGAGCATTTTGACGCTATTTGTCTTCAATTTCGAGTTAGGATCCTCCTACCCTCAATATGATGCAATAGAGCGGAATCCGCCAGCTTCGAGGGCGGAATCCTCCTACCCTTAATATGATGCAATGGAGCGGAATCCTCCTTCTCGGTTAGGCCGTGCCGACACCCGACATCCTCCCCTAGACCTGTCGAGCGAACCCTTACCTATTAAATCAGGAAAATAAATATAACAATTCACAAATAAGGACAAGACTTAAAAAAAAAAAAAAAACAGACATACTGATACCTCTAAGCTGTACAAAGGAAAATTACAGCTGACTACCCAACATGCTAGGTTTAGGGCTATCCAGACTAGACATCTAAGAGTATATAAGAAGACAAATACCTCCTGAAGGGAGCAATATGCAACTGAAATAATAAACATAAAACTGGTGGCCATCCGGAATAAAAGCTGGCTCATCCTGACAGCTGAAGTTGTCTTCGCTCCATCACAACGTGGCGAATTCAATCCTGGAGTGAACCTGCCGAAACGAAATAGATAGACAAAAACAAACAACAAACAAGGGTGAGTCAAAAAGACTCAATAAGTGGGGCAGACTAGCCACCTCAAAGAATAGGATAGCTAGCCAGGGAGAAAGGAAACAGATAAACAAAATTCCTCTTATTTAAATTATGAAAAGGCAGAGCCAGATAATAACTAGAAACACGTATGGAATCACAAACTCATTAAAACCAGGAACGTTAGATAGCCAGAACATATAGGTATCCCGGACATATCAACAATAAGAAATACATCCTGTAGCGGCGTGAAACCCGATCCATGAATTGATACTGTCGCGGCGTGCAACCCGATCCATATATTTACACCGTTGCGGCGTGTAAACCGATCCGTATATTTATACCGTTGTGGCGTGCAACCCGATCCCCGCAACTCAGAATACGATCCAGAAATGTATAGACAAACTGAAATATGTCCACAATATGGTATACATACCGCATACACAAAACACAGCATGATAGTCACACAATAGTCAGCACGCGGTGCAACGAAATGGGATAAATGCAATATGATGCAATGGTGTCCTATGTGCCAAATAGATGGAGAGAAATCCTCCTGCTCCGAGGGCGGAATCCTCCTACCCTCAATATGATGCAATGGAGCGGAATCCTCCTGCTCCGAGGGCGGAATCCTCCTACCCTCAATATGATGCAATGGAGCGAAATCCTCCTGCTCCGAGGGCGGAATCCTCCTACACTCAATATGATGCAATGGAACGGAATCCTCCTGCTCCGAGGGGGGAATCCTCCTACCCTCAATATGATGCAATGGAGTGGAATCCTCCTGCTCCGAGGGCGGAATCCTCCTACCCTCAATATGATGCAATGGATCGGAATCCTCCTGCTCCGTGGGCGGAATCCTCATACCCTCAATATGATGCAACGTGCATACGAATGCAACATGATGCAATAATAACCCATCACCAGCGTGGGACTCTCATCGACAGCTGTAAGTATATACCAACTCACAGCCAAAGTACAATACTCAGATTCTCAATGCAATACCAATAACAGGACATAACATATAATATAGAATATACATCCAAAGCTAAGGCGTAATGAATACGCCTATCGGCAGCTACACACGTAAGGAACACGTGCTAGAAAATCCATGAGGCCAGGTGCCTCCAAAGAAATGGATATAAACACTTACCTTGTTACAAAGTTAGCTCAGTTACTCAACAACCGCTTTATCCTTTGGATTCAATGCCAAACGATCCTGCTTTGATTTTTCTTACTTCTAAACCTTGTTTTCCTTGAATTTAACACCTTCTAAAGCTTAAACAAGCTTAATCGCGTAGAGCGTTTTGACGCAATCTGTCTTCAATTTCGAGTTACGATTGGCGTCCTTGCATCAAAATCATAAAAGTGGCTTTAACCTTCATGGGAGCACTGTTTCTATCGTTTATATTCTGGAAATAACGAAAAATAAGGCATTTTTTTCCTTTTATACTCGAAACATTTCAGTTTTAGTCCTCTTTTGTGCTTATGTCCCTTTTTCTGGCCTGAATTCTGATACTCATATCTTTTTATCCATAGGTTGTATGAACAAACCATCAAACGTTTTGGAAACTACACTCCAAGAGCTTCAATTTGGTATATGATATGTCCCCAAAAGACTTCATATAACACAAGAAATTAATTACTGAAAAAGCTTCGTTACAGGTAATTCCTTAGTTGGTTTTTCCGCAACTTAAATCCAATTTTTCCCAAACTTTGTATTCAAAATATAAACATCATATATTGTCATATTATAACTTTTAAACTCACTTAAATCATTCTTAACATGGCATTAGAAGGATATACCTCACTTTGGGGCGGAATACTCCTGCACCCGATATAATATAAACTAGAGGCAGAATACTCCTGCACTCTCCTGGGGCGGAATACTCCTGCACCCGATAAAATGTAAAGCTGAGGCGGAATACTCCTACACTCAGTATGATATGCAATGTAATGCATATGAATGCAATGTGATGCAATAATAACCCTTCACCGGCGCATGACTCTCATCGACAGCCGGGAAGTAGATGGCATCTCAAAGCCAAAGTACAATACTCAGATTCTCAATGCAATACCAATAACAGGACATAAGATATAATATAGAATGTAAATCCAAAGCTAAGGCGTAATGAGTACGCCTATCGGAAGCTACACACGTAAGGAACACGTGGTAGAAAATCCACGAGGCCAAGTGCCTCCAAAGAAATGGATATAAACACTTACCGTATTCAGAAGATGATCAATATTCAGGAGATGATCAGAATGGTATTTGCCAGGATCCAAAGGATGAGCAGACAGGACAGAATTCAGCAGAATGATTTTGTAACTGAGGAGGATTTTGTTATGTGAAAGGAGGTTCCAAGCGAACGTAAGATAGCCAGAGCATATAGGTATCCCGAACACATCAACAATCAGAAATACATCCTGTTGCGGCGTGCAACCCGATCCATATATTCATCCTGTTGCGGCGTGCAACCCGATCCATATATTTATATCATAAGAGCGTTTTGACGCAATCTGTCTTCAATTTCGAGTTAAGATTGACGCCCATCCTTCAAAACCATAAAATTTGCTTACAACTTGATGAGACCACTGTTTCTCCCTTTAGATTTCTTGAAATGATGAGATGGAGGCAATTTTATCCATTTATACTTGAAACATTTCAGTTTTAGTCCTCTTTTGCGCTTGTGTCCCTTTTTCTTGCCCGATTTTTTATGCACATATCTTTTTATCCAAATATTGCATGAAAAAACCGTCAAAAGATTTAGAAACAACACTCCAAGAACTTCAATTTGGTATATGATATGTCCCCAAAAGACCCCAAAATTTTATTTAAACCTTCTGACAAAATAAAAAATATTACACCCCGTATGTCTAAAGTGACGTATATTATTCTAATGAAATGTTAAGAATGATTTAAGTGAGTTTAAAGACATAATATTACCATAGAAGATGTTTATATATTGAATATAAAGTTTGGAAAAAGTCGGATTTAAGTTGCGGAAAAACTGACTAAGGAATTTCCTTGTAACAGAGCTTTTGCGGCAGTTAATTTCGTGTGTTATATGAGGTCTTTTGGGGACATATCATATACCAAATTGAAGTTCTTGGAGTGTAGCTTCTAAAACTTTTGACGGTTTGTTTATATAATATTTGGATAAAAAGATATGAGCATCAGAAGTCAGGCCAGAAAAAGGGACATAAGCGCAAAAGAGGACTAAAACTGAAATATTTCAAGTATAAAAAGAAAAATTTGCCTCAATCTCGTCATTTCCAGAAATCTAAAGGGAGAAACAGTGGTCTCATAAATGTGTAAGCAAATTTTATGGTTTTGAAGCATGGGCGTCAATCTGAACTCGAAATTGAAGACAGATTGCGTCAAAACGCTCTACGCGATTAAGGTAACGTTATGCTACCTTCAATTTCGTCTATAGCTTGAATTTTAGAATTACTTCATGGCTAAGTAAAGTGCCTAAATGCTGTATTATAGCCTGTTTAAGCTTTAGAAGGTGTGGAATTCAAAGGAAACAAGGTTTAGAAGCAAGAAACATCAAAGGTATGTAAGACTAAACCTTTCTTTTTGGCAACGCACGTATCTTGTAGCTTTTGAAGTTTTACTTAGTTCCAAACATGGTTTTTCTTGTTAGTTACTTCTATATAATCAAGGGAACCTTGTATATACTTAATTTGGTACTAAAATCCAAGGTGAAGGACCTTCAAATCAGCAAGACAAAACGTTTCAAAATCTGAAAAAAAAAATTGTTTTGATCTTTGGACAGTTCTTAGTATATTGATCATAACTCCTTGTACAAAATTGATATTTAGATTATTTAAGAATCCACAGAACACTAAGACATATATCTAAAACTTTCATGAAGAGCATGAAGTCTATATCTTTAATCTACACTCTGAAAATTAGGTCGAAAGGCAGGACAGTGGTGCTGTTAAGACATTCTATCTGCGGATTTGTTATAACATCCAGACGTCTCATCTTGTTATCTATTAAACATGTTTTTGTTATCAGTTTATCTGGGTATAGTTCCCGTGTATAGTATAGTTCTGGTTCTGTTTTTGCGGATCATCCAGTTTCAGGGGAAACTCTGCCGAAAATTTTATGGAAATTCAAAGAGTTGGACAAATTCTGAGTTCTAGGTTGTGTCTATAATTTTATCCAGAGTTTTCTTCTTATTCCTTTGGGTCCATATCTATTGTTTCCACATGTGTTATGCCTCATACATGCTTATACTTGTATTGTGATCATGTTATGTTTGATTTGGAGTCCCCCATAGAGGCTGGACATTGGACACACAGTCCGGTCGCGTGGGTATCAGGCTCCTAACCGGATTATCCTAAGATGTGGGGAGTGAATCCTTTAGCCTTATGTGATATTTTTTTTTTCTTATTGAACACAGCGAGATCGTCTGTCAATGGATCCAAAGGACAAAGCGGTTATTGATTAGCCGTACTAACTTTTGGAAAAGGTAAGTGTTTATATCCATTTCTTTGGAGGCACCTAGCCTCGTGGATTTTCTACCACGTGTTTCTTACGTGTGTAGCTGTCGATAGGCGTACTCATTACGCCTTAGCTTTGGATTTACATTGTATATTATATGTTATGTCCTATTGTTGGTATTGTATTGAGGATCTGAGCATTGTACTCTGGCTGTGAGTTGACATATATTTCACAACAGTCGATGAGAGTCCCGCACCGGTGAAGGGTTACCATTGCATTATATTGAGGGTAGGAGGATTCCGCCCTCGGAGCAGGAGGATTCTGCTCCATTGCATCATATTCAGGGTAGGAGGATTCCGCCCTCGGAGCAGGAGGATTCCACTCCATTGCATCATATTGAGGGTAGGAGGATTCCGCCCTCGGAGCAGGAGGTATTCCATTCCATTGCGTTATATTGAGGGTAGGAGGATTCTGCCCTCGGAGTAGGAGGATTCCGCTCCATTGCATCATATTGAGGGTAGGAGGATTCCGCCCTCGGAGCATGAGGATTCCGCTCCATTCATTTGGCACATATGACCCTTTGCATCATATGTCATTTCATTTCATACCATTTTGTAGACTTGTGGTACATAAGTACTGCTCTGCTTCTACGTGCATTGCTTATTTGCCTATATATTTCTGGCTCGTATTTTGGGTTGCAGGGATCGAGTTGCACGCTGCATAGTTATAAATATGTGGATCGGGTTGCAAGCCGCAACGGTATAAATATATGGATCGGGTTGTATGCCGCAATGGGATGAATATATGGATCGGGTTGCACGCCGCAACTGGATGTATTTCTGATTGTTGATGTATTCGGGATACCTATATGTTTTGGTTATCTTACATTCCTGGTTGTTGATGAGTTTGTCGTTCCATACGTGTTTTTACTTATTATCTGGCTCTATTTTTTTTTATAATTCAAATAAAAGGAATTTTATTTATCTGTTTCTCCTCCCTGGCTAGCTATCATATTCTTTGAGGTGGCTAGTCTGCCCTACTTATTGAGTCCTTTTGACTCACTCTTGTATATTGTTTGTTCTTGTCTATTTATTTCGTTTCGGTAGGTTCGCACCAGGATTGAGTTCGCCTCGTTGTTCAAGAGCGAAGACGACTTCAGCTGTCAGGGTGAGCCAGCTTTTATTCCGGATGGCCACCAGTTTATTGATTATTATTTCAGCTGTATTTTGCTCCCTTCATGAGGTATTTGTCTTCTTCTGTACTCTTAGATGTCTAGTCTGGATAATTGTAAAACTAGTATGTTGGGTAGTCAGCTGTAATTTCTTTTATACAGCTTAGAGGTATCAGTATGTCAGTGTTTTTTTTTATTTTTAAATTCTTGTCCTTATTTGTGAATTGTTATATTTATTTTCCTGATTTAATTGGTAAGGGTTCGCCCGACGGGTCTACGGGAGGATGTCGGGTGCCCGCACGGCCTAACCAGATTCCGGGTCGTGTCATATTTCGCCACTCATAGTCATGTTCTAAGATAAGAAATAACTATGAGAACGAAACCACATTAAGATGGATAGATGAAATAGACCCTTGAATCTTGATCTTCTCTCCTCTTTGCCTCCTTTAGATGTGGAATAGGTCAAAAGATATGTTTTAAACTTCTTTTAGGGATTTATATCATCCCTATAGACCCTTGAATCCTGATCTTCTCTCCTCTTTGCCTCCTTTAGATGTGGAATAGGTCAAAAGTTATGTTTTAACCTTGTTTTAGGGATTTATATCATCCCTATAGACCCACACAAGTCGGGACTCCAAAATAAATACGGAATCAAACTGTAAGGATATTTTATCTACTGCGGCGCGCGGTGCTCACTTGTGCCAAAGTATTTTGCTAACTATTCTCCCTAACTCTTCCTATTGAACAAGTGCTCTAAGTTTACAACAACCCACTTCTGCTAAGTAATCATAACTTTCATTAATTAACTATTCCAATTAACTGATGAAGATAGGGACGACTGCACTTATGGTTCACTTTAAGGACCAATATTCCTAATTTGTTGTTTCTACAACCTAAGCAACGCCTTTGTTTTAGGTTGAATTACTGTTATGTGCTTAACCCTAACTCATGAATCTATTCCTAGAAATCACAAGGATAAAGGGGACAATTAATTGGGGATCGTACCAATTAATAGCAAAAAATTCGTAAACAAGTATGTGCAGTGGGTCAATCAACCCTAGAATGGGTGATTTAGCCACTCATTGTCATGTTCTAAGACAACAAATAACTATTTGTATACAAAACCACAATAAGATGGATAGATGGATTGAACAGAGCCTTGAATCTTGATCTTCTCTCCTCCTTGCCTCCTTTTTGATGTGGAATAGGTCAAAAATTAAGTTTTGGACATGTTTTAGGCTTTTATATCGTCCCTATAGAGCCACAGAAGTCGGGAATCTAAAATAAATACGGAATCAAACTATCAGAATTTTTGATCTACTACAGCGCGCGGCTCTCACTTGTGCTTAAGTATTCTGCTATCAATTCTCCCTAAATCATCCTATTGAACAAGTGCTCCAAGTTTACAACTACCCACTTCTGTTAAGTAATCATAACTTTCATTAATTAAGAATTCCAATTAACTAATGAAGATAGGGAGGATTACACTTATTGTTCACAGTAAGTATCAATATTCCTAATTCTTTGTTTTGACAACCTAAGCGACGCTTTTATTTTGAAATACTGATATGTGTTTAACCCTAACTCATGAATCTATTCCTAGTAATCACAAGGATAAAGGGGACAATTAATTGGGATCATACCAATTAATAGCTAAAAATTCATAAACAACATAGATAGGATGAATTTACAAAGTTCAACAATAACACAACAATTATCATCACACAAGTATGTGAAGTGGGACAATCAACCCAAGAATGGGTGATTTAGCCGCTCATAGTCATGTTCTAAGACAAGAAATAACTGTAAGTACACAAAACCATAATAAGATAGATAGATGGATGACATAAAGCCTTGAATCTTGATCTTCTCTCATTCTTGCCTCCTTTTGATTTGGAATAGGTCGAAAGTTATGTTTTGGACGTGTTTTCAGGCTTTTATATTATCTCATATACTCAAATAAGTGGGCATCCAAAATAAATACAGAATAAAAATGTCAGGATTTTTGGCCCGCCGCTGCGTGCGGTGCTCACTTATACTAAAGTATTGTGCCAACAATTGTCCCTAACTCTTTCTATTGAACAAGTGCTCAAAGTATAAAACTACCCACTTCCGTTAAGTAATCATAGCTTTCATTAATTAACTATTCCAATTAACTAATCAAGATGTGGAGGACTACACTTATGGTTCACACTAAGGATCAATATTTCTAATTCGCCATTTTTACCACCTAAGCAATACCTTTTTTTAGGTTAAAATACTTCTATGTCTTTAACCCTAACTCTTAATCTATTCCTAGTAATCACAAAGATAAAGGGGACAATTCATTGGGGATCCTACTAAATAATAGCAAAATATTTGTAAACAATATAGATAGGAAGAATTAACAAAGTGCATTAATAACACAACAATTATCATCACACAAGTATGTGGAGTAGGTCAATCAACCCTAGAATGGGTGATTTAGTCACTCATAGTCATGTTCTAAGACAAAAATAACTATAAGTATACAAAATCACAATAAGATGGATAGATGGATGAAATACATCCTTGAATCTTGATCTTCTCTCCTCCTTGCCTCCTTTTTATATGGAATAGGTCAAAATTTATGTTTTGGACATGTTTTAGGGCTTTTATATCGTCTCCATAGACCCACACAAGTCGGGAATCAAAAATAAATACAGATCAAAATGTAAGGACTTTTTGCAAGCCACGGCGCACGGCGTTCAATTGTGCTAAAGTATTGAACTAACAATTCTCCCTTACTCTTCCTATTGAACAAGTGCTCCAAGTTTACAACTACCCACTTCTGTTAAGTAATCATAACTTTCATTAATTAACAATTCCAATTAACAAATGAAGATTGCGAGGACTACATTTATGGTTCATAGTAAGGATCAATATTCCTTATTCATAGCTTTGACAACCTAAGCAATACCTTTGTTTTAGGTTGAAATACTGCTATGTATTTAACTCTAGCTCATGAATCTATTCCTAGTAAACACAAGGATAAAGGGGATCATTAATAGGGGATCCCACCAATTATTAGCAAATAATTCAAAAACAGCATAGATAGGAAGAATTAACAAAGTTCATTAATAACAAACCAATTATCATCACACAAGTATGTGGAGTGAGTCAGTCTACCCTAGAATGGGTGATTTAGCCACTCACGGTCATGTTCTAATACAAGAAATAACTATAAGTTTACAAAACCAAAAAAAGATAGATAGATGGATCAAATAGAGCCTTGAATCTTCAATCCTCCTTGCCTCTTTTTTTATGTGGAATAGGTCAAAAGTTATACTTTAGACGTGTTTTATGGCTTATATATCGTCTCCATAAACCCACACAAGTCAGGAATCTTAAATAAATACGAAATCAAAATGTCAGGATTTTTGGCCTGCTGCGGTGCATGGCGCTCGCTTTTGCTAAAGTATTGGGCTAACAATTCTCCCTAACTCTTCGTATTGAACAAGTGTTCCAAGTTTACAACTACCCACTTCCGTTCAGTAATCATAACTTTCATTAATTAACTATTCCAATTAACTAGTGAAGATAGGGAGGACAACAATTATGGTTCACAGTAAGGATCAGTATTCAAATTCACAGTTTTGACAACCTAAGCGATGCCTTTATTTTAGGTTAAAATACTGCTATGTGTTTAACCCTAACTCATGAATCTATTCCTAGTAATTACAAGGATAAAGGGGACAATTAATTGGGGATCCTACCAATTAATAGCAAAAAAGTCGTAAAAAATATAAATAGGATGAATTTACAAAGTTCATTAATAACACAACAATTATCATTACACAAGTATGTGGAATGGGTCAATCAACCCTATAATGGGTGACTTAGCCAATCATAGTCATGTTCTAAGATAAGAACTAACTATAAGTTCACAAAACCACAATATGATGGATAGATGGATGAAATAGAGCCTTGAATCTTGATCTTCAATCCTCCTTGCCTCCTTTTTGATGTGGAATAGGTCAAAATTTATGTTTTGGACATGTTTTAGGCTTTTATATTGTATCTATAGAGCCACACAAGTCGGGAATCTAAAATAAATACGGAATCAAACTATCAGGATTTTTGACCAGCTGCGGCGCGCGGCGCTCACTTATGCTAAAGTATTCGGCTATCAATTCTCCCTAACTCTTCCTATTGAACAAGTGCTCCAAGTTTACAACTACCCACTTCCATTAAGTAATCATAACTTTCATTAATTAACTATTCCAATTAACTAATGAAGATAGGGAGGACTACACTTATGATTCACAGTAAGGATCAATATTCCTAATTCACAGTTTTGACAACCTAAGCGACGCCTTTATTTTAGGTTGAAATACTGCTATGTGTTTAACCCTAACTCATGAATCTATTCCTAGTAATTACGAGGATAAAGGGGACAATTAATTGGGGATCATACCAATTAATAACAAAAAATTCGTAAACAACATAGATAGGATGAATTTACAAAGTTCATTAATAACACAACAATTATCATTACATAAGTATGTGGAGTGGGTCAATCAACCCTAGAATGGGTGATTTAGCCACTCATAGTCATGTTCTATGGTAAGAACTAACTATAAGTTTACAAAACCATAATAAGATGGATAGATGGATGAAATAGAGCCTTGAATTATGATCTTCTCTCCTCCTTGCCTCCTTTTTGATGTGGAATATGTTAAAATTTATGTTTTGGACGTGTTTTAGGGCTTTTATATAGTCCCTATAGAGCCACGCAAGTCGGGAATCTAAAAATAAATACGGAATCAAACTATCAGGATTTTTGACCTGCTGCGGCGCGCAGCGCTCACTTGTGCTAAAGTATTCGGCTATCGATTCTCCCTAACTTTTCCTATTGAAAAAGTGCTCAAAGTTTATAACTATCCACTTCCGTTAAGTAATCATTACTTTCATTAATTAAATATTCCAATTAACCGATGAAGATTGGGAGGACTACACTTATAGTTCACAATAAGGATCAATACTCCTAATTTACTGTTTTGACAACCTAAGCAACGCCTTTATTTTTGATTGAAATACTGCTATATGTTTAACTCTAACTCATGAATCTTTTCCTAGTAATCACAAGGATAAATGGTATAATTAATTGGGGATCGTACCAATTAATAGCAAAAAATTCGTAAAAGTCATAGATAGAAAGAATTAACAAAGTTCATTAATAACAAATAAATAATCATCACACAAGTATGTGGAGTAGGTCAATCAACCCTAGAATGGGTGATTTAGCTGCTCATAGTCATGTTATAAGACAAGAAATAACTATTAGTACACAAAACCACAATAAGATAGATAGATGGATGAAATAAAGCCATGAATCTTGATCTTCTCTCCTCTTTGCCTCCTTTTGATTTGGAATAGGTCGAAAGTTATGTTTTGTATGTGTTTTAGGGCCATCCCATATACTCACACAAGCCGGGAATCAAAAATAAATACGGAATCAAAATGTCAGGATTTTTGGCTTGCCGCGGCGCGCGGCGCTTACTTGTGCTAAAGTATTGTGCTAACAATTCTCCCTAACTTTTCCTATTGAACAAGTGCTCAAAGTTTATAACTACCCACTTCCGTGAAGTAATCATATCTTTCATTAATTAACTATTCTAATTAACTAATGAAGATATGGAGGACTACACTTATGGTTCACAATAATGATTAATATTTCTAATTCACCGTTTTGACAACCTAAGCAATGCTTTTTTTTTAAGGTTTAAATACTGCTATGTGTTGAACCCTAACTCATAATCTATTCCTAGTAATCACAAGGATAAAGGGGACAATTTATTGGGGATCCTACCAAATAATAGTAAAAAATTCGTAAACAACATAAATAGGAAAAATTAGCAAAGTTCATCAATAACACAAAAATTATCATCGCACAAGTATGTGGAGTGGGTCAATCAATCCTATAATGGGTGATTTTTCCACTCATAGTCATGTCCTAAAACAAAAATAACAAAGTATACAAAATCACAATAAGATGAATAGATGGATGAAATACATCGTTGAATCTTGATCTTCTCTCCTCCGTGCCTCCTTTTGATATGGAATAGGCCAAAATTTATGTTTTGGACTTGTTTTAGGACTGTTATATCGTCCCTATAGGCCCACACAAGTCGGGAATCAAAAATAAATACACATCAAAATGTCAGGACTTTTTGCCAGCCGCGGCGCGCGGCGCTCAATTGAGCTAAAGTATTGTACTAACAATTCTCCCTAATTCTTCCTATTGAACAAGTGCTCCAAGTTTACAACTACCCACTTCTATTAAGTAATCATAACTTTCATTGATTGACAATTCAAATTAACAAATAAAGATTGCGAGGACCACATTTATGGTTCATAGTAAGGATCAATATTCCTTATTCATAGCTTTGACAACCTAAGCAATGCCTTTGTTTTAGGTTGAAATACTGCTATGTGTTTAACCCTAGCTCATTAATCTATTCCTAATAAACACAAGGATAAAGGGGATCATTAATAGGGGATCCCACCAATTAATAGCAAATAATTCGTAAACAACATAGATAGAAAGAATTAAGAAAGTTCATCAATAACAAACCAATTATCATCAAACAAGTATGTGGAGTGAGTCAGTCTACCCTAGAATGGGTGATTTAGCCACTCCCGGTCATGTTCTAATACAAGAAATAACTATAAGTTTACAAAACCACAAAAGGATAGATAGATGGATGAAATAGAGCCTTGAATCTTGATATTCAATCGTCCTCGCCTCCTTTTTGATGTGGAATAGGTCAAAAGTTATACTTTGGATGTGTTTTATGGCTTATATATCGTCCCCATAAACCCACACAAGTCAGGAATCTTAAATAAATACGAAATCAAAATGTCAGAATTTTTTGCCTGCCGCGGCGCGCGGCGCTCGCTTTTGCTAAAGTATTGGGCTAACAATTCTCCCTAACTCTTCATATTAAACAAGTGCTTCAAGTTTACAACTACCCACTTCCGTTAAGTAATCATAACTTTCATTAATTAACTATTCCAATTTACTAATGAAGATAGGGAGGACAACAATTATTGTTCACATTAAGGATCAGTATTCAAATTCACAGTTTTGACAACCTAAGCGACACCTTTATTTTACGTTGAAGTACTGCTATGTGTTTAACCCTAACTCATGAATCTATTCCTAGTAATTACAAGGATAAAAGGGATAATTAATTGGGGATACTACCAATTAATAGCAAAAAAGTCGTCAACAATATAGATAGGATAAATTTACAAAGTTCATTAATAACACAACAATTATCATTACACAAGTATGTGGAATGGGTCACTCAACCCTATAATGGGTGACTTAGCCAATCATAGTCATGTTCTAAGATAAGAACTAACTATAAGTTTACAAAACCACAATATGATGGATAGATGGATGAAATAGAGCCTTGAATCTTGATCTTCTCTCCTCTTTGCCTCCTTTTTTATGTGGAATAGGTCAAAATTTATGTTTTGGATGTGTTTTAGGACTTTTATATTGTATCTATAGATCCATACAAGTCGGGAATCTAAAATAAATACGGAATCAAATTATCAGGATTTTTGACCTGCAGCGGCGCGCGGCGCTCACTTGTGCTAAAGTATTCGGCTCTCAATTCTCCCTAACTCTTCCTATTGAACAAGTGCTCCAAGTTTACAACTACCCACTTCCGTTAAGTAATCATAACTTTCATTAATTAACTATTCCAATTAACTAATGAAGATAGGGAGGACTACACTTATGGTTCACAGTAAGGATCAATATTCCTAATTCACAGTTTTGACAACCTAAGCGACGCCTTTATTTTAGGTTGAAATACTGCTATGTGTTTAACCCTAACTCATGAATCTATTCCTAGTAATTACGAGGATAAAGGGGACAATTAATTGGGGATCGTACCAATTAATAGCAAAAAAGACGTAAACAATATAGATAGGATGAATTTACAAAGTTCATTAATAACACAACAATTATTATTACACAAGTATGTGGAATGGGTCACTCAACCCTATAATGGGTGACTTAGCCAATCATAGTCATGTTCTAAGATAAGAACTAACTATAAGTTTACAAAACCACAATATGATGGATAGATGGATGAAATAGAGCCTTGAATGGTGATCTTCTCTCCTCCTTGCCTCCTTTTTGATGTGGAATATGTCAAAATTTATGTCTTGGACGTGTTTTAGGGCTTTTATATTGTCCCTATAGAGCCACGCAAGTGGGGAATCTAAAATAAATACGGAATCAAACTATCAGGATTTTGGACCTGCTGCGGCGCGCGGCGCTCACTTGTGCTAAAGTATTCGGCTATCGATTCTCCATAACTATTCATATTGAAAAAGTGCTACAAGTTTACAACTACCCCCTTCTGTTAAGTAATCATTACTTTCATTAATAAAATATTCCAATTAACCGATGAAGATTGGGAAGACTACACTTATAGTTCACAATAAGGATCAATATTCCTAATTTACTGTTTTGACAACCTAAGCAACGCCTTTATTTTTGGTTGAAATACTGCTATATGTTTAACCCTAACTCATGAACTTTTCCTAGTAATTACAAGGATAAATTGTATAATTAATTGGGGATCGTACCAATTAATAGAAAAAATTTGTAAAAGACATAGATAGAAAGAATTAACAAAGTTCATTAATAACACAAAAATAATCATCACACAAGTATGTAGACTAGGTCAATCAACCCGAGAATGGGTGATTTAGCTTCTCATAGTCATGTTCTATGACAAGAAATAACTATAAGTAAAAAAAAAAAACCACAACAAGATAGATAGATGGATGAAATAAAGCCTTGAATATTGATCTTCTCACCTCCTTGCCTCCTTTTGATTTGGAATAGGTTGAAAGTTATGTTTTGGATGTGTTTTAGGGCTTTTATATTATCCCATATACTCACGTAAGCTGGGAATCAAAAATAAATGCGGAATCAAAATGTCATGATTTTATGCCTGCCACGGCGCGCGGCACTCACTTATGCTAAAGTATTGTGCTAATAATTCTCCCCAACTTTTCCTATTGAACAAGTGCTCAAAGTTTATAACTACCCACTTCCATCAAGTGATCATAGCTTTCATTAATTAACTATTCTAATTAACTTATGAAGATATGGAGGACTACACTTATGGTTCACAATAAGGATTAATATTTATTATTCACCTTTTTGACAACCTAAGCAATGCCTTTTTTTAAGGTTGAAATACTGCTATGTGTTTAACCCTAACTCATAATCTATTCCTAGTAATCACAAAGATAAAGGGGACAATTTATTGGGGATCCTACCAAATAATAGCAAAAAATTCGTAAACAACATAAATAGGAAAAATTAACAAAGTTCATTAATAATACAAAAATTATCATCGCACAAGTATGTGGAGTGGGTCAATCAACCCTAGAAGGGGTGAATTTTCCACTCATAGTCATGTTCTAAAACAAAAATAACTATAAGTATACAAAACCACAATAAGATGGACAGATGGATGAAATACATCCTTAAATCTTCATCTTCTCTCCTCCTTGCCTCCTTTAGATATGGAATAGGTCAAAAGTTATGTTTTGGACATGTTTCAGGGCTTTTATATCGTCCCCATAGACCCAAACAAGTCGGGTATCAAAAATAAATGCAGATCAAAATGTCAGAACTTTTGGCCAGCCACGCCGCGCGGTGCTCAGTTGTCCTAAAGTATTATGGTAAAAAAACTCCCTAACTCTTCCTATTAAACAAGAGCTCAAACTTTACAACTACTCACTTCTGTTAAGTAATCATAACTTTCATTAATTAACAATCCAATTAACTAATGAAGATTGAGAGGACTACATTTATGGTTCACAGTAAGAATCAATATTCCTAATTCATAGCTTTGACAAGCTGAGCAATTACTTTGTTTTAGGTTGAAATATTGGTACGTGTTTAACCCTAACTCATGAATCTATTCCTAGTAAACACAAGGATAAAGGAGATCATTAACA
The DNA here is from genome assembly GCA_029990175.1 of Petunia secreta. Taxonomy (NCBI): domain Eukaryota; kingdom Viridiplantae; phylum Streptophyta; class Magnoliopsida; order Solanales; family Solanaceae; genus Petunia; species Petunia secreta. The sequence continues at coordinate 27,304,770 of JARKIP010000003.1, forward strand.
AGGGATCCTACCAATAAATAGCAAACAATTCGTAACCAACAAAGATAGGAAGAATTAATAAAGTTCATTAATAAAAAACCAATTATCATCACACAAGTATGTGGAGTGAGTTAGTCAACCCTAGAATTGGTGATTTAGCCACTCATAGTCATGTTCTAATACAAGAAATAACTATAAGTTTACAAAACCCTAATAAGATAGATAGATGGATGAATAGAGTCTTGAATCTTGATTTTTTCTCCTCGTTGCCTTTTTTTTATGTGGAATAGGTCAAAAGTTATGTTTTGGACATGTTTTAGGGATTTTATGTCATCCCTAAAGAACCACACAAGTCGCGGATCTTAAATAAATACGGAATCAAACTATCAGGATTTTTGACCTGCTGCGGCGCTTACTTATACTAAAGTATTCTGCTATCAATTCTCCCTAACTCTTCCTATTGAACAAGTGCTCCAAGTTTACAACTACCCACTTCCGTTAAGTAATCATAACTTTCATTAATTAACTATTCAAATTAACTAATGAAGATAGAAAGGACTACACTTATTGTTCACAGTTAGGATCAATATTCCTAATTTACTATTTTGACAACCTAAGCGATGCCTTTAATTTACGTTGAAATACTGCTATGTGTTTAACCATAACTCATGAATCTTTTCCTAGTAATCACAAGGATAAAGGGGACAATTAATTGGGGATCGTACAAAATAATAGCAAAAAATACGAATACAACATAGATAAGAAGAATTAACAAAGTTCATTAATAACACAACAATAATCATCACACAAGTATGTAGAGTCGGTCAATGAACCCTAGAATGGGTGATTTAGCCTCTCATAGTCATGTTCTATGACAAGAAATAACTATAAGTACACAAAACCACAATAAGAAAGATAGATGGATGAAATAAAGTCTTGAATCTTGATCTTCTCTCCTCCTTGCCTCCTTTTGATTTGGAATAGGTCGAAAGTTATGTTTTGGACTTGTTTTAAATCTTTTATATTATCCCATATACTCACACAAGCCGGAAGTCAAACATAAATACGAAATCAAAATGTAAGGATTTTGGCCTACCACGGCGCTCACTTGTGCTAAAGTATTGTGCTAACAATTCTCCCTAACTTTTCCTATTGAACAAGTGCTCAAAGTTTATAACTACCCACTTCCGTTAAGTAATCATGGCTTTCATTAATTAACTATTCCAATTTAGTAATGACGATATGGAGGACTACACTTATGTTTCACAGTAAGGACCAATATTTCTAATTCACCGTTTTGACAACCTAAGTAATGCCTTTTTTTTAGGTTGAAATCATGCTATGTGTTTAACCCTAACTCTTAATCTATTCCTAGTAATCACAAGGATAAAGGGGACAATTTATTGGGGATCCTACCAAATAATAGCAAAAATTTCGTAAACAATATAGATCGGAAGAATTAACAATGTTCATTAATAACACAACAATTATCATCACACAAGTCTGTGTAGTGGGTCAATCAACCCAGAATGGGTGATTTAGCCACTCATAGTCATGTTCTAAGACATAAATAACTATAAGTATATAAAACCACAATAAGATGGATAGATGGATGAAATACATGCTTGAATCTTGATCTTGTCTCCTCCTTGCCTCCTTTTGATGTGGAATAGGTCAAAAGTTATGTTTTGGACATGTTTTAGGGCTTTTATATCGTCTCCATAGACCCACAGAAGTCGGGAATCAAAAGTAAATACAGATCTAAACATCAGGACTTTTGCCCCGCCGCGGCGTGCGACGCTCAATTGTGCTAACGATTCTCCCTAACTCTTCCTATCGAACAAGTGCTCCAAGTTTACGACTATCCATTTCTTAAAGTAATCATAATTTTCATTAATTAATAATTCCAATTAACTAATGAAGATTGCGAGGACTACATTTATGGTTCACAGTAATGATCCATATTCCTAATTCACTGCTTTGAAAACCTTAGCAATGTCTTTATCTTAGGTTGATATTTTTCTATGTGTTTAACCCTAACTCATGAATCTATTCTTAGTAAAAACAAGGATAAAGAGGATCATTAATTGCGATCCTACCAATTAGTAGCAAACAATTCGTAAAAAACATAGATAGGAAGAATTAAATAAGTTCATTAATAACAAACCAATTATCATTACACAAGTATGTAGAGTGAGTCGCTCAACCCTAGAATGGGTGATTTAGCAACTCATAGTCATGTTCTAATACAAGAAATAACTATAAATTTACAAAATCACAATAAGATGGATAGATGGATAAAATAGAGCATTGTATCTTGATCTTCTCTCGTCCTTGCCTCCTTTTTGATGTGGAATAGTTCAAATGTTATGTTCTGGACGTCTTTTAGGGCTTATATATAGTTCCCATTGACCTAAACAAGTCAGGAATCCAAAATAAATACGAAATCAAAATATCAGTGTTTTTGGCCCGCCGCGGCGCACGGCCCTCACTTGTGCTAAAGTATTGTGCTAACAAATCTCCCTAACTCTACATATTGAACAAGTGCTCTAAGTTTACAACTACTCACTTTAGTTAAGTAATCATTACTATCATAGATTAACTATTCAAATTAACTAATGAAGATAAGGAGAACCACACTTATAGTTCACAGTAAGGATCAATATTCCTGATTCACCTTTTTTACAACCTAAGTAATGCCTTTCTTTTAGGTGGAAGTATTACTATGTGTTTAACCCTAACTCATGAATCTATTACTAGTAATTACAAAGATTAAGGGGACAATTAATTGGGAATATTACCAATTAATAGAAATAAATTCGTAAACAACATAGATAGAAAGAAATAAAAAAGTTCATTAGTAACAAAACAATTATAATCACACAAGTATATGGAATGGGTCAATCAACCCTGGAATGGGTGATTTAGCCGCTCATAGTCATGTTCTAAGACAAGAAATAACTATAAGTATACAAATCCACAAGAAGATGGATAGATGGATGAAATAGAGTCTTGAATCTTGATCCTCTCCTCCTTGCCTCCTTTTGATGTGGAATAGGTCAAAAGTTATGTTTTAGACGTGTTTTAGGGCTTTTATATCATCCCTAAAGAGCCACACAAGTCGCGGATCTTAAATAAATACGAAATCGAACTATCAGGATTTTTGACCTGCTGCGGCGCTTACTTGTGCTAAAGTATTCTGCTATCAATTCTCCCTAACTATTCCTATTGAACATGTGCACCATGTTTACAACTACCTACTTCCGTTAAGTAATCATAACTTTCATTAATTAACTATTCAAATTAACTAATGAAGATAGAAACGGCTACACTTATCGTTCACAGTTAGGATCAATATTCCTAATTCACTATTTTGACAACCTAAGCGATGCCTTTAATTTACGTTGAAATACTGCTATGTGTTTAACCATAACTCATGAATCTTTTCCTAGTAATCACAAGGATAAAGGGGACAATTAATTGGGGATCGTACAAAATAATAGCAATAAATACGAATACAACATAGATAGGTAGAATTAACAAAGTTCATTAATAATACAACAATAATCATCACACAAGTATGTAGAGTCGGTCAATGAACCCTAGAATGGGTGATTTAGCCTCTCATAGTCATGTTCTATGACAAGAAATAACTATAAGTACACAAAACCACAATAAGATAGATAGATGGATGAAATAAAGCCATGAATCTTGATCTTCTCTCCTCTTTGCCTCCTTTTGATTTGGAATAGGTCGAAAGTTATGTTTTGTATGTGTTTTAGGGCCATCCCATATACTCACACAAGCCGGGAATCAAAAATAAATACGGAATCAAAATGTCAGGATTTTTGGCTTGCCGCGGCGCGCGGCGCTTACTTGTGCTAAAGTATTGTGCTAACAATTCTCCCTAACTTTTCCTATTGAACAAGTGCTCAAAGTTTATAACTACCCACTTCCGTTAAGTAATCATATCTTTCATTAATTAACTATTCTAATTAACTAATGAAGATATGGAGGACTACACTTATGGTTCACAATAATGATTAATATTTCTAATTCACCGTTTTGACAACCTAAGCAATGCTTTTTTTTTTAGGTTTAAATACTGCTATGTGTTGAACCCTAACTCATAATCTATTCCTAGTAATCACAAGGATAAAGGGGACAATTTATTGGGGATCCTACCAAATAATAGTAAAAAATTCGTAAACAACATAAATAGGAAAAATTAGCAAAGTTCATCAATAACACAAAAATTATCATCGCACAAGTATGTGGAGTGGGTCAATCAACCCTATAATGGGTGATTTTTCCACTCATAGTCATGTCCTAAAACAAAAATAACAAAGTATACAAAATCACTATAAGATGAATAGATGGATGAAATACTTCGTTGAATCTTGATCTTCTCTCCTCCTTGCCTCCTTTTGATATGGAATAGGCCAAAATTTATGTTTTGGACATGTTTTAGGACTGTTATATCGTCCCAATAGGCCCACACAAGTCGGGAATCAAAAATAAATACACATGAAAATGTCAGGACTTTTTGCCAGCCCCGGCGCGCGGCGCTCAATTGAGCTAAAGTATTGTACTAACAATTCTCCCTAATTCTTCCTATTGAACAAGTGCTCCAAGTTTACAACTACCCACTTCTATTAAGTAATCATAACTTTCATTGATTGACAATTCCAATTAACAAATAAAGATTGCGAGGACCACATTTATGGTTCATAGTAAGGATCAATATTCCTTATTCATAGCTTTGACAACCTAAGCAATGCCTTTGTTTTAGGTTGAAATACTGCTATGTGTTTAACCCTAGCTCATTAATCTATTCCTAATAAACACAAGGATAAAGGGGATCATTAATAGGGGATTCCACCAATTAATAGCAAATAATTCGTAAACAACATAGATAGAAAGAATTAAGAAAGTTCATCAATAACAAACCAATTATCATCAAACAAGTATGTGGAGTGAGTCAGTCTACCCTAGAATGGGTGATTTAGCCACTCCCGGTCATGTTCTAATACAAGAAATAACTATAAGTTTACAAAACCAAAAAAGGATAGATAGATGGATGAAATAGAGCCTTGAATCTTGATATTCAATCGTCCTCGCCTCCTTTTTGATGTGGAATAGGTCAAAAGTTATACTTTGGACGTGTTTTATGGCTTATATATCGTCCCCATAAACCCACACAAGTCAGGAATCTTAAATAAATACGAAATCAAAATGTCAGAATTTTTTGCCTGTCGCGGCGCGCGGTGCTCGCTTTTGCTAAAGTATTGGGCTAACAATTCTCCCTAACTCTTCATATTAAACAAGTGCTTCAAGTTTACAACTACCCACTTCCGTTAAGTAATCATAACTTTCATTAATTAACTATTCCAATTTACTAATGAAGATAGGAAGGACAACAATTATTGTTCAAATTAAGGATCAGTATTCAAATTCACAGTTTTGACAACCTAAGCGACACCTTTATTTTACGTTGAAGTACTGCTATAAGTTTACAAAAAGGATCAATATTCCTAATTTACTGTTTTGACAACCTAAGCAACGCCTTTATTTTTGGTTGAAATATTGCTATATGTTTAACCCTAACTCATGAACTTTTCCTAGTAATTACAAGGATAAATTGTATAATAAATTGGGGATCGTACCAATTAATAGCAAAAAATTTGTAAAAGACATAGATAGAAAGAATTAACAAAGTTCATTAATAACACAAAAATAATCATCACACAAGTATGTAGAGTAGGTCAATCAACCCGAGAATGGGTGATTTAGCTGCTCATAGTCATGTTCTATGACAAGAAATAACTATAAGTAAAAAAAAAAAAAAACCACAATAAGATAGATAGATGGATGAAATAAAGCCTTGAATATTGATCTTCTCGCCTCCTTGCCTCCTTTTGATTTGGAATAGGTTGAAAGTTATGTTTTGGATGTGTTTTAGGGCTTTTATATTATCCCATATACTCACGTAAGCCGGGAATCAAAAATAAATGCGGAATCAAAATGTCACGATTTTATGCCTGCCACGGCGCGCGGCACTCACTTATGCTAAAGTATTGTGCTAATAATTCTCCCTAACTTTTCCTATTGAACAAGTGCTCAAAGTTTATAACTACCCACTTCCATCAAGTGATCATAGCTTTCATTAATTAACTATTCTAATTAACTTATGAAGATATGGAGGACTACACTTATGGTTCACAATAAGGATTAATATTTATTATTCACCTTTTTGACAACCTAAGCAATGCCTTTTTTTAAGGTTGAAATACTGCTATGTGTTTAACCCTAACTCATAATCTATTCCTAGTAATCACAAAGATAAAGGGGACAATTTATTGGGGATCCTACCAAATAATAGCAAAAAATTCGTAAACAACATAAATAGGAAAAATTAACAAAGTTCATTAATAATACAAAAATTATCATCGCACAAGTATGTGGAGTGGGTCAATCAACCCTAGAAGGGGTGAATTTTCCACTCATAGTCATGTTCTAAAACAAAAATAACTATAAGTATACAAAACCACAATAAGATGGACAGATGGATGAAATACATCCTTAAATCTTCATCTTCTCTCCTCCTTGCCTCCTTTAGATATGGAATAGGTCAAAAGTTATGTTTTGGACATGTTTCAGGGCTTTTATATCGTCCCCATAGACCCACACAAGTCGGGTATCAAAAATAAATGCAGATCAAAATGTCAGAACTTTTGGCCAGCCACGCCGCGCGGTGCTCAGTTGTCCTAAAGTATTATGGTAAAAAAACTCCCTAACTCTTCCTATTAAACAAGAGCTCAAACTTTACAACTACTCACTTCTGTTAAGTAATCATAACTTTCATTAATTAACAATTCCAATTAACTAATGAAGATTGAAAGGACTACATTTATGGTTCACAGTAAGAATCAATATTCCTAATTCATAGCTTTGACAAGCTGAGCAATTACTTTGTTTTAGGTTGAAATATTGGTACGTGTTTAACCCTAACTCATGAATCTATTCCTAGTAAACACAAGGATTAAGGAGATCATTAACAAGGGATCCTACCAATAAATAGCAAACAATTCGTAACCAACAAAGATAGGAAGAATTAATAAAGTTCATTAATAAAAAACCAATTATCATCACACAAGTATGTGGAGTGAGTTAGTCAGCCCTAGAATTGGTGATTTAGCCACTCATAGTCATGTTCTAATACAAGAAATAACTATAAGTTTACAAAACCCTAATAAGATAGATAGATGGATGAAATAGAGTCTTGAATCTTGATTTTTTCTCCTCGTTGCCTCCTTTTTATGTGGAATAGGTCAAAAGTTATGTTTTGGACGTGTTTTAGGGATTCTATGTCATCCCTAAAGAAACACACAAGTCGCGGATCTTAAATAAATACGGAATCAAACTATCAGGATTTTTGACCTGCTGCGGCGCTTACTTATGCTAAAGTATTCTGCTATCAATTCTCCCTGACTCTTCCTATTGAACAAGTGCTCCAAGTTTACAACTACCCACTTCCGTTAAGTAATCATAACTTTCATTAATTAACTTTTCAAATTAACTAATGAAGATAGAAAGGACTACACTTATTGTTCACAGTTAGGATCAATATTCCTAATTTACTATTTTGACAACCTAAGCGATGCCTTTAATTTACGTTGAAATACTGCTATGTGTTTAACCATAACTCATGAATCTTTTCCTAGTAATCACAAGGATAAAGGGGACAATTAATTGGGGATCGTACAAAATAATAGCAAAAAATACGAATACAACATAGATAAGAAGAATTAACAAAGTTCATTAATAACACAACAATAATCATCACACAAGTATGTAGAGTCGGTCAATGAACCCTAGAATGGGTGATTTAGCCTCTCATAGTCATGTTCTATGACAAGAAATAACTATAAGTACACAAAACCACAATAAGAAAGATAGATGGATGAAATAAAGTCTTGAATCTTGATCTTCTCTCCTCCTTGCCTCCTTTTGATTTGGAATAGGTCGAAAGTTATGTTTTGGACTTGTTTTAAATCTTTTATATTATCCCATATACTCACACAAGCCGGAAGTCAAACATAAATACGAAATCAAAATGTAAGGATTTTTGGCCTACCACGGCGCTCACTTGTGCTAAAGTATTGAGCTAACAATTTCCCCTAACTTTTCCTATTGAACAACTGCTCAAAGTTTACAACTATCCACTTCCGTTAAGTAATCATGGCTTTCATTAATTAACTATTCCAATTTAGTAATGAAGATATGGAGGACTACACTTATGTTTCACAGTAAGGACCAATATTTCTAATTCACCGTTTTGACAACCTAAGTAATGCCTTTTTTTTAGGTTGAAATCATGCTATGTGTTTAACCCTAACTCTTAATCTATTCCTAGTAATCACAAGGATAAAGGGGACAATTTATTGGGGATCCTACCAAATAATAGCAAAAATTTCGTAAACAATATAGATCGGAAGAATTAACAATGTTCATTAATAACACAACAATTATCATCACACAAGTCTGTGTAGTGGGTCAATCAACCCAGAATGGGTGATTTAGCCACTCATAGTCATGTTCTAAGACATAAATAACTATAAGTATACAAAACCACAATAAGATGGATAGGTGGATGAAATACATGCTTGAATCTTGATCTTGTCTCCTCCTTGCCTCCTTTTGATGTGGAATAGGTCAAAAGTTATGTTTTGGACATGTTTTAGGGCTTTTATATCGTCTCCATAGACCCACAGAAGTCGGGAATCAAAAGTAAATACAGATCTAAACATCAGGACTTTTGCCCCGCCGCGGCGTGCGACGCTCAATTGTGCTAACGATTCTCCCTAACTCTTCCTATCGAACAAGTGCTCCAAGTTTACGACTATCCATTTCTTAAAGTAATCATAATTTTCATTAATTAATAATTCCAATTAACTAATGAAGATTGCGAGGACTACATTTATGGTTCACAGTAATGATCAATATTCCTAATTCACTGCTTTGAAAACCTTAGCAATGCCTTTATCTTAGGTTGATATTTTTCTATGTGTTTAACCCATACTCATGAATTTATTCTTAGTAAAAACAAGGATAAAGAGGATCATTAATTGCGATCCTACCAATTAGTAGCAAATAATTCGTAAAAAACATAGATAGGAAGAATTAAATAAGTTCATTAATCACAAACCAATTATCATTACACAAGTATGTAGAGTGAGTCGCTCAACCCTAGAATGGGTGATTTAGCAACTCATAGTCATGTTCTAATACAAGAAATAACTATAAATTTACAAAATCACAATAAGATGGATAGATGGATAAAATAGAGCATTGAATCTTGATCTTCTCTCGTCCTTGCCTCCTTTTTGATGTGGAATAGGTCAAATGTTATGTTCTGGACGTCTTTTAGGGCTTATATATCGTCCCCATAGACCTAAACAAGTCAGGAATCCAAAATAAATACGAAATCAAAATATCAGTATTTTTGGCCCGCCGCGGCGCACGGCCCTCACTTGTGCTAAAGTGTTGTGCTAACAAATCTCCCTAACTCTACATATTGAACAAGTGCTCTAAGTTTACAACTACTCACTTCAGTTAAGTAATCATTACTATCATAGATTAACTATTCAAATTAACTAATGAAGATAAGGAGAACCACACTTATAGTTCACAGTAAGGATCAATATTCCTGATTCCACTTTTTTACAACCTAAGTAATGCCTTTCTTTTAGGTGGAAGTATTACTATGTGTTTAACCCTAACTCATGAATCTATTACTAGTAATTACAAAGATAAAGGGGACAATTAATTGGGAATATTACCAATTAATAGAAATAAATTCGTAAACAACATAGATAGAAAGAAATAAAAAAGTTCATTAGTAACAAAACAATTATAATCACACAATTATATGGAATGGGTCAATCAACCCTGGAATGGGTGATTTAGCCGCTCATAGTCATGTTCTAAGACAAGAAATAACTATAAGTATACAAATCCACAAGAAGATGGATAGATGGATGAAATAGAGTCTTGAATCTTGATCTTCTCTCCTCCTTGCCTCCTTTTGATGTGGAATAGGTCAAAAGTTATGTTTTAGACGTGTTTTAGGGCTTTTATATCATCCCTAAAGAGCCACACAAGTCGCGGATCTTAAATAAATACGAAATCGAACTATCAGGATTTTTGACCTGCTGCGGCGCTCACTTGTGCTAAAGTATTCTGCTATCAATTCTCGCTAACTATTCCTATTGAACATGTGCACCATGTTTACAACTACCTACTTCCGTTAAGTAATCATAACTTTCATTAATTAATTATTCAAATTAACTAATGAAGATAGAAAGGGCTACACTTATCGTTCACAGTTAGGATCAATATTCCTAATTCACTATTTTGACAACCTAAGCGATGCCTTTAATTTGCGTTGAAATACTGCTATGTGTTTAACCATAACTCATGAATCTTTTCCTAGTAATCACAAGGATAAAGGGGACAATTAATTGGGGATCGTACAAAATAATAGCAATAAATACGAATACAATATAGATAGGAAGAATTAACAAAGTTCATTAATAATACAACAATAATCATCACACAAGTATGTAGAGTCGGTCAATGAACCCTAGAATGGGTGATTTAGCCTCTCATAGTCATGTTCTATGACAAGAAATAACTATAAGTATACAAAACCACAATAAGATAGATAGATGGATGAAATAAAGCCTTGAATCTTGATCTTCTCTCCTCCTTGCCTCCTTTTGATTTGGAATAGGTCGAAAGTTATGTTTTGGACTTGTTTTAGAGCTTTTATATTATCCCATATACTCACACAAGCCGGAAGTCCAAAATAAATACGAAATCAAAATGTAAGGATTTTTGGCCTACCACGGCGCTCACTTGTGCTAAAGTATTGTGCTACCAATTCTCCCTAACTTTTCCTATTGAACAAGTGCTCAAAGTTTATTACTACCCACTTCCGTTAAGTAATCATAGCTTTCATTAATGTACTATTCCAATTAACTAATGAAGATATGGAGGATTACACTTATGGTTCATAGTAAGGATCAATATTTCTAATTCACCGTTTTGACAACCTAAGCAATGCTTTTGTTTTAGGTTGAAATACTGCTATGTGTTTAACCCTAGCTCATGAATCTATTCCTAGTGAACACAAGGATAAAGGGGATCATTAATAGGGGATCCCACCAATTAATAACAAATAATTCGTAAAACAATATAGATTGGAAGAATTAACAAAGTTCATTAATAACAAACCAATTATCATCACAAAAGTATGTGGAATGGGTCAATCAACCCTGGAATGGGTGATTTAGCCGCTCATAGTCATGTTCTAAGACAAAAACAACTGTAAGTATACAAAACCACAATAAGATGGATAGATGGATGAAATGAATCCTTGAATCTTGATTTTCTCTCCTCCTTGCCTCCTTTGGATGTGGAATAGGTCAAAAGTTATGTTTTGGACATGTTTTAAGGCTTTTATATCTACCCCATTTACCCACACAAGTTTGGAATCAAAAATAAATACATATCAAAATGTCAGGACTTTTGACCAGCCGCAGCGCTCAATTGTACTAACAATTCTCCCTAACTCTTCCTATTGAACAAGAACTCCAAATTTACGACTACCCAATTCTATTGAGTAATCATAACTTTTATTAACTAACAATTCCAATTAACTAATGAAGATTGCGAGGACTGCATTTATAGTTCATAGTAAGGATCAATATTCCTAATTCAAAGCTTTGACAACCTAAGCAATTGTTTTCGATTGAAATACTGCTATTTTTTTAACCCTAACTCATGAATCTATTCCTAGTAAACACAAGGATAAAGGGGATCATTAATAGGGGATCCTATCAATTAATAGCAAACAATTTGTAAACAACATAGATATTAAGAATTAACAAAGTTCATTAATAACAAACCAATTATCATCACACAAGTATGTGGAGTGAGTCAGTGAACTCTAGAATGGGTGATTTAGCCACTCATAGTAATGTTTTAATACAAGAAATAACTATGAGTTTACAAAACCGCAATAAGATGGATAGATGGATTAAATAGAGCCTTGAATGTTGATCTTCTCTCCTCCTTGCCTCGTTTTTGATGTGGAATAGGTCAAAAGTTATGCTTTGGACGTGTTTTAGGTCTTATATATCGTCCCCATAGACTTACACAAGTCAGGAATCAAAAATAAAAACGAAATCAAAATGTCAGTATTTTTGGCCTGCCGCGGCGCGCGGCGCTCACTTATGCTAAAGTATTGTACTAACAATTAACCCTAACTCTTCATATTGAACAGTTCTCCAAGTTTACAACACTCACTTCAGTTAAGTAATTATAACTTTCATAAATTAACTATTCAAATTAACTAAAAAAGATAGGGAGGACTACACTTATAGTTCACAGTAAGGATCAATAATTCTGATTCACCATTTTTACAACCTAAGTAATGCCTTTGTTTTAGGTTGACATATTACTATGTGTTTAACCCTAACTCATGAATCTATTACGAGTAATTACAAAGATAAAGGGGACAATTAATTGGAAATATTACCAATTAACAGAAATAAATTCGTAAACAACATAGATAGAAAGAAATAACAAAGTTCATTAGTAACAAAATAATTATAATCACACAAGTATGTGGAATGGGTCAATCAACCCTAGAATGGGTGATTTAGCCGCTCATAGTCATGTTCTAAGACAAGAAATAACTATAAGTATACAAAACCACAACAAGACGGATAGATGGATTAAATAGAGTCTTGAATCTTGATCTTCTCTCCTCCTTACCTCCTTTTGATGTGGAATAGGTCAACAGTTATGTTTTGGACGTGTTTTAGGGCTTTTATATCATCCCTAAAGAGCCACACAAGTCGCGGATCTTAAATAAATACGGAATCGAACTATCAGGATTTTTGACCTGCTGCGGCGCTTACTTGTGCTAAAGTATTCTGCTATCAATTCTCCCTAACTATTCCTATTGAACATGTGCACCAATTTTACAACTACCCACTTTCGTTAACTAATCATAACTTTCATTAATTAACTATTCAAATTAACTAATGAAGATAGAAAGGACTACACTTATGGTTCACTATAAGAATCAATATTCCTTATTCAGTGTTTTGACAACCCAAGCGGCGCCTTTATTTTAGGTTGAAATACTGCTATGTGTGTAACCCTAACTAATGAATCTATTCCTAGTAATCACAAGGAGAAATGGGACAATTAATTGGGGATCGTACCAATTAATATCAAAAAATTCGTAAAAAATAGAGATAGGAAGAATTAACAAAGTTCATTAATAACACAGCAACAATCATCACACAAGTATGTGGAGTGGGTCAACTAAACCTAGAACAGGTGATTTAGCCGCTCATAGTCATGTTCTTTGACAAGAAATAACTAAAAGTACACAAAACCACAATAAGATAGATAGATGGATGAAATAAAGCCTTGAATCTTGATCTTCTCTCCTCCTTGCCTCCTTTTGAATTGGAATAGGTCGAAAGTTTTGTTTTGGACTTGTTTTAGGGCTTTTATATTATCCAATATACTCACACAAGCCGGGAATCCAAAATAAATACAGAATCAAAATGTAAGGATTTTTGGCCTGCCGCGGCGCTCACTTGTGCTAAAGTATTGTGCTAACAATTCTCCCTAACTTTTCCTATTGAACAAGTGCTCAAAGTTTATTACTACCCACTTCCCTTAAGTAATCATAGCTTTCATTAATGAGCTATTCCATTTAACTAATGAAGATATGGAGGATTACACTTATGGTTCATAGTAAGGATCAATATTTCTAATTCACCGTTTTGACAACCTAAGCAATGCCTTTGTTTTAGGTTGAAATACTGCTATGTATTTAACCCTAGCTCATGAATCTATTCCTAGTAAACACAAGGATAAAGGGGATCATTAATATGGGATCCCACCAATTAATAGCAAGTAATTCCTAAACAACATACATGGGAAGAATTAACAAAGTTCATTAATAACAAACCAATTATCATCACACAAGTATGTGGAGTGAGTCAGTCAACCCTGGAAGGGGTGATTTAGCCACTCATAGTCATGTTCTAAGACAAAAACAACTGTAAGTATACAAAACCACAATAAGATGGATAAATGGATGAAATGCATCCTTGAATCTTGATTTTCTCTCCTCCTTGCCTCCTTTTGATTTGGAATAGGTCAAAAGTTATGTTTTGGACATGTTTTAAGGCTTTTATATCGTCCCCATAGACCCACTTAAGTCGGGAAATAAAAATAAATACAGATCGAAATGTCAGTACTTTTGACCAGCCGCGGCGCTCAATTGTGCTAACAATTATCCCTAACTCTTCCTATTGAACAAGTGCTCCAAATTTACGACTACCCAATTCTGTTGAGTAATCATAACTTTTATTAACTAAAAATTCCAATTAACTAATGAAGATTGTGAGGACTACATTAATAGTTCATAGTAAGGATGAATATTCCTAATTCATAGCTTTGACAACCTAAGCAATTGTTTTCGATTGAAATACTGCTATGTGTTTAACCCTAACTCATGAATCTATTCCTAGTAAACACAAGGATAAAGGGGATCATTAATAGGGGATCCTATCAATTAATAGCAAACAATTTGTAAACAACATAGGTATTAAGAATTAACAAAGTTCATTAATAACAAACCAATTATAATCACACAAGTATGTGAAGTGAGTCAGTCAACCCTAGAATGGGTGATTTAGCCACTCATAGTCATGTTTTAATACAAGAAATAATTATGAGTTTACAAAACCACAATAAGATGGATAGATGGATGAAATAGAGCCTTGAATCTTGATTTTCTCTCCTCCTTGCCTCCTTTTTGATGTGGAATAGGTCAAAAGTCATGTCCTGGACGTGTTTTAGGGCTTATATATCGTCCCTATTGACACGACCCGAAATCCGGTTAGGTAGTGCGGGCACCCGACATCCTCCCCTAGACCCGTCAGGCGAACCCTTACCAATTAAATCAGGAAAATAAATATAACAATTCATAAATAAAGACATGACTAAAAAAATATATAGATATATTGACACCTCTAAGCTGTACGAAAGAAAATTATAACTGACTACCCAACATACTAGGTTTAGGGTTATCCAGACTAGACATCTAAGAGTACAAAAGAAGACAAATACCTCCTGAAGGGAGCAAAATGCAATTGAAAATAATAACCAATAAACTGGTGGCCATCCGGAATAAAAGCTGGCTCACCCTGATAGCTGAAGTTGTCTTCGCTACTTCACAACGTGGCAAACTAAATCCTGGAGCAAACCTGCCGAAACGAAATAGATAGATAAGAAACAAACAACAAAAAAGGGTGAGTCAAAAGGACTCAATAAGTGAGGCAGACTAGCCACCTCAAAGAATAGGATAGCTAGCCAGGGAGGAGAAACAGATAAATAAAATTCCTCTTATTTAAATTATAAAAAGACAGAGCCAGATAATAACTAGAAACACGTATGGAATGACAAACTTATCAACAACCAGGAACGTAAGATAACCAAAACATATAGATATCTCGAACACATCAATAATCAGAAATACATCCTGTTGCGGCGTGCAACCCGATCCATATATTCATCCGGTTGCGGCGTGCAACCCAATCCATATATTTATACCGTTGTGGCGTGCAACTCGATCCATATATTTATAACGTTCCGGCGTGCAATCCGATCCCCGCAACCCAGAATACGAGCCAGAAATATATAGGCAAACTGAGATATGTCCACAACATGGTGTACATACCGCATACATAAAACACAACACAATACACACAATAGTCAGTATGCGGTACAATGAGATAAGATGAATGCGGTATGATGCAATGCAGTCACATATGCCTGATACCTATCTCCGGCGCGGGACTCTCATCATCTACCAGGAGATATATGCAATAATGACCCTTCACCGGCTCGGGACTCTCATCGATCACCGCGAAGTCTATGCAATAATGACCCTTCACCGACTCGGGACTCTCATCCATCACCGCGAAGTATATGCAATAATGACCCTTCACCGGTGCGGGACTCTCATCGCCAACCGGGAAGTATATGCAATAATGACCCTTCGTCGGTGCGGGACTCTCATCGCCAACTGGGAAGTATATGCAATAATGACCCTTCGCCGGTGCGGGACTCTCATCGCCAACCGGGAAGTATATGCAATAATGACCCTTCGCCGGTGCGGGACTCTCATCGCCAACCGGGAAGTATTTGCAATGATCAAAACCAAATTGCAATGCTCATATGTTCAATGCAATACCAAAAACAGGGCATAACATATAATAAACAATGTAAATTCAAAGCTAAGGCGTAATGAGTACGCCTATCGGAAGCTACACACGTAAGGAAACACGTGGTAGAAAATCCACGAGGCCAGGTGCCTCCAAAGAAATGGATATAAACACTTACCTTGTTATAAAGTTAGCACAATTACTCAACAACCGCTTTGTCCTTTGGATTCATTGCCAAACGATCCCACTGTGTTCGATAACCAGAAAAATATATCACATAAGGCTAAAGGCTTCATTCCTCACATCTTAGGGCATCCCGGTTAGGAACCTGATACCCTATTCGCATACGCAGTACGCAGGCCAGGCCTATGTACAGGGTTTATGGTCACATGACCAAACCCTAAATAAATTATATTTATATGTTGTCCATAACTCACTGAGTACGAATATATAATTAATTTCATTATCGGGGTCCATTTGACCCTTCAAACTATTAATTGAACTTATTAAAACGATGTATAATATTCCAAGTTTTACCGTTAAAACATATTCAAACACACGTAATAAACTCAAATAATATATTAGGATCATTACCTGAATGTTTTAGGGTGAAAATTCTACTTTTCTCTGGGCCCTTTTCTTATTTTCTAGCATTTTTCCCCATATTTGCTTGTTTCTCGTTCTCTCTAATTATGTTTCTTTTAGCTCCTTTGCTTCTGTTTTCCTCATACTACTAATACCTGGTCCTTAGCTTTCCTCATACTACTAATACCTGGTCCTTAGCTTTTATGCTAAGGACCCACCACTTAACATTACATATTTTGTCATTTTCTCTTCTTTTTTTTTTATTCTTTTAAAACTCGCTATTACGGTAAAAATTAAAACGGTACCCTACGATATTCAAAATAATCCCAACTTTTGCATACAAGTTGTACAAAATATATGTAACATACTCGCGAAGGTGGATCTTTAAATCGGACTCCCGAAACTCAAGATGCGAATTTAAATGAAAAGAAGTTAAATTATTTAACTTTCGGCATTTTAGCGGAAACTAGCCGAACAACATCGAAATTCACTTTCGAAAGTTTACAAAAATCTCAAATAATCATACGAACCTAACGGCACTTTTGGATTTCGAATCCGAGCTCATTCGAAAAAACCGAGCTCGAAAATCTCTTTTTGATATTTATTGCCAATAAAAACTGAAACCTTCTTCCAATGCCTACCAAACGAGGTCTGATTTAGCTCAAATTTTACAGACAGGTCCAAATGGACATTACGAATATTTTAAAATTATCGGCACGTCAATCGGAGTCCTAACTTCCGAAACGACTGACCGAGGTCGTTTCACCTATAGACCTACACAAGTCAGGAATCCAAAATAAATACGAAATTAAAATGACAGGATTTTTGGCCTGCCGCGGCGCGCGGCGCTCACTTGTGCTAAAGTATTATACTAACAATTCTCCCTAACTCTTCATAATGAACAGTGCTCCAAGTTTACAACTACTCACTTCAGTTAAGTAATCATAACTTTCATAAATTAACTATTCAAATTAACTAATGAAGATAGGGAGGACTACACTTATAGTTCACAGTAAGGATCAATATTACGGATTCACCATTTTTACAACCTAAGTAATGCCTTTGTTTTAGGTTGAAATATTACTATATGTTTAACCCTAACTCATGAATCTATTACGAGTAATTACAAAGATAAAAGGGACAATTAATTGGAAATATTACCAATATATAGAAATAAATTCGTAAACACCATAGATAGAAAGAAATAACAAAGTTCATTAGTAAAAAAATAATTATAATCACACAAGTATGTGGAATGGGTCAATCAACCCTAGAATGTGTGATTTAGCCGCTCATAGTCATGTTCTAAGACAAGAAATAACTATAAGTATACAAAACCACAAAAAGATGGATAGATGGATGAAATAGAATCTTAAATCATGATCTTCTCTCCTCCTTGCCTCTTTTTGATGTGGAATAGGTCAAAATTTATGTTTTGGACATGTGTTAGGGCTTTTATATCATCCCTAAAGAGCCACACAAGTCGCAGATCTTAAATAAATACGGAATCAAACTATCAGGATTTTTGACCTGCTGCGGCGCTTACCTGTGCTAAAGTATTCTGCTATCAATTCTCCCTAACTATTCCTACTAAACATGTGCACCAATTTTAAAACTACCCACTTCCGTTAAGTAATCATAACTTTCATTAATTAACTATTCAAATTAACTAATGAAAATAGAAATGACTACACTTATGGTTTACTGTAAGGATCAATATTCCCAATTCACTGTTTTGACAACTCAAGCGACCCCATTATTTTAGGTTGAAATACTGCTATGTGTTTAACCCTAACTCATGAATCTATTACTAGTAATCACAAGGAGAAAGGGGACAATTAATTGGGGATCGATCCTATTAATAGCAAAAAATTCGTAAAAAATATAGATTGGAAGAATTAACAAAGTTCATTAATAACACAACAACAATCATCACACAAGTATTTGGACTGGGTCAACCAAACCAAGAACAGGTGATTTAGCCGCTCATAGTCATGTTCTTTGACAAGAAATAACTAAAAGTACACAAAACCACAATAAGATAGATAGATGGATGAAATAAAGCCTTGAATCTTGATCTTCTCTCCTCCTTGCCTCCTTTTGATTTGGAATTGGTCGAAAGTTATGTTTTGGACTTTTTTAGGGCTTTTATATTATCCAATATACTCACACAAGCCGGGAATCCAAAATAAATACGGAATCAATATGTAAGGATTTTTCGCCTGCCGCGGTGCTCACTTGTGATAAAGTATTGTGCTAACGATTTCCCCTATCTTTTCCTATTGAACAAGTGCTCAAAGTTTACAACTACCCACTTCCGTTAAGTAATCATAGCTTTCATTAATGAGCTATTCCAATTAACTAATGAAGATATGGAGGATTACACTTATGGTTCATAGTAAGGATCAATGTTTCAAATTCACCGTTTTGACAACCTAAGGAATGCCTTTGTTTTAGGTTGAAATACTGCTATGTGTTTAACCTAGCTCATGAATCTATTCCTAGTAAACACAAGGATAAAGGGGATCATTAATAGGGGATCCCACCAATTAATAGCAAATAATTCGTAAACAACATAGATAGGAAGAATTAACAAAGTTCATTAATAACAAACCAATTATAATCACAAAAGTATGTGGAATGGGTCAATCAACCCTGGAAAGGGGTGACTTAGCCGCGCATAGTCATGTTCTAAGACAAAAACAACTATAAGTATACAAAACCACAATAAGATGGATAGATGGATGAAATGCATCCTTGAATCTTGATTTTCTCTCCTCCTTGCCTCCTTTGGATGTGGAATAGGTCAAAAGTTATGTTTTGGACATGTTTTAAGACTTTTATATCGTCCCCATAGACCCACACAAGGCAGGAATCAAAAATAAATACCGATCAAAATGTCAGGACTTTTGATTAGCCGCGGAGCTCAATTGTGCTAACAATTCTCCCTAACTCTTCCTATTGAACAAGGGCTCCAAATTTACAACTACCCACTTCTGTTTAGTAATCATAACTTTTATTAACTAACAATTCCAATTAACTAATGAAGATTGCGAGGACTGCATTTATAGTTCACAGTAAGAATCAATATTCCTAATTCATAGCTTTGACACCTAAGCAATTGTTTTTGGTTGAAATACTGCTATGTGTTTAACCCTAACTTATTAATTTATTCCTAGTAAACACAAGGATAAAAGGGATCATTAATAGGGGATCCTATCAATTAATAGCAAACAATTTGTAAACAACATAGATATTAAGAATTAACAAAGTTCATTAATAACAAACCAATTATCATCACACAAGTATGTGGAGTGAGTCAGTCAACCCTAGAATAGGTGATTTAGCCACTCATAGTCATGTTTTAATACAAGAAATAACTATGAGTTTACAAAACCACAATAAGATGGATAGATAGATAACACAAGTATGTGGAGTGGGTCAACCAAACCTAGAACAGGTGATTTAGCCGCTCATAGTCATGTTTTAATACAAGAAATAACTATGAGTTTAAAAAACTACAATAAGATGGATAGATGGATGAAATAGAGTCTTGAATCTTGATCTTCTCTCCTCCTTGCCTCCTTTTGATTTGGAATAGGTCGAAAGTTATGTTTTGGACTTTTTTTAGGGCTTTTATATTATCCAATATACTCACACAAGCCGGGAATCCAAAATAAATATGGAATCAAAATGTACGGATTTTTGGCCTGCCGCGGCGCTCATTTGTGCCAAAGTATTGTGCTAACAATTCCCCCTAACTTTTCCTATTGAACAAGTGATCAAAATTTACAAAACCCACTTCAGTTAAGTAATCATAACTTTCATTAATAAACTATTCAAATTAACTAATGAAGATAGGGAGGACTACACTAATTGTTCACGATAAGGATCAATATTCCTAATTCACCATTTTGACAACCTAAGCAATGCCTTTATTTTAGGTTGAAATATTACTATGTATTTAACCCTAACTCATGAATCTATTACTAATAATCACAAAGATAAAGGGGACAATTAATTGGGGATCCTTCCAATTAATAGCAAACAATTCGTAAACAATATAGATAGGAATAATTAACAAAGTTCATTAATAACACAATAATTATCATCACACAAGCATGTGGAGTGGGTTAATCAACCCTGGAATGGGTTATTTAGCAACTCATAGTCATGTTCTATGTTAAGAAATACCTATAAGTATACGAAACCACAATAAGATAGATAGATGGATGAAATAGCCCCTTGAATCTTGATCTTCTCTCCTCATTACCTCTCGTTGATGTGGAATAGGTTAAAATTGTGTTTTGGCCCTGTTTTAGGAATTTTATATTGTCCTTAAAAATCCACACAATTCGGAAATCCAAAATAAATACGAAATCAAATTGTCAAGATATTTGGCCTGCCGCGTCGCGCCACACAATGAGGCGCGCGCTGTGGCATTGCAATTTTCCTGCATCTTAGAAAACTACACATCCTCTGAATCTCTGGCTTACTGCGTCGCGCTAGACAATTCGTGGCGCGCCGTGGCAAGCCAATTTTGATGCTTCTCAGTTTCTTCTCTAAGTATTCTGCACGCCTTGATTTCCTACAAAGTCTAGGGCTTCTATTCAGACTTCAAAACCTTTGATTTTCATGGATTATTCTCCATGAATGCCTCATATCATTAATGTATTCCCTACAGCATAAAACACACCAAATAAGAGCAATTCCATTAAAAGTACCAATAAATATCACAAGTCGAAGCATGTACACGAGGAGAAATTATAAAAATTATTGCAATATCTAGCCTCATATCAGGTACTCTGCTAATACCCTAACCAGCAACAACTTTTCTTTTTTGGGCAGCTGTGAGCCTCTTTGGAGGCATCGCTACGTATAAAGCTTTTGTTAGAAGGCTAAATTCTTCTTAAATAGCTCTATCGAATGATCTAGAGAAGAAGGAAAAATAACCATCCTAAATATCTTGTAGCCTCCTGTCTATAAGTGTGGTGCACAACACACCCATAAACAAGACTATACTAGATACGGCTTGTAGACACCGTAGGTCAGAAACTGCTCTGATACCCTAGGGCCAGAACAGATAACCGACACTGAGTGTCGATCATCACTAAACCCACTGATAATCTGCTAACCATGAGTATAATTAATAAACTGAGCAAGCATAAACCAAGCTGATAAGAGCTGTACAATCTGGAAAGCCGACAAAGTTAACATAATGAAACGACCTCGGTAAGTCGTTTCGGAAGTTAGGACTCCGATTGGTGTGCCGATAATTTTAAAATATTCGTAAGGTTCATTAGGACCTGTCTGTAAACTTTGAGCTAAATCAGAACCCGTTTGGTAGGCATCAAAAAAAGGTGTCAGTTTTTATTGTCGATAAATATTAAAAAGAGATTTTCGAGCTCGGTTTTGGCGAATGAACTCCGATTCGAAATCTGAAAGTGTCGTTAGGTTCGTATGATTATTTATGACTTTTGTGAACTTTCGAAAGTGAATTTCAATATTGTTCGGCTAGTTTCCGCTAAAATACCGAAAGTTAAATAATTTGACTTTTTTTTCATTTAAATTCGCATCTTGAGTTTCGGGAGTCCAATTTGAGATCTGCCTTCGCGAGTATGTTACATATATTTTGTATAAAAAAAAAGAGAAAAAGAAAAAAAAACATAAAAGTTAAGCGGTGGGCTCATGGATATGTATATCCATGCAGCTTCATTTGAAGCATAGAAATAGAGGAACAAAATAGAAACACGCAGAGAGAAAGTGAAATGACGGGGAGGAAGAAAAAATGCCAGAAAATGAGAAAAGGGGACGAAAAAAAAGTAGAATTTTACCCTGAAACATTCAGGTAATGATCCTAATATATTATTTGAGTTTTTTACGTGTGTTTAAGTATATTTTGACAGTAGAAATCGAGATATAAGACATCGTCCTAATAAGTTCAATTAATAGTTTAAAGGGTCAAATGGACCCCGATAATGAAATTGATTATATATTCGTACTCAGTGAGTTATGGGCAACATATAAATGTAATTTAATTGGGGTTTGGTTATGTGACCTTAAACCCTGTATATAGGCCTGACCTGCGTATTGCGTATGCGAATAGGGTATCAGGTTCCTAACCTGATTGCCCTAAGATGTGAGGAATGAAGTCTTTAGCCTAATTTGATATATGTTTCTGCTTATTGAATAGAGTGGGATCGTTTGGCAATGAAACCAAAGGACAAGTGGTTATTGAGTAGATGTACTAACTTTGTAACATGGTAAGTGTTTATATCCATTTTTTTGGAGGAACCTGGCCTCGTGGATTTTCTATCATGTGTTTCTTACGTGTGTAGCTGCCGATAGGCGTAGTCATTATGCCTTAGCTTTGGATTTACATTGTATATTATATGTTATATCATGTTTTTGGTATTGCATTGAGGCTTTGAGCATTGTACTCAGGCTGTGAGTTGGCATCTACTTCCCGGCTGTCGATGAGAGTCCCGTGCCGGTGAAGGTTATTATTGCATCACATTGCATTCATATGCATTATATGTCATTCATATGCATTACATTGCATATCATATTGGGTGCAGGAGTATTCCGCCCCAGGAGCAGGAGGATTCCGCTCCATTGTGTCATATTGAGGGATTCCGCCCTCGGAGCAGGAGGATTCCGCTCCATTGTATCATATTGAGGGTAGGAGGATTCCGCCCTCGGAGCAGGAGGATTCCTCTCCATTGCATCATATTGAGGGTAGGAGGATTCCGCCCTCGGAGCAGGAGGATTCCGCTCCATTGCATCATATTGAGGGTAGGAGGATTCTGCCCTCGGAGCAGGAGGATTCCGTTTCATTGCATCATATTGAGGGTAGGAGGATTCTGCCCTCGGAGCAGGAGGATTCCGCTCCATTGATTTGGCACATGTGACCCTTTGAATCATATTTCATTTCATTTCATCTAATTTCATTTCATACCATTGTGTAGACTTGTGGTAGATAACTACTGTTCTGCTTCTACGTGCATTGCTTATTTACGTATATATTTCTGGCTCGTATTCTAGATTGTGGGGATCGGGTTGCACACCGCAACGTTATAAATATAAGGATCGGGTTGAACGCCTCAACGGTATAAATATATGGATCGGGTTGCACGCCGCAACAGGATGTATTTCTGATTGTTATGAGTACGGGATACCTATATGTTTTGGTTTATCTTACGTTCCTGGTTGTTGATGAGTTCGTCATTCCATACGTGTTTCTAGTTATTATTTGGCTCTGCCTTTTTATAATTTAAATAAGAGAAATTTTGTTTATTTATTTCTCCTCCCTGGCTAGCTATCCTATTCTTTGAGGTGGCTAGTCTGCCCCACTTATTGAGTCCTTTTAACTCACCCTTGTTTGTTGGTTGTTCTTGTCTATTTATTTTGTTTCAGCAGGTTCGCTCCAGGATTGAGTTCGCCATGTTGTTCAAGAGCGAAGACGACTTTAGCTGTCAGGGTGAGCCAGCTTTTATTTCGGATGGTTACCAGTTTATTGTTTATTATTTCAGCTGCATTTTTTCTCCCTTCAGGAGGTATGTGTCTTCTTTTGTACTCTTAGATGTCTAGTCTGGATAGCCCTAAACCTAGTATGTGGGTAGTCAGCTGTAATTTCTTTTTTTACAGCTTAGAGGTATCATCATATTTGTACTTTTTCTAGTCTTGCTTTTATTTACAAATTGAATTATATTTATTTTCCTAATTTAAATGATAAGGGTTCGCCCCACGGGTCTAGGGAAAGATTTCGGGTGCCCGCACGGCCTAACTTGATTTCGGGTCGTGTCAGTTTGTATCAGAGCCCGATTTAGAGTCTATCCAGACTAAGACAGTGTCTAGTAGAGTCTCGCTGATGGGTACGTAGATGTCCGTACTTATCTACGAGAGGCTATGATGGCATTTAGGAAGTTTCACTTCCTTCTTTTATGATCGTGCGTTGGTCTAGGATGCAAAAGTATTTTCGTTAATTCGTTCGTGGTAATTGTGAACCCTCGTACGACAAATCAGCAAACGGAAGGAGTTCAGGACGAAGTAGTCTAGCCTGGGGCTAGAGCTACTCAAGCCCCGAGAGTTGTGGATCGTGCTGACGATCCGGTTTCGCAGGCCCCAATTGTACGAGCTCGCGATGGGCAAGGGAGCAGGGCCTTGTGGTTCCCTTGGCTCTCTACGATTCTTTTACGAGAATCTTGGCAACGCAGATACCACAACAACCTATTATTCGCTAGGCAGCTTATCAGGTTGCCACAGATGCAGGTGTTCGGACTTAGAGAGTTCTTGTTCCAGTTCCAGTTCCAGTTCCTGGTGTTGCCCTAGTAAATTATGTTCTAGAAGTAGCATGTGTTGCGCCACCAATTGTTCTGGCTGGTTAGCCAGTCGAAGTAACGGTTCGGTCCGAGTGCCCAAAGAGGTTCCATTATTTTATGCGGTTGAACCTTCCGATATTCTTAAGCAATGCATCAGATAAACTTCGTGATTTTTTTAAAAATAAAATCTTCAGGCTCTTGATTATATCGAGAGATATGGTGTTGATTATTCTTCTTTCCAGTTTTAGGGTATAGCCTTGAATGGGTGAGCCGCTCTTTTATTAACTAACTTGGTTCGATTTTTCTTCTAGATTCGTGGAAAAGTTCTTTTCGAGTAGCGAGCGAGATGAAAAGTGTTGCCAGTTTGAGTGGATTAGACAGGGTAGTCTGTCGGTTAGCCTGTTGGTTTCATAATATGAGATTGAATTCTATAGAATGGCTGGATATGCATTAGATCTATTCCATGAGCCTTTCGAGAGATTCAAAGATTTATTGATGACCTTTCTTTTTCCTTGAGATCCTAGATAGCTCAAGAGATTGAGGTTGGGACTTTATTTGATGTCGTTGTTGATATTGCTTAAAGGTATTAGGCATGCCATAAGTTAGAGCAGGAGAGCAAGAGATTCCGTGGCCCTGGTGGGAAACCATGGTACCTCATTTGGAGGTAAGAGTTCTGATTATTTTGGGAGGTCACTTTTCAGGTTATCTCAGCTTGTAGAGGATGATTATCAAAGTGCGCTAGTAGTTCATCAAGATAGACTCAGTTTTCTCTCTGTAGCTATCTATAATCTATCTAGTTTCCATTTCTAGGGAAAAGGGTGTTATCACTGTCATGAGTCTGGTTATCCTTTGAGGAGTTTTTCCTTACTCCAGCAAGTAGACAATCGTCCTTCTTCTTGCCCTCAGGCACTTGCACAGTCGCAGGCGATTTTATTTAGATCTCAATCAGCCGGAGAAATGGTTCTTCAGAAGGTGATTATCAGGGTAGTGGCTCAGCTCAGCTGCAGAGGCAGTTCTATGAACTGCCAGTCTGGCAGGATGCTGAGGTATCCGATGTAGTAGACCATGTATTTCTTCTTCTCCTAAATGTGAGTAAGATTTGAGTCTTTCGATCGATCTGGAAATGGTGTGTCCTATCATGTTTCGATGGTTTCCTTGGATGTCGTTTCCATTAAGAATCGGTTGCGGTAGAGGGGTGAGCTTCTTGTATGATTTATTCCTGGCATTTCTGAGATCCTCCTAGTTGATCTAGTTTAAATGTGAGAAATTTGGGAGTGAGTGTTTCTATGTCTGTCTGGCATCTTGTCGTGACACCTTCGATTATTATATCAAATTAGTATACCTCTTTTTTCGGAATTCCGTGTTGGTAAGATTATAGGATTCTTATTCATCACCATCAGAAAGTGTCATTGTTTCTTCCAGTGTAAAGTGATTAGTAAGTAATACTCGATCTACGCGTCTCCTCTTGGTTCAAAATTTTAGTAACGTCATGTTATTCTATGAGCTTATCTCAGTTATAAAAGAGATTACTTATAAATTGTTGGAGTTCTCTTCTTATGAAAAGGCTAAATTGGCATGGGTGTTGTTCCATAAAGCTCATTTAATGTCTATTTCTTCAATTACGGTTCTTTGGCTCGCCTGACTCGGAAGTTGTCTAGCTTTGGTAGCCAAGCAAATAAGAAGATGAACTTCCTGAAGCTCTAATTATTTCTATCCTCGATCCATTTCCATTTCTTCTTCGTCCGGCACTAGTGAGCTTGGGCGATTGGTAGCCACTTGTGACGTTCCCTGTGTTGAGCCAGAGTACATGTTATTGTAGCCCGGTAACCATATTATTATTTTGGATATCAGTTTATCCGGGTATCCATTCCCATGTATAGTATATTGTTGGTTCTGTTTTTGCGGATCATCCAGTTTCAGGGGAAACTCTGCCGAAATTTTTATATGGAAGTACCAGCCATCAGGCGGTGGTGTTTACGGCAAAGGTATGGAGTTATGAACTCGAGAGTTGCAGCTGTGGCAACTCGAAAGGGTAATTTGGTAGCTCAGGTTGGAGCCGCATTCTGTTTTAGCTAAGTCTTTCTTAATCCAGCAGGTTGTGCGAGGATGAATATTCATATTCAAATAGCTGCATGATTTTGTGCTTTAAGTGGAAGAGTCTTCCTCCAAATACTGAATGGTAATACTAAATCTCCAAGGGCGTTGATACCACTTTTGTTACAACTCAACCTAAGGCCACGACAGAAACCTACAATGAGTGTCGATCATTGCTAAACCCGCTAATAATCTATTACTGCTAGAGATAAGCTGGCAACCTGATCATATATACGTACCTATCTGCTGAAATTATAAAGTCTGGAAAGATGACACGACTTTAACTTGCTGGCAATTAGAACACTGAGACACAAATTCTACTATGTCACACTTCATTCCGTCCCACCAATAAATCTGCTTAAGATCATGGTACATATTAGTCGAATCCGGATGAACAATGTATTTGGAATAATGTGCCTCTATCATAATCTGTCCACGTAAATCTGCAACATCAGGACACAAAGTCTACCTTTATACATGAGAACACTGTCAGTAGTAACCCTGTATGGTGACTCCGGTTTTCTTCTGGCTATCTGTCTGTATTCGACTAGAACTGGATCTTCATACTTACACTGTTTTACTTCATGAAAATTTAGAGTTACAGGTCTAGTGCAACTTGTCGTCCATCCATCATTGGCGTATCTCCTTCATACCTCCACTATTTGAGAAGATACTTCAGCGTTATAAGTACATATATAATCAACTTTGTTGCTGGTATTCTGCCTCAGCTCATGGTCCAACTACCCGTCTCTTTTATTTTCACTTTTTTTAAGTCATAATATGTCCAATTCAAAGACAATACCCTGAAATAGATGTTCAGTCTGAAGATCATTCTTGGTCTGCATCATACTATCCAGTAGTATTTGCATGATCCTTATCCTTATATGATAGACCCTGTTCAGATGAACCTTTGACATACATTAGGATATGAGTAACTACATTCCCACAAGATGCTTGCAGAACAACACTAACATCAACTGAGATGTTGCATAGTGCGTTCGTTCTTCTATAGTGTATAGTGACAGGGTACTTCAAAAGCTCCCCCTATTGCATCAAGTGTGTGCTAATTCTTAGTTCCATCGACCTGTTCTATATCGAGAGGTATATCGAAGGGGTGATTATCGGCTGAATCATGTTAATCCATCCAGATTTCCATGTATCTTTGTTTCAAAAAAATAAAACTCTCCTCTTGTGATCGAGGAAGGGTCAGTCTAGTCAAAGTTAGCTGGGCAATGGTGTTATCATATTATCCAGATATATTTTATTCCAAGAGTTCGGTGTTCGTGTTATAATCTTGATTCTGTAATCATGGAAAAAATTATGTGGGATAGTTTATGAAGGTCGTGCAAGTTCTTTTGTTATCAGCGTGAATCTTGCTTTAAACTTAGGCTCGTTCGAGGACGAACGAGAGTTTAAGTGGAGGAGAATGAAACGACCTCGGTAAGTCGTTTCGGAAGTTAGGACTCCGATTGGCATGCCGATAATTTTAAAATATTTGTAAGGTTCATTAGGACCTGTCTGTAAAATTTGAGCTAAATCAGAACTTGTTTGGTAGGCATCGGAAAAAGATGTCAGTTTTTATTGTCGATAAATACTAAAAAGAGATTTTCGAGCTCGGTTTTGGCGAATGAACTCTGATTCGAAATTCGAAAGTGCTGTTAGGTTCGTATGATTATTTGTGACTTTTGTGAACTTTCAAAAGTGAATTTCGATATTGTTCGGCTAGTTTCCGCTAATATGCCGAAAGTTAAATAATTTGACTTTTTTTTCATTTAAATTCGCATCTTGAGTTTCAGGAGTCCAATTTGAGATATGCCTTCACGAGTATGTTACATATATTTTGTATAAACTGTATGCAAAAGTTGGAATTATTTCGAATATCGTAGGGTACCGTTTTAATATTTACCATAACATCGAATTTTTTTAAAAAAAAGCACAAAAAGACAAAATAACTTAAAAGTTAGGCGGTGGGCTCATGGATATGTATATCCATGCAGCTTCATTTGAAGATTAGAAACAGAGGAACAAAATAGAAACACGCAGAGAGAAAGTGAAATGACAGGGAGGAAGAAAAAATGCCAGAAAATGAGAAAAGGGGCCGGGAAAAAGTTGAATTTTCACCCTGAAACATTCAGGTAATGATCCTAATATATTATTTGAGTTTATTATGTGTTTTCAAATATATTTTGACGGTAGAAATCGAGATATTAGACATCATCCTAATAAGTTCAATTAATAGTTTAAAGGGCCAAATGGACCCCGATAATAAAATTGATTTTATATTCGTACTCAGTGAGTTATGGGTAATATATAAATGTAATTTAATTGGGGTTTGGTTATGTGACCTTAAACCCTGTATATAGGTCTGGCCTGCGTATTGCGTATGCGAATAGGGTATCAGGTTCCTAACCTGATTGCCCTAAGATGTGAGGAATGAAGCCTTTAGCCTAATTTTATATATTTTTCTGCTTATTGAATAGAGTAGGATCGTTTGGCAATGAAACCAAAGGACAAGCGGTTATTAAGTGGATGTACTAACTTTGTAACAAGGTAAGTGTTTATATCCATTTCTTTGGAGGAACCTGGCCTCGTGGATTTTCTACCACGTGTTCCTTACGTGTATAGCTGCCGATAGGCATAGTCAATACGCCTCAGCTATGGATTTACATTATATATTATATGTTATGTCATGTTGTTGGTATTGCATTGAGGCTTTGAGAATTGCACTCTGGTTGTGATTTGGCATCTACTTCTCGGCTGTCGATGAGAGTCCCGTGCCGGTAAAGGGTTATTATTGCATCACATTGCATTCATATGCATTATATGTCATTCATATGCATTACATTGCATATCATATTGAGTGCAGGAGTATTCCGCCCCAGGAGCAGGAGGATTCCGCTCCATTGTATCATATTGAGGGTAGGAGGATTCCGCCCTCGGAGCAGGAGGATTCCGCTCCATTGCATCATATTGAGGGTAGGAGGATTCCACCCTCGGAGCAGGAGGATTCTACACCATTGCATCATATTGAGGGTAGGAGGATTCCGCCCTCGGAGCAGGAGGATTCTGCTCCATTGCATCATATTGAGGGTAGGAGGATTCCGTCCTCGGAGCAGGAGGATTTCGCTCCATTGCATCATATTGAGGGTAGGAGGATTCCGCCCTCGGAGCAGGAGGATTCCGCTCCATTCATTTGGCACATGTGACCCTTTGCATCATATTTCATTTCATTTCATCTCATTTCATTTCATACCATTGTGTTGACTATTGGTACATAACTACTGTTCTGCTTCTACGTGCATTGCTTATTTACTTATATATTTCTGGCTCTTATTCTGGGTTTCGGGGATCGGGTTGCACGCCGCAACGTTATAAATGTAAGGATCGGGTTGCACGCCGCAATGGTATAAATATATGGATCGGGTTGCGCGCCGCAACGGTATAAATATATGGATCGGGTTGCACGTCGTAACGGTATAAATATATGGATCGGGTTGCACGCCGCAACAGGATGAATATATGGATCGGGTTGCACGCCGCAACAAAATGTAGTTCTGATTGTTATGAGTTTGGGATACCTATATGTTTTGGTTTATCTTACGTTCCTGGTTGTTGATGAGTTTGTCATTCTATACCTGTTTCTAGTTATTATGTGGCTCTGCCTTTTTATAATTTAAATAAGAGAAATTTTGTTTATCTGTTTCTCCTCCCTGGCTAGCTATCCTATTCTTTGAGGTGGCTAGTCTGCCCCACTTATTGAGTCCTTTTAACTCACCCTTGTTTGTTGGTTGTTCTTGTCTATTTATTTTGTTTCAGCAGGTTCGCTCCAGGATTGAGTTCGTCACGTTGTTCAGGAGCGAAGACGACTTCAGCTGTCAGGGTGAGCCAGCTTTAATTCCGGATGGCCACCAGTTTATTGTTTATTATTTCAGCTGCATTTTTGCTCCCTTCAAGAGGTATCTATCTTCTTTTGTACTCTTATATGTCTAGTCTGGATAGCCTTAAACCTAGTATGTGGGTAGTCAGCTGTAATTTCTTTTTTTACAGCTTAGAGGTATCTTTATATTTGTACTTTTTCTAGTCTTGCTTTTATTTACAAATTGAATTACATTTATTTTCCTAATTTAATTGATAAGGGTTCGCCCGACGGGTCTAGGGAAGGATGTCGGGTGCCCGCACGGCCTAACCGGATTTTGGGTCCTGTCACATAAGCTGACATACAAAGATATACTAACTGCACAGGTGCATATCTACAGACCTCTAGGAGTGCTGAAGTGAACAAGTACTCGATGGGATAGGGCCCTATCATACCCAAACTAGATGACTGTACACATACAAAAAGATAAGTAACTCCGGAAGTAAGTGGAGTAACTACTATAGCTGATTGATGGTCTACTAAGGTGTCCCAAGTGTTGATCTATATGTACCTGCGCGACATGAAATGCAGTGCTTTAGAAAAGGGCGTGAGTACGATATGTACAAAGTATGTAAGCCATGAGCATATAATATATCATAAGTGAATGAAACTGTAAGGCTGGAATATAATTATGTAAATATGTGCTGAAGTATAGCAATGTAGCTGGAAATATGAAACATAAACTAAACATGATCTGAATATAAATTGAAGTCTAGTTGAATCTGAAGTTGAAGACCGGGCTGAACTATGCTGATAACTGACTATAATATAACTGGTAACTAGAAACTGAAACTGATAGCTATCAACTGACACTGACACTAAGAACTGGTGGCTGATAACTGGTACTAAGTTAAAACTGAACTGTTATCTGAACTACTACCTGTCTAGTGTTATGGGTTGTATCCCCTCAAATCAAGTGACTGAACATTTGATCTAGCCTCATGTTTAGTCATGCAGTGCATACTGTGGCTATATACGTGTATATAACAAATCTGGCAATGTTATGGGCTATGCCCCCCAGCCAGTAATATCTAATCTCGCTGGTGAGAGTGTGTGAATGACACCAGGTCACACTAGGTGTTTCAACTCCCACCAAAACTAGAGGGGTTGTGTTCCCCGAACAGGTAGTATCACACGTGACCGAACTGTGAGTCTAATATCCTGCATCTTTGGGGGACTCCAAATCACACATAATATGATCACAATATAATTATAAGCATGTATATGGCATAACACATGTGGAAACAATAGATATGGGTTGAGCTGGATGTTATGAAGAATGACAAAAGAAGGACCTAGTGATTTGTAGAAGAACTTAGTCTTTGGTGAGAAGGGCACGACTGATCGAAAATATTTTGTGGAATGAAAATCCACGCAGAATTAGGAGTAGTGGCACGTAAACTTATACGCATCCTAGTTAGCTAGAAGAAGTTGTGTCGGGGCTATCTCATTGAAGTGTGAACAAGAGTTAGTGCTGAACAAGGAAAGTATCACAGGGAAATCTGGACTTGCTATGTTTACGTAGGTTTCCTAGTGAAACACTTCTAGGATTACAAATTCCATATAAAAGCAAGTACTTGAGGCAACTGATCTCAGTTATTCACTATGAGAGTTGAGAGAAAACACAAGGCGAATTCAATAACTCTTAAAGTAACATAACTATTGAAGACAACCACTGAAGAACCAAGAGCGAAATCAGTGAATTAGTTTAGGTTCTTGATTGTAGGTGTCAAAGTTTATATGTTTTGATTGTATTACCTATCTGCTTATGTTAAACGCCATTGTAATAGGTGAACCTTGAGTGATTACTTTGTAAAGCAAGAGTTTAGCTTTGTTGAGTGATTAGGGTATAGAGTGTAGCCCCTTAGTTACAAAGTTTGTAATCTAAAACTTGCTCTTTGTGTTAGTGAAGTTATTTCAAAATCCCAGAGTGTAGATCGTGGGTTTTCTCCCTTGAGAAAGGAGTTTTCCACGTAAAATCACTGTATCTTTTAGATTGCTGGTTACTGTTGGTGTTTGTGTTTTTCGCGGAGACAACAACTGAAAAACAAGGTTCTTATGATTAAGAGTCAGGTTCTTCGGCGAAAATCGGAGGACACTATTCAACTCCCCCTCCTTCTAGTGTCCATAGGAGGTGGTTAAAGTATAACAAGTCGTATCAGAGCGAGTCTTCTCATTTTTGGTTAACACCTTGAGAAGGATCAAATCATGAGTGCACCGCCTACAATTACTGAAGGACAATCGGTTCTGAGGTCTCCACGATTCAATGGGCAATACTACGCTTTGAGGAAGAACATAATGGAGAATTACACCTGTGCAGAAGATTATCAACTATGGATAATAGTTTCTAAAGGAAATATGACTCCGACCAAAGTTGTTGGTGAAGGAGCCTCTGCTCGTACGGAACCAAAGGAAAGATCTTAGTATAATGATGTTGATTACAAGATGATGGAAAAGAATCACAAGGCCAAGAGGCTTGTAATCTATGGATTAGGTCCTGAAGAGTTCAACAGGGTTTCATGTTACAAGACTGCTAAAGAAATCTTGGATGCCGTGGAAGTTGCTCATGAAGGAACCACTGAAGTCAAGGACTCAAAAAAAAAAAAGAATGCTAAAAACATAATTTGAGCTGTTCACAATGGGTGAAAAGGAGTCTATACAGGATATGATGACAAGACTAACCGTCATCACAAATGAGATGAGATCTCTGGATATGGAACTCCCAGAGTGCTGAATGTTCTTCCTGGCGCTTGGGAACCAAAGATGACTGCTAGATTTGAGTCAAAACCACTAAAATCTATCGAGTTAGAAGAACTAGTGGGTAGCTTGAAGACTCATGAGATGATGAATGAGTCAAAGAACAAATCCGTGATTAAGAAGGACAAGACCCTCGCACTTGAGGCAACTGAGGAACCTGAAGAGTACATGGATTTACAATCAGTTGAAACAGCTATGGTCAATGCTCTCAGATAGAAGTTCAATTTGGGTAAGTTCAAGGGGTTCAAGAAAAACACCAAAGATAATGCTGGGAGAAAGAACATAGTTGACAGTACAGACTATTCATGGTGCTTTAAATGCTTCAAAGGATCATGCAGTTGTGGATTGTCCTATGTGGGAAGTTGAGTCGATAAAAATTAGAGCTACAAAGGAGAAGGAGAAGGATTCTTCCAAAGACAGCGATAAGGACAAAGAAAAGCCAGACATCCACCCAATTTCAGAGCAGAAAGAAGGAAGAGGAAAGAAGCCTTTTATGCAACCTGGGGACTAACTGATAGTGAGGGTGATGGAGAAACAGAATCTGAGGATGAATCCCCTCTAGCATTAACAGGACTGACAAGTGAAGACTTAGATGGGACTGGTTCAACTGAAATAAGAGAAATGAAGAAATCCTTTCAGACCTCCCCTATTTGATGGAATTAATTATAAAAGATGTAGGAAGCAAATGAAAGTATTTCTTCAGGCCATGGACTATAGCTTTTGGTTGATCAGAAAACGAGGACCTCATGTCCCTATGAAGAGAGTTGCAAATGGATTTTCTAAAACTAGTAGAAGGACTGGACCCATAAGACTTGGACTGGCTTCAAGCAAACGCCAAAGCTATGTTGTATCTCAAGAACAGAATGACTTTTGATGTACTAGCCAAGATGATGGATTGCAAATCTGCCAAGGAAATCTGGGTGAAACTGAAGGAGTCCTACAATAGAGATAGTCAGAAGAAGGAAGCTACTCTCATGGTAACCGATGGAGAGGAAGCGGCTCACTCAGCTAAGGTATGTTTCTCTGAATTGAATGAAAAATTGCATACATACTCACCTGAAAATCTAATACTAATAACTACCACCTTAATTGAGGGCTATGAAAAGGTAGAGTCTGAGAAAGATAATCAATCTAATGCCTTGTTTAACTTGAAAATTAGATACAAGAACCTTGAAGAAGCAAATGCTGAATTTGAAGAAATTAATGCTTCTCTAAAGGGACAGGCTATTGTATCTAATCTAAGATCTTAGAACTTGAACTTGAACTAAACAAAATGAAAAATGCAAATGGTAAGCAGGTGATTAGTGATGTTCAAACTTTTCTCGAGAATGAGCTTAAAAGAACCAATGAGATTCTTTGTCAGGAAATTGAAAAGAACAAAATTCTTAGAGAAAAGGCTGAAAATGCAGACTATGAACTCACCAGATTAACCAAGTGGAACAAATCTTCAGAGAAAATGAATTGGGTTCTTGAAAACCAAGTCCAAGGAAAGAAAGGTCTAGGTTATAGGAAGTCACTGCCTCCCTAAAATCCCAAAAGCAAATATGTAGGTCTACCTTACAACATGCTTTGTACCTTTTATGGTAATAAAGGTCACTTGAAAGAAAACTGCATAAAAATGAGCAAAGGACCCAAGCTTGTCTGGGTTCCTAAATCTAACACTTGATTTGTTTTGCAGGCTGGAGTGACAGTGAACAACCCAAGCTGGATTCTAGATAGTGGGTGTTCAAGGCATATGACAGGAGACAGAAGAAATTTTCTCTCGCTCGCAGCATTTCAAGGAGGCAGTGTAGCCTTTGGAGGAGGAAAAAGAGGTCAGATTGTTGGCATAGGAAAAGCTGGGAGAACCTTTGATCATGCTATTGAAAATATATATTGTGTTGGTGGTCTCAGACACAATCTACCAAGTATTTTCCAACTATGTGACAGAGGAAATGAAGTTAATTTTACATCTGTGGGATGTATTGTGAAGAACCTGCAGAATGAGGAAGTGGTCATGGAAGGAAAGAGAGTGAACAATGTCTACAAGGCATCATTGGGATCACTTCCTGAGAACAACTTAACTTGTTTGAACGTTCAAGAGAGTGATTCAAAGCTGTGGCACAAAAGGTTGGGGCATGCTAGTCTTTCACAGCTTAACAAGCTAGCATCGAAAGAACTGGTTTGTGCATTACCTACAAAGATGTTCGAGGAGATTAAGATGTGTGATTCCTGTGTCAGGGGGAATCATGTGAGATCATCGTTCAAGTCAAAAAAAGTGGTGAGCACTTCAAAACCACTCGAGCTGATCCATATGGGCTTATGTGGACCGATGAGAGTCGAAAGCAAAGAGGGAAAGAGGTTCGTGTTCGTGATAGTTGATGATTACTCGAGGTATACATGGACTCTATTCCTAGCATCCAAAGATGAAGCATTTGACAGCTTCGAAGAATGGGCTGGGATCGTGCAGAAAAGATTAAGGTTGGAATTGATAAGCATCAGACCAGATCATGGCACAGAATTTGAAAATGCTAAGTTCTCTGATTATTATACCAAATACAGTATTGATCACAACTTCTCAGCACCAAGAACCCACAGCAAAATGGAGTTGTAGAGAGGAAGAACAGATCTTTGGAAGATATGGCAAGAACCATGATGTTATCAAGTGGTCTTGCAAGAAATTTCTGGGCTGAAGCAGTCAACACAGCATGTTACTTGTTGAACAGGTGTTCCATACGAGCTATTCTTAACAAGACGCCCTATGAACTTCTCAAAGAAAGAAAGATAAATATTGCTCAGTTGAGGCCATTTGGTTGCAAGTATTTTGTGCACA
Organism: Petunia secreta; assembly: GCA_029990175.1. Taxonomy (NCBI): domain Eukaryota; kingdom Viridiplantae; phylum Streptophyta; class Magnoliopsida; order Solanales; family Solanaceae; genus Petunia; species Petunia secreta. The sequence goes on from JARKIP010000003.1 coordinate 27,341,556, forward strand.
ATAACGGTAAGGAGGCTCTGGGTAAATTTGATGCAAGAAGTGATGAAGCAATCTTCCTGGGATATTCCACTCAGAGTAAAGCTTATAAAGTGTTCAACAAAAGAACTCGGACAGTTGAGGAAAGCATGCATGTGGTGTTTGATGAGTCAGACTGAGCAATTCCTGAAAAGGAAGGAGATGATCAGGCTATAGGTCTTTCACGAGAAGACCCTGCTGAAAGCTTCTTGGAGAGTCCAGAAGGAAAGGAAGAGCCCGTTGATGAAAATGAAGAATTGACTCAGTGGGAACAAGGAGTAAATATGTCGGGGGAACGGCTGGCCAGGATGATGAATCAACTGAGGAAGAAGGACCTACTCAAAGTGCAGCTGCTGGTTTTTCTCACCAAATACAGTCAAGACCCTGGAAGTATAAAAGCTCACATCATTTGGAAAATGTGTTATCTTAGTTGGATGCTGTGATTATGACTAGGTCTGCGTTCAAGAACTTCTGTGCATTCCTTGCTTTCCTATCCTCTATGGACCCAAAGAATGTGAAGGAAGCTCTTGAGGATCCAGACTGGGTAATAGCAATGCAGGAGGAGCTGCATCAATACAAGAGGAGCAAGGTGTGGCATCTGGTTCTGAGACCTAAGGACAGATCAATCAATGAAACCAAATGGTTGTTCAGAAATAAATTGGATGAGCATGGCATAGTTAACAGGAACAAAGCCAGGTTGGTAGTTCAGGGTTACAGCCAAGATGAACGAATTGACTATGATGAGACTTTTGCACCAATGGCTAGGATGGAAGCCATAATAATGCTGATTGTCTTTGCTACATATATGAAATTTACTTTATATCAGATGGATGTAAAGAGTGCATTTTTAATGGCTATCTGAATGATGAAGTATATGTAGTACAGCCACCTGGGTTCTTGAACAGTGATTTTCTCGATCATGTATACAAACTTAATAAGGCTTTCTATGGTCTGAAACAAGCACCCAGAGCTTGGTATGAGAGGTTATTAGGTTTCATGCTCAAAAATAGTTTTTCTAGAGGAAAAATTGACAACATACGTTGATGATATCATATTTGGAGCCACTTATGAGGACCTGTGCAAGGGATTTGCTGAGTTGATGGGTAGTGCATTCGAAATGAGCATGATGGGAGAACTCAACTTCTTCTTGGGGTTGCAGATCAAACAAACTCCTGAAGGAACCATGATTCATCAACAGAAGTATGTCAAGGAGCTGCTAAAGAAATTTGATAGGGAAGGATCTAAAGAAATGACTACCCCTATTGCTCCTAGAACAAAGCTGGATATGGACGAACTGGGTCTTTCCACAAATGAGACTAAGTATAGAGGAATTATACGTTCTCTTCTCTATCAGACGGCTAGTCAACCTGACATTGTGTACAGTGTAGGACTTTGTGCAAGATTTCAACCCAAGCTAAAGGAATCACATTTAACTGCTGTGAAAAGAATTTTGAGATATTTGAAAGGAACTCAGGATTTATGTCTTTGGTACCCCAGGGGTGATACTTTTGAGTTGATTGGATTTACAGATGCTGATTGTGCAGGCCATCTGGTGGATAGAAAGAGCACTTCACGAATGGCACATTTTCTAGGTCCTTGTCTTGTTTCTTAGGCTACAAAGAAGCAGAAATCTGTAGCCCTCTCTACAGCTGAGGCTGAATATGTTGCTGCTGCATCCTGTTGCTTTCAGCTTCTATGGATCAAACAACAACTGGAGGACTTTGGAATCAAATGTGGAGCTGTGCCTATTTTCTGTGACAACACTAGTGCTATGAATATTGCCAAGAACTCAGTCCAGCATAAGAGAACCAAGCACATTGATGTTAGACATCATTTTCTAAGGGATAATGTTGAAAAAGGTCTAATTACTATGAATTCATTCAGGACTAATGATCAAATTGCTGACATCTTCACCAAGGCGTTGGACAAATTTCAATTTGAGAGGAACGGGTTGGAGTTAGGGATCACCGAAATAAATGGATGACCCAGCACCTGATTCCCAAAGTTTGGCTAGTAAAGTATTCATTATTCTGCTTGTGAATATTGTTTTTATAGTCTAGTCTAAAATTAGTATACATAGTTAACTAAGTCTAAAGTGTAATATCTAATGAGTTCCCACTAAAGAACCTACTAAGTAATAGGAGGAACCATTAACATAACAAGGAATCATGTCCAGGTACGACTACGTGACTCTTTTCTTGAACACATGTGACTGAAACCAAATTGTTCTAGATGTGCATCACAATATTTCCTTATATGTGTAACTCTCCCATATCCTTGGACACATTCCTTATTTGTTACATATTTGAAATTCAAACCTACCCCACCTGATATATAAACATTAATGATAATCCTTCCATAACCATCACATCATCTGATTTGCTTTTATCACCATTATTGCAAACCTTTCCCAATATCCTTCATAACAAATCTCTCTATTCTCTCTCTTCACAAATCATCAGAAAATAAAGCCCCTCTCTACTAAATCTCATAAAATCTTCAACGATGTCTTAAGCTCAATCGTCGTCAACATCACCCCATAAATACCCCAGAAACCCAAACCCCTCAGAAACCTTCAAAGAAACATAAAGCAAGTTCCACCACTTTGGCAGAAAGAATTGTGAAAGCAAGGGAAAAGTTTATGAAGAGGGTTGAAAATTAAGAACCCAAGAAATCTATTTCTAAGTCAACAACTCCGACTATTCCACCTAAGGTCGTCGATTCACAACCTGCAGAGGTAAGACCTGACTTAACTCAAGCTAGCACTACTATTGCTGAATCTATTTTAAGCCCTGGGAAACTGAATACAGAGACATTAGTAGCAGAATGGATGAGATAATTGAAAATCTGTTAGTATAATGGAGTCAGGTAGTGAAATTGATAGGGGGAAGGCTGTAGAAAAGAAGGAAGAAAATATTGAAAGACCACATGTAGAACCTAAGGTAGAAGGAAATGTCACTAGTGTGGTTCTGGTCACAACTAGTGAAGATGTGAAAACTGTGATTGAAGAGTTTCATGCGAAAGAAATGGTGGAATCTCTAAAAGACCCAATCGACAAATGTAGTTTAGAGGTAGTGTCTTCAGAGAAATAATGCATGAGGGAAGAGGTGAGTGGTCTAGTTGGGTGTGAGCCAAGCTCTAATAAAGTTGGCAAGGAATCTGAGAAAGAACCTATTACTTCTTTAGTTCCCATGGCAACTAATGATGCAGAACTGGAATTGATAGATTCTGAATCTAAAAAAAAAAAAAAGAGAGAATAAAGAGAAAGATAATATGGTGTCTAAGGAGTCTGAGGAAATCTCAAAGAAAATTGTAAGTAGAATGTTTGGAGAAGAAGATGAGAAGATAGAAGAGGAAGAATAAGAGGAGGTGGTATTTGTGAGTGAAACAAAACCTAAACAAGAAAAGAAAAGAAGGCTGATGTAAGGGGGAAAAGCTATAGGAAAAAGTAAGCAAGTGGATAAGAGTATTGATGAGGAGGCTTCGCAGTCTGAATCAGTGAGTGTGCAGGAACCTGTAGTTTCTAGAAGAGTGGCTACCAGATCAGCACTAAAACAGCAAATAGCATCCCTTGAAAAACTTGCTGAACAGAAGAGAGCGAACAAAGAGGCAGAGAAGAGGAAACAATCCCTGGCTGACAAAGAAAGCAGTGCAGAGGATGGGCACTTTGTGGATCCTGATGACTCAAACTCTGAAACTTCTGAGGATTCAAAGAAGAAAGGAAAAAGAGAAGATGTAGACAGGGGTGCCTTCTTTGCTAAGCATCAAATGTTGCATGAGAGTGTGTGGTGTGATTTGGATGAACCCAGTATGAGACCCTTGGTGGAAAAGGTGATTGCACAGGGTTGGACTAAGCTGTTTTCTAAAGAAGGAAGATGTCTGTTTACTGAACAAGTAAGGGAATTTTTATGTGAAATGCAGTGTTTTTGGAAGGAGAGTTTACTCTGAGGTTGGAAGTATTGAGATTAAATTTGGAAGAGAAGAGTTGGGAGAGATCCTAGAGGTACCTGCTGAGGGTTATTGCAGGTACTTGAAGTTGAAATGGCCCAAGAGAACAGATGGTGTTACTTCTCTTGAGGTAACTAAGAAGTTCTCTGGTAATTCGAGACTCAAGAAAGAAAGAAAGGTGGAGAAAAAGGAGATAGAACCTGCTCATTAGAACTATTTGAGTTTGTACATAGGTTTCTGTTGCCAAGAGGTGAAATGAACACTGAAGCCTGGGCATTGGATCTGACATACATGGATCTGCTGGATAGATGTGTGAAACTTAACCTGCCTGGGCTGATCATAAGGCATATCAAGAGGATTGTAGACACTGACAAGAAGGGTTATTCTCTTGTGCATTCCTACCTATTACAGCAGGTATTTAAGCACTTTGCGGTGCCTCTCAAAAATGGGAAGAAGACCACTCATCAGATCTTTGGTATGCATGTCTTGAAGACATGTGACTTATTTCTAGGAGAAGAGAGCATCCAAACGTTTTGTGCAGATTTAAATGGAGAAAGTTAATAAGAGTGAGGAGTTTACTTCAGAAGAAGCTGTAGCGGCTGTGAAGGAACTGGAGCAACATTTGCTGGAACTGGATGAGGAAAATGAGAAGCTAAAGAACCAGTTGAAGTTGAAGGATCAAGAGATTGATCGCTTAACCATTCAGTGTAACATGCATCAGGCTAAGTTGGTTGTTGAGAGAGCCAAAAATACCAAGAACCTGGATGCACTTGTCAAGTACTTCAAGCTCTAAACCCATTTGCCCAGTTCCTTGTTAAAATTTTCTCTATCCTTCCTTTCTGATGCACATTTAAGACAATTTCTGTTTTGGTATGTACTTAATTAGGCCATATATGTTGTGGCCTAGATTGTTGATTTTAAACTACTTGTTCTGGTTTTGTGTCTTTTCTCTGTATAACTGCTGGTTCTGGTTGGGCCCTTGGATTGTTCATTGTGTTCTTAGTAACCTTGTTGCCTTTTGTTGTAGTCTGGAGTGTACTAACTTGTTCTTGCAGAATTTCAAATCTTTTCGATGATGCCAAAAGGGGGAAGAAGGAAATGTTGTTGAGATGTTTGTGACCTAACTCATCTATTTTAAATTCTTTCAAAGTGTATTTTTATTTTTTTGTCTTGGTGTTTGTATGTACGGGTTCTTTGCAACATTTGTTTGTCATCATCAAAAAAGGGGAATTTGTTGAGCTGGAGTTTTAAAAAATGACAAACGAAGGACTTAGTAACTTGCAGAAGAACTTAGTCCTTGGTGAGAAGGGCACGACTGATCGAAAAGATTTTGTGGAATGCAAATCCATGCAGAACTGGGAGTAGTGGTGCGTAAACTTATACGCATCCTAGTTAGCTAGAAGAAGTTGTGTCGAGGCTGTCTCATAGGAGTGTGAACAAGAGTTAGTACTGAACAAGGAAAGTATCACAGGGAAATTTGGATTTGCTATGTTTACAAGGTTTCCTAGTTAAACACTACTAGGGTTACAAAGCCCATATAAAAGCAAGTAATTGAGGCAGCTGATCTCAGTTATTCACTACGAGAGTTGAGAGCAAATACAAGGCGAATTCAATAACTCTTAAAGTGACAGGACTGTTGAAGACAAACAGTGAAGAACCAAGAGCAAAAGCATTGAATTAGTTTAGGTTCTTGATTGTAGTTTTCAAAAGTTTATATGTTTTTATTGTATTACCTATCTGTTGAACCTTGAGTGATTACTTTGTAAAGCTAGAATTAGCTTTGTTGAGTGATTAGGGTCTAGAGTGTAGCCCCTTGGTTACAAATTTGTAATCTAAAACTTGCTCTTTGTGTTAGTGAAGTTATTTCAAAATCCCAGGATGTGAGTTGTGGTTTTCCTCCTTTGGGAAAGGAGTTTTCCACGTAAAAACACTATGTCTTTTAGGTTGCTGGTTAATGTTGGTGTTTGTGTTTTTCGTGGAGGCAACAATTCAAGAACATGGTTCTTGTGATTAAGAGTCAGGTTCTTCGGCGAAAATCAAAGGACACTATTCAACCCTCCCCCCCCCCTTAGTGTCCATATGAGGTTCTTAGAGTATAATAATATGAACTCAATGGAATGATATGAAAGTCCTATATAGAATCATAGACTCAACATGGAACTCAGAATTTGTCCAACTCCTTAGATTTTCATTAAAATTTTGGTAAAGTTTCCCCTAAAATTGGATGATTCGCCAAAAAAAACCAGCACTGCAATGTACACGGGAATAGATACCTAGCCAGGATGATAACAACAAGCAAAAGGAAATTGAGCTATCCATAAAACGAGCGACAAAACAGAATTATGTATGTAATGTCGGCCAATCATTTTATAACTTAGAATGTAAGCTTCTACTATTAATATAGGATGAAACTGAGCATCTAGACATTCTATATCAGCTTTCACATTCACAAGGGATGCTATAGAATAGGTATAGGGTAACGGATTACATAAAAAGATTGAATAGACAACAAAATTAAACAACCGGACAGCGAAACAATTGCCGCTCGCACAGAATTTCACTGTCTTGTCTTGCGCCCTAATTTTCAGGGGTCTCAATCAAAATTTTAGACTTTATGATCTGCATGAAAGCTGTAGATATAAGACTTAGGTTCTAGGGAATCTTAAATATTCTCAATTTCAATTTCTTACAAAGAGTTATGCTCAAACTACTAACAACTATGCGTAGGTAAAAACAACTTTCCAGATTTTGAGCCAACATTTTGTGATGTTGTTTGGACACACCTCGGGTTTTAGTAACAAATTAAGCATATACAAGGTCCCCTTGATGCGATACAAGTTTTCCACAAGAAACATCAAGTTTAAAACTACGACAAGCTTCAAAAGCTACAAGATACATGCCTTGCCAAAAGAAAGGTTTAGCCTTACATACCTTTGATATTTATGATTCTAAACCTTGTTTCCCTTGAATTCGAAACCTTTCAAAGCTTCAACAAGCTATAACATAGAAACTCGGCACTTTCCTTAGCAATTAATTAATTATAAATCTCAAGCTATAGATGAAAAGGAAGGTAGCAAGACGTTACCTTTGTCGTAGGGATCATTCTAATGTTATCGCTTCTTGATTTTGTATACCCTTGTTGAAAGCTTAAGGATAACTGTAGAGATGTTATTGTTTCGTGGTTTCTGAAATAATGATGAAGAAAGAAGACTTAAGGCATATATATATCCATTTTGAAAAGTGAAAGAGGTGTTAGCTTGGCACCCTAGCACTGGCCTTTCTTCGTACTGATAAATTTTCAAGAGTGTTGGATATTACACTCCAAGTCCTTCAATTTGGTATATGATATATCGCCAAAAAAACCTCATATAACACATAATTAATTTCTTAAAAAGCTTTGTTACACGATAAATCCTTTGTCGGTTTTTTCCGCAACTTAAATTTGATTTTTTTCAAACTTTATATCCAACATATAAACATCATATATAGTCATATTATGACTTTAAACTTATCAAAATCATTCTTAACATGAATTTTGTTCAATATACGTCACTTTAGACATACAGGGTGTAATAGTTACTCTTTACAGCCATGTAATACGCAGCAATATGCTCATCCGGATCAGTCGTTCCGTCATGCTTCAAGTTATCCAGCAGGCGGAAGTTCTTTTGTATGCGGACCAGTGCAATGCTTGCTTTGTAAGCATGCTTGTAAAATTTCTGCTCATCTACCGTGGTAACTTGGGATAGAGCACCTGGCACGTTACCAATCCTATCGTGGATAGCCTTCATCTACTTTATGAGGTCTTGGATGACAGGCGCTCCCTTAAGGTCTTGATTGTTGATTATTGATGATCCTCCAGGAGCGGCATCTATGTTGAGCCTACGGCTAGGTACAGATGCTGGCGAATTGTTCGTGGGCACTTGTCGTCGCAGGGATGCTGGCCTCTAAGGCGATCCAGCAAAAATCGCTCCTAACTTTTGTGATATTCCTTCGACCATATTGCTCGAATTCCGCTGCTGTTGTTCTGACATTGTTTTGAGGTGATTAACTAGAAAGCCAATGAACTCAGAATTACCTTCTGGCGGCTGGTCACCATCCCATAGCTGGCGACATGGATTGGCTCCTAGGAAGGCCCTTCTGCTGTTCAACGGGATCCTTAGGCTGCACGTTGGGTTCACTGTGATATTTCATGGATTCATCTAATGCGTCTGTAGTGTTCTTCGGAATGTTGCTACTATCATCAGACATGATTGCGCATTTTCCTTCGTAGAATACCTACAAATTCCTAGGGCCCAGTGTAGGCGCCAAACTGTTTATGCCTAAAATTGATCGCCTAGGTTAAAAAATTAATTAAGAATGAGGTCACAAGCAATATAGTAAATACGACGAAAAAGTAAGCAAGTAAAAGAGAAATAATGAGAAAGAAAAGTAAAGCAGTCTTATTCCTTGAGAATAGCCGGATTCTGTCGTTTGATTGTCAATACAATGTATGTAGCGGTATTTATAGCAGTGGATACCCAGTTCTAATTATGGTAAAATACAAAGACTAATAAGGCTAGGGGCCTATAACTCAAGGCGGTGGTATATACTAAACCCTAATTAGGAGATTGTAAACCTAGGACAGTAGGATTTATGCCTTGCGTCCTATGGTCGTACCGCCTGAATGGTTGTTGGCCCAAGGAGCGGCGTGTATCCTCTGTGCCCGATGACTTGTAAATAAGCCTAGTCTCGCCAGCTAGACTCGTATCCCCGTAATTATAGTGGCGTATTTTTGCTCATACAGTGGGGGGACTGACTGTGGGGGCAAAAATACGCCACCTATTTTTACGGGGATACGAGTCTAGCTTGCGAGAGTAGACTTATCTTACAAGTCAGCCGGCACAAAGGATACGTGCCTGTTCCACGAGTTACAGCTGTTCAGGTGGTACACGCGCAGGACACAAGGCATACATCCTACCGCCTTAAGGTTACAGTTTCGTATATACCACCGCCTTGAGTTTATAGGCCCATGAGCCTCATTAATCTTTATATTTTACCATAATTAGGACTGGGTAATCACTACTATAAATACCCCTCCTTACGTTATATTGCACCTCAACTGATTCACCAATGAATCCGACCATTTTCAAGGAATATAACTCTTTACTTTCTCGTCTATTACTTTCCTCTGTATTTATTTACTTTTCCGTCGTATTTTACTGTATTTCTTGTGATCCCTTCATAAATTTAAGTATTTTACCTAGACATCCAATTTTAGGCATAAACACATATGCGTCTTAACACTAAAGCATTGCTTAGCAACTATAGATATGGTACATGATGTATAATTGATTTGTTTCTTTGTAGGCATCCATATGTTGTTATAATGTATTTATGTCATTACTCTTAGTACAAATGGTAACATTATACCAATATTTGTGGTGTAACAAGACATATGAGTTCTAACACTAAGGCATTGCTTAACAACAATACACGTGGTACATGTTGTATAATTGAGTTGTACCCATGTAGGTACCAACATATTGTTATAAAATTTTATGTCATTACTCTTAGTAAAAATGGTAATATTATACCAATATTTGTGGTGTAACAAGATATATGAGTCCTAACATTAAGGCATTGCTGAACAAAAATAGCGTGGTACATGGTGTATAGTTGTGTTATACCATTTTAGGTATTAATAAGTTGTTACAATGTCCTTTTGTTATTAGAGGAATGATTTGGGAAGGTTAAACAATCTTTTACCAAATCATTTAGTTAATAACTGATTTAATGTGAAATTTAACTACGTCGACAATCAACTTTGATTTTGATTGATTTGGTTAATAGCCGATTAAGGAACTTGTACCTTTGTTCGGACAAGTTATGCCTTTTTAATCCTTATTTGGGAGTCGTTATATTCTCTCATCAACTTTAGTGGTAGTTTATAATAAATTAGAAAAACTTGGAAAAACAAATTGGTGGTCAACATATTACTACCATACGTTGTTTTATTACTTATTTTTTCCCATTTTCCTGTAAATTTCATTTTTCTTATTATTTAAATATTTTGCTTATTACTTATTTTACTTTTCTCTTTTTCTGTTTATTTCACTTTTCTTATTATTTAAATATTTTGCTTATTACTTATTTTATTTTTCTCTTTTTCTATTTATTTCACTTTTTTTAATATTTAAATATTTTTTATTGCTTATTTACTTTTCCCTTTTTCTGATAATATATTAACACCAAAACATTGCGGAACAAATCTTAAACATTAGTTAAAACTAGAGGAAAAAGTAAAAAAAAAAAAAAAAAAAAAAAAAAAGAGAGAGAGAGAGAGAGAGAGATTGATTTAATACATCTAAGATTGAAAGAGATGGCACTATCGATTTAAAGAAGCTCCGAGGACGGTGGAACTTAACCACGATATTGCTTTTTCTCCACCTCTATTATTTATACTTTGACTTATCAAAACTTCTTTCTTGTAGCTTGGAAATTCATCTGCTTCATTATCAATTTTCTAATATTTTCTTGTTTTATTTAGTGTTAGGATATTCCCTAATTGTATATGTTTTTCTTCTCATCCATCTTAGAACTAAAAATTTGTCTATGAATTATAGTGGCAATCATTTACTGGAAATAATGGTGGTTTTCAATGAAAATTTTAATTTTCAAATAAATGTTTATGGTTATCTTTTTGATGGCTCAGACATGATTGAATTGTCAACAAATTGATACCTACCATCCTTTTTAATAAACTAGAACAATTACAAGGAATTATTTCAATGAACTAATCTCTTTCCTAAGCACCATCTTCAAGAAAATTTGTCTGATTAGCACGTTCTAACAATAGTGATAAGAAAATTATGATATCATAGATTTGAATCGGTAAGGTTTGAATCTGTAAGACATAATTTCCTCTTTCTTTGTGAAATACTCAAATGTGTTTTCTTGTTCATGCTTTTCAAATGGTAATAATACATTAAAAAAAATAAAAAGATAGAAAAAAGAAAAAAAAAAAAAAAAACGAAAGAAAAGATTGGCATTGGCCAGATGGGTTCCGTTTAGCAACAGTGGAAATACCCAAAATGGCTAACATCTGATGCATTAGCTAAGATGACGGGACCCAAAGTTTGATGTCATTGGATTTCAACACCATCAACGTTGTGATCTTCATCTCTCTCTAAATCTTTCTAATTTATTAATGCTAAATCCAAAACTAAATTGCTAACTCTATGGCCACCTTTTAAGAATAATGTGTAATCTTGTGTTTCATGATTTGTTTAATCGGTCATGTAGATTAAATAATTAATTGAGAATGAGGTCACAAATAATATAGTAAATACGATGGAAAAGTAAATAAATAAAAGAGAGCAATAATGAGCAGGAAATATAAAGTAGTCTTATTCCTTGAGAATAGCCGGATTCTGTGATGAATCGCAATGATGTACGGAGGGGTATTTATAGTAGTTGATACCCTGCCCTAATTAAGGTAAAACACAAGGCAGTGATGTACCTAACTAGGAGATTGTAGCCCTAAGGCGGCGGGATGTATGCCCTTTGTCCTACGCCCGTACCGTCTGAACGATCGTAACTCGTAGAACGAGCATGTATCTTTTGCACCTGGTGACTTGTAGGATAAGTCTAGTCTCGCCAGCTAGACTCGTATCCTCGTAATAGTAGGTGGCGTATTTTTGCCCACACAGACAGTCCCCCTACTTGCTGAGTGCTGATGCAAGCAGTCAGGAAGTGAATGCAGCACAAAAGACGGATGTGAAAAGATATCACTGACTTTTTGAGACTCACAATCTCTTTCACCAAGAATGATGTTGATTTCTTCGAGAACTCCGCGTGCTCTCATCTGATTGATTGATACAGATTCCATGCACCTTTCCAAGAACTGCTATTAACTGCTCTGAATCATTTCATATCTCCAATAATTATGACGTCTGTTTGTTTCACGTTTCATCCTTATCTCCTTTTCACCTATAAATGGGGACCTCGTGACAGTAGAAAAATCACAAACTCCTATGCAGAAAAATACTTCACTTCTTCAAGAATTTCTTATGATAGTGAGAAACTTCTCTTTCTTCAAAAATATTTGCCTTCAATCCTTGTTTGATATTGCCAAATAGTCTTCTTCGTTCTGAATGGATGATGCATGAGGAAGCTGTAGAAGAAAACTCATATGTAGTTACCTTCTGTTCTTTCTTCATTCGCAAAGAAACGAATGAAGTCCCCCGAGTTATGAAATTTGACCGGGATTCTACTAATGATGTTCTTCGAAATTCCCTCATTATGGTAGACACATTGATTGCGGTATACCCGTCTTCATGTGTGGTGATCGTTGTGATATTCTTCTTGACATGTGGCGCGCGGCAGCAGAGAAATTCTAACCCATTCGGGCTTCTTCTAGTAGTTCATCTTCTAGTTGCATGGGAACGTATACCGGAAGCAACTTCATTTTGACCTAGGAGTGTGTCCCTTGGATATCCTCTCTTTCTTCAAGCGGTTAACGCTCGAGAGCATTCTCCATACCAACAACGTTCAAGGTGGATGTATAACTCTACCCTATTCCTCGGTTTTGGGGTTCGAATAAGCTTCTAATCATTCGGATAAGAGGGAGTATAAGGCGTTTTCGAGATTTACGAGGGTTCTTCATTGGAGTCTCTCCAAGTGAAGTCTTTAGTGCCCGTTCTGCTGCCTCCACCTTTCTACTGAGGGACTCTTCAGTTGGGCTGATTTTCCCAATTCCCATGGTGCAGCATCACAAAGATGTTGCTGCTTGTTCATCAACTTGGAAATTTCTCCTTTTGTTGCCGGGATAAACTTCGATGCTAGAGCTACCATCCAGACGAAGTGTAGCTTCCATATCTAACCTTCTCCAATATCTTTGAATATTTCTTGAATGTTGAAATGGCTCCATAATTGCACTCACAAAAAAACAATGCTCTATATGCATATTAATGACTCTCTGAAAGGCCTGCTAAGTATTAACAGACCTTATATTCCATGTGAGAGCTTTAATCATCAATTAGACTTGGATACAACCGTCTTGGGCAATATTCTACTTGGCTCATAAGGCGGATTTTGCTTCTTGCTTTTCTTGCGTCCCTTTATACTAGTCCTTGGAGATAAATCATCCTCATTTACCATTTGTTTAAAGTTGCCAGCTGTAGATTCATCATCATCTTCATCTTCAATTTGCTGCTGCTCAACTATTGCTTTTTGAAGATCTCCAGGATTGGCATTATGAGTAACCAATTCGTGAAGTGCCTGATTTGGAGATTTCAATAGAACATAAGCTTGTAACTGCATTAGAGAATCAGCCCCTTAAGCACATGCAATTGGGACAGCTTCGATAGCACCTATGTTGGTTGGAATAGTCATCACAAGCTCATTACCCTTGCCTGAATGACTGCGAACAGGGTCAGCTTCTGGCTCAAAATTACCAACAACCTCAATATCCTCACTAGTCACATCCTTCTGATTATCATTCAGCGCATAACCTTTCTCCACAATCTATCTCTGAGCCTGGGCACCAACTGCAACATATTTACCAAACACTATTATCTCACCTACCTCCTAGTTCTTTAGGTGATCCTTAAAACCATTTGATGCCAATCCCTAGTGTTACCCTCATCAAAAGGCAAACTAGTAGTACGATTCACATTTGTTCGATATTCACTATTGTTGTCATTAACATTTGTTGTTGATTTTCCTGTTGCCTTATTTTCCTTTTGAACCAGAGTGGGAGCAGTATTAATATTAGCATTATCTTTTATAACAACATCACACTGCTTTTCAACTGAATCACCCTTATCATCCTCATCAGCAAGCGCCTGGAATGTATTTCTACTATCAATCACCTTATCTAGGACGTTCTCTTTATTTTGCACTGGAACAATTTATTTTCCGGCTCTGTCATCTATAATATGACCACTATTATCCTTTTTATATTTGTTTGTCCTCCTCTGCATCCATCTTTGATTTGCTTGATTAACAATTGTCTTTCCAACCACCTTACCACTAGCTAAGACTTTGGTAGCAGGTGATGCAGTACCAACGACCTCCTTCTCGGGCACATCATTCACAGTTTCTTCTTGTTGTTTCCTGTACAATTCAGGGTGAATAATCCACCACTCCATCTCATTGTGACCTTGCTTCTTACAGTTCTTGCAATATTTAGGCATGTAGTCATAATTTATTCTAGTCCATTTTGATTGCTCAGTTCCAGTTTCATCATCTTCTTCAACTATCTTTATCCTCTGCGGGAACTTAGCCAACAAATCAACCTCCACCTTCACCTTTGCACAACTTGGTCTTGTACCATTCAATGTTGCAACATCAACATGCAATGCTCTTCCCACTGTCTTTACCACTGGAAAAATATATTGCTTCCCAAAGAAGTTAGGAGGCAACTCCGGAAAAGAAATCCAAGCAATGGCAATAGCAGTTTCTTCGTCAGGCTTCCACCAGGGATTTTATATTGTTATCTGCCAATAGTCACCTTGAGCATTCAAATATAAAGCAGAATTTAATAATAAGTGAATATAATCCTCCATTAATGACAATTTGATCAAGAAATCATGGTCTTCAATCAAACCAATAGCGCAAAGACCTTTAATTTCACACTGGATGGGTATACCTTTACCTAAAACTTACCTAAAACTGCATGTTGTAGTTGTTGTTCACAGTGGAACGTTGAATTTCATGCTTCTTCCTATGCATAAGAGGTTCGCCAAGCAAATATTCAAGTGGTTTGTCCGGAACATCATTTAGGGCTTGTATGGGAGCATTTAATGCTTGGGGTTTTACAAGATTTACATAGGGTTGTAGTGGAATAGGATTTTGGGTAGTAGAATTTCGAGTGGGGAGGGGTGAAAACTCGTGACCAACCTCGTGCGGAGGCTAGCCAGTGGCCGTAGTGGCCATGGAAGGGCCGTAGAAGGTGGCGTCTGCAGGTTTCCTTCAAGTCGTCGCCGATCACCTAGGAGAGAGAGTGTTATTCATATGGTCTAGCTTATTTTTTGTCACAGATTCAAATTAAATATGTGACCTTTTTTTTGGATGAGTTTCTAAAGTTGAGTTGAAAAATAATTTTTGGAATTTGAAGTTTTGTTTGGACATACATTTTACTTTAAAAAAATTGAAGTTTCGTGAGTTGGAAAAAGTACTTTTCCCAAAAATTGGTTGTTTTTGAGAATATAAAATCTTGGTTTTAAAATTTGGCCAAATTTTATAACCAAACAAAAATTTTCCAAAACGTGCTCCCAAGTTTTATAAACAAACGGGAGTTAAATTTTCTCACATTCTCGCTCTTATAATTACAGAGAAGTCTTGATGTATCTAAATTCACAAGTTTCTTATAGATCTTTTGATATATATATATTATAATATATATATATATATATATATATATATATATATATGAATAAGAAAACCTAACTTCCTTATTTTAAATTTTATATCTATCCAAATAGCGTCGTTTAAAATAAAATATCCAACTAGAAAACATTGTTGCAAAGTGGCAAAAGGAACTGTGAAAACTGATTAACTTAGCAAAGCAAGACCATATGGTTAACTTAAAGAAGAGTCATCTCGAGTGGACAAAACATGTGAAATGTTGTGCGGCGCCCTTTTGATGCCTTTGCGCGCGCAATGTCTTTGCACCACAGGCGGACCAGACGAGTGACAGCCGCCCGGCCGAGTGTCGGCCGTGCGCTGAACGAGTGTCAGTCGGCTGGACAAGGGCCAGTCGTGCGCGGGATGAATGTCAGCCTCGTACTTGAGGGGAAGCCTTGGCCATGTGCTAGACGAGTGCTAGACATGTGCTAGATGAGGGCCAGCAAGGTGCTGGACGAGTGTCAGCTGGGCGCAGGTTGAGTGTCAGCCGTGCGAGCTTTGTGCGGGCACGAGTGTCAGTGCCGCACGTTTTGGAGCTATAGTGAGAATCTTGGAATAAAGGGTGAGGGACTTGTTCCTAAGATGCTATAGAGTGTGCATACCAAGTTTGGTGCCGATCGGAGCTTGTTTGCCTATGGGCTTGACTTAGCCAAGAAGTAGTGGTATTGTGGTAATTATGCTGATATTCCGAGGGCTATATCTCTTTCCACGAGTATGGGAATGAGATGAAACTTCATGGAGGTGTGAAGGAAGTTAAGAGGAATCTCTAGGAACAAACGGCACCTCATTTGGAGGTCGGAGTGGAAAGTTAGACCCTTGTACGATTCTCGGGACAAAGGATGTCAAGTGCTATGACAGGGGTTTAATTTTTAAGGACATATATAAGGGGGGCAGACATGGTGACAGCCTACCAGCCCTCCCCGTGCACTTTGTCGGGAAGTCGCACCAAGTGAGCTGCCTTGAGGAAGGACCTCAAGGGCCTGCCTGGACATCTCAGAGGAGTGTTCCAGGTATCCATACGAGTCAGGCGACTCTATGGACGGCATGTGGCCAGAGGGCCAACGTTGGGCGAACAACGGGCGTCAGAGGCTTGAAGGAAGGAAAGACTAAGCCCCACGGGCTGTCTTCGGATATGATAAAGACCTCTGTGCTTATTGAGTACTCGAGGAGCTATTGAGAGCCTCGTGTATTGACTTGCAAGCGTGGCAAGGATTCAACCATGCAAGCAAGGGCTCGTTGGCCTAGACGCGCAGTCGTGGGGCGACGCTGCGCTACTCAGGAGGGAGACATGATGCGAGGGCTACGCTTGTCATTGTCAGGAGACATTGGGAGGTATCTTTGGAGACGCACATGACAAAGGCCAAGTGCTAAAGAGTTGTCCTACTCGGGCAAAGCCAAACCAAGTGCGAGGGCGCAAGGCGAGGGCCAAGCTTGAGGATTGCATTTCGCGCGCAGGAGCGACGCTTAGTGCTAGGCGAGGGACGGGCAGGTCCTAAGCCAACCCCGGATGTGCGCACACTAAAGTTTCCGCATATGAGATGCGCACAAGGGAGAAACCTTCGGGCGGCACAGTTGAAGCTAGGCCTATGAGGCGAGCTTCCTAGAAATCTGGGACAAGGAGCAGGCTGGCTTATAGTCAGGTGGGACTACGAGCGCCGCACGGGCCAAAGGTGTGTCGCTGTCATTGAGGAAGGTGTGGCCCGTGACAGTTGGTATCAGAGCAGAGGATGCTCAGGATGGTGTGGTTGGTACCAAGCGGATTGGCACCCAAAGCAGGAGCTTTGCGCCGGTAATGGGATAGAGCATGGAAAGCACTGTCAGGAAATTTTTTTTTTGGAGCATTGTGATTTTGAGACGCCATCAAAGCACAATTTGTAGCTGCATAAGGCCTTCCAGTGCATTGTTAGCTAAGCCATCGAGGAAGGTTGATCCGTGCCAACAAGGAGTTGGTTTCGGTAAAACGCGTGAGGCCATGGTTGATATCACAGCTTAAGATTGCTGAATTGTCAGTGCAATATGGGAATGTCATTGTGGAGAGAATATCGAAGCATGAATGATTTTCAACATGCTATTTGAGACGGCGGACCCTATAGGGCTGTTTTAAGAGGGTTTCAAATGAGGCATAGTTGGTCAGCAATGAGCGCCAACGTGCTGTGATGTTGGGATGATTTTGCAAAGATGGGACAGACGGTTAGCAGGTGCTCAATTATCTTGATTGCGGGATATCCATCAATTGTAAAGAAACTCTGTTAGCAGCGGGGAAACATTGAAGAGGGGAAATTTGCGATGCAAAAATGTTTTCATCCGAATAGTGGGCTTTCATTCAGAGAGGGACATGCCGATGAGTCGGGTGGCCAGGAAAAGAGCCATGATTGCCAGGTCGAGCAACCATGTTGTGAACAGATGCAAGCCGTGGGATATTTATATTGAAGCAGATCGTGGAGATCATGCCATAGATGCGAGTGGCGCATCATTTGAATGTCTTTCCAGTGGGATTGACTTGAGCAGCCTGAGGGCATTGGGAATGCGTGGAGCATAAAATGGATGCTAGAAGTGCGTGAATTAAGGGGCCTTCCATAGGGAAGACTTAAGCACCGAGGAGCATCGAATTGGGTCCTTCTGAGGAGTTGGACATTGTGAATGCCTAGCCATCTTAAGGGTTGCAATGAATGGAAGGCGAGTCCCTCGATAACCATGTCGGTTGAGTAGGCTTGGTGCCTACAACATGGGGCAAGCGTTGCTTGCATGAATGAGTGCTATGCTAGGCAGGAGCCGAGCTAGTACGGGGGTGTTGGCATGAATGTCGCACCAACAACCGCTTTGGATGATTGGGTGAGGCACCTACCATCGCGGGGGGAGAGTGATCTCCAAATATGAGCTCTATAAATTGGGTGATGCCAGAGCTAGAGCGGGGCGTGCCAGGAGGCCGCGACAACCGTGAAGAAGGGCTTGAGAGCAAGCGTCTTTGCGGGGTGTTCGGGTGTCATGATGAGGTGGAGTCAGTGTTGAACCCCAAAAATTACCCTTTCTTTTAAGAAAAGATAGGTTTCGGGTATAACGTTCAACAATATGGGATTCCAAAGGGCTTTCTTTGGAGTCGCCACCTAATTTAGGAGAATTAGGAACCAATTAATTAAATAGTGCGTGCAAGCACTCCGTTTTAAGGAAAATGGTCTTTTCAGAGATTCTAAGTAAGAGGTTCAATTATTTTCGAAAGAAGGTTTTCATTTGAAAAGCACTTTCGAAAATCCACAAAATGTGGTTAATCCTTCGGGTTTCACAAAATAGCTCAAAATGCAACTTTCAAAAATTAATCTAAATGTCTTAAAATTAATGCCGAAATTCCAAAGTTACATTAAATTGCTTTATAGGAATAGGGATTTAAATGAACTTAGACTTGAAAAAGAGTTACAATTTTGCTAGCATAGAAAATCTAATTAATTGAAAGAAGTTGCAATTTATTGAATTTAAAACCAAGTTATTTGCTTAATCATTTTCGGCTTGCACGCGCTATTTAACTAAAAGGGTTCACAATTCATAAATAAAATGGCAATTCTAAAAAAATAAAATATTCACAAAATAACTCAATAACTGACTAATCATTCATTCATAAACAATCAAACAAATTATTCAATAACAATTAATTATCTACGGGGAATTCCTAAAGACATGCAATTTCTAAGGATGGGAAAAGAGGGGGTTTAGAAGAAGAACCCGAAAATTGGCAAACTCGCGGGAGCCCTGGAATTTATTTAATTTTATACATTTATGCCCATGAGCCTAAAACAGCACATGGCTCAACAAAGCATTTTTAGGATTTTCTCAGATCTTCGCTTTTTTGAAAGCTCGAGCCCCGACTTGAACCCAAACGGCTCCAATGCAATGCAAGCAATCCCCAATTGAGTTTTAACCAACTCGTACCCAAGTGTTCATGCCAAAATACACATCGCAAAACAAACAAATAAGATTGAATTAGCACGATAGTAAAGTGTAATAACTAATGAAAATAAAATAACAATACTAAAGTAATAAAGTAATAATAATAAATAAAAATATATAATAATAATAATAATAATAATAATAATAATAATAATAATAATAATAATAATAATAATAATAATAGTAAGGGGTTTGTTTTTTTGCAAAATTTAGGCTCAGGTTTGCATGGCGCGTCGAATAGAGGCTCGGGATTTGGTACGGTTGCAAACACGGAGCCCGGGCCGTATTGCCGTGCCAAAGCACCAAACCCACTACTCTATTCAACTTGCTTAGCGTTAAAATTCATTCATCATCGCCTTTTGCGTTAGGGACACGGGAACGGGACGGTTCAAGTGTAGTATCATGTTCAAAATCCGTCAATTCATTATTCGTCAATCCCTTGTGTCGGCCTCAATACGTATATATGTATTTTCATCGGCCATGTAGTATCTTGTTCAAATCAGTCCATAGCTTCAAAAATTAATAATTTCATAGGCTAGCAGCATCACAGTAAAACACTGTACAGGTCAGTGTTAAAGGATTCCAATATATTTTACAAAGGAATCGGTTGACCAAATTAACTTAAGGGCAACAGTAACAATCAACGCAGCTTGGAACAAGGTTGGAGACACACAAAATTAATGCGTGACCAAACTGGTGAGGCCAAAACAATTTCAATTATTGCTGGCAGATCTGGAAAATCAACAAAAATTAGCAACAATAAGTTACAGAAACGGGCAGCATAACAATGACTCGCTGAGCCAAAGCCCAACCAGACTTCAAGCGGCAGTGCAATGGAAAAGGGGAGAGCAGGGGTCGCCGGTGGAATAAGTGATGCAGCAGCGAGTTAACAGCAGAGAGGAGGAGCAACGCCAAACCGTAGCGGCGCCGCTGCAACTCCTCCGTTCCCTTTCTATTTCGATTCAACCACAAGAAACAGGGAACAATGACCAACACCGACGATTTCAAGAGTCTGAAATTCTAAATGAAACAAAACCAAGCAAGAACAAAGTAGATCTTAGAGCCAGCGTCGGGATATAGATCTGAAATTTTGAAGCTCACAGTGCCAACACTCAGTGAAGGAGGAAGAAGGATAAGCGACAACGACATCGCCGTCGAACTAAGGCGGAGGAGCAACACCGACCAGAGGAAAATAAGTGGCGTCGCTGCGACTCCGATGCCACCATTCACCGCTGATACTTGGCCTCCCCTGCTCCGATCTGCACAACCCCGTCCCTGATTTCACTGGTTCTATTCCCACTCCGTTTTCCCCTGTTTTCAATCGATTGTGCGTATAATGGATCCACTGTGTGTGTGATGTATGTGAATGTCGGGTTTTTGGAAGAGGGAAAGGGGAGGTGTATTTTGTTTTTTGTATATTGGAGTGTAAGGGTTTTTTGTGTTGTTGTAAAGGGAGATGGTGAGTGCCGCGGCTGGTCCTGGTGAGGGGAGGGTTTTTGAGGATTGGGGAAGATGGTGAATAGTGTTGTGTGCTAGGGTTTTTTGATAAAGGAGTATGTATAGGTGTAGGGTTTTTGGATAAAAGGAAGAATAATGATTAATGGGCTGGGGCTTTTGTGTAATATGGGCTTTGCAAAAACAATCCTAAATTGCAATTTAAGAACGGATTTAGCTCTTTAATTAAATTAAACAATTAATTATATAATGCACTGCAAATGAAGGGATGACTTGCGATTTTGGTCATTTCCCTTTAAAATTAGCCATTTATTTACAATCTTCAAAATTGAACTTAATTATTAAAATTATTATACTTTTAATTAAAATCCGGGACAAAATTGGGTGTCAACAGCTGCCCCTCTTTACCCGGAAAGGATGAAAGAGTTTCCAGGGTAAAGAAGTTGACGTGAAACCCAATTTTGTCACGGTAAAGCCAAGACTTCGATTCCTGGGATCAAAATGCGAGGCTTATGGACATGGCCGAGCTGCGGTTTCCGAGTTGCCTACATATCTCGGGCCGAAAGAGAATCAGGCCATATGTAGTTCGACGCGATTTGAAAATCAAAGACGAGATAATAACGACTACTCAAGTACGGGAAGAGAGGCTTGTAATCACCCAAGTTATGAAGATGTGGTCGACGACACACCCATAAAGAGGGGTTTACACGGACATAGCTTCCACTGCATCTCGATAACCGAGCCATCTTGTCTTTAATCTCAAACCTCAGACTCAGGGTTAACAAAAACTTACCTCTAGGGTGGATGACTTATGCGGGTGCGATTCTTCAGGTTTTCGTTGACGAGTCTAGCTCATATCAACGACTAGCCCGGTTCGTCGCTAAGAAAAGCTCCATGTTATGCTCCAAACGCTGCTGCGGTGCTGCTAAAAATCCTGTAATAATCTCAACAAACGGTAAGCGTGCAACTGCTAATAAACTGTAATAATTGGAATAATAAATAAATCAAGTGATAACAAAACATAGTAAATGCGGGTGGTGATATCATCAAAGTTCTTCCTTCGATCAACTGCCAAGATACTCCACCCGGAGAACCTCTAAGCTGATCCTTATTCTGAAATAGTAAAGCAAGATGATTAGTAAAGCAAGAACGAATTGTCAAATGCAAGGCTTTCATAAAATAAGTCGACTAACGAGACATGATATCTCAAGTCTACTTGGCTAATTTATATCCTACGCATGTAACATAACGTTCCTTTATAAGGCGAACGAGCCCAAACATTCAATTATAAGGCGAATGAGCCTAAACGTTCGATTATAAGGTGAACGAGCCTAAATTTGATAGCAGCCTGCAAAATAAAGTTGCAAATTGGATTAATTAAGGCAAGATAATGCAAAACAAATAAGCAAAGACGGGTCCTGTTGCTTGAATTAATAGTGCTGCAAAGCGTTGAATGCCTTCAGTTCTTATTGAATCCGATGTTCAATTTCTGCAAATTTAAAGTGAACGCGTTAGAAAACGAGTGAATAATAAAACAAAAGCTATAATGAAAAAAAAGAAGGAAGAAATGGATTTGTGCTGCATATGTGACAAGGCGAATGATCTTTGAGAAACTGATGGTTGATGGTAGGGACCATAACAAAAGAGCCTTCAATTGCCTATGATAGACTTCAGAATAATGCCTCCAATTGCTTATGGTAGGCTTCAAATGATAACGATGTCTTCGCTTGCTCACGATAGACTTGATAATAAAACCCCCGATTGCTTATGGTAGGATCAATAATAAAAGAGCCTTCAATTGCTTATGATAGGCTTCAGAATAAGGCCTCCATTTGCTTATGGTAGGCTTCAAATGCTAATGAAGTCTTCGCGTGCTCACGATAGACTTGATAATAAGACCCTCGATTGCTTACGGTAGGATCAATAATAAATGAGCCTTCAATTGCTTATGGTAGGCTTCAGAATAAGGCCTCCAATTGCTTATGGTAGGCTTCAAATGCTAATGAAGTCTTCGCGTGCTCACGATAAACTTGATAATAAGACTCCCCGATTGCTTACGGTAGGATCAATAATAAAAGAGCCATCAATTGCTTATGATAGGCTTCAAAATAAGGCCTCCAATTGCTTATGGTAGGCTTCATAATTTGTAAGTGCAAGCTGCAGTATCTTTGATAAATTGTCTTCCCATCCACTGGCGAAGCAATAAAGCAAATGCGAAGGCATAGTGCAAGGCATTTTCAACAATCTTGACAAATCAACTGGCAAGCCGGTCGGGCACGCAGCAAGGAGGGTCTTGGAATTGATTGTCTACAAATCAGCTGGTGATCCGGTCCGGCACAAAGCAAGGAGGGTCTCAGGGCTGACCTGTTATACTAAAAGTAAAGCAAGTCATAATATAAAGCAAGTGCAAAGGCATAATTGAAAGCAAGTGCAAAGGCATAATTGAAAGCAAGTGCAAGGCAATTTGAACATCTTGACGAATCAACTGGCAAGCCGGTCGGGCACGCAGCAAGGAGGGTCTTGGAATTGATCGTCTACAAATCAGCTGGTGATCCGGTCCGGCACAAAGCAAGGAGGGTCTCAGGGCTGACCTGTTAAACTGAAAGTAAAGCAAGTCATAATATAAAGCAAGTGCAAAGGCATAATTGAAAGCAAGTGCAAAGGCATAATTGAAAGCAAGTGCAAGGCAATTTGAACATCTTGACGAATCAACTGGCAAGCCGGTCGGGCACGCAGCAAGGAGGGTCTTGGAATTGATCGTCTACAAATCAGCTGGTGATCCGGTCCGGCACAAAGCAAGGAGGGTCTCAGGGCTGACCTGTTAAACTGAAAGAGTAAAGCAAGGCGTTAATTTCAAAGCAAGTGCGAAGGCATAATTCAAAGCAAATGCAAAGCAAAGTAACGCGGGAATGTAGAGTAATGGGAGAGCCATTTGGCAAATCAATAGGCGAGATAGTCCAACAAAGGGGGTCCTCGTAGCCGATGGTCAACCTGAAAGAGTAAAGCAAGGCATTAGTTTTAAAGCAAGTGTGAAGACATAATTCAAAGTAAGTGCAAAGTAAAGTAATGCAGAGATGTAGTCAGTGCGATAGCCATTGATAAATCAATTGGCGAGACAATCCGGCAAGGATGGCCTTGTACGGATTATACTATTTGGCTTAGTTTTGAAAACACAAAACAAGCCTCGGCTTAGTCGCCTATTAGGAATGAAAGTCATAAAGGTAGAAATGCCGCCTGTTCGGCAATAACTCATGACAAAACATAATGCTTTAAGTCATGAAAAGGGATTGCGACGCAATCTGCAAGGCAACTTTGAATGCGCGTTCCATAAATTGTTCATCCATAGTGCGAATGATCCTTTCATTGCAAGCTTTCATGTTCCTGCTCTCAAAGAAAATTGTTAGCTTTGGGGAGGAAAGGGGAAGTATTTGATTTGTGCAGACTTCATCCTGATCTTGCTGCTTCTGCTGCTTCCTCATCTTCACTGGACTTGGATTTGCGGATTACTTTCAGAAACTTGGCTCATGAACTCAAATAGCATAGATTTTGCGAAATAGAGGCAAGATAAAATATTTAAATGCAATATAGCGAGTGAAATAAGCATGCAAATGAAGTCAAAGATGCATTTTGAAAATTTTTGCCTTGACTTAAACTTGTAACATATTTTAAAACAAACTGAACGTCCTTTGCCTTAGACTTTGCACTGTTTGCTTAACCAATTTCAAAATTATTGCCAACTCATCTTTAACATCCAACGCCGCTTCTTGCAAAATTCTGCCCCAGTTATTATCTTGCGCATCCCTAACTCATTTTGCAAAATTGCCCCAATTGCGATCTTTCGCATCTCCAACTCGTTTTGCAAAAATTGCCCCAGCTGTCCTTCTTAGGGGAAAATGGAAACGTAAATGCTAAAGGGTCGAGCCCGATGTGGGAGCCTACGTATCCCTCCTTGGGAATCAGACCGTGCGTAGTTCTGCATCACTGCTTCAACGCCATATACCAACAAATAAAGCTGCCCCAGTTAAAGTTCTAACAGATAGTACAATATCCAAAGAGCGCAGACAATAACTTTCAGTGCATCGTTTTCAAATTGTTCAGTTGTTTTGCCATACATCACAAGCAAAGTTTTGGCAGGTTTATCAATTTTAATTTTGAAACAGAAACAAATGCAAGCGTAAATAATATAATAAGAATGAGATGCATTTTATTTCAACTTTCATAAATTCAAAATGAGTTGATTCATATTAACACAAGCTTTAAAGTATAATGCAATTCATGGCCTCAATCTGAATTAAAATTGAAAATAATGCTACTAAGTTCAATCGCCAAGTTCTGCCATTAACTTCTGGTACTGCATCGTTCACTAGCTAGAGCGTCTACCACCAATCATATCTCGAAACCTTTGCGTGGTGAATGGTCAGCCACTTCACAAATCCAACATTTGCTAAAGAAATAAACAAAACAACAGAAACCTCTCCAAGGGTAACTAAGATAGTTTGCATGTCATTCATAGGATAGCATACAAGCAAGCAACAACTAGTATAACGCATTTTGAGCAAACAAAGCAAGGCAAGCAATTAACATGTGAAAATTACAAGTAGTTGAGCGTAAATAAATATGCAAATGCGTCCTACCCTGTAAGGTGCCTCTTTATGCCAGAGGTAGGCCTAATCGTCAAGTTGCACGCACATGTGGTTATTATAACGACACAAGCCGTTTGTCAATACAATATCTGAGATAAAATAAACTGACATAATTGTCAACTTCTCAAATTTGACATGGCAAATGGTTTGGGATTCGTTGTAATATCCACACGATCACATAATATGCAATGTCGTTGGGATTCAATAACCCGTCAACAAAAAGGGCGGTTTCTTAATTCTTGGAAACGGTATCAATGACCGGATCCAAACTAAGGTGTATATGCATGCATGTTCCAAATGGAAACTCTAGAGTGGGTTCACTAGACACAAGGTTGTTTTGAGTGGCAAGCGGTCACGCGGTAGTAAAACTATCCGCTCACCCCGCAGGTACGCGCACTCTTTCTTAAAGGGTTTTTTTGTGAGTTGCGGGTGTATATGCATACACCTCGCGGGTATAAGTAACCATGAAGAAGCTCCCAGGAGTGGGGGAAATATGAACGGAATGCCAGTTTAATATGTGCGCAAATAAAAGTGTAGTGATATGCTTTCAGTGACAAACAATTGCAAATAATCAAATTAACTAAACATGCTATTTTGCAAATAATAAACAAATAAAGAGCTATCTTGTGAAAACCTTGCGGTTAGAACCTTAAGGTATCCCCAGCGGAGTCGCCACGCTGTTGAACCCCAAAAATTACCCTTTCTTTTAAGAAAAGATAGGTTTCGGGTATAACGTTCAACAATATGGGATTCCAAAGGGCTTTCTTTGGAGTCGCCACCTAATTTAGGAGAATTAGGAACCAATTAATTAAATAGTGCGTGCAAGCACTCCGTTTTAAGGAAAATGGTCTTTTCAGAGATTCTAAGTAAGAGGTTCAATTATTTTCGAAAGAAGGTTTTCATTTGAAAAGCACTTTCGAAAATCCACAAAATGTGGTTAATCCTTCGGGTTTCACAAAATAGCTCAAAATGCAACTTTCAAAAATTAATCTAAATGTCTTAAAATTAATGCCGAAATTCCAAAGTTACATTAAATTGCTTTATAGGAATAGGGATTTAAATGAACTTAGACTTGAAAAAGAGTTACAATTTTGCTAGCATAGAAAATCTAATTAATTGAAAGAAGTTGCAATTTATTGAATTTAAAACCAAGTTATTTGCTTAATCATTTTCGGCTTGCACGCGCTATTTAACTAAAAGGGTTCACAATTCATAAATAAAATGGCAATTCTAAAAAAATAAAATATTCACAAAATAACTCAATAACTGACTAATCATTCATTCATAAACAATCAAACAAATTATTCAATAACAATTAATTATCTACGGGGAATTCCTAAAGACATGCAATTTCTAAGGATGGGAAAAGAGGGGGTTTAGAAGAAGAACCCGAAAATTGGCAAACTCGCGGGAGCCTTGAATTTATTTAATTTTATACATTTATGCCCATGAGCCTAAAACATCACATGGCTCAACAAAGCATTTTTAGGATTTTCTCAGATCTTCGCTTTTTTGAAAGCTCGAGCCCCGACTTGAACCCAAACGGCTCCAATGCAATGCAAGCAATCCCCAATTGAGTTTTAACCAACTCGTACCCAAGTGTTCATGCCAAAATACACATCGCAAAACAAACAAATAAGATTGAATTAGCACGATAGTAAAGTGTAATAACTAATGAAAATAAAATAACAATACTAAAGTAATAAAGTAATAATAATAAATAAAAATATATAATAATAATAATAATAATAATAATAATAATAATAATAATAATAATAATAATAATAATAATAATAATAATAATAATAATAATAATAGTAAGGGGTTTGTTTTTTTGCAAAATTTAGGCTCAGGTTTGCATGGCGCGTCGAATAGAGGCTCGGGATTTGGTACGGTTGCAAACACGGAGCCCGGGCCGTGTTGCCGTGCCAAAGCACCAAACCCACTACTCTATTCAACTTGCTTAGCGTTAAAATTCATTCATCATCGCCTTTTGCGTTAGGGACACGGGAACGGGACGGTTCAAGTGTAGTATCATGTTCAAAATCCGTCAATTCATTATTCGTCAATCCCTTGTGTCGACCTCAATACGTATATATGTATTTTCATCGGCCATGTAGTATCTTGTTCAAATCAGTCCATAGCTTCAAAAATTAATAATTTCATAGGCTAGCAGCATCACAGTAAAACACTGTACAGGTCAGTGTTAAAGGATTCCAATATATTTTACAAAGGAATCGGTTGACCAAATTAACTTAAGGGCAACAGTAACAATCAACGCAGCTTGGAACAAGGTTGGAGACACACAAAATTAATGCGTGACCAAACTGGTGAGGCCAAAACAATTTCAATTATTGCTGGCAGATCTGGAAAATCAACAAAAATTAGCAACAATAAGTTACAGAAACGGGCAGCATAACAATGACTCGCTGAGCCAAAGCCCAACCAGACTTCAAGCGGCAGTGCAATGGAAAAGGGGAGAGCAGGGGTCGCCGGTGGAATAAGTGATGCAGCAGCGAGTTAACAGCAGAGAGGAGGAGCAACGCCAAACCGTAGCGGCGCCGCTGCAACTCCTCCGTTCCCTTTCTATTTCGATTCAACCACAAGAAACAGGGAACAATGACCAACACCGACGATTTCAAGAGTCTGAAATTCCAAATGAAACAAAACCAAGCAAGAACAAAGTAGATCTTAGAGCCAGCGTCGGGATATAGATCTGAAATTTTGAAGCTCACAGTGCCAACACTCAGTGAAGGAGGAAGAAGGATAAGCGACAACGACATCGCCGTCGAACTAAGGCGGAGGAGCAACACCGACCAGAGGAAAATAAGTGGCGTCGCTGCGACTCCGATGCCACCATTCACCGCTGATACTTGGCCTCCCCTGCTCCGATCTGCACAACCCCGTCCCTGATTTCACTGGTTCTATTCCCACTCCGTTTTCCCCTGTTTTCAATCGATTGTGCGTATAATGGATCCACTGTGTGTGTGATGTATGTGAATGTCGGGTTTTTGGAAGAGGGAAAGGGGAGGTGTATTTTGTTTTTTGTATATTGGAGTGTAAGGGTTTTTTGTGTTGTTGTAAAGGGAGATGGTGAGTGCCGCGGCTGGTCCTGGTGAGGGGAGGGTTTTTGAGGATTGGGGAAGATGGTGAATAGTGTTGTGTGCTAGGGTTTTTTGATAAAGGAGTATGTATAGGTGTAGGGTTTTTGGATAAAAGGAAGAATAATGATTAATGGGCTGGGGCTTTTGTGTAATATGGGCTTTGCAAAAACAATCCTAAATTGCAATTTAAGAACGGATTTAGCTCTTTAATTAAATTAAACAATTAATTATATAATGCACTGCAAATGAAGGGATGACTTGCGATTTTGGTCATTTCCCTTTAAAATTAGCCATTTATTTACAATCTTCAAAATTGAACTTAATTATTAAAATTATTATACTTTTAATTAAAATCCGGGACAAAATTGGGTGTCAACAGTCAGCCACCATGCTTGTGACGGAAAGGAGCCAACCTACCTAGTAGGGAGGCAAAGTCGGAATGGATAGCCAAGCCACTTCGTGTGGGGAGGCAAATGTGGGAAATATGTTGAACCGGCGAACGGAGCAACATGATAATGGGCCAAACCGGCGGACGGGGAGGCAACAATGAGGATAGTGAGCCAAACCACTTTGTGTGGGGAGGCAAATGTGGGAATTGTAATGGACTGCACGGAGCAGATGGACGGAAAGGGCCAAACCATTATGTGGGGAGGCATTGTGTGCTGAATCAAGGTGGGGATAGCGACGCTACGGATTGGATGGGTTTCCAAGTTTGAGAACAAAGAGCTTTGTTCGGGAATACATCGAAGCTACCGCTTTGAGGATTGAAGTACTCAGAGGAGTACGTCCCAAGAGCTTGCCAAGTACCAGAGGGTGCGAGGGCACTTGAGGAGCCAAAGTTACCAGGCATGGAGCGTGGGTTTCTAAGGCCGGACTGGATGTTCAATTGGGGCAGAATTGGGCATGAGCAGCCGCTAGTGTCTTTGTGTGGGCTATTGTCGCTCAGTCGTGATTTGCCTTGAGTATAGGATCAAGCAACAAATTACTGCGATTTGCCTTGAGTATGGGATCAAGCAACAAAGTACTCCGAGCTATGGGATCGGGATTTGATATAGTTCACATAATGACATAAGTGGAATCTTTCCAGAGGGAAACAGAGGAGAAGGACCATGAGAATATGGTTGGCAAGGAGCCACATCGAGGGATGCCTACCGAAATTTAAGAGAGAAAAAGGACCATGAGAGTATGGTTGGCAAGGAGCCACATCGAGAGATGCCTATCGAAATTGAGGAGAGTCTCCTACTTGAGTGGGGGAGAGTTTGCCTATGTGGAGGCATTGGGCTTAAGGGAAATCCTGAAGGGAGCAAATCGTCTAGAGGTGGAGAATAGGGCCGCAAGGCGCGGTTGGACTGCGTGTGCCACACCAGAGGGTGCCTGAAGTACTCACCAAAAGTGAAGGGAGCTAGCCGGATGGATTATGGCCATATGAGCTATGGCGTGGTTGGTAAGTATGCCAAAAACAACGGAGTTTTCTTCAAGAGGAAGCAACAGTTAGTCACCACGGAGGTGCAAGTTCGGAGGCACTGTCCAAGTGATCATCGCGGAGATGGAGTGCAGAGGCACGCTTGGGCAAAACTTGGGAGGAGCAGTGATGCGCACGACTCCTATTTAAGGGAAGGGACTTGAGGATGTCCAAGGAGCCTTGGAAATGGGAACCGTGATGGAGAATCCTGAGGGGGCAAACTCCGGGTTTTCGTGGGCTTAGGCAGTCAGTCATCAAGGACGATGCCTAGATCGAGTGGGGGAGAATGTTGCGCGGCGCCCTTTTGATGCCTTTGCGCGCACAATGTCTTTGCACCACAGGCGGACCAGACGAGTGACAGCCGCCCGGCCGAGTGTCGGCCGTGCGCTGAACGAGTGTCAGTCGGCTGGACGAGGGCCAGTCGTGCGCGGGATGAATGTCAGCCTCGTACTTGAGGGGAAGCCTTGGCCATGTGCTAGACGAGTGCTAGACATGTGCTAGATGAGGGCCAGCAAGGTGCTGGACGAGTGTCAGCTGGGCGCAGGTTGAGTGTCAGCCGTGTGAGCTTTGTGCGGGTACGAGTGTCAGTGCCGCACGTTTTGGAGCTATAGTGGGAATCTTGGAATATAGGGTGAGGGCCTTGTTCCTAAGATGGTATAGAGTGTGCATACCAAGTTTGGTGCCGATCGGAGCTTGTTTGCCTATGGGCTTGACTTAGCCAAGAAGTAGTGGCATTGTGGTAATTATGCTGATCTTCCGAGGGTTATATCTCTTTCCACGAGTATGGGAATGAGATGAAACTTCATGGAGGTGTGAAGGAAGTCAAGAGGAATCTCTAGGAACAAACGGCACCTCATTTGGAGGTCGGGGTGGAAAGTTAGACCCTTGTACGATTCTCGGGACAAAGGATGTCAAGTGATATGACAGGGGTTTAATTTTTAAGGACATATATAAGGGGGGCAGACATGGTGACAACCTACCAGCCCTCCCCGTGCACTTTGTCGGGAAGTCGCACCAAGTGAGCTGCCTTGAGGAAGGACCTCAAGGGCCTGCCTGGACATCTCAGAGGAGTGTTCCAGGCATCCATACGAGTCAGGCGACTCTATGGACGGCGTGTGGCCAGAGGGCCAACGTTGGGCGAACAACGGGCGTCAGAGGCTTGAAGGAAGGAAAGACTAAGCCCCGCAGGCTGTCTTCGGATATGATAAAGACCTCTGTGCTGATTGAGTACTCGAGGAGCTATTGAGAGCCTCGTGTATTGACTTGCAAGCGTGGCAAGGATTCAACCATGCAAGCAAGGGCTCGTTGGCCTAGACGCGCAGTCGTGGGGCAATGCTGCGCTACTCAGGAGGGAGACATGATGCGAGGGCTACGCTTGTCATTGTCAGGAGACATTGGGAGGTATCTTTGGAGACGCACATGACAAGGGCTAAGTGCTAAAGAGTTGTCCTACTCGGGCAAAGCCAAACCAAGTGCGAGGGCCAAGCTTGAGGATTGCATTTCGCGCGCAGGAGCGACGCTTAGTGCTTGGCGAGGGACGGGCAGGTCCTAAGCCAACCCCGGATGTGCGTACACTAAAGTTTCCGCATATGAGATGCGCACAAGGGAGAAACCTTCGGGCGGCACAGTTGAAGCTAGGCCTATGAGGCGAGCTTCCTAGAAACCTGGGATAAGGAGCAGGCTGGCTTGTAGTCAGGTGGGACTACGAGCGCCGCACGGGCCAAAGGTGTGTCGCTGTCATTGAGGAAGATGCGGCCCGTGACAGAAAAAATGTACGAACAATAGAGTCGATATATAGTACGAAAAAATGAATAGCAGTAATAAAAGTTATGGAACATACGGAATGGAACCAAGGGAGAAGTATTAATCGGGGGTAGGTACAGTAAGTGCAAAAGAGCAGTCAAAATAGGACATATCAGAGAGCACTGTGGCAAAAGGGCACTGTCTATTCTGATAGAGTCTGATGACCCATAAGATAAAGAGTAGTGTAGTGACTAGACCAGTCCAGACACAGACCATCATCAGGATTCAGAACTCACAACGCATGAGAGCATCTGCAAGGAAACATAGCAGTAGAAAGATAAAAGATGCTCTCATCTCCTAATCCCATTTCATTTAGGGGTGTTCATTTGAGGGATTTGGATACTAATCTCGAAATATTATATGGGACTATTATTATATTGATTCTATAATTATTCCATTCGTTCTATTTTAGATGAACCCATTTGATTTTGCACGGAGTTTAATAAAGAGAGAAGACTTTTGAAACTTGTGGTCTAAAATAAGGTATAGATATTTGTGTGGCTACAAATCATCTAGGGATGCATAAAAGTGAATATTTATTTCCAAATTTAAAAAGAGGTCATTCTTTTTTAAACAGACTAAAAAAGAAATAGGTTCATCTTTTTTAAACGGAGAGAGTAGTACTTTGGATTATAGTCTTAATATAATCGTTACTTGCATTAAAAAAAGTAATTTTGGACTTATTTATATCATAATTGTTGGTTTTAAGTTTAAAGAGTACCACTTTTGCATGTAGAATAACTACTCTGAGATTTATAAATAACAAAAGAACAAAAATAACCTCCTCAAAAACTTTTCGCAATGTCTTTTAAGAAGTTTAAGGTTAAAACTGAAAATGAAAATTAATTACTACCTCCGTCCCAATTTATGTGGCGGTGTTTGACTTGATACGGAGTTTAAGAAATAGAAGTTGACTTTGTAAATGTTCAAATTTACCCTTGAAAAAGTAAGAGAGAAAAGATTGTAGTAATCAAAAAGTTGTTTGTGGCTTTTAAAGTAAGTAGGGCCCAATATGGGTAAAATAGAGATAGTGCATTAAATAGTTGACAAATAAGGAGATGTGACATTCTTTTTGGGACAGACCAAAAAGGAAAGTGTGACACATAAATTGGGACAGAGGGAGTACAATTTATTTAATATAAAACCAAAATATACGTGTTATAGGTACTCATATAAATAATTTTTACACTAATGAGTTGAAAATACATAAAGATAAGTTTATGTTTTCAGTTACTTTTACAGACGCGCAGAGTGTTTGCAGGGCTGAATAAATTGATATGAGATGCTTAAAAGCTTTACATTTTGTACGTCCCTGTGCTGCTCCTATTTGCAGAGGAAACTGAGAAGCAGAAGCCACTCTCACTCACTCACTCACACAGTGACTCTGCTGCAAAGTCTGCAGCTGAACTGAGCTGACTGCTTTTCCTTGTCAGCTCAGTCACCCAAAAACTGACTTCCAACCATGATTCATCCTCCCTCTTTGAGCCTTATTATTTACGGAAAAGAAATACGCCATACCAGTTTGGCTATCCAATACACCCGACGTGGCCTGCATGTATAATGACAAAAATACTATCGAATCATATTTTGTCCTTTTCAGCGTGTGCTTCAAGCAAAAACAATAGCTTCTTTTTGTAGTCTAGTATTGGTTGATTCATCAGCCAAATGCAAAATCAAAAAATATGGGCCAAAATGACTTTGGTTGATGGTGCTACCAAATATTTTTCTTAGTATGACCACAAAGAGTAGAGAGACGCTAACAACTTCTCCTAGCCCCACTTTCACTCCCTTTCTTTCTCTAGCCATTAGGTAATTTATAATTTATTCACCCATTTTATACGTTAATAATATTGTATTTTTATCCTTTAATTTAAGAATTTAGTTAATGCTGATCTCATATTTGTTAACGTTATTTTAGGGATTTAAAAAATATAATATATATATATATATATATATATATATACACACCAAGTAAATAATATTAAAATATCATACATATATCGTATATCTACTAAATATTAATATATAAAATAAATATTAAATGCCATACATATATCGTGTATCTAATAAATATAATATTAATTACAATATTAATTACATCTGTAAAAATATTAAGTGATTAAATATTAAATATACAATATGTAATATATAAATAATATTAAAATATTTTATATATATCGTATATCTAATAAATATTAATATAAAAAGAATTATGAGTGAATTAAAAAATAAATTTTGTTTATGTTTAATAAAACTGGGAAAAAAGGTCTTGCTTGACCCAACAAACAACAACAGTAGTCTTTTTTGTTGTGTAGTATTGGTTGATTCATCAATCAAAGGCAAACTCGGAAAGTAGGGACTAAAATGGTTTTGGTTGATGGTACAATCAAATGTTATTCTGAGTATGAACACAAAGAGTGGAAAGACGCTAACAACTTCTCCTATTCATACTTTTGATGATCTTACACAAAGCATGTCCAAATAATGGTTTGGTTAATTATATCACATATGCATATATTCTTGATAATATACTGTCTTATATATAATAGTTCCATAATAAATTTATATTTTTTTTAATTCATGTATAATTCTATATTACTGGTATCGGTTAATAAAACCTATTTCTACTATATTTAATCAAATATGATTTTTTATAATATTTCAAGACCAAATTTAAATTTAATACAACCTTAGAAAAGATGTTCGACTTTTCAAATTTACTTTTTCTAGCCCCACTTTTCACTCTCTTATTTCTCTAGCCATTAGGCAATTTATAATTAATTTACCCATTTTATAAATTAATAAACATTGTAATTTCATCCTTTAATTTAAGAATTTAGTTAATACTGATCTCATATTTGTTAACGTTATTTTAGGAATTTAAAAAATATAATAATAAAAAATATAAATATCATATATATATATATATATATATATATATATATATATATATATATATATATATATATCAAATAAATAATATTAAAATATCATAAATATATCGTATATCTAATAAATATTAATATATAAATAAATATTAATGCCATACATATATCGTGTATCTAATAAATATTAAAATATAAGATATTAATTACAATATTACATATATATGTTAAAATATTAAGTGATTAAATATTAAATATATAATATGTAATATAAAAATAATATTAAAATATCATACATATATCGTGTATCTAATAAATATTAATATAACAAGAATTATGAGTGAATTAAAAAATAAATTTCATTTATCTTTAATAAAAGTGGGAAAAAAAATCTTGGTTGACCCATCAAACAACAACAATAGTCTTTTTTGTAGTGTAGTATTGGTTGATCCATCAACCAAAGGCAAATTCGAAAAGTAAGGACAAAAATGACTTTGGTTGATGGTACAATCAAATGTTATTCTGAGTATGAACAAAAAGAGTTGAAAGATGCTCACAACTTCTCCTACTCGTACTTTTGATGATCTTACACAAAGCATGTCCAAATAATGGTTTGGTTAATTATATCACATATGTATATATTCTTGATAATATATTGTCATAAATATAACAGTTCCATTACAAATTTATTTCCTTTTTTTTTGTTCATGCATAATTCTATATTACTGGTATTTGTTAATAAAATCCATTTCTACTATATTTAATCAAATATGATTTTTTTTATAATATTTCATGACCAATTTCAAATTTAATACAACCTTAGAAAATATGTCCGACTTTTCAAATTTACTTTTCCTTGCCCCACTTTTCACTCTCTTTCTTTTTCTAGCCATTAAGTATTTTATATTTAATTCACCCCTTTTATAAATTAATAAACATTGTATATTTATCCTTTAATTTATGAATTTAGTTAATGCTGATCTCATATTTGTTAACCTTATTTTAGGGATTTAAAAATAATAACAATAATATATATATATATATATATATATATATCAAATAAATAATATTAAAATATCATACATATATCGTATATCTAATTAATATTAATATGTAAAATAAATATTAAATGCCATACATATATCGTGTATCTAATAAATATTAATATATAAAATATTAATTACAATATTAATTACATATGTTAAAATATTAAGTGATTAAATATTAAATATACAATATGTAATATATAGATAATATTAAAATATCATACATATATCGTGTATCTAATAAATATTAATATAACAAAAATTATGAGTGAATTAAAAAATAAATTTTGTTTATCTTTTATAAAAGTGGGGAAAAAGGTCTTGGTTGACCCATCAAACAACAACAATAGTCTTTTTTGTAGTGCAATATTGGTTGACCCATCAACCAAATTGATGCAATGTAAACTAGCAGAAGCAAACTAAAAGATACGCGGAAGCAAATAAACGAGATAAACAAGAAATCGAGACTAGGAAGGCAAGAAATTAGAAGAAACAATCGAATTAAATTTACACACGTTGATTGAATTCAAAAGGGAGAAAGGAAAGTTGAACCTTACAATGGACTCAACTAGGTGTCGATCAGCATAGGTTCCAACTACATAGGTAAACGAAGCTTCAAGCTTCGAACTCGAAGGGCTCGGCCTCTTCAATGTTCTTTCTTCTCTCTATTCAATGTCAAAACTAACTAATGAATGAAATGGCTAAGAGGTGTATTTATAGTTTTTCCTAACCCCTTGCGAAACGACAAAAAGGCCTCCAAAGTGAGCTAAGACATAAAAGACTACGTAGGGTCAAAATAGGTAGTTTACACAAAATCCCGTCAAGGTCGCATAGGGGGTAGGCGCTTCGCCTCAGAGGGGAGGCGCTCCGCCTCAATGAGCTGCTTCAGTGAGGGGCGGTCCGCCTAGGTGTTGGGGGCGGCTGCCTCTTGCTAGAACCCAGAGAGTGAAACTTTGAGGGGCGGTCCGCCTTGTATTGTTGGCTGTCTGCCTCTTCCTGGGAGGTATGGATACGGCTCAAAACCAACCGCCCAAGCTCACTAGTACCAGACGAAGAAGAAATGGAAATGGACCGAGGATAGAAATAATTAGAGCTTTAGGAAGCTCATCTTCTTATTTGCTTGGCTACCAAAGCTAGACTAATTACGAGTCAGGCTAACCGAAGAATCGCAATTGAAGAAATAGACATCAAATGAACTTTATGGAACAAAATCTATGTTAATTTAACCTTCCAATAAGAAGGAAACTCTGACAATTTACCAGAAAATCCTTTTATAATCTGGATAAGCTCATGAGATAACATGACTTTACTAGCGTTCTGAACCAAGAGGAGATACGTAGATCGAATATTACTTAGTAATCACTTTGCACCGAAAAAAACCGATAACACTTTCTGATGGTGACGAATTAGGATCCCATTATCCTACCAACATTGAATTTCGAGGAGAGAGGTAAACTGAATTGACATAATAACTGAAGGTGGAGTAACAAAATGCCAAGCGGACAATACCGACACTCACTCCAAAATCTTTCACATTTAGACCAAATAAATTAGTAGGGTCATCATAAATGCCAGGAATAAATCATATCAGAAGCCCACCCCTATATCACAACCGATTCTTAATAAAAACAATATCCAACGAGATCATGGAAACATGATAGAACAAACCATTTCCAGATCGATTGGAAGAATCAAATCTTATTAACATATAATGGAAGAAGAAATACATGGGTGTACTGCATCGAATACCTCAGCATCCTGCCAGACTGGCAGTTCATAGAACTGCCTCTACAGCTGAACTGAACCACTACCCTGATAATCACCTTCTGAAAAACTACTACCACCACGTTCTCGACCTCTACTGGATGGTGGCATTTGTCTGGCTGATTGAGATTTAAATGAAATCTCCTGCGACTGTGCAGGTGCCTGATGACGAGAGAAATGACGACTGCCTACTTTCCGGAGTAAAACTCCTCAAAGGATAACTAGACTCACGACAATGGTAACACCTTTTCGCTGAAATGGAAGCTGGACAGATTGTTGAAAGCTACAAAGAGAAAGCTGAGTCTAATCTTTATGAACTACTCGCGTACTCTGAGAATCACGCTCTACAAGCTGAGATAACCTGGTAAGGTGACCTCCTAAAATAATCAGAACTCTTACCTCCAAATGAGGTACCATGGTTACCCACTAGGGCCACGAGATCTCTTGCTCTCCTGCTCTAACTCTTCCCCCTCTAACTTATGGTATGCCTAATACCTTTGAGCAATATCAACAACGACATCAAATGAAGTCCCAACCCCAATTTCTCGAGTCATCCAGGATCTCAAGGAAGGAGAAAGGTCATCAATAAATCTTCGAACATTCTCGGAGGATTCATAAACTAGTTCTAGTGGATATCCAGCCATCCTATAGAATTCAATCTCATATTCTGAAACTAACAGGCTAACCGACAGACTACCTTGTATAATCCACTCAAACTGGCAACACTCTTCATCTCGCTTGCTACTTGAAAGGAACTTTTCCACGAATCTAGAAGAAAAATCGAACCAAGTTAGTTAATAAGAGAGCGGTTCACCAATCCAGGGTTGGACCTTGAAACTGGAAAGCAGAATAATCAACACCATACCGCTCGATATAATCAAGAGCTTGATGGATACAAATACCTTGACATTATATTTAAAAAAAAAAAATTCACGGGGTTTATCTGATACATTGCTTAAGAATATCGGAAGGTTCAACCGCGTAAAATAATGCAACCTCTTCGGACACTCAGACCGAGCCATTACTCAGGCTAACTAACCAGCCAGAATAACTAGAGGCACAACACATGCTGTCTCCGGAACATAATTCACTCCAGCAATATTAAGAACCGAAAAAGGAGCTCCCTGAGATCGAACGTCTACACATGCGGCAACCTGATAGGCTGCCCGCGAATAATAGGTTCTTACGGTATCTACATCACCAAAATTCTCGTAAAGCATCGTAGAGAGCCAAGGGAACCACAAGGCCCTACTCCCTTTCCCATCGCGAGCTCGTACCGCTGGGGCCTGTGCAACTGGATTGTCAGCACGATCCACAACTCTCGGGGCTTGAGTAGCTCTAGCCCCAGACTAGACTACTACGTCCTAAACTCCTATCGTTTGCTGATTTATCGCACGAGGGTTCACAATTACCACGAACGAATTAACAAAAATACTTTTGCATCCTACACCGACGCACGATCAGGAAAACAAAAATGAAGTGAAACTTCTTAAATGCCATCATTGCCTCTCGTATATAAGTACGGCTATCTACGTACCCATCAGCGAGACTCTACTAGAAACTGTCTTAGTCTGGATAGACTCTAAATCGGGCTCTAATACCAACTAACACGACCCGGAATCCGGTTAGGCCGTGCGGGCACCCGACATCTTCCCCTAGAGCCGTTGGGCAAACCCTTTCCAATTAAATTAGGAAAATAAATATAACAATTCATAAAATAAGGACAAGACTTTTACACTTTGTTTGGATCATTGTTACCCATTGTATTGTATTGTATTGTTATTATGATTACAACGTTTGTTTTGGTTGTTACTTTAATTTCGTTGTATTGTATTGTTAAGTTCCGTTGTTACCTAACAATGAAAAGACCCACTTTTTGTTACAACCGATTTGGTGGTTTTGCATTGTTACGCTTTTACACTTTCCTATCATGTCCTTAATTATAACCTTATAATTCTATTTTACCCTCTACCCTATTTTCTTATTTAAATACACCCAAGTAGTTATTTTGACCTCATCTCCCCTCTTCTCAAAATACAGTAAGTTCCCTGCCTCTCTTATTACTTTGTACGTTCCCTGCCTCTCTTATACTTTATATGTTTTTTTTTTTGATACAAAATATATGATGACACTTTTGTTATTTGTTCTCTTGTATCCTTGAAGTTCATCATCAAAAGAACTAATATTTATTTATTTTATTATTTTATCTAAATTATTGTTATGTTTAATATTATTAACTTATTTTTTTATTATTTTCATTATAATTTGCATGAATATATTTACAAGGTATAGTTGGTGATAAACTAGTAAATATAACTGTCTCAAATTATATTAAAGAAAATTTGTTACTTAATTTAATATTTAGAACAACTAAGGGTATATTAATAAACTTATTAGTTACAGTACAATGCAATACAATCAAAACAAACAATAACAATGTTACTAAACAACGGGAACAATACAATCAATTCAAACGTTGTTTTTATAATATAGTACGATACAATACAATACAATACAAAACAATACATTATGAAACAATAGGCAACAATGATCCAAACAGAGTGTTAAAAAAAACACAGACATACTGATACCTCTAAGCTGTACAAAAGAATTTACAGCTGACTACCCAACATACTAGGTTTAGGGCTATCCAGACTAGACATCTAAGAGTATAAAAGAAGACAGATACCTCATGAAGGGAGAAAAATGCAACTGAAATAATAGACAGTAAACTGGTGGCCATCCGGAATAAAAGCTGGCTCACCCTGACAGCTGAAGTCGTCTTCGCTTCTTCACAACGTGGCGAACTCAATCCTGGAGCGAACTTGCCGAAACGAAATAGATAGACAGGAAACAAACAACAAACAAGGGTGAGTCAAAAGGACTCAATAAGTTGGGCAGACTAGCCACCTCAAAGAATAGGATAGCTAGCCAGGGAGAAAAGAAATAGATGGACAAATTCCTTTTATTTAAATTATAAAAAGGCAGAGCTAGATAACAACCGGAAACACGTAAGAAACTTATAAACTCAACCAAGGATGCGAGGCAGAAACATATCAACAAATAAGCAATGCACATATAGGCAGAACAGTAGTCATGTACCGCAAGTCTACACAATGGTGTGATTTGAGATGAAATGAAATGAAATATGATGCAAAGGGTCACATGTGTCTGTCCTCCCATCTTGAAGCGGAATACTCCTGCATTCGAGGGGAATCCAATCTGATAACCAACTGGAGCGGAATACTCCTGCTCCTGGGGCAGAATACTCCTGCTCCTGGAGCGGAATACTCCTGCACCCGATATGATATAAACCAGAGGCAGAATACTCCAGCACTCTCCTGGGGCGGAATACTCCTGCACCCGATATAATGTAAAGCTGAGGCGGAATACTCCTGCATTCAGTATCTGAAATAAGAGCAGAATACTCCTGCTCCTGGTGCGGAATACTCCTACACCCAATATTATATAAACCAGAGGCGGAATACTCCTATACTCTCCTGGGGCGGAATACTCCTGCACCTGATGAAATGTAAACCAGAGGCGGAATACTCCTGCACTCTCCTGGGGCGGAATCCTCCTACCCTCAATATGATACAATGGAGCGGAATCCTCCTGCTCCTGGGGCGAAATACTCCTGCACCCAATATGATATGCAATGTAATGCATATAAATGACATATAATGCATATAATGTAATGTGATGCAATAATAACCTCCACCGGCGCAGGACTCTCATCGATAGCCAGGAAGTAGATGCCAACTCACAGCCAGAATACAAATCTCAGATCCTCAATGCAATACCAACAACAGGACATAACATATAATATACAATGTAAATCCAAAGCTAAGTCGTAAGGAGTACGCCTATCGGCAGCTACACATGTAAGGAATACGTGGTAGAAAATCCACGAGGCCAGGTGCCTCTAAAGAAATGGATATAAACACTTACCTCATTCAAATGCGACTCAACAACCGGTTTGTCCTTTAGATTCATTTCCAAACGATCTCACTGTGGTCAATAAGTAGAAAAATATATCAAACTAAGCTAAAGGATTCATTCCCCGTATCTTAGGGTAATCCGGTTAGGAACCTGATACCCTATTCACATACGCAATATGCACACCAGACCTATGTACAAGGTTTTTGGTCACATAACCAAACCCTAAATAAATTACATTTATATGTTTCCCATAACTTACTGAGTACGAATATATAATCAATTCTATTATTGGGGTCCATTTGACCCTTTAGACTATTAATTGAACTTATTAAAACGATGTCTAATATTCAAAGTTTTACCGTTAAAATATATTCAAACACACGTAATAAACTCAAATAACGCATTAAGATCATTATCTGAATGTTTCAGGGTAAAAAATCTACTTTTCTCCGGCTCCTTTCTCATTTTCTGGCATTTTTCCCTGCGTCGTGTCTTGTTATTCCTTTCTGTGTTCAATTTTTTTGGTTCTGTACGTATGTTTCTATTCATCATTTATAGAAAGGCTAAGAACAAAGTCCACCGCCTCTTATCTTTCGTTTTTTGTCTTTTTTTTCCTTTTCTTTTAATTTCTTTTACTTTTCTTTTCCCGACGAAAATTAAAACGGTACCCTACCATATTTAAAATAATTCCAATTTTTCATACAAGTTATAAAAAATATATGTAGCATACTCGCTAAGGCGGATCTCAAATCGGGTTCCCGAAACTCAAGATTAGAATTTAAATGAAAAAAGGTCAAATTATTTAACTTTCAGCATTTTATCGGAAACTAGCCTAACAACCTCGAAATTCACTTTCGAAAAATCATAAAAGTCACAAATAATTAAACGAACCTAACGGCGCTTTCGAATTTCGAATCGGAGCTCATTCGCCAAAATCAAGCCCGAAAATCTCTTTTTAATATTTATCGACAATAAAAACTGAAACCTTCTTCCGATGCCTACCAAACGAGGTCTGATTTAGCTCAAATTTTATAGACAGGTCCTAATGGACCTTACGAATATTTAAAAATTATCGGCACGCCAATAGGAGTCCTAACTCCCGAAATGACTAATCGAGGTCGTTTCTAATTCACAACTAACGTCGACTACTCCACTCCCCTTATTAGAAGTACTCTTACACACACCGAGAGGCACCTCCTCACCTCCTAAGTCACCCCCAAGACAATCCTCTTCACTAGACAAACTCCAAAGGAAAGTCTCCAAAATAGGTTCTTCATCATTATAGTCCACACAGTGAGGGCTAGGACTACTAGAAGATAGGTCAACACAACCAATATCAAGACCACTCTTCTCACTTGGAGTTCCAAACAATGGATCGTCCATAGAGTCTAACTTTTCAAACCATGGAGGTCCTACTTTACTATCAACCCTAATCTGATACAATTCACTACCACAAATGAGATTGCCTTCCAACAATGGAAATGTAAAGGCATGCACCCCAAATTCATGGCTACACAAAAGCTTAGTATCAAGACTAGGTCCTTCACTCTTACTCGAGGAGTCATCGAAAATAAATCGATCCATCTCACACTCTAGAGACTCCTCAAGGTCACTCCACCCTCACTACGACACAAGAGACCACCGCTATCAATTAAACAATAAAAGGGAAGAATAAGATTATCATGCAATTCATCTTCTTCTTTATCAAATATGGGTGGGGTGTCATAACAAGATTCACAAACAAGGTCTACTTCATTATTTTCACTAAAGAGAGGTTCAATGAAAACCGAGCTCACATCATGATGTGGCTTTTCAACCCTCTCAACTAGTGGTTCATTGACACTCACAAGTTGACCCAAAGGCTCTACACTAATTGCAAACACATTGTAATCATACAAATAATCAACTAGCCTAGGGTTTTCACAAACAACATCACAAAATAAGGAAGTATCATGCTCAAGGAAGGAAGAACTAACACATACCTTTGAGTTTCCATTTTGCTCACTCAATGCACTTGAAGTGTCATGAATTATTCCTTCACCTTGAAGCTCACGTGGAAGATCTTATTCACCTTGCTCATCGTTCTTGGAACATGGTTGAGGCTCCATCGGTTTGCCTCCAAGAATACCTACACAAGTACTCACACAAGTAGAAGAAAAAGATAAAGGGTTAATGTTAGAACA
Organism: Petunia secreta; assembly: GCA_029990175.1. Taxonomy (NCBI): domain Eukaryota; kingdom Viridiplantae; phylum Streptophyta; class Magnoliopsida; order Solanales; family Solanaceae; genus Petunia; species Petunia secreta. The sequence goes on from JARKIP010000003.1 coordinate 27,385,136, forward strand.
AGGGGTGTCTTCACTCTCAATTTTTCTTTTTCCCTATTTCTTTTCCCTCATTTTTATTTTAAGGCCGGGTGTAGATTCGGGTGGTGACAATCCACTCACATCACTCAACACATCCTCTCCTTTTCCACTCGAGAGTTATCACCAGTCGCTCTCTTACTCTTCTCAATCTTTTGTCTCAAATTCGGGTGAATTGGGACAAGGCCCAAGAATACCCATAGCAAGAGTAGGTGGACTTTTAACATCGACCCGGAATCTAGGACTTGGAGACTCATCACTTGATGTCTCCTTCTTTTTTGTTGGTGAACCACTCGGCTTTGAAAATGGCTTCGGATTCACCTTGTTGAAATTTGTCAACTCTTTTGTAGCATTTGTCCCACTATTTCTTGTGATTGTAGGACTTCTTGTTTGCGCTTTTTCAACCATGGAATGAAGTTCTTGCTCCTTGCTCCTTTGCATAGCCAAAGAGGGTGCACTAGTAGGCAATTGGCCTCTTGCCCGATAAGGCACAAAGTCATAAACCCTTTGCCCTATGCCCACAAGATACGCATCCTTCAAAACAGTATATTGCACACTCTTGTTTCGCCTCCATGGGTCACCTAGCCATACATCAATATCCTGCATGGGATACACGTGACACCAAACATGCTTCTCATAACTCCCATGAGATATGGACACCAAGGCTCTCTTAGAAACCCAAATTCTATTATACTCATACGGATTCTCTAAAGTGTCGCATTGTATCCTTAGCTTAGTGACCAACGAAGCGCTAATGCAATTGACATCGATGTCACCAATCTTGAGCAAGTATCCTCCATTTCCTTCAACCTCAACAACGAACCTACGTCTATCCAAGTTTTGTAGAGATGAATCCAAGGAAGAGCTTGAATTCCCACGACTATCAACACCAACAACTCAGGTCTTCCTTATCACTCCACTAGTGGCAACACCACTAGAATAACCTCCACTTCCCGTCACTCTTCCAACATGAGAAGTGTTGTTGAAAGTCAAGGAAGGTTTACCACTATGGAACCCATAAGTGCCTCTCGCCTTGGTTCCATACCCCATAACACTAATCCTACTACTACTACTAGAGCAATGTACCCCAATCACAGTAAGAGCAACACCATTTCTCATTCCACCCTTCCCATGGGAATTAGAAGCATTAGGCCGTTTAGCGTACCTAGAAGATGCAAGCTCATTCTTTCCCATGGAACAACCACCACCTCCTCCCATGCTAATGGAAGGACTTCCACTACTCCCTTGTACACCACTATCAACATTTTCATATTCATCACAAGAAGAGTAAGTAGGATCAATGTACCTTGAAGCATCACCATCTTCAAATTCTTGACTCGAGGCATAAGGATCAACACATTCTTCATCACAAGCTTCATAGCCCTCATCAATCTCACGATCATCATAGTGAACCACTTAATCCTTATAAGAGCCATGGTTTCCATCATCACAGTAATGGCCACCATCATCATCATAGGAACCATAATCTCCATCATCACCATACGACTTATAGCAACTCGCATCATCTCCACATGAGTCATAATCTCCACCATCATCATCCAACATTGTTGCAACACCAAAGACAAAACCTCCCGGAAGTCACACCCTCACGTGTATCGCTCAATTTATGAACACTCAAGAGAGAGGCCTCAACAACTTGGGAACAAAGGTGATCATAACTAGTATGTCCAAGTTAAAGTTCGGAATGGAGTTAATGAGTCTCGATGTACGACGACTATTTAAAGTGCGCACTAGACGCCAAAGGAGTTCTACGAATCTTCTTTGAATTCTAGTCTCCTCTATGCACGAATACCCTATTACGCTAAAGAGTTAGTGTCTTTCGAGTAGGCCAATTACACTAGAAACACTAACTAAGAAGCCCGTGGGTGAATAACAGGTGAATAACAAGTGAAAACCTACGAAAAAACTACCCGGGAACCCTTCAGCAAAAGAGGCGCTCCGCCTCAGGAGAGGGGCAGTCCGCCCTGGAAAAATCCAGAGAGCTGATCAGGGAGAGGCGGTCCGCCTCCTCAGAGTAGGTGCCCGCCTACCACTGGTTCCTGCAACTTCGCAAAACGCATTTTTGGTCCATTTTGCACTCAAAATCCAACGTTTTCGGGTGTTTTTTGATTCTAATGATACCCAATGATATGTATGATGATTCTAAACATTCCCCAATAGGTTTTAACTCCAATCAAACAACAACAATTCAATTTCGATTCTTGAGCAAAAATCTAGAGCTTTTGAAAATTTTTGGGATTTGATTTCTTCAAACTTTGAAATACACCACCAAATCTTGTAATTTTGGTACCAAAAGAACGGGAATCACATAAGGAACAAACTCCAATGATTTTCAATGAATGGGTGTTCCAATCCAACAAGTTCCACCAAATTTTGTGAAATTTTCAAGTTTTTCATTTTTTTTCGTTTTTCTTCAAATTTTCAAGAACAACAACAAGAACAATGATAAACTAACACGATGAACAAGGAATGGGGGTTTGTAAGAACATAACTCGAGCCTTGCTCTGATACCAACTGATGCAATGTAAACTAGCAGAAGCAAACTTAACGATATGCGGAAGCAAATAAACGAGATAAATAAGAAATCGAGACTAGGAAGGCAAGAAATTAGAAGAAAGAATCGAATTCAATTCACACACGGTGATTGAATTCAAAAAGGAGAAAAGAAACTTGAACCTTACAATGGACTCAACTAGGTGTCGATCCCCATAGGTTCCAACTACATATGATAACTCGAAGGGCTCGGCCTCTTCAATATTCTTTCTTCTCTATTCAATGTCAAAACTAACTAATGAATGAAATGGCTAAGGGGTGTATTTATAGTTTTCCTTAACCCCTTGCGAAATGACTAAAAGGCCCCAAAGTGGGCTAAGACAGAAAAGACCACGTAGGGTCAAAATAGGTAGTTTACACAAAATCCCGTCAAGGACACACAGGGGGACGCTCCGCCTCAGAGGGGAGGTGCTCCGCCTCAATGAGCTGCTTCAGTGAGGGGCGGTCCACCTAGGTGTTGGGGGCGGCTGCCTCTTGCCAGAATCCAGAGAGTGCAACTTTGAGGGGCGGTCTGCCTTGTATTGTGGGCGGTCCGCCTCTTCCTGGGAGGTATGGATACGGCTCAAAATGGACTCTAAGTGTTCCTCCTTGATCTGTAGTCGGTCCTCCCTCAGGTGTGCTCAAGTCCATGGCTTCAAATCACTCTCGAACCCTCCTCCGAAGTCCTTGACTTGTACTCCTTGTGCTCTCAAGCTTGGTTCTTGATGGTTGTCGTTTAGGCCAATTTATATTGCATAACAAATGCAAACTCAGAAAGGCATAATTAATTCATGTTTGCCAGAAGCCAAATTAGCTAAAACCAAAACATTGCCCACTCTCGACGAGTGAAAGTGAGAATTGGAAGCCAAGTGCATTTAGGACTTTTAGCATATGGGCCACGTCGGGTGCGGCATTTTTGGCGGCAAAATGGAATGGTGCCTAACATTACCCATTTATTTACTGTCCCCCTCTCCCTTATCTCGTTATTTAACCGACATCGTTTTCAATAGCTTATTTCTTACTTTCTATTCGTGCTATTTTTCCTGTTTATTTGTTTCAATTTATACTCTATTTGTCTCAATTTATGTGATACTATTTCCTTTTTAATTTGTTCTAAAAAACTCTTACACTTTTTTGTTTGATAATTATTTAATAGCATCATCTTTGTTTTATTCTTATTATGTTCTACCACTTTAAAAGCTACCAAAAAATTTTTACTTACTCTAATTTACTCTCTTACTTTTTTTTCTACATTTAATAAGGGTAAATTGAAACTTCCCAAAATCAAATTTTATTTCTTAAACTACGTGCAAAATCAAACACCCCCACATAAATTAAAACGGAAGGAGTAGTATATTATAGTTTGATTAAGCAGTAATTTTCAGAAGAAAAAAAAACTTGAATGAGTAACTTTTCAAGGCCCTAAACAAGGAACAATCCGTATTTGTTATGTTTTCCTCCAATGATTTATAAGTCATTGTTCGACTTAAAATAAAATATAAATTAAATAAAAACTTTTGGAAGTTATAATCTAAAATAAGTAACAAATACTTGCGTGATTATAAATAATCTCATTAAAGAAAAAATTAGAAGTTTCAGTAGAATTATCTTCAAATTCAGCTTTGTGCCATTATTTGGAAAATATTAATTCTACTACTTTCTTTGTCCTTGGCATCGGAAATTTTTTTGTTACTTGCTCTACTACGGATTGCGCATCCCTTCTGCTATTATTCGCAAAGCGGTGACTAAAATTCAAATAAAAAGCAAAGGAATAGCTCACGACTTCATAAGAAATCCTACACTCTAAAGGAGAAAAACACCGTTTATTATTGAAAATTCTAGAATTTCATGAAAAAGAATACCAAATTTCATGAAAAAACTTAACTGTGGAAACGAGCTTCATGAAAAGAAAACCTGGAGTTTTGAACTGGCCTCCATTTTTTTAATTTAAAATTTCATACAATTTAGTTCAAAATTTCAGAAAACTTCTTGGATTTTGAGAAACTACTCATAAAAAATTAGTACTTCCTCCGTCCCATTTTAAGTGTCTGAGTTTGGCTGGACAAAAAATTTAATAAAATAAGAAAGACGTTTAAATTCCGTGGTTTAAAATTAAAAGCGTGTAATGTGGGCTAGTGCCTTTAAATCTTGTGGTCCAAGACAAATCTTGAAATTAAAGAGTTATGAAATATGGAAAGAGCACTATTTTTTGGACTAACCAAAAAAGAAACGTAAACACTTAAATTGAGATAGAGGGAGTATGTGTTTTAACTAGTGGCTATTCTTATAAAACTTTGCAAATACTGAATGCTCTTCATTTAACACCCTAAAAAGTGGTTATCCAGCTAGCCTAAACTTTACCATAACATTTATGTGGTTATTATATTAGATAAAGTTCGTACCGATCACGTATGCTGCATGGACAACTACATGGCAGTAGCATTAAGACAATTCGAAAATGACATGACATGAAATCAAGCACATTACCAAAGCCAAAAAAGATCAAATAAGACAACAAAGACTTAAACTACCAGCGAGCATGAGTAATTTGTGGCAGAGAAGTCAGTGAGCATGAACTCAAGTTAGCATTTGGATTCCCACCCGGCAGTTCAGAAATAGATAGTTGTGCGAGTACTACAGTACGAAGAATATTAGTGGATCAGACACTAACACCGATGTCCATAATTCCTAAAAAGATAAAACCTTATCCTTGGCGGGGTATGTGGCCGAATATGTAAACGAAACCTCTTGGATTAGGAAGTAACATAAATAACTTTTGTAACAACACTTGTAACAACGTTACACTCTTTACTGAATATTCATTTTATTGTAAAGGTGAGCATAGTGAAAAGATATCAACCATTGCTTTGGGTCTTTCGATCTACAATAAGATTTCCTTTACTTCTTGCTTATCTCATTCACTATTTACTTACTTTGTAGGTGAAAATACGTCACACATTAATACATGAGTAGAAGGCCAGCTGGCCAGAACTAGGCTTGCCCCGTAAATTATTGGGTGCTAAGGACATGCGCCCGCTCCATTGGCCACAGCCGTTCATCAGGCATAGGCCTAGAGCTAACGAGTGTACTCCTAGCCGCCCTGAAATAATTAGACTCCTTGTTAAAGTTTTCTTTGGGTAGCCGCCTCTTGTAATGGGTCAAAGACAATTAGAATGAGTATTTTACCATAATTAAAATTGGAGTAAATCCAAGGCTATATAACCCCCTCTATCAATGTAAACGATTATCGAGATTCGACTAGAATTCTTCTCTTATTCAAAGAGTACAACTACGATTTACTTGCTTTTCTTTGATATTATTTTATTGTATGGTTCCCCTTTATATATTTAATTATTTTCCTATTAAGCAAGTTTTAGGCATAAAAGCTTGGCATACATCGTGGGGCCTAAGAAATTACTTGTTACATAAACGAAGCGAAACCAACCATGTGGCAATACAACGACAGACTTCCATGGAATGTTGCCCAAATGGCAGATGGCGTAACAAAGAATCTCAGTGATCTTGGCAAGCACGCGGTAGACATAGAGGAGGATGGTGACCACAACGAGTCATGGTCTTAAGAGAGAGACCCTACTCGAAGAGGAATCCTAGGCAAGGCCAAGAACATGTTCAAAAGGTGATTCAAAAAATTCTCCGAAGAACAACAATGGCAGTCAACACTGACGGCTAATATGCTATCTAGGCACCTAGAAGAGGTTTTTGCGAAATCAGTGTATCGAGCAGAATTCCCTCAAAATCAAGACGCACCGGAAATACCCCAGTTTCCGTAGCGCGACGAATAAACCTAAATGCGACCCCAGGAGCTCTAAAGCATCCAACGCTCCAGCATCCAATAGTCCAGCATCTACAAAATCTGTCCTCATCTAAGAGCTGCTTCGAAAAATTAAAAAAACTACAGAATCTGCCCTCATCTAAGAGCTGCTTCAAAAAATAAAAAAACTAACGAGCGCATGGACCAGATCCCGAGCGTTTCTCTTGTGATAAAGAAGGTAGACGAAGATAATTTTTCCCAGTAACCATACAAAACTTACACTACTCCATTAATGGTCTCGAAGAGATTCCGCCTTCCCGACATACCCATGTATGATGGCACTGCGGACCTCATTGACCATGATCAGCCTATGTCACGGTGGTCAAGAGCAATGATTTGACGAAAGAAGAAATCCCAACAATGTTGGTAAATAAGTTCTACTGCACCTTACCTAAAAGAGGCGTGACCTGGTATACTAAGCTACCCGAGGGGTCCAATAAATATACAAGACCTGTTCATAAAAGTGCACCTTTTGTGCCCAAAAGCGAGAGAAGAGGATGAAAGATATATTCAAGAAGGAGGAGGGCGATTTGCTCTTGTAATATCTGCATAGGTTCCAAAAGGAGCGCATAACACTCCCACTAGTGCCGGAAAACATAACTACTGTGATATTTGCCAAAAGTTAAAACCCAGAGGTTTAGCGGCTACATAAGAGTTACAAAGATGCCTGCAAGAGCATCAAACTAAGCCGTGGAATGACCTGCACTATCGTTATAATCACAAGCTCAGTATCGAGTGAGATGTGACCAGGACAACTGAAGTGATGCAGGTAAATGAGCGGAAGCAATAAAATGGACGAGGAAGCAAGTAAACAAAAGATAACAAGAAAATAGGGATATGGAAGAACAGAAATAGAAGAAAGAACGAATCAAACTAACCAAAGTAGATTGATTCAAAGGGAGAAAGAAACTTGAACCATTCACAGGGTCATATTAGGATGATCCACAATAGATTCCAAGTAAGAGATAAATGAAGCCAAGCTTCAACAAGAAGGACCTAGTCTCTTCTAAATTCTATTCTTCAATCTCAAAATCTAGATAATAAAATAAAATGACTGAGTGTGATATTTATAGATGTTCCACACTCCTAATAAAATGACATAAAAGACCCTATAATTTGATTACACATAATAGGCCACGTAGGGCAAAATAGTAAATAACAACATAAGTTGGGAAATCATTCAGCATTCCAGGCGAGGCGCCTAAAAGTCGGGCAGTGAGCTTGGGTGTCTCTGGCTAGGCGGAGGGCCTGGCCTGTGCTTGTGCCATGTGGGGCACCAAGGTGCTAGGCGGGGCGCCTGACTGTGCTGGACGTCCCTCCTCCTCCTTAAGCATGGGGCCTAGTGCTGAAACCATCCAAAGCATCTTCCAAAGCTCTTGACTTCTCATCCTTCATTCCCGGTTCTTGATGGTCCTCATTACTCTTAACGGTTGATAGGGTTGGAGACCTTTTAACCCCATAAGTATCACAAAGGATGCCTTCTCAGAACTAATGATGAAATCTGAGGAAGGAAACCAAGTGAACATCCAATGAATCGAGTCCTCCGTCATGTCTTCGAACAATTTTACCCACTTCTCAGTGCTACATGGCTGTTTGTGACCCGGAAGACGGTTAGGCCATGTGGGCACCCGACATCCTCCCCTAGACCCGTCGGGCGAACCCTTACTAATTAAATTAGGAAAATAAATATAACAATTCATAAATAAGGACAAGACTTAAAACAAAAACACATACATACTGATACCTCTAAGTTGTACAAAAGAAATTACAGCTGACTACCCAACAGACTAGGTTTAAGGCTATCCAGACTAGACATCTAAGAGTACAAAAGAAGAAAGATACCTCCTGAAGGGAGCAAAATGCAACTGAAATAATAAACAATAAACAGGTGGCCATCCGGAATAAAAGATAGCTCACCCTGACAGCTGAAGTCATCTTCACTCCTTTACAATGTGGCGAACTCAATCCTGGAGTGAACCTGTCGAAACGAAATAGATAGACAAGGACAAACAACAAACAAGGGTGAGTCAAAAGGATAGCTAGCAATATTATCACAATGTGATACATTGGTTTTGGCATGCTCAACACCCAAGATGTGATCAACATGTGGGGTGGAGTAAACAAAATAGTTCAATTGGAAAATAATATCAAATACTCTACTCCCCTTCTTGGAAGCACTCTTACACACACCAAGAGTGACTTCCTTACCTCCAAATCCAACTCTAAGACGATCTCCCTCACTTGAAATACTCCAAAGGAAGATCTCCAAAATAGGTCCTTCATCATTATAGTCCACACAATGAAGGTTAGGACTACTAGAAGATGGTTCGATACCACCAATATCAAGACCACTCATCCTACTTGTAGTTCCAAACAATGGATCATCCATAGATTTTAACTTTACATACCATGGAGGTTCTATGGTACTACCAACCCTAGTCCGATACAATTCGCTACTACAAATGAGATTATCTTCACACAATGGAAATATAAAAGCATGCACCTCAAATTCATGGTCACCCCAAAGCATGGTATTAGGACTAGGTTCTTCACCCTCACCCGAGGAGTCATTGAAAATAATTCGATCCATCTCATACTCTAGAGACTCCTCAAGGTCACAATTATCCTTACTACGACACATAGGTCCAACATTATCAAGCAATTCATCAAGGGAAAGAATAGGATATTCATTCAACTCGTCTTCCCCTTTATCGAATATAGGTGGGGTGTCATAACAAGGTTCACAAGCAAGGTCAACTACATATTCTTCACTAATGATAGGGTCAATGAAAACCGAGCTCACATCATGATGTGGCTAATCATCCCTCTCAACTAGTGGCTCATAATCACGCACATGTTGACCAACCAACTCCACACTAGTTGCAAACACATTGAATCACACAATTCATCAATTAGTATAGAGTTTTCACAAACACCATGACATGACAAGGAAGTAACATGTTCAAAGGAAGAACTTTCTCATACCTTTAAGTGGCCATGTTTCTCACTCAATGTACTTGAAATGTCATGAATTGTTCCTTCACCTTGAAGCTCACATTGAAGATCTTCTTCACCTTGTCCTCCCGTTTTGGAACATGATTGAGGCTCCATTGGTTTGCCTCCAAGAGTACCTACACAAGAGCTATCACAAGTAGAAGAAAAAGATAAAGGGTTAAGGTTAGAATAAGGGGTGTCCTCACTTTCAATGATTCTTTTTCCTTCTTTCTTTTCCCTCATTTTCTTTTCAAGGTTTGGTGTAGATTCGGGAGGTGACATCCCACTCACATCACTCAGCACATCCTCTCCTTTTTTCACTCGAGGAATGTCACCGATCACTCTTTTATTCCTCTCAATCTTTTATCTCTCAAATTCGGGTGAGTTGGGACGAGGCCCAAGAATACCCATAGCCGGAGTAGGTGGACTCTTAACATCAATCTGGAATTTAGGACTAAGAGACTCATCACCTGAGATCTCTTTCTTCTTTGTTGGTGAACCACTTTGCTTTTGAGCTTGTTGGGGTTCACCTTGTTGACAATTGTCAACTCTTTTCTTACACTAGTCCCACCATTGCTTGTGATCGTAAAACTTCTTGTTTGCACTATTTCAACCATAGGATGAGGTTCTTGATCCTTTTCCTTTTGCATAGGCCTAGAAGGTATACTAGGAGGTGACATGATCTTTGCCCCAAGAGGCTCAAAGTCATAAATCCTTTAGCCCTTGCCAAAATAATACCTATCATTCACAATAGTATATCACACCTTCTTGCGTTGCAACAATGACTAACCTAACCACACATGACAAAGTTGCATGGGGTACACATCATACCACATATAACCCCAATAACTCTTATGAGATATGCACACCCGAGCTTGCTTGGAAACCCACACTCCATGGTACTCATAAGGATGCTCTAGGGCATAGCAAGGTAGCCTTAGCTCATCAACCACCGAGGAACTAATGCAATTGGCATCGGTGTTACCAATCTTGAGATAGTACCCTCCATTACCTTCCACCTCAACAAGGAACCTCCTTAGACCCAAGTGTAGTGTAGGATCATCCAAGTAAGAACTTGGAACTTCAAGATAACCATCACTATCAACTGGAATCTTCCTCATCCCTCCTCCCCTAGCATCACCACTAGGATGAATTTTACATCCCATCACTCTTCCAATATTAGAAGTGTTGTTGAAAGTCGAGGAAGGATTACCACTATGGAATCCATAAGTGCCTCTTGCCTTGGTTCCATAGCCCATAGCACCACTCCTACCACTACTACTAGAGCAATATACTTTATTAGTAGTAAGAGCAACACCGTTTCTCATTCCACCCTTCACATGGGAATACAAAGTATTAGGTTGTTTAGCGCAACTAGAAGATGCAAGCCTCCCGTTTCCCATGATACAACCACCACCTCCTCCCATACTAATGGAAGGACCTCTACTACTCCCTTGCACACCATTAGCAACACCAAGAGAAGATGAAAATGAACAATTCATTTAATTAACCTCATCATCAATTCTCTCTACGTCACTATCAACATTCTAAAATTCATCACAAGAAGAGTAAGTAGGATCATCATACCTTGAAGTGTCACTATCTTCAAATTCTTGACTAGGAGCATAAGATTCTTCACATTCATTTTCGTAAGCCTCATAGTCTTTTTCATCTTCATAATCAACATAGTGACCCGCTTCATCATCATACGAGCCTTGGTTTCCCGAATCGTCATAGAGATACCCATCATCACCTTTATAGGAACCATAGTCTCCATCATCTCCGCATGAGTCATACCCTCCACAATCGTCATCCGACGCCATAGTTGTAATCAAAGAGTTAAGGACCTCACAAATTCACTCCCTCACGTGTATCACTTAAAAGATGTCACTCAATTTTCTTTCCGCTCGTGTATACACTCAAGGTCGTTGGCTTTTGTGACCTCACTATATTATTCTCACAACTCAAGCCTTTTTCCACTCAAGACCTTCTTGTCTCTTAGTAATCACAATGGCAAGATCAGTCAACTAATGCACCCAAGTAATAGTTCGGAATAGAGTTTAAGTGACTCGATGTACGGAAGCTATTTAAATGCGCACTTGAAGCAAGAAAGTTCTACGACTTTAAGTAAAGACTCCAAGACACACAACACCCTAAAGGATCAAAGACTAGTGTTAATAAAGTAGGACAAATACCCTAGAAACACTAATCAAGAAATAAGGAAGCAAACGAAACACAAAATACACCAAACGAAGCCAAACGGAGACCCTCCATGAGTGGGCGGTCCGCCTAGTCATAGGGGCAGTCCTCCTACTGAACTTCAAAGAGTTCTATGGGCGGTGCGCCTACTATTTGGGCAGTCCGCCTACTGTGTGTTTCAGCACAGTCCGAAAATCTGTTTCTTGGTCTTTTGACACCCAATCTCCGATGTTTTCAAGGTGTTTTCCCAATCCGAAGGTAAATAATGGTGTTTTCAACTACTACAACCAATCCCCTATGATTTATAACAACACCCAATCCATAACGAATTCAAATCAAGGAATTTTAATCCAATTCAAGGGTTTTTCTATTTTGGGATTTTTGATTTTTTTTCAACTTTTGATTCTCAACACCAAATGATGTAACAAGGGTACTAAATCGACGGGTAACCATCATAGATCAATCCCCGATATCAAAAAACAGACGGATCATCAAATCTAATCCACAACATGATTTTTTTTGTATTTTTTTCACTTTTTTCATTTTTTTTATTTTTCTTCTTTCACAAGAATATAAACAACAATAACAATAATGTAAAGATACGATGCACAAGGAACGTGGATTCATAGAAACGTAACCCGAGTCTTGCTTTGATACAAAGATGATACAGGATAAATATTCGGAAGCAAATAAAGTGACGCGAAAGCAAGTAAAACACGATACCAAAGAAATAAGGGACGGGGAAGAACAGAAATAAAAGAAAGAACGAATCAAACTAACCAAAGTAGATTGATTCAAAGGGAGAAAGAGACTTGAACCACTAACGGGGTCACACTAGCGGTGATCCACCATGGATTCCAAGTAAGAGATACATGAAGCCAAGCTTCAACAAGCAGGACCTAGTCTCTTCTATATTCTATTCTTCAATCTCAAAATCTAGCTAATGAAAGAAAATGACTAAGTGTGGTATTTATAGGTGTTCTACACTCCCAATGTAATGTCTAAAAGGCCCTCAAATGATATAAAAACAATACAAGCCTCGTAGGGCCAAAATAGGATTACATGTCAAAATCCCATCCAAAACTAGGAAAAGCAGGCGCCCCAATGAGCAGAGTAGGCGCCCAGAGTAGGCGGCCCAAGCTGCAAAGTAGGCGGTCCGCCCGTTTTATGGGCGGCCTAAAGTTCAAAGAGTGTGCAGTCAACTAGGCGGTCCGCCTAGTCCAATGGGCGGTCCACCCCCTTCCTGGGAGGCTTGGAAAGGGCTCAAAATGGACTCTAAGTGTTCCTCCTTGGTCCGTAGTTGGTCCTCCCTCGATGGCGCTCAAATCCATGACTTCAAATCACTCTCGAACCCTCTTCCGGTGCCCTTGTCTTGGATCCTTTGTGCTGTCACAGTTGGCTCTTGATGGTTAGTGCTTTGGCTCAAATTTGTCTCTCATCATCAACATATGGGATGGAGTAAGTTAAATAGTTCAATTCACAACTAACATCAAATACTCCACTCCCCTTTTTATGAGCACTCTCACACACACCAAGAGGTACCTCCGAATTTACCTCCAAGACAACCCTCCTCGCTAGACAAACTCCCAAGGGAGTTCTCAAACAATGGATTATCTATAGAGTTAAGCATTCCAATCCATGGAGTTTCAAACTCACAAATTACTCTAGTTTAATAAAATTCACCACTTTCATGGAAGTCGCCCTCATACAAAGGATTAGTGTAGGCACACTTGTCAAGTTCATTATCAAGCAAAGGTGAAGTTATCAAACTAGAGACAACCTCTGCTCTTGATGAGTCATCGAACACAATTCAATCCATCTCATGCAATAGAGACTCCACAAGGTCACGATTACCTTCGCTACAGCACGTGAGATCACTGCTACCAATTAAGCAATCAAAGGGAAGAATAGGATAATCATGCAATTCGTCTTCTCCTTTATCAAAGATGGGTGGGGTGTCATAACAAGGTTCACATACAAGGTCAACTTCAATATTGTTACTAAAGAGAGGTTCAATGAAAACCGAGCTCACATCATGATGTGGCGTTTCAACCCTCTCAACTAGTGGTTCATTTTCACACACAAGTTGACCCAAAGGCTCTACACTAGTTGCAAGCACATTGTATTCATACAAATCATCAATTAGCATAGAGTTTTCACAAACAATATAATAAGACAAGGAAGTAGTATGCTCATGGGAAGAAAAACTAACACTTACACTTAAGTTGCCATCTTGCTCACTCAATGCATGTGAAGTATCATGGCTAGCTTCTCCACCTTGTAGCTCACATTTGGAATCTCCTTCACCTTGTCTTTCCATCTTGGGACATGGTTGAGGCTCCATTGATTTGCCTCCAAGAATTCCTACACAAGAATTCACACAAATAGAAGAAAAAGATAAAGGGTTAAGGTTAGAATAAGGGGTGTTCTCACTCTCAATGATTTTTTTTTCTTTTCTCTTTTCCTTCATTTTTTTAAGGTCGGGTGTAGATTTGGGTGGTGACAACACACTCACAAAACTTCTCACATCCTCTCTTTTTTCCACTCGAGAGTTGTCACCGGTCGCTCCCTTACTCCTCTATATCTTTTGTCTCTCAAATTCGGGCGAATTGAGACGAGGCCCGAGAATGCCCATAGCCGGAGTAGGTGGACTTTTAACGTCAACCCAGAATCTAGGACTTGGAGACTCATCACTTGATGTCTCATTCTTCTTCATTGGTGAACCACTTGGCTTTGAAGCTTGTGGTTTCGGGTTCACATTATTGACAATTGTCAACCCATCATTTGCACTAGTCCCACCACTTCTTGCAATTGTAGGACTCCTTGATTGCACATTTTTGCTCATGGAATGAAGTTCTCACTCCTTGCTCCTTTGCATAGCCAAACAAGGCGTACTAGTAGGCAATTGGCCTCTTGCCCGATAAGGTACAAAGTCAAAGACTCTTTGCCCTATGCCTACAAGAATAACATCCTTCAAAGCACTACATTGCAACCTCTTGTCATGCAACCATTGATCACCTAGCCAAATATCAACATGTTGCATTGGATACACGTCTCACCAAATATAACATCTATAATTCCTATGAGATAGAAGTACCCGAGCTTCCTTGGAAACACACACTCCCTCATACTCATAAGGACTCTCTAGCTCACGGCATGGTATCCTTAGACTATCAACCAATGAGTTTCTAATGCAATTGGCATTGGTATCATCAATCTTGAGCAAGTATCCTCCAATATCATTTACCTCAATAACTAACCTTCTTCTACCCAAGTTTTGTAGAGTGGCATCCAAGTGAGAATTGGAACGCCCATGAGTGTCAACACCGATAACTTGGGTTTCCCTTATCCCTCCTCTACTAGCAAGATGCTAGAGAAACTTACACTTCCCGTCACTCTTCCAACATTAGAAACGTTGTTGGAAGCCGAGGAAGGACCCTTGCCATGGAACCCATAAGTGCCTCTCGCCTTGGTTCTATAGCCCAAAATACTACTCCTACTACTACTACCCTTCAAGGCATTGAAAGAGCAATATAAGCCCTTAGTAGCAAAAGCAACACCATTTCTCAAACCAACCTCCACATGGGAATTAGAAGCATTAGGTTGCTTAGCGTACCTAGAAGATAGCCTATTCTTTCCCACGGAACAACCACCTCCTCCTCCCATACTAATGGAAGGACCTCTACTACCCCCTTGTACACCACTAGCAACACCAAGAGAAGATGAAAATGAATAACGCGTAAAATCAATTTCATCATCAAGTCCCTCTATGTCACTATCATGCTCATATTCGTCACAAGTAGAGTAAGTAGAATTAATGTACCTTGAAGCGTTAGCATCTTTGATTTCTTGACTTGAAGCATTAGATTGATCAAATTCATCTTCACAAGCTTCGTAGTCTTCTTGCATCTCATGATCATCAGAATAACCCGCTTCATCCTTATACGAGCCATAGTTCCCTGAGTCATCATAGATATATCTATCCTATCATAGGAACCATAGTCTCCCTCGTCTCCGCACGAGTCATACCCTCCACAATATCTATCCGACATAGTTGCAACACCAAAAGACAAACCGCACAAAAGTCACTCCCTCACGTGTATCACTCGATATATGAACACTCAAAGGCGAGGCCTTACAATTTGGGAACCAAGGTGATAACAACTTGTATGTCCAAGTAAAAGATCGAAATGGAGTTAATGAGACTCGATGTATGGACGGCTATTTAAGTGCGCACTTGAGGCCAAAGAAAAATCTACGACTCTCATTTAAGTTCTAATCTCCTCTACGCACGAGTGTCCTAATACGCTCAATAGTTAGTGTCAATGGAGTAGGCCAATTACCCTAGAAACACTAACCAAGAAGTTAGGAAACAAACGGAACACAAAAAACTACGAAAAGAAGTGAACCGGACCAAACTGTGTGCCAAGCGGGGCGCCTGGGTGCTAGGCGGGGCGCCTGGACAGTTCCAGCAGCCTAGGCAGTAGCCAAACCAGGCGGGGTGCCTAGGCCTGTACCAGTTTTCTTTCAAGAACAGGTTTTGGCGATTTTTGGCCAACTTTTTCAAACGATTTCAACCCGATACACAAAATCAACGATACCCAAAGGTGTATACAACTAAAATAATCAATCCCCAATGGTTTTCAACCTCCAACAAACAACAACAAGCTTCGGTTCGAATTCGAAATGTTTTCAAGAAATTTTGAAATTTGGGGTTTTGGTTTTCGAAATTTTGAATCGTAACACCAAATTGTGATATATGGGTATCAAAATGACGGGAATACAATAAGGAACAAACCCCAATACTTTTAAACACTTGGGGATTCGAATTCAACCCGATCTACCAATTTTTTCAACTTTTCAAGTTTTTCAATTTTTTTTTGTTTTTCTTCTTTTCTTCAAGAACAAACACAACAACAATAACAATAATAACACGATGAAAAAGGAACAGGGGTCTGTAGGAACATAACCCGAGCCTTTCTCTGATACCAACTGATGTAATGTAAAACACGCGGAAGCTAAAAACGATACAATGATGCGGAAGCGATAAAATAAGATATTTGATATCAATAAAGATATCGAAAAACAAGGATTGGGGAGTCCAGAAAAGAGAAGAAATAATGGATAAATAAATTCAAGACATGAATTAATCATCCAAAAGGAAGAAATGAAACTCGAACCTTACAATGATTTCTCACTAGCGATGAATCTCTATAGGTGCCAAGTTATACAAGATTCACAAAGTTTCAAGCTTCGAACTTGAAGGTCTCGGTCTCTTCAATGTTCTCTCTCAATTTCTTTACTCAAAGTTGGCTAATGAAAGAAATGATTAAGTGTTCCTATTTATAGTTTTTCACAAGACTAGGTGAAATGTCTAAAATGCTCATGGGTTGGGTTAAGACATACAAGCCACTTAAGGGAAAAATAGGAAGTTCAATGCCAAAACATGATGTCTTCAGCGATGTGGGCACGGCGCCTAGAGGTGGGCGGAGCGCCTAGCTATTGGGCACTTGGTGGAGCAAGGCTGAGGCCAGGCAGGGCGCCTGGTTGTTAGGCGAGGCGCCTGGTGGTGCTGGATTCCAGGCGGGGCACCTAAGGGTCAGGCAGGGCGCCTGAGTTTCATACAGTGGGCTGCCTAGCCAAGCATAGGCAGGGGCAGACCCACCCACATGTTACCGGTGTCATCCGACACCACTGGATCGAAATTTTTTGCTAAATATATGTAATATATTGCTGTAAAAAAAGCAGTAACGTTCTTATAAATAAATAGAATGACACCACCTATACCAAAGCATGCCACAGTAGAGTTGGTTGAGGCCTCCGATTTTGACCTAGGCGTCCAGGGATTGAAACCCAGCATCAGCGCTGTTCTGAAATATTTTCTTTTTTAAGCTAATTGACTGCTGGGCCCTCATTGTAGTTATAATATAATCCTACCTACTTTATTAATTTATTCGATTCTGACACCACTCATGAAAAATTCTGCGTACGCCACTGAGCATAGGCGGGGCGCCTAAGGTCCTAGGTCCTCTTGACACTTCTCAAATCGTTCCAGAAGCTCTTGTCCTCACATCCTCGCACCCTTCTTTCTTGGCTTTTGATGGTTGGGTCCTAATCCCAATTTAGATTGCATCATCCGCTCATGAAGAAGCCCAGTGAGTCACACATTGTGTAGGCGGTCCGCCCCTTTGTGTAGGCGGTCCGCCTCTTCCTCCTTGGTCTGTAGTTGGTCCTCCCTCGATGGCGCTCAAGTTCATGATTTCAAATAACTCTCGGACCCTTCTCCGGAGCCCTTGTCGTGTACTCTTTGTGCTCTCGAGCTTGGCTCTTAATGGTTGGCGCTTTGGCTCAATTTGCCCCGCATCATATTCCCATGGGCAGACGGAAGTCTATCATTACCATACTAGTTCGTGGAGGCCGTAGTCATGGCAACACGAGGACTGCGTCTGTATTTCCTCAATCATACGGTCAGTATGATCTCATCCATACCACTACATAACATTTTATCCAGGCCTGGACTCTCAAAAAGGTTGGCAGAATGGGCCGTGGAGCTAGGAGAATACGATATTAGTTACAAACCATGAGCGGCTGCTAGGTCACAGGCTTTGGAAGGTTTCACCGCATACTTTTTGGACAAATTGGCGTTAAAGGCAGAGGAGTCGGTCAGGAGTGCATCGACGATTGTATCTGGGCACTAGGTAATCCATACAGGTGTGGACCTCGGAGGAAAAGAAGTCAACCATGATGTATGGATCAAAACATCCACCAGGAAGGTTTTTAGCAAGACCGGGAAATGCCTGAATATTGAAGCAGAATATGAAGTCATAATTCAAGCTCTTGACTTAGCCTTCATATTGGGGGCTAGGGAGATCAGTCTTATAGTGGCTCCCAGTTAGTGGTCGATCAAGCGACTGGGGTTCTTACCCAGAGGGCATCTGTACGCTGAAACTACAGGCAAAAATGAAGACGGTTTTGAAAGGCTTTCGAAAGTTGGAGTTCTTTTATTGGAAGGAATGTTCAAACAACGACAAAGCGTTAGGAGATTCGCATATCGATTCAGACGACCAGTTAATAGTGATTAAGCTGACCCCCACGGACCTAGTGAACCCCGATGTTCTAAACACATGATCCACTTCAGAGCAGCATCACGCGATGATTAACTACTTGGATAAGGGAGCACTTCCCGAAGATAAAGCAGAAAGCTGCGGGGCAGGCGATTCATTATTGTTTGGTCAATGGTGAGCTGTGTCATCGGGTGATTAGCAGACCACAGGTCACATCTCAGTGTTCAACACCCCTGACAAAGTAGCCTCGGGGGATTCTTCCAGGCTTCTTGAGAATTAAATTTCTTTGGGCACAAAGAACCTCCCGAAAGCATGAAATAAGCCGAAACCATTCGGCTTGGAAGTACAATTATTTTTAGTATTTACTTTAGTTAAGTCTTCGACTTCTTTTGAAATTTTGATTGCAGTATTTTCATACTTATCAATCATGTTACGGGTGTTCATCCACAATAATTCAGGCCTAGCACCCCTCTTTTCTCAATAAAAATATTATTCTATTTAGTTAATTTTGCAATCAGATCCATCTACGATCCAACTATTCATAGCTGCGGCACAATTTAAGTTGAAGTAATACACTCACATTTCGCTACAACAAGTAGGGTAAACTACTCGCTTAAAGCTAGATAACTTCTAGTTCAGCCACCAGGCATTACTTCGTAAGTTAAAATCGCCAATTCAACAGAATTGCACCAATATGCCGGTGGGGACGCCTGCTCGCATAATGCCAGAAAGTCTTAAAATACTCGAGTAAATGAGCAACGATGTTCATTTTTTGACGCAAAATTGCTCCATTTCATATCACATGCTTCCCATAGCGGGTGCAAAACAAGCATCTATCACAGGCGCAACATCAGCCATCAACTACTATGCAAATGAAGCGCCCAATAGTGCGCACGCTCGTCTTTAAAGACACTAGCCCACAGAGGCAGCCAAACACATACTGCTTGACTACACTACAAGTAACTACACAAGTATGCATAAAACATTGATGAAAGATTGTTTCATTAATATCAACACCCCGTAGGCTCATAATATACAATCAAGTCCTTTTGAACACAACACTGCTCATTACAAATATTCTAGAAAACTAAAAAGGCAAAAACAACAAGATTCTCTGAAATCTGCATGATCGAAGCCATTTCACCTAGATTGTAGCTACAAGCTAACAAACCACTCGAAGCCCTCTTAGGCGTCAGGAGATATGTCGCCCCGAGCAATCTTCAGTGCGCAGTCACTAATACAACCAGGGCCCGAATGTCTTGTCAGTAGAAAAGGACCTGAGAAGCGTTTGAGCACATGCGGAACCTTCCCCCGTCCCATCACGTAGAATCAAAGATCTGTTTCAAGCCCCCGCTGGTCAAACGGTAGTGCACTGCCCCGCAGATCTTCAAGCGCAATCGGGAGCTTATCGTAGATAGGGATTCTACCATCCTACCAACACTGAATTCCAAAGAGCGGTAGACTAACTTGACATTATAACAGAATGAGGCACAACAAGATGCCAAGCAAACAATACCGATGCTCACTCACAAATCTCTCACATTTTAACCAGATAAACTAGTAGGGTCATCATAAATGCCAGGAATAAATCATATTAGAAGCTCACCCCTCTACCGCAACTGATTCTTAATAGAAACGACATCCAAGGAAACCATCGAAACATGATAAGACGCACCATTTCCAGATCGATCGAAAGAATCAAATCTTAGTCACATTTAAGAGAAGAAGAAATCCCAGGTTCTATTACATCGGATACCTCAGCATCCTGGCGGACTGGCAGTTCATAGAACTGCCTCTGCAGCTGAGCTGAGCCACTATCCTGATAATCACCTCCTGAAGAACCACTGCCACCACACTCTCGACCTCTACTGGATAGTGGCGTTTCTCAGGCTGATTGAGATCTAAATGAAATCCCCTGCGACTGTACAGGTGCCTGATGACGAGAGAAAGGACGACTGCATACTTACCGGAGTAAGGTAGAACTCCACCAAAGATGACAAGCTCGCGACAATGATAATACCCTTTCAGTTAAAATGAGAGCAGGACAGATTCTTGATAGTTATGAAGAGAAGACTGAATCTGATTTTGACGAGCTACTGGCTCACTCTAAGAATCACGCGACACAAGCTGAGATAACCTGGAAGGTGACCTCCCAAAATAATCAGAACTCTTACCTCCAAATGAGGTACCATGGTTACCCACTAGGGCCACGGGATCTCTTGCTCTCCCGCTCTAACTCTTCCCCTCTATCTTATGGTATGCCTAATACCTTTGAGCAATATCAACAACGACATCAAATGAAGTCTCACCCTCAATTTTTTCGAGGCATCTGGGATCTCAAGGAAGGAGAAAGGTCATCAATAAATCTTTTAATCTCTCGAAAGGCTCATGGACTAGTTCTAATGCATATTTAGCCATTCTATAGAATTCAATCTCATATTCTGAAACCAACAGGCTAACCGATAGGCTGCCCTGTCTAATCCACTTAAACTGGCAACACTCTTCATCTCGCTCGCTACTCGAAAGGAACTTTTCCACGAATGTAGAAGAAAAATAGAACCAAGTTAGCTAATAAAATAGCGCCCCCACAATTCAAGGCTGCACCCCTGAAACTGGAAAGAAGAATAATAAACAGCATACTGCTCGAGATAACCAACAGCCTGAACGATATGTTGACATCATTTTATTTTTTAAAAAGAATCACGAGGTTTATCTGATGCATTGCTTAAGAATATCGGAAGGTTCAACCGCGTAAAATAATGCAACCTATTCGGACACTCGGACCGAACTGATACCTCGGCTGGCTAACCAGCTAGAACAATTAGAGGTACAACACATATTACCTCCGAACGTCTGCACATGCGGCAACCTGATAGGCTGCCCAGCGAATAGTAGGTTTTTATGGTATCTGCATCGCCATGATTCTCGTAAAGCATCGTAGAGAGCCAAGGGAACTACAAGGCCCTGCTCCCTTGCTCATCGCGAGCTCGTACAGCTGGGACCTCCGTAACTAAATCGTCAGCACGATCAAAACACTCGGGGCTTCGTCAGTGCTAGCGCCAGGCTAGACTGCTTCGTCCTAAACTCCTTCCGTTTGCTGATTTGTCGTACGAGGGTTCACAGTTACCATGAATGAATTAACGAAAATACTTTTGCATCCTAGACCGACGCACGATCAGAAATGAAGGAAGTGAAACTTCCTAAATGCCATCATAGCCTCTCGTAGATAAGTATGGACGTCTACGTACCCATCACCGAGACGCTACTAGACACTGTCTTAGTCTGGATAGACTCTAAACTGGGCTCTGATACCAACTGACACGACCCGGAATCCGGTTAGGCCGTGCAGGCACCAGACATCCTTCCTAGACCCGTCGGGCGAACCCTTATCAATTATATTAGGAAAATAAATATAATTCAATTTATAAATAATAACAAGACTTAGAAAAAGTACAAACATAATGATATCTCTAAGCTGTAAAAAAGAAATTACAATTGACAACCCACATACTAGGTTTAGGGCTATCCAGACTAGACATCTAAGAGTACAAAAGATGACAGATACCTCCCGAAGGGAGAAGAATGCAACTGAAATAATAACCAATAAACTGGTGGCCATCCGAAATAAAAGCTGGCTCACCCTGACAGCTGAAGTCGTCTTCGCTCCTTGACAACGTGGCGAACTCATTCCCGGAGCGAACCTGCCGAAACGAAATAGATAGACAAGAAACAAACAACAAACAAGGGTGAGTCAAAAGGACTCAATAAGTGGGGCAGACTAGCTACCTCAAAGAATAGGATAGCTAGCCAGGGAGAAGAAACAGATAAACCAAATTCCTTTTACTTAAATTATAAAAAGGCAGAGCCAAATAACAACCGGAAACACGTAAGAAACTTCTAAACTCAACCAAGGGTGCCTTCCAGAACATATCAACAAATAAGAAATACACATATAAGCAGAACAGTAGTCATGTACCACAAGTCTACACAATGGTATGAATTGAGATGAAATGAAATAAAGTGAGATGAAATGAAATGAAATGAAATATGATGCAGAGGGTCACATGTGCCCGTAATCCCATCCCGAAGCGGAATACTCCTGCATTCGAGAGGAATCCAATCTGATAACCAACTGGAGCGGAATATTCCTGCTCCTGGGGCGGAATACTCCTGCACCCGATATAATACAAACCAGAGGCGGAATACTCCTGCACTCTCTTGGGGCGGAATACTCCTGCACCCGATATAATGTAAAGCTGAGGCGGAATACTCCTGCACTCTCCTGGGGCGGAATCCACCTACCCTCAATATGATACAATGGAGCGGAATACTCCTGCTCCTGGGGCAGAATACTCCTACTCTCAATATGATACAATGGAGCGGAATAATCCTGCTCCTGGGGCGGAATACTCCTGCACCCAATATGATATGCAATGTAATGCATATGAATGACATATAATGCATATGAATGTAATGTGATGCAATAATAACCCTTCATCGGCGCGGGACTTTCATCGACAGTCGGGAAGTAGATGCCAACTCACAGCCAGAGTACAATGCTCAGTTCCTCAATCCAGCACCAACAATAGGACATAACATATAATACCCAATGTAAATCCAAAGGTAAGGCGTAAGGAGTACGCCTATCGGCAGCTACACACGTAAGGAACACGTGGTGGAAAATCTATGAGGCCAGGTGCCTCCAAAGAAATGAATATAAACACTTACCTTATTACAAAGTTAGTACATCCATTCAATAACCGCTTGTACTTTGGTTTCAATGCGAAACGATCCCACTCTATTCAATAAGCAGAAAAATATATCAAATTAGGCTAAAGGCTTCATTCCTCATATTTTAAGGCAATCCGGTTAGGATCCTGATACCCTATTCGCATACGCAATACGCAGGCCAGGCCTATGTACAGGGTTTAAGGTCACATAACCAACCCCGAAATAATTTACATTTATATGTTGCCCATAACTTACTGAGTATGAATATATAATCAATTTCGTAATCGGGGTCCATTTGACCCTTTAAACTATTAATTGAACTTATTAAAATGATATATAATATTCCATGTTTTACCGTTAAAGCATATTCAAACACGCGTAATAAACTCAAATAATATATTAGGATCATTAGCTGAATGTTTCAGGGTGAAAATTCTACTTTTTTCCGGCCCCTTTTCTCATTTTCTGTTATTTTTTTCCATTTCTGCCCCATTTCATTTTCCTCTGTTTTTGAATCGTTTTTGTTACCATTTCGTACTTGGCATATGCTAAATAGCTAAGTAGCATATATAGCCATATAATCCCATCGCCATTCCATTTTATGTTTTTGCCTTTTTCTCTTTTTTTTTTCTTTTTCTTTTAAAATTCGCTATTACGGTAAAAATTAAAATGGTACACTACGATATTCGAAATAATTCCAACTTTTGCATACAAGTTATAAAAAATATATGTAACATATTCACGAAGGCGGATCTCAAATCGGGTTCCCGAAACTCAAGATGCGAATTTAAATTGAAGAAGTCAAATTATTTAACTTTCGGCATTTTAGCGGAAACTAGCCGAACAACCCTTTCGAAAGTTCATAAAAGTCATAAATAATCATATGAACCTAATGGCGCTTTCGGATTTCGAATCGGAGCTCATTCGCCAAAACCGAGCTCGAAAATTTCTTTATAATATTTATCGATAATAAAAACTGACACCTTTTTCCGATGCCTACCAAACGAGTTCTAATTTAGCTCAAATTTTACAGACAGGTCCTAATGGACCTTACGAATATTTTAAAATTATCGACACGCCAATCGGAGTCCTAACTTCCGAAACGACTGACCGAGATTGTTTCACTTTATCTATCTTTACTTTTTGTTTACTTCCGCTTTGCATCATCTTGGTATCCGAGCACGGTTTAGATTTTGTTATTAATAATCCAATCATGTTCTTCGTGTTCTACGTGCATTTTTTGTCTCCTTTTTTTGTGTTCTTGTTTTTTGTTGTTTTTGTTCTTATAACAAAAAATTAAATTTTATCGCTGTTTTTTATTGTTGTTTTTGGAACACAATCTGGGTTTGGTTGTTGGTACTGGAATCAATCGTGGTGTGGCTATCGTACATCAAATGTTAGTTGTTATCGACATCATACACGACTGTCAGAGATAGGGTTTTAAATTTTAAAATCCAATTTCGTTGTTTTGGGTTGTTGGTGACTGATTTTTGGTCATATCGTTGCTTAAAAACTTTGAAGCTCAACCGTTAAACATCATCCTTATGTTGGAAACTGATTCAATTTTTGACACAGTGTATGTAGGCATTGCTGATTTGGCTTTGCTTGGAGCTCAAGTTGTTCCATACGTGAAAAAATAAAACGACAGAGAAAGACTTGTACAGTGTTAGTTGCTGATTGACCGTTGGAAGTAGGTGGAATTTTCCATCGTTCTGAAGAGGAAAGTTCATTGTTCCATTAGTGAAGAAAAGAGTTAAGCGCCATTGCTAAAACCCAGGTGAAAGTTGAAAAGAGGAAAGTTGATAAGGAGAAACCCTATGTTCGTAAAGTACATAAATAGGCACCACTTCCATTTTCATATAGGAGTAGAGTGTCTGTGGCTTTCTAAAAGGGAAACAGAGGGTAGATTTCTATAAGTTTATCTTTCTTCCTTTGTGTCTGTTAATTCTCGTTAGTATTACTTGAATTATTTTCCTTACTTGAGTTGTACTAATTGTTTGAGCTTATTCGGAATTCGTGCATGAAGGATTGAAGTCTAAAAATTTCGTAGTTAAATTCTTGACCTCTCGTGTGCAGTTAAATAGCGACCGTTCCATCAAGCCGAAATCAATTCACTCTTCCCGAAGAAGACTGTGAAACTTGTTGAACTCGGAGGATCTTGAGGAAATCTTTGAAACATATCCAAGGCCAAGAGAAGGTGAATCGGAGACATGCCAAGTGGGTGGAGTTTATTGAAATCTTTACCTATGTAATTCATAGCAAAAAAGGAAATGATAATGTAGTGTCCGTTGCACTGTTAAGGAAGTTTGCCTTAGTGACTGTCACGACCCAACCTAGGGCCGCGACGGATGATCAACACTAAGTGTCGATCATCACTAATCCTGTTGATAATCTGCTAACCAAGAATATAACTGATAAACAGAATAAGCATAGACCTGAGTGATAAGAATTAAGCAATGCAAAAAGCTGACAAGGCTAACATAAGCTGACATACATAACATAGTGACTGCACCACACATGGACATATCTACAGGTCTCTAAGAGTGCTGAACTGAATATACAAAGGATGGGACAAGGCCCCGCCATACCTAAACTTGCTGACTGTACACATACCAAAAGATAAGTAACTCCGGGAGTAAGCGGAGTGACTCCAATAGGTGATAGATGGCTCTATCTGCACCTGCGCGGCATGAAACATAGCGTCCCAGAAAAGGGCGTGAGTACGATATATACCAAGTATGTAAGGCATGAGCATATAATATATCATAGCTGAATGAAACTGTAAGGCTGGAATATAAATATGTAAATATGAACTGGAGCATAGCAATATAGCTGGAAATCTAAAGAACGTACTAAACATGATCTGAATATAAACTAAAATATAGTTGAATCTGAAACTGAAGACTGAGCTGAACTATATTGATAAATAACTGTAATATGACTGATAACTAGTAATTAGAAACATGAATTGATAGCTGTCAACTGATACTGACGCTAAGAACTGGTGGCTGATTACTGAGAACTGATAACTGGTACTGAGCTAAAACTGGACTGTTATCTGAACTGCTACCTGTCTGGTGTTCTGGGCTATATCCCCCCAAATCAGGTAACTAAACATCTAAATTAGTACCTGTCTGGTGTTATGGGCTGTATCCCCCTGAATCATGTAACTAAAAACCTGAACGAGTACATGTCTGGTGTTATGGGCTGTATCCCCTAAAATCAGGTAAATGATAACCTGGACTAGCCTAATGTATAATCATACAGTGCATACTGTGGCTATATATGCGTATATAACAAACCTGGTGGGTGTTATGGGCTATATCTCCCCCAGCCAGTAATATCTAGTTTCTCTGGTGAGAGTGTGTGAATGACACTCGGTCGCACTAGGTGTTTCAACTCCCGCTGAACCAGAGGGGCTGTATCCCGCAGACGGGTAGTTTCACACACGACTAGACTGTGTGTCCAATGTCCAGCCTCTATGGGGGGCTCCAAAGCACATATAACATGATCACAATATAAGCATAAGAATATATGAGGCATAACACATATGGCAACAATAGATATGGACTCAAAGGAATGATAAGACAACTCCGGATTGAATTATAGACACAACGTAGAACTCAAAATTTGTCCAACTCTTTGAATTTCTATAAAAATTTCGGCAGAGTTTTCCCTGAAACTGGATGATCCACAAAAATAGAACCAGCACTATACTATAGACGGGAATGGATACCCGGATAAACTAATAATATAAATAAATTTAATGGATAATAAATTGAGATGACCGAATGAAAAAACAAATCCGCAGATAGAATGTCTGGACAGCACCACTGTCCTACTTTTAGACCTAATTTTTAGAGTATAGATCAAAAGATATAGACTTCATGGTCTTCATAAAAGTTGTAGATATATGTCTTAGGATTATGGGGATTCTTAAAGCGTAAAAATATCAATTTTGTACAAGGAGCTATGATCAATATACTAACAGCTGTCCAAAGTTCAAAATGATTTTCAGATTTTGAAACGTTTTGTCTTGCTGATTCGGACGTCTTTCACCTTGGATTTTAGTGCTAAATTAAGTATATACAAGGTTTCCATGATACCATACAGGTTTCTCACAAGAAACACTAAGTTTAGAACTAAGAAAAGCTTCAAAAGCTAAAAGATACATGCCTTGCCAAAAGAAGGGTTTAGTCTTAGATACCTTTGATGCTTCTTGCTTCTAAACCTTGTTTCCATTGAATTCAACACATTCTAAAGGTTAAACAAGCTATAATACAGCATTTAGGTACTTTACTTAGCCATGAAGTAATTCTAAAATTTAAGCTATAGATGAAATCGAAGGTAGCATAACGTTACCTTAATCGCGTAGAGTGTTTTGACGCAATCTGTCTTCAATTTCGACTTAAGATTGACGTCCATCCTTCAAAATCATAAAATTTTCTTAAAACATAATGAGAGCACTGTTTCTCTCTTTATATTTCTGGGAATGACGAGATATGAAAGGAATTTTCCTTTTATACTTGAAACATTTCTGTTTTATTCCTCTTTTGTGCTTATATCCCTTTTTCTAGCCTAAATTCTGATTCTCATATCTTTTTATTTTTAAGTCGTATGAATAAACAACCAAAAGTGTTGGAAAATACACTTCAAGAACTTCAATTTGGTATATGATATGTCCCCAAAAGACCTCATATAACATACAAAATTAATTGCTGAAAAAGCTTCATTACAAGGAAATTCCTTAGTCGGTTTTTCCACAACTTAAATTCGATTTTTCCCAAACTTTATATTCAACATATAAGCATCATATATGGTCATATTATGACTTTAAATTCACTTAAATCATTCTTAACATGTCATTAGAATGATATACATCACTTTAGACATACGGGGTGTAACAATCTCCCCTCCTTAGGATAGTCGTCCTCGAATGTTAAATGAAGTAGGTAGAAACATTGAGCAACGATCTGTTTATATACCTGAAGTAGTGAAGAGATGTGGATATTTGGCTCTCATGTTATTTTCAGCTTCCCATGTTATTTCCTCTATGTTATTGCTTCGCCATAACACCTTAACTGAAAGAATGTCTTTCGTCCTTAGTCGACGAATCTGCCTATCTAAAATTGCAACTGGCAACTGTTCATAAGTCAATTGCTCTGTGATCTATACATCATCTGCTGGTACAACTCTAGAAGGATCTCCAACACATTTTCTGAGCATAAAAACATGGAATACTAGATGTACGTTCTGAAGGTCTGCTGGAAGGTCTAACTTGTAGGCTACACGCCCAACTTGACTGATAACCTCATATAGACCAATAAATCTATGGCTAAGCTTCCCCTTCTTTTCAAATCTCATAACGCCTTTCATAGGTGATACTTTTAGGAATACCCAATTGCCAATCTGAAATTCTAAATCTCGACGTCGATTATCTGCATAGGACTTCTGTCTGCTCAGCGCTGCTAATAATCTTTTCCTGATCAACTTGACTTTATCAATGGCTTGTTGGATTAAATCTGGACCTATCAATTGAGACTCGCCAACCTCGAACCATCCAATAGGAGACCTGCATTTGCGCCCATACAAAGCTTCATATGGCGCCATCTGTATGCTAGAATGATAGCTATTATTATATGCAAACTCTATCAAAAATAGATGATCACTCCAGCTGCCTCCAAAATCTAACACGTAAGCTCGAAGCATATCTTCTAATGTCTGAACGGTCCGCTCAGCCTATCCGTTTGTCTGTGGATGAAACGTTGTACTCAGATTCACCTGTGTCCCTAAACCTGTCTAGAATGATCGCCAGAAATTAGCTGTAAACTGTGCGCCCCTGTTTGAAATGATAGATACTGGAATACCATGTAGGCGCACAATCTCTCTGATATAAAGTCTAGCATAATAATCCGCTGTATATGTAGTTCTAACAGGCAAGAAATGAGCTGATTTAGTAAGCCTGTCAAATATAATCCAAATAGAGTCATACCTGCTCTGCGTACGGGGCAAGCCTGTAATGAAGTCCATATTCACTGCTTCCCATTTCAATGATGGAATCTCTATTTCCTATAACAAGCCACTAGGTTTTTGATGCTCGACCTTAACCTACTGGCAGTTAGGACACTGAGCTACAAACTCTGCTATGTCACGATTTATTCCGGCCCAATGATAAATCTTCTTAAGATCATGGTACATCTTAGTCGAACTTTGATGAACAGTGTATCTGGAATAATATGCCTCGGACATAATCTATCTACGTAAATCTACATCATCAGGAACACAAAGTCTATCTTTATACCTAAGAATCCCATCACTAGTAACCTGTATGGTAATTTTGGTTTTCTTTTGGCTATCTGTTTGTATTCAACTAGAACAGGATCCTAATACTGGTGTTGTTTTACTTCTGTAACTAGGCAAGTAGTGGCTGCTTTCTCAACTGTAACTCCTGCGTTCTTTGAATCTATTAATCTGATTCCCATGTTGTCCAATTGGTGGAGTGTATGAGCTAACTCTTTTTTCTGTGGCTGTAAATAAGATATACCACCCATAGACTTACAACTAAGGGCATCAGCAACAACATTCGCTTTACCCGGATGATAAAGAACGTCCACGTCGTAGTCCTTCAGCAACTCTAGCCACCGCCTCTGTCGTAGGTTTAGCTCCTTTTACTTTAATATGTACTGGAGGCTCTTGCGGAATGTATAAATATCAACATGAACCCCGTACAAATAATGTCTCCAAATCTTTAATGCATGAATGACTGCTGCAAGCTCCAGATCATGGGTAGGGTAGTTCTGCTCGTGCTTTTTCAGCTGCCTGGAAGCATAGGCAATTACTCTTCCGTGCTGCATCAAAACACAACCAAGACCAATTTGAGAAGCGTCAGAGTAAATGACATAGTCCTCAGATCCCTCTGGAAGTGTAAGTACTGGAGCTGTTATCAACCTGTTATTTAATTATTGGAAGCTGTGCTCGCAAGAATCAGACCACTCAAATTTAGCTGTTTTCGACGTCAATTTGGTCAGTGGAGCTGCAATGGAGGAAAAACACTCTACGAACCTTCTGTAATAACCTGCCAAACCCTGAAAACTACGTACTTCAGTTGGCGACGTAGGTCTGGGCCAATTCTTCACAGCCTCAATCTTCTGGCCATCTACTTTAATTCCTTCTGCTGAAACTATATGGCCAAGAAATGCCACTGAATCTAACCAGAATTCACACTTTGAGAACTTAGCAAATATTGTTGGTCCCGAAGAGTACCCAATATTGTGCATAAGTGCTCTACATGCTCTGATTTAGACATTGAATATATGAGAATATCATCAATAAATATAATCATAAATAAATCTAGATAAGGCCTGAATACGCTGTTCATTAGATCCATAAATACTGAAGGAGCATTAGTGAGTCCAAACGACATCACTAAAAATTCATAATGGCCATACTTAGTCCTGAATGTAGTCTTAGGTATATCAGATTCTCTGACTCTAACCTGATGGTAGCCTGATCGGAAATCTATAATCGAGAAGCACTTGGCACCCTGGAGTTGGTCGAACAAGTCATCAATCCTGGCAGAGGGTATTTATTCTTAATTGTGACTGTCTGTAATCTATGCACATGCGTAGAGAGCCATCTTTCTTTTCACAAACAATACCGAGGATCCCCATGGGGAAATGCTGGCTCTGATGAGGCCTTTATCTAACAAATCCTTCAGTTGCTCCTTAAATTCTTTTTGTTCTGCTGGTGCCATTTTGAAGAACTTGCCCCTAAGGGCGTGCAGGTGCTGAGAAAGCAACTGCTGATCTAGCTGGCTGGGCTGCAACACTACCACCCCTAGTCAGGATATCTCTCATGAAATGTCCTGCCTTTTGAGAAATATAACAAGTATCAACTCCTAACTGACATGGTCCCAAGTGGCGTCCACCACAATCTGGACATCTTGGATTTGTCTGACCGGCCTGTACTGAAGTACCACGACGCTGAAATCCTGAAGTATATGATATCTAACTAGCTCTAGACTTTGGAGGTCTATCAGATCTCAGGCCACGATACACTGGAGGTATACTAGCTGGTGGCTGTCTAACACTCTGCTGCCTACTCGCTCTGGATGTCTCTCCGAATGAACCAAACAATCTGTCCCTCTTATGTAACCCTCTATCCCTATCAGCTCTCTGTTTCTACTTCATCTCCTCAAGTGATAAAGCGAATGCCTGAATGCGTGATATGTTCATCCCTGACTGCATAGCAACCATCATTCACTCGTTCACCAGGTGTGGACCAAGCCCCACTACATACCTGTGAATTCTATCCTCCATACACGCTACCACAGTGGGGGCAAACCTTTCTAAAGAATTAAAGCGATAATTATACTCTTCTACACTCAAACTTTCCTGTCTCAAGGTCAGGAACAGATCGACACGTTCTCTCAATGTCTCTATAGGCATATACGGATGAAAGAAGGTATCTAAGAATTTCTACCAAGTCACCGGAGTTGAATCTGGCCCTCAGGTAGCTCCCACATCTGATACGACACTCCTGCTAGGTCATGCAATCTAAATGCAGCTAACTCTACTGACTCTGTGTCTGACACGTGCGTGACCCTCAATACCCTGGCTATCCTCATTAGAAAATCCTGAGGGTCCTCTCCTGTACGGGATACAGTAAAGACTAGAAGCTCTAGTCGGATAAAATCCCTGATCCTTGATCCAGTATCTCCCTGGGCATCTGCACTATGATGTCTAGTCTGAGCAACTACAACACTGGTCAATAATCTGATGACATCCCTCACTTTCTGTCCCTGGCTATCAGGCTACGGAGCTGGAGGTGTGGCAGCTGCAGTACCTCTAATATTGCCCTAAATTAAGGGGATATGTAAGGCCTCAGATGGAGCCTCAGATCTAAACTCCTCACTCTCATCCACCTCAGGTGGCACTCTACTAGTACCCTGGCCGGCAATAGCCTTGCCCTTCTGGGTAGCTGTTAGTTTCTTCGGCGGCATCGCTTTTCTGAAAACACTATTGTTAGAGGGCTGAATTCTATAATCATGGCTCCATCGCACGATCTAGAGAAGAAAGAAAGACAATTGTCCTGAAGTGCCTTATAGACATACTCCAGAACAAAACTCTACTAGACACGGCCTGTACACAACCTGGGATGGAACTGCTCCAATACCACTTTTTGTCAATACCCAACCTAGGGCAGCAGCGGATGACCAACACTAAGTGTCGATCATTAATAGTCCTGTTGATAATCTGCTAACCATGAATATAACTGATAAGCAGAATAAGCATAGACCTGAGTGATAAGAATTGTGCAATGCAAAAAGCTGACAAGGCTAACATAAGCAGACATACATAACATAGTGACTGCACCACACAGGGACATATCTATAGGCCTCTAAGAGTGTTGAGCTGAATATATAAAAAGGACGGGACAAGGCCCCACCATACCCAAACTGGCTGACTGTATACATACCAAAAGATAAGTAACTATGGGAGTAAGCGGAGTGACTCCAATAGCTGATAGGTGGCCTACTAACATGGTCCAAGCATTGATCTATCTGCACCTGCATAGCATGAAACGGAGCGTCCCAGAAAATGGCGTGAGTGCAATATGTACCATGTATGTAAGGCATGAGCATATAATATATCATAGCTGAATGAAATTGTAAGGCTGGAATATAAATATGTCAATGTGAGCTGGACAATAGCAATATAGCTGGAAATATGAAGAACATACTAAACATGATCTGAATATAAACTGAAGTCTAACTAGATCTGAAACTGAAGACTGAGCTGAACTATACTAATAAATAACTGTAATAAGACTGATAATTGGTAACTAAAAACTGGAACTGATAGCTGTCAACTGATACTGACGCTAAGAACTGGTCGCTGATAACTGAGAACTGATAACTGGTACTGAGCTAAAACTGGACTGTTATCTGAACTGCTACCTATCTGGTGTTATGGGCTATATCCCCCCAAATCAGGTAACTAAACATCTGAACTAGTACCTGTCTGGTGTTATGGGCTGTATCCCCCCAAATCAGGTAACTGAAAACCTGAATGAGTACATGTCTGGTGTTATGGGCTGTATCCCTTCAAATTAGTTAACTGAAAACCTGGACTAGCCTCATGTATAAGCATGCAGTGAATACTATGGCTATATACGCGTATATAACAAAGCTGGTGGGTGTTATGGGCTATATCCCTCCAGACAGTAATATCTAGGTT
Organism: Petunia secreta; assembly: GCA_029990175.1. NCBI lineage: Eukaryota > Viridiplantae > Streptophyta > Magnoliopsida > Solanales > Solanaceae > Petunia > Petunia secreta. The sequence continues at coordinate 27,418,762 of JARKIP010000003.1, forward strand.
CTCTGGTTAGAGTGTGTGAATGACACCCGGTCGCACTAGGTGTTTCAACTCCCGCCTGAACCAGCAGGGTTGTATCCCCCAGACGGGTATTATCACCCGCGACCGGACTGTGTGCCCAATGTCCAGCCTCTATGAGGGACTCCAAATCACACATAACATGATCACAATATAAGCATAAGCATTTATGAGGCATAAAACATGTGGCAACAATAGATATGGACTCAAAGGAATGATAAAAAAAACTCTGGGTGGAATTATAGACACAACCTAGAACTCAAAATTTGTCCAACTCTTTGAATTTCTATAAAAATTTTGGCAGAGTTTCCCCTGAAACTGAATGATCCGCAAAAGCAGAACCAACACTATACTATACACGGGAATGGATACCCGGATAAACTGATAACATAAACAAATTAAATGGATAACAAGATGAGATGATTGGATGACATAACAAATCCGCAGATAGAATGTCTGGACAGTACCACTGTCCTGCTGTTCGACCTAATTTTTAGAGTGTAGATCAAAGATATAGACTTCATGGTCTTCATGAAAGTTGTAGATATATGTCTTAGGATTCTGTGGATTCTTAAAGCATCTAAATATCAATTGTTTACAAGGATTTATGATCAATATACTAACATCTGTCCAAAGATCAAAATGATTTTTTCAGATTTTGAAACGCTTTGTCTTGCTGATTCGTACGTCTTTCACCTTGAATTTTAGTACCAAATTAAGTATATACAAGGTTATCTTGATACCATAAATTTTGTCCCAAGAAAAACTAATTTTAGTACTAAGAAAATCTTCAAAAGCTAAAAGATACATGCCTTGCCAAAAGAAAGATTTAGTCTTACATACCTTTGATGCTTCCTTCTTCTAAACCTTGTTTCCCTTGAATTCAACACCTTATAAAGCTTAAACAAGCTATAATACAGCATTTATGTACTTTACTTAGCCATGAAGTAATTCTAAAACTCAAGCTATAGACGAAATTGAAGGTAGCATAACGTTACCTTAATCGCGTAGAGCGTTTTGATGCAACCTGTCTTCAATTTTGAGTTAAGATTGACGTCCATCCTTCAAAATCATAAAATTTGCTTAAAACTTAATGAGAGCACTATTTCACTCTTTAGATTTCTTGAAATGACGAGATATGAAAGGAATTTTCCTTTTATACTTGAAACATTTCAGTTTTAATCCTCTTTTGCGCTTATGTCCCATTTTCTAGCCTGACTTCTGATGCTCATATCGTTTTATCTATACATTGTATGAACAAACCACTAAAAGTGTTGGAAACTACACTCCAAGACCTTCAATTTGATATGCTGAAAAAGCTTCGTTACAAGGCAATTCGTTAGTCGATTTTTCCACAACTTAAATCCGATTTTCCCAAACTTTATATTCAACATATAAATATCATATATGGTCATATTATGACATTAAAATTACTTAAATCATTCTTAACATGTTATTAGAATGATATACGTCACTTTAGACATACGGGGTGTAATAGGGACCACTCTAGCTTCGCGCCTAATGGGTTTTGAAAGCATCAAGTCAATGTATGAACATGACCCAAAGCTAAAGAGCACTCGTGATGCTATAGTGTATTGCCGAATTGTAGACAAATATCAATGGCATGATAGCTATCTCTTCAAAAAGGGGAGAGTGTGCATGCCTGTGTCATCTTGGAGAGAGCTTTTTGTTGAGAAGCTCACTCTGAGGCCTTAATGGATCACATCAGAGTGGATAAAACTCTCAGAATCTTGTCAGAGTAGTTGCACTAGTCGAAGATGCAACAAGATGTGCAAACGGTGTGCAATGCATGTCTAGATTGCAAGAGAGCTAAGTCGAGGTCTAACCCTCATGGATTGTATTCTTTATTACCTATTCCTAATAGCCCGTGGGTTGATACATCCGTGGATTTTGTTGTGGGGTTACTGCGGTCTAGGGGCGGGAATGACAGAATCTTCGTCGTGTTGGATTATTTATCCAAAATGGCTCACTCTATCCATTGCAAGAAATGTGATGATGCACAACATGTAGATACTTTTTTTATTTCTCATATTTTAAAGACTGAATATGTGCATCGTACTATTGTGAGCGACCGAGACTCTAAGTTCTTGAGTCATTTTTGGAAATGTTTGTGGGGTGCCCTTGGCACCAAATTGCTGTTCTCGACGTCTCATCATCCCAAGCGGATTTTCAAAATGAGGTAGCCGACAGAATCTTGGGAGCTCTGCTTTGAGGTATGATCAAAGGTAAGGCCGGAACTGTGGGCAGATCGTTTGCCCTGTTCCAATTGAAGAGACTTGGTGATTGAACTCATTACTCTATTTTGGCCTCACAGTTAGATTGAGGCCCAGAGTTGTATTTTTCATTTGGTTTATGTTTATGTCTTTTTTTCAAATAACTCATTTACATTCTGCATGTTTAATTTTGATGTATCGCCTACCTAAACTAGATTTTTGAAGTAAATAAAATACACCGCGTGCCCATATTATAATTCTCTGTACTTTAATAATTTACTTTATATGCTTTTGATTAATATTTGTTCCAGTTTCAGCTTATAACAAAACTTCCGAAACTCTGGTTGTGACATATAATAAAACAACTGAACAAATTGACAATGATGCACTAAATTTTAAGGAATGTGATGAAGATTTCATACCTGAGGAAATAACAAAAGAAGTTGATCAATTTGAGAACAAGCCAAAGCCTAACTTTGAAGAAATCGAGTTAATCAACTTGGGGACTTCAGAATCTATTAAGGAGACAAGAATCAGTTTTAATTTTTGGCCTCGGAAGAAAGAAGAGCTTATATGGAATAGTTGAATGAATTTAGAGACATCTTTGTCTGGTCTTATTCTAATATGCCTGGTTTGAGTACCGATATTGTTTCTCACAAATTGCCAACTGATCCATCATTCCCGCCTGTTAAGCAAAAGAAGAGAAATTTCAAAACTTTCACAAGCAAGCAGATTCTGCAAGAAGTGCAAAAGCAATTGACTGCCAAGGTGATTCGAACTTTGAAATACCCCACCTGGTTAGCAAATATTGTGTTAGTACCAAAGAAGGATGAAAATGTTAGAGTTTGTGTTGACTATCGGGATCTCGAAAAAGCAAGTCCAAAGGATGATTTTCCATTGCCTAATATTCATATCCTTATTGGTAGCTGTGCAAAAACATGAGCTTCAGCCTTTTGTCGATTGATTTGGCGGTTATCACCAGATTCTTGTGGATGAAGATGATGCTGAAAAGACCGCTTTCACTAAGGCAAATATACACTTTTGGAGCAGACTTTTTGTGCTTTGACGTGGGCTGCACAAAGGTTGAGGTATTATCTCTCTTCATATACAACTTATCTCATTTCCAGGATAGATCCTTTTAAGAATATCTTCCAAAAGCCGATGCCCACTGGAAAGTTAGCAAAATGGCAGATTCTGTTGAGCGAATTTGACATAGTCTATATCACTAAAAAAGTAGTTAAAGCACAACAATTGGCAGATCAGTCGTCGAAAATCCTGGTGATGACAATTATAAACTATTGAGAACTTATTTTCCTAATGAATAAGTCATGTTTCTTGGTGAAGACATATCTTCTGAATATGATGGTTGGCGTCTATTCTTTGATGGAGCGGCAAATTTTAAGGGCGTTGGTATTGGAGTTGTCTTGGTTTTTGAAAACGGGCCATCATTATCCTATTTTGGCTAAGCTCTGATTTCTATGTACTGACGATATGGCCGAATATGAAGCATGCATTTTGGGTCTTCGATTAGTAGTTGATATGGATATTCAAGGCTAGTGGAATACTAAGAATGCCAAAATTCTTCCTTATTTGCATTGTGTCCAAGAATTTTACACAAGGTTTGCGAAGACTGAGTTCAGCATGTTCCAAGAATTCAAAATGAGTTTGCCGATGCTTTGGAAACTTTGTCTTCTATGATTCAACATCCTGACATATATTGATCATATTGACATTGCATTGCATGATCAACCGACTTATTGTTTCATAATTGATGAAGAACAAAAAGGCAATCCATGGTATTATGATATCAAGAATTATCTCAAGGCCGGGAGTTAACCAGGAAATGCAACAAGCGTTCAAGAGAAAAGCATCCAGAGGTTAGCAAATCAATTCTTCCTAAATGGTGAATCTTGTTTAGGAGAATTCCAGACTTAGGACTTTTAAGATGTGTAGATGTCGTTGAAGCCAATAGATTACTTGAAGAAGTGCAACCGAGAATTTGTGGACTGCACATGAATGGTTTTATCATAGCAATGAAAATCATTAGGGCTAGTTATTTCTGGCTGACTATGGAAATTGATTGTATCCATTTTGTGTAGAAATGTCATCAATGTCAAATTCATGGATATATGATTAAAAAAAATACCATATAAGCTTGAAGCAATGAGTTCTCCTAAGCCTTTTGTTGCTTGGGGAATTGACGTTATTGGACCTATTGAGCCAGCCGCATGAAATGAACATTGCTTTTATATTGGTGGCTATTGCTTACTTTACCAAGTGGGTGGAAACAACTTCTCACAAGTATGTAACCAAGAAAGTGGTGTCAGATTTTGTGCGCAACAATATCATTTGTAGATTTGGAGTTCTCGAATCAGTTATTTCTGATAATGGTGCAAACTTGTATAGTAATTTAATGAGAGCAACTTGTGAAAGCTTCAATATTACTCATCGCAACTCTAATGCAAACAGACCTTCAAATGAATGGAGTTGTTGAAGCGACAAATAAGAACATTAAGCGTATTTTCCGCAAGTAGATTCACAATTATAAAGATTGGCATGAAAAGTTGCCCTTTACACTTCTTGGATATCACACTACTAGTCGAATTTCAATTGGGGCAACTCCTTATCTTTTGGTGTATAGCACAGAAGCAGTCTTACCCACAAAGTGGAAGTTCCTTCTTGAAGAATCATTCAAGAAGATGAGATAGAAGATGTTGAATGGGTAAAAATCAGATATGAGCAACTGATGCTTATTGATGAAAAGTGAATTAATGCAATATATCATAGGAAACTCTATCAAAATCAAATGATCAAAGCATCTGACAAGAAATTCAAGGTGAGGAACTTCAAATTGGGGAAATTGGTATTGAAGAAAATCTTCCCTAATCAAGAAGAAGCAAGGGGAAAATTTGCACCAAATTGGCAGGGTCCCTATGTGATTCATCGGGTCTTATCTGCAGGAGCACTAATTCTGGCAGAAATGGATGGTCAAGTTTGGCCAAAGCAATCAATACAGATGCTGTCAAAAGATACTATGTGTGAAGCAACCGTAAGTTAGCATTGTTCAGAATGTAATCTTTGATATAATGCGAACTATGCGTAACCTAAATCCCAAGGCAGGATACGTAGTAACTCACATTAAGTTCGGTTGCATTACTATAGATATTCCCTATTTCCTCTTTTATGTAATTTTGAACTACTTCTGACCTGATTCCTGGAATGGCAACATGATAAGTAGGCGATCCCTATTGGATTCGGTCAAAATATTGTAATACTTTAAACTTGTTTATCGTTTTAATCAATATCATATAATTCCGAACTATGCAACTGGACAAATGTGTAGGCATTCCCATTCAGATTCCCCTTCATACTTAGATTTTCATATTCCCTAAAAATATTATGTAAGCACAACTAAGCACGACATGATTCCCACGATGGGATACATAGGCGCTCTCGTTGGGCTCGAGTCTTTAATATTAAAATTTTCAGTTTCCCCAATGATAGCAACTGGGGCAATTTTCCATAGCAAGTTGAAGGCATAGAAGAATATAACTGGAGTATATTTTGCTAAAGGCAGTATTGTTTATCGAGGATGAATTGGAAAAGTTCTGAAAGTGTTCAAGGATAGTGTAAGTTGTAAAGACAAAGAATGTTTAACAGGCTCCTATCCACCTCTTGAACTACACTACACACTCTCTCAAACTTCCACGGACCTACCAAACAACATCACATACTAAACTAATACCTGCACACACAATACATAACCTGAAACAGACCCCCCAACCTGCTGCAAGCCACCAGACACCATCAATGGTATAACAAGAACCCCTGCAGGCAGCTTGACACAACATGGAGCCTGCAAAGAAAAGCAGACTTCAAGGTTGAATGTAGCACACACCCCCTCCCCACAACACTCATACCTCTCCGGACCCCTATAAACTAAGAAACCACCCCTTGAAAACTAACTACCACCCTTACACCACATGAGCACTCCCTCTTAAGCTAACTGCAGCACAAGAAATACAATTAGAATCAGGAAAACCTCTCAATATGCCTGCAACACACTGAACTAGCCCCCTATATTATCTGCAAACTACCTGTGACGTGCCCTGCATACATCCTCACATCCTCACATTTATCTAAACAACACCAGACTCCCAAACACCCTTTCTACAACCTTGAAACACTAAAAGCCAAACCTTCCATACTCCCTTTCACTCACAGTCCTCTAAACATCTCTAGAAAACTTAGATCATTACCACCAGGCTTCCAAAAACACCTCACACTCTCGCAATTCCCCTAATCTTCCACAGATACCTCACACTCTTACTTCCACTAGGCACCACTTACTAATCTGCATAGCTGACTGCATCACCACTACCCACTCCCTCATACTAGCTATACATTTTCACAAGCCTACAGACACAAAGAGAATTAAGATAGACAACTATACACCCTACAACTGCCTCCAAGCTACCCGAATCATCCCTAAACCAACCAAAACAACCTACATCTATTTCTAGAGACTAGAGACACCAAAACACCCTCAAAAACTCCCTTACAAACTGCCTGCTATACTTGCAGCCAACCTCAAATAATCAAATCACATTTACAGACCTCACAGTCCCTTAACATACCCTTAAAACTACCATATCAACAACTGCAACTAATACTAGCATCCCCCTATCATTGCAGCAACCAAACTTATCTACACATACCTAAACTCCCTAACTGCCTCCAAACACCACATCAAACTTCCCTCTAAATCCTTGCATATACTTCTCACTATCATAACTCCCTCAACTCACCAATACACCTCCACCTCCAGAACACCATCAACAAACTGCATACGTACCAAGCACATACACACCTTTACACTGTTTGCAGACCTCCAGAACAGGCCCTACATATAGTATAGCTCCTTCTTAAAACACCCAGCAAGACAAAGATCCTTGACTGCCTCTATTACAAACTTATGATAATAAATAAAAATAGGGAACATAACATGATGGAAACCTCATGATAAACTCTCAACCAAAATCTTTATTTCAAGCTTAAAGGGTCAGACTCCAACCCTAACAGAGACCACTTCTCTTTTATTTAAACTAACCATAAAAACACATATGGAAATCCAAAAACTAACACCAAAATTCAAACTTTGATCCATAAGGTTCTAAATGCTTTTCATCAAATTATTTTTTATTTACTTCTATTAAAAGAAACATGGTTTCAATTTTAGTTTCACAACATAAATTTCATTATTAACTGATTTTCAACAGAAGAACAAGCAGCACTACATCATTAAAATATATTATGTATCAAAGACACAAGCAATCAACAAAAGGAATTTATAAAAGCATAAAAAATTAACCTTTTAGCAACTAAGGCGACAATCCAAAAAGTTAAGCTCGAACAAAGAGATGCGACCACTCGAACACAAACCGATACGCTACACCCAAATCCAGAAGCAATGACACCATTTTTATGAACTTACTAACTTTAAAAAAAAACTGAGCAAAAGAAAACTATATAATGTATTTTTTTCTCCAACTTTTCAAAACTGCAGCAAAAAAATCATTAAGGAATATTTATAGCAATAAATAAACTAGGTTTCAGTATAACCATTTCAAATGAATAAATAACAAAACTAACCTTTTAGGCTATCTTTTGGGGATAAAATACAGCTTTTACTTTATTTTGAAATAAAAATCAATAAAGAAAAAATGAAATTCAAGCAAAAATTACCCGAATCCCCGTTTTCAATTTTGAATTTTATATCAAAATATTTATTTTGGCTCAATTTCGACTGCTTAATGATGAGAGGACGATAATTAACACGTTGGATCAAAAATTCAATCAAAGTACGAATTGAGAGAGAGGTCAACCGGGGGGGGGGGGGGGCATGGTGAATTAGACTTTGGTGTGTATCGTTCAAATTTTTAGGGGAAAAGGGGTAGTGGCGGCGGGGTGTTTACGATCTAGGGTTTTGGTTTCTGAAGAATTGGGGCAGGGGAGCGGGGGAGTGGGTCGGGTAGGAAAATGTATAAGAGGTGTGTGTGTGTATAATATAATGATTACATCGATAGGCCGAGCTTTAAGGTTAGGCACGAATTTAGCCCCTACATTAAGATTAGTTATAAATGTAAATGTTTGCTTGGGTGGGGCTGAAATTGAGCTATGTATTGCATTTTTAGCCAGTTTCGATCAAAATCAATTGCTTTATATTATTTATTTTTTAATTTTTAAAAATTGGCCTCGAATATAAGACCTTTATAATAACTTATTAAATTTAAAAGACACAATGACAACTGCCCCTCTTTACCCGAAAAGGATAAAGAGTTTTCAGAGTAAAGAAGTTGACGTGAAAACAAATTTTATCACGATAAAGCCAAGACTTTGATTTCAAGGGCCAAAAGGTGAGGCTCATGAACACGGCCAAACTCTGGTCTCCGAGTTGCCTATATATATTTGGCTAAACAAGAATAAGGCCATATGCAGTTCGACGACATTTAGACATGAAGATATGCACGATTTGACGGACACACACATGATTGACAGTAAATGACGCAAGAATATGAAACAATCCAAACTGACATCCTAATCCGAAACAAAATATTAGGTAAGATTTGCTTGTTCGAGTGTGATTCTTCAGATCCTCTTTGACGAGTCTAGCTCATATCAACGGTTGCCCCAGTTCACTTCTAAGAAAAAGTTCCATGTTATGCTCCAAATGTTGTTGCGGCGTTGCTAAAATCCTATATAAACATAGACAAACGGTAAGCGAGTGACTGCTAATAGTACAAGATAGTTGAATTAAAGAGTAAATAGATGATAATAAAGTAAACTTGCTGGCGCAGGCTGCGATATCCTTGATAAGTTTCTCTATCAATTAACTGGTAAGATGCTCTATCCAGGGAACCTCTAAGTTGATCATTATTTTGAAATAGTAAAGCAGGAGCGATTTTTTAGAGTCTAGAGTTGTTGCAGAACAAATCAACTAAGGAGACACACGATCTCAAGTTGACTGTCGAATCATAATTTAAAGCATGTTGCGTGATAATCGACTAGCGAGATACTCCGCCTGTGATATCTCAAAGTTAACTTGTCTAATTCGTAATCTGAGCAGGTTCAAAACGGAAAGCTATTGCAGGACAACCAACTAGCGAAACACTCTGAATGCGATGTTTCAAAGTTGACCTGTCAAATTCATAATTGAAAACATGTGTACATATAAAGCTGTTGCAGGACAACCAACTAGCGAGAAACTCCGAATGCGGTGTTTCAAATTTCACTTGTCTAACTTACAATCTAAGCAAGTGCAAAACATAAAGCTCTCGAGGACAACCAACCAGTGAGACAGTCTGAACACGGGCTCAAAGTTGGCTTGTCTAACTTACAATCTAAGCATATGAATAACATAAAACTGTTGTAGGACAACCAACTAGCGAGACACTCTGAATGCATTGTCTCAAAGCTGACTTATCTAACTTATAATCTAAGCAGGTGCAATACATAAAGTTGTTGCTAGGCAACCAACTAACAAGACATTCTGAATGCGGTGTCTTAAAGTTGACTTGTCATCTAAGCATATGCAAAACATAAAGCTGTTGCAGGACAACCAACTAAGGAGACACTCCGACTGTGGTGTCTCAAAGTTGACCTGTCATCTAAGCATGTGCAAAACATAAAGCTGTTGCAGGACAACCAACTAAGGAGACACTCCGAATGCGGTGTCTCAACATTTACTTGTCATCTAAGCAAGTGCAAAATATAAAGCTGTTGCAGGAAATTCAACTAGCGAGACACTCCGAAGGCGGTGTCTCAAAGTTGACTTGTCTAATTTATAATCTATGTAGGTGCAAAACATAAAGTTGTTGCTGGACAACCAATTAGCGAGACACTAGGTATGTCAAAGTTGACTTGTCATCTAAGCTGGTGGAAAGCATAAAGTTATTGCAGCACAACAAACTAGTGAGACACTTCGGGCAGTGTCTCAAATTTGACTTGTCAACTTCATAAATTAAAGCAGGCTTCAGCATAACACTTATTTTGAAATAAGAATCATAAAGATTGAAATATCGTATGTACGACAACAAATTAGGGTAAAGCATAATACTTCTATGCCATGCAAAGGTAGAGTTGGATAATCTACAAAACTAATTTGGACGCATTTCCAACTTGACTGATGTTTCTCATTTACAATGTAAACGCTCCTTCCTTTATAAACCTTAATGTTCCTACTCTCAAAGAAAAAATTATTAGTTTTGGGGAAGGGTATTTGATTTGTGTTGGTTCAATCTTGAACTTGTCATCGTTGCTCCCTCATTCTTCTTTAGACTTGGGCTTGCAAATCATTCTTAGAGACTCGGGTCATGAACTCAGTAGTATAGAATATTTTAATATAGAGGCAAAGTAAAGTGATTTAATACTATAATAGTAAAGCTAACAAGACAAATATGAATTTTTCATGAAAGTTAGAATGCATTCAAAATTTCTGCTTCAACTTAAACTTTAGACATATTTTGAAATAAACAGAACATTCTTTGTCTTTACAACTTACACTATCCTTGAACATTTTCAGAACTTTTCCAATTCATCCTCGATAAACAATACTGCCTTTAGCAAAATATACTCCAGTTATAATCTTCTATGCCTTCAACTTGCTTTGGAAAATTGCCCCAGTTGCTATCCTTGGGGAAACTGAAAATTTTAATATTAAAGAGTCGAGCCCAATGAGAGCGCCTATGTATCCCACCGTGGGAATCATATCGTGCTTAGTTGTGCTTTCATAATATTTTTAGGGAATATGAAAATCTAAGTATGAAGGGGAATCTGAATGGGAATGCCTACACATTTGTCCAGTTGCATAGTTCGGAATTATATGATATTGATTAAAACGATAAAAAAGTTTAAATTATTACAATATTTTGACCGAATCCAATGGGGATCGCCTACTTATCATGTTGCCATTCCAGGAATCAGGTCAGAAGTAGTTCAAAATTACATAAAAGAGGAAATGGGGGAATATCTATAGTAATGCAACCGAACTTAATGTGAGTTACTACGTATCCTGCCTTGGGATTTAGGTTACGCATAGTTCGCATTATATCAAAGATTACATTCTGAACAATGCTAACTTACGGTTGCTTCACACATAGTATCTTTTGACAGCATCTGTATTGATTGCTTTGGCCAAACTTGACCATCCATTTCTGCCAGAATTAGTGCTCCTGCGGATAAGACCCGATGAATCACATAGGGACCCTGCCAATTTGGTGCAAATTTTCCCCTTGCTTCTTCTTGATTAGGGAAGATTTTCTTCAATACCAATTTCCCCAATTTGAAGTTCCTCACCTTGAATTTCTTGTCAGATGCTTTGATCATTTGATTTTGATAGAGTTTCCTATGATATATTGCATTAATTCACTTTTCATCAATAAGCATCAGTTGCTATATCTGATTTTTACCCATTCAGCATCTTCTATCTCAGCTTCTTGAATGATTCTTCAAGAAGGAACTTCCACTTTGTGGGTAAGACTGCTTCTGTGCTATACACCAAAAGATAAGGAGTTGCCCCAATTGAAATTCGACTAGTAGTGTTATATCCAAGAAGTGTAAAGGGCAACTTTTCATGCCAATCTTTATAATTGTGAATCTACTTGCGGAAAATACGCTTAATGTTCTTATTTGTCGCTTCAACAACTCCATTCATTTGAAGGTCTGTTTGCATTAGAGTTGCGATGAGTAATATTGAAGCTTTCACAAGTTGCTCTCATTAAATTACTATACAAGTTTGCACCATTATCAGAAATAACTGATTCGAGAACTCCAAATCTACAAATGATATTGTTGCGCACAAAATCTGACACCACTTTCTTGGTTACAGACTTGTGAGAAGTTGTTTCCACCCACTTGGTAAAGTAAGCAATAGCCACCAATATAAAAGCAATGTTCATTTGATGCGGCTGGCTCAATAGGTCCAATAACGTCAATTCCCCAAGCAACAAAAGGCTTAGGAGAACTCATTGCTTCAAGCTCATATGGTGTTTTTTTGATCATATATCCATGAATTTGACATTGATGACATTTCTACACAAAATGGATATAATCAATTTCCATAGTCAGCCAAAAATAACTAGCCCTAATGATTTTCATTGCAATGATAAAACCATTCATGTGCAGTCCACAAATTCTCGGGTGCACTTCTTCAAGTAATCTATTGGCTTCAACGACATCTACACATCTTAAAATTCCTAAGTCTGGAATTCTCCTAAACAAGATTCACCATTTAGGAAGAATTGATTTGATAACCTCTGGATGCTTTTCTCTTGAATGCTTGTTGCATTTTCTGGTTAACTCCCGGCCTTGAGATAATTCTTGATATCATAATACCATGGATTGCCTTTTTGTTCTTCATCAATTATGAAACAATAAGTCGGTTGATCATGCAATGCAATGTCAATATGATTAATATATGTCAGGATGTTGAATGATAGAAGACAAAGATCCCAAAGCATCGGCAAACTCATTTTGAATTCTTGGAACATGCTGAACTCAGTCTTCGCAAACCTTGTGTACAATTCTTGGACACAATGCAAATAAGGAAGAATTTTGGCATTCTTAGTATTCCACTAGCCTTGAATATCCATATCAACCACTAATCGAAGACCCAAAATGCATGCTTCATATTCGGCCATTTCGTCAGTACATAGAAATCAGAGCTTAGCAAAAATAGGATAATGATGACCCGTTTTCAGAAACCAAGACAACTCCAATACCAACGCCCTTAAAATTTGCCGCTCCGTCAAAGAATAGACGCCAACCATCATATTCAGAAGATATGTCTTCACCAAGAAACATGACTTATTCATTAGGAAAATAAGTTCTCAATAGTTTATAATTGTCATCACCAGGATTTTCGACCACTGATCTGCCAATTGTTGTGCTTTAACTGCTTTTTTAGTGATATAGACTATGTCAAATTCACTCAACAGAATCTGCCATTTTGCTAACTTTCCAGTGGGCATCGGCTTTTGGAAGATATACTTAAAAGGATCTATCCTGGAAATGAGATAAGTTGTATATGAAGAGAGATAATGCCTCAACCTTTGTGCAACCCACGTCAAAGCACAAAAAGTCTGCTCCAAAAGTGTATATTTGGCTTCATAAGAGGTAAAATTCTTGCTTAGATAATAAATGGCTCGCTCTTTCTTACCGGTCTTGTCATGTTTCCCAGAGACACATTCGGAAGCACTTTCAGATACAGACAAGTACCAAATTAACGGTCTTCCAGGTTCAGGAGAGACCAACACAAGCGTATTTTATAGATACTCCTTAATCCTATCAAAAGCCTTTTGACAATCTTCCGTCCATTCAATGGCAACATCTTGATTATTTCTCACAAATACTTTATTGTGCAATGAATTTGCTTATATAATTCAAGCGGCCCAGAAAACGCATCACATCTTTTTGACTTTTCAGAGGAGGCAAGTCTTGAATAGTTTTTATTTTACACGATCCAATTGTATACCTCTCCGGCTCACAATAAAACCCAACATCTTGTCAGCGGGAACACCAAATGAATATTTTGTGGGATTAAGCTTCAAACCATACCTTCGAAGGCAGTTAAAGAACTTTCTCGAGGCAGTCAAACGATCTTTCTTCCTTTTTTACTTGATAAAACCATTATCTACATAAACTTCAAGCTCTTTGTGAATCATATCATGAAAAAGAGTAGTCATTACTCTCATATATGTTGCCTTAGTGAAAGCGGTCTTTTCAGCATCATCTTCATCCACAAGAATCTGGTGATAACCGCCAAATCAATCGACAAAAGGCTGAAGCTCATGTTTTTGCACAGCTACCAATAAGGATATGAATATTAGGCAATGGAAAATCATCCTTTGGACTTGCTTTTTCGAGATCCCGATAGTCAACACAAACTCTAACATTTTCATCATTCTTTGGTACTAACACAATATTTGCTAACCAGGTGGGTTATTTCAAAGTTCGAATCACCTTGGCAGTCAATTGCTTTTGCACTTCTTCCAGAATCTGCTTGCTTGTGAAAGTTTTGAAATTTCTCTTCTTTTGCTTAACAAGCGGGAATGATGGATCAGTTGGCAATTTGTGAGAAACAATATCGGTACTCAAACCAGGCATATTAGAATAAGACTAGACAAAGATGTCTCTAAATTCATTCAACTATTCCATATAAACTCTTCTTTCTTTGGAGGCCAAAAATTAAAACTGATTCTTGTCTCCTTAATAGATTCTGAAGTCCCCAAGTTGATTAACTCGATTTCTACAAAGTTAGGCTTTGGCTTGTTCTCAAATTGATCAACTTCTTTTGTTATTTCCTCAGGTATGAAATCTTCATCACATTCCTTAAAATTTAGTGCATCATTGTCAATTTATTCAGTTGTTTTATTATATGCCACAAGCAGAGTTTCGGAAGTTTTGTTATAAGCTGAAACTGGAACAAATATTAATCAAAAGCATATAAAGTAAATTATTAAAGTACAGAAAATATAATATGGGCATGCGGTGTATTTTATTTACTTCAAAAATCTAGTTTAGGTAGGCGATACATCAAAATTAAACATGCAGAATGTAAATGAATTATTTGAAAAAAAAGACATAAACATAAACCAAATGAAAAATACAACTCTGGGCCTCAATCTAACCGTGAGGCCAAAATAGAGTAATGAGTTCAATCACCAAGTCTCTTCAATTGGAACAGAAGTCCAATTGGCCATCAGATCTGTAGGTTCAGCATTCTGCACGGATGGCTCATCTTCATAATCTTCAATGCTTGCACTGCATTCCCATTCATCATTCACAAAAAAATTGCCAACTGATGCAAGGTAAATAATCGGAAGCGATAATCTAAGATGCGAAAGCAATAAACACAAGATAACAAGAAAATAGGGATGGGGAAAAACAGAAATAGAAGAAGACAATGGATAAACGATTCAAACCATGAATGTATATCCGAGAGAGGAAGGGAGAATCTAACCATACAAGGAATCCGTATTAGTGACGAATCTCCATAGGTTCCAAGCAAAGAGATAATCCGAAGCTTAAAGCTTCAACAAGAAAAAGGCCTTGCCTCTCTTTCTATGTCTATTCTTCAAATCTAGGTAAGCTAATGAAATGAAATGACTAAGGCTCCTAAGACTATGTAAAAATGAAATAAAAGCCCCCACAAGTTGGGGTAAAAAAATAAAGACCACGTAGGGCCAAACTAGAAATTAATACTAGGTTAAAATAGAAGTCTTGTCTTGGCTTGTACAGGGGGTAGGCGGGGTGCCTGGAGCTCCCGCCTAGAAGTTGGGCAGTGAGCTGGAAGGCCTCTGCCTAGGCGGGGCGCCTGGCCTGGGCTTGTGCCAGGAGGGGCACCTGAGGTACTAGGCGGGGCGCCTGAGTACTGAGGCAGAATCTAATCCAGGTGGGGCGCCTGGCATGGGCGGGGCGCTAGGCCTTTAGCCAACTCCTAGATCTTCAACATGCTCACAAATTCTTCCCCGATGCTCTTGACCTCTCGTCCTTTGCATCCTCCAATCCCGGCTCTTGATGGTTGGTGCTTAGGCTCAATGTGCCCTACATCATCAGACTTACTAAATCAGCTCATTTCTTGCCTGTGAGAACTACATATACAGTGGAGGATTATTCTGGACTTTATATCAGAGAGATAGTGCGCCTACATGGTATTCCAGTATCTATCATTTCAGACAATGGCGCACAGCTTAGAGCTAATTTCTGGCGATCACTCCAGACAGGTTTAGGGACACAGGTGAATCTGAGGACAACATTTCATTCACAGACTGACGGATAGGCTGAGCGGACTCAGACATTAGAAGATATGCATAAAGCTTGCGTGTTAGATTTTGGAGGCAACTGGAGTGATCATCTACCGTTAATAGAGTTTGAATATAATAATAGCTATCATTCTAGCATATAGATGGCGCCAAATTAAGCTTTGTATGGGCGCAAATACAGGCCTCCTATAGGATGATTTAAGGTTGGCGAGTCTCAATTGATAGGTCCAAATTTAATCCAACAAGCAGTTGATAAAGTCAAGTAGATCAGGGAATGATTATTAGCAGCGCAGAGTAGACAGAAGTCCTATGCAGATAATCTATGTCGAGATTTAGAATTTCATATTGGCGATTGGGTATTCCTAAAAGTATAACCTGTGAAAGGCGTTATGAGATTTGGAAAGAATGGCAAGCTTAGCTCTAGATTCATTGGTCCATATCATGTTATCAGGCGAGTTGGGCGTGTTGCCTACGAATTAGACCTTCCAGCAGACCTTCAGGAGGTCTATCCAGTATTTCATGTTTTCATGCTCAGAAAAATGTGTCCAAGATCCTTCTAGAGTTGTACCAGTAGATGATGTACAGATCACAGAGCAATTAACTTATGAAGATGTTCTAGTTGCAATTTTAGATAGACAGATTCATCGACTAAGGACGAAACACAGTCCATAAGTTAAGATGCTATAGTAAAGCAATAATGTAAAAGAAATAACTTGGGAAGCTGAAAATGACATGAGAGCCAAATATTCACATCTCTTTACTACTTCACGTATGTACAGATCGTTGCTTAATGCTTTTACATACTTCATTTAACATTCGAGGACGAATGCTCCTAACGGGGGAAGATTATTACACCCCATATGTCTAAAGTGACGTATATAATTCTAATGACATGTTAAGAATTATTTAAGTGAGTTTAAAGTCATAATATGACCATATATGATGTTTATATATTGAATATAATGTTTGGAAAAAATCGGATTTAAGTTGCGGAAAAACGGACTAAGGAATTTTCTTGTAACGAAGCTTTTTCAGCAATTAATTTCGGGTGTTATATGAGGTCTTATGGGGACATATCATATACCAAACTGAAGGTCTTGGAGTTTAGTTTTGAAAACTTTTGACGGTTTATTTATACAACGTATGGATAAAAAGATATGAGCATCATAAATCAGGCCAGAAGAAGGGACATAAACGCAAAAGAGGACTAGAACTGAAATGTTTCGAGTATAAAAGGAAAACATGTCTTCTTTTTCATTATTTCCAGAAAATACATGATAGAAACAGTGCTCCTATGAAGGTTTAAGCCACTTCTATGATTCTGAAGGAAGGACGCCAATCGTAACTCGAAATTAAAGACGGATTGCGTCAAAACGCTCTACCCGATTAAAGTAACATTATGCTACCTTCAATTTCGTCTATAGTATGTGTTTTAGAGTTACTTAATGGCTAAGTAAAGTACCTAAATGCTGTATTATAGCTTTTTTAAGCTTTAGAAGGTGTGGAATTCAAAGAAATCAAGGTTTAGAAGCAAGAAACATCAAAGGTATGTAAAGCTAAACCTTTCTTTTGGCAAGGCATGTATCTTGTAGCTTTTGAAGCTTTTCTTAGTTCCAAAATTGATGATTCTTGTAGGTAACTTGTATGGCATTAAGGTGATCGTATATATGCTTAATTTGGTGCTAAGAACCACGGTAAAAGATATCCAAAACAGTAGCACAAAATGTTTCAAAATCTGGAAAAATTATTTTTGTATTCGGACAGCTGTTAGTAGTTTGAGCATAACGCCTTGTACAAAATGATATTGAGATGATTAAAGATTCCCTGGAACCCTAATACATATATCTAGAACTTTCATGCAGACCATGAAGTCTATAACTTTGATCTACACTCTTAAAATTAGGCCGAAAGGCAGGACAGTGGTGCTGTCCAGACATTCTACCTGCGGATTTGTTATGTCATCCAGTCGTCTCATCTTGTTATTCGTTTAACATGTTTATTTTATCAGTTTATCTGGGTATCCATTTCCATGTATAGTATAGTGCTGGTTCTGTTTTTGCGGATCATCCAGTTTTAGGGGAAACTCGGCCGAAATTTTATAGGAATTCAAAGAGTTGGACAAATTCTGAGTACTAGGTTGTGTCCGTAATTCCATCCAGATTTTTCTTATCATTCCTTTCAGTCCACATGCTTATGCTTATATTGCGATCATGTTATGTGTGATTTGACGTCCCCCATAAAAGCTGGACATTGGACACACAGTCCGGTTGCATGTGATACTACCCGTCTGGGGGATACAGTTCATCTGGTTTAGGCGGGAGTTGAAATACCTAATGTGACTGGGTGTCATTCACACACTCTGACCAGAGAGACTAGATATTACTGGCTGGCGGGGACATAGCCCATAACACCCTCCAGGTTTGTTATATACGCGTATATAGCCACAGTATGTGCTGCATGATTATACATGAGGCTAGTTCAGGTTTTCAGCTACCTGATTTGGGGAGATACAACCCATAACACCAGACATGTACTAGTTCAGGTTTTCAGTTACCTGATTTGGGGGTATACTGCCCATAACACCATACAGGTACTAGTTCAAATGTTCAGTTACCTGATTTGGGGAGATAAAGCCCATAACACCAGACAGATACCAGTCCGGAGAACAGTTCAGTTTTAGCTTAGTACCAGTTATCAGTTCTCAATTATCAGCCACCAGTTCTTAGCATCAGTATCAGTTGACAGCTATCAGTTCCAGTTTCTAGTTACTAGTTATCAGTCATGCTACAGTTACTTATCAGTACAGTTCAGCTCAGTCTTCAGTTTCAGATTCAGCTAGACTTCAGTTTATATTCTGATCATGTTTAGTACGTTCTTCAGATTTCCAGCTATATTGCTATTCTCCAGCTCATATTTACATATTTATATTCCAGCTATATGCTCATGCCTTACATACTTGGTACATATCGTACTCACGCCCTTTTCTGGGCACTGCGTTTCATGCCGTGTAGGTGCAGATAGATCAATGCTTGGACCACGTTAGTAGGCCATCTATCAGCTATTGGAGTCACTCTACTTACTCCCAGAGTTACTTATCTTTTGGTATGTGTACAGTCAGCCAGTTTGGGTATGGCGGGGCCTTGTCCTGTCCTTTGTATATTCAATTCAGCACTCTTAGAGGCCTGTAGATATGTCCATGTATGGTGTAGTCAGTATGGTATGTATATTAGCGTGAGATAGCCTTGTCATCTTTCCAGACTTTATGTTTTCAGTAAATATGTATGCATCCATAACCAAGTTGCCAGGTCATCTCTATAATTCATAGATTATTAGTAGGTTTAGCGATGATCGACACTTAGTGTCGGTTATTTGTCGTGACCCTGGGTTGAGTCGTGACATTGATACCCTATTCGCATATGCAATACGCAGGCCAGGTGTAAAGGGTTTAAGGTCACATAACCAAACCATAAATAAATTACATTTATATGTTGCCCATAACTCACTGAGTACGAATATATAATCAATTCCACTATCAGGGTCCAATTGACCCTTCAAACTATAAGTTGAACTTATTAAAACGATGTCTAATATCCCAATTTTTACCATTAAAATATATACAAACACGCGTGATAAACTAAAATGCATTAACATCATTACCTGGATATTTCGGGAAAAAAATTCTACTTTTTTTCTCCTTCACCCTTTCCCTTTTCCTTCTTTCTTTGTGTTTTCCTTAATCTCTGTTTCTTGTTGCTTCTGTATCGTTCTATTCCTAGTAGCTGCTAAGGGATTAATATCCACTTGCTAACTTGTTGACACCAAATTTTGTCCCTCCCATTTTCAAAATTAACCGTTTTGAATTTCACACACTTATGTATTCCACTCTTACGCCGTCTATTATTTTCAAGTTACTTTCTCACACTGGCCCCGTCTATCTGACATTATTCTTAAAATTTTCCTGAAACTTTTTGTTCATACATTAGTATGCTAGACTGATTGTTTGTTAATTAAGTCGAAATAGAATAACTGCATGTTACCAATCCTCATCTAAATTTTAAGTTCGTTTGAATATCTGTATGCCTGAATCTCGATTGTGTGAGCAGTTGACACGACCCGGAATCCGGTTAGGCCATGCGAGCACCCGACATCCTCCTCTAGACCCGTCGGGCGAACCTTTACCCATTAAATTAGGAAAATAAGTATAATTCAATTCATAATTAAGAACAAGGCTATACAAAACACAAACATACTGATACCTCTAAGCTGTACAAAAGAAATTACAACTGACTACCCAACATACTAGGTTTAGGGCTATCCATACTAGACATCAAAGACTATGAAAGAAGACAAATACCTCCTGAATGGAGAAAAATGAAACTGAAATAATAACCAATAAACTGGTGGCCATCCGGAATAAAAGTTAGCTCACCCTGACAGCTGAAGTCGTCTTCGCTCCTTCACAACGTGGCGAACTCAATCGTGGAGCGAACCTGCCAAAATGAAATAGATAGACAAGAAATAAACAACAAACAAGGGTGAGTCAAAAGGACTCAATAAGTGGGGCAGACTAGCCACCTCAAAGAATAGGATAGCTAGCCAGGGAGAAGAAACAGATAAACCATATTCTTCTTATTTAAATTATAAAAAGGCGAAGCCAGATAATAACCGGAAACACGTATGGAACCATAAACTCAGCCAGGAATACGAGCCAGAAACATATTAACAAATAAGCAATGCACGTATAAACAGAACAATAGTTATGTACCACAAGTTTACACAATGGTATGAAAAGAAATGAAATGAAATGGTATGAAATGAAATGAAATAAAATCTGATGCAAAGGGTCACATGTGCCCGTCATCCCATCTCGAAGCGGAATACTCCTGAATTCGAGGGGAGTCCAATCTGATAACCAACTGGAGCGGAATACTCCTGCTCCTGTGGCGGAATACTCCAGCACCCGATATAATATAAACCAGAGGCAGAATACTCATGCACCCTCTTGGGGTGGAATACTCCTGCACCCGATATAATGTAAAGCTGAGGCGGAATACTCATGCACTCTCCTAGGGTGGAATTCTCCTACCCTCAATATGATACAATGGAGGGGAATACTCCTTCTCCTAGGGCGGAATACTCCTACCCTCAATATGATACAATGAGAGGAATACTCCTGCTCCTGGGGCGGAATACTCCTACCCTCAATATGATACAATGGAGCGAAATACTCCTGCTCCTGGGGCGGAATACTCCTGCACCCAATATGATATGCAATGTAATGCATATGAATGACATATAATGCATATGAATGATATGTGATGCAATAATAACCCTTCATCGGCGCGGGACTCTCATCGACAGACGGGAAGTAGAAGCCAACTCACAGCCAGAGTACAATGCTCCGATCCTCAATGCAATACCAACAACATGACATAAAATATAATATGCAATGTAAATCCAAAGCTAAGGCGTAAGGAGTACGCCTATTGGCAGCTACACACGTAAGGAACACGTGGTAGAAAATCCACGAGGCCAAGTGCCTCCAAAGAAATGGATACAAACACTTACCTCGTCCCGAAGTTAACACCGCTACCCAACAACCGACCCTCCACAAACAACATCAACCAGCTGACCACCAATACTCCCTCACTTCCTACACACTACTTACACAAAGTCAATGCAACTGAAGCTCACAAAAAACAACCAAGACAAAACTCCTAAGATCCCCAGGCAACTACCTGCTATACCTGCTACAAAACCACTGGAAACCAACCTCAAATCAACTCCCGAGCTTACAGAAAGGGCCTGCAAACACCCTCACCTCCCTGAACTCACTACACAGAATCTATAGCTACCAAAAGCAACTACAAACAACAACCTGACTCCACCAGACGCGATTAAGGTAACGTTATGCTACCTTCAATTTCGTTTGTAGTTTGAGTTTTAGAATTACTTCATGTCTAAGTAAAGTACCTAAATTCTATGTTATATCTTGTTTAAGCTTTAGAAGGTGTGGAATTCAAAGGAAACAAAGTTTAGAAGCTAGAAACATCAAAGGTATATAAGACTAAACCTTTCTTTTGGCAAGGCATGTATCTTTTAGCTTTAGAAGCTTTTCTTTGTTCTAAACTTAGTGTTTCTTGTGAGAAACTTGTATGGTACCAAGGAAACCTTGTATACACTTAATTTGGTACAAAACTCCAAGGTGAAAGACGTCCGAATCAGCAAGACAAAACATTTCAAAATCTGGAAAATCATTTTGATCTTTGGACAACTGTTAGTATATTGATCATAACTCCTTGTAATAAAATTGATATTTAGATTCTTTAAGAATCCCCAGAATCCTAAGGCATATATCTACAAATTTCATGAATACCATGAAGTCTATATCTTTGATCTACACTCTGAAAATTAGGTCGAAAGGCAGGACAGTTGTGCTGTCCAGACAGTCTATCTGCGGATTTGTTATGTCGTCCAGTCATATCATCTTGTAATCTGTTTAACATGTTTATGTTATCAGTTTATCCGGGTATCTATTCCCGTCTATAGTATAGTGCTGGTTCTGTTTTTGTGGATCATCCAGTTTCAGGGGAAACTCTGCCGAAATTTTTATAGAAATTCAAAGAGTTGGACAAATTCTAAGTTTCTGGTTGTGTCTATAATTCCATTCAGAGTTTTCTTATCATTCCATTGAGTCCATATCTATTGTTGCCACATGTGTTATGCCTCATACATGTTTATGCTTATATTGTGATCGTGTTATGTGTGATTTGAAGTCCTCCATAGAGGCTGGACATTGGATACACAGTCCGGTCGCATGTGATACTACTCCTCTGGGGGATACAGCCCCTTTGGTTCAGGCGGGAGTTGAAACACCTAGTGTGACCGGGTGTCATTCACACACTCTGACCAGAGAGACTAGATATTACTGGCTGGGGGGATACAGCCCATAACACCCGCCAGGTTTGTTAAATACGCATATATAGCCACAGTATGCACTGCATGATTATACATGAGGCTAGTCCAGGTTTTTAGTTACCTGATTTGGGGGGATACAACCTATAACACCAGACAGGTACTAGTTCAATTTTTTCAGTTACCTGATTTGGGGGGATACAACCCATAACACCAGACAAGTACTAGTTCCGATGTTCAGTTACCTGATTTGGGGGGATATAGCCCATAACACCAGGTAGGTACCGGTTCATATAATAGTTCAGTTTTAGCTCAGTACCAGTTATCAGTTCTCAGTTATCAGCCACCAGTTCTTAGTATCAGTATCAGTTGACAGTTATCAGTTCTAGTTTCTAGTTACCAATTATCATTCATACTACAGTTATTTATCAGTATAGCTCGGCTCAGTCTTTAATTTTAGATTCAGCTAAACTTCAGCTTATATTCAGATCATGTTTAGTACGTTCTTCAGATTTCCAGCTATGTTGCTATGCTCCAGCTCATATTTACATATTTATATTCCAGCCTTACAGTTTCATTCAGGTATGATATATTTGGTAAAACCGACGACTACACGGCTCTATACCAAGTCATGAGCGATAGCGAAGCCAAGCCGCCGTCTATAGGCGAAGGGACGAAAGCCCGACGAAGGCCTATGCTACAGTAAGAAAAAAAGTACGTTAAGGTTACGAAGTCACTTAGCCATATACTATACAAAGGGAAAGGCGTCGGTACGGAGTCACGCCAGCTGTGGATATAGACTAGGCTATAAGGAACGGAGTATATGCTCATGCCTTACATACTTGGTACATATCGTACTCACGCCCTTTTCTGGGGCGCTGCGTTTCATGCCGCGCATGTTCAGATAAATCAACGCTTGGACCACGTTAGTAGGCCATATATCAGCTATTGGAGTCACTCCGCTTACTCCCGGAGTTACTTATCTTTTGGTATGTGTACAGTCAGCCAGTTTGGGTATGGCGGGCCTTGTCTTGTCCTTTGTATATTCAGTTCAGCACTCTTAGAGGCCTGTAGATATGTCCCTGTGTGGTTCTGTCAATATGTTAGCTTGTCAGTTTTTTTTCCACTGCATAATTCTTATCAGTAATGTTTATGCTTGTTCTGTTTATCAGTTATATTCATGGTTAGTAGATTATCTGCAGGATTAGTGATGATCGACACTTAGTGTTGGTCATCCATCGCGGCCCTAAGTTGGGTCGTGACACCTGGTATGAGACTTTACTATTAAAAAGGCCCGCAGAAGCAGTGTGATTGACATGGGACGAGTTTACTAAGTTGTTCATGGATCGCTTTCTCCCTGAAAGTCAGAGGAAGGAATATGCTAGCAAGTTTGAGAGATTAGTTCAGACTTCAGATATGGATGTATCGACATATAACACTAAGTTCACTAAGCTGGCTGGATATTCATCTAACTTAGTGCCTAATGAAGCATCTCAGGTTCAAAGGTTTGTTGATGGGTTGGTTGATCGTTTATTCAATGCAGTGGCTCCACATATGAAGAATCTGAATTACTCTGATGCACTCGATCATGCCAGAAAGATTGAAAATAGGGGACGTCAATCACGTGCAAATAAAGATTCACATAAGAAGGTTAAGACTGAGGGGATCTTTCATTGGGGCAGTTAGCACAGAATGTAGAACAGGGAATCAAGTACAGCGATAGGGTTTTCAGACAGGGACAGACTTGGTGTCCCAGCCAGCTGTTAGAGCACATCCTTACAAAGATAATGCTAAGTGACCATCATCATCATTTGGACATCATAGCTCTGGGCAGATATATGCTACTGATTCAGCCTGTCAGACTTGTGGTAGATTACATTGTGGTCCGTGTCTTGTTCTGATTGGAGGGTGTTTCAAGTGTGGCTAGTTGGGACATCACATAAAGGATTGCCCTCATCCTTAGAGAGAGTTCAGCCATGCTTCTGCTCAGGAAACGCCACCTACACAGACTGCTCGTAATAATACAGGTACAAATGGTAGAGGTAACAGAGGTAGAAGTGCCGGAGATCGTGCCATGGGTAATCGGGGACAGGGGACTGTTGGTAGAGGCCAGTCGAGAGTTTTTGCGCTTACTAGGCAGGATGTTTAGGCCTCAAATGTTGTGGTTGCAGGTATTCTTTCTGTTTTCTCACTTAATGCACTTGTATTGTTTGATCTAGGATCTACCCACTCCTATGTGTCCTCATTCTTTGCTTTGAGGTTTGATAGACAACCAGAAATATTGAATGATCCTTTTCTACTTACTAATCTTGTGGGAGATTCCTTGCTTGTTGAATATGTGTATCGTGCTTGTCAGATTCGAGTTGAGGGTAGGGATACCTTAGCTGATCTAATTGTACTTGATATGGTTGATTTTGACGTACTGATGGGTATGGAATGGTTATCTTCTTGCCACACTACCCTCGATTGCCATGTGAAGGTAGTTAAGTTCGAGATGCCTAATGAACCTAGTTTTATTCTGAAAGGTGATCAAATCCCATAGACGTGTAATGTTATATCATTTGTAAAGGCTCAGCAGTTATTGAAGAAAGGGTGTTGGGCATTCTTGGCTATTGTAAGAGACACGAGAGATGTGACTCCTAGCTTGGAAATGGTACCAGTTGTGCAATAGTTCACCGATGTATTTCCTGAGGATTTACCGGGACTACCTCTAGTGCGGGGTATAGAATTCAGCATTGATGTAGCACCTGACACATAGCCTATATCGATACCTCCATATCGTATCACACCAGCGGAGTTGAGGGAGCTAAAGGAAAAATTGCAGGAGTTACTGAACAAGATATTTATCAGGCCAAGTGTATCGCCTTGGGGTGCACCAGTTCTATTTGTTAAGAAGAAAGATGGGTCCCTAAGAATGTGCATTGACTACAGACAGCTGAACAAGGTAACGATACATAATAAATACCCTTTGCATCGTATTGATTATCTGTTTGATCCGTTGCAGGGAGCTGCCCAGTTTTCAAAGATTGATATTCGATCTGGTTATCATCCGCTCAGAGTTAGTGACAAAGATATTCCTAAGACAACTTTCAAAACTTGATATGGACATTATGAATTCCTTGTGATGCCTTTCGGGTTGACTAATGCTCCAACTGCATTCATGGATTTAATGAATAGGGTGTTCAAGCCGTTTCTGGACAGATTTGTCATTGTATTTACTGATGATATGTTGATGTATTCTCGTAGTCAAGAAGAACACGAGACTCATCTGAGAGTTATACTGCAGACATTGCGGGAATATAAGCTTTATTCTATGTTCTCTAAGTGTAAATTTTGGCTAGACTTAGTGGCATTCCTTGGACATGTTGTATCCAAGGATGGAATAATGGTGGATCCTAGAAAGATGGAAGTAGTGCAGAAATGGCCTAGACCCACCACTCCTACAGACATTCTCAGCTTTCTGGGTTTAACAGGTTACTATAGGCGTTTTGTGCAGGATTTTTCCAGAATAGCAGCATCATTGACCAAGCTAACACAGAAAAATGAAAAGTTTCAGTGGACGGATGAATGTGAGCAGAGTTTTAAGAAGCTCAAGAAATGTTTGACCACCGCACCAGTTCGAGCCTTACCATTCGGTTCGGGAGGATTCACGGTGTTTTGTGATGCTTCGAGGGTAGGATTAGGATGTGTCCTCATGCAAAATGGTCATGTGATAGATTATGCTTTGAGACAATTGAAGAAGAATGAACAGAACTATCCCACTCATGAATTGGAGATGGCTGCAGTGGTATTTGCACTGAAAATTTTGAGGCACTACTTTTATAGCGAAACATGTGAAATTTATACTGATCATAAGAGCCTAAAATATATTTTTCAACAGCGAGATCTGACCATCGACAGTGTCGCTGGATGGAACTTCTCAAGGACTATGATTGCACAATTCTATATCATCCGGGAAAGGCCAATGTCGTGGCTGATGCATTGAGCAGAAAGTCCATGGGTAGTTTTGCACATATAGCTCCTGCAAAGGGACAATTGGCCAAGGATATTCATACGCTCGAAGGTACAGGTATCAGGTTCAGCGTGACTGATTCTTAGGCGTTATTGGCTTATACTCCAGCCAAGTCGTCATTGCTAGAACGTGTAAAAGCCTCTCAGTACGAGGGTGAACATATGTGTATATATCGAGATGAGGTTTGAGCTGGTAAAAGCAAGAATATGACTATTGATAGAATTGGTGTTCTCCGACTAGGTAACCGGTTATGTGTACTAGAAATTGATGGGCTAAGACGAGTTATTCTCGAGGAAGCTCACTATTCTAGATATACTACACATCCTGGATCCACTAAGATGTACTATGACCTGAAGCAATTGTATTAGTGGGAAGGTATGAAGAAAGATATTGCGAACTTTGTTACTAGTTGTTTGACTTGTCAACAGGTTAAGTGGTGCAAGCTAAACTGGAGTTAAGCTAAACACGAAGAAACACGGAAAACAACAACAAAGTAAAGATAGAAGCAAGACAATTCTTGCTTCGATTCAAAGGAACATTGAGGAACTAATCCCAAGCTCGATCGAATCGGAGGCAAATATCACCTATACTAAGCAACAATCCTCAAGAAGAACAACGCTTCTTGCAAATTGAATGACCAAGAAGAAAATGTTCAAACGATTACACCGAATAGCACAAGTTCTTTGAAAATCCCACGTCAGGTGGTGCAAGCAAAACTGAGGTTAAGCTAACACGAAGGAAAACACAGAAAATAACAAGAACAAGATAGAAGCAAGACAAATCTTGCTTCGATTCAAAGGACATTGAGGAACTAGTCTCAAGCTCGATCGAATCGAAAACAAAAGGCACCTATACTAAGCAACAATCCTCAAGAAAGACAACGCTTCTTGCAAATTGAATGACTAAGAAGAAATTGTTTAAACGAATCACACCGATTGACACAAGTTCTTTAAAATCCCACAACAGGGTTCAGGCTCCATCGGAGACACTCAAATAGCAACTGCTATATCAAATATTCATCAACAACTAACTCACAATGAAATGTAAAGGAGTATTTATAGACTACGCTAGGGATAAAATAGTAAATGGTCACAGGTGACCAATGAAAGCAAGCCACGCAGGGCTGAACTAATGTGTGTTAGGCAGCGTTGACTTCGGTGCTTGGTTGCTTGCTCGATCACACTTAGTGAGTGTTAGGCAGTCTTGAATTTGATGCTCGGTTGCTTGCTCGAACACATTTATCATCGGGCACCTACTTGTCTTCGAACATAATTTGTTGTGTCCGGCTCTGTGCTGCTCAGCGCCAAGAGCTGGTGTTCGGTCACTTTGTCCTCGGGCTGAATCTTGAAGATATGGCCTTCGGATCTAGCACTTTGCCATTCTTCCTCCGAACACATGCTTCCTCCCGACCAAGCCAACTGAATGTGCATATCATGTAGCAATTTGGCTTTGCTTCGTGTTATTGGCCTCGGTGGATTGTCGATCACTTGATCAGCATTTCGGGCTGCATCATCCTCCCCTTCTTGAGAAGTTTTCGTCCTCGAAATCGATTCAGCATCTATCCCCGGTACTTGGCCTACAACACAAGGAGTTAAGTCAGCAACATTGAAAGTGTTGGACACATTATACTCACCTGGGAGGTCGATCACATAAGCATTGTTGTTAATCTTGCTCAGCACTTGAAATGGACCATCCCCTCGAGGTGCCAACTTTCCTTTCCTTTGGTTCAGGAAGCGCTCTCTTCGGAAGTGAACCCAAACCCAATCTCCCTTCTTCAACTCCAACTTCTTTTGCCCCTTGTTCTTTTTCAATGCCACTTTGGCATAAGCTTCCTCGAGATTCTTCTTTGTCTTGGCATGCAACTCGAGCAAAGCTTTTGCTCGGTGAGTACCTTCAAAATCAATAACAATATCTCGAGGCAATGGGGTTAGATCAAGTGGAATAAAAGGATTAAAATCGTACACACACTCGAACGGGGTCATATTTATCATTCGATGCACCGTTCGATTGTATGCAAACTCCATCATGGGCAAACGATCAGCCCAGTTTCCGAGTTGCCTTTGGGAATTGCTCGAAGCAAAGATCCAAAGGTTCGGTTAACTACCTCGGTCTGTCCATCAGTCTGAGGATGGTGAGACGTCGAGAATAGTAGTTTGGTGCCGAGGGTACCCCACAAACATTTCCAAAAATGACTCAAGAACTTCGAGTCTCGATCACTCACAATTGTACGTGGCACACCATGCAATTTTAACACATGATCAATAAACAAGGAAGCAACATGTTGTGCACAATCGCATTTCTTGCAAGGAATACAGTGAGCCATTTTGGAAAATCGATCCACGACAACGAAGATGCTATCATGTCCTTTCCTCGACCTCGGTAACCCCAACACAAAGTCCATGGATATATCAACCCATGGTCGATCAGGCACAGGCAACGGGGTGTACAAACCATGAGGGTTGGACTTCGATTTAGCTTTCTTGCAAACGAGACAAGCGTTGCAAAGCTTTTTCACATCTCGTCGCATTTTTGGCCAATGGAACTGCTCGGCTAAGATACCAAGAGTTTTGTCGACACCGAAGTGTCCCATCAAGCCTCTAGAGTGAGCTTCTCGAACTAAGAGCTCTCTCCATGATGACACTGGCACACAAACCCTCCCATTCTTAAAAAGGTAGCCATCATGCCACAGATACGTCTCAACCCTTCGTCCACTCAAGATTGTGTCTCGAACGCATTTTAACGTGGGATCATCTTCGTACATCTGCTTGATGCTTTCTAATCCCATGAGCCTTGAGGTGAGAGTGGTCGCTAAGGTGAATTTTCTTAATAGTGCATCGGCCACAACATTATATTTTCCCTTTTTGTAATGAATTACATAGGAAAAGCTTTCAATGAGTTCAATCTATTTGGCATGTCTTCGGTTCAGTTTCTCCTGACCTCGGAGATGCTTCAGAGATTCATGATCACTTTTAATCACAAACTCTCGAGGCCACAAATAATGTTGTCAATGGGCGAGTGCTCGAACGAGGGCATACAACTCTTTGTCATACGTCGAGTAATTCAACGTTGCACCCTTAAGCTTTTCACTGAAGTAAGCGATCGGCTTCGAGTCACTCGCTTTGGCAGCTTCACGACCATCATTATTTTCAGTTTGGTCAATCTCCTCGAAATTTTCATCCTCGGTGTCACTCGCTTGCTCACAAACATCTCTATTGTCGAGCACAAGCATAACTTTGCGAGTTGGACACTATTTGCCATGTGACCATAAACTTTGCATTTATAACATTGAATACTTGAAGCACTAGGAGAATTAAGTTGAACTTTACCTCCCACTTCTCTTGGTTGGTTAACGATCACACCCCTTTCGATGGGTTTTTTCTGCTCTCGAACAGTGTTAGCACTTGTTGGATTCGGACTCTTCCAATCTTTACCTCAGTTCAAAGGAAGTGAAGTAGTGACTCCTCGGCACCAGTTTGCTTTATCGTCCTTAGCCCATTTCTCAGCTTCGATGGCAGCACAAAACACATCTTCCAAAGTTTGGTACACATGCAGCCTCAATTGAGATGACACATCTCGAGCCAAGCCATTTTTGAATTGAATGATGGCTTGCTCGTCATCTTCTTCCATATCAAGGGCCAATCGAATTCTTTCGAACTCATCATGGTATTCTTCAACTGATTTGGACCCTTGTTTCAATTCGAAGAGCTTTCGAAGTTGCTCCTGCCGATGTTTGGCATTCACATACTTAGCATCCATTGCTCTCTTCAACTGCATCTATGTGGAGACCTCGGGATAAGCATTCGTTCGCCTCAACATTTTGTCAGCCTCCCACCATGTCGATGCATATGCGTCGAACGAAGCAATAGCATGTGCAGCTTTTATCTCTTCGATCATCTCATTGGTTTCAAAGATTCGTTTTAATTTAAGCTTCCAATCAAGATATTGGTCTGGAACACTAGTTCCTTTGAATGGGGGGATAGTGATCTTCACACTGTTCAAGTTTGAATCTCGAGCACCTTGAATATATTTGGGATACTCATCATAATAGTCATCAGCCTCACGCTCAATATTTTGATCAACATTTGCCCCTCGGCCTCGACCTCGAAAATTTCCATGACCTCGTGGAGCTTGCCTTCGTTGAGCGAACGGTGGCTCATATTCAGGTTCGGCATCGGGAAATTCTCCTTCATCGATCCCTTTATCAACGTCCACAACTTGTCTTCGGGCCATTGGAAGCGGTACTCTTTCACGTCGGGGAATGCCCAAGTGTTGATATCCAGCTTGGGGAATGCCCAAGTTTTGTTGTTGTACTTGGGGATTGCCCATAGCTTCATTTCGAACAGCCTCGCTCTTCAACTGATGTTGTCGAAAAAGCTCAGCAAACAGCTCAGGTTTCATCGGAGTAGAGTAGCTAGTTCCTGCGCCGGACCCAGGTAAGGCCACAGACACATTTCCTTGCTCGAGTTGAGCTACTCGAGCACTCACTCCTCTTACTTCAGCACTGATGCCTTGTATTACAGTCATGAGATCGACTAACGACACCTCGGGCATCTCAATGCCCTTGCCTTCGCCTCCATTCCCTGCCATGGCACCTGTAGGAATCAAAGACCAAATAAAATGTTAAGGTTAGAAATCACCTCACACTCTCCCTCACCTTTGATGGGTGGCACTCGGGTACACTCCATTTATGGGTTCGATTTTGGTGTCTCAAGAACTTGTAGCCTATGGCTTTCTCGGTTGATCAACTTCTCTCAGTTCCTTTGAATTTGACAAGTTATACTGCCTCCTTCGGGATGAATGAACTGATATGACTCGATGGAATGGATTCTATTTACTCTGCGATCGGGAAGTCAAAGAATTGTCTAAGAAAGTTGGACTTCGGTCTCCTCACACACAAGTTCCTATAAGCTCAAATGAGTCAGTACGACCTCGAGTAGGAAGAATCACTCCAGAGATCCACTAACTAGATTTATCGATCACAAGAAAAGTGAAAACCTAGGAGAATCTACCATTCGATTCCTCTTTGGAATTATTTTCAAACACACCAACTCTTGTCCGTAAAAGAGTGGTCCCTCCTTGGTTCGGATAGGGTTTTACCTTATCCAATTTCTTTTTCTAGCCGACAAATTTTTCACCTGGGGTTTTGATCTTTATACTTTACCCCTTTCTTCTTCAATGGAACAGTGATGTTTTTACTCCGGTGTACAGACAAACTTACTTCATTCACTGACCAAGAAATTTAACAGACTTTGGGTTGCCTTTCACTCCGGTAACAACAACAACGGAAGAAATCAGTTCAGAATTCCTTTGAGCTAAGAACAAGCTTCACGTCGCCCGTACACTGTTACAATGTAACAAGTTTCCAGCATACGGACAAGGCTCAAATCATAGAACTTCGAATTTTTAAGCACAAAGCACAACCCAAAAGATCAAGAACCACCAGTCTTCATCGGTAACAACCAAAAGAAGCTAGGGTCGATATCAGTCACCACCACGTCCAAAACAGTCCAAAAATTATCAAGAAACCCTTGTCGACAATCGTGTACGACAGGAGCTCGTTGGAATTAGGAAACAATGGTGAACAAGAATCCATGGTTGTTTGATTCAAACAACCAACAAATCAACTAAAAATTTTTGAATTTTTCTTTTCTACTTTTTTTTTTTTTTTTTGTGTAAAACAACACCACAGCAACAAAAATCAACAACAAGGAAGAAAGCTGAAACTGGAACACAAAGCATGAGATAAATTCGAACAGGATTGAGGTATTAGAAACAAGCTCAAACCTTGCTCTGATACCAAGACGGTGCAAGCAAAACCGAGGTAAAGCTAACACAAAAGAAAACACAGAAAATAACAAGAACAAGATAGAAGTAACATTGAGGAACTAGTCTCAAGCTCGATCGAATTGGAAACAAAAGTTACCTATACTAAGCAACAATCCTCAATAAAGACAACGCTTCTTGCAAATTGAATAACCAAGAAGAAATTGTTCAAACGACTCACACCGATTGACACAAGTTCTTTAAAATCCCACAACGGGGTTCGGGCTCCATCGGAGACACTCAAATAGCAACTTCTATATCAAATATTCATCAACAACTAACTCACAATGAAATGTAAAGGAGTATTTATAGACTACACTAAGAATAAAATAGTAGATGGTCACAGGTGACCAATGAAAGCAAGCCACGCAGGGCTGAACTAATGTGTGTTCGGCAGCCTTGACTTGGTGCTTGGTTTCTTGCTCGATCACACTTAGCAAGTGTTCGGCAGTCTTGAATTCGATGCTCAGTTTCTTTCTCGAACACATTTGTCATCGGGCGCCCACTTGTCTTCGAACACAATTGTTGTGTCCGGCTCTGTGCTGCCCAGCGCCAAGAGTTGGTGTTTGGTCACTTTGTCCTCGGGCTCAATCTTGAAGATGTGGCCTTCGGCACTAGGACTTTGCCATTCTTCCTCCGAACACATGCTTCCTCCCGACCAAGCTAATTGAATGTGCATATCATGTAGCAATTTGGCTTGGCTTCGCGTTATTGATCTCGGTGGATTGTCGAGCACTTGATTAGCACTTCGGGCTGCATCATCGGGGTTCGGGCTCCATTGGAGACACTCAAATAGCAACTGCTATATCAATATTCATCAAAACTTTCTACTTACAATGAAATGTAAAGGAGTATATATAAACTATGCTATGGATAAAACAGTAAATGGTCACAGGCGACCAATAGGAGTAAGCCACGCGGGGCTGGATATCTGAGTGTTCGATCACACCTTCAACCGAACACTTGAAAATTGAACACTTCAGCTCGAGCTCTTGACTTTGGTGCTCTTGACTCGGCTTAAGCTGACTTCGGTCGCTCCCTCTTTGATTGTTCGTTTGATTTATTTCGGCGCCGAGGTTGAGTGCTCATTTTGGGTTCGGTTACTCCTCTCTTCGAGCTCATGTTTATAAATAAAGCCTTCGGTTCTTGAGCTCGGCCAATAAGCTTCAGAGTGGTTGCTTTCTCCCGACCAAGCCAAGTGAATGTGAACGTCGTGCAGCAGCTTGGCTTCGCTTCGTGTCATCTGCCTCGGTAGATCGAACACTTGATCAACACGTGTTCGGGCTGCATCATTAAGGCTGAGCACCAGCGACCTGCATGACTACTATAACAACTTGAGATTCCAGAGTGGAAATAGGAAAGAGTTACTATGGATTTCGTGACAGGGCTACCTCGTAGGCTTAAAGGTTAGGATTCCATATGGGTGATTGTTGATTAGCTTACAAAGTCAGCGCACTTTTTGCCGGTTAAAACTACTTACAGTGGTGCGAGATATGCATAGTTATACATGAATGAAATTCTCCACCATGGATTTCCACGGTCCATTATCTCTGATAGAGGATCGCAATTCACTTCTCATTTCCGGAGGTCCTTTAAAAGAGAATTGGGTACTAGAGTAGACCTTAGCACCGCATTTCATCCTCAGACTGACGGTCAGTCTAAACATACTATACAGATATTGGAGGACATGTTGAGAGGTTGCATTATTTATTTTGGAGGTAGTTGGGATGCTTACTTGTCGTTAGTTGAGTTTACTTATAACAAAAGCTATCAGGCAAGCATTTAGATGGCTCCTTATGAGACTTTATATGGCAGGCGCTGTCGTTCTCCAATTGAATGGTTCGCAGCCGGTGAAGTTAAGGTTTTATAACCAGACCTGATACAAGAAGAGATTGATAAGGTCCAGTTGATTAGGCAAAGATTTCTCACAGCTCAAAGCAGGTAAAAGTCTTACGCAGATAAAACAAAAAGGGACTTCGAGTTTGCAGTTGGGGATCGTGTGTTCTTACGAGTATCCCCGATGAAAGGCGTTACACGATTTTCCCCCTCAACCCGATGTCCTTGAAAACCCTAACCCACGATCCCCAATTTCTCCTATTCCCCCAAAAATTCAAACCAAATACGTCAAATTTTGTACTACACTGGTCCCCCCTCGTATCTACCTCACCATTGCAGTACAAAGCCCGTTGTTTCGATCTCAATCATTTTGAACGCCTTCCAATCCGACTATTGATACCTCCCAATGTCCATATTCCCTAAAAAATCAGGGTGAAACTAGTACCATTCAAAAGAATTATACTATTTTGACCCTCGTTTCAAAAGGGAAAAGCAAAAGGTAGTAAGGTCGATTTTGGGAATTTTGAAAAGGATTCCAAAACCCTAGCTACACAGGTATATAATCATCCTTTCTTTCATTTTAGTCAGTTCTTAGCGGTAGGAGTTCTCATATAGAGAAAAAAAGGCAGTAGAAATTCAAATCCTAAAATATTTCCCTTAATTTTGTTTCGTTGATTCAGTTTACAAAAATAGTATCTCGCTTAGCATTGTTTCTATTTTTGTTCGTGTAAACCCGCTGTATTGCTTTAATTTTCGAGTCGCTTCATCGTTATTCAAGTCGTCGACTTAGTTCGAGTCACTGTTTTTCGAGTGAGTTACTTTAGATTCTACGCCCCTTTTTCACTGCACCGCAGCAGGTAATAACTTCGCTTTTAACTTTTTTTCGAGTAAGTTGCTTGTTCGCTGATAAGTCATTTGGAGCATATGTCGGATTCGAATCATTTACTATTTTGCGTGTTAAATATGGTCTTGTTAGTGTTTGCATTGGGTTTAACATTGGCATTCAACTTTGGTTCATTGAGTTCTTGCTTAAGATGATGAAATATCTTGTTGAAGGAAAGTTTGAATCTTTCATTAATAACATGACTTTTCACTTCATGTTTAACTGTTTTTTAGTCTGTTTAAAGAGGGAGTTAAAGGAGTGAAGTATAGGTTGTTGTTTCAGCTTGTTTGCATATTTGTTTAGAAGGAGGAATAGGAGAGGGGATATTTCAAGGGTGTTCAAGAGTAGCTGATTCTGGTCTTAGGTGTGTGAATGGTGTGCAGGTAGAATAGAGGGAGTTTAGGTGTATGCTGCAGTTTAGGAGGGATCTGTGGGTGTAAGTATTTGCATGTTGGTTTGGATGTGTTCCTAAGTGGTTGAAATGAAGTTAAGTAGGCTGTTATAGATTGAATTTGAGGGATGAAGGTTTGAAGGCTGCAGGCAGGTGAGGTGGTGTGTGAGGGTGAGTTCTGGTGGAGTCATGTTGTTGTGAGATGTAGAGGCTCAAGAGAAGTAGTAGTAAGATCTGTGTTGGTCATGTGTAGAAGTTGTTAGGGGCTGTTTTTGACTTAATGTTGTTCAGGGTTGTTGTTTGGAGTTGCTTTTGGTAGGTGCAGGTTATGTATGGTGAGTAAAGGGAGTTTGCAGATTGTTGTATAGGAGTTCAGGGTTGTATTTTGGGGTTTTGCAAGAAGCTTGAGGGATTAGTTTAGAGCAGTAATAGTGTGGAGCAGGGGCTGTTTTCAGGTTGTGTGTAGGTGTCTAGGTGGTTGTTGGATTGTCCTAGTGGTCCTGGTTAGCTCAGCGAGTATGCAGGTGGGCTGCAAGGAGTTAGTTTAGGTTTTGAGTTGTTTCATGGAAGTTTGCAAGTATTCCAGTTTGTTTTCTAGGAGCTGAAGTGGTGTGAAGTGTGTGCAAATTTTTGAAAAATAATGCTAGTATGTTGGAGGTTTCTATTGAGTTGGTTTTTTCAGAAGTGTGAGTTTTGTTTCCCAGTTTAGTGAAGTGCAGGATTGTCCAAATTCAGAATATCTGTGCAGTTTAGAAGAGAGTGTTGGCTGCAGATGATGTAGCATGTACTCTGTTGTTTTGTTATAGAAGAGAGGAGCAGTTTAGGCTCTTTATTTTTTGGTGAAAGGATATCATGCTAGGTAGTCACTGTTTAGGTTCTAAGTGGGAATCTCTTGGTGTCTATGGTTGCTCCTAAATTTAATCTGCATACCCCTTTACATTTCCTGCCTAGGATAGCATATCACTGCCTCTACTGCATATGTTCAGTTAGTTCATTTGTACTGAAGCAAGAAGGGTTGTTTAAATCGGAGATTGCGTGTTCTCCCTCAACTTTTACTGTCTGTAATGTTAGGTTTAGCCTTTGTTCTGATTTTATGCTTGTACTATGATCATAAAAAATGAACAATCCTGAGGCTAGAATTATAACAACTATTGTCCGCATATTAAATGAATCAATGTTGCATATTACTCTGTTCATTACTTCCATTGGCGGTACTTTTCTTTAACCGTTTCTATCAAAATTAATTGAATGATTACAAATTGCCTTCTTATTTTACTGTTTGCATTGGGACGAGCACATGGGAGTTTGGCTTAACATTTAGCCATTGGCAGACCCATGAAGGGCCAATTCACC
Organism: Petunia secreta; assembly: GCA_029990175.1. Lineage (NCBI taxonomy): Eukaryota > Viridiplantae > Streptophyta > Magnoliopsida > Solanales > Solanaceae > Petunia > Petunia secreta. The sequence continues at coordinate 27,456,044 of JARKIP010000003.1, forward strand.
GCATTTGTCCAGATTCAATCCATATTTAAAATATGTTCTCAAAGCTCGTTTATGAGTTTACATTCCGGGTTCTACCTTCTCTACTCTTTCTGTCCCCGCTTTTTTAGAATTCATGTTTAGGATCCCCGTAGGCCAGACTAGGAGCATTGTAGGATAGAATTGCTATTATGATTAAAACTGCTTTGTGATTGCTTTATTATTTTTTTTTGATTTTCTACTTAATTTATGAATTTTAAGAACCGGGTTTAAGTAATGAGTGCAAATAAAATTTAATTAAAATTGTACCTTTTGTATTTATTTATCTATTTATTTATTAATTAAATATTTAATTATTTATTTATTCATTTATGTACTTATTTACTTATTTATTTACTTATCTATTGATTTACTTATTATTTATTTCTTTTATCCTATATTTTTCTTAAAACTTTTTAGTTATTTATTTTATTAAAATTCGTAAAAACTGCAGGATTAACCACCTTTTGGTGGATTTTCGAAAGTACTCTGATATTAAAAGACCTTCTTTCGAAAATAGTTGAACCACTTAACTAAGAATCTCTGAAAATATTTTTCTTTTAAAATAAGGAAGAAATGCACTCATTAATTAACTTTTGGGTCTCAATTTATTTGAAAATATACCCGAAACATCATATCCTTTTTTAAACAAGGGTAATTTTTTGGGATTCAATAATTATATGGCTCAAGAAAGTATTTTTCTAAAGTTTATATAGTGTTCATTTCTTGAACGCTTGAACCTGGACTCGACTTCAAATGACTCCAATGCGATATACGCCATCCCAATTTAAGAGTTGGCAAAATTCACCCCAAGGGTCTCTTGCGGAGCAGTGAAAAGAGGTTAGGATCCGAGGTCCTTACACTCGAACAAGAACAGAGCGAATGCAAGCTAAAACCATAGATCGAAAGGGGGCTAAAATTATATGCTAATAACTTTAAATGTTCTACACCTGAAGCTGCTTAAATATTCTAAGAAATTTTCCCTAAAAATCTTATATCCAAGGCTGCCTAAATAACTCCTTAGAGGGGCAAAATTAGAAAGAAAATACCAAACGACCCCTAACAATACAAATTGGATAAGAACCAATTTGAAAATTGTACTGAGGGAAACATAAATTTTTTTTGGGAATATACCTTCTAGATTCGGTTATAAACATTGTAGAGCTAGAATTAAGCAACGCTGAAGAGATTTCATTAGTCCAGTGGACGAAAAAAACATATGAACTAAAGCTCCTATTTGTCCAACAAGGATGTACGGAGATAGAGAAGAGATTGAATTGGATCAGGAAGAGACCAAACAGGTTTGGGCTGAAGAAATTAGGGGTTCACCGCTTTGAATTGGGATTTTAGTTACTAAAAGGTTCTTTGCACGGGTAGGATAAAACTTAGGGTGTGTTTTGTAAATTTGGCCCTCTTTATACAAAATTATCAATTTGACTACTTAAATTGTAAAACTACCCTTTCTGACCCACTTTTTAATTAAATACACCTTGGAGCTCAACATTACCTTGAAGTACGGGACAAAATTAGGTGTCAACAGTAGTTTTAGCCTTTTTAGATTTTTTCTAGAATATCTGTAATGAACAATGTTGTATTCAAAAGGACTTAGTTGTTTATTATGAGCCTATGGGCTGCTGATATTAATGAAACGGTCATTCATCAATATTTTATGTGTACTTGCATAGTTACTTGTAGTGTTGTCAAGCAGCATGTGGTTGTGTGCCTTTCTAGGCTAGTTTCTTTAAAAGATGAGTGTGTGCACTGTTGGGCGCTTCATTTGCATCAGTAATTGAGGGCTTATGTTGTGCATGTGATAGACAGTTGTTTTGCGCTCGCAATGGGACGACTCTAGCCTATGATCTGTAACCGGACATTTTTGCGTCCAGACATGAATGTCGTTTCTTGTTTACTTAAGTATTTTAAAACTTTCTGGCACTATTTGGGGGGTTGTCCGCTGATGCAGTATAAAATGGCCTAAACGACAACCATCAAAAGCCAAGCTCGAGAGCACAACGGATACGAGTCAAAGCCTCCGGGAACGTCTTGGAAGATCATGCATTGGAGCGCCGAGGACGGAGGAAACAGGGCAGAATACAGGCAGCCCAAAACAGGGCAAAACAGGGGAGCACACTGGAGCTCACTGCCTGAGGAAGAACAAGTGTTCTTCGCGATCGCGACCATGTCTCACGCGATCGCGAACAGGAATGGTTTGGCCTGCGCGACAGCACCCCTTGAACACGAAGGCGAAGGCAAAGTTGATGGAGATCGTGAGGATGCTGAAGGCGTGCGCGATCGCGAGCCTATTGGCGCGATCGCGATGTTGATTGTTTTGCTCTGCGCGATCGCGAACCTCTCTGGTGCGATCGCGATGAAGAGAAGTTGAGCAGCGGACCAGAATCAGCTTCAGGGGCTATTTTTGTCCATTTTCAGTGTAAATGTATGTATAGCACATTTGCTCTTCATTTCATTAGTTAGCCATTGTTTAGAAGAGAGAATTGAGAGAGAACATTGAAGAGGCCGAGCCCTTCTTGTTTGAGCCCGAGGCTCGTGTATGTCTCGACTTGGAACCTATGGAGATCGACATCTTGTTTGATTCCATTGTAAGGTTCGAGTTTTCCTTCTCCCTTTTGAATTCGATTAACGTTAGTAAATTGAATTCGATTCTTTCTTCTTTTCTTGCCTTCCTAGTCTCTAATTTCTCGATATCCTAGATATCTCGTATCTTGTTTTTATCGCTTCCGCATAGTTTGTATCGTGTTTAGCTTCCGCCTATTTTGCCCTGCATGAGTTGGTATCAGAGCACGGCTAGGCTTCGTCCTTACGAATCCTCGGTCTTGTTCTTGTCATTGTTGTGATTGTGTTGTTTGTTCTTGAAAATTGAAGAAAAACAAAAAAATTGAAAAACTAGAAAAGTTGAAAAAAAATTGGTGGAACTTGTTGGATACGAATCCCCGAGTGTTAAAAAGTAGTGGGGTTTGTTCCTTATTGTATTCCCGTCGTATTGATACCTATATCTCGTGTTTTGGTGTTGCGAATCAAAATTTCCAAAATCAAAATCCAAAAGTTTGAAAATTTCTTGAAAACGATTCAATCTTGAATCGAAGCTTGTTGTTGTTGTTTGGGGTTGAAAAACTATTGGGGATTGATGATATTAGTTGAATACACCTTTGGGTATCGTTGGTTTTGTGTTTCGGGTTGAGATCGAGCCAAAAATTTGGCCAAAATCGCCAAAAACCCGTTTTTTGAGCTGCTGTGAAATTGCAGAAATTAACCCTTCGCGATCGCGAAGAGCAATTCGCGTGATAGGGAAGAGCAAAATAATTTTTTGAAAAATTAACCCTTCGCGATCGCGCGCGACTGGTCGCGATAGCGAAGAACAAAAAAATTCCAGAATTCCAGTTTTGGGACAGAATGTTCGCAACGGCTTCCGAACAGTTTCCAAACATCATGACTCCAATTGGACCATTAAATATGATGAGTTTGTAGATCACAAACAAAATTTCATCCGATTCCAAATCCGTTTGGTGCCAATTCGAGTCGAATCTTTTGTGTCCCGTTTTCTACCGTACCTCTTGGTTAGTGTTTTGAAGGTAATTGGCCTACTTGAAAGACACTAATCCTTTAGCGTATAGGGTATTCGTGCGTAGAGGAGATTAGAATTCAAATAAGAGTCGTAGAACTCCTTTTGGCCTCAAGTGCGCACTTTAAATAGCCGTCCGTACATAGAGTCTCATTAATTGCACTCCGAACTTTAACTTGGACATGCTAGTTGTGATTACCTTGGTTCCCAAGTTGATAAGGCCTCGCTCTTGAGTGTACATATATTGAGTGATACACGTGAGGGAGTGACTTTTGGGAGGTTTTGTTCTTTGGTGTTACAACAATGTCGGATGTTGAGTGTGTGGATTATGGCTCATGTGGCGATGATGCGAGTTGCTATGACTCGTATGGTGATGATGGAGACTATGGTTCCTATGAGGGTGATAATGACCATTACTATGATGATGGAAACCATGGCTCCTATGATGAGGAAGCGGTTCACTATGACGATCGTGAGATTGATGATGACTATGAGACTTGTGATGAAGAATGTGATGATGCCTATGCTTCTAGTCAAGAAATCGAAGATGGTGACGCTTCAAGGTACATTGATCCTACTTACTCTTCTTGTGTTGAATTAGAGCATGATAGTGACATAGATAGGGATGATGATGATGTTGAGTATATGAATTGTTCTTATGCATCTTCTCTTGGTGTTGCTAATGGAGTACAAGGGAGTAGTGTAGGACCTTCCATTAGTATGGGAGGTGGTGGTGGTTGTTCCATGGGGAAGGAGAAGCTTGCATCTTCTAGGTACGCTAAGCGACCTAATGCTTCTAATTCCCATATGGGGGTTGGTTTGAGGGATGGTGTTGCTTTTGCTACTAAGGGCTTGAATTGTTCTTTCAATGCCTTGAAGGGTAGTAGTAGGAGTGGTACTATGGGCTATGGAACCGAGGCTAGAGGCACTTATGGGTTCCATGGCAAGGTTCCTTCCTTGACTTCCAACAACATTGCTAATGTTGGGAGAGTGACGGGAAGTGGAGGTTGTTCTAGTGGTGTTGCCACTAGTGGAGGGATAAGGAAGACCCAAGTTGTTGGTGTTTACACTTGTGGGCATCCAAATTCTCATTTGGGTGCCAATGTGCAAGACTTGGGTAGATGTAGGTTCGTTGTTGGGGTAAATGGTATTGGAGGATACTTGCTCAAGATTGGTGAAACCGATGCCAATTGTATTAGCACCTCTTTGGTTGATAGGCTTAGGATACCATGCCACAAGCTAGAGCATCCTTATGAGTATGATGGAGTGTGGGTTTCTAAGGAGGCTCGGGTACTCATATCTCACGGGAGTTATAAATGCTATGTGTGGTGTGACGTGTATCCCATGCGTTATGTCGATGTGTGGATAGTGAGACGTGGTTGGAGGGGAAGAGGGTGCAATATAGTGTGGTGAAGGGAGCGTATCTTGTGGGCGTAGGGCAAAGAGTTTATGACTTTGTGCCTTACCGGGCGAAGAGACAAGTGCCTACTAGTGCGCCTTCCTTGGTTAGGCAAAGGAGCAAGGATCGGGAACTTCATTCCATGGGCAAAATTGTGCAAACAAAAATTCCTACAAACACAAGCAATGGTGGGACATGTGCTAGAAAAGGATTGGTAGACATCAACAAGGTGAATCCGAAACCACAAGTTTCAATTCCAAATGGTTCACCAAAGAAGAAGAAGGAGACGTCAAGTGATGAGTCACCTAGTCCTAGATTTCGGGTTGACGTGAAACGTCCACCTACTCCGGCTATGGGCATTCTTGGGCCTCGTCCCAATTCGCCCGAATTTGAGAGACAAAAAATTGAGAGGAGTATGGGAGCGACCGGTGACAACTCTCGAGTGGAAAAAGGAGAGGTTGTGTTGAGTGATGTGAGTGAGTTGTCGCCACCCGAATCTACACCGGACCTTGGAAAAGAAAGAGGAAAAAAGAAAAATTGAGAGTGAGGGCACCCCTTATTCTAACCTTAACCCTTTATCTTTTTCTTCTATGTGTTTGAATTCTTGTGTAGGGATTCTTGGAGGCACACCGATGGAGCCTCAACCATGTTCCGAGATGGAAAGACAAGGTGAAGGAGATGCCGAATGTGAGCTACAAGGTGGAGACGTTCATGACACTTCAAAGGTATGTGTTAGTTCTTCCTCCGTTGAGCATGTTACTTCCTTGTCTTGTGATCTTGTTTGTAACAACTCTATGCTAGTTGATGATTCGCATGAGTATAATGTGTTTGCAACTAGTGTAGAGCCTTCGGGTCAACTTGTGTGTGAAATTGAACCAGTAGTTGAGAGGGTTGAAAAGCCACATCATGATGTGAGCTCGATTTTCATTGAACCACTCTTTAGTGAAGATGTCGAAGTTGACCTTGTTTGTGAACCTTGTTATGACACCCCACCCATATTTGATAAAGGTGAAGATGAATTGCATGATAATCTTATTCTTCCCTTTGATTGCTTAATTGATAGTGGTGGTCTCTTGTGTCGTAGTGAGGGTGGATTTGTGGATCGATTTATTTTTGATGACTCCTTGAGCGAGAGTGAAGGACCTAGTCTTGATTCTATGCTTTTGTGTGACCATGAATTTGAGGTGCATGCCTTTACATTTCTATTGTTTGAAGGCAATCTAATTTGTGGTGGTGAATTGTATCAGACTAGGGTCGGTAGTAGAGTCGAACCTCCATGGTTTGTCAAGTTAGGCTCTATGGATGATCCAACGTTTGGAACTCCGAGTGAGGAGAGTGGTCTTGGTATTGGTCGTGTTGACCTATCTTCTAGTAGTCCTAGCCTTCGTTGTGTGGACTATAATGATGAAGGGCCTATTTTGGAGACCATCATTTGGATCTTGTCCAATAAGGAGGATTGTCCTGGGGTTGATTTGGGAGGTGAGGAGGTACCTCTTGGTGTGTGTAAGAATGCTCTTAAGAAGGGGAGTGGAGTAGTCAATGTTAGTTGTGAATTGAACTATTTTACTTACTCCATCCCACATGTTGAGCACACCTTGAGTGTTGAACATGCCAAAGCCGGTGTGTCACATTGTGATAAAATTGTTTTGAAGGCTTGGTGTGTTGATAGTAAGCTTAGGGGTCATCGGACATTTGATTGCTACATGTTGCATGATTTTGATCTCTTTGCTTGTTTTGAAAATGAGTGCTTGTTCTTGTCGAGCCAAGACTTTGTTGTCTCCTTTGGGGACATAAGCTTTTTAATAGGTATTGATGCTTGGCTCTATCACAAGAGTGTGTTTTCCACACCACTTGCACTTATTCTTGCTTTAGCTAACCTACTTGTGAAGTAGGAAGTTTTGGTTGTGCTTGTTTTGATTGTAGGTTTTGATGGTTCGATTTCGAGGACGAAATCCTTTCAAGAAGGGGAGGATGATGCAGTATAAAATGGCCTAAACGACAACCATCAAAAGCCAAGCTCGAGAGCACAACGGATACGAGTCAAGGCCTCCGGGAACGTCTTGGAAGATCATGCATTGGAGCGCCGAGGACGGAAGAAACAGGGCAGGAAAACAGGCAGCCCAAAACAGGGCAAAACAGGGGAGCACAATGGAGCTCACTGCCTGAGGAAGAACAAGTGTTCTTCGCGATCGCGACCATGTCTCACGCGATCGCGAAGAGGAATGGTTTGGCCTGCGCGACAGTGCCCCTTGAACGCGAAGGCGAAGGCAAAGTTGATGGAGATCGTGAGGATGCTGAAGGCGTGCGCGATCGCGAGCCTATTGGCGCGATCGCGATGTTGATTGTTTTGCTCTGCGCAATCGCGAACCTCTCTGGCGCGATCGCGATGAAGAGAAGTTGAGCAGCGGACCAGAATCAGCTTCAGGGGCCATTTTTGTCCATTTTCAGTGTAAATGTATATATAGCACATTTGCTCTTCATTTCATTAGTTAGCCATTGTTTAGAAGAGAGAATTGAGAGAGAACATTGAAGAGGCCGAGCCCTTCTTGTTTGAGCCCGAGGCTCGTGTATGTCTCGACTTGGAACCTATGGAGATCGACACCTTGTTTGATTCCATTGTAAGGTTCGAGTTTCCCTTCTCCCTTTTGAATTCGATTAACGTTAGTAAACTGAATTCGATTCTTTCTTCTATTTCTTACCTTCCTAGTCTCTAATTTCTCGATATCCTAGATATCTCGTATCTTGTTTTTATCGCTTCCGCATAGTTTGTATCATGTTTAGCTTCCGCCTATTTTGCCCTGCATCATCCGCACCGACATGTTTTTGCAATATTGTTGAATTGATGATTTCAACTTATGAAGTAATGCCTGGTGGCTGAACTAGAAGTGATCAAGCTTTAAGGGTGTAGTTTACCCTACTTTTGTCACAAAAAGTGAGTGTATTACTTCAGCTTAACTTGTGTCAGGCCTATGAATAGTTGGATCGTAGAAGGATCTGATTGCAAAATTGACTAAATAGATTAGTAGTTTTATTCGTAGAAGAAGAGCGCTGAGCCTGAATTGTTGTGGGTGAATACCTGTTACATGATTGGTAAGTATGAAAATATTGTAATCAAAAGACACTATAGACTTAATTAAAGTAAATACTGAAAATAATTGTACTTCCTAAGTCGAATGGTTGCTGCTTTTCTCATGCCTTCCGGGGATTCTTTGTGCTCGACAGAGATTCAATTTCTGGGAGGCCTAGAAGCATCCCCCGGACCTCCTTTGTCAGAGGGTTATGTACCCCGAGATGTGACATGCGGGCCGTTGACCACCCGATGGTGTAACTCACAATTTAACAAATAGTAATGAATCGCCTGCCTCCGCAGATGTCTTCATTCTGCCTCGTCCTCGGGAAGTGCTCCCTAATCCGAGTAGTTAATCAACACGTGATGCTGCTCTGAAGTGGATCCTGTGTTTGGAACATCAAGGTTCATCAGGTCCGTGGGGGTTAGCTTAATCATTATTTGCTTTTTCAAAAGCTCCTTAATTTTTGCCTATCCGGCATACAATTGTCCTCTACGTTAAAAACCTTATCCGCTCGATCGACCACTTACTGGGAACCGCTATAGAGGCTGATCTCCCTGGCCCCCAATATGTAGGCTAAATCAAGAGTTTGAATTACCGCTTCATATTCTGTTTCAATGCTCGGACACTTTGCGGCCTTGCAGAAGACCTTCCCGGTGGGTGTTTTAATCCATAAATCAAGGTTGGCTTCTTTTCCTCCGAGGTCTACATCCATATGGATTACCAATGCCCGGGTTCGACCGCATCTACACTCTTGATCGACTCCTTTGCCTACAATGCTAATTTGTCCGCGAAGTCTGCGGTGAAACCTTCCAAAGTCTGTTATCTTACGCCCGCTTATGGTTGGTAAGTGATATCATATTCTGCTAGCTCCTCAGCCCATTCTGCCAACCTCTTCGAGAGTCCAGGCCCGGACAGAATGTTCTGTAGTGGTATTGACGAGATCATACTGACTATATGATTGAGGAAATACGGGCGCAATTCTCATGTAGCCATGATTATGGCCACCGCGAACTAGTCCGATAATGAGAGGCGTTTGTCCGTCCATAGAAGTCCCTTACTAGCATATTTAATGGGGAAATGTCTCCCATCTTCTTCTCGCACCAGGACCACATTCCATGCTATTTCCGAGATTGTGACATACAACAGCAGATGCTCTCCTTGGACGGGCTCGGTTATCGTTGGAAGCTGTAGGAGATGTATCTATGCTTTAGCAAACACCTGGCATCAACGTATCGGCCACTAAGATTCCTCGTGCTTCATCAATACTTTAGTGAACTGGTACCATAATTCCACTGCTTTGGGAATTAGATGGCTAATCTCTAACACCCGTTCTTTCAGATCCTTGACGGCTATTCTGGCCTTTCGTTTAATTGACGCATCCCAGAATGACTCTTCATCAATCATATTTACTTTGTCTATAGGCCCTTGATGGAGGCTTTTGTTGGGCACAAGGTAGCTTAAGGACCGCTCACTCTGTAAGTCATTGACCTCTCTTGAGGTCAGGTATATGAAGACTCGGTGAAATATTGAGGGTACCCCTTTCGCCCTGTGTATCTACGTTCATCCCAGGATGACATCATATGAAAGACTGCAATTTTGTAGCTGAAAAGGTGCAATGCTCGTCATGCTCGGGATATGAACCGACAAAGTTGGTTCTTAGACAGGTTTTCCACAAATGCCATTGAAGCCGGTTATCTTGCAGGGGCTCAGAATCATCTGGTGGTACTGTCCTATCTTCTGTAATGCCTCTCTCTGGATGATGTTGACATCGCTCCCTGGGTCAACCAAAGCTTGCTCTATCCGAAGGTCAAGGACCCTAATAAGGACAGTGAGAGCGTCTTGGTGCTTCCCTTCTTTTTCCACTAGGTTGAATGCAATTGGAGTAGCAGGTAGTTTGGAAACTTTAGTCCCCCAAGCTGTAACTGATCTGCGCGTTGCGAAGATCGTGTTGACGGTTCACTTGGCTTCAGAGCCTGGCTCTCTCAATTGTCTCGTTTATTCTTCAATCAAATCCTTGAGGTGCCCCTTCTTCGATAAATGCTCAATTTCCAGAATCAGGGCCTTCCAGTAGGTCGTGCCATAGCCGCTGCTTTGATGAAAATCGCAATAAGCCGTTGAGTTCCTCCTGGTCGCTGCTTTTATAGTGGGTGGCCACCGTATTTTTGGGCTTAGTTTTCTAAGGTGATTGGAAACCAGCTCTACAATGTTAACTCGTAGCCCAAAGTCTCTACAACTGTGTGGCTCTGCATGTTTCTCCTGAGGCCCAGCCCCCTGGGAATTGCCTGGCTTCTTGGTTCCTACTTTACTTTGAGTTTTTCCTTTAGTTCTTCTTCCATCTCTTTCTTCCTCCAGGGATGGACTTCTTGCCCGCTTCCATCATTCAGCTTCGGGGTTTTGGGAGTGCTCTGGCTCAAGGCGGGAGCTGTTCAGTGTACCTCTAATGTAAAGCACTCTATGTTTTCACGGGGTGTTGAGTTAGACTCTACTGCAACTCCCTAGTGGCTAACGACCGCTGGAGTTCGGACTCTTGCCAAAGGCCACTACAACAATGTTATCGGGAACTGGAGGGAGCTCTAAGCATTCCCTCTGAAATCTGTCCAGGTAGTCCTTCAGCAACTCGTCATCCCACTGTCGGATTTTGAAGATATCTTTCATGCGCTTCTCCTGCTTGCGGGCCCCAGAGAGTGCCTTCTTGAAAATATCCTACATATAGGTGAATGGCTCGATCGAACCCATAGGTAGCTGAGTGTACCACGCGAAGGCTCCTTTAGTCAAGGTCGAGCCGAATCTCTTCACTAGAGCTGATTAAGTCTTTTTCAGAAATCTCATTAGTTTTGACTGCTGTACAATATGTAGTAATATACCCGTCCGGATCAGTAGTTCCGTCGTACTTAAGGTTATCTGGCATGCAGAAATACTTTGGTATACGGGCCGATGCAGCACTTGCTTTGTATGCATGCTTGTAAAGCTTTTTCTCATATACAGTGGCGTCCTTGGGTGGAGAACCGGTACGTTACCGATCTGATCGTGGATAACCTTCATCTCCATCAGGATGTCCTGGATGACAGCTGTTCCTTTGAGGTCTTGATTATTAATTGTTGTTGAGCCTCCAGAGGTGACATCCATGTCGAGCCTGCGATTAGGAACGGATGCTGGTGACTCATTTACGGGCACTGGTCCTCGCGGGGATGCAGGCCTCTGAGACGATCCAGCAAACATTGCTCCTAATTTTTGGGTCATGCCTTCGACCATGTTTGCCGAGTTTTGCTCTGCCCGTTCTGATAAGGTTTTGAGAAGATCAACAAGGATACCTATGAACTTAGAATTACCTCTGAGCGATTGATCGTCCTCGCTGTCGCTGGCTTCATGGACTGGTTGCTTGGCAGGGTCCTTCGACTGACCGCTAGGATCACTGAGATCCCATGCAGAATCATCTGTCGCGTTGGTGGTGTCCTTTAGGACGTTTTCGTCTTACATGTCTGTGCCTTTTCCTTCGTAGAATACCTACAATTGCCTAAGCCCCACAGTGGGCGCCAAACTATTTAGGCCTAAATTTTGTTGTTTAGATAAAATAATAATATTTATTAGAGGGTCACAAGCAATACATGAAATACACAAGAAAAGTAAGTAATATTGAGAGAAATGTAATAAGCAAGAAAGTAATAATCTTATTCCTTGAGAATAGCCGGATTTTGTGTGAATCACTTGATGTACAATACAATGAGAGGAGGGATATTTATAGTAGAGATTTAACCTAACCTAATTATGGTAAAATACAAAGACTAATGAGGCTCTTGGGCCTAAACTCAAGGCAGTGGTATATACGAACCCCTAACTAGGAGACTGTAAACCTTAAGACGGTGGGATATATACCCTACGTCCTTCACCTGCGCCGCCTGAACGGCTGAGGCTCAAGGAGCAAGCATGTATCCTCTGTGCCCTTTACTTATAGGCTAAGTCTAATCTCGCCAGCTGGTCTCGTATCCCCGTAATAGTAGGTGACATATTTTTTTCCACACAAACATGAGTAGTTTATTTCGATTAATTGGAGAATAATGAATTCATCAGCTAATATGAATGAAGTTCTTTTTTGTAAGAATAATAATAAGAAGCTCAAAAGCTCAACTTATAAGCTAAAAATGAAATTTGAAATAAACATAATGAATAAAATAAAATTGAAGTTTAAAAAGCTTAACCAATTCGAATTTATTTAGTTTGTGTTTGGATTGTAATTTATGGAATCAGTAAAGTGAAAATGAATAGAAAAGTTTTCATATCTAATCTGAACTGTCCTAACATCTGCTTCTAGGTGTATTTGTTGTGTATAGTTGTACTACTAACTCACTTGAAAGTGTATTTTCAAGAGTTAAAGAGGGTTTAAGTACGCTTAGCACTTTGTGACTTATTATGTTCTTGTAAACACCAAAAGTGTTTATAAGTTAAAAAAAATTAAAAGCCATAAAATTGGTAAATCAAAGGGTAGTCTTGGTAAATCAAAGAGTAGTGTTAGAAAAACTGGTAAAGTTGTCGTCGTGTGACCTATAGATCATGGGTTCAAGACTAAACAGCTACTAATACTTGCATCAGGTTAGACCGCGTACATCACACTCCTTGGGATGGGCCCTTTCCCAAACCCTGCATAGACGAGAATGCTTGTCATAGGTGACCTCTCAGCCATTCCCCATGACTTCTTGGGCGCACCCCATGGTGCCTTGGCAAGCCTTAAAGCGCCTAGTGTCACGGGACGTGGCCGTGACAAGATCTGCATGCGCATCTGCATGTGTGGCCCCACCGATTGAGCGTGCCGACAACGCCCTCAAAGCCTGCCTGCAGCCAGTGCCCGCGAACCTCGCACTTGAGTGCGCCAATGCCATGCGGCCTGCGCATGCACGCCCCGCACTTGAGTGCGCCAATGCCATGCGACCTGTGCATGCGTGCCCCAACGCTGCCTATCCCGCACTAGAGTGCGCCAATGCCATGCAATCTGTGCAGGCACGCCCCAATGCAGATTGCCCCGCACCTGCTCGTGCCAAAGCCTCGCCCCTCGTACGCGCGCCGTGAAGACGCAGGTGAGGATACGGCCCCTCAAAGTGCCAAACACCATTGTAAATATAGTTAGTTTATCTTTTTGTATTTTATAGTATGATTGTCTAGCCCATTATTGTCTATTGCGTGGACATGGATTTTTCATTTTAAGACATATATAGGGGGTATACGGATTCAAATATTGTAAGCTACGTCATATTTCTGCTCTGGTGTCTCATCCCCTCGACACCACGTTGGCTTTCTTGAAATCGATTGACTTTTGATTAATACAAGCAAGTGCAATCACTTTCATTTCAATTAATCTTTTTGTACACACTGTGATTGAGGTTTTCCCACGCGACATTGATAGTCTGGTCTAGCATGCAGAGGGGACCATTTGCTGACGTTACGTTGCCTTTCTAAGCAAACTCAAGGAGGCGCCACGTAACAGTTGGTATCAGAGCCTAGGTGATGTTTGGTATGCTATGCCTATATTTCCTTAATATTTCCTCACGTTTGAGTACTTTATTTGCCCATTTTCTAGTTAATGAATGTGATTTTGCACTGATTTTGTGTCGTGTGACTTGTAGGATGTTGTGAGGTGCAATTGGAGCTTTGAAGAGCATAATCGAGCAAGAAAAGATTGAATTTAGATTGAGGATTGGATCGATCACACGAAGGCACGGAACGAAGCAAGCTGCGAACGACGAAAGCAGAGAATTAGCCTGGCGCGTTTGGTGGCGAGGGGTGCCCACTGCAGCGCCCAACTTTCTTCCGCGTTTTGGGACGCGGGGCATGGCCGTTACGTGCAAGATTCGATGTCCTCTGCTTGGTTCCACGCGGTTTGAGGCCCGGGCGCAGCTATAGCGCCCCTGGAGCATTTTTAGATTTCCTATTTCGTCTAGGCTTAGGCGTAACTATTTGCTAGGCTTTTGTAAACATTATAAATACTCTTCTACTTTGTTTTTTAGAGGAGTTTAGACTTTGGAGCAAATTTGAGAGCTCATAACATCTTGAACAAGGGTTTTTCTTCCTTCCATTAATTTATTACATCATTATTTCATTATTTCATCAAATCCTTGTGTTATTATTATGAGTAAGCGTAGCTAAATATATCGTTCTAGGGTTAGAGCAAATTCATGAAGGTTGAGGTTTGAATGTTGATTTCCATGAATTGAATTCCAATTACAGATTGTTTATTCTTTCTTGATCATAATTGTTTGATTATAACGGCCGAATAATTGAACACTATCTACGGTTCTTAGATTGAACTAGACAGAGGGAATTTATGAATGCACATAAGAAAGAATAGGGCTTGATTGTGAACCTGGGCATCGGGGAATCAATTTGTGGGTAGGATAGACATATACCTATTCACCTTGCTTAGCTAAATACAAAGTTCGTTAATGTGTGCATGTGATATAACTCCATAGACATATAGGCGTTAGAGTAGCTTGCATAGACCGTAAAGAATCGACTGGTTTTTATGGGTACAATTAACCTGTTAGTTAGCAATTTTGGGACTTAAGAAGTGGAATCAACAGGATAACTCAACTGGATTGGTCGCAGCTCTAACCCTGGACCGTCTCCTTATTACTGATAAAAACCAATTTTGGCTCCATTGTTTGAATTCACTTCTACCATTTTAATTACTATTTTTGTAGTTGATAATATTCTCACTATTGGAAAAAGATCCATGAATAGTTGTTAAGAAATTGTTTGTTAGGAGTTCAGTCTGAATAGTACTCATGGGAACGATACTCTACTTATCACTATATTACTTGTCGACCACGTATACTTGCGTGTGCGTTGGGAGCAACAAGTTTTTGGCTCCGTTGCCGGGGATTAAACAATTTACTGATTTCTTTTTGATCATTTTATTATTTTCTATTCAGGTTTAATTTTTGTTTTGAGTTTTGTGTTGTTTCAGGTTTTAGGTCCTGCTTTATCTTTACCTACAGGAATGGCAGAAGAACGTACCTTAGCTGTGCGAGATGTTGCTCTCCCCAGCTTGGAGGGGGTCGCGTCTAGCATAGTTAAGCCTGCAATCACTGGTCACTTTGAGATTAAGCCCGGCATGATTCAGTTGCTGCATGCGACTGGAAAATATGGTGGATTACTTCATGAAGATCCACAGCAACACATTCAGAATTTTTTGGAGATCAGTGATACTTATACACCGACAGGAGTTCCTACTGATTATATTTGCTTGACATTGTTCCTATTTTCACTGATTGGGGCAGCAAGAAAGTGGTTAAAGGCTGAAAAGCCTGGGTATATCAGTACTTGGGATGATTTGGCTAAGAAGTTCTTAGCTAAGTTTTATCCATCTTCCAAGACAACCCGGCTGAGGAGTGAAATTATGTCCTTCAGACAAAGAGAAGGAGAGTCTTTGTATTCAGCCTGAGAGCGGTTTAAAGCATTACTGAGAGACTGTCCACACCATAACTAATAAAATGAGGTTCTGGCACATACTTTTGTTGAGGGATTGACTGCGCATACTAAGATCGTGGTAGATGCTGCAGCTGGAAGCCAAGTCTTGGCCTTGAACTTTGACCAGATTTATGGGTTAGTAGATAAATTCTCGCAGAGAAATCCTGACTGGCAGGGTGATGGTAGAGCTACTACTCAAAAGGCTGCTGGGGTACTTCAACTAGATGAAATCTCAGCATTGAATGCAAATATGGACGCCATTGCCAACCAAATCAGCAAGCTAAAGACTCAGCAACCAGTGGCTCCAGTGCAACAACTCCAGAGTTTTTGTGAGGTTTGTGGTCAAGATCATGCTACAGAGGTTTGCTCCTCTAATCCAGATTCAGTTTATTACGTGGGTAATCAAAACAGGCTGCAGGGTCAAAATCAGTTTGGTAATGCTTATTATCAAGGCAATATGAGAGCCCCAAATAATTACCAACCACTTCCAGCTCCACCACAGCAGGTTAGCAATTCAGTTGAAGATATGCTAAATGAAACGACCTCGGTCAGTCGTTTCGGAAATTAGGACTCCGATTGGCGTGCCGATAATTTTAAAATATTCGTAATGTTCATTAGGACCTGTCTGTAAGATTTGAGCTAAATCAGACCTCGTTTGGTAGGCAACGGCAGAAGGTTTCAATTTTTATTGGCGATAAATATTAAAAAGAGATTTGCGAGCTCGGTTTTGCCGAATGAGCTCCGATTCGAAATCCGAAAGCGCCGTTAGGTTCGTATCATTATTTGTGATTTTTGTAAACTTTCGAAAGTGAATTTAGATGTTGTTCGGCTAGTTTCCGCTAAAATGCCGAAAGTTAAATAATTTAACTTCTTTTCATTTAAATTCGCATCTTGAGTTTCGGGAGTCCGATTTGACATCCGCCTTTGCGAGTATATTACATATATTTTGTACAACTTGTATGAAAAAGATGGAATTATTTCGAATATCGTAGGGCACCGTTTTAATTTTTGTTAAGAAAAGAAAATAAAATAAAAGAAAACAAAAAAAAAGAAGGAAAAGGACAAAAAGTTAGGCGGTCAAAGTGAGCTTATAAGCTCAACGAGATACAGGGAAGCGAGAAACAGAGAAATTAAAAATGGAAAACACGCAGTGGAAAAATGCCAGAAAATGAGAAAAGGGGCTGGAAAAAAGTAGAATTTTCACCCTGAAACATTCAGGTAATGATCCTAATATATTATTTGAGTCTATTACGTGTGTTTGAATATGTTTTAACGGTAAAACTTGGATTATTATACATCGTTTTAACAAGTTCAATTAATAGTTTGAAGGGTCAAATGGACCCCGATAATGAAATTGATTATATATTCGTACTCAGTGAGTTATGGGCAACTTATAAATATAATTTATTTGGGGTTTGGTTATGTGACCTTAAACGCTGTATATAGGCCTGGCCTGCGTATTGCGTATGCGAATAGGGTATCAGGTTCCTACCTGGATTGCCCTAAGATGTGAGGAATGAAGCCTTTAGCCTAATTTGATATATTTTTCTGCTTATTGAATAGAGTTGGATCGTTTCACAATGAATTCAAAGGACAAAGCGGTTGTTGAGTAATTGTGCTAACTTTGTAACAAGGTAAGTGTTTATATCCATTTCTTTGGAGGCACCTGGCCTCGTGGATTTTCTACCACGTATTCCTTACGTGTGTAGCTGCTGATTGGCGTACTCATTACGCCTTAGCTTTGGATTTACATTGTATATTATCTGTTAGGTCCTATTGTTGGTATTGAATTGAGGATTTGAGCATTGTACCCTGGCTGTAAGTTGGATTCTACTTCCCGGCTGTCGATGAGAGTCCCGCGCCGGTGAAGAGTTATTATTGCATCACATTGCATTCATATGCATTATATGTCATTCATATACATTACATTGCATATCATATTGGGTGTAGGAGTATTCCGCCCCAGGAGCAGGAGGATTCCGCTCCATTGTATCATATTGAGGGTAGGAGGATTCCGCCCCAAGAGCAGGAGTATTCCGCTCTTATGTCAGATATTGAGTGCAGGAGTATTCCGCCTCAGCTTTATATTATATCGGGTGCAGGAGTATTCCGCCCCAGGAGAGTGCAAGAGTATTCCGCCTCTGGTTTATATTATATCGGGTGCAGGAGTATTCCGCCCCAGGAGCAGGAGTATTCTGCTCCAGTTGGTTATCAGATTGGATTCCCCTCGAATGCAGGAGTATTCCGCTTCGGGATGGGACTACGGGCACATGTGACCCTTCGCATCATATTTCATTTCATCTCACTTCATTTCATTCCATCTCAATTCATATCATTGTGTAGACTTACGGTACAGCACTACTGTTCTGCTTATATGTGCATTGCATATTTGTTGATATGTTTTTGGCACGCATCCTTGGTTGAGTTTATAAGTTTCTTACGTCTTTCCGGTTGTCATCTGGCTCTGTCTTTTATAATTTAAATAAGAGGAATTTGGTCTATCTATTTCTTTTCTCCCTGGCTAGCTATCCTATTCTTTGAGGTGGCTAGTCTGCCCCACTTATTGAGTCCTTTTGACTCACCCTTGTTTGTTGTTTGTTTCTTGTCTATCTATTTCGTTTCGGCAGGTTCGCTCCAGGATTGCGTTCGCCACGTTGTTCAGGAGCGAAGACGACTTCAGCTGTCTGGGTGAGCCAGCTTTTATTCCGGATGGCCACCAGTTTTATGTTTATTATGTCAGTTGCATATTGCTCCCTTCAGGAGGTATTTGTCTTCCTCTGTACTCTTAGATGTCTAGTCTGGATAACCCTAAACCTAGTATGTTGGGTAGTCAGCTGTAATTTCTTTTGTACAGCTAGAGGTATCAGTATGTCTGTATTTTTATTTTAAGTCTTGTCCTTATTTATGCATTATTATATTTATTTTCCTAATTTAATTGGTAAGGGTTCGCCCGACGAGTCTAGGGGAGGATGTCGGGTGCCCGCACGGCCTAACCGGATTCTGGGTCGTGTCACTAAAGCAGCTAATGGTAGGCCATCAGAGAATGATAGCTGACATTGCAGCCCATGCACATGCCATACAAGATCTTGTCAATGCTCAAAAGAACCTGGGGCACCAGTTGGGGCAGTTGGTGGGCGCTACAAATTCTAGACAACATGGAGCACCCCCTGGTGATGCTGGATCGAGTACTATTAGAAAAGGGCCTGAGCAATGTCTTGCAGTGACTTTAATTGAAGGTGGAGAGCTGATGGCCAAGTCTGAGGAGAGAGCTGAAATAGAAAAAGTTGAAAAAATGGAGAAGGTAAAGAAGAAAGAAGAGAAAAAGGAGGCACCTCTGGCGCCTCCACCATTCCCGCAGAGACTTATACCATCCAAGGATGTGGCCCAGTATCAAAAATTTGTGAGTATGTTGAAAGAGCTTCAAGTTAACATTCCTTTGAATTGATGCCATCCTTTGTGAAGTTCTTAAAAGAGATTTTAGTCAAGAAGAAAACGCATCAAGAGATAGATACAATTGTGTTATTCGAGGAGTGTAGCACAATCTTGAGCAAGCTACCTCAAAGTTCAAGATCCTGGGAGATTTACTATTCCTTGCACCATTGGAGGGCATAATATCACTGGTGCATTGTGTGATCTGGGTGCGAGCATAAAACTCATGCCTCTATCTGTTTTCAAAAGGTTAGGGCAAGGAGCAATCAAGCCCTCTTCAGTTACTCTTAAGATGGTGGATGGATCACTCACTCGCCCTGATGGTAAGTTGGAGGATGTGTTGCTTAAAGTTGGTAAGTTTACATTCTTTGTTGTTTTTGTAGTCTTAGATTTTGAAGAGGACCGAAAAGCTCCAATCATTTTGGGGAGACCATTCTTAGTCACCTCGAAGGCAATTGGTGCCATGGAGCTGGGAGAGATTACTGTTAGAGTGCATTGAGAAAAGTCTACTTTCAAGGTTTATAATGAGAATGAGCACATAACTAAGGTTGAAGAGTGCTCTATGATCGAATATGTCAAACAAGAACATGGGAGTAAACCAAATGACGTGCGTGAGCAGAATGTGGGACAAGATAGCAATGGCACATCACATGTGAAGTTGAAGATGGGTTCTCTCAAAGAAAAGAAGAAAGCAATGGTTCGTCGTAAGAAGAGAAGACAGAAATGCTGGAAGTGAGCTAAAATTGTCGTCGTACCACGACGTTAACTAAGGCGCTTTTCGGGAGGCAACCCGAGTTTTTACTTGTATTATCTTATTCATAGTGTGATGTAGTTTTTGTTTTTATTTTGTCATTTTTGTAGGTGTTGGGAGTGCGAAAGGAGATGTAGTCGACGTGTTTTAGTCTGGTTTGCACCTTGAACTAATGTTGTACTATGTCTCACTCGAAGAGGACCTCGTCAGGGATTTGAAGTGCTTTAAAGCATGCCCCACGCTTGGTATTGCACGAGGGACAAGAATTCAGTGCGGAAAAAAATTGAACGGGCGCCCCCGCGCCTGGAGTGGCAGAAAGCAAAAATTTTCGGGCGCCGCGGGTGGAACCGCGGCTGGGGTGGTTTCAGAATTTCTGTACTCCTTTTTGAGTTATTGGCCGCACCCCTGCTTATTGTTGATGACTTGTTAGGGGAAGTCTGAGTACGCCATGCTGTATGGAAGCTTGAAAGAGGCTCGCACTCCACCGCACCGTCCATGGTAGCCCGATTGGCCCTCAGGGATGTTTTCTTTACCCTTGCACTTTCTTATTTTTAGCACTGAGGACATTGCTTTATTTAAGTGTGGGGTGGGGGAACTCCCCTTTATTTTTGAGGTTAGGGATGCATGTACTGTTACGATTTTTCTTTTGTCACTTGACATTTTATTTTTCTTTTTAGTATTTGCTTTTGTTTTAATATAAAAAATTTACAAAAAGATTTTCTTTATAGGCTTTATAGTGGTACATGTCATCCACCCCGTGGTTTTTCTTATGACCTCGGTTCTTTTCCTCGGGGAGGCCTTTGAACCGGGTTATTTTTTATTTTTTAGGATTAGTATAGTATTAGTGGTTAGGTGGCCCTAGAAGAAAAATTAGGTAGAATGCTAGGTGCTTTTGATTTGTTTGATACCGATGTACTTGGACTTATTGTATGTGATACTTGTGGTGTCTTTCAGTTTTAAATTGTGATGCATGCCTAGAACAAATGGAATGACCCCCTTGAGATGCTTGAGTCCACTCACTTGACTCTTTTGTGAACTATTGTGCATTAGTGCTTAAATTTCAGAAATTGCACCTTATTTGTTTGATTGAGAGTTGTGATGGAATCATCTTGTGTAGATTGTGTGCAATGTGTGATGTGAGACATATTCTATTGTGTTCCATATTTTCACATTGGTGTCTAGAAATTGCCCCGTGTGTGTGCAAAGCGAAATCCTAGGTTTGCTCTAGTCGGGAGATGATACAGGCCTTCTTGGATAAGACTTTTATCTTGATTTGCCTACCCTTATATGCACCCTTGATTTTTGTGATCCCTTTGACCTTTTTATTGGCACCCACACTGCGAGCCTACCCACTTGTTCCTATTTGCTTTCTTTTGGCCATTTACTCCTTAGGCACTTTAATTGATAATTTTATATTATTGTGGAGTTTGTGGTTGATGTATTGGGAGGTTTTTTAGTGAACCAATGAGGGTAACACTTGATAAATTGTGAAGTAGTTGAAGGAGCATTGACAAGGTTTGGAAAGAATTGAATTGAAAAAAAAAAGACAAATAAAAAAAGAAAAAGCTGAAAAAATCAAAAAAAGAAAAAAGAAAAGAATCTGAGTTGTCTTGGGGTGGTTGTTCTCATCTTTTGCAGTTTGATATATTATTGGCATGTTTGTTGGGCCCATAGTAGTCATATGTGCACTCGTTCAATGGTCTGTATCAACCATAGTCATAGGCAGACCTGTTCTACCTAGGTTGGGAAGTTATTTGTAATTGCTCGAGGGCGAGCAAAGGTTCAAGTGTGGGGTGGTGATGTTTGGCATGTTATGCCTACATTTCCTTAATATTTCCTCACGTTTGAGTACTTTATTCGCCCGTTTTCTAGTTGACGAATATGATTTTGCACTGATTTTGTGTCGTGTGACTTGTAGGATGTTGTGAGGTACAATTTCAGCTTTGAAGAGCATAATCAATCAAGAACAGATTGAATTTGGATTGAGAATTGGATCGAGCACGCGAAGGCACGGAACGAAGCAAGCTGCAAACAATGAAAGCAGAGAATTAGCCTGGCGCATTTGGTGCCGCGGGGCGCCCACTACAGTACCCAGTGTGAGCGCGTTTGGAGGCGCGGGGCGCCCACTGCAGCGCCCAACTTTCTTCCACATTTTGGGACGCAGGGCATGGCCGTTACGTGCAAGATTCGATGTCCTCTGCTTGGTTCCACGCGGTTTGAGGTGCGGGGCGCCAGCTATAGCGCCCCAGGAGCATTTTTGGATTTCCTATTTCGTCTAGGCTTAGGCGTAACTATTTGCTAGGCTTTTGTAAACATTATAAATACTCTCTACTTAGTTTTTGAGAGGAGTTAAGAATTTGGAGCAAATTTGAGAGCTCATAACATCTTGAACAAGGGTTTTTCTTCCTTCCATTAATTTATTACATCATTATTTCATTATTTCATCAAATCTTTCTGTTATTATTATGAGTAAGCGTAGCTAAATATATCGTTCTAGGGTTAGAGCGAATTCATGAAGGTTGAGGATTGAATGTTGATTTCCATGAATTGAATTCTAATTACAGATTGTTGATTCTTTCTTGATCATAATTGTTTAATTATAACGGCCGAATAATTAAACACTATCTACGATTCTTAGATTGAACTCGACAGAGGGAATTTATGTGCATAAGAAAGAACAGGGCTTGATTGTGAACCTGGGCATCGGGGAATCAATTTGTGGGTAGGATAGACATATACCTATTCACCTTGATTAGGTAAATATAGAGTTCGTTAATGCATGCATGTGATTTAACTCCATAGACATATAGGCGTTAGAGTAGCTTGCATGGACCGTGAAGAATCGACAGGTTTTTGTGGGTACAATTAACCTGTTAGTTAGCAATTTTGGGACTTAAGAAGTGGAATCAGCAGGATAACTCAACTGGATTGGTTGCAGCTCTAACCCTGGACCGTTTCCTTATTACTGATAACAACCAATTTTTGCTCCATTGTTTGAATTCACTTCTACCATTTTAATTACTATTTTTGTAGTTGATAATATTCTCACTATTGGAAAAAGATCCATGAATAGTTGTTAAGAAATTGTTTGTTACGAATCCAGTCTGAATAGTCCTCGTGGGAACGATACTCTACTTATCACTTTATTACTTGTCGACCACATATACTTGCGTGTGCGTTGGGAGCAACACTAGGCTCAACAACGAACAAAGGACAAGGTTGACAGAAACTATGGAACATGGTTGATGGAGAAAAATGAATGCTGAATGGGTTGGTGTGCTCGAAGAAGCGGTCGAGGTACTGAAAGAGATTGTAGGGACGATCCTGGATCTCAAAGCTAGTCTTGACGAGAGACTGGAAGATCTTAGTCGTCTTACTCGACGGAGTGTGACATATATTGGTTACATGAGCCAAGATATGAAGAATGACTGCATTGAGTTGCTGCATTCAAGGATAGGCTCGATGCGAGCGAAGGGAGGAATGCTACCATGCAACAACAGCTGGATGAGAACGCGATGTCCTATGCAGTGTTGCAAAACACTGTGAACAACCTGATGGCACAAGTCATGTAGGCCTTCTCAAAGGACGGGGGAATGTTGGTGGGGGTGTAATGAATTTCGCTCCCAAGCAAAAGATGAAGATCCCAGAAGCCAAACATTACTATGGTGCTCGAAGTGCTAAAGAGGTCGAGAATTTCTTATTCGACCTGGAACAATATTTTGAGGCGATTGATGGGTTGGATGATGATCAAATGATCAAAGCCATTATTAGGTATCTCGATGGTGATGCCAAACTATGGTGGCGTGGAAAGGTTAAGGCCATAAGGAATGGTAACCTAGAATTGACAACATAGGATGAATTGAGAACGGCTATCCGTGGACAGTTCTTTTTAGAAAACGTCGAGTATAGCGCTCGACGAAAGCTCAAGGAGCTAAGGCAAACGAAGTCTATGCGGGAATATGTTCATGAATTCACACCCCTAATGTTAAGAATTCGTGACATGGGTGAGAAGGATAAGCTCTTTACCTTCATGGAGGGGCTAAAACCTTATGCTCATGCTGAGTTATAGAGGCAAAGGGTAGACACGTTGGCAAGGGCTATTCAAGCTGTTGAGTGTGTTGATGACTATCAAGTGGATACTCAAAATGACAGACAACATGCGACTTCACGTCCTGCTGGTAGTAACAACTATAAAGGGGGCCAATCCAATAAGAGTGGTCCTAGCAAAGATTGGGGAGATCGGAATACTAATTACTCCAAGGCCTCTTCCTCGAGTAGTAGCAACACTGCGTCTCAAAAAAAAAAGGAACTGGAGCCTTCGTTCCTAAAGGTGGATGTTTTGAATGTGGGGGTCCTCACAGGGTTGCTGATTACCCTGAAAAGAGGAAACTGAATGCCCATAAAACTCTTGAGGAAGAGGAAGTAGACGAAGAGGATGAGGATGAAGGTCCAATTCGTGTGTTCTCACACACGTTACAACCTATCCTATTTCTCAAGAATTGGGTGAATCAAGTACTGCTGGTCTTCAGCTGAAGGGGGAAACTGATCCTGCTGGTTAGAAGAAGAATTAAGCTAATGTCAAACCTCGGGTTGGAAAAAGTAAGGGACTTATGTACATCGATGTTCGGTTTAATGGAAAACCTGTCCGTGCAATGATAGATACTTGTGCTACTCATAATTATCTGGTCCCCACAGAAGTGGATTGACAAGGACTTATCGTGGAGAAGGATCGTGGTTGAGTGAAGGCTATTAACTCTCTAGCTCAACCTGTTGGAGGTGTGGCGAAGGGAGTTCCGATCAAACTGGGTCCCTATGAAGGAAGACTACATAATCTGTAGTCACGATGGATGATTTCAAACTGATTATTGGTTTGTAATATTTTTGGGAAATTTAGGCCGCGGTCTTACCGCATGGCGATGCCCTACTTACTATGGGGGCAAAACCATGCACAGTTTCAAATTTTTTGGGAAGTTGAAGGAGAGGAGCATCTCAGTCATGCAACTAAAGAAGGGTGTCAAGACAAAGTAACCAACGTTTTTGGCTACCCTATGCTTGGACGAGATTGAGCGGGCATCTTGCCATATTCCTTATACTATGAATGATATGTTGGTGGATTTTGAAGATGTGATGACACTAGAAATGCCCAAGCGAGCTGTGGATCATCAAATTGAGCTGATGCCGGGCGCAAGGCCTCCTGCCCGAGCACCGTATCAAATGTCACAACCTGAACTCACCGAGCTTCAGGGAGAATTGACGAAAATGTTGGATACTGGAATTATTGTGCTCTCTAAGTCCCCTTATGGGTTTCCTGTGCTATTTCAAAAGAAACACGATGGCTCCTTAAGACTCTATGTGGACTATAGAGCATTGAACAAGATAACTGCGAAGAACAAGTACCCTATTCCTGTGATGGCAGACTTGTTCGATAGGCTGGGTAGTGCTACGATATTCACTAAGATAGACTTGAGATCGGGCTATTGGCAACTCCGGATCACGGAAGAAGATGAACACAAGACTACTTGTGTCACAAGATATAGATCGTTTGATTTCCTAGTCACGCCGTGCAGCTTAACTAACGCTCCAACAATGTTTTGTATGCGGATGAATCAATTCTTTCGAGAGTTTATAGATGAATTTGTGGTTGTCTATCTGGATGACATTGTGATTTATTGCAGGAGCATGGAGGATCATATGATGCATTTGAAGAAGGTCCTAACAAGACTAGGGGAGCCCAAGTTATATGTCAAACCGTCGAAATGCGCTTCTGCCCAAAAGCATATCGACTTTCTTGGGCATGTAGTCGGAGAAGGACGAATCAAAATAGATGTTGGAAAAATTCAGGCCATTGCTGATTGGCCACTGCCATCTTGGGCCTATGTAATTTCTATCGACTGTTCGTGAATGATTATTCTCTTATTGCCGTGCTCCTGACAGATCTTTTGAAGAAGGCCACACCATGGGAGTGATGCCCAAGGGGTGAAAAGGCTTTTGCTACTTTGAAGAGGGCTATGTCAAGTAGCCCGATTTGGCTCTTCCTGATATGGCCAAGCCGTTTGAGGTACACCTCAGACTTTCTCTTGGTGGAGTTTTGATGCAAGAGGGGCAACCTGTTGCTTATGAGAGCCAGAAGCTGAAGGATGCGAAGCGGCGCTATGCGGCCCTTGAGAAAGAGTTATTGGCTGTTGTCCACTACTTGAGCTTATGGCGCCATTATTTACTGGGAGCACTATTCATTGTCAAGATAGACAACACTGCTATCAGGTATTTCATAATGCAGCCAAAACTAAATGGGAGGCAGGCGAGATGGCAAGAGCTTCTTGCCGAGTTTAATTTCCACTTGGAATATAAGAGTGGGAAGTTAAACCAAGTTGCTGATGTGCTAAGTCATAGCAGTGTATTTCATAATGCAGCCAAAACTAAATGGGAGGCAGGCGAGATGGCAAGAGCTTCTTGCCGAGTTTAATTTCCACTTGGAATATAAGAGTGGGAAGTTAAACCAAGTTGCTGATGTGCTAAGTTAGAGGGCTGACTTAGCCTCGGTGTGTGTGCTCGCCGCCCTTAGGGGAAGCGAGGTAACCACCAATATTAAGGATCAGATCAAGGATCTTCTTATTCGTGCTCCTGCCGCTCAAGATTTGATCAACCTTGTGGAGCAAGGATAAACGTGGCAGTTCTATATGGATGATGGTTTTCTCAAGACAATGGGAAAGCAATTTTATGTGCCTAAGGGAGGTGATTTGCGGAAGACCCTGTTGAAGAAATGCCATGACACTCTTTGGGCCGGACATCCTGGAATGGATAAAATCTTGGCGGTAATACAACACACATACTATTAGCCAAAGATGGCGGATGATGTAGATCAGTATGTGCAGACCTGCTTAGTCTGCTAGAAATACAAGCCGGACTGTTTGATGCAAGCAGGACTATTGTAGCTGCTACTTGTCCCAAAAAGGCCTTAAGAAAGCGTCTCTCTTGATTTTATCACCGGATTGCCTAAGATTAGAGATTTAACCACTGTATTGGTAGTGGTCGATCAGTTCTGTAAATACAAAACTTTTATAGCAGCCCCAATATATAGCGGCTGAAGAGGCGACACGACTCTTCTTTGCGCATCTTGTGAAGTATTGGGGTCTGCCTAGAGATATTGTTAGTGATCGCGACTCGCAATTCACTAGTAACTTTTGGACCGAGCTCTTTAAGTGCCTCGGGTCGAAGCTGAGCCACATTTCCAGTTTTCATATGCAATCTGACGGCCATACAGAGCGGTTCAACGGTATGCTCGAAGAATATCTCCGGCATTTTGTAACTAGGTCGCAGAAGAATTGGGTGAAGCTACTGATTCTGCCCAGTTGTGCTTCAATGCCCAAAAGTGCTCAAGTACCACCAGGAGCGCTTTTGAAATTATCATGGGACACCAACCTCTTCTCCCGCATATTGTTGATGCACCAAATGTGTCAAAGTCTCCCAGAGCTATGAGTTTCTCAAGAGAGTTGAAGAGAAACCTTGAGATAGTGCTGAGCTATCTTGAAAAAGCACAAAGGAGGATGAAAAGGTATGCAGATCAAAATAGGCGTTTTGTGGAGTACAAAGTTGGGGACAAGGTGATGGTGAAGATCCCCAAGAGATACCTGTTTGTGGGAGCTCATTACCCGCGTCTTTTGTAGAAATACGTAGGAGCTTTATCCATTGTGAAATGTGTTGGAAAAGTTTCCTATCATGTTGAACTGCCAGCTTGAAAGAAGATCCATCCCGTCTTTCATGTCAGCATGCTGAAGCCTTTCCAAGAAGACAAGGATGATCCTTTCAGAAGCAGCACACAATGCCAAACATCCAGAAGAACACGTGGTCAGGAAAGAAAGTAGTAGAAGCTATCTTTGATGACCGCATTATTGATTCCTCATGGAAAGATCACAATAATTTTTTTATGAAATGGAGCGGAATGTGATGCAGAGGAGAACACATGGGAGAGGGGAACAGACCTCAAAGCCTTCAAGGACCTAAAAGCTGATTATCTTGCAAGGAAGGCGCCGAGGACGTCGCCAACTCAGGTGGGGGAGAATGTCAAGGGCGACCTCTAAGCCATGCCCCATGACTCCTTGGCGCGCCCTGTGGTGCCCTGGCAAGCCTCAAAACACCTAGTTCCACGGACGTGGCCGCGCCAAGATCTACATGCACATCTGCGTATGTCGCCCCACCGATTGAGCGTGCCTGCACGCAACAAGTAGACATCTCCCTCAAAGCCTGCCCGTAGCCAGTACCCGCGCCACCAGGACATGAGCGCGCCAATGCCATGCGACCTGCACATGCGCGCCCAACGCTGCCTATCCTGCACTAGAGTGCGCCAATGCCATGCGACCTGCGGATGCACGCCCTAATGCAGATTGCCCCGCACCTTTGCGCGCCAAAGTCTCGCGCCCTGTGTGCATTCTGTGAAGACGGGGAGAAGGATGCGGCCCCTCAAAGGGCCGCACACTATTATAAATATAGTTAGTTTATCTTTCTGTATTTTTCTAGTATGATTGTCTAGCCCTTTATTGTCTACTACGTGGACATGGGTTTTTCTTTTTAAGACATATAGGGGGTATAAGGATTCAAATATTTGTAAGCTGCTTTCATATTTCTGCTCTGGTGTCTCACCCCCTCGACACCACGTTGGTTTTCTTGTAATCTGTTGGCTTTTGATTAATACAAGCAAGTGCAACGGCTTTTATTTCAATTACTCTTTTTATACACACTATGATTGATAGGTTTTCCCGTACGGCATTGACAGTCAAGTCTAGCGTGTGGAGGCGACCATTGGCTGACGTTACGTTGCCCTTCTAAGCAAACTCAAGGAGGCACCGGGTAACATGCTTTGTGCACCAGGCTACCCCTTTTATAAAATTGGTGAGTTCTAACTTATGCATTTTCAAGTAATTAAAAGAGCTTTTAATTTAACCAATAAATTTAATATTATATCCCTAATATTCTTATGTGATCTATAAATACCTTTTCTAAAATATACGTATCTTACATGCTCACTATTTTTCAAGAACAAACCTTTCTTCACATCTTCAATGTGCGGACTTCTCTTAGAATTTTTCGGGTGAGGAAAGTTCTCTCAGCTGCTTTGTTAAAATCTGTTGCATGTCTTATTACATAAGATGTCTAAATTTCATATATTTTTCTTTTTTGTGTAAAAAATAAAAAGAAAAACTACCATTCCAAAATTATCATTGTACTGGTCAAGATTTGTAATATGATCCGAGCGTATCCTGACATATTATTCGAGCACCTAATTACATGATCAATTCCTGAACACGGCCTTTGGGCCTACTTCACACAAATTATGGATATACAGCCTCTAGACCTACTCCGAAGGTTGAGTTCACGCTTAACACATACGACCATGCTCAAACATCCCCAACCTATGGTTTCGGCCTATTGGCTAGCTTGCATTTCTCTCGATCCCCTCAACGCTTTCTACATGCTCACTATCATCTTAGGCCTTGCGCCGCCTTCACTAACTCATCAGAGTCATGCTCCACTTATCAAAATGATGTCATGATCCACCTTAACTCATTTTGAAGTCTAAACGGATAAGGCATACTTCTAAGAACTCC
Organism: Petunia secreta; assembly: GCA_029990175.1. Classification (NCBI taxonomy): domain Eukaryota; kingdom Viridiplantae; phylum Streptophyta; class Magnoliopsida; order Solanales; family Solanaceae; genus Petunia; species Petunia secreta. The sequence goes on from JARKIP010000003.1 coordinate 27,485,349, forward strand.
CACAGCTAGCTCCGGGAATCATGGAGTGGGAATATCGCCCCCGACAGCCAATTCAGCCTAGTGGACGCCCTACAAGGCAGCTTTGGAGTCCAGGCATCTAACACTGTATAGATCCGAAGACTCAAGACTTCTAGTCTGATCCAATACTTGTACTATTAATACCATTTTAGCTTTACTTTTTCTTAGTCTTATGAACTCACACTTAATGTTATATTTAGGTATTTTACTTGTATTACAAAGTATCATTTAAGGCTCTAAGCTCATTCCTTTGTACTTGTAAAATCGACCGAGCCTACCCTTCCGGAAGCACTCTATCATTTGTGGGCCTGTGTTGATAATAGTAAGACTATCTTTGTATTGGGTAAAATTCAGCTTGCATATGTGGCACCTCGAGAGCATGGCTCAGGATGTATCTCATGAAGACTCGTAAGTTGATCAAGACAGCATGACCCTCGAGGTGAAGTCCCGAGGTCAGGGTCCGATGCAGACCACGAGGAAAGGTCTCCTCTACGAACCGAAAGTTCATTCCCCCGAGGTGAGCGATCCAAGCCTCGGGGAGGCGGTTTCAGACCAGCGAAAGAGTTGCTCCATGATCCTCACCCATTAACTCCGTATTTAATGAGTAGGATCGTGGTAAAGCTACGATTAGTACATCTGAAATGGCTACTAAATGCCCTTTATTACCTTTGGATTCATGGTCTATAAATAGCATTTTTACTCATCTTGTAAGGGCATTTAGAAATTCATAGGCAAAGTTCTGCCAAATTGTAATCATAAAGCGGTTATTATTGAAATCATTTCTTGAGCTCTTATTGTTCATTTACTTGTGTTAACCCATTGATCTTTTACCGACTTTGATACAACATATTGCTTGCAAACCCAATTAGAAATTCGATTGTAGACCTAACTTGATTTAAGCCAATACAATTTGGCGCCATCTGTGGGGATTAGGCAATTACGCATTATCTAAGTACTGAAACACGTTTGTTCACTCTATTTCCTCTAATTTTCAACAATGGCTGACAATAATGATAGCGTTAATGGGAATTAGCCACGCTCCGAAGGGCAGACTGATGCCGTCGACAGAGGGTTTTGACCTCCACCTCTTCATGTCAACAGAGAGTTCGTACCTCCTGCACCTCTAACTCAGGCTGACCCATCCTAATCAGGGTCGAATGATGCTTGGAACACATGTTTTATAAACTTTATGGAAAAAGTTTAGGGGAAACTTGCTGAACAGGCACCTATTAACACTGAGGAGTGTAGTTTGCTGCTAACCCTCTTAGGTAACACAAGAACTAATACCATTCACACCAACACTCCACCTGTGGCTCCTGCTTGATGTGTGGGTAAAAATATGCCACCTACTATTACATGGATACGAGTACAGATGGTAAGACTAGGCTTATCTTACAAGTCACCGAGCACAGAGGATACATGCCCGCTCCTTGGGCCAACAACCGTTCAGGCGGCACGGCCATTGGACGCAAGACATACATCCCACCACCTTAGGTTCACAGTCTCCTAAATAGGGTTTACTATATACCACCGCCTTGAGTTATAGGCCCATAACCTTAATAGTCTTTCTATTTTACCTTATTTAGGACAAGGTATCCACTACTATAAGTACCCCTAACTACATTGTACAACAGAGCGATTCACCACAGAATCTGGACATGTCACGGAATTAGACTACTTTGCTTTTCTTGCGCATTATTTCTCTCTTTCATTTACTTACTTTTCCATCGTATTTACTGTATTGCTTGTGACCTCATTCTTAATTAATTGTTTAACCTAGGTGACTGATTTTAGGCATAAATAGTTTGGCGCCCACCGTGGGGCCCAGGCAATTGTAGGTATTCTACGAAGAAAAAGGCACAATCACGTCTGATGATAGTAGCAAAGCTTTGAAGAACAATACAGACGCAGTAGATGAATCCGTGAAGGATCCCAGTGATCCCAACGTGCAGCCTAAGGATCCAGTTGAACAACCAAAAGATCATTCCCACGAGCCAACTCATGTTGCCAGTAATGGAGAAGGCGATCGATCATTGGAAGGTAATCCTGAATTCAAAAGTTTCCTTGTTAATCTCCTCAAAACTATGTCCGCACAAGCAGAGCAGAATTCTAGCAACATGGTTGAAGGGATATCACTGAAGTTAGGAGCGATGTTTCCTGAATCAACTCAGAGGCCAGTATCCCCGCAAGGACCAGCGCCCACGAACAATTCGCCAGCATCTGTTCCTATTCGCAGGCTCGACATGGATGTCACTCCCGGATGATCATCAGCAATAAACAATCAAGATCTTAAGGGAGCACCTGTAATTCAGGACCTCATAAAGGAGATGATGGCAATCCACGACCGGATTGGTAATGTGCTGGGAGTTTAAGGCCATCCATTACCACGATGGATGAGTAGATATTTTTTACAAGCATGCTTAAAAAGCAAGCGCTGCACTGGTCCGCATTCCAAAGCAATTCCACCTGCCGGATAACTTGGAATATGACGGAACAACTGATCTGGATGAGCATATTGCTGCGTGTTACATGACTGTAAAAAGTAATGAGATCACTGAAGGAGAAATTTCATTTGTTCTGGTGAAGAGGTTTGGCTCAACTCTGACCAAAGGCGCCCTTGTTTGGTACACCTAGCTACCAATGGGCTCTATCGAATCATTCATTCAGATGCAGGACTTATTCAACAAAGCACATTCAGGTGCCCGCAAGCGGGAGAAGTGCATGGAGGACATCTTCGAAATCTATCAGTGTGATGACGAACTGCTGAAAGACTACCTTCGCAGGTTTCAGTGGGAACACATTGAGCTTCCTCCAGTCCCCGATAATATTATCATGGTAGCCTTTGGCAAAAGTTTGAACTTGAAGGGATCGTTAGCCACAAGGGAATTGTAGTGGACTTTGACTCAACATCATATGACAACATGGAATGCCTTACATCAGAGATATAGCGAGAAGCTTCGCCTAGAGCCAGGAGAATCATCCACCCCCGATGAAGTTTGCCCTATTTTCCAAGATGTCATCCGCCAAGGACAGAAATAGGAATACATGGAACCTCAGGCCGGAGACAAAGGGAAGCGAAGCAATAGAGACTACAGAGATAATTTCTTAAAGCGAGAAGATAGCGAGAAGTCCTCAGCACCATCAACCAAGGGGTCACTCAGCATAGATTGTGTTCCTAACAGGTTTAAAGAGGTTGGATTGCGCCTCAACGCTATGAGTTCGTGAGGGATCACATGAAGGACGCCCAAGTACGCTGGCCTAGCAATTTGAGGGTCGAGCCGGGCAGAAGGAACAAGAATCTTTATTGTGATTTTCATAGGGATCATGGACACGAGACGACCGGATGCAGAGCACTAATCCTGGAAGTCATTGGACCGTATGAGATACTTGATCGAGTTGGAGCCGTTGCTTACAGTTTAGATCTTCCTCCAGAGTTATCTTTTATTCATCCTGTGTTTCACGTGTCTATGTTACAAAAATATGTACCGGACGCTTCTCATGTGCTTGAGGTACCGACTATACAGCTTAATGAGAAATTATCTTATAAAGAGGAACCAATAGCCATAGTTGAGAGTCAAGTAAGAAAGTTACAGAGAAAAGAAATTATGTAGGTGAAAGTTTATTGGAAAAATCATACTCATGGGAAGCTACTTAGGAAATGGAAGATGATATGCGAGCCAAGTATCCTCACTTATTTCAATCTACAGGTATGTACTGATTAGAATTCGGGGACCGAATTTTCCTAAGGGGGAGAGAATGTAATACCATGTTTTAATAAGGGCTGTTTTGTCATTTATTTACAATAAATAAATTAATCAATCATTAAAAAAAAGAAACAAGAAACAGCCAAAGCCACAAAGAACTTTGGCAGAGTCCAAAATGAAGGGGATTAGGGAAAAACTAAGAAGCTTTAAGCTTGTGCCGAAGCAATTACTAGACGAAACAAAAATAAAGGAAAAGTTCACAGGGGAAAACAAATGTAGAATCAGGGAAAGAGAATAGGAAAGTAAACAAAATTTTTTGCCTTGGTTAAATTCTTCCTTTACTCAATTATTTTCAATAATTACATACTACCATAATAAAAGTAAGTGAGTTTTAATAGAATTAGAATAGAGAACAACCATAAATCATTTAAACTTATGTACCATTTGGGTATATGGCAGTAATATGTAAAGCAACAGAGTATTTCTTTTTCTCTCTCCCTAAGCAAAGCAAGTTATAATTTTTTCTTTTTACAAATTGTAATAATAGAGCATATGCATAGATCAAATAGAAGAGCATGATTCTTCCCTCAATTATGGAATTGCTGAATCGATAAATAGACAATTAATGATTATGTCTCGAGGGATGATAAGAACCAATTGAATTTTCCAAACGAGAGTCGAACAGGGAACCCCAATGGTAGGAGATTCTAAATTTGTTATGAATTATTCTAAACAAGGGAACTAACACGAGACCAATACAATGTGATTATACATTGACTGGACGAGGTGTTGGTTCGCTCGTGGAAGATACGCTTGAGCTACACGCATCTGTACTGTGAGTAATTACCTTACCATAATTTATGTTTCCATAACCTGCATGATTTATACTAGATTTGAAATAAAATGTGTTACTGAATATTTTTAATTGCATGGGACAAGTCCTTTTACAAGATATGTACTGAGATATTTGCTTGAATTATTTTTACCGTTACATGATATAATTTTTATCGTTACTTGACATATTTTACCGCGATGTGAAATATTGTACTGTTACTTTAATTTCCATGTACTTTGTATAATGAATATATATATTTTTGGGATGAGACTTGACGGACCCTATAGCTAATGACAGGTACGTTAGACCTGGTGCACCTTGTATATTCCAGATTACTGTTATAGTCCTTGCTAGTGGGAAGGTAGAACTAGCTTACCGTTACTGATTTTCTCAGGGAGGAATTTATACTGATTACATGGTTTGTGCTTGAAAATCTTCAAAACTCATATACTTAATATAATATAGTGATTTATGAATTTAATACAGATTTAATATTGATTACCATTTACAAGAAGTACTTGAAATGACTGATTACTGTTGTTATTCTGAAAGTGACAATTTATTTAGATGGTACATTTCTGCATAAGACACTGGCATGTTTTTGACTTGTCCCCACTTAAAACGGTTGTGGATAAGCATTATTACTCTCTGAGTTGCGACTCACTCCTCGCTATATTTTTTTCCCCAGAGACAGCAGATGCCGTAGGAGAGGATTTCCATTCTTGGTGAGTCCCTCATTAGTTTGCCTGGGCAAGAACTTTATTTATTTATTTATTTATTATTGTCCTTGTTTGAACACTTAAAGTCGCTCCATTTAGTTATTTGTTAGTCATTCGTTTAGCCAGTTGTTAGTCTTTCATTTAGTTAGTTGGATAACCAGTCAAATTATTCATTAATAAGTTACTCCCACGAGTATTTAGTCTTTATGAACTATTACAATCCTGTTTTATGTTCTCGGGGGTATTTGGAGATAATCGTGGTTTTTTCTATTGCTAATGCATTAAGTTATTGGTTGTTGGTTGGGTTTTTTATTTGTTTAAAAGCAGGTAGATTTTTGATAGGCTTAAAAACAAGGGAAACTCTGCCCCGATTTGCTATAGAATTTTGATAAGGCTTGCTTGGGGAACTAGCTCCTAAGCGCCGGTCACTGCCCAAAATTGGGTCACGATAAAGTTGGTATCAGAGCCCAAGGTTATTCCTGTGACTAATGGAGCACACGTCAGTGGTAGAATCTTTATTATGGTTATGTAGCCGGCCATTCCTATAATTGTTATTCTGCGAGGGCGTGATAGGATGTTTCGTGAATTTCTTTCTTTCTTGTTCCTTCCGTACGTGTGCGATGACTACTGCTAAATAGATGAATGTAACACTATTTATTCTATTACTCAGATGGCTGGTAACACAAGATCTAAAAAGGCAGCCCGAGATGCTCCGAATTTCTCTACTGTTGGGCCGTCATCTACCTCAGCTAGGAAAAGAGTTAATACTCTGAGACGAGGTCAAGCTACTACCACGAGGGCTGGTGCTACCACTAGGGCTATAAGAGAGCCTACTCCAGAAATTGAGGATAATCCACCTCTACCGTCATATGAGAGTGCTACTATTGAGGCACTTAATGCTATGCAAAGGTTTATTGATATCTTGAATGCTAGAATAGATAGACAGGAAAGGGCTAGACAATAGAATGTTGCTCCAGCGCAACCTCAGGCACCTACACAGGCTCAGACTCAAACACAGGCTCAGACTCAGACACAAAGTCAGACTCAGGCTCAGACACAAACTTAGGCTCAGAGACAGACTCAGATTTTTGGTAACAGAGAAGTATCCCTACCAGAACTTTTGAAACTGAAACCACCAAGGTTCACGGGTTCTGACGTTACAGAGGATCGTCACGGTTTCTTGGATGGGACACTTAAGGTGTTGCGTGCTCTTGGATGTTCTAGTAAAAGATTCATGGAACTTGCAGCATACAAATTGGAGGATACGACTAATACCTGGTATGAGACTTTACTATTAGAAAGGCCCGCAGAAGCAGTTCGATTGACATGGGACGAGTTTACTAAGTTATTCATGGATCGCTTTCTCCCTGAAAGTCAGAGGAAGGAATATGCTAGGAAGTTTGAGAGATTAGTTCAGACTTCAGATATAGATGTATCGACATATAACAGTAAGTTCACTAAGATGGCTAGATATTCATCTAACTTAGTGCCTAATGAAGCATCTCAGGTTCAAAGGTTTGTTGATGGGTTGGTTGGTCGTTTATTCAATGCAGTGGCTCCACAGATGAAGAATCTGAATTACTATGATGCACTCGACCATGCCAGAAAGATTAAAAATAGGGGACGGCAATCACGTGCAACTAAAGATTCACATAAGAAGGTTAAGACTGGGGGATCTTTCATTGGGGCAGTTAGCACAGAATGTAGAGCAGGGAATCAAGTACAGCGATAGGGTTTTTCAGATAGGGACAGACCTGGTGTCCCAGCCAGCTGTTAGAGCACATCTCTACAAAGATACTGCTAAGGGACCATCACTGATTCAGCCTATCAGACTTGTGGTAGATTACATTGTGGTCCGTGTCGTGTTCTGATTGGAGGGTGTTTCAAGTGTGGCTAGTTGGGACATCACATAAAGGATTGCCCTCATCCTTAGAGAGAGTTTAGCCATGCTTCTGTTCAGGCAACGCCACCTACACAGACTGCTCGTATTAATGCAGGTACTACTGGTAGAGGTAATAGAGGTGGAAGTGTCGTAGATCGTGCCATGGGTAATCGAGGACAGGGGACTACTGGTAGAGGCCAGTCGAGAGTTTTTGCGCTTACTAGGCAGGATGTTTACGCCTCAATGTTGTGGTTACATGTATCCTTTCTGTTTGCTCACTTAATGCACTTTCATTGTTTGATCTAGGATCTACCCACTCCTATGTGTCCTTATTCTGTGCTTTGAGGTTTGATAGACAACCAGAAATTTTGAATAATCCTTTTCTACTTGCTAATCTTGTGGGAGATTCCTTGCTTGTTGAATATGTGTATCGTTCTTGTCAGATTCGAGTTGAGGGTAGGGTTACCTTAGCTGATCTAATTGTACTTGATATGGTTGATTTTGATGTACTGATGGGTATGGATTGGTTATCTTCTTGCCACACTACCCTTGATTGCCATGTGAAGGTAGTTAAGTTCGAGATGCCTAATGAACCTAGTTTTATTCTAAAAGGGGATCAAATCCCAAAGACGTGTAATATTATATCTTTTTTAAAGGCTCAACAGTTATTGAAGAAAGGGTGTTGGGCATTCTTGGCTATTGTAAGAGGCAGGAGAGATGTGACTCCTAGCTTGGAAATGGTACCAGTTGTGCAATAGTTCACCGATGTATTTCCTGAGGATTTACCGGGACTACCTCCAGTGCGGGGTATAGAATTCAGCATTGATGTAGCACCTGACACATAGCCTATATCGATACCTCCATATCGTATCACACCAGCGGAGCTGAGGGAGCTAAAGGAAAAATTGCTGGAGTTATTCAACAATATATTTATCAGGCCAAGTGTATCACCTTGAGGTGCACCAGTTCTATTTTTTAAGAAGAAAGATGGGTCCCTAAGAATGTGCATTGACTACAGACAACTGAACAAGGTAACGATACATAATAAATACCCTTTGCATCGTATTGATTATCTGTTTGATCAGTTGCAGGGAGCTACCCAGTTTTCAAAGATTGATCTTCGATCTGGTTATCATCAGCTCAGAGTTAGTGACAAAGATATTCCTAAGACAACTTTCAAAACTTGATACAGACATTATGAATTCCTTGTGATGCCTTTCAGGTTGACTAATGCTCTAACTGCATTCATGGATTTGATGAATAGGGTGTTCAAGCTGTTTCTGGACTGATTTGTCATTGTATTTATTGATGATATCTTGGTGTATTCTCGTAGTCAAGAAGAACACGAGGCTCATCTGAGAGTTCTACTGTAGACATTGCGGGAATATAAGCTTTATGCTATGTTCTCTAAGTGTAAATTTTGGCTAGACTCAGTGGCATTCCTTGGACATGTTGTATCCAAGGATGGAGTAATTGTGGATCCTAGAAAGATGGAAGTAGTGCAGAAATGGCCTAGACCCACCACTCCTACAGAGATTCGCAGCTTTCTGGGTTTAACAGGTTACTATAGGCGTTTTGTGCAGGATTTTTCCAGAATAGCAGCATCATTGACCAAGCTAACACAGGAAAATAAAAAGTTTCAGTGGACGGATGAATGTGACCAGAGTTTTCAGAAGCTCAAGACATGTTTGACCACCGCACCAGTTCTAGCCTTACCATTCGGTTCGGGAGGATTCACGGTGTTTTGTGATGCTTTGAGGGTAGGATTAGGATGTGTCCTCATGCAAAATGGTCATGTGATAGCTTATGCTTCGAGACAATTGAAGAAGAATGAACAGAACTATCCCACTCATGATTTGGAGATGGCTGCAGTGGTATTTGCACTGAAAATTTTGAGGCACTACTTATATAGAGAAACATGTGAAATTTATACTGATCATAAGAGCCTAAAATATATTTTTCAACAGCGAGATCTGACCATTGACAGCGTTGCTGGATGGAACTTCTCAAGGACTATGATTGCACTATTCTATATCATCCGGGAAAGGCCAATGTTGTGGCTGATGCATTGAGCAGAAAGTCCATGGGTAGTTTTGCACATATAGCTCCTGCAAAGAGACAATTGGCCAAGGATATTCATACGCTCGAAGGTACAGGTATCAGGTTCAGTATGACTGATTCTTAGGCGTTATTGGCTTATGTTCCAGCCAAGTCGTCATTGCTAGAACGTGTTAAAGCCTCTCAGTACGAGGATGAACATATGTGCATATATGGAGATGTGGTTTGAGCTGGTAAAAGCAAGAATATGACTATTGATGGAATTGGTGTTCTCCGACTAGGTAACCGGTTATGTGTACTAGAAACTGATGGGCTAAGACGAGTATTTCTCGAGGAAGCTCACCATTCTAGATATACTATACATCCTGGATCCACTATGATGTACCGTGACCTGAAGCAATTGTATTAATTGGAAGGTATGAAGAAAGATATTGCCAACTTTGTTACTAGTTGTTTGACTTGTCAACAGGTTAAGTGGTGCAAGCTAAACCGGAGTTAAGCTAAACACGAAGAAACACGGAAAACAACAACAAAGTAAAGATAGAAGCAAGACAATTCTTGCTTCGATTCAAAGGAACATTGAGGAACTAATCCCAAGCTCGTTCGAATCGGAGGCAAATATCACCTATACTAAGCAATAATCCTCAAGAAGAACAACGCTTCTTGCAAATTGAATGACCAAGAAGAAAATGTTCAAACGATTACACCGAATGACACAAGTTCTTTGAAAATCCCACGTCGGGTGGTGCAAGCAAAACCGAGGTTAAGATAACACGAAGGAAAATACAGAAAATAACAAGAACAAGATAGAAATAAGACAAATCTTGCTTCGATTCAAAAGACATTGAGGAACTAGTCTCAAGGTCGTTCGAATTGGAAACAAAAGTCACCTATACTAAGCAACAATCCTCAAGAAAGACAACGCTTCTTGCAAATTAAATGACTAAGAAGAAATTGTTCAAACGACTCACACCAATTGACACAAGTTCTTTAAAATCCCACAACGGGGTTCAGGCTCCATCGGAGACACTCAAATAGCAACTGTTATATCAAATATTCATCAACAACTAACTCACAATGAAATATAAAGGAGTATTTATAGTCTACGCTAGGGATAAAATAGTAAATGGTCACATGTGACCAATGAAAGCAAGCCACGCAGGGCTGAAGTAATGTGTGTTAGGCAGCCTTGACTTCAGTGCTTGGTTGCTTGCTCAATCACACTTAGTGAGTGTTGGGCAGTGTTGAATGCGATGCTCGGTTGCTTGCTCGAACACATTTGTCATCGGGCGCCCACTTCTCTTCAAACACAATTTGTTGTGTCCGGCTCTGTGCTGCTCAACGCCAAGAGTTGGTGTTCGGTCACTTTGTCCTCGGGCTTAATCTTGAAGATGTGGCCTTCCGCTCTAGCACTTTTCCATTCTTCCTCCGAACACATGCTTCCTCCCGACCAAGCCAACTGAATGTGCATATCATGTAGCAATTTGGCTTGGCTTCGTGTTATTGGCCTCGGTGGATTGTCGAGCACTTGATCAGCACTTCGGGCTGCATCATCCTCCCCTTCTGAGAAGATTTCGTCCTCGAAATCGCTTCAGCATCTGTCCCCAGTACTTGGCCTACAACACAAGGAGTTAAGTCAGCAACATTGAAAGTGTTGGACACATTATACTCACCTAGGAGGTCGATCACATAAGCATTGTCGTTAATCTTGCTCAGCACTTGAAATGGACCATCCCCTAGAGGTGCCAACTTTCCTTTCCTTTGGTTCGGGAAGCGCTCTCTTCGGAAGTGAACCCAAACCCAATCTCCCTCCTTCAACTCCAACTTCTTTCGCCCCTTGTTCTTTTTCAATGCCACTTTGGCATAAGCTTCCTCGAGATTCTTCTTTGTCTTGGCATGCAACTCGAGCAAAGCGTTTTCTCGGTGAGTACCTTCAAAATCAATAACAATATCTCGAGGCAATGGGGTTAGATCAAGTGGAATAAAATGCTTAAAACCGTACACACACTCGAACGGGGTCATATTTATTATTCGATGCACCGTTTGATTGTATGCAAACTCCATCATGGGCAAACGATCACCAAATTTCCTTCCTTGCTTTTGGTCATTGCTCGAAGCAAAGATCCCAAGGTTCGGTTAACTACCTCGGTCTGTCCATCAGTCTGAGGATGGTGAGACGTCGAGAATAGTAGTTTGGTGCCGAGGGTACCCCACAAACATTTCCAAAAATGACTCAAGAACTTCGAGTCTCGAGCACTCACAATTGTACGTGGCACACCATGCAATTTTAACACATGATCAATAAACAAGGAAGCAACATGTTGTGCACAATCTCATTTCTTGCAAGGAATACAGTGAGCCATTTTGGAAAATCGAGCCACAACAACGAAGATGCTATCATGTCCTCTCCCCGACCTCGGTAACCCCAACACAAAGTCCATGGATATATCAACCCAAGGTCGATCAGGCACAGGCAACAGGGTGTACAAACCATGAGGGTTGGACTTTGATTTAGCTTTCTTGCAAACGAGACAAGCGTTGCAAAGATTTTCCACATCTCGTCGTATTTTTGGCCAATAGAACTGCTCGGCTAAGATACCAAGAGTTTTGTAGACACCGAACTGTCCCATCAAGCCTCCGGAGTGAGCTTCTCGAACTAAGAGCTCTCTCCATGATGACACGGGCACACAAACCCTCCCATTCTTTAAAAGGTAGCCATCATGCCACTGATTTTCGGCTACCCAAGATTGTGTCTCGAACGCATTTTAACTTGGGATCGTCTTCGTACATCGACTTGATGCTTTCGAATCCCATGAGCCTCGAGGCGAGAGTGGTCGCTAAGGCAAATTTTATTTATAGTGCATCGGCCACAACATTATATTTTCCTTTTTTGTAATGAATTACATAGGGAAAGCTTTCAATGAGTTCAATCCATTTGGCATGTCTTCGGTTCAATTTCTCCTGGCCTTGGAGATGCTTCAAAGATTCATGATCACTTTTAATCACAAACTCTCGAGGCCACAACTAATGTTGCCAATGGGCGAGTGCTCGAACGAGGGTATATAACTCTTTGTCATACGTCGAGTAATTCAAGGTTGCAACCTTAAGCTTTTCACTGAAGTAAGCGATCGGCTTCGAGTCTTGCATAAGCACTCCTCCAAACCCAACTCCAGACACATCACACTTGACTTCGAATGCTTTGCTGAAGTCAAGGAGTTGAAACAACGGGGCAGAGCAAAGCCTCCGTTTCAACTCTTGGAAAGCCCTCTCTTGGGACTCTCCCTACACAAATGGATGGTCATTCTTTACCAACTCGCTAAAAGGAGCTGACACGGTGCTAAAGTCACGAACAAACCTTCGGTAAAACCAAGCTAAGCCATGGAAGCTACAAACTTGAGATACTGAGGTTGGAGTTGGCCAATCTTTGATATCTTCGATTTTTGATTCATCGACTTCGACACCAGTAGCACTTACAACGAATCCTAGAAAGACTACACGCTCGAAACAAAAGGCACATTTCCTGAGGTTAGCATATAACTTATCTTCTCTCAGCTTATCAAGCACTAGTCTTAGGTGTTCAACATGTTCATCCAAAGATTTACTATAAATAAGGATGTCATCGAAGTAAACGACAACAAACTTATTTATGAACGGTTTGAGCACATGGTTCATCAGTCGCATGAATGTGCTCAACGCGTTGGATAGGCCAAAAGGCATCACCAACCATTCATAGAGACCGAACTTGGTCTTGAATGTGGTTTTCCAATCGTCTCTGGGTTTCATCCTGATTTGGTGGTAACCGGACCTGGGGTCTATCTTCGAAAAGCATGAAGAACCACTTAACTCATCTAGCATGTCATCTAATCGAGGGATAGGATGACGATACTTTACCATAATTTTGTTGACTGCTCGGCAATCAACGCACATTCGCCATGTTCTATCTTTTTTCGGGACAAGGATAACAGGAACGATGGAAGGACTCAAGCTCTCTCGAACAAGGCGCTTGTTCAGCAACTCATCAACCTTCCTTTGGAGCTCTTTGGTGTCTTTGAGATTACACCGGTATGCAGGTTTGTTGAGGACTTGAGATCCCGGTACAAAGTAAATTTGGTGCTCGATTCCTCTCAACGGAGGCAATCCACCTGGAATTTCTTCGGGAAACATGTCTCCGAAGTCCTGCAAAACACTTTGTACAGCACGAGGCAAAGGGTTATCGTTAGAAAAATCATCATTAGAGTTTAGAAAGATACCCTTGTGCACGAGACAAATCATCATCTGACCATTGTCATTGCCTCGTATGTCCTCACCCGGTTGCATGATTGCACAAATGTTTCTTACTTCGGGCGGTGAGTTGTTGTCTTCTGCCACAAATATTGTTCCCATCGGAAGCTTAGCTTTGGCCCCTTCTTTCAATTTCTTCATTCTTTTATAGTCCTCTCTGACTTGCTTCGGAGATAAGGGTTTGAGTATGAAACTCTTCCCTTCGAAATTTTCATCCTCGGTGTCACTCGCTTGTTCACAAACATCTCCATTGTCGAGCACAAGCATAACTTTGTGAGTTGGACACTCTTCTGCCATGTGACCATAACCATTGCATTCATAGCACTGAATACCTGAAGCACTAGGAGAATTAATTTGAAATTTACCTCCCACTTCTCTTGGTTGGTTAACGATCACACCCTTTTCGATGGGTTTTTTTCTGTTCTCGAACGGTGTTAGCACTTGTTGGATTCGGACTCTTCCAATCTTTACCTCGGTTCAAAGGAGTTGAAGTAGTGACTCCTCGACACCAGTTTGCTTTATCGTCCTTAGCCCATTTCTCAGCTTTGATGGCAGCACGAAACACATCTTCCAAAGTTTGGTACACATGCAGCCTCAATTGAGATGACACATCTCGAGCCAAGCTATTTTTGAATCGAATGATGGCTTTCTCGTCATCTTCTTCCATATCAAGGGCCAATCGAATTCTTTCGAACTCATCATGGTATTCTTCAACTGATTTGGACCTTTGTTTCAATTCGAAGAGCTTTCGAAGTTGCTCCTGCCGATATTTGGCATTCACATACTTAGCATCCATTGCTCTCTTAACCTGCATCCATGTGGAGTCCTCGGGATAAGCATTCCTTCGCCTCAACCTTTTTTCAGCCTCCCACCATGTCGATGCATATGCCTCGAACGAAGCAATAGCATGTGCAGCTTTTCTCTCTTCGATCATCTCATTGGTTTCGAAGATTAGTTTTAATTTAAGCTTCCAATCAGGATATTGGTCTGGATCACTAGTTCCTTTGAATGGTGGGATAGTGATCTTCACACTGTTCAAGTTTGAATCTCGAGCACCTTGAATCTATTCAGGATACTCATCATAATAGTCATCAGCCTCACGCTCAATATTTTGATCAACATTTGCGCCTCGGCCTCGACCTCGGAAATTTCCATGACCTCGTTGAGCTTGCCTTCGTTGAACAAACGGCGGCTCATATTCAGGTTCGGCATCGGGAAATTCTCCTTCATCGATCCTTTCATCAACGTCCACAACTTGTCTTCGGGCCATTGGAAGCGGTACTCTTTCACGTCGGGGAATGCCCAAGTGTTGATATCCAGCTTGGGGAATGCAAAAGTTTTGTTGTTGTACCTGGGGATTGCCCATACCTTCATTTCGAACAGCCTCGCTCTTCAACTGATATTGTCGAACAAGCTCAGTAAACAGCTCAGGTTTCATCGGAGTAGAGTTGCTAGCTCCTGCGCCGGACCCAGGTAAGGCCACGGACACATTTCCCTGCTCGAGTTGAGCTACTCGAGCACTCACTCCTCTAACTTCAGCACTGATGCCTTGTATTGCAGCCATGAGATCGACTAACGACACCTCGGGCATCTCAATGCCCTTGCCTTCGCCTCCATTCCCTGCCATGGCACCCGCAGGAATCAAAGACCAAATAAAATGTTAAGGTTAGAAATCACCTCACAGTCTCCCTCACCTTTGATGGGTGGCACTCGGGTCCACTCAATTTATGGGTTCGGTTTTGGTCTCTCAAGAACTTGTAGCCAATGGCTTCCTCGGTTGATCAACTTCTCTCAGTTCCTTCGAATTTGACAAGTTATACTGCCTCCTTCGGGATGAGTGAATTGATATTATTCGATGGAATGGATGCTATTTACTCTGCGATCGGGAAGTCAAAGATTGTGTAAGAAAGTTGGACTTCGGTCTCCTCTCACACAAGTTCCTATAAGCTCAAATGAGTCAGTACGACCTCGAGTAGGAAGAATCACTCCGGAGATCCACTAACTAGATTTATCGATCACAAGAAAAGTGAAAACCTAGGAGAATCTACCATTCGATTCCTCTTCGGAATCGTTTTCGAACACACCAACTCTTGTCCGTAAAAGAGTGGTCCCTCCTTGGTTCGAATATGGTTTTACCTTATCCAATTTCCTTTTCTAGCCGACAAATTTTTCACCTGGGGTTTTGATCTTTATACTTTACCCCTTTCTTCTTCAATGGAACAGTGACGTTTTTACTCCGGCGTACGGACAACAAGTGTAGAATCAGGAAAATTTCACGAGGGAAAACAAGTGTAGAATCAGGGAAAGAGAATAACGAAGGTAAACAAAAGTTTTTTCCTTGGTTAAAATCTTCCTTTACTCAATTATTTTCAATAATTACATACTACCATAATGAAAGTAAGTTTGTGATATAAGAATTTGATTATAGTGAGTTTTAATAGAATTAGAACAGAGAACAACCATGAATCTTTTAAGCTTATGTACCATTTGGGTATATGGCAGTAGTATATAAAGCAACAGTGTTTCTTTTTCTCTCTCCCTAAGCAAAGCAAGTTATCATTTTTCCTTTTTACAAGTTGTAGTAATAGAGTATATACATAGATCAAACATATGACCATGATTCTTCCCTCAATTCTAGAACCGTTGAATCAATAAATAGACAACTAATGATTATGTCCCGAGGGATGATAAGAACCAACTGAATTTGCCAAACGAGAGTCGAACAGGGAACCTCGAGGGTAGGAGATTCTAAATTAGTTATGAATTATTCTAAACAAGGGAACTAACACGAGACCAATAAAATGTGATTATATATTGACTGGACGAGGTGTTGGTTCGCTCGTGGAAGATACACTTGAGCTACACGCGTCTGTACTGTGAGTGATGACCTTACCACAATTTGTGTTTTCATAACCTGCATGATTTATACTTGATTTCAAATAAAACGTGTTACTGAATATTTTGCTTGAATTATTTTGACCGTTACATGATATAATTTTTACCGCTACTTGATATGTTTTACTGCGATGTGAAATATTGTATTGTTACTTGAATTGCCTTGTACTTTGTATAATGAATATATGTATATATTTTTGGGATGAGACTTGATGGACCCAGTAACTAACGACGGGTACGTTAGACCTGGTGCACCTTATGTATTCCGAATTACCGTTACAATCCTTTCTAGTGGGAAGGTAGAACTTGCTTAACGTTACTAATTTTCTCAGGGAGGAATTCATACCAATTACAAGGTTTGTGCTTGAAAATCTCCAAAACTCATATACTTGATATATTATAGTGATTTCTAAATTTACTACAGATTTAATACTGATTACCGTTTACAAGAAGTACTTGAAATGACTGATTACTGTTGTTATTCCGAAAGTGTCAGTTTATTTAGATGGTATATTTCTATATAAGACACTGGCATGTTTTTTACTTGTCCCCACTTAAAACGGTTGTGGATAAGCGTTGTTACTCACAGAGTTGCGACTCACTCCTCGTTATATTTTTTTTTCCAGAGATAGCAGGTGCCGTAGCTGAGGATTTTCATTCTTAGAGCCGCGAGTTGATAATCTTGGTGAACCCCGCATTAGTTCGCGTAGGAAAGAGCTTTATTTATTTATTTATTATGTTCCTTCTTTGAACTCTTAGAGTCGCTCCATTTAGTTATTTATTAGTCATTCGTTTAGTCAGTTGTTAGTCTTTCGTTTAGTTAGATAACCAATCGAATTATTCATTAATAAGTTACTCTTGCGAGTATTTAGTCTTTATGAACTATTACAATCCTGTTAAATGTTCTCCGGGTATTTGTAGATAATCGGTTGGGTTTTCTGTTTGTTTAAAAGCAGGTAAATTTTGGATAGGCCTAAAAATAGGGGAAAATCTGCCCGATCTTATGTAGAATTTTGATAAGGCTTGCTTGGGGCACTAGCTTCTAAGCGCCGGTCACTGCCCCAAATTGGGTCGTGACATCTATGATCCAAATATTCGTAGTCTATGCCAATTACAAGTTGATGTAATACACCCACTTTCTTGACAAAAATAGGGTACACTACTCGCTTATAGCTAGATCACGTCTAATTCAGCCACCAGGCATTATTGGTAAGTTGAACTCATTAATTCAACAACAACACCTACATGTCGACAGGGACGCCTGTCCGCATGGTGTCAGAAAGTCTTAAATACTCAATTAACTCAGCAGAGATGTTCGATGTTGGATGAAAAGTACTCGTTACAACACGGGCTAAAGTCGTCCCATTATGGGCGCAAACAGCCATCTACTACAGATTCAACCTAAGCCGCCAACCATTGGCACACAACGGACGTAATTACCGGAGCAGGCTCACTGATAAATGTTCTAGAACATCAGAACATTTAGGACGACGAAAAGCAATCTAATCTTTAGGTGCATATGCCCACGAAGGCACAACTTAATGTTACTTATTGTTTATTGCGGAAATTAAAAAATGTCACAGATAAGAAAAGAAGTAATTTAAGTTAAAACGCCTCAAACCACAGGCCCAAAATTATACCATTACGCCCGAGAAACATGGGCAATTTTTCAAATTAAAGGTGCAAGTAAAAAAAGAGCATCAAGAGGGGCGGGATTTCTATTCCTCTCTCAGAGGACTTTCTTCGGCGCAACACTCCGCAAAGGACCTGCTTCACCAGCTACAGGTTCCCCATTCAGTATTTCAACTCCTCTTTCTCCACTGGCCTCCTCAAAACCTTCCTCAAGGTCGGACCCAAGCTGAGCATCTGCCTGAGCTATAACCGAGGAAATCTCGATAGTCAGGTCCAAGTTAGGGTCGTCACGAACCCGTAGGAAAGTAGCAAGAGCAGCTGCGATGTTAGCACAATCCACCTCTGCTATGAGGCGAGCATTCAAAGCATCAATTCGCTGGTCCCTCAGATGAGTGTCATTGCATAGTTTATCGCTCGCTCAAGAGACGCTACTCTGCCCTTCAACATATCATTTTCATCCTAAAGGAAAGTGGAGAGGCCCTTGGCATCTGAGACACTTTTCTCGGCAGCGTTCATTCTCTCCTCCACACTAGACAACTTTCATTGCAGGTCCTCCACAATTGCTTCTAGGCGGTTCACATAGTTTTGATATAGTTGCTTTGAAACTTGGGCATCTGTAAGGAAAAATTTGAGAGTTTCCACAGTCTGCTTGCATTTGCGGACCTCATTGGCTAGTGCTTTGTCTAGGTTCCTACTCTTCAAAGACTTCATCAATTATAATACCATGTTTGGTTGGTCTTTTCCTTTTCCACATAAAACATTGCATTACTAATACAATATTTGGTTCACAATTTCCTTTTCCGCATAGCTAATACCCGCATTATTAATGTGGGAATCTATGTATTATTTTATGCAGGGTAGAAGGTGGTATTAATAATACGGGTATTAATAATGCAGGTATTAAAATTCCAAATGACAAAATTAGCCCTCATAATAGTAAAAATATTTTTAAATTGTATTTAAGGACTAACTAAATATTTTAAATTATAACATTGTATATTAATTTGTAATATATTAGTGATTCAAGAAATAATGCCTACGTTTTAATATATGCATAGCTAATACATATATTACTAATACCCATATTATTAATACCCGCATTACTAATACTCACATTACTAATACCCGCATTACTAATACCCGCATTATTAATACCCACATTACTAATACCCACATTGCTAATACCCGCGTAAACTCTATCTCAACCAAACAACCCGTAAAGACATGTTAAGAATGATTTAAGTGAGTTTAAAGTCATAATATGACCATATATTATGTTTATATGTTGAATATAAAGTTTGGAAAAAATCGTATTTAAGTTGCGGAAAAATCGACTAAGGAGTTGCCACATGTGTTATGCCTCATACAAGTTTATGCTTATATTTGGATCATGTTATGTGTTATTTGGAGTCCCCCATAGAGGCTGGACATTGGACACACAGTCCGGTCGCGTGTGATACTACCCGTCTGAGGGATACAGCCCCTCTGGTTCAGGCGGGAGTTGAAACACCTAGTGTGACCGGGTGTCATTCACACATTCTAACCAGAGAGACTAGATATTACTGGCTGAGGGGGGATATAGCCCATAACACCCGCCAGGTTTGTAATATACGCGTATATAGCCACAGTATGCACTGCATGATTATACATGAGGCTAGTTCAGGTTTTTAGTTACCTGATTTGGGGGGATACAGCCCATAACACCAGACAGGTACTAGTTCAGATGTTCAGTTACCTGATTTGGGGGGATATAGCCCATAACACCAGACAGGTACCAGTTCAGATAACAGTTCAGTTTTAGCTCAGTACTAGTTATCAGTTCTCAATTATCAGCCACCAGTTCTTAGTGTCAGGATCATTTGACAGTTATCAATTCCAATTTCTAGTAACCAGTTATCAGTCATAATATAGTTATTTATCAGTATAGTTCAGCTTAGTCTTCAGTTCCAGATTCCGCTAGACTTCAGTTTATATTCAGATCATGTTTAGTACGTCTTCATATTTCCAGCTATATTGCTATGCTCCAGCTCATATTTATATTCCAACATTACAGTTTCATTCAGCTATGATATATTATATGCTCATGCCTTACATACTTGGTACATATCGTACTCATGCCCTCTTCTGGGGCGCTGCGCTTCATGCCGCGCAGTTGCAGATACATCAATGCTTGGATTGCGTTAGTAGGCCATCTATCAGCTATTGGAGTCACTCCACTTACTCCCGAAGTTACTTATCTTTTGGTATGTGTACAGTCAGCCAGTTTGGGTATGACGGGGCCTTGTCCCGTCCTTTGTATATTCAGTTCATCACTCTTAGAGGCCTGTAGATATGTCCTTATGTGGTGCAGTCAGTATGTTATGTATATTAGCATGTGATAGCCTTGTCATCTTTCCAGACTTTATATCATCTCTATTATTTATAGATTACCAGCAGGATTAGTGATGATTGACACTCAGTATCGGTCATCCGTCGCGGCCCTAGGTTGGGTCGTGACAAAAGTGGTATCAGAGCAGTTCTGTCCTAGCGTGTCTACTGGCCGTGTCTAGTAGAGTCTTGTTCAGGAGTATGTGGCGCGCCATACTTTTGAACAGGAGGCTACAAGGCACTTCAGGACAGTAGTCTCTCTTTCTTCTGTAGATCGTGCAATAGAGCTATGATTATAGATTTCAGCCCTCTAATAATAATGTTTTAAGCAAAGCGATGCCGCCCGAAGAAACTAACAGCTACTCAGAAGGGCAAGGCCATTGCCGGCCAGAGGGTACTAGTAGAGTGCCACCTGAGGTGGATGAGAGTGAGAAGTACAGACCTGAGGCTCTATCTGAGGCCTCACAGATCCCTTTAGTTCAGGCGATATTAGAGGTACTGCAGCTGCCATACCTCCAGCTCCTCAGCCTGATAGTCAGGGGCAGGAAGTGAGGGATGCCATCAGATTATTGACCAGTGTTGTAGTTTCTCAAACTAGAAAGCATAGTGCAGATGCTCAGGGAGATGCTGGATCCAGGATCAGGGATTTTATCAGACTAGAGCCTCCAGTCATTACTGGATCTCATACAGGATAAAACCCTTAGGATTTTCTAGTGAGGATAACCAGGGTATTGAGGGTCATGCACGTGTCAGACACAAAGTTAGTAGAGTTGGATGCATTCAGATTGCATGACCTAGCAGCAGGGTAATATCAGACATGGGAGCTATCTAGAGGGCCAGATGCAACTCCCGCGACTTGGAAGGAATTCTTGGATACCTTCCTTCATCAGTATATGCCTATAGGGACACAGAGACCACGTGCTGATTAATTCTTGACCTTGAGACAGGGAAGTTTGAGTGTAGAAGAGTTTAATTATCGCTTCAATTCTTTAGCAAGGTTTGACCCTATAGTGGTAGTGAGTATGGAGGATAAATTCACAGGTATGTAGTATGACTAGGTCCACACCTAGTGAATGAGTTTATGATCGTTGCTATGCAGCTAGGTATTGTATAACGCATTCAGGCATTTACTTTATCACTTGAGGAGAGGAAGTAGAAACAGATAGCCGACAGGGATAGAGGGTTACATAAGAGGGACATATTGTTTGGTTCATTTTGAGAGACATCCGGAGCGAGTAGGAAGCAGAGTGTTAGACAGCCACCAGCTAGTATACCTCCAGAGTCTCGTGACCTGAGATTTGATAGACCTCCTCAGTCTAGATCTAGTTACGCATCACAGACTTTAGAATTTAAGCGTCGTGGTACTTCTGTACATACCAGTCAGACATATCCCAGATGTCCAGATTGTGGTAGACGGTACTTGGGATAATGTCAGTTAGGAGTTGATACTTGTTATATTTCTCAAAAGGAAGGACATTTCATTAGAGATTTCCCGACTAGGGGTAGTGGTGGTGCAGCCCAGCCAGCTAGATCAGTAGTTGCTTCCTCAGCATAAGCACACCATCAGGGGCATGTTCTTCAGGATGACACCTTCATAACTGAAAGAACTTAAGGAGCAACTGAAGGATTTTGTTAGATAAAGGCCTCATCAGACCTAGCATTTCCCCGTGGGGAGCCTCAGTATTATTTGTGAAAAAGAAAGATGGCTCTCTACGCATGTGCATAGATTATAGACAACTAAATAAAGTCACAATATGGAATAAATACCATCTTCCCAAGATTGATGACTTGTTCGACCAGCTTCAGGGTGTCAACTGCTTCTCGAAGATAGATTTGCGATCAGGCTACTATCAGGTTAGAGTCAGAGAATGTGATATACCTAAGACAGCGTTCAGGACTAGGTATGGCCATTATGAGTTTTTAGTGATGTTGTTTGAGCTCACTAATGCCTCTGCAGTATTTATGGATCTGATGGACAGCGTACTCAGGGCTTACTTGGATTTAATTGTGATTGTATTTATTGATGATATTCTCGTCTATTCAAAGTTTGAATTAGAGCATGCGGAGCACCTACGCGCAGTATTGGGTACTCTTCGGGACCAGCAATTATATGCTAAGTTCTCGAAGTGTGATTTCTGGTTGGATTCAGTGGCATTTCTTGGCCATATTGTTTCAGTGGCCAGAACATCGAGGTATAGAATTGGCCCAGACCTACGACGCCAACTGAAGTACCTAGTTTTCTGGGATTGGCAGGTTTTTACAGAAGGTTCGTAGAAGGTTTTTCCTCCATTGTAGCTCTACTGAACAAATTGACAGAGAAAACAGCCAAATTTCAGTGGTCTGATTCTTGCGAGCAAGCTTCCAAGAGCTAAAGAACAGGTTGATAACAGCTCCAGTACTTACACTTCAAGAGGGATCTGAGGACTATGTCATTTACTGTGACGCTACTCGAATCGATGTGGGTTGTGTATTAACGCAACACAAAAAAGTAATTGCTTATGCTTCCAGGCAGCTGAAAAAGCACGATCAGAACTACCTTACCCATGATCTGAAGCTTGCAGTAGTCATTCATGCATTGAAGATTTTGAGAAATTATTTGTACGGTGTTCATGTTGATATTTATACATACCAAAAGAGCCTCCAGTACATATTTAAGCAGAAGGAGCTAAATTTACGACAGAGGCAGTGGCTGGAGTTGGTGAAGGACTACGACGTGGACATTCTTTATCTTCCAAGTAAAGCGAATATTGTAGTTGATGCCCTTAGTCATAAGTCCATGAGTAGTTTATCTTACTTACAGCCACAAAAGAGAGAGTTAGCTCATGCACTTCACCAGTTAGCCTGCTTTGGAGTTAGATTAATAGATTCAGAGGGCGCAGGAGTTACAGTTCAGAATGCAGCCACTACTTTCCGAGTAACAAAAGTAAAATAGCACTAGTATGAGGATCCTTTTCTAGTTGAATACAGACAAATAGCCAGAAGAAAAACAAAATCACCGTTCAAGGTTACTAGTGATGGGGTTCTAATCTATAAAGATAGACTTTGTGTTCTTGATCTAGCAGATTCCGTAGATAGGTTATGACAGAGGAACATTATTCCAGATAAACTGTTCATCCAGGTTCGACTAAGATGTACCAAAATCTTAAGCAGATTTATTGGTAGGACGGAATGAAGCGTGACATAGCATAGTTTGTGGCTCAGTGTCCTAACTACCAGCAGATTAAATTCGAGCATCAAAAACATTGTGGCTTGTTATAGGAAATAGAGATTCCATCATGGAAATGGGAAGTAGTGAATATGGACTTCATTACAGGCTTTGCCCACATGCGGAGCAAGTATAACTCTATCTGGGTTATAGTTGACATGCTTACAATACCAGCTCATTTCTTGCCTGTTAGAACTATATATACAGCGAAGGATTATGCTAGACTTTATATCAGAGAAATAGTGCGCCTACATGGTATTCCAGTATCTATTATTTCAGATAGGGGCGCACCAGTTTACAGCTAATTTATGGCGATCATCTTAGACAGGTTTAGCGACACAGGTGAATCTGAGTATAACATTTCATCCACAGACAAACAGACAGACAGACAGGCTGAGCAGACTATTTAGACATTAGAAGATATGCTTAGAGCTTGCATGTTAGATTTTGGAGGCAGCTGGAGTATTCATTTACCGTTTATAGAGTTTGCATATAATAATAGCTATCATTTCTAGTATCCAGATGGCGCCATATGAAGCTTTGTGTGGGCGCAAATGCAGGTCTCCTATAAGATGGTTTGAGGTTGGCGAGTCTCAATTAACAGGTCCAGATTTAATCCAACATGCAGTTGATAAAGTCAAGATGATCAGGGAAAGATTATTAGCAGTGCAGAGCAGACAGAAGTCCTATATAGATAATCGACGTCGAGATTTAGAATCTCAAATTAGCGATTGGGTATTCCTAAAAGTATCACCTATGAAAGGCGTTATGAGATTTGGAAAGAAGGGCACTTAGCCCTAGATTTATTGGTCCATATCAAGTTATCAGGTGAGTTGGGCGTGTAGCCTACAAATTAGACCTTCCAGCAGACCTTCACGAGATCCATCCAGTATTTCATATTTTCATGCTCAGAAAAATATGTCGAAGATCCTTTTAGAGTTGTACCAATAGATGATGTTCAGATCACAATGTAGTTGACTTATGAAGATGTGCCAGTTGAAATTTTAGATAGATAGATTAGTCGACTACGGACGAAAGACATTCTTTCAGTTAAGATGTTATAGCAAAGCAATAATGTAGAATAAATATCTTGGGAAGCTGAAAATGACATGAAAGCCAAATATCCACATCTCTTCACTACTTCAAGTATGTACAGATTGTTGCTTAATGCTTCTACATACTTCATTTAACATTCGAAGATGAATGTTCCTAAGGGGGGAAGATTGTTACACCCCGTTTGTCTAAAGTGACGTATATCAGTCTAAAGACATGTTAAGAATAATTTAAGTGAGTTTAAAGTCATAATATGACCATATATGATGTTTATATGTTGAATATAAAGTTTGGAAAAAATCAAATTTAAGTTGTGGAAAAACCGACTAAGGAATTGCCTTGTAACGAAGCTTTTTCAGCAATTAATTTCATGTATTATATGAGGTCTTTTGGGGACTTATCATATACCAAATTGAAGGTCTTGGAGTTTATTTTACAACACTTTTGATGATTTGTTCATACAATATCTGGATAAGAAGATATGAGCATCAGAAGTCAGGTCAGAAAAAGGGACATAAGCGCAGAAGAGGACTAGAGGTGAAATGTTTCGAGTATAGATAGAAAACATGTCTTCATTTTCGTTATTTCCAGAACCTACATGATAGAAACAGTGCTTATATGAAGGTTTCAGCCACTTTTATGATTTCAAAGGAAGGACGCCAATCGTAACTCGAAATTGAAGACAGATTGCGTCAAAACGCTCTACGCGATTAAGGTAACGTTATGCTACCTTCAATTTCGTCTATAGCTTGAGTTTTAGAATTACTTCATGGTTATGTAAAGTAAATAAATTCTATGTTATAGCTTGTTTAAGCTTTATAAGGTGTGGAATTCGAGAGAAACAAGGTTTAGAAGCATGAAACATCAAACGTATGTAAGGCTAAACCTTTCTTTTGACAAGGCATGTATCTTGTAGCTTTAGAAGCTTTTCTTATTTCCAAAATTGATAATTCTTGTGGGAAACTTGTATGGTATCAAGGAAACCTTGTATATACTTAATTTGGTACTAAAATCCAAGGTGAAAGACGTCCGAATCAGCAAGACAAAACGTTTCAAAATCTGAAAAAATCATTTTGATCTTTGGACAGCTGTTAGTATATTGATCATAACTCCTTGTACAAAATTGATATTTACATGATATAAGAATCCCAGAACCCTAAGACATATATCTAAAACTTTCATGAAGACCATAAAATCAATAACTTTGATCTACAGTCTGAAAATTAGTCGAAAGGCAGGACAGTGGTGTTGTCCAAAAATTCTATCTGCGGATTTGTTATGTCATCTAGTCGTCTCATTAGGTTATCTATTTAACATGTTTATGTTATCAGTTTATCCGGGTATCCATTCCCATGTATAGTATAGTATTTGTTCTGTTTTTGCGGATCATCCAGTTTCAGGGGAAACTCTGCCGAAATTTTTATAGAAATTCAAAGAGTTGGATAAATTCTAAGTTCTAGGTTTTATCTATAATTTCATCTAGAGTTTTCTTATCATTCCTTTGAGTCGATATCTATTGTTGCCACATTTTTTATGCCTCAAACATGCTTATGCTTATATTGTAATCATGTTATGTGTGATTTGGAGTCCCCCATAGTGGCTGGACATTGGACACACAGTCCAGTCGCGTGTGATACTACCCATCTGAGGGATACCGCCCCTCTGGTTCAGGCGGAAGTTGAAACACCTAGTGTGACCAGGTGTCATTCACACACTCTGACTAGAGAGACTAGATATTACTGGCTGAGGGGGGATATAGCCCATAACACCCGCCAGGTTTGTTATATACGCGTATATAGCCACAGTATGCACTGCATGATTATACATGAGGCTAGTTCAGGTTTTCAGTTACCTAATTTGGGGGGATACTGCCCATAACACCAGACAGGTACTAGTTCATATGTTCAGTTACCTGATTTGGGGGGATATAGCCCATAACACCAGATAGGTACCAGTTCAGATAACAGTTGAGTTTTAGCTCAGTGCCAGTTATCAGTTCTCAATTATCAGCCACCAGTTCTTAGTGGTAGGATCAGTTGATAGTTATCAGTTCCAATTTCTAGTAACCAATTATCAGTCATAATACAGTTATTTATCAGTATAGTTCAGCTCAGTCTTCAGTTTCAGATTCCGCTAGACTTCAGTTTATATTCAGATATGTTTAGTACGTCTTCAGATTTCCAGCTATATTGCTATGCTGCAGCTCATATTTACATATTTATATTCCAGCCTTACAGTTTCTTTCAGCTATGATATATTATATGCTCATGCCTTACATACTCGGTACATATCATACTCACGCCCTTTTCTGGGGCGCTGCGTTTCATGCCGCGTAGGTGCAGATTGATCAATGCTTGAACCACATTAGTAGGCCATATATCAGCTATGGGAGTCACTCCACTTACTCTCGGAGTTACTTATCTTTTGGTATGTGTACAGTCAGCCAGTTTGGGTATGGTGGGGCCTTGTCCCGTCCTTTGTATATTCAGTTCTTCACTCTTAGAGGCCTGTAGATATGTCCCTGTGTGGTGCAGTCAATATGTTATGTATATTAGCATGTGATAGCCTTGTTATCTTTCCAGACTTTATATTTTCAGTAAATATGTATGTATTCATAACCAGGTTGCCAGCTCATCTCTATTATTTATAGATTATCAGCAGGATTAGTGATGATTGACACTCAGTGTCAGTCATCTGTTGTGGCCCTTGGTTGGGTCGTGACATCGGGGACTCTACCAGTAAATAAGAAAGAAGCTAGGAAGCTCAGAACACAAGCAGTTCCCTATTCAATAATTCAGGGGCAGTAGTACAAGAAGCTGTATTGCTACCCGATGGCCAAGTGTTTAGGTCCAGGGGAAGTTGATTACGTGATGAGAGAAGTGCACGAGAGCGAATGTGGAAACCATTCAGGTGGAAAAGCCCTAGTACGTAATCTGGTTTAAGCAGGTTAATATTTTCCAGATATCAGGGCGGGCGCTCAGGCCTTGTTACAAAATGCAATAAGTGCCAACGACACGCACGAGTGATCATCAACAAGCCGAACCTCTGCATTCGGTCGTGTCATCGTGGTCTTTTATAAAATGGGGGATAGATATTGTTGGGCTACTCCCAAAAGCCAAAGGCGGTGTTCGGTTTATCCTTGTGCGCACTGATTACTTTACCAAGTAGGTAGAAGCAGGATCTTTTGCTAAGGTTAGGCAGAGGGAGGTCATCAACTTTATTTGGAAAAACAACATCTGCAGTTTCTGTATCCCAAAGAAAATATCATGTGGCAATGGCCCACAATTCATGGGTTCATATGTCATTATCTTTCTTGCGAAGTGGGGGATAAAGGGAGTGGCCTCGACTCCTTACCGTCCAAGTGCCAATGGACAGGCTGACACCTTGAATAAGGATAATCATCGATAACATTAAGAAAAGACTTGATGAAGCAAAAGGCTCGTGGCCCGATGAGTTGCCCGGGGTCTTATGGGTAATGCGCACTACTGAAAAGAAACAACTTGGGTGAAAGCCTATATTTTTAGCCTATGGGATTGACTCTTTGATTTTCGTAGAGGTCGGCGAACCCAGTCTTGGGTATGCCCATGCAACCGAAGAATCAAATCAACAAACGATGTGTATGGAATTAGATTTGCTTGAAGGTAGAATGCATATGACCATGATTCGATTGACAGCTCAAAAAAGACAAATCAAGGCTTACCTTAATAGGAAGGCTAAACTCAGAGCATTCAGAGTTTGAGATTATATATTAAAGGCCTCGAACCAAACCACCAAATAGAAGAATGCTGGAAACTTGCGGCAAATTGGGAATGACCCTATCGGATAAAGGCAATCGTTGGCAAGGGATACTACCAGTTGGAGGACATGAAAGGAAAGTTGGAACCCTCGAATTCGAATGTCTCCAATTTGAAGTAGTAATATTTCTGACACCGAGGTATGTTACCCTATATTGATGAATTTTCATATACGACCCCGAGCCGCAATCGCTCTTATGCTTAGATCGAATAATTCAACTAATCCCTCATTTTCTTTGCTTGACCTTTTCAGGAAGCGGAGGGAATGAAATACAGGGCTCGGGTCCTCAATATTCACACCTGAACACTGGGGGATGGAAGGGATGATACGTAGTCAAGATCGAATCGAAGCCTCTCACATCGCAGACTGAAAGCAGAACAGATGATGTAATCCAAATTGGGATTAGGACCCAACAATCAAAAGCCAAGCAAGAAGGGTGCGAGGATGCAAGGGCAAGAGCTTCGGAGATGAGTCGAAGGCCACAAAAAGCAAGGAAGAGCGCCCAGGCAAGCAGGCGGAGCGCCCAAGGCTTAGGCGGACCGCCCAAGCACCACTAGGTCAAGGTAGAGCGCCCTAATTCTAGGTGGAGCGCGTAGCTGTTTCACTGCTTGGTCAATAGACCATTTGGCCAGAGTGCCCATGATTTAGGCAGAGCGTTTGACGCTGAAGGGAAGCCAACATTTGGTGTGAAGTTCCTATTTTACCCCTAAGCGTTCTTTTATGTTTTAATTCACCTTGGGGGCATTTTAGTCATTTCACTTTGTCTTGTGAAAAACTATAAATAGGAGACTTAGCCATTTCATTTCATAACTTAGAATTTGAGTATAGAGAGAAGAGAGAACTTAGAAGAGGCCGAGCCTTTCTTTGTTGAAGCCCGAGGCTTTGTGTATCGCTAGTATGAAACCATTGCAAGGTTCGAGTTTCATTTCTCCCTTTTGGATAATTAAATTCATGTCTTGAATCAAATTATACGTTATTTCTTCTCGTTTCTTGACTCTCCAATCCTTGTTTTCCGATATCTTTATTGATATCACGTATCTTATTTTATCGCTTCCGTATTATCGTATCATTATTTGCTTCCGCATTATCGTATCATTATTTTCTTCCACGTATGTTGCATTGCATCAGTTGGTATCAGAGCAAGGCTTGGGTTATGTTCTTACAAACCCCCGTTCCTTGTTCCTCGTACTAGCATCGTGTTTGTTGTTGTTTTTGTTCTTGAAGAAAAGAAGAAAACAAAAAAATTGAAAAACTTGAAAAGTTGAAAATTTTTTTGTAGATCGGGTTGGATTCGAATTCCCAAGTGTTAAAAAGTATTGGGGTTTGTTCTAAATTGTATCCTCGTCGTTTTGATACCCATATATTACGTTTTGGTGTTACGAATCAAAATTTCGAAAATCAAAATCCCAAAGTGACACGACCCGGAATCCGGTTAGGCCGTGCGGGCACCCGACATCCTCACCTAGACCCGTCGGGCGAACCCTTACCAATTAAATTAGGAAAATAAATATAATCCAATTCATAAATAAAAACAAGACTTAGAAAAAGCACAGACATACAGGTACCTCTAAGCTGTACAAAAGAAATTACAGCTGACTACCCAATGTACTAGGTTTAGGGCTATCCAGACTAGACATCTAAGAGTACAAAGAAAACAGATACCTCCTGAAGGGAGCAAATTGCAACTAAAATGATAACCGATAAACTGGTGGCCATCCGGAATAAAGGTTGGCTCACCCTGACAGCTGAAGTCGTCTTCGCTCCTGAACAACGTGGCGAACTCAATCCTGGAGCGAACCTGCTGAAACGAAATAGATAGACAGAAAAAAAACAACAAACAAGGGTGAGTCAAAAGGACTCAATAAGTGGGGCAGACTAGGCACCTCAAAGAATAGGATAGCTAGCCAGGGAGAAAAGAAATAGATAGACCAAATTCTTTTTATTTAAATTATAAAAAGGCACAGCCAGATAACAATCCAAAACACGTAAGAAACTTTTAAACTCAACCCAAGATGCGTGCCAGAAACATATCAACAAATAAGCAATGCACATATAAGCAGAATAGTAGTCATGTACTGCAAGTCTACACAATGGTATGAATTGAGATGAAATGAAATGAAGTGAGATGAAATAAAATGAAATATGATGCGAAGGGTCACATGTGCCCGTAATCCCATCTCGAAGCGGAATACTCCTGCATTCGAGGGGAATCCAATCTAATAACCAACTGGAGCGGAATACTCCTGCTCCTGGGGCAGAATACTCATGCACCCAATATAATATAAACCAGAGGCGGAATACTCCTGCACCCGATATAATGTAAAGCTGAGGCGAAATACTCCTGCACTCAATATCTGACATAAGAGCGGAATACTCCTGCTCTTGGGGCGGAATCCTCCTACCCTTAATATGATACAATGAAGCGGAATCCTCCTGCTCCTGGGACGGAATACTCCTGCACCCGATATGATATGCAATGTAATGCAGATGAATGACATATAGTGCGTATGAATGCAATGTGATGCAATAATAACCCCTCACCGGCGTGAGACTCTCATCGACAGCCGGGAAGTAGATGCCAACTTACAGCCAGGGTACAATGCTCAGATTATCAATGCAATACCAACAATAGGACATAACATATAATATACAATATAAATCCAAAGCTAAGGCGTAATGAGTACGCCTATCGGCAGCTACACACGTAAGGAATACGTGGTAGAAAATCCATGAGGCCAGGTGCATCCAAAGAAATGGATATAAACACTTACCTTGTTACAAAGTTAGCACAATTACTCAACAACCGCTTGTCCTTTGGTTTCATTGCCAAACGATCCCACTCTATTCAATAAGCAGAAAAATATATCACATTAGGCTAAAGGCATCATTCCTCACATCTTAGGACAATCCGGTTAGGAACCTGATACCCTATTTGCATACGCAATACGCAGGCCAGGCCTATATACAGGGTTCAAAGTCCCATAACCAAACCCTAAATAAATTATATTTATATGTTGCCCATAACTCACTGAGTACGAATATATAATCATTTCCATCATTGGGGTCCAATTGACCTTTTAAACTATCAATTTATGTCATTAGGGTGATGTCTAATATCTCTATTTTTACTGTAAAAATATATTCAAACACACGTAATAAGCTAAGATAATGGGTTAACATCATTACCTGGAGATTTGGGGTAGAAATTCCTCTATTTTTCCACTTCTTTTTCCCTTTTTTTCCCCTCTCTTTTCTAATTTTCTTCTCACTGTATTTGTATTATGTTTCTGCATTCATGTGTCATAGCTACTGATTATAAGGGAGTAAATCCCATAATCGACTTTCAATTTTCAATTTTTTTTTTTAATAATAATAAAATCGCTCCGATGATTAAAATTAAAATAGAACCCTAGAGAAGTCGAAATGATCTCAAATTTTTCAAGTAAGTTATACAAAATAGATGTAACATACTCGCGAAGGTGGATCTTAAATCAGACTCCCGAAACTCAAGATGCGAATTTAAATGAAAAAAAGTCAAATTATTTAACTTTCGGCATTTTAGCGGAAACTAGCCGAACAACATCGAAATTCACTTTTGAAAGTTCATAAAAGTCATAAATAATCATACGAACCTAACGGCGCTTTCGGATTTCGAATCGGAGCTCATTTGCCCAAAACCGAACTCAAAAATCTCTTTTTAATATTTATCGCCAATAAAAACTGAAAACTTCTTCCGATGCCTACAAAACGAGGTCTGATTTAGCTCAAATTTTACAGATTAGTCCCAATGGATATTACGAATATTTTAAAATTATCGGCACACCAATCGGAGTCCTAACTTCCGAAACGACTGACCGAGGTCGTTTCACAAAGTTTGAAAATTTCTTGAAAACGCTTCAATCTTGAATCGAAGCTTATTGTTGTTTGTTTGGAGTTGAAAACCATTGGGGATTGGTTATAATAG
Source organism: Petunia secreta (assembly GCA_029990175.1). Lineage (NCBI taxonomy): Eukaryota > Viridiplantae > Streptophyta > Magnoliopsida > Solanales > Solanaceae > Petunia > Petunia secreta. The sequence continues at coordinate 27,517,757 of JARKIP010000003.1, forward strand.
TTGTATACACCTTTGGGTATCGTTGGTTTTGTGTATCAGGTTGAAATCGATCGAAAATGTTGGCCAAAATCACCAAAAACCCGTTGTGAAAAACTACTGAATCGCGCCTTAGGCGGAGAGCCTAAATCTAGGCGGACCGCCCAACTTTTGGAGAGAATCTTCCCCAGGCAGACCGCCCACTTGCACCGGGCGGAGCGCCTCCCCTTTTGGGAGGAGCGCCCAATCGTGAAGCGGTTCCGAATTGCTTCCGTTTCAAAGTTTTTGTGTTTCCGTTGCTTCCTAACTTCTTGGTTAGTGTTTCTAGGTTAATTGGCCTGCTCCATTGATACTAACTATTGAGCATATTAGGACACTAGTGCGTAGAGGAGATTAGAATTCAAAGAAGAGTCGTCGAACTTTCTTTGGCCTCAAGTGCGCACTTTAAATAGCCGTCCGTACATCGATTCTCATTAACTTTATTCCAAACTTTAACTTGGACATACTAGTTGTGATCATCATAGTTTCTAAGTTGTTAAGGCCTCGCTCTTAAGTGTTCATATATTGAGTGATACACGTGAGGGAGTGACTTTTGTGAGGATTTTCTCTTGGTATTGCAACTATGTCGGATGATGATTGTGGAGGTTCTGGCTCGTGTGGAGAAGAGGGAGACTATGGTTCCTACGAGGGTGATGATGGTTATTTCTATGATGAATTGGGGAACTATGGCTCGTATGATGATGAAGCGGGTCACTATAATGATCGTGAGGTTGATGAAGACTATGAAGCTTGTGAAGATGAATTTGTTGATCCTTATGCTTCTAGTCAAGAATACGAAGATGGTGACGCTTCAAGGTACATTGATCCTACTTACACTACTTGTGATGAATATGAATATGTTGATAGTGACATAGAGGGATTGCTGATGAAATTGATTATACGCATTATTCATTTGCATCTTCTCTTGGTGTTGCTAATGGTGTACAAGGTAGTAATAGAGGTCCTTCCATTAGTATGAGAGGAGGTGGTGGTTATTCCATGGGAAAGAAGAAGCTTGCATCTTCTAGGTACGCTAAGCGACCTAATGCTTCTAATTCCCATGAGGAGGGTGGTTTGAGAGATGGTGTTGCTCTTGCTATGAAAGGCTTATATTTTTCTATTAATGCCGTGAAAGTTAGTAATAGTAGTAGGAGTAGTACCAGTGGCTATGGAACCAAGGCGAGAGGCACTTATGGGCTCCATGGAAAGGTTCCTTCGTCGACTTCCAACAACACTTCTAATGTTAGGAGAGTGACGGGAAGTGGAATTTACTCTAGCAATATTGCTAGGAGAGGAGGGATAAGGGAGACCCAAGTTGTTGGTGTTGAAACTCGTGGGCATTCAAGTTCTCTCTTTGATGCATCTCTACGAAACTTGGGTAGATGTAGGTTCGTTGTTGAGGTAAATGGTATTGGAGGATACTTGCTCAAAATTGATGAGACCGATGCCAATTGTATTAGCACCTCTTTGGTTGATAAGTAAAGGATACCAGCCGTGCAATAGAGGATCCTTATGAATATGAGGGAGTGTGGGTTTCCAAGGAAGCTGGGGTACTTCTATCTCGTAGGAATTATAAATGTTATGTTTGGTGTGATGTGTATCCAATGCAACATGTTGATATTTTGCTAGGTGAGCTATAGTTGCATGACAAGAGGGTGTGATATAGTACTATGAAGGATGCGTATCCTGTGGGCATAGGGCAAAGAGTCTATGACTTTGTACCTGATCGGAGGCCAATTGCCTACTAGTACACCTTCTTTAGCTATGCAAAGGCGCAAGGATCGAGAACTTCATTCCATGGGTAAAAATGTGCAATCAAGTAGTCCTACAATTGGAAGCGATGGTGGGACTAGTGCAAGAAAAGAGTTGGTAAATGTCAACAAGGTGAACCCGAAACTACAAGTTTCAAAGTCAAGTGGGTCACCGACGAAGAAGAAGGAGACATCACGTGATGAGTCTCTGAGTCCTAGATTTCGGGTTGACATAAAAAGTCCATCTACTCCGGCTATGGGTATGCTTGAGCCTCGTCCCAATTCACCCGAATTTGAGAGACAAAAGATAGAGAGGAGTAAGGGAGCGACCGATGACTACTCTCGAGTGGAAAAAGGAGATGTTATGTTGAGTGATGTGAGTGGGTTGTCACTACCCGAATCTACACCCGACTTTGGAAAAAAAATTGGGGGAAAAGAAAGAGGGAAAAAGAATCATTGAGAGCGAGGGAACCTTTTATTCTAACCTTAACCCTTCATCTTTTTTTATCTACTTGTTTGAATTCTTGTAGGCAAATCGATGGAGCCTCAATCATGTTCCGAGACGGAAAGACAAGGTGAAGGCGATTCCAAATGTGACCCACAAGGAGGAAAAGCTAGCCATGATGCTTCAAGTACATTGAGTGAGCCCGGATGCAACTAAAATGTCAGTGATAGTTCTTCTTCCCGTGAGCATATTACTTCCCTGTCTTGTAAAATGGTTTGTGAAAACTCAACACTAGTTAGTGATTTGTATAATTAAAATGCGTTTGCAACTAGTGTAGAGTCGAATGGTCAACTTGTGTGTGAATGTGAACCCTAGTTGAGAGGGTTGAAAAGCCACATCATAATGTGAGCTCGGTCTTCATTGAACCTCTCTTTGGTGAAAATATTTAAGTTGGCCTTGTTTGTGAGCCTTGTTTGTGAACCTTGTTATGACACCCCACCCATATTTGATAAAGGAGAAGATGAATTGCATGATTATCCTATTCTTTCCTTTAATTGATTACTTGCTAGTGGTGGTCTCTTGTGTCGTAGTGAGGAAGGTTGTAACCTTGAGGAGTCTCTAGTGTATGAGATGGATTGAATTGTGTTCGATGACTCCTTAAGTGTAGTTGTTGAATCTAGTTTGGATGCCTCACCTTTGATGGTTAGTGAACTTGTTTTCACTAACCCCTTATTTGAAGGGGTTTTTGATAGAGGTGGTGATGTGTGCCAAACTAGAGAAGAGTGTGAGTTTGAACCTCCATGGTTTGAAAAGCTTCACTCTATAGATAATCCATTGTTTGAGACCTCCCTCGGGAGTTTGTCTAGGGACGAGGGTTGTCTTAGATGAAAATTTTGAGGTGAGGAGGTACTTCTTGCTGTGTGTAAGAGTGCTCTTAAGAAGGGGAGTGGGGTATTTGACGTTAGTTGTCGCTTGAACTACTTTACTTACTCCATTCCATATGTTTATCATACCTTGAGTGTTTGACATGCCAAAACCATTGTGTCACCTTGTGATAAAAATGCATTAAAGGCTTGGTATGTTGGTCATGAGCTTAGAGGTCATAGGGGAAATGATTGCTACATCTTGCATGTTCCATATCCTATTGAGTTCTTTGCTTGTTATTGTGATGAATGCACTTTCTTATTGAGTCAAGTACTTATTGTTTCCTTGGGAGACATGAGCTTTTTACTTGCTATTGATGCTTGGCTTTATCATAAGAGTGTGTTTTCCTACACTTTTGAGCACTAACCTACTCTTGTAGTAGGATGTTTTTTGTTTGTGTTCTCTTTGGATGTAGACTTTGATGGTTTGATTTCGAGGACAAAATCCTTTCAAGAAGGGGAGGATGATGCAATCCAAATTGAGATTAGGACCCAACTATCAAGAACCAAGCAAGAAGGGTGCGAGGATGCAAGGGCAAGAGCTTCGGAGATGAGTCGCAGGCCACAAGAAGCAAGGAAGAGCGCCTAGGAAAGCAGGCGGATACTCTTCAGTGACTTCCACAAACTTGGTGTTGACTCGGCCTAGCTTGCCACAAAACTCTTAGGCCTCTTGAGTCGGCCTCAAGATTTCAGCTCGATGACCATCCTTTAATGATTGAACTTGGACCTCAGAGGCAGCAGCAGCCTCACATGCCTGACTCAGTTCACTGTTGGACTTAGCCAACTGAACTTGTAACTCAGAGATTTGAGCCTTGGACCCCGCTTTTTGGCGGTCCCAAGCATCTCATATACGCTGAATATTTGCAGCTTGATTACGCTCAACCTGCATCTTCTTGAGCGAGAAAAAAGGCTCTGTAAAAACAAAAGGTCAGATCAAGAATGTTAAATGATGAGGGAAGTCATAGGTATCAGAATCGGAATCGCGCTAGCGGCAGAGCGCGCCATCATTGCCGGTAGGGACATCTTTTTGGTGAGGTCTTCTTCTTTCGGCATGAGCAATTGAGTGATATTCAGAGCAACATCAATTGAGCCATCGAAGAGACACATGCCGGCAGGGACTTCAATTCTGCTCAGAGCCCTTCTAGAGGCCGAGGCATTGGGACGCTCAGAGTTCGCTCGTGTCGCACTGTTGCAACCCTCTCTTCGGAAGAGGGAGGAAGTATAGCCTCGCCAACCTTCGCTTTGCCTTTAAACTTGGCAACAGCATGATCAGATCCCTCGAGGTCTACTAACTCGACTTCCTTGGAGGCTTCGGGGCCTTCGTCACTTAGCTCATCCCTCAGGCCTCGCCGCGGTTTGGAATTTGCCTCGACTCGAAGGCACACAGGCCGAGCTGGCTTCTCGAAAGCCTTTTTTTTCCTCTTTGAATCTGCAGGAATGTAAAGTGGGGGCTTAGAAGTTAAGAAAGGAAATTTTGTAATAGAAGTGAAACGACTAATGAGGATGTCGTTATCAGCTTTAGAGGAAGTATCTTGACCAGAGGAGCCCTTCGAGGCTTTGGAGGTCTTGGCTTTCTTCAAGGAACCAGCCAAACTTGCTATCGTAGTTAAGCTGGCATCAGCATCAGGGGCATCCTTCTCCTTTTTCTTCCCCTTTTCATTTTTGTTGTTCTTCTCTTTTGGCTTGGTGCTCATCGCCTTGTTAGGGAAGCCTACAATAAGAAGGGTAATTAGCAGAAAGGAAATCTCGGGCGATCCATAAGGAATTGAATCGTGAAAAACAAATTCTTATGCCTCTCACATACCCAATTATTGACTGGCTCGGCATTGATAATCATCCAAGTGCTCTTGGGTCGAGTCCGAGCCTTGATGATTTCTTGAACCCAATTAACTAGATCGGCTGCGGGTTCGACAAGAACCTTGTTCAATGTGAAGGCCAAGGCATGTGATTAAAGATAAGCTCGAGGTTAAAGTTAAAAGGCAAATGAATTATACAAAAGATCACTTATGCTTGTCGTTCCACACCTCGGAGAACCCCAAGCTTGGCAGACAGCTGGTTTTTTGGTAGGAGAATGTAGTGGTCGCATCAACTTCGGTCTCCAGTATCTCCACTCTTTGCAGTTAGGGAGTACTTGCCCCGATTGTTCAAGATCACAACCCCACCATTGTGTAAGGTGGGATAAAAGAGAGAGATTATGTGTTGAAAAGTGAAAGGCACACCAGACTTTGGACTTAAAAAATCCAAACAGTCAACGACCCTCCAGAGCTCGGGGCCGAGTTGAGCTAGACAAAGATTGTACGTTCGACAGAACGTGTCGATTACCCCATGCATGGGGAGTGAAAACCTTATTGTGAATGGATAAGTGTAAACGAAGGATAGTCTTTCTATGTGTTCGGAGCTGCTATTGTTTAGGGCGGAAACATAGATTTGAACCTCGGAGCCCCAGTTGCAATCTTTCTGAACTAAAGTCACGTGGGCTTGCATGGTCACGGTATTTTTCTCTTGTTGAGCAGACGACTGATCTTGCGACTTGGAGTCTTTTTCCCAATCGAAGCTCGAGAGGATGATTTGGTAAGGCTCAAGCTCCTTTTCAACAGAGATTTTCTTTGGTTTCGAGGACTCCGCCTCGACTTCACCAACTATACCAACATAGTCTCCTCCACCACTCACCTCATTAACAACATCGGCATTGTCTCCTCGATCGTCCACTACATAGGATTTATCACGACGAATAGTGATTTTTGCATCGCCTTGTTTTTAAACCACCCGCCTCAGATGTCGCTTCATCATCTTCGTCTGGCAGTGTAACGACGTTTAGTGTCTCAACGGTGTTGACCACTTCGCCGCCGATAATCGTGGTGGCGGTGTCAGGAATTCTTTCTTCAGAAGGACATGAAGAATTTTGTACTGAATTTGTTATAGACATTATCGGTTAAGAATGGGCTGCGATGTTATGACTATGATCGAAGATTTGAAGAATATGAGAAACTTTTCATGCTTTGAAAATGGCTACAGTGAAATCAAACTTTTAAGCGGGGGAGGAAAGTGATTAAGTTGATGTATTTATAGAGGAAAAAACCATCTATGCATTTACTTAATAAGGGAAAATGAAACGGCGTGACCATTCAACGGTCACTACGTGTAACAGGCAAGAAATTAAAGTGATGGCCGCCTTTCAGAAATTGCAAGGCACACGTGTCGCCAAGTTATTCTCCCGCCTATTTTCATTCTAATCATCGGAAATACTGTCAGTTGCCCGAGGAGTGGGGGACAATATTTATTGGGTAAAATTAATTTTGCATACGTGGCACCTCGAGTGCATGGCTCGAAATGTATCTCATAAAGGCTCGTAAGTTGGTCAAGAGGCAAACAACATGACCCTCGAGGCGAAGCCCCGAGTCAGGGTCCGATCCAGACTACGAAGAAGGGTCGCCTCGAGGAACAAAAAGTTCATTCCCTTGAGGTGAGCGACTCAAGCCCTGGGGAGGTAGTTTAACTCCAGCGGGAGAGTCGCCCCATGATCCTCGCCCATTAACTCAGTATTTAAAGGGTAGGATCGTGGGCTAGTATTTAAAGGGTAGGATCGTGGGCAAGCCACGATTAGTACATGGGAAATGACTACTAAATGCCCTTAATTTACCTCTGGATTCATGGTCTATAAATAGCATTTTTACTCATCTTGTAAGCGCATTCAGAAATTCATAGGAGAAGTTCGCCCAATTGTAATCATCAAGTGGTTATTATTGAAATAATTTCTTGAACTCTTTTTGTTCATTTACTTGCGTTAACCCATTGATCTTTTACAACCTTTAATAAAACATATTGCTTGCAAGCCCAATTACAAATTCGATTGTAGACCTAATCTGATTTAGTCCAATATAATCTTTACTTTCTCTCTTATTTACTTAGTCATTTTGCATTATTGCCTTTATTTTACCATTTCACACATTGTTATCGCCCTTGTTTCGATGATCAATCGTAAGAGCATATTTTTGGCTCTATAGTCATATCAATTTTCACTTGACAGGTCCATTATAGATAGTGCTCCATCCGGTGCAATATAATTGACTTTTTTACCTTTTTAATTTGGTACACAATAAGTAATAGTTAATGAAAACAAAAACAGAACGATATAATTAAACTTTCGAAGTTACCCTTATCCAGTTAACAATGTACACAATTTCTTTAAGTCTTTCAAAATATTCTTTACATTAAAAGACTAATATAGTCAATAACCATCTTATTTAACATTACTTAGTTAACTTTCTAAATAGATAACAAAATTTTTGAACTCAATTAAATTTGACAAGTTACCCTTATCTAGTTAACAATGTACACAATTTCTTTAAGTCTTTCAAAATATTCTTTACATTAAAAGACTAATATAGTCAATAACCATCTTATTTAATATTACTTAGTTAACTTTCTAAATAGATAACAAAACTTTTTGAACTCAATTAAATTTGACCGGAAGGAGTAATAAATATTGTACTCCCTCCGGTCCATATTATTTGATGTTTTAGGTGTTTTCACGGGTATTAAGAAAATCACATTTTTAGCATTAATTAGCAATGTAATTTGCTATATTAGCCCTTATTCAAACTATTATTACTTATCATTTTGTTTAAAGTCATTTATTAGCAAGGGATGACATTGTAAAATTTCATCTTGATTTTAGAAAAGATCAAATATTGTGGACCAAAAAAAGGAAGCTAAAACATCAAATAAAGTGGACCGGAGGGAGTACTAAACAAAAAGGATGTTTCTGCAGCATTCATACTACTTGAATATTCAAAGTAAGAAGAAAATATAAGCGATAAAATATTTCCTTAAGTACTAAATTCTTTAATATGAATTAAAATGCAAAATAACAAAATGTTCATGATATAGATACTTATATAATAGCAGGGAGGAGTTAAACATACAGGAGAATACCGATATCAAACTTGCTTATGGCTGACATTTTTTTGTTCTTTCTATTAGTCAAAGATTGATTATTATAATTTAGTTTATCACAAATTAATTTACATAGTACTAATAGATATTCTTATCTTTAGAACTAAAAGTAATTTGAAACATAGAATAGGTTGTATTTAAGTCAATTTAGAATTAAAAAAATTTGCAATAATAAGCTCTTGTGAACAGAAACTAAGGGCATTATAGTTATTTTAACCGAAGTAATTATCAACACTCTTTAATTTAACACTTCAACGGTTTATCATCAAGTTCATTTTTTTTCAAATCTAAATATGTGAATTGCTTATTTACTAAACGAGCTTCAACATTTTTCCAACAACAAAGTCGTTTGTGCCTAAAAATTACTTAATAGGTTAAACCGATAAAATTGATAAAGGGTCACAAGCAATAAAAAAATACTAAGAAAAAGTAAAGAAAGTAGAAAAGTAAGAGATTGTATTCGTTAAGAATAGTCGGATTCTTGGAGAATTGCTTGATGAATACTACAATAGGAGAGAAGTGTATTTATAGCTATGATTTTTCCAAATCCTAATTATGGTAAATAGAAAGACTATAGGTCGTGGACCTGTTTACTCAAGGCGGTGATACCAATTAACCCTAACTAGGAGACTATAAACCCTAAGGCGGTGGGATGTACGTCTTATGTCCCTTGTCCCGTGCCTGCTAAGCGGCAGTGGCTTGTGGAGTAGGCGTGTATCCTCATCGATCGGTGACTTATAGAATAAATCTGATCGTCTCCAGCTGGATTCGTATCCTCGTAATCATAGGTGGCATATTTTTATCCTGTACAGTCAGTCCCCCACTAGATGTGTGCTGATGTAAGCGGTCAGAAAGTGAAAGAGACATGCATAAGAGATGTGCAAAAGGATATCTTACTGACTCCTAGTAGCTTGCGGTCACTTCGACTGAAATAGACGCCTAATCTTTTCTAGAGTTCCTCGCGTCTTCACTTGATTGCTGTCTGTCAATTCCATGCACCTTTTGCATAACTGTCTTTTACTGCGCTGGATCATTTCATTTCCTTTTATCATAATTATCTTGACTATTTCGTGCGCATTCCTTATCCTTTTCCACCTATAAAAGGGGTCTCTTAGCAGATTGTTGATCATAAGCTTTCTCAATGATATATCGCCTCTCTCAAATATCTCCTTTTGTAAGAAATAAAATCAAATCTTGCTTTTGAAATGTTTATTTTCAATCTGAGCGCCAGATTCTTAGAGCATCTTCTTTACTTAGAGTGGATTGTATGAGAAAATTGAAAGTAGAGAAACGCTCTTTGTCTTGTTTTCTGCCCTTCCGTTCATATTGAGATAGGCGGAGTTGCCCGAGACTAGAACTTGTCGGGATCCCAATGATATTCTTCAAAATATCGTCTTCATGGCATGTGCACTAATTACGGTGCGTTTGTTTTCTAATGTATTCGGTTGTAATGATATTCATCTTATTATGCAAGGCTAGGTGACTTAGCCCTTTCAGTTGTTATGAGGCTTTGCTTCCAGGATGCTTCCAACATACCAGTGACTTCTTTGACTGTGTTGGGTTAATGATCCATCGGTTGACTCCGCTCCTTGGCCCAAAATGGGGATTTGGCCTTACACTATCGGTAGATTATGGAGTCACCAAGTTCTATTTTTGCTAGTGGTTCAAGGTCATTCTCTCTTTCGGTTGGCTTGAATGAACTGCTCTTGTGACTTCTCTTCGGCCACTGGCAGTGGGTTGCCTTGGGAGGAAATTCCTTCCTCACATGGGTTCCCAGTCTCAAGCCTATCCTCTTCAATAAGCTCCCAATTGCGCTTGAAAATCTGCTTCAACCTCTACTGATTGAGAGACATTCGTGTCCCCAGCTTTCTTCGAGTTCCTTCCTCACGGTGGTGGTTCGTCCGTACTCAGATGCTTTCGAGGCCTTTCTGTAGGGAAAAATTCCATAATTGATTTATATACAGGTGTTGGTGGTGTCAATGGTTGCATGTCAAAAAATGCTCTTGCCGACATATCTTCTGGGTAAGAGTTTCAATTCTGGATGAGGCATTTCGGCCGTGCAAAGTCTAAAAGACCTTTTTAGTCATAGTCCTTTGAGATCTTTCAGTTTCTTAAGAACATCTGTTATTCAAAAGAACGAAATTTTATATTGTAGCCTACAAGCCTTTGATATTAATAAAAACGGGCGTTCATCAAGATGTATTTTTGTGCGTACTTTCGTATTTATTTATGATGAAGTCAAGTACCATTTTCATGCCTTTTAGGCCGTTTGTCTATTTGAAGACGTTTGTGCATCTGTAGGATGCAATTTTATTTGCTCGTCAGCGGGTAATGACTTAAGTTACGTCAGTGATAGAAGTCTTTTAGATAGGGCAAGAACCGCGCCCTTAAGGAACGTCTTTAGCCTGTTGCGAATAACGAGGTATTTTTGCATTTTCACTCGAGTGCTTAAGTCTTTAACGACACTATGTGGGGGGGCGTCCCCACCGACAATTTGGTGCAATTGTTGAATTGACAATTCTAATGTATGATAATTCCTAGTGGCTTAAATAGGATTGATCCCACTTAAGCCAGTAGTTTACTTTAATCTTATAATGAGGAGCGAGTGTTTTACTTCAACTCAATATGGCCGAGAGCCATGAATAATTGGATCTTTATCATAAAACTACCTAAAATGGAACAGTGGTCTTATTAAGTGTGAAAAAAAGGTGTGGGGGCCAAACAAAAGTTTTGATAAACTTAAATAATACTTACTGGGGTTAGATACCTTTTGAAAAATAGGAAGAGCAAGAAATAGAATACATGTCTTGAGTATGAGGACCTGCGGGTCTTTTAAGAATAGTACTTCTTTACCCAATTGATATTCCACCTACTTGGAGTGGATTTTCGTCCGAGGGTGCATGCTTCCTTTCTAATGATGCCCCGTACCTTGTTCGGGGATGGCTTAGCTATATTGATCACTCGGGTGCCCTAAAATATACACTAGAGGGCCGTGATTGGCTTGTGATGGACCTAGGCGCTTGGCCTATGGGTCGTTGATAGTGCGACAATACAATTCTCTATTAAACAAATAATAATGAGCCACTTGTTTCCTCAGTTGTCTAGTATCTTCCTTGTCTTTAAAGAGCATTCCCTTGTCCAAGTACTTGATTAGCGCACGATGCCATTCCCAGACAAGTCCTGTAGTGTGAACTTCTGGATTCTGCTGGCCTGAGAGAATTAATTTGATCACTGTGTGTGGACTGGCAACCTTCATATTTGTGGCTGCTGCTAAGCTGGTTAAAGCATCGGCCTCTGTGCTTTCTTCTCTTGGTACTTAAGGAAACTTCCATCTGTGAAATTCTTTCAAAAGGGCTTCCGTTCTAGCTAAGTACTTCTGCATATGAGCGTTTTTGGCTGGGAATATGTCGTTTACTTAGTTGACCACCAGCTAGAAATAATTATAGAGACTGACCTCCCTGGCCTCTAATATCTAATTCCAGAGATGGAATTACAACTTCATATACTGCCTCGTCATTTGTGGTCAATGAGCAACTGACATCTTTTCGGAAGGTCTTTCTAGATGGTGACTTAATGGCCAGGTTATGCCAGCCCCTTTAGCGCTTGTTGTCTCATCCATATGGACTACCTATTCTTCGGGACATTTTTTTTATTGTCTTCAACTCTTCTTCAGCCTTTGGCATCATATCAATACTGAAATCGGTAGTGAAGTCTGCAAGGACTTGCGATTTGATGGTAGTGCGTGACTGATAAATAATATCATACTCCCCTAATTTGCGGCCCATTTGGTCAGCCTCCCTAAGAGTCCAGGCTTGTAAAGATGGTCCATAATGGGAAGGATGACACCACGATAACGAAGTGGCTCTGGAAATATGACTTAACTTCTTGGCAACAATGACTATCGCTAACATAAGCTAATCTAAAAGCTAGAAATGCGCTTCTCCACCTAAAAAGGCTTTACTGGAATTTTTTACAGTAAATTTCACTCCTTCTTCTTCTCGTGTAAGGACCGCACTCACGTCCACTGTTGACATCGTGACATATAGTAGGAGAAGTTCCCCTTGAACACGCTCGATTAGATTTGTGGGGGGGGGGGGGGGTCTTATAAGATCTTTCATCAATTCTCCTAGTGTCTGGCTGCAGAGTCTCGACCATTCAAGATCTTCATACTTCTCCAGGATTTTGGAAAGTTGGTAGCATCGTTCCGCCCATTGTGGAATCGGTTGGCTCATCATGGAGATCTGATTTTTGAGCTCTATTACCTCTGCTCTGGCCCTGAACTAATCTATCATGTCCCTTATTGATGTGTTTTAGACAGTGTTTACTTCCACTTTCAGACTTAAGTCGGTGACCGTGATGTGGACGCAAACTGGGAAATGGCTTCCCCGAATGAACTCATCGACTGATTGCTCCCTTGCATCTCCTAAATTTGAGCGTTGATCTTTGCTGTCATATCAGACTCTTTCTCTTTTTTGTACTGTCAGTGCAGCATCAAATGTACAATCTTTCTCTAGTAGGAAATGTTCACCTTGAATTTTGTTTACCCCAAGCGAGGTAGGATTTCTCAAGGCTTGATGAAGCGTTGAGGGTACCTCCCTCACTCTATGTATCCATGGTCTCCCCAAGATAAAATTATACGAGAGGTTAGCATTGTCTCTCCTGGGATATGGATTGGCAAGACTATTTCTCCAATCAGCTTTTCACTCGTACTGTTAACGGTAGTTACTATGCACGAGCTTGGAGCTACCTGTTGTTAAAGCTTCATTTTATGGATATATTCCCATCGGATGATGTTTACAGCACTTTCTGGATCCAGCAGGACTTGCTCAATTTAGGTGTCGAGCACCTTGATGGTAATGATCAACGCGTCATGGTGCGGATGATGGAATTCTCTTTCATCATTCCTGTTGAATTTAATCGTGTTTATGTGAAGATTCTTCTTTCCTCTTCATGAGTTGGATAAACCATGACTGCATCAGCCTTCTCTATATCAAATGCTAGCCCGCTAAAAATCGCATTGATGCTTTGCATACCCACGTAGTCTGAGGTTTTGGACGGCATGCCTTCTTCTGCGAGCAGGTCTTTGAGGTTCCCTTCTTTCAGAAATCGGGCGATGTGGAGTATGAGAGCTTTGCAATCAGCCATATCATGGTCGTTGTTGTGATGAAAATCGAAGTAGGCAGACGAATTCTTCACGGAGGCATTCTTGATGGTGGGTGGCCAGTGCATCCTTGAGCATATCTTACCAAAGGGATTTGTGACTAGCTCCACTGTGCTTACTCGTAGCCCAAAATCTTTAAAGTTGCACTGCTCAGGTCGTTTCTAATGAGAGCCAGTTCCTCTAGCATTACTCCACTTCTCTGAGGGTTTTGCCGAATTCGCCTTATACTGCATTCTTTCCTTCATCATTCTCCCACCTATGTCTACTTTCGGGGTAGAGCTGCCTGGCCACTTCCTTTGTGCGTCACCATAAGATATTTGGGATGTTTCATGCTAAAGACGGAGGTTTTCGTTGTACCTCCGATGAAGGGCATCCCATTTTCTCACCAGGTGATGCGTTAAACTCCATTGCAGCTCTCGAGTGGCAAGTGAACCTTAGGAGTTAGGACTCTTACCGAAGGCTACTACTACGATGTTGCCGAGAACTGGACGAAGTTCCATGTGCTCTCTCTGGAATTTCTCCGGATAATCTTTCAATATCTCCCCGTCATGCTAGCAGATCTCGAAGATATCCTCCATGCATTTTTCTCACTTGTTGGCACTATAGTGCACTTTTTTTAACACATTTTGCATATGGGTAAATGATTTGATTGACCCCAGAGGCAACTGAGTGTACCATGTAAGGGCCCCCTAGGTCAGGGTCGAACCGAACCTCTTTAGCAGAGCAGATTAGGTTTCTTCTTTTGTGATTTCATTGCTCTTAACTGTTGTTGGTAAGCAGCGATGTCCTCATCCAGATCAGTGAATCCATCATACTTAAGGTTATCCTACAGGCATAAGTGCTAAGGTACGTGGGCCGGTGCAATGCTCACCTCATATGTAAGCCTAAAGAACTTCTGGACACCAACGGCCCTTACCTGGGTGGAGCAGCCGGCACGCTGCTAGCCGATCATGGATTACTCTTAACTCCCTGAGGATACCTTGAATGACAGGTGCTCCTCCAATACCTTGATTGCTGGCCGCTGTGGAGCTTCCTGTGGCGGTCTCCAAGTTTATCCTCCGTCTGGGAACGAAAACTGGTAAATTATTTAAGGGCTCGGATCTTTGTGGGGATGCTCGCTTCGAGAACGAACCAACGAAGATCGCATCTAGCTTTTCCATGTTTTCGAACATGTTGGCAGAATTTTGTTCTGCTCGCTTCTCCTGAGCTTTGAGAAAGCTGGCGAGGAAGTCTTCGAGCTTAAATTTGCTTTTGTATGGTTGATCATTGTCACAATCACTATCCACAGAGACCGGACCCTTTGGAGTGTCCTTCAGCTGTCCGTCGAGATCACTGGATCATTTGAGGAGTCGTCTACCGCGTCAGCGGTGTTCTTTGGAACATCATCATTGCCGTTCGACAGGATTGCGCTTTTCCCTCATAAACACCTACAATTTCTAGGCCCTACAATGTACGCAAAACTGGTTGTGCCTAAAAGTTGCTTAATAGGTTAAACAGATAAAATTGATAAAGGGTCACAAATAATACGTAAAATACTAATAAAAAGTAAATAAAGTAGATAAGTAAGAGATTATATTCTTCGGGAATAGTCGGATTCTTAGAGAATCGCTTGATGAATATTACAATAGGGGAGAGAGATATTTGTAACTATGATTTTTTCCAATTTTAATTATGGTAAAATACAAAGACTATAGGACGTATGCATGTTTACTCAAGGCGGTGATACCAATTAACCTTAACTAGGAGAATGTAAATGCTAAGGCGACGGGATATATGATTTACGTCCCTTGGCCCGTGCCTTCTGAGCGGCCGTGGCTTGTGGAATAGGCGTGTATCCTCAGCTTCGGATGATTATAGAATAAATCTTGTCTTCTCCAGCTGGATTCGTATCCCCGTAATCATAAGTGGCATATGTTTACTCACACAACAGTAATATTTATCAGATACTTTAAACTATAATTTTTTATTTTTGATTTCCCACCCGGTGTCTAGTACCCTCATTGGAGTCCCGACTAATCTGTATTCGCGCCGCGTAAGACCCAATTCTGGGGGAAGCGCTCCCGACTAAAATTGTTTCCATTCCAAAGGCTCGAACCCGAAACCTCTTATTAAGGGTGGAGGGATCCTATCCATCACACCACAACCCTTGGTGGTCCAGATACTTTATATTAGTGAAGCCAAACATGCTCTAAATCATTATGTTTTGATTTTTTCCTTTCCCCTTATACTATAGTTTACCAAAGTTATGTTCATGCTTCTTTGCAAAGATGCCCCGCTAAAGTGTAGGAATGATTATACTGATTATAGTTTTTTAAATAAATTCTTATATATCAGTACCTAAAAATTGTGTTAAAAGTTAAGTACAAACTTACTATCAAATGTCTAAATTTAGGCTTATGGAATGTAGGCATATATAAAATAGGATGGGTGTGTGTTATTTAAAATAGTTTGCTGTTGTTCATTAGGTATTTATAGTAATTATTTCTTTGGAGTTGAAGTGATGGCCTTTTTGTTAACTTGCACTTCAAGATAACTATTTGAATATGACATCAATGCAATAAGATTTTTATGATTACAGAACTTCTATTATACGTGGTTATGACATATGAATGTTTCAAAATCTCGATACAAATAATTGAAGAAATTTCTAAGATCCAAACAATTTTGAAGTCTTCTCCAGAAACCTTT
This sequence comes from Petunia secreta, assembly GCA_029990175.1. Classification (NCBI taxonomy): domain Eukaryota; kingdom Viridiplantae; phylum Streptophyta; class Magnoliopsida; order Solanales; family Solanaceae; genus Petunia; species Petunia secreta. The sequence continues at coordinate 27,533,696 of JARKIP010000003.1, forward strand.
CTCATTTCTTGTTCTCTACTATTGAGCCAAAAAATAAGGAAACTAATGAAAGACTCAAAATATATTTCTAGGCTTTTAAAGTAAACCTATTTAACCTTTGTTTGTCTTTGTATATGTGATATCCCTTCTCTTTCTAGCAAAAATGAAAAAACGTATCCCTTCTCCAACAAGCTTAAAAAGTAGTGGTAATATACAAGAATTAAGAAAAGGAAATTCAAGTAAAAAGGAATCAACCTTCTTATTATTATCTTATATTATCAAAATTTGTTAATACTCTATCCGGTCCACAGTATAAGTTTTTTTTGGCTATTTACACACTGATTAAAGAATCCACCTTTTAACAATAATTAGGAACACCATTTTACTATATTAACCTTTTATCTCTTTCAAATTTACTCATAAAAATCTGTGAGTAATTTTTAAAAGTATGTTTAGATCATTTATTAACAAGGATAAATTAGAAAAAAATTATTTAATTGTTTCTTAATCTTTGAACAAATCAATTATTTTGCACCAAAGAATAAAGGCTAAAAAATCTTACATTATGAATCACACGGAGTATAGTTTTCTCCAAAATGGGAACAGCTTTAAGATCTAAATACAATAAATATGTTATGAATACGTTGTATTATGGATGTCCATTACCCCCATAGCTTCCTGAAGAAGCTAGATCTACAAGTAGCTTACAAGCAGACAGCTGACAAGCAGCTTTATGAAAAGCCTTGCAGCAGCATCTACAAAGCCTTGCAGCAGCTTGAAGAGGCTTGCAATCAAGCAGACAGCTTACAAGTAGCTCATGCCGACAGTTTGCCAGCAGCTTCTAAAAAACCTTCCAGCAGCTTCCTGAAAAGCTTTGCAGCTGCTTCTTTTCTTCTATAAATAGGAAGTCATTTCAGTTTATTATGTACATCAGTTTGAAATGAAATAATATTTCAGTCTCTCTCTATACAGTTTCTTTATTTTATTTACTTTACAACTTTTATTTTCACAACACATTATCAGCACGAAGCTCTGCTATCTAGAAAACGTATAAGGTAAGTATTTTACTTTCTAAATATATGGCTAATATTTCTAAGATTGAATTTACTGCCCTGGATATATCGGGAAAAAGTTATCTTTCATGGGTTTTAGATGCTGAAATCCATTTAGATGCGATGGGTCTTGGAGACACCATCAAAAATAATAATCAAGCATCTAATCAAAACCGTGCTAAAGCAATGATATTCCTGCGTCATCATCTTGATGAAGGTCTAAAAATGGAATATCTCACGGTTAAAGATCCACTCATGCTGTGGAATAGCTTGAAAGACAGGTATGACCACCTGAAAGATAGTCATACATCCACAAGCACGTTATGACTGGATCCATCTAAGGCTACAAGATTTTAAAACCATCAGTGAATATAATTCTGCTATGTTTAGAATTATTTCTCAGTTGAAATTATGTGGAGAAAATATCACTGATAGTGACATGCTTGAGAAAACATTCTCCACTTTTCATGCCTCGAATGTGCTCCTGCAGCAGCAATATCGAGAGATGAAATTTAGTAAATATTCTGAGTTAATTTCACATCTGCTTGTTGCTGAACAACATAAAGGATTATTGATGAAAAATCATGAAAGTCGACCCATTGGTTCTGCTCCATTCCCAGAAGTGAATGAGACGAATTTCCACCAAAAACGTGGAAAGTGGCGTGGCCCCAGTCGTGGCCGCGGTCGTGGTCGTGGTCGTGGTCGTGGTTGAGGAAGAAACTCCTATCATGATGATCGTTATGCACCAAAATCTCCTGACCACCAGTAGTGGAAAGGAAAGGATAAAAAGCATGAAGCGGTGCAAACGAAAAATTCAGAGAATGGTTGCTACCGTTGTGTAGCAAAAGGACATTGGTCACGTACCTGTCGTACGCCAAAGTACCTAGTTGATCTCTATCAAGAATCTCTGAAAAAGAAAGGGAATAATGCTGAAGCCAACTTTATGTCTGAAGATAATGTGGACTTCACGCATTTGGACTGGTGATGGATCTGTAGCCAAAGAGACTTAAATACATTTTAAGTTATGTCATTTGTAATAGTTTGTATGTCTAATATTATTGTAGTAATACTAGTAATGTTTTGTTTTAATAATAAAGCATGTAATATATGATGTTTGTTTTTATCTATGTTATTTTATTTTGAAGAACACATGGATATCCCTCAAACTTTATTTGGATCAAAGATCAATTCTGAAGATATTTGCGTAATTGATAGTGGAAAAACACATGCCATATTCAAAGATCGAAAATATTTTTCACACTTGATAATGAGAAAGGCAAATGTTTCTACTATTTCTGGTAATACTAATTTAATTGAAGGATCCGGAAGAGCAGCTATATTTCTGCCTAAGGGAACAAAACTTATTATAGATGATGCATTATTCTCTTCCAAGTCCAGAAGAAACTTGTTAAGTTTTAAAGATATCCGCCGAAATGGATATCATATTGAGACAATAAACGAAATGAATAATGAATATCTTTGTATTACAAAGAATGTCTTTGGCTAGAAATATATTTTAGAAAAATTGCCAACTTTATCTTCTGGCTTATACTGGGTACAGTTGAAGCACACTCTGTCGTAAACCAGAAGTTTACTGATTTAAATAATTTTGTGCTTTGGCATGACCGTTTGGGTCATCCTGGATCAATAATGATGAGGCGAGTTATTGAAAATTCAAGTGGGCATTCACTTAAGAACTTGAAGATTCTTAAAAGTGATGAATTTTCTTGTACTGCTTGTTATCAGGGAAAGTTAATCACTAGACCATCACCAACAAAGGTTGGGATTGAATCTCCTACATTTTTAGAACGTATCCATGGGGATATATGTGGACCTATTCATCCACCTTGTGGATTGTTTAGATATTTTATGATCCTAATTGATGCATCTTCAAGATGGTCTCATGTGTGCCTATTATCATCTCGCAACCTGGCGTTTGCGAAATTGTTGGCACAAATAATTCGATTAAGGGCACAATTCCCTGATAATCCTATTAAAGCTATTCGCCTTGATAATGCTGCAGAATTTTCATCCCAAGCTTTTGATGATTATTGTTTATCAGTCGGAGTAAGAGTTGAACATCCTGTAGCTTATGTTCATACTCAAAATGGCCTTGCAGAGTCATTTATTAAACGACTGCAATTGATAGCAAGACCGTTGTTAATGAAAACAAAATTGCCCACTACTGCTTGGGGTCATGCTATTTTACATGCAGCATCACTTGTTCGTCTCAGACCGACACATTATCATGAATTCTCCCCGTCACAATTAGTTTTTGGCCATGAACCGAATATTTCTTATCTACGAATATTTGGATGTGCTGTATATGTGCCAGTAGCACCACCACAGCGCAGTAAGATGGGCCCCAGAGAAGGCTGGGAATATATGTTGGGTTTGAGTCGCCCTCTATTATTCGGTATCTTCAGCCATAAACGGGAGATTTATTCACTGCTCGATTTGCAGATTGTCGATTTGATGAGACAACTTTCCCACAATTAGGGGGAGAGAAAAAGGAAATAAGTAGAGAAATTGTGTGGAAAGTTCCATCATTATCTCACTTTGATCCACGTGCCCCATATGTGAAAAAGAGGTCCAGAAGATCGTTCATTTGCAAAATATAGCAAATCAAATGCCTGATGCATTTACTGATTTGAAAAGGATTACTAAATCACATATCCCTGCAGAGAATGTACCAATTCGGATGGATATCCCAGCAGGACCATCTAGTAGTGTCATAGCCAGTGAACCTAAAGCATGCCTGAAGCATGGTAGACCACTGGATTCCAAAGATCGAAATCCTAGAAAAAGGAAAGTGACAAATGATCAAGATGACACTTTGAAAGAATCTCTTGAAGAGAACCAAGATCTTATTAGTCCTGAATTTCATGAAGAAATTAATGAACCTGAGACTCAAGTGAGTGAGGAATATTTAATAAATTCCACTGGTGATGGAATAAATTTGAATCGATCAGAAATAGAGGTGGATGATATTTTTGCATATTGTTGCACTTAATATTATGCAAGATAATGAGGATTTTGAACCTCAATCTATTCAACATTGTCGACAAAGAATTGATTGGCCAAAATGGCAAGAGGCAATTCAAGCAGAATTGAGCTCACTTGCCAAACGTGATGTTTTTGGACCTGTAGTCCAAACACCTAATGGTGTAAAACCAGTTGGCTTTAAATGGGTCTTTGTGCGTAAACGAAATGAGAAAGGTGAAATCATAAGATATAAAGCACGCCTTGTTGCACAAGGATTCTCACAAAGACCTGGTGCCGATTATGAAGAAACATATTCACCTGTTATGGATGGGATAACATTTCGATATCTCATCAATTTAGTTGTACATGAAAAACTTGAAATACACCTGATGGATGTAGAGCATACTTATATGGCTCACTTGATAATGAAATTTATATGAAAATCCCTGAAGGATTTAAAATGCCTGAAGCATATAATTCAAAGTCTCGGGAAATGTACTCAATCAGATTACAAAGATCTTTGTATGGTTTAAAACAATCAGATGAAGGAAGGTTATATAAACAATGTCAAATGTCCATGTATATTCATAAAGAAAGCAGCATCACAGTTTGTTATACTTGCTGTTTATGTTGATGACATAAATCTCATTGGAACTCCAGAAGAGCTCCAAAAGGCAATTGATTATTTAAAGAGAGAATTTGAGATGAAAGATCTTGGAAAGACAAAACTTTGTCTTGGTCTACAAATTGAACATTTAGTAGACGGAATCTTTATCTGCCTATACAGAAAAGGTCTTGAAACGATTTTATATGGATTAAGTACTCCAATGATTGTTCGATCCCTTAAAGTGGATAAAGATCCGTTCCGGCCTCAAGAGGAAGATGAGGAACTTCTTGGTCCTGAAGTACCATATCTAAGTGCAATTGGTGCACTTATGTATCTTGCTAACTCTACAAGACCTGATATAGCATTTTCTGTTAATGTTTTAGCAAGATTTAGTTCTGCTCCTACACATCGACATTGGAAAGGTATCAAACAGGTATCTAAAAGGATCTGTTGATATGGGTTTATTTTATTCTAACAAATATGGTGCAGATCTTGTTGGTTATGCAGATCCAGGCTATTTATCTGACCCACATAGGGGTCGATCTCAATCTGGTTACCTCTTCACATGCGTAGGTACTGCCATATCATGGCTATCTACTAAACAATCAATGTGTGCTACTTCTCCAAATCATGCTGAATTAATAGCTATTGATGAAGCAAGTAGGGAATGCGTATGGTTGAGATCAGTGATTCATTTCATTCGAGAAAGATGTGGTCTTAAGTGTGATACCAAAATACCCACGATCTTTTATATGAGGACAATACTTCATGCATAAACCAATTGAAGGAAGGATTTATAAAAGGAGATAGAACAAAGCACATTTCACCAAAGTTCTTCTTCACACTTGATCTCCAAAAGGATGGTGAAATTGACGTGCAACAAATATGTTCATGTGATAATCTGGCAGATTTTTTCACTAAATCTTTACCGCCTGCAACTTTTGAAAAGTTGGTATACAAGATTGTAATGAGAAAACTGAAGCACCTTGATCGAAGTTTTTATTAGGGGGAGTAAAATACGCGTTGTACTCTTTTTTCCTTAATCATATTTTTTCCCGCTGGGTTTTCTTGGTAAGGTTTTTAATGAGGCAACTGATAATGCGTATTACAAGACAAGTGTACTCTTTTTCCTTCACTAAGACTTTTTCCCACATGGTTTTTTCTTAGTAAGGTTTTAATGAGGCACATTATCTATTAATGAACATCCAAGGGGGAGTGTTATGAATACGTTGTATTATGGATGTCCATTACTCCCATAGCTTCCTGAAGAAGCTAGATCTACAAGTAGCTTACAAGCAGACAGCTGACAAGCAGCTTTATGAAAAGCCTTGCAGCAGCTTCTAGAAAGCCTTGCAGCAGCTTGAAGAGGCTTGCAATCAAGCAGACAGCTTACAAGTAGCTCATGCAGACAGCTTGCCAGCAGCTTCCTGAAAAGCTTTGCAGCTGCTTCTTTTCTTCTATAAATAGGAAGTCATTTCAGTTTATTATGTACATCAGTTTGAAATGAAATAATATCAGTCTCTCTCTATACAGTTTCTTTATTTATTTACTTTACAACTTTTATTTTCACAACAAAATAGACATTGTACTACTACAGATACCAATTACACACATTCCTCTTTGGGTTGATAGCTAATTCGACCAATAAGGTTCAAAGAACTAGTCTTCCGGTGCCTATCACTTTCTTCTATTGAAAGTTCATTTGTTGGTTTGAATTGGAATTGTAAATTGTTGAATATGAGACATAATTTAGTATAATAGTATCAGGACCATGTGGTGTTAATTTCTACCATTGAGATGTTACTGTTCCTTTATATGTTAAAAAAATATATGGATTCCCAATGAATCTTGGTGAGATAGGATAATCCCCTCTATAACCGAAATTTTGGGGTCGTATTTTAAAAATTATTACTTTTAGTAGAGAGCGGTTTGACTCTGAAAATGTACATGCGATTTTACTCTGAAAATATAGACTTTTTCGACGTAAATCTGGATTTATCGAATCCTACGGTTACTGTCAGAAATATATATAATTTATTCTTTTTATCTCACTTATAAAACATATATAATATATTCTTTTTATCTCATTTATATGATACTTCAAATTTTGAGAGTCAAATATTTTAATTTTGATCGAATTCAGATATAATATTATTATTTTTTTTTTGATTTTGATATATCGGAAAACTATGTAAAAAGTAGTATTTAGAAGACAAGAAAAAAAGTGCAAAAATATCGATTTATGAAGTGAAAATATCACATTAATCGGGATAGATAAATGTGTATATATATGTACCCGACTTTTTTTTCCATCATATGGAACATGAATTAGTTAAAAAGGGATCTAATTACCGGCGGAAGTGGATATCATCGCGTGGAGTGCGCCAGGTTTCCTTTGGAGGGTAACATTACTTGTAATCCAATCACGTGCCATTTGCAATCTTAAAGGTTGAAAAATGGTACTCCAAGTAAGGTGTGTTTCGTCCCTTGGCGGATATCCTACTTCTACTATCTACTAGTGACGTTAGCCACCCAGATGCTTTATGTTTTTTTTTTCTTTTTTCATTTGAGCATTAATTTTACACTATAATATTATAATATGAGTAATAAAATAATTATTGCAATTCTGAACATCACCCTTGTTCTTGTACAACGGAATCATAGTACTCCACCTCCATTACGAAGATGTAAAAGAAGCCCGAAGAATGAAGATGGAGTATTATGATTTCGTTGTACAAGAACAAGGGTGATATTCATAATTGTAACAATTATAGGGGCATCAAACTATTAAGCCACACCATGTAAGTATGAGAGAGAGTGGTTGGGAAGAGGATGAGGAGGGAAGTACCAATTTATGAGAATCAATTCGGACTCATGCCTGGGAGATCGACTACGGAAGCCATCCACCTTCTGAGGAGATTGATGGAGCAGTATAGGGATAAGAAAAGGGACTTACATATGGTGTTCATTGACCTAGAGAAAGCGTATGACAAAGTCCCAAGGGAGGTTTGTAGAAATGCCTGGAATCAAAAGGTGTACCAGTGGTATATATCAGTGCGGTTAAAGACATGTACGATGGAGCCAAGACTAGTGTGAGAATAGTCGGAGGTGACTCCGATCACTTCCCGGTCGAGATGAAATTGCACCAGGGGTCAGCGCTTAGCCCATTCTTATTTCTGTGGTGTTGGACGAGTTGACACAAAGCATTCAAGGGGAAGTTCCACAGTGTATATTTTTTGCAGATGATATAATTTCGGTTGATGAGACTTGTGGCGGAGTTAATGATAAGTTGGAGGTTTGGAGACATACCCTAGAATCTAAAGGTTTCAGGCTGAGCAGAACGAAAACAGAGCACATGGAGTGCAATTTTAGTGATGCGCCTCAAGAATCAGAGCTGGAAGTGACATTTGATTCTCAAGTCATTTCTCAGAAAAGAAGCTTTAAGTATCTTGGCTCAATCCTTCAGGGTAATGGAGAGATTGAAGATGATGTCACCCATCATAAAGGGGCAGACTTGATGAAGTGGAGACTTGGGTCCGGTGTCTTATGTGATAAGAAAATGGCACCTAGACTCAAAGGTAAGTTCTACAAAGCGGTTGTTAGACCAGCTATGTTGTACGATGCAGAGTGGTGGCCAGTCAAGACCACACATATTAAGAAGATGAGTGTAGTAGAGATGCGAATACTTAGACGGATGTGTGGGTATACGAGGCTGGATAAGATTAAGAATGAGTTTATTCGGGAGAAAGTGGGAGTGGCCTCAGTGGTGGACAACATTAGAAAAGCAAGGTTGCAATGGTTTAGCCATGCAAAGAGAAGGAGCACAGATGCTTCAGTGAGGAGGTGTAAGAGGCTGGACGTGCTGGATCTTCGGAGAGGTAGAGGTAGACCAAAGAAGGAGAGGTGATCAGATAGGACATCGCTCACCTCCAGATTACTGAGGACATGACCCTTGACAGAAAAGCGTTGAGGTCGAGAATTACCGTAAAAGGTTAGGTTTTAGGAAATTAATTGCTGTCATATTAGCTTTACTAGTATTAAACATAGCAGTTTCATCTTGTCCTGAATTTCTCTCACTATTAGTGTTATACATAGATGTTGAACATAGTTGTCATTCTTGCACGTAGTTGATTGCTCTGGTTGTGTAGTTTTCTTGTGAGTACTTGAGCTTTCACGGTGTTTCTTACCTTGTTTGTTTTCAAACATGTTTTCAAAATATTTTTGTTTGTTTACTTTTATTTTTAAAATGTTCTTCCTATTCAACGGTCTATCGAAAACAGCCTCTCCAACTTGATTGAGTAAGATCTGCGTACATCTCACCCTCATCAGACACCACTTGTAGGATAACACTACGTATGTTGATGTTTGTTTGTCACAAGCAAGACAGTAAAACACAATGAAAAAAATAAGTAAATAGAGAGAAAAGTAATGAACAAGAAGTAAGTAGTATTATTCCTTAAGAATAGCCGGATTTAGTGTGATACAATATAAGGAGGGATATTTATAGTAGATATCTATCCATTCCTAATTATGATAAAATACATAGACTAATAAAGGCTATGGGCCTATTAACTCAAGGCAGTGGTATATACGAAACTCTAACTAGGAGACTGTAAAACCTAAGGCAACGGGATGTATGCCTTGCGTCCTACGCCGTACCGTCTGAATAGTCATAACTCGAGGAGTAGGCGCGTATCCTCTGTGCCCAGTGACTTGTAAGATAAGTCTAGTCTCGCCAGCTCGACTTGTATCCCCGTAGTAGTAGGTGGCGTATTTGTTTGCCCATACAGTTAGCCCCCCACTGTTTGAGTGATGACGTAAGCAATCAGGAGTGAAAGTGGTGCACAAGACGGGTGTGAAAAGATATCTCACTGACTCCTTGAAACTTGTAGTTTCTTTGACCAAGAATGATGCTGATTTCTTCGAGAATTCCGCGTGTCTTCACTTGATTGGTTAATGCTGATTCCATGTACCTTTCCAAGAATTATTTTTGCTGCACCAAATTGTTTCATATCTCAAGCCATAATTACGCTTGACCGTTTTATGCTCCGTCATTATCTTCTCCAGCCTATAAATAGGGGCTTCGTGATAGTAGTGGAATCACAAATCTTCTTCACAAAAATACTCCATCTCTTTAAAGTTTCCTTGTGAAAGCATAACTCTTCTATCTCAAAAAATGTTTGCCTTTGATCCTGGTCTGATATTCCTAGAGATACTGCTTTGTTCAAAATGGATGGTGCGTGAGAAAAATATAGACAAAAGACCATTTGCAGTTTTCTTCCTCTTTTTCTCCATCCATGGGTGGATGAACGGAGTTCCCTAGTCATGAAGTTTGATCGGGATTCTAATGATATCCTTTAGAATGACTTTAATGTAGCACATGCACTGATTACGGTGCGCTCTCCGTCTAACACGACAGTTGCTGTGATATTCCTCTTGTCATATGGCGTCTTTCAGCAGAGCAAGCCAACCAAGTAGGGATGTTGTGTCTTCATGTCTTATGGTTGCATGGGGCAATAGTCTCGGAAGCAACTCCATTTGAACCAGGAGTGCATCCCTTAGGTATTCTCTCATTCTTTGGGTGGTTGATATCCGAGAACATTCTCCTTACCCGCAGCATTCAGGGTGACCGTATAGCTGTGCCTTGTTCTGTGGTTTTGGGGATTGCATCTGCTTCCAATCGTCCGGGGAAGAGGGGGAACATGGTGTTCCCGCAGCCACTGAAGGTTTCGTATTGGAGTCTCTCAAAGTGATTCCAAGTGAAGCTCCCGGACCGTATTCTGCTTCCTCCATTGTTCCACTAAGGGATTTCTCAGTTGGACTGACTTTCCAACTCTCGTGGCATATCATTACAAAGCTGTTGCTGCTTGGGATATCAAGTTGGAAATTTCTCCTTCCAAGTGCCGAGAGAAACTTTGATGCAAGAGCTACCATCAAGATGAAGAGTCTCTGCCCGTGCAAATTTGGCGAAACTTGCAGTTTTAGCCTTCCCGTTCCCTTTTTTTCAATTTGTAATGAACAATGTTGTACTCAAGAAGAACTAATTATATATTGTGAGCCTACGAACTATTTTTTATTAATGAAACGGACATTTATTAATATTTTTATGCGTACTTGTATCGTTGAAGCAGCCTATTTTGTGTGCCTTTCAGGGTTAGTGTCTTTAAAAGACGGGCGTGCGCACTGAGGGGCGCTTCATTTGTGTCTGTGAGTGACGGCTTGTATCAAGCCCACAATGGGACGTCTTTAGCTCGTGTATTGAATGGGCATTTTTGCATTCCAACTAGAACTTCTGCACTTGTATACTCGAGTATTTTGAGACTTTCTGACACTATGCGGGCAAGCGTCCCCACCGGCATGTAGGTGCAATTTGTTGAATTGATGAGTTCAACTAACGAATAATGCCTGGTGGCTGAGATAGACGTGATCTAGCTATAAGCAAATAGTTTACCCTACTTCTTGTAACGAAAAGTGGGTGTATTATTTCGACTTAGGTCTGGCCTGGGTTGGAAATATTTGGATCGTAGATGGATCTGAATTGTAAAAATGACTAAGTAAAATACTAGTTTTATTGTTGAATAAGGTGTTGAGCCATATGAAACATAAAGAATGGGGCTAAGAGCCCATTATGAAATAATGATTGAAGAAATAAGAATGGAGAAAATACATGTCTCGAGTGTGTTAGCTTAGTTAGCCTTTCACGAGTAGTACTTTTTAAGCCAAGAGGTGTTCCAATTATTTGGAATAGTTGTTCCTTTCATGTCCTCAAGAGCGTACACACCTTTTCCAGCTATGCCTCGGACTTTTTAAAGTCCTTCCCAATTTGGAGCTAACTTGCCTGCGCTTGTCTCCTTGGTTCTTTGAGTAACTTTGCGAAGGACAAGATCACCTACGTTGAAGAAGCGTAAGTGAGCCCGCGCATTGTAGTACTACTCCAGTCGTTGCTTCTAGGCTATAAGGCATATGGCCGCTATCTCCCATCATTCTTCCAAGGCGTCGAGTGAAGCTTTCAAAGCCTCGTTGTTCGATCCTTCCTCAGCAAACGGCCGTCACAAGAAGGACTTTCCAATTTCTAAGGGAACCATTGCTTCTGTTCTGTATGTTAGTGAAAACAAATTTTCCCCCGTGCTTGCCTTGGATGTAGTGCGGTAAGCCCATAAAACTCATGGCAATTCCTCCGGCCACATCCCTTTGCTTCCTTGAGTCGATTCTTTAGGCTTTCAACAATTGTCTTGTTTGAAGATATGGCTTGACCATTGGCCGAGGGGTGGTAAGGTGTTGAGGTTATTCTCTTTATCTCCCATTCTTCTAGGAAAGTGGTAATCTTGTCACCCATGAATTGAGATTGATTGTCATAAGTGATTTCTGGATTTGAGGAGTGATGTGAGTGGATTGTCGCTACAAACTACACTTGACCTAGAGGTAAAACTGAGAGAGAAGAGAGGTGAGAAAACAAAAATTAAGAGTAGGCAAGTACAATGGGTGACTTTGCTTTAGCTGCCTCCCTCAACTCCTTCATTCGCTTGTAGTCCTCCCTTACTTGCCTTAGAGTCAAAGGTTTAAGCAAATACTTCCTCCCATCTTGCTTGACCGTGTAGGAATTGGTCCGACCAGCATGTACCACACATCTATCATGTTTCCATGGTCTCCCAAACAAAATATGGAAAGCTTGCATTGGGACCACATCAAACATGATCTTATCCTTATAGTTCCCAATGCTAAACTCTATCAACACTTGTTTTGCCACCTTTAGTTCATCACACTCACTAAGCCATTGTAAACGATATGGTTTTGGATGCTTTAGAGTGGGTAATTTCAATTGGGAAATCAAGGTTTGGCTCACTATGTTGGCACAACTCCCCGAATCAACAACCATTGAGCACACTTGGCCTATCACATGACATCTAACATGAAAGAGGTTTTCTCTTTGATCATTTCCCACCTCTTTTTCCATGAAAATGGTACTCAAGCTCCTCCTAACTACCAAGAATAGTTGAGGATCTTCTCCTTCTTCGGTAGCCTCTTCACAAGCAACTTCCTCATCTCCCTCTACTCCCTCATTTTCGGGCTCACTATCTTGCTCATACACCAAATTACCAACCACAACCATGGTTCTTTTTGTAGGACAAACTCTAGCAAAATGACCATAGCCCTTGCACTTATAGCATTGAGTAGAAGTAGAAGTAGGAGTAGGATTGCTCAAGCGAGTTTTAGAAGTACCTTCCAAGTGTGGTGTAGTCTTCTCATATGGCTTCTTCACTTCTTTGCTAGCACTTGCACTTGGAAAGTTTGTGTTTGGAGTCTTCCACTCCTTTGGCTTGCTTGTAGAAGTAGGAGTATTGCCTTTGGATTTCTCTCCCTTAAACCAATTCTCGGCATCAATTGCGGCTTCAAAGATATCTTGAAGTGAAAGATAAGTATGCAACCTCAATTGAGAAGCTATACCATAGCTCAAGCCATTCTTGAAGCGGATCATGGCTTCTTCTTCACCCTCGGTATCCATATCCAATGCCATCTGTGTCTTCTCAAATTCATCATAGTACTCATGAACCGTCTTGACACTAATGAAAGCCCTAAAGTACCCCCAAGGTAATTCTTTACAAGAAAGAAAAATTATTAGTAGAGACATGTGCCACCTTAGTCTTGGTGGCGAATATAAAGCGAGGAAATAATCAAACAAATTAACAAATAAATAACTAAAATAAAATGTTTAGAAGAGTGCGGGATCAGGTATAGGCGAGGCGGGAGAAGGGTCCTGTCCGATGTTACTTACCTTTATTTGGCTTTGTATGATCAACAGTCTTAAAACTTTTTAGACAAGATAAAGAAATATTAAGATATTTTAGCTTGAAAATAGTGTTCAACTCAAATTAATTTAGCGTCAATAGTATGAATAAAGATCGTTTTCTATTTTAAAGTGTTGCTATTTGACAATAATATAAAGCTTTAAATAGTCTAAATTTTGTATTTAATTTTGAGAAAATGTCAAATGGTGAAAAGAAAATTAAAGTTAAAAAAGGTAAAAGTGTTGAATCTTTAAAATTCTTAAGAGAGTGATATAACAAATAAAAATGAGGGAGTAACGAGTCGCTTTAATTTTATAAAGCTTATATATGTGTTCTTCATTCGAGAAGTCGAATAGCCTGCCATTGTCATCATATCCCTGAACGTACCTGACACTACAGAATGTTGTGATCCGTCTTGAGCTCCGAGCATCGATTCCTTAGTATGTTGTGACTGAGTTTCAAGTGGTCACTCGAACACATTGTACATGCAAAAGATATTCAGAAATATAGTGAGAGTGCATATATTCTGCATGTATGATTAATCAGAAAGAATCCGCAATATATTGTATTGAGTGTTAGCCAGTGATTACTAAACACCGAGAAATGCAAATGAATAGACGCTGAAGATTACTCCTAAATTCAGGTACATAAGTAGACCAATAAAATGATGTAGTCAAATTAAATATAGAAGCAGTTAACTTAGAAACATTCTTTGGATCAGGAATCTAGCTAAGCTTTTTAATCTTTAAAATAAAATTGAACATAGATGCAGTTTAATTTGGATTAGCTGTAAAGTAACAAAATAAATTTAGACGAAAATCAGATAGACTCAGCTTTCGTGAGAAGAATTCTCATTTCTATTTAAACCAAATTGCCTTAACTACAATAGTGAGAAAATTTTACTAGCAATCCTATGCATAAAATCATGTTTTATCCAGGTGTGTCATCATTTTTATGAATATAGGGAGGCTTTCTTTAGATGATAACTCGAGCGGCTAAACAAACACATTTCACTAATATGACCTCTTATAAAAATTCCTTAAACGATATTGATACAAATATAAGGCATCTAGTTAAACCACACCTAATGATTAAATAATGTTTCTCTCACAATAATCCATTAGTACTTTTAATCTGCTATTCTAGATCACAAATAAAATTTTAAGCCACTCATTTTAAGTATCAGTAATGAGCATGTGGTAAAAAGGGTCTAAACTTGAAACAAGTTACTAAAACATGTCCTAACATAGAAGGTCAAGTAAGGCTCTGGAACAAACTTCCCCAATAAATATTTTGCACGGTAGTGGACAAATGGTGTTAAAATCACTACGCGATCCAAACATTGAGTATTTCGAATTGCATGCAATCAAACTAGAACAAAGCAACAAAACATAGTACTCAACACAAAATATGAGGACGAAGAAGGAAGAGGTGTGACCTGCTTTCAGGCATAGTGTCTGTCAAGGATTGACAGCAGCAGCTCTAACAACTTCGGATCACCATTGTGAGACCAATTTTATTTCCATGAGTGAAGTTTTGACGTGGTGGAATCCCGAATCAATAAACTCTTCTTGTGAGTAAATAATTGATCCTTTTGCAAGAATGATGTTGTTTTCTTGGATAGGATGTGATGGATGTACATAATATAAGGGAGAGGATGAGGAGAGCAATTTGGAAGGGAGAGTGCCGTGTGTATTATTTAAACCTTTTTTCAATGGTCTTTCTTTCACTGCATATATAGCAGTTCAAGATGAGATACGTTGGAGTGTGAAACCAAATTCAAGGGTCAGACGGGATCATAGGAGTCCTTTAAGGGATTATCAGAATCTTCCTCATAATCCCATTTTATGGATAGATATGCTCCATAGAAATAAAAGAACGTTGCTTAGAGTAGAAAAGGGAAAACTATGTGATTTTAGGAACTAGGAATTAATTAGAAGAATCACCTTTTAAAATTCAAGTAAAGGGGCATTTGACTATATCTTGTCTTGGGTAAAACTCAAACATTAAAAATGTACTTGGACCAATCTTTGGTCTAGGTTAGAATGAAGAAAAGAATTTGAATTCCGAAAAAAGAATATTGTGAAAAGTAAAAATTAGACTGTGATGCAATTAAATAGACCAATAATTTACTTAAAGGTGGCGAATAAATAAAATTATAAAAGAATAATATATATTATGTATAAAAGTGAGAAAAATGCATATAAAATAATTGAAGTCAAATTAAAATATTTAAGAATAAATAATCAAAAATAATTATTAAAATTTATTTTATGCAGTAAATTACGCAAATAGTCACCGTTTCACAAATAGACCGAATGATGTAATTTTCACAATTAGAATATATAATACATACATAGGAGTACCACACGTAAAATGCACACATAAAAGAAATGCAAATTAAACTAATTAAATAACTACAGATATTTATTAAAGCTACAATTATCTATTAAATGCTATAATTACACTAAACTTGCACAAAGAATCATATTTAGCCTAAATGATACAAAATTACGTAATATAGCCACATTTAAGTATGTAATATATAAGTAGAGGATAACGCACGTAAATGTATGATTTCTAATGCACATTTTGCACAAATTGTCAAATTGCACCTTGAAGTTAAATTATAGCCAATTTTAAAAAAATGAGGGACAAAATTGGGTGTCAACAATCTTCTGCTCTCGGATTCGAGCATAGGCCACTGATTCAACCCATTTGGTGAAATAGCCTGTCATGATAAGCAAGAATTTGACACCACCGGGTGCTCTAGGCACGGGCGCTACAATATCCATTCCTCATTTCATAAAAGGCCAAGGGGCTATCACTCTCCACTAGCTAATGAATTATATTAGAAAATCTCTGGCAATTGTTACATGCATGAACGAACTTGCTCGCGTCATCTTCCATTCAGGTCTAGAAGTAACATGCCCTGATTAATTTGCGAGCTAGAGATCATACAATGAAGTGATTTCTGCATTGCCCCTCATGTATTTCTCTTAGTGCGTAATCCACTTGAGAGGGTCCCAGACATTTAGCCAAAGGGCACTGAACAGTGCTTCCATATAGCTCCCCGTTGATCAGGCAATAATGAGCTGCTTGAACCCTCAACCTTCTGCTTTCCTTTCTGTCTCCTGGGAGTATTCCCTTATCTAGGTATTCAATGATTGGGTGCCACCAATACCACACCGATTCCATGACGTTGACCTTGTAGCAGTTAACGTCCGTGTAGGTTAACTCAATCACAGATCGTGTGCTGTCTGCAGTGGCCGTTAGACTGGCTAGGGCATCAGCCTCCGTGTGTTTATTTCCTTGGTATTTGATTAATCTTTCCTTTTTGAAAATTCTTCAAATGCTTTTCTACTATACCCAAGTATTCCCGCATACGGATGTCTTTGGAAGCGTGGGCCCCAGTTATCTAATTGATGACCAACTGAGAGTCTCTATTGAGACTGATCTCGCTGGCCCCCAATATGTAAGCTAATTTTAAAGTTTGAATTACTACTTCATATTCTGCTTCATTTCTTGTTATCGGCGGGCAGCTGACAGGCTTCCGAAATTTGTTCTCATTGGGGATTTGATCGCTAAACCAAGCCCGGCCCCTTTTAGATTCGAGGCCCCGTCGGTGTGGATAACATATCTGGGGGTAACACCTTCCATCATTTAACATTCTATCTCGGCCTTTGATATTAGGTCTGCGAGTACCTGTGACTTGATAGCCGTGTGTGGCTGATAGATGATATCATATTCTTCCAACTCGACGATCCATTTTGCTAGCCTTCCCGAGAGCTCGAGTTTGTACAAAATGGTCCGCAAAGGGAAAGAGGAGACCACGATAATCGTGTGACTTTGAATATTTGGCCGCTGCTTCCTTGTTTCTATAACTAGTGCTAGTTCCAGGTGTTGGTATCTGGTTTCTGCATCCAGGAGAGATTTGCTGATGTAGTATATTGGTGACTTCACCCCCCTTTCTTCATGTACCAAGACAGAACAGACGAAGACTTCGGATACCGCTAGGTACAACAATAACGGCTCTCCCTTGCGTGGCTTAGTTACCAATGAGGGATTGGCCAGATATTGTTTCAATTCTTGGAGTGCTTTGATACACTTCTCTGTCAATTCGAAGCTTTTATTTTTCTTTAAGACGTTGAAGAACTGTGACACCTTTCAGAAGATCGTGAAATAAAATAGCTGAGCGCGGCTATCTGACTGTTGTGTCTTTTCACCTCCACTTCACTTTTCAAGACTTTTGGTATAGCCTCAATTGCTTCAGTTTTCACGGGATTTGCTTCTATTCCCCTGTTGGAGACAATGAACCCAAGGAACAACCCAGAGGATATGCCAAAGGCACACTTCTCTAGATTGAGCTTCATACCGAACTTATCAAAGATGTCGAATGCTATCTCCAAATGGCTGATGTGGTCCTTGGTAAAAGCTTATTTGACCAACATGTCGTCGATGTAAACCTCTATAGTCTTACCGATCTGCATCTTAAACATTAGGTTCACTAATCTCTGGTAGGTTGTTCCTGCATTTTTCAAATCGAAAGGCATTACCCTATAACAATAAGTCCCCTAGTTCGTGATAAAAGAAGTCTTCTCTTGAACATAGGAATATATGAGGATCTAATTGTACCCCGAGTATGCATCTAAGAAACTTAAAGCCTCATGACCTTCCATTGAATCGACGAGTTGATCGATGTTAGGCAACGAGAAGGAGTCTTTTAGGCACGTTTTATTCAAGTTTGTAAAGTCAATGCACATTCTCCACTTCCCATTCTTCTTCAGAACCACCATAACGTTGGATAACAAATCGGGGTACTAAACCTCGTGAATAGGACCGTTGTCTAACAACTTCTCAACTTTCTCCTGCACTGCCAACCCTTTTTCGCGGCTGATCGGGCATTTCTTCTGCTTGACTGGCTTAAAGTTGGGGTCGATATTCAAATTATGTATGATGATGCTAGTTGATATTCTAGGTATGTCAATGTATGTCCAGGCAAATGTGCCTCACCGAGCACGCAGGAAGCTAGCGTATTCTTGTTTGGCTTCGGTCGAGAGTTTTGCCCCCACGTAAAATTTCTTGTCTGGGAACCTCTCATCGAAAACCTGCAGATCGAGATTGTCGACCATGGCCTTGGTGGGCTGTTCTTCTTCCTGCAGGTCTCAGGGCGTGATGGCAGGCTCTCGGGATCCTGTTGCTTTATGACCCCTAAACCCAAAAGGTATGCTGGTTACTAGATAAGGGCCAAGCAACTTATCTAACTTATTCTTCTGGTTCTTCATTTCCTTCTTGACTGCACATGTTACAACGGTTACATAGTAATTTTGGGATAGTTTCTGCTCCCCCCAAATCTCTCGCACCCCTCAAGGAGTCGGGGTATTTAATGATCTGATAAAGCGTAGACGGCACTGCGTGTACTTCGTGAATGTAGGGTCTTTCTAAGATAATGTTATACGAGAGGTTGTATGTCATTGGTTGGAAGGACGTTACCCTCACCACTCCTAGAAGGTGTACCTGAAGGAGTCTTTCTGCTGCAGACTTCTCGCAAGAGCTGTTGAAGCTGGTTATGGTGTATAGACTGGGAATTATCTTGTTCTGCATCTCCATCTGGCGGACGACCTCCGAGTAAATGATGTTTACCATGTTGCCCGGATCTACCAGTACACGTTTGACCTGAACGTATTGCACCTGCAGGGTAATTATCAAGGCATCATAGTGGGGGATATAGAATTTGCAGTAAGTCTTTGCTATCGAACTCCATGGCGTAGATACGAGGTATCTTTCTATCTCCTGATGGTCCTCACAGACCATGATGGTTCTGGTCCCGGTGCTGCTAAATCCAGATCCCCTAAAAATCATGTTATCGGGCTTCTGGGGCCTTGGACCCCCAATATCGTTTCTTCTGAATCAATATAAGGCCCAGTATCTCGGTAGGATTATGGCCATGATAGTGAATAAACGAACGTGATCTTAGATATTTGTTTATAGTTTCAGCCATGTCGACCGAGTTATGAGTCATCTGTTGGATCTTGATACTACCATCCCGTGCAACGTAGTTGCTGTTGTCTGATGTGACTTCACCTTTTCCTTCGTAGAATACCTACAATTTTATAGGCACCACGGTGGGTGTCAAATTATTTATGCCTAAAATTGAATGTCTAGGTTAAAATGTTAAATTTATAAGAGGGTTACAAGAAATACAATAAACACAATGAAAAAAGTACGTAAATAAAGAGAAAAGTAATGAACAAGTAAGTAAGAAGTATTATTTCTTGAGAATAGCCAGATTCTGTGTGAATCGATTGATGTACAATACAATGTAAGGAGGGATATTTATAGTAAAGATTTACCCAGTCCTAATTATGGTAAAATATAAAGACTAATAAAGGCTATGGACCTATAAACTCAAGGTGGTGGTATATACGAAACTCTAACTAGGAGACTGTAAACCCTAAGGTGGTGGGATATATGCCTTGTGTCCTATGCTCGTACGGTATAAACGGTCGTAACTCGAGGAGCAGGTGTGTATCCTCTGTGCCTGGTGACTTTTAAGATAAGTCTAGTGTCGCTAGCTGGACTCGTATCCCTGTAATAATAGGTGGCGTATTTTTACCCACGCAGGTATGGATTAACCTTCCTAATTTGCGTTGGCATTTCTTTTATTGGACTGCATTATATGAAATTGTTCAACCAATAGGCATCCCTATAATTGCAGACAAATCAACTCTACTAAAATCAAGACCAACCACGACTAAACTTAAAGTTGAAATTGATATTACTAGACCTCTTATTAATGAGGTCCTCATTGATATCATTAACGAATCAGGAAAAAAAGAAACTTTAGTACAAAAGTGGAGTATGAAACTATCCTGAAGCACTACACTCATTACAAAATGCAAGGACATAGTGAGTTTAATTGTAGAATTCTTCATCCTGAGCTTTTGCAAAATATGGTTAATTCTGGACGAAAGGAAGGAACAAATAATTCCTTTGCAAAAGAACAAATTGTTACCTATGGAGGTTGAGACAAGAAGAGATGATAAAGTATGGACCACTGTTTCTAAAGGAAAGGGAAATAAGAATGGCAAAAATAACATCAGTAAGTCCCGTTTAGTCAAAGTGGTAGCTGAAAATCATAAAATCCCAGAGAAGGTTCAAAAAGAGGTTCCGAAAAGAAAAGTGACTCCAGTGGGAACTCTGAATGATGTAACTAAAAATTGTGACTCCACTGTCACTCAAAGGAATAGTCACAAGCTGAGCACAGCTAAAGTACAACATATTCAAATACCTGTTGAAAACGTTGGGGATACTAAAATTCAAACTGGAAGTAGCTCTCCTAGAAAGATAAGGAAGTCGAGGAAAAATTCTTTGTGTCAAAAAGTTGGTACTCCTTATGGGAGGAACAATGAAAGAAGAAGGAAGAATTTAGCAATTAAAATTTCATTGTTTTCATAGATACAGATTGTTCGTAAATCTGTACAGTGTGACCTCTATATATACAACTATAGAGAATCTTTGCTCTAACTAATTTCTAGCTAACAAACAAAATAGATAACAAAACTGTAACCTTCCAGATTACTCTAGAAACTAATTACATGATTACAAACTTATTCCTATCCTATACTGAAATAACAAAATTAAAATATCTACACATTGAAGTTGGCTAGATGTTAAATTTTGAGTGTAAATTCGTCAGTCCACTTCCTTTCTCACGCCCGGGTCCATTGCAATTAGAATTGCCCAAATCAGTAAAACTAACCCGGTCCATTTGCGGTCAAACCAGCTCAAGGAAAACTAGAGACAAAGACTTGTCTTGTCTACTTTCTTTCAACTCTACATTTTCCAAAACCATCACAGATCCCACAAAAACTACATTCTCCATCGGAGCGTCGGCTGCCTCTTCTTTTACCAATAATGCCTTCGTCGGAGCTCTTCCTACCTCAAGGTGGAGTTCGGTGAACGGACTTCTAACTTGCCCAGAATAATGCGATGAAGAGGAACAAAGAGTGCTTTAGTGAAAATATCAGCAATTTGTGTAGTAGATGGGGTAAAAGATAAAGAAACCAACCCATCAAGTAATTTTTCACGAACGAAGTGGCAATCCAACTCAATATGCTTCGTTCGCTTGTGAAAAATGGGATTTTTGGCTATGTGAGTCGCCGCCTGATTATCACAACGAACGGGCACGGGAAGACAATACTCAACGATGAGATTTTGGTGCAATGCAAATCCCGAAGGGGTTGCTAGCACAAACGCGGAAGAACAAACAAGAAGATAAAAGATAGAAGCAAGACAAAACTTGCTTCTTTCGAAAGAACAGTGAGCAACCTGTCTCAAAGCTCGATCGAAAGGGATACAAGTATCACCTATACTATGCAACAATCCTCAAGAGAACATGCCTCTTGCAAACTGAATGATCAAAGAGGAATGTTCAATCGGATTAACCGAAAGCCACAAGTCTATAAATCCCTCACAGGGTTTTGCTCACGACGGAGACAAGAAGAAATGTGCTCGGCACTTTCATTCAATTCATCAATATTCAAAAACTAGATATCTACAATGAAAGGAAACAAGGTTTATATAGGAAATACTAGGGGTAAACTAGTAAAAGGGTCACAGGTGACCAATAGAAATAAGCCACGCAGGGCTGAATTAAATTGTGTTCGGCAGACTTTGACTTCGGTAAGCCTTGGCTTCGGTTCTCGATTGTCTGCTCGAACACACTTGTTGCCTTCGGACGCTCAATTGTCTTCGAGCTCATTGTCCTCGGTCACTTTGCCTTCGGGCTCAAATCTGAAGATAATGCCTTCGATTCTTGAGCTCGACCACTAAGCTTCGGAGCAATTGTTTTCCTTCGGCCAGGCTAAGTGAACGTGCACATCGTGCAGCAGCTTGGCTTGGCTTCTTGTCATCGGTCTCCTCGGTGGATCGATCACTTGATCAGCACGTGATCGGGCTGCATCATCCTCCCCTTCTTGAGAAGATTTCGTCCTCGAAATCAAGCCCTCCTCGTCCTCCGAAGTTGGACCTACAACACAAGGAACTAAGTCAGCAACATTAAAGGTGTTGGACACGTTATACTCACCAGGGAGGTCGATCACGTAGGCATTGTTGTTGATCTTGGTCAACACTTGAAATGGACCATCCCCTCGAGGAGCCAACTTTCCTTTCCTTTGGTTCGGGAAGCGTTCCTTTCGGAAGTGAACCCAAACCCAATCTCCCTTCCTTAATTCCAACTTTTTATGCCCCTTGTTTTTCTTTAAGGCAACCTTTGCATAGGCCTCCTCGAGGTTCTTCTTCACCTTTGCATGCAATTCGATCAAGGCAGCTGCTCGTCGAGTACCTTCAAAATCAAGAACAGAATCTCGAGGCAATGGGGTTAAATCAAGTGGAATCAAAGGATTAAAGCCATACACACATTCAAACGGGGTCATGTTGATCATTCGATGCACCGTTCGATTGTATGCAAACTCCATCATGGGCAAACGATCAGCCCAGTTTCCAACCTTCCCTTTGGTCATTGCCCGAAGCAACGATCCCAAGGTTCGGTTAACTACCTCGGTCTGTCCATCAGTCTGAGGATGGTGAGACGTCGAGAATAGTAGCTTGGTGCCGAGGGCACCCCACAAGCATTTCCAAAAATGACTCAAGAACTTCGAGTCTCGATCACTCACAATAGTACGAGGTACACCATGCAATTTTAACACGTTAGAAACAAACAATGTAGCTACATGCTGTGCATCATCATACTTTTTGCAAGGAATAAAGTGAGCCATTTTTGAAAAACGGTCAACGACAACGAAGATGCTATCATGTCCTCCCCCCGACCTCGGTAATCCCAAGACAAAGTCCATAGATATATCAACCCAAGGTCGATCAGGCACAGGCAACGGGGTGTACAAACCATGAGGGTTGGACTTCGATTTTGCTTTCTTGCAAATGAGACAAGCGTTGCAAAGCTTTTCCACATCTCGTCGCATTTTGGGCCAATGGAACTGCTCGGTCAAGATACCAAGAGTTTTATCGACACCGAAGTGCCCCATCAGTCCACCTGAGTGAGCTTCTCGAACCAAGAGCTCTCTCCACGATGACACTGGCACACAAACCCTCCCATTTTTGAAGAGGTAGCCATCATGCCACTGATATTTCTCAACCTTTCGGCCACTCAAGATTGCGTCTCGAACACATTTCAGCTTGGGATCGTCCTCGTACATCGACTTGATGCTTTCGAATCCCATGAGCCTAGAGGCGAGAGTGGTCGCTAAGGCAAATTTCCTTGATAGCGCATCGGCCACAACATTATCTTTTCCCTTTTTGTAATGAATTACATAGGGAAAGCTTTCAATAAATTCAACCCACTTGGCATGTCTTCGATTCAATTTCTCCTGACCTCAGAGATGTTTCAAAGACTCATGATCACTTTTGATCACAAACTCTCGAGGCCACAAATAATGCTGCCAATGGGCGAGTGCTCGAACGAGGGCATACAACTCTTTGTCATACGTAGAGTAATTCAAAGTTGCACCCTTAAGCTTTTCGCTAAAGTAAGCGATCGGCTTCGAGTCTTGCATCAGCACTCCTCCGATCCCAACTCCAGACGCATCACACTCGACTTCGAATGCTTTGCCGAAGTCAGGGAGTTGCAACAACGGGGCAGAACAAAGCCTCCGTTTCAACTCTTGGAAAGCCCTTTCTTGGGACTCCCCCCACACAAATGGATTGTCTTTCTTCACCAGCTCGGTTAAAGGAGCTGCCACGGTGCTAAAGTCACGAACAAACCTTCGGTAAAAGCTAGCTAAGCCATGGAAGCTACGAACTTGTGATACCGAGGTTGGAGTTGGCCAATCTTTGATGGCTTCGACTTTTGATTCGTCGACTTCGACACCATTAGCACTGACAACAAATCCAAGAAAGACTACACGATCGACACCAAAGGCGCATTTCTTGAAGTCGGCATACAACTTCTCTTCTCGAAGTTTTTCGAGCACTTGCCTTAGGTGTTCGACATGTTCATCCACGGTTCTACTATAAACAAGTATGTCATCGAAATAAACGACAACAAACTTATTTATGAACGGTTTGAGCACATGGTTCATCAGTCACATGAATGTGCTCGGTGCATTGGATAAGCCAAAAGGCATCACCAACCATTCATATAGACCGAATTTGGTCTTGAATGCAGTTTTCCACTCGTCCCCGGGTTTCATTCGGATCTGGTGGTAACCGGACCTGAGGTCTATCTTCGAAAAGCATGAAGAACCACTTAACTCATCTAGCATGTCATCTAATCGAGGGATAGAATGACGATACTTTACCGTTATTTTGTTAACTGCTCGACAGTCAACACACATTCGCCATGTTCCATCCTTCTTCGGGACAAGGATAACAGGAACGGCGCAAGGACTCAAGCTCTCACGAACGAGGCCCTTGTTCAGCAATTCATCAACCTGCCGTTGGAGCTCTTTGGTGTTTTTGGGATTACACCAGTATGCGGGTTTGTTAGGGATTTGAGACCCTGGCACGAAGTCAATTTGGTGCTCGATTCCTCTCAACGGAGGTAATCCACCTGGCATTTCCTCGGGAAACATGTCCTCGAAGTCCTGCAAAACTTTACGAACAAACAAAGGCAAAGGGTTATCATTAGAAAAATCATCATTATAGTTTAGAAAGATACCCTTGTGCACGAGGCAAATCATCATCTGACCGTGGTCGTTGCCTCGTAAGATCTCACCGGGTTGCATGATTGCACAAATTCCTTTCACCTCGATCGGTGAGTTTGTCTCTTCGGGCCCCAATTTTGCTCCTATCGGAAGCTTAGCTTTGGCCACTTCTTTCAATTCTTTCATTCGTTTATAGTCCTCGGTGACTTGTTTCGGAGACAAGGGTTTGAGTACGAAACTCTTCCCATCAAGCTTCACAGTGTAAGTGTTGGATCTGCCATTGTGAACAGCTGTTCGGTCATACTGCCATGGTCGACCCAATAGCAAATGACATGCTTGCATCGGAACCACATCGAATATCATTTCATCTTGATACTCTCCGATTTTGAACTTGATCCACACTTGTTTGACAACTCTCAACTCTCCACACTCATTCAGCCATTGTAACTTGTAAGGGTGGGGATGCTTCATCGTAGGTAATCCCATTTGTGAAACCAAAGTTTGGCTCACTACATTGGCACAACTACCGGAATCAATGATCATCGAACACACCTTTCCTCTCACTCGACATCGGGCATGAAAGAGGTTTTCTCTTTGGTTGTCCTCTTCTTCAAGAGTCATGCAGCTCAAATTCCTTCGAACCACAAGAAAAATTTCCGGATGATCAGCTTCGGCAGCCTCATGATCATCATCAACTTCAGCTCGATCAGTCTCCTCGATAATTTCCTCCTCGGTGTCACTCGCTTGCTCATGGACGGTTCCATCTTCGAGCAGAAGCATAACCTTGCGAGTTGGACACTCTTTTGCCATGTGACCATAACCTCTGCATTTGTGACACTGAATATTTGAAGCACTAGGAGAGTTGAGTTGAACTTTACCTCCCACTTCTCTCGACTGGTTAACGGTCACACCTCTTTCGAAGGGTCTCTTCGAATCTCGAACAGTGTTAGCACTTGCTTGGTTTGGACTCTTCCATTCTTTACTTCGGTTTGAAGGAGTAGAAGTAGTGACTCCTCGATACCGGTTTGCCTTATCGTCCTTCACCAATTTTTCAGCTTCGGTGGCAGCATCAAACAAATCTCCCAACGTGTGATACACGTGGAGTCTCAACTGAGATGACACATCCCTAGCCAAGCCATTTTTGAACCTGATAATGGCTTGCTCTTCGACCAGATCAAGATTCAATCGAACCTTTTCGAACTCATCGTGGTACTCTTGGACAGACTTGGACCCTTGCTTTAACTCATAGAGCTTTTGCATTTGAGTCTGCCTGTATTTGGCACTCAAATACTTAGCATCCATTGCTCTTCTCAATTGTGGCCAAGTATTGACTTCGGGATAGTCATTCCTTCGTCTATGCCTCTTGTCAGATTCCCACCACGTTGATGCATAAGCTTCGAACGAAGCAATGGCATGGGCAGCTTTTCTCTCATCGGTCATCTCATTGGTTTCAAAGATGCGCTCCATTCTAAGCTTCCATTCAAGATACTCATCGGGATCACTAGTTCCTTTAAAGGGTGGAATAGTGATCTTGACACTGTTCAAGTTTGAGTCTCGAACACCTCTAGCCTGTTCGGGAAACTCATCATTTCGATCATCAGCCTCACGCTCAATATTTCCTTCAACATTTGCGCCTCGGCCTCGACCCCGGAAATTTCCACGTCCTCGGTGAGCTTGCCTTCGTTGAGCGAATGGCAGCTCACGCTCATATTCGTCCTCGGGAAATTCCTCTTCATCAACCTCTTCGGTTACAGCACCAAGGTCTCTTCGGGCCCTTGGAAGTGGTAACCTCTCTCCTCGGGGAATGCCCAAGTTTTGATTTCCAGCTTGGGGATTGCCCAAGTTTTGTTGTGCTTGGGGATTGCCCAAGTTAAGCTCTCTTCGAATTGCTTCACTCGTCAACTGATGTTGTCGAAGAAGCTCAGCATACAGCTCAGGTTTCATCGGAGTGGATTGGCTTGTTCCAGCGCCGGACCCATTCATGGCCACGGACGCACTTCCCTGTTCGAGTTGAGTTACTCGAGCACTCACTCCTCTCACATCGGCACTGATGCCTTGTATCGCAGCCATGAGATCGGCTAACGACAACTCAGGTTTCTCAATGCTTTTGCCATCATTTCCAGCCATGGTACCTGCACAAGTCAAAGATCAACAAATGTTAGGGTTAGAAATTACCTCACACACTCCCTCACCTTTGATGGGTGGCACTCGGGTCCACTCAATTTATGGGTTCGGTTTTTGATCACTCAAGGACTTGTTAACAGTGGCTCGTCCAATTGATCAGTCCTCTAAGATCCTTCAAGTTCGACAATAGTCACTGCCTCTTCGGGAAGAGTGAAGTGATGTTCGACTCGATGGAACGGACGCTTTTTAACTGAGCTCGGGGAGTCAAAAGATTGTCTACGAAAGTTTGGACTTCGGTCACCCCTTCGCACGAATTCCTATCAGCTTAAAAGAGTTAGTACGACCTTGAGTAGGACATTTACTCAAAAGATCCACCAACTAGAATTTTGACACGAAAGAAAGTGAGAACCTAGGAGAATCTACCCTTTGATTCCCTTTTGGAATCTTTTTCGATCACACCCACTCCTGTCCGTACAAGAGTGGTCCCTCCTTGGTAGGGATAGGGTTTTACCTTATCCACTTTCCTTTTTCAGCCGCCAATTTTCACCTGGGGTTTTGATGTTAAAATTTTAACCCCTTTCTTCTTCAATGGAACAGTGACCTTGCTCCGGCGTACGGACACAACAACTTCGGTTCACTGACCACGAAATTCAACAAGATCTGGGTCGCTTTTTTCGACTCCGGTTCCAAACAACAACGGAGGAAATCAAACGAAGTTCTTCGAACTAAAAATCAGCTTGTTCGTGTCGTACACTGTTACGATTTTGCAACAATTTTCCGGCGTACGGACAACGACTTAAACTCAGAACTTCGATTTTTAAGCAACAAACAAACCCAAATCACTCAAGAACCACCAATCTTCATCGGTTTCAACTAAACACAATGGGATTCGAGTTCAGTCACCATTAAAGCTCAAAACAGTCCAAAAATTCACCAAGAAACCCTAGTTACGAAATTGGTACGTCGGGTACTTGTTGGATTCGGAACTCGATGGTGAACAAGAATCAATGGTCGTTTTTCCCAAACAACCAACAATCAAACACAATTTTTGAATTTTCTTTTTAACACACACTTTTTTTTTTTTTTTTTTTTTTGTAAAATAACAACACCAACAGTAACAAAATTCAAGAACACGAAAAAGGAAAACAAAGACACAAACGCACGAAAATAATGAACAGGATTGAGGTTGTAAGAACAAACTCAAGCCTTGCTCTGATACCAAGATGGTGCAATGCAAATCCCGAAGGGGTTGCTAGCACAAACGCGGAAGAACAAACAAGAAGATAAAAGATAGAAGCAAGACAAAACTTGCTTCTTTCGAAAGAACAGTGAGGAACCTGTCTCAAAGCTCGATCGAAAGGGATACATGTATCACCTATACTATGCAACAATCCTCAAGAGAACATGCCTCTTGCAAACTGAATGATCAAAGAGGAATGTTCAATCGGATTAACCGAAAGCCACAAGTCCATAAATCCCTCACAGGGTTTTGCTCACGACGGAGACAAGAAGAAATGTGCTCGGCACTTTCATTCAATTCATCAATATTCAAAAACTAGATATCTACAATGAAAGGAAACAAGGTTTATATAGGAAATACTAGGGGTAAACTAGTAAAAGGGTCACAGGTGACCAATAGAAATAAGCCACGCAGGGCTGAATTAAATTGTGTTCGGCAGACTTTGACTTCGGTAAGCCTTGGCTTCGGTTCTCGATTGTCTGCTCGAACACACTTGTTGCCTTCGGACGCTCAATTGTCTTCGAGCTCATTGTCCTCGGTCACTTTGCCTTCGGGCTCAAATCTGAAGATAATGCCTTCGATTCTTGAGCTCGGCCACTCAGCTTCGGAGCAATTGTTTTCCTTCGGCCAGGCTAAGTGAACGTGCACATCGTGCAGCAGCTTGGCTTGGCTTCTTGTCATCGGTCTCCTCGGTGGATCGATCACTTGATCAGCACGTGATCGGGCTGCATCAGATTTGAAAGAAGACGAATAACTAAGGAGATTTCAGCAACAAGATGCGGAAGAGAATGATATTCCGCCTCTGCCAACGATAAAGATACCACCTATTTTTTTTCTATTTCCAAGAAAAGGGAGATCAATCCAAACTAAAAGAAACCCACTAACTGACGGCGACTGTCTTAACACGAGGCCAAATCGGCCTTACAAAACCCTAATAGCTAAAAAGAAGGAGCAGAGGGACTGAAAAGCCCCAAACTAGGATCACCTCGGATATAATGAAGTGTATGAAGAGCAGCTATGTACCGGCTCAAGGTTTGAACGACGTAGGAGAGATCCGGGCGAGTATGAGTGAGATAGTTCAGTTAACCCAAAAGGCGACGATATAAGGTTGGATCAGACAAAGAATCTCCCAAATCTGCATAAAGTTTACAACTTGGATCAGGGGTGTACTTACAACTTCAGCAGGTGTAGTGTCAAACTCATCCAAGAGATCCATGGAATATTTTCATTCAGTAATCACCAAACCCTCAGGTTCGTGTAAAATTTCCATACTCATAATCCAAGAAAGATTTAATAGCATGAATTTCTATTGTGTTGTTCCCTGTTATCAAATGTCATCAACATATACTGCAATGATTATAATCAAGGTCCCATTTTTCTTGTAAACATGGAATAGTCATTCAGCGAAGAAGAAAAACCCCCTTGTGCCCAAAGCAGAGGAGAGGCGAGCATACCACTGACGCACGACCTGTTTGAGGCCATAGAGGGACTTGCGAACGAGGCAAGCATGCTGAGGAAGAGGAGAATAAAACCCTAGAGGAAATTTCACAAAGACTTCTTCGTCCAGATTGCCATGAAGAAAGGCGTTACTGACATCCAGTTGGAATAATTTCCAACCTTTCTTTACCGCCACACTTAAAAAACAACAAATTATGGTCATTTTGACAACATGTGAGAATATTTCAGCGTACTGATCTCCTCCTTTTGTATATCTCTACGAATAACTAACCTTGTCTTTAGTCTTTCTGAGCTACCATCTGACTTAAGTTTTACCTTATATACCTATTTGCAGGGCAATGCCTTTTTGCCAAAGGGAAGTGGACCAGATCCCAGGTGTGGTTGGATCTCAAAGCCTCGAGCTCTTTGGCCATAGCAGCTTGCCAACCAAGGTGAAGTGCAGCTTGGTGGTAAGATGTATGTTCACTTTCTTGTGTAATTCAGTTTATGACATTTTGATTGTATGATGAGAGTGCGGTAAAAGCATATGAATGAAAAGGGGTGAGGGGTGAGTTAGGGGAAATGAATAAATAGGCTTCATCACATACATATTCTGAGAGATAAGCAGGAGGCACTGATGTTCTGGTTCTTTTGTGCAGCTCTTGTACTGGAGTCCTAGAATCTGCAGAAGTGGACTCAAAACTTGTAGGAGTTAACACCATAGGATGAGAAAATAGCCCAGTGGGAGGAGGAGACATAGGGGTGGGTAAAATATGGGACATGTTAGGAGACTGAGTAGGAGGATCTGTAGGAGATTTAGAAGTAAAATTCCTGGGAAAAAAACAGTGTCTCCTCTACAACAGATGGAAAAGAAGCAAAAAATAACCTAGACAAAGGAGCAGTTCATGTAAAGGGAAATATAGACTCATAGAACTTGACATTTCTTGACACAAAAATCTGATTTTTCTGCAAGTTAAGAAGTTTATACCTTTTTCTCCCAAAGGGATATCCCAAAAACACTCCGGGCACTGCCCTAGGCATCAACTTATCCCTATTCTTGGCTAGTGTGGAAGCAAAACATAGACACCCAAAAGACTTTAAATGTGTATAATTTGGAGTCTTGTTGAACATGACTTCATAAAGAGATTTGTGGTTCAAAATTTTAGAGGGAAACCTGTTGATTAAGTATGTTGCAGTAGAAAAACATGAGGTATAAGTGTGGTAAGCTGAACATTTACCGACAAAGTTTGCATTGCCACTAGCCTCAGAACCTAAAACATTTGAAGGACTTAGATGTGCTGGCTGTAGCAAGTGGATATGCTGATCGCACTGTTCTTTGGTGAATCCCTATGCATTAATGGGAGCAGCCATTCCAGTGTTCATGTTATTTTCCCTTGGACCTGCATTCCTACGCATAACTC
The DNA here is from genome assembly GCA_029990175.1 of Petunia secreta. Lineage (NCBI taxonomy): Eukaryota > Viridiplantae > Streptophyta > Magnoliopsida > Solanales > Solanaceae > Petunia > Petunia secreta. The sequence goes on from JARKIP010000003.1 coordinate 27,564,990, forward strand.
CCTCATCCATTGATGCATTTTCCTGAGTGTTAGGATTCTTCTTCTTAGCTTTATGCTTGTGACAGCCATCCTTAACATGTCCTGAGATCATGCAATAAGTGCAGTATATGTAGGCATTGTTAGATCTCCTATGATCATTGTTAACATTCCTGTTGTTGTAATTTTGATTCCTTCCCCTATTATTATTATTATTGTACCTCTTATTGTTATAGTTTTGATACCTTGGTGTATTGGCGTTAATAGCAGAATCATTGTTCACATGTGAAGTGTTATGAATCTCCCTTTATGTCTCTTCATGTATGATAATTGAGTAAGTTTGAGCAGTGGTAGGAATGAGTTTAATCATTAAGATATTACCTCTTATACCAAAATAAGCTTCATTGAGACCTATTAAGAACTGAATAAGTTGTTGGTCTTACTGCATCTTAGCATTATGTGCCTTTGCTTCACACTTGCACTCACAAGTACATTTCATAAAACTGTTTAACATTTTCATCTGATCCCAGATTTTCTTGAGTTTGTTAAAATATCTTGCGACATCATTAGTGCATTGTGAAATGTTGTTCAGTTCTCTTCACAATTGGAGCATCTTAGTTCCATCAATCTGAAAATACCTTTGCTCTAACTCAATCCATAATTCTTGTGTTGTTCGTCAGTACAAGACACTCTTAGCAATTTCCTTACCATGGGAATTCAACAACCAAGATAAACACCATATTATTGCATCTTCTCCATTGATCAAATAGAGGATCATCAAGGTTAGGCTTCTTAAATTCTCCAGTAATAAAACCCAGTTTGTTCTTAGTGGATAAGGAGATTAGAACTCCTCTTTTCTATTTACCATAACTAGATCCATAAATATTAGTATTAATCAAATTCATTCCAGGTAAATTTGAAGCAGCCAAGAAGTAGGGATGAAGCGTATCCAAAACCTTCAAAATAGAATTGGAAGATGTAGATCCATCCTCCAAAACTGCAGTTCCATCAGCGGTGAGTAAATCTTGAGTAGCCATGAAGACAGAAGAAAAAGTTATTGAAAATATAGATGGAAAAGGAATTTAGAGCACCTGCTCTGATACCAAGAAAGAAGAAGGAAAAATTTAGCAATTAAAATTGCACTGTTTTCATAAATCTGAATTGTGGGTAAATCTGTACAATGTGACCTCTATATATGCAACTATAGAGAAGTTTTTTCTCTAACCTAGCTAATAAACAAAAGAGCTAACAAAATTGTAACCTTCTAGATTATTCCATAAACTAATTACATGATCACAAAGTTATTCATATCCTATGATGAAATAACATAATGAAAATATCTACACATTGAAGTGGGCTAGGTGTTATATTTTGAGTGTAAAATCGTCAGCCCACTTCCGTTGTCTTGCCCAGGTCCATTGCAATTAGAATGGCCCAAATCAGTAAAACTGACCCGACCCATTTGCTTGTTCCAACCAGTTCGAGGAAAACAAGGAGACAAAGACTTGTCTCTTCCACTTTCTTTCAACTCTGCATTTTCCAAAATCATCACAGATCCTACAAAGACTACACTCTCCATCAGAGCTCCGGTTGCCTCTTCTTTTACCAATAACGCCTTCGCCGGAGCTCTTCCAACAAATAATAAACAAGTTGGAATCAAAAATAGAATACATGATACTAGCGTTAAGGATAAGTGCAAGGTAGAGACAAATCAACATCATCAAAGAATGAATTATGAGCCACAAAATTCATCCATACAAGAGATAGTTGGGATTGATGATGAGACCCCATGAATTTCCTGATCGAGGCAAAATGATTGATGATGTCCCTATAAACGACCAAGATAGTTCGGGTATTAAGAAGAGCAATTCTATTCTTGAATGTATTTTCATCAGAGAAGTGACTCAGGGTAAATGTAAGGAGGGTTGTATGGACAATATTTCAATAGAGACTAATTCACAAGCTGAAAATAATGATATTAATGAATATGCTCACTTTGAAACTAAATCAGAAGAAGAGGTTGAAGAAACTCAACTCCAAAAGGAACAAGCTTCACTTTCTAATGGAGAAATTCACAATACTGACAGAAATCCAGTATATTTAGAAACTTGACTCGAAAGAAAGTTAACTCAAGATCAAGATATGCTGTCTGACTTTTATAAACTATCTCCTAGGGCCCTAGATGGAAACCAAACTGATTGGTCTACTTATCAGAAGACCGAAACCACAAAGAAAGCAAGCAAAGTTTTATCTCCTATTATTTCCAATGATTAATTTTTTTATTATGAAATATAAGGAGTATAAGAATTCAAAGTGCCTTTGAAAGACTTAAGACATTCAAACATCAATATAAACTCACTCTCATCGGTTTATAAGAACCTAAAGTAAAGAAGGAGTTCTTGGACCATTACATAAGACAACTGATTATGAGTGGCTGCTACTCTAATGTTAACAACAAGATTGGGATCATATGGTCCAATGATTTTATGGTTGACATAGTTAAGGATTCTTATCAACAAGTAACTTGTAAATGACCCATATCACTACAACATTGAGTTCCATTTATCTACAGTCTCTCTGTGATGCTTTTAAACAACCATATGTTAATTAGGGCGGTTTGGATTCACTTCTTCTTCATCATGTGGTTGATAAAGTTAATAATATGCAAATCATTTTGAGCCCCTCTAATGCTGATAAACCAAGCTGGATTGATAAGAACAGTGGCAAATTTTTTGTGGTGTCAGCTTGCCATTTGTTCAGAAGGAAAAAACAACAATCTTGGATTAATACTATGAATTGGAAAAAAGGTATTCCCTTTAAGATGAGCTTCATAGCATGGAGAATTCTGAGAGATAAGATTCCAACTGGTTCAAGGGTGTCTAGGATGGGAATCTCTATTTCCTCTAGGTGTTGATATTGTAGGTCTCCGGGGATAGAAATAATTGATCATCTTTTCTTCAATGACTCTTTTTATCAAGAAATATGGCGAATTGTATGTGGTCCTCTTGGAATTACCTTTACAAAAGTTCCTTTCAAAGAGCTACTCATTAATTTGTGAAAATATAAGGTGACAAATCCAGCTCATGTTTTTATTGTTAAAAGCCTTCCAGTTATTGCTTGTTGGAAAAATTGGAAAGTTAGATGTAATGGCAAATATAAAGGTATCCGAACTAATGTGAGGAGGTCTTTATCTCTTATTTCCTATTCTATATCTCAACTTGTGAATATCCAATTCCATCATTTTAATGTAAATCATAATTGGAAGAGACTTCTCACCTAATGACAAGTAGTATTCACTTTGAAAAGTACATTCTTGTTAAATAGATCAATCAAAGCCCCTTTTATGTTATGTTAAACCCTTATGGAAGTTGCAAAGATGGTAAATGTTGAGGTGGAGGCGTAATCAAGGATAGAAATGGTTACTTAGTCTGTGCTTATTCACTAGTTCTTCGTCTGTTGCTCTTCTTTATGGCCTACAATGGTGTTGCTCGCATGGGTTGCATCTGATAAATGCAGAGAGTGATTCTAAATTGCTTGTGGATGGTGTTAATGAAATCAATACAATTACTTGGAGGATTTCAAAGGAAGTAGAAGAGCTCAAACAACTCAAGGCTCATACAAGATTTATACTTGCATTGTTATAGTGAAAGTAATCAAGTTGCATGCGGATAAGCTTGCCACTATTAGCCACACTCTTATGCAGACCAAGTTGTTTCAGAATTTTGCTAACCTACCGTCTCAAATTAAAGGCATTATGAACATGGATAGGTGGAACATGCCTAGTTTTAGAAAGGTCAGATTGAAGAAGTCTAACATTTTCTATGAGCCACCATGATCAACCTTTTAGTATAAAATAAGACATTTTTGGAGGCCCTCCCTCTTTTGGTATAGGTTGGATACTTCTCTTCATGGCAGAATGCTTTGTATCCCCGTTAGTTTGCATTTACTTTATCTCAAGTGTAAAAAGGCAGATGCAACTATCTTTCTGAAATGAACAAGGAAGTAGTAAGCATGTTTCTACTTCCTCAACTCAATGTAATCTATTTTTGAAGATGAATAAAATGTGCTTTACTGAAAAAAAAAGTAATAAAATATATGAAGTTTTAGATATGCGTAATTATTATTCGACTATCTTTTTACCAATAAATATTTTCTCTATTATTTTTCTTATTATTTCTTTCTACATTAATGAAAAGGATAATCTCACAGATATCTCCTCCTGTTCAGGTTTATATTTGATGCAAGCGGAATTATGAAAGATGAATATTGATAAAATCAAGCAAACAATCAAGAAAGAAGACTAGGAAGAACAGAAATTAGAAGAAAAGAACGGATTAAACTTACTAATGAAAGATTAATCAATGGAAGATGAGATACTTAAACCAACATATGGAATCATGCTAGTGATGATTTCCATGGGATTCTAAGTAAAGAGATAAAGAAGAAGCTAGAGAGCTTCTCTACAAAAGGCAACGCCTGTTTTCAGTATTCTGTAAATTCTAAAACTAATGATATAAGACTAAGTATTTAGGCTTATATAGGTGAGCCTCACACACCTAAAAAGTAAAGAAATAGCCTTCAAGTGGGCTAAATGTCAATAGCCACGTAGGGCTAAATAAGCACCATAAAATAAATAAGTCTAGCTATGCAAAATCATGAAAAATACAGCGCATTAAGGCCAATAAACGAGCCCTCCACGTGGCTGAATTGTCAAGAAAATATAGGCCACGTGCCACGCGAGTACCACGCGCCAAACATTCTTCTAGAACGCCCCTTCTCCAATGCTAACCAACGATTCCAAAGGCTCTTTTAACATATGTCTCCCTTCCTCAACACTTGCACAATCATGGCTCTTCATCACCATCAAGTGAGCATCATCAAGCTCCTTAGCTTGATCAGTCTGGACTGCATCATTCTACCCTTCTTGAGAAGATTTCGTCCTCGAAATCATTTCATCAAAATCTGCATACAAAGGAAGGCACAACTAAAACGTGCTACTACAAAAGTAGGTTAGCTCAACAAAGGTTAGCGCAAATAGTATGGAAAATACACTCTTATGGTAGAGCCAAGCATCAATGACAATGGGAAAAACTATATCTCTAAAGGAAACAACAACATCTCGGCTCAATAATGAAAAGCACTCATAGCTACAACAATTAAAGAGATCAATAGGACATGAAGTATAAAAACTCATACAAGCAAAGGACCTATTATCTCTAAACTCATGACCTACACGCCAAGCCCCTAATGTATGATTTTTGCAATTTGACACAATGGTTATGGCATGCTTTTTATCCAAGGTGTGATCAACATATGTAATAGAGTAACAAAAATAGTTCAACCTACAACTGACATCAACTACCCCACTCCCCTTCTTGAAAGCATTCTTACTCACACCAAGAGATAAGTCCTCACCTCCATATTCACCTGTAAGATAATCCTCCTCAATAGACAAACTCTCAAGGAAAGCATCAATAATGGCTTCTTCATCAATACAGCGCACACACTCATGATTAGGACTACTAGAAGAATCACTCACCTCACTTGGAGTTTCAAACAAAGAAATATGTAAGGAGTCAAACTCTCTACACCATGGAGGTTCAATCTCACTCTCTACCCTAGTTCGATACAAATCTCCACCTCTATATTAAATATACCCTCAAATAAGGGATTAGTTAAAGGTAGCTTCTCAAGCTCACCACCTAACAAAGGTGAAGTATCAAAATAAGGTTCATCACTACCTAAGGAGTCATCATATACAATCCCATCCATCTCATTCTCTAGAGACTCATCTAGGTCACTTACATCCTTACCACGACACACAGGACCACCATTGTCAAACGAACTATCAAAGGAAAGAATAGGATAATCAATTAACTCGTCTTTCCCCTTATCAAATATGGGTGGTGTGTCATAACAAGGTCAACAACAGAACTTTCAGTAAAGAGAGATTCATTAAAAATAGAGCTCACATCATAATACTGCTTACAGACCCTCTCAACTATTGATTCATGCTCAAACACATGCTGACCGTTGGACTCTAAACTAGTTGCGAACACATTGTAGTCATGTAAATCATCAACTAGTACACTATTACTAACACTTTCACAAGACAAGGAGTCATCAGGCTCATAGAAAGAAGAGCTAATACTTACACTCGAGTTGCTGCCTTGATAACTTAAAGAACTTGAAGTATCTTGACCGGCTCTTCCACCTTGCAACGCACAATGAGAATCATCATTATCTTGTCTTTCAACCTTAGAACATGCTTGAGGCTCCAACACCGGCTTGCCTCCAAAAATCCCTGCACAATAGCTAAAACAACAACAAGAAGAAGATAAAGAATTGTTAGAACAAATGGTGTCCTCACTCTCAACTTTTCTTTTCTCTTCTATCCTCTCTCTCATTTTTCTTTCAAGGTCAAGTCTACAATAAGGTGACAACCCACTCACATCACTCAACACATCCTCTCCTTTTTCCACTTGAGGATTGTCACCGATCACTCCCTTACTCCTCTCAATCTTTTTTCTGTCATGTTCGGGCGAATTGGGATGAGTCCCAAGAATGCCCTTAGCCGGAGTAGGTGGAGTCTTCACGTTAACCCGAAAGTTGGGACTTAGAGAACCATCACTTGATGCCCTCTTCTTCTTAGGTGACCCACTTGACATAGAGTCATGCAGTTTTGAGCTCACCTTCTTGGAGGTCCTCTCCTCACTTTCTCTTTGACTAGGACAAGGGTGTTCACTAGTCGATGCCTTAACTCTCCTTCCCCTTGGCACAAAGTAATATTCTCCCTGACGCGTACCCAAACGGTACATATCCCTTTTAGCACTATATAGAAACTCTTTGTTGTACAACCATGGAGAACCTAACCAAACATCACAAGAATGCAAAGGATATACATCACACAACACAAACTCCTTATAGTCTCCTTTAGAGATGAGCACTTCAGCTACCTTAGAAACTAACACTCCGTTATATTTATAGGGATGCTTCAATTTGTAGCTTGGTATTTTTAGCATATCAACCAAAGATGGGTCAATACAATTGGCATCAGTACCATCAACCTTTAGTAAGAATCCTCTACACCCTTCGACTTCAACATCAAACCTACTCACTCTATGGTTTCGCTCGGCTTCATCAAAGTAAGAACCTGAATGATCATGAGTGGAAAAACTACCAACTCGACCCCCCACTCTCTTTACTTCAGCCTTAGTCACTTCGGGAGTGTAGTAAAAACTCCTATCAACTGATTTTTTCTCCATATCTAACCATACCTCCCTTATTGCTCCGTGTACCTGCAAAAGACATATCAAGAAAACGAGGAAGGAAAAAGTTAGTATAAACAACCTCACTTGCACTCCCTCACTTTTAGTGGTGGCACTCACACTCTTTAGATTTCACTCTCCAAATACCCCCACCCAAAGATTTCCCGTTATATCTTAACATCAAGGGTGAAAATTCACCAACTAGTAGGTCCAAGTATTGGTTCGGAGTGGAGTTTATGTGACTCTATGGACGGACGGCTCTTTTAAAGTAAGCACTTGAAGTCAAGAAAGTTCTACGATAATAGAGGAAATTTCAGCAAGCACGAGTTCCTAAAAGCTCAAGAGTTAGTATAACTTAGAGTAGAAAAATACCCCAAGAATACTAACTAAAATTGATTCAACAAAGAAAAGGAAATTCCTAGAACAAACTACCCTTTTCCCCTTAGAAAAAACGTTCAAGCCTTCCCTTTATGGGTAGGAGTAAGTTTTTCCCACCTAATTCTATTTTCCAAATCAGTTTTGGATCCTCTTTTTGAATGGAATAAGTTTTCCCTCTTTTCCCTTGCTTTCCAACTCTAATTTGGAGGACTTTTACCACTTTTCCACCTACTTTTACACGCCTAAACCTTTCTGATTTTTCCTTCAAAAACGTGTGAACACTATCCCCAAAGCCTAAAGAAAGACTAATTCCCTTACTTGGAAAGCGGGTAAACTTCTCCCCTTTGAATTGGGATTTGTTTCCCTCTTGAATTAGACTTAGGTTTTCCTCTTATTCTCTTCAATGCTTCACGTTTTTTCTCCTCTTTTTACACAATTTCAGCCAACTCTCCTTACAATAATGGGATATACTTCTCCTTGTTTGAACGGATTAGCTTTTCCACCTAAACTAGGAATAGTTTTACCCCTTTCTTCTCTAACAATGCAGCAGAATTTTCTCCTCCCTTAATCATCAACGTATTTCTTCACCAATATGGTGTAGAATCAAGTACTTTCAAGGATCAATTCAGGCCAAAACGTTTTTATATCAAGAACTTCAAGAAAAAACTCAAATTCACGTCAAGAACAATCCAAACAACCTAGAATTCGTTGAACTACTTGCTGCCTCTACTTCTTCAAGACTTTGTCAACAACTCTCAAGAATTCAATCAAGAACTCTCAAGCTTGTCCAAGAACGCGTCAAGAACACAATGAATAAAGCCTGCCTTGACCTCAATTACTTTAAACGCAGCAAACATTCAAGAATTCAACCAAGAAATAGTACTAGATCAAGAACAAGGCTGAAATTTTCAGTAACATCCACAAAAACGTGAGTTTTTAGTCCCCTTATCCCCAAAAACGTTTGATACTCTTCAAGAATCAAGATTAAATCAATCCACACAATCAAGGGTTTTAAGAAACTCCAGAAAATTCAACTTCTAGGTTCAAGAACATCAAGAACAATTTCAAGATATTAATCTATTCAACCTAGAATTTCAAGAATTAATCAAGAACACTTCTTTTTTCGAATTTTCTTAACCCTAGAGGTGTAACAACAACTACACAAGGTTGTTTCTTCTCTTTTTCACTTTTTTATTTAAAAATAAAAAATAAAAAACGAAAATCAAGAACCTAAAGCTAGAAAACCTAAACTAGGGCACGAACAATAGGATTGGGGTTGTAGAAACAAACCCTTTCCAAGCTCTGATACCAACTGATGCAAGCGGAATTATGAAAGATAGATATTGATAAAATCAAGAAAACAATCAAGAAAGAAGAATAGGAAGAACAGAAATTAGAATAAAAGAACGGATTAAACTTACTAATGAAAGATTAATCCATGGAAGATGAGAGACTTAAACCAACATATGGAATCATGCTAGTGATGATTTCCATGGGATTCTAAGTTAAGAGATAAAGAAGAAGCTAGAGAGCTTCTCTACAAAAGGCAACGCCTGTTTTCAATATTCTGTAAATTCTAAAACTAATGAAATAAGACTAAGTATTTAGGCTTATATAGGTGAGCCTCACACGCCTAAAAAGTAAAGAAATAGCCTTCAAGTGGGCTAAATGTCAATAGCCACGTAGGGCTAAATAAGCACCATAAAATAAATAAGTCTAGCTATGCAAAATCCTGAAAAAATCATGAAAAATACAGCGCATTAAGGCCAATAAACAAGCCCTCCACGCGGCTGAATTGTCTAGAAAATATAGGCCACGTGCCACGCGAGTACCACGTGCCAAACATTCTTCTAGAACGCCCCTTCTCCAATGCTAACCAACGCATCCAAAGGCTCTTTTAACATATGCCTCCCTTCCTCAACAGTTGCACAATCATGGCTCTTCATCACCATCAAGTGAGCATTATCAAGCTCCTTAGCTTGATCAGTCTGGACTGCATCAATATTTCAAGCCTCTCTTTTGATTTACGATGTAGCTCTCATTTTCCTTTGATTTATATTACTTTTTTAAAATTATTTATCGATCTTTAATATAATAATATAACAATGTAACTATTTTACCTTCTTCCAATATAATTTCATTATCTGATAAACATCTTTTCTTAGACTTCATATGGATATGAGCAATCACACCGCGTCTTCAACTTGTTCCTGCCCGACCACCCTCCCAAGCGATCATGCATATAAAAAATATTATCTTATTTGACCTTTTGGTGTATGAAGGACAATCTATGTATTAAGCCAGCAGAAGAAGTGGTAATGAACCAGGTGTAAATAATATATGGACGTTGATGTAGAATAAAAAATTAATCATTCACCAGAAAATGTGTACCATGTCAGGTTTTTCATTTGGGTTTGTGATCATTTTTCGTCCAACATAATTTTGACGTAATATTGGATAACTTGAATCATTTTAATATGATAAATCAAACTTGAGTGACTTGGAAAATTGAGTATAAATTGTATGACCACCTGAAATTAATTCGTTAAAGAGGGTAAAAGCAAATATTAAGGTACAGTGTAAGCTCTCGACAACAATTGTGAGAAGCAATGTGCGAACAATAATGGGACATCGGCAACTATGGACTTTTGAGAGCGCTTGACATCAGTACTTTTAAACAAAGATGAATATTTTGGATGGCACACGTACTTGTCATTCACTACGTTCAAGTATAAGGTCCTTAGTATAGTTAAAAATTTATAATCTATTATCCAAGGGTCAGTGGTGGGATGAATACGATCCTTCCATCCTTAACCAGAGGTAGGAAGCACTTTTCCCAGAAATATGTCTTACGCGGTACCAATCCGGATTAATCCACCCATAAAGAGGTACTCTTCAAGTCTATCCAGGTAAAAAGATAAGTTACCTGGAAGAGTTCTATAAGAGGACAACTACTGTATATTCACTTATATATACAGTAAAAGACTATAGATACAAATACGTACTTTCTTTACTGCTCTTCCTCTTTCTCTCTACCAAATAACTAGTATTTAGACTGTGGAAAAAGAGTTTGAACCGTCAAGCATGTGACAACCACCGACGATCAGTAACTCCAGCCACGGTTCAAAGATTCTACCGCTTCCGCTTATAAAGGAGAACAAGTAAGTTCTCTGATTTATATTTGATTACTCTATTTAGTATAGATTTGTGATATATGCATATATGAATACTTCATTGGTATCAGATGTCATTAGGCTCGTTTTCTGGTCCGAAAAAAAATTATAGAACTGTGTTTCTTTATTTTGTGTGTAAATCGGAAACTATGAATATAATTACGTGTTAAAAAGTTTACTCTGTAATTAATTCAATACTAAGTAATATAACGCGGCTTTCAAATCAAGTTTTGGGACAGATTTAAACCATTTGCCTTATATTCATCAGTTATTCTATAATTTTATTGATATGAGTAATTCGTTTTTGGAGGGAAATTGGTCCTCAACCCCACCAGGATCCATTTTTTTAAGCAAAAAGAATACCCTAACACGGATGCCTGAAACCGCAATCCTCTGTCGGACTCCGGTGAGGATTGGAAATATATTAGTACAATCAATACTCAAAAAGAACATAATTGAGACCAATGGATTTTCCAATTATTTTTATGGGCTATGGCTTAACAGAGACGAAGGAAGAAAGAGGAGAAATGGTTTCTCTGTTTGATCTCCCTTCTCTAAATGAAAATGGATCTTTGTGCTCCAAATGACAGCGATAATGGCTGAATTTGGTATTGCAGCAAAGAAGCATAGGTTTCTTTTTTTTTTTTTGAGCTTGGTGCTCCTACAATGGTGGTGGCAACAGTGAAAATAGAGAGGAAGAAGAGAATAAAGTTTTTCTATTTCTCTCTTTCAAAAGATGAAACTCCATAGCTATAGTAGAGAAGGAAAGAAGATGAAACAACGTTTTTTTTTCTCTTCTAACCCAAAAGGCGGATGTTTTTGTAAAAGTATGAACAGAGAATTAGAGTTTTTTTTTAAAAAAAAAAGTAAAATGTAAAAAACGTTGCATTAAGAATATAGTTCAGACTCTATTTTTTTCTGTAATTACAGAAAATATCGGCGATTAACTGAGCTGCAGAAAGTTCTGCCCTTCTAACTGAGGCATAGTAGTTCGGAAAATAGGCCCACTATAACAAGCACTATAATTTTTCTTTGGGTTAATGGCCCATGTGAGAAACATATAAGATAGATTTAGAATTAGACAAATTGTCCAGTTTTGAATCTTTCTTTAAAAAATGATCATGTATTTCGGTTTTGGCTAATGGTCCATCGACAAAAACTACATTTTTTTTTATTCTAGTATTAGGCAAATGACCTATGTTAAACAATAAAATATTTTAGATTTTGTTTTCTCTTGATAAGTTCAGAGAACGAAAAATATGAGAGTTAGTCAAATGGACTTAATTTACATAATATAAATTTTGTATTTATATTTGATAGAATCATAATGTTTAGTATCCCAACCGCATGAAATAACTATAATTGATAATTAGTTTAACAATTCCATGAAATGTTGATTATTTTAACATGCCTACAATATTAATTAGCTTAACATTAATTAAATATTATTTAAGTTGTTTGACTTGTTAGAAATATTAATTAGTTTAATATTACTATATTTGTTATTTAGATTAACGAATATATTTACATGTTAATTAGTTTAACATTTGACTTTTTTATTTGATATGTTAAATAAAATTTAAAATAAATTTAAGTTAATTTGTTTAATTTAGATCCACACGGGATTATAAGATCATGAAAAAAAATATTATTTTAAAAATATGATTAAGATATTAAGCTAGGTAGTTGACTAGGTTAATTTTCATGTGTTTAATTTTTGGACGATTACTGGGAACATAGTGAACTTTCGACTCTATTATTAATTTTTTTTTAACTTAATCAACTTAGTACTTATTGTCTGAATATGTATGTTGAACATAATATTTGTGTTTAGAAATTCTTTTTTTAGATCCTCACTATATTTTTTTTATTTTTTGTTAAAAGAATGTCTACTGCTGCTAAGAACATTGTTGCTGAGCTCAACAAAGGGTTGAAACTCAATAGTGACAACTATGAGACCTGGAGCTTAAAAGTTCAATATATGCTTGAAGAGCAAGTGGCACGCGAGGCAATTAACATCGTCATGGATGAGTCTGAGGAAGGTAACATGGCTCAGCATAGGCGTGACCGTGCGGCTTATGACGCTTGGAAAAAGAAAGACTCCTTGACTCGCATTACGTTGCTGAGCATCTTAGATGATGATATCTTAAGGAAATTTAAGGATCACCAAAGAGCTATGGGTTTTTGGGTTGCTTTAAAGAATAGGTTTGGTACCTATTCTGTTGCAAGGCTTCGATCCTTAACAATCAAGTTTGATTCATACAAGAAGCACCCAAAACATTCAGTGAGAACATATCTGAGGAATATGACAAACATGATTGGGGAGTTAAAAGATGCTGGTCATGTGTTGACCGATGAGCAACGAATTCAAGCTGTCATAAGGTCCTTCCCTGATTCTTGGGATCATATAAAAATGCATCTGACCCATAATCAGCTAATCACATCACTGGAAGATGTCCGGAGATTTCTTGAGCTGCAGGAGAATCGGCTTGAGGCTACTAAGCCAACAGCTGAGTTGCGTATGGCAACATCCTCTAAGGCTAAAGGTGGCTCAAAAAAAAAAGAATTGGGTTAAGAAAAGAGGACCAACTCAGTCTCAGCCTACTAAAAAAGCAAGGGCAGAACAACAAGGCAATAACAAACATCCCAAACGTGTCAATGTTGCAAAGGTGAAATGCTTTAACTGTGACAAAAAGGGTCACTATGCTAAGGATTGCTCTGAGCCTCCTAGAAAGGTATTTCACAAAACTCAAACTAGTGAACTTTGTGTTTCTAGAGATTCAAATCCGGTATCACGTCGGAGATGATCCCTCGAGTTAGAGAAGACTGCGGCTGGGACACGAGTGTTCCTATTTTTCAAGTATCTGAGAATGAGAACATTACTTCTCATAGGGTAGGGTGGAAGACCATGTCTACCTACCCGTTCACAATTGGTTTCACGTTACCCCTCCATCCTGTTCGTGACAGGCTCTGTAGGGAGTATTTTCTCTGTCCGGGGCAACTGAGCCCCAGCATGTTTAGAATGATAAAACTTATTGACTGGTTTGCTGAAGAGATCGGTCAAAGTTTTGAGTATGAACACTTTATTTCTTTGTACAGTATTCAAATTTTTAAGGATGGACTCATCAATGACAGAATGCGTGGAAGCAAAGCCTTGATACGCAGTTCTGAGGACACCAATGACCGGGGATGGTTGCACCGGTACATATTTGTGCGCACCCAGGCATTGTCTCTCAGCTCCAAGGCTCATCTCTCCGTGAACTGGAATAAGAGGCGTAAGTCCCCGAGTTCCTCTTTGGAATTTCCATATTTCCCCTTTTCGTTTATTTATTCCTTTGATTCTGCCTTACAGCTGCCAAGTTGCCTATGATAAGCTCATATCGGTTGATGAGCTGACAGCATGGGTTGAGGCCATTCTGGAGAAGTTTCCCGCCGAGCAGAAGGAATGGACGTACTTCGCCACGCAAAAGGGTCTGACCGCAAAGACTCACACTGAGAACTTCTCGCTGTTGCAGCTATTTCTTCTCTTCGCAACTTTGCTGCAGCTGACCGTTTCGCCTTTTACAGGTTTAGGCGCACAAGGAGACTTTTTCCTTGCCCCTCTCCATTAGGCTGTGCCGTCAGGATCTGCTGTTGACCCTGAGGATGAGGTTGCAGCCATAAGAGTTGCGGCGGAGGCAATACGTAAGAGGGAATGTGGCGAGGAGCTATTGCCCAGCAGTATCAGCTCTCTGAAGCGGAAGAAGAAAAGCGAGGGTGAGGGCGGAGCACGGAAGAAGGCTGCTCGTAAGGCTTCTGTTGCTGCCGAGAAGACCTCAGCTGTTGGAGCTGAGACTCTGCGCAGTGCCAGTGTGCCCGGGCCTGAAAAAGAGAGTGTTACGACTTTTGCTGCAGTCCCCGAGTCTACACGGGGAGAGGGCTTTGAAACGGAAATGGTCGACATTTTCGATACTGAAACCATTGAATACCTTGTGAGAAAGCCCTATCTCTGAAGCAACAAGAAGAAGGACAAGGAAGAGACTACCCGTGCTTCGGAAGGGAGCCCCCAAGTTGATGATGGGGTAAAGGCGGGCTCTTCTCGTGCAGACAAGGGTAAAAGAAAATTTGTTGAAGAAGAAGAAGAAGAAGGAAGAGAAGAGATCCACCCAAGAGGGCAGGCAAAGTCCCCATGTTTTTTATTTCGAGGATTTGGAGAACGTGGCTGCTGAGGGGGAGGTGCCTGTTTGTTTGCATGAATGCGACACAAGAGATCCTAAAGTGGCAAATGATTCTGATATGTCAAGCGCAAAGCTCACTCGGCGGACCTTCACCGGCGGTCTGACAAGATCAAGGAACATTCGGGGCGTGCGCTATAAATTTGGCCCAAACTTTCCCTCTGAGCAAGCTAGGGAGCCTAAATTCTATGAGAGGGAATGCACCATGAAGCTAGTCCCCAATGTCAACTTCGTGACTAGGCCGGGTAGTTTGGCCAAGGCAGTTTCATCGCTCATTGGTCCCCGCGAAGAATGGACAATGAGGGAGATGAGTGATGAAGATCTGACCTTTGCTATTGCTTCTGACTTTGCCCTGGTAAATGATTTTAACACTTTTTAAGTCGGAAGCAATTTTGAATTCATACTTTTAACCTTATTTCTTTTGATGTTTCAGTCAAGTCGGATGGCTGCCGAGTTGATGTTCCGTTCAAGAGTCAACAATCCTCATGAGGTGCTTGAATTGAAGAAAGAGTTGCTGAAGACTCTGAAGGAGAACAAGACTCTGGCAGAGAAGTGTGGTTTCCTCGTGGGTGAAGTTAATCGGTTGGCTGAGACCAACAATAAACAAGTTAAACAGATTAACAAGCTCACCGAGGAAAAGGACCTTCTTTCCAAAGAGAAGGAAGGGTTTGTACAGTCTGCCCGGGACTTGGAGGCTCTAGTCGAAGAACACAACTCTTTGCTGAACAAGGCACTTGACGAACGTCGATCTTTAGAGATGGACCTGCGGAAGGCTAACAAAGAATTTGTTAATGCTCGAGCTGAACTTCAAGCCACCAGGGACCAAGTTGCCCAGTCGATGAGCGTTCAAGACTCGTTATCCAAAGACTTGGCCAACTTGCACGATCAGTTCAAGATCAAGGCTAAGCTTACTGCGCTTGAAACCAAGCGAACACTGCTCGAGCAGGTCCATGCAGGTCAGATCAACGTTGAGGAAGCAATGTTGAAAGCAAAGCGTCCCGTTCGCGAAGTGAGGTAAGTGTTGAACCTTTCTCCTGAGGAGTCTGATGAAGATGATGATGAAGATAGTGATGAGATCTCGGGTGATGATGACGGAGCCGATGGAGCTGGTGCATCGGGTTCTGGTCAGAGTCCCCAAAATTAATGCCCCCCTTGATCAAGTTGCAGGTTCGTGTGTCCGGCGAAAGCCGGATGATTAGTTGTGGACAGTGGTCTCTTTGGGACCTTCTGATCCTTGTTTGTTTACGGCCGGTTTTATTGGCCTTTGTCACTCAACAAAAACTTATGTCAACCGCTTTAGCATTTTTATTGTTTCGTCAAGACAATTTATATATTTTCAGATCTTTTAATTCAATGGTTGTGTATAGTTTGAATCTTCGATCTCTGTAATTACGTTTGGAGGCATTGTGGCCTTTGTGCCTTTTATCTAAGCACTTTTAGAAGTTTGAACTTTGCTAAGTTCTGGTCTTCAAAAGCCTGTTTGTATGTCTTAACTTAGCTTTACTCAAAGAAGAGTTCATAAGTTGTGAATGGTCTGCGCAGATGTTTCATTCTGACCGAGTCACGGTCAACAGGTTCAGGCCGAATCGTTGGCCTTGCGAACAACTTTGCTTACCATTTTTGATAGTTGAAAGTCGATGCAGAAAGTTTGTAATTTAATTTTGGCCGAGTCGCTGGCCTTGTGAATGACTTCTCTTATTTTCGTGGTAGCTTGTCACGTAAAAAGTTTTAAAAACTCTCCTTTTTACAAGGTCTTTTTCCTTTATGAAGGTCTTATCTTGCCTACAGGGGCCCCTTACCACCCTCATTGTTTTTATGTTGAAATACGGGAAGTTTTAACATAACAAGAGTTAAGGCTGGTCGTAGATAAAAGAACACATGTAATCAAATGAGGAGTGTGTCCGCTGAGGGATTCGAACCCACAGCTGCGAAGTTGAAGAACCTCGAGCTCTGCCAGTTGAGCTAAACGGATCTGGCCTTGTTTAGGTCGTTAGTACCATTTTGGAGAAATATAATAAAAGTAAGAATTCCATAAAAGTAAAAGGTAGGAATAGAATAATTGACCGTTTTACCATTCAGAAGTGATACCTTTTGATGTGAATCACATTCCATTATTTGGGATGATTAAGCCATCTGGTCGTGCCAAATGGTAAGATCCTTTACCGACTGACGCGACTACCATGTAGGGGCCTTCCCAATTAGGGTCTAATTTTCCCGAGTTTGCTTCTTGTGTGTTTTGGGATACTTTTCTTAATACAAAATCTCTAACTTGGAAACTCCGTATGCATAATCACCGATTATAGTATTGTTCGATTCATTCCTTCTGAGCAACTACTCATACAAGTGCTAGTTCCCTTCGTTCTTCGAGGAGATCAAATTCTTTGGAAAGATTGATTGAGTTGGATTCTTCGGTAGCATGTGCATACCACAGACTTGGCTCTCCGATTTCAAGTGGGATTAGAGCATCTGTGATGTATACCAACGAGTAAGGTGTCTCTCCTGTACTTATTTTTATTGTCGTGCGATAAGACCATAGTACGCCGGGCAGTTCTTCTACCCAACACCCTTTGGCCTGCTCAAGGCGCTTCTTGAGAGACTCAATGATTATTTTGTTTGTTGACTCTGCCTGTCCATTGGCAACCGGAGGGTATGGAGAAGAGGTAATCCTTTTAATGTGTAAGTCGTCGAGGAACCTAGTCACTTTCTGGCCGACGAATTGTTGGCCATTATCCAAGACTATTTCCTAGGTGCTCCAAAGCGACATACGACGTACCGCCAAAGGAAGTCAATTACCTCTATTTGTCGTATCTTTGCATATGCTGCCGCTTCGACCCATTTGGTGAAGTAATCGGTGAGGATTAGTAAGAAACATAGCCCTCTTGGCGCAGCAGGAAGAGGACCAACTATGTCCATTCTCCATTTTAAGAATGGCCGCGGGGAGATTATTGAGTAGAGCGGTTCTGCCGGCTGATGGAGAAGATGCGCAAACCTTCGACGTTTATCATATTTCTTGACGAAATCATTTGTATCTTTCTCCATCCTATCCCAATAATATCCTGCGCGGATCAGTTTGCGCGCTAATGCTTTGCCCCCAGAATGATTACCACAATAACCTTCGTTGACCTCTCGCATTACGCAGTTGATCTGGCTTGGTCACAGGCTCTTGGCAAGCGGTCCTGCGAACATCCTACGATAAAGATCGCCGTTGACGACTGTCTATCGAGCAGCTTTTATTCTGAGTTTGTGAGCAGCTTTCGCGTCATCGGGCAGAGTTCCATGAAGAATATAATTTGTGATTTCGTTTCGCCAGTCCCAAGTTGTGTTTATAGCATTAACTTCAAACTTTTCTTGATCTATGGTCGTGCAGAGGAGTTGAACGACAGCCGAGGAGCTGGTCGCCCCAATTTCCGCTACTGACCCTAAATTGGCCAGGGTGTCTGCTTCATGGTTTTCTTCTCGTGGAATTTGGAGCGCTTCCCATCCATCGAACTGGGCCAAAAGTTTTCTTACACGGGAAAGGTACACTTGCATTCTTGATTCCCGTGCGATGAAACCTCCGGTCACTTGGTTGACTACTAGTTGAGAGTCACTCTTGATTTTGATAATGTTTGCTCCATAGCTTCGGGCTAATTCCAATCCTGCAATTACGGCCTCATATTCGGCCTCATTATTAGTAATCAATGGGCACTTGATGGCCTGCCTGACGGTCTCTCCGGACGGAGTTATAAGAACCAGTCCTATAACCCCGTCCAAGACCGGACCCTTTGACGCTCGAGGAGCCATCAGTGAATAGGATCCATACACCATTGGCCTGCCCAGCGTAGAGAATTGCATCTTTTTTCGCATCAGGATATATATTAGCACTAAAGTCGGCTACGAAGTCTGCTAGGGCTTGCGACTTAATTGCTACCAGGGGCTGGTAGGTAATATTGAATTCGCTTAATTCTACAGCCCATTTAAACAACCTTCCCGAAAATTTAGTTTTATGCAAAACATTGCGTAAAGAAAAGGTTGTCACTACAGCTATTGAATGACCTTGAAAATAAGGACGTAATTTACGGGCAGCAGTTAAGAGTGCTAAAGCCAGTTTTTCTAAGGGTTGGTAATGCGTTTCCGCATCAATCAAAGCTTTACTAATGTAATAAATGGGAAGTTGCTTACCTTTTTCTTCTTGAACCAAAACTGTGTTTACCGAAGACTCTGAAACCGCCAAATAGATCAACAACTGCTCCCCGTGCTGAGGCGTACAGAGTAGTGGTGGATTGGATAGATATTTTTTCAGATATCTCAGCGCTTGTTGACATTTAGGAGTCCAATTGAATTCCTTGTTCTGCTTCAGAACATCAAAGAAACTTTTGCACCGGTTTGATGAACGGGATATAAACCTGCGCAAGGCTGCCACCCTCCCAGTCAATTTCATGACGTCTTTTCGGTTGTGGAGCACGTCTGGAATTGACTCAATTGCTTTGATTTGAGTGGGATTGACTTCAATTCCATGGTGAGAAACGATGAAACCTAGGAACTTTCCTGAACCAACTCCAAATACGCACTTCTCTGGATGAAGCTTCATGTTGTATTGGTCAAGTATTCGGAAGGCTTCCTTCAAATGTGCCAGATGAAC
Organism: Petunia secreta; assembly: GCA_029990175.1. Classification (NCBI taxonomy): domain Eukaryota; kingdom Viridiplantae; phylum Streptophyta; class Magnoliopsida; order Solanales; family Solanaceae; genus Petunia; species Petunia secreta. Next base: position 27,584,620 of record JARKIP010000003.1, read on the forward strand.
TTCTACCCGTTTTGACTTGATCAACATGTCATCAATGTATACTTCCATGGTCTTACCGATATGATCGCGGAACATACGATTGACTAATCGCTGATACGTTGCACCCGCATTCTTTAATTCAAACGGCATGACTTTGTAGCAATACGTCCCTCTGCACGTTATGAATGACGTTTTTTCCTGATCGTTGGGGTCCATCAATATTTGATTGTACCCTGAATATGCATCAAGGAAGGTGAGCACCTCGTGCCCGGCGGTTGCATCAATCAATTGACCTATCTGGGGAAGAGGATATGAGTCCTTCGGGTAGGCTTTGTTTAAATTAGTGAAGTCAACGCAAACTAGCCATTTCCTATTTTTCTTAGCCACAACAACCACGTTGGCTAACCAGTCTGGATATTTAACTTCGTGTACAGATCCAATCTTCAGCAGTCGATCAACATCATCATTTATGATTTGATTCCGAAAAGCTCCCCGGGGGCGCTTCTTCTGCTTCACTGGGCGGTGGTACGGGTCAACAATCAACTTGTGAGAGATAATTTCTGGAGAAATACCCGTCATGTCTTCATGCGACCAAGCGAACGTCGCATGCCGCTCCTTGAGTAATTGAAGGATATCTCCTTGTAGGTGTTCATTTAATTCTATCCCTAAGTAGACCTTTCGCTCCGGCATGTCCGCGAACAATTCTTCTGGTTCCAAAGCTTCCATGGTCGGTGTATAATTCTCCCGTGCCTCTAGCTTTGTGATAAATTTTAGGACCTCATACTTTGCTTGTTCATTTGCTGCGTTGGATCCAGGTTGCTGTGATTTCTATTTATTTTCTTCGGGCAGCTTGAGGGCCACCGAATAGCACTCTCGAGCAGAGCGTTGCTCTCCTCGTATCTCGCGTATTCCCCATTCTGATGGGAATTTCAATACCTGATGATATGTGGAGGGAACAGCCTGCATTTCATGGATCCATGGTCTTCCAAGGATAATGTTGTAGGCCATGTCTCCATTGACAATTTGGAACACCGTCTCCCTTGCTACCCCCTCGACAAGAGTTGTGAGAGTAATCTCGCTAAGGGTCTTCTCACTTGAGTTGTTAAAGCCGGAGAGAACTCGCGACACTGGCACGATCTTCTCCATTAGTTGCATCTCCTTAACAACTCGTGATTGAATGATATTCGCAGAACTGCCCGCATCAATAAGCACTATTTTGATATCAAACTCTGCCACGCGCAATGTTATGACCAGCGCATCAACATGTGGGAACTGCAAGCCATCTGTGTCCGAATCTTCAAATGTTATTGTTTCTTTTGGCCGTGGTCACTTGGTCTTTGTAATAGAGACCTTTGCATATTTCTTTGCTGTGAAAACAATGGAGTCAACTTCGATCCCGCCCGAAATAACGTTGACTGTCTTCTTTGGGGAAGATGCTCGTGGAGGGCCAGATTTGTTTTGCTGAGCCTTCGCATGAGTTTGCTTTCCCTTTTCGGTTAGAAGTTCCTTCAGGAATCCCTGTTTTAACAAATGTGCTACCTCGTATCTTAAGGCCTTGCAATCTTCAGTGGTGTGACCGTGGTCACGATGAAATTCGCACCAACGGTCCTGATTTCTCTTACTTGGATCGGTTTTCATGTCTTTTGGCCACTTGACCTTTTCGCCCATATCTTTGAGGGCTACGATCAGTTCAGTCGTTTCTACGTTGAAGTTTGGTAGACTTGGGTCTCCACGAGTATTTGACTCTGAATTGTCTCCTCGTGCTAGTCCTTTGTTGTTGCAACCGCGCCTTTTGGAATTGTTGGGTGATCGGTCAGTACGGTTCATAATGTACGTCTGACATTTCTGACTCTATCTTCCTGCCAGAGCCACCGCTTCGTGATTGATTCTTTCCTCGGGCACTAGTTCCTATCAGCTTGTCGTCATCAATGCATACTTTGGAGTTGTAGCGATTGTAGACATCTGACCAATTGGCTGCCGTTAATTCGCGGAGAGATTCGTATAGCCTGTGCGTAGCTTCTGAGCTTTTGACATCCAAACTGTTTGTGAACGCAATGGCCGCCTATCTATCCGGTACCTTGGGTAACAACATGCGTTCCCGTTCAAAACGGTCTACATATCTTCGGAGAGACTCGCCAGGCTTTTGTTTGATCTCAAAGATGTCTTCCACGCGAGTTTCCGTCTTCTAGGTGCCTGTGTGGGCTTTTACGAACAGTTCAGCCATTTCTGCGAAGGACCCGATAGAGTTTGGTGGCAACATTAAGTACTATCGTAGAGCTCCATCCGCTAAGGTCTCCACGAATTTCTTCACTTGCACTGATTCAATCTCCTCATCGTTGAGATCACTTGCTTTTATAAAATTGCTAAACATCATGAGATGATCATTGGGGTCAGTTGTCCCACGATATCTCGGAATGTTCGGCATTTGAACGTTTTTGGTATCGCCTTCGGTGCTGCTTCCTTCCTCCAAGGCCTTTGCGAGCAGCGTTGAACGTCAATTTTCTTCAATGTGGGTGGAGCGCCTGGTAGTTGATCAATTCTCTCGTGGAGAGATTTTTGAAGTGCTTCTTGGCTCTCTTTGAATTGTTTGGTGAGTGCCTCCATGACGACGCTCATTTCAGTGGATACCGCAGATCCTCAATTTTGATTTTGATTTGCTTGGACTGCTGGATCCATGGTTCCTCCGTTGTTGGCCGCATTTTATTCTCCATCTTGCCTTGAAGTGTGTGAAGAAGTAACATTTCGACCTTGGGCTGCAGGATCAGTCCTCGTAACCGATGGGATTTTCCCTCGAAGAGAATTGATCGCCTCGTTTATTCCCCAATTGACCTCCGTTTGTTGCATAAATTCAAAGATTGTTTCTTGGAGATTCCTTTGATCAGGGGAGAGACATCAATGGCGTCGTCTTCTGGGCGGGGTTCTGCTCTGAGAGTGTTCACGCTTTTTCCGTTGCCTACTTGGTCCTTGGGAAGAACGTTCTTGCCTGTCGGACGAGTAATATGGAGAGTAATTAGGGCATGGTGGAGGAGTCCTTACTTGACTTCCGCCCACCATAGTTCCTTGTGAATTGCTTTCTGCCATGTTAGTTACAAACAAGAGATCGACAGAAAAGAATACAATGCAGGAAAAAGATAAACTATTAACCTATAGAGGCTATTGACCGGCTCTCACTGTGGTCATCAAATTGTTTAACCTAGATCCGATTTTAGGCCAATTAATAATTAAATTTATATTTGCGGAGTCACGATCAATAGTTTAGATTAAGAGTTTAGGCGATTTAGATACATGATTGTATTAATTACAAGATTGTGAATATATGCACAATTTTCGACGGGGATGTAATGACAATTAATGATGATATGAAAGTAATACGCAACAACTGAAGGTAAGTAACACTAAAGTGCTAATTAAATAGGTAGAAGGAACCGTATTAGATTGCTTGATCTCGGTGAAGATCTCTTGATATCAATTACGCTTGAAGACTTGAGAACGAAATATGTAGGAATGTAAATGATGAACAATATTGAGCGAGAGCAAAGAGAGTATTTTATTGATATTGTAGATAGAGAAGAGAATGTATGTTACAATGATTCGAAAACGAACGCTATATATAGATTTTCTAGGCAGCCGTTGGGTATGTAACCGCTAGGTAGCCATTGCCCTTGTAACCATTCATTGAGCAGTTGCGTTTGAACAGGTAACTGTTCATTCAAATCGCATCGATTCGAGGAGGCGTCATGTAAACTGCCTTGGGCTTGCTCGTGGTAATCGCCTAGCCAGTCATCTGTCCGTTAGATGTTTGTCCGGGGAAACTTCTGTCCGTGCCACATGGCAGACACGTGTCACTCTTTTAAGTGACGATGGTTTTTATCTAATACAACTCAAAAAGGTAAAGATTTATCTATTTGGAAAACGGAAAGAAACGTTGCTAGTGAACTTCCAATAACATGTATGCAAATATCACAAAGAGAGTTTATATTGAGCCACAATTCCATGTAGGGAATAATAAAATCTCAGCATAATTAGTGTTAAATGTATAAATCAGTTATCATTGGTTGTCAAATGGTAATTTAAATATTTCCACATGGTTTAGCAACACATTTAAGACCTGAATTGGACACAATAAGTGATAGCCAGCGAGATAGCGCTATAATTATGCAATAGATTCAAGTGTTAAAGACCATGACTTTAATAGGTAACCTATGTGAGAGCCCATAGAGGGAAAAAATGTTTACACTTTGATTAGATCGAGACATTGGTTTAAAAAATGATGAGAAAAGAAAAGTGTCTAGTCGGATGCTAGAAAGCGTAAAAGAATGTGTTTCGAACTTCAAAATGCGAGAACGAACCTTGCTAATTGCCATAGGTCATGTACGCTTCCTATGTTAGTTATTAAGCTAAAGGAAAAAGAACATTCTTTGTGATCACGATATTGGTAATGGAGTAGGTTATCTGTCAATTATTTAAATCAGATAAGACAAGTATTAAGCATGTACTTTATTGTAATGAGGGACCCTTTGAAAAATTAAAGAAGACTTGAATTTAATGAATCCTAGGATGGAGAAAAAAAAACTATGAAAGGTACTACAGTATTATGAAGTTGTTATCAATGAACTATGTTCATGAAAATTGCAGAAGAGGAGGATAACAAGTCTAAGAGGTACGATGGAAAAAAAAGAAGGAAGAGTCTTCGATTGTGAATCCAAATAGATAAGGTTACAAGTATGAAATTTGTCAGTTGTGACAAGGTGCAAGTGATGTCCAATTATATTTATTTATATACGACTTTTCTATCCATAAAATGAGAAAAGTGTAAAATCAATATTCTTGGTACATATGCGGAAGAAGGTAATGTGCTTTGTCAACATTACTCAACTTAAATGAGGTAGAGGATTCACAACCATGGCAGGGGTAGATTAAGAAAACTTGAGATGGCTCAATGAAGCCTTGTTATATCAACTTTAATCTTCCTTAATGACCAGAGACAAGGATGCCACTCATTGTGATTAAAAAACAATCAAAGATAGTTTCATAGAATTTGGGATTGATACCACAAGAGAATGAATGATGTTCCAAGCTATGTAAATTTAATAGTTCATATGTTGAAAAGGGAAGTTAAGTTTAAGGAAAGTTTCATTTACTCGTGTACATGAGTGTACAACTTTATGAGATATGACTAAGATATTTGTATTATTGTCTGAGGCTAATTATTTTTGGAGTGTTGGGAAATAGCAATATATATTTACTTTGTTACATCGGACGAGGCTAAGATGATGTAAAGTAAGCTAAATTTTAAGGTCATTAGTAAGTTGCGAAAGTGACAATAAGGTATGAAAGACCTTTTCAGCTTAATTATGGCTTTGGGTTTGAGTATAAAGGCACATATAATATTCAAGGACGAATATTTTAAAATGAGGAAGAGTGTAATATCCTATAATTTTACCCATTAATTTTGAATAAAATGTCAAGCGACTGAAGTAATCATGAGGTGTATCAATGCCCACGCCAGAATGGCCTACACAAGAATTTTGATATCACTAGGACAGTTGGTATGGTGGTTAGCTTTACAATTTGGGGTATTAAGTTATCATTTTTATAGTTAATATTTGAATGGATTAGACCTAATTTTCTTAAGTAATTGTATGGTTTTGAAATGTTTCAGTACATAAATATGGTACCAACATAGAACTATACTTGATATTATGAGAGAGGAAAAAGGCTAAAAAGGGTGTTCACATGTTGGAAAGTTAAAGAATAAAGGATATAGCTTCGGAAAAGGTCTTCTGACGAAAAATACATTTCTTTGTCGACTAGTGGTGAAGTGAAACACATAGAAATAACAAAATAGTGTGAATATTTACTATACAAAGTATTTCATTTTTGTTATATTTTAGTGCAAACTTTAGATATCGTAATGTTGATGAATTTTGAGCAGTTGTGTGGGGCCAGAGCGGATTATAAACTATTGGGATATCGTTGAGTATGCGTGTTATATTAAATTACACAGGTTAAATTTTCGAATAGTCTAATTTACCCAGGAGACTCTGATAAAATTTCTAACACTTTAAAGAGTTTAGCCAAAATATCAAGTTCTTTAAAGAAGTGAGTAGTGTCAAATAAATCTAAGAAGTTCAAGGATTTAAGTAATGACTTTTGGCTCAAGAAAGAGGTGCGAGCAACATTTGAGAACGGATGTTATTAAGGGGAAAAAAATATAATATTCCTAAAAAAAATCTAAATTTTAGGACACTTACAATATGAAAAATAATTTCTATGAACTTACTTTAAAGTATGGTATACAATTTATAATTTGGGTTAAAATACAAAAATGGGTGGTCTTTTAAGATACATATTATGTGGAGATAGTTCGGTAGTTAAATTATTTCAAGGTTGCACATAAAATATCCAACGTAAAGTCACTACCTGGTGGGACATCATGAAAAATCCTCATTGAACTTAAAAGACCCCAGGTAAGCAATCGTATATCAGCCCACGATTTTGGATGTCCATACTGATGTAGAGTGGGTATATGACCACAAAGTGGCTGGGTGTCAAGCGTAGCCAGTAAAGTGGCATGGAGTCAAGGCCATAGCCCAAAAAATGGCACGTAAGGCTTTAACAGATAGGAATTTTTACATAAAAGTATAATTTTTAGAACTTATTTAAAAAACATAGCAATATTTTAATAAAATTACCAAATATAGAGGAAAGGAGAAGTTAATTACAAAACATAACAAAATATAGTATAACATAGCAAAACCTTACATTTTTCCTCCCATTTTCCCAAATTTTACTTTTCCTCCTCCAATCCCAAACCACCTCGTATCTCGCTGTATCTCGATGTTTCTCAACTACCAACCACTTCGTATCTCGTTTTATCTCGCTGTATCTTGTTGTATCTCAACTACCACTTACCTCGTATTTTGTTGTATCTCGATGTATCTCAGCCTATACTAGAAACAAACCACCTCGTATCTCGATGTATCTCGTCATATCTTGCTGTATGTGCACTATTTTTGCATCGTATCTAACTGTTTCTAGGTTGTATCTGTCTGTTTCTAGACTGTTTTAGCATTATTTCATCATGTTTGTGCGTTGTTTCTCATTGTTTCTAAACTATTTCACCTTTTTTGCATTGTTTCACACTATTTTCTACATTTTGTTTCAGACTATATCAGCGTTGTATCTCAACTTACACCAGAAAACGAACCACCTTGTATCTCGTTGTACTTGCACTATTTTTTGCTCTGTATCCAACAGTTTCAGGACCGAATTTGATTGTTCCAACAAGATCGAAGGCCACAAATGATTTATTATTGTGCTATGTTTGAAACATACTACAGAAGCAAACAAATAAGAACCAAAATAACTGTCATCTATACTCTTAAACTCCATATACTGATTCACTTCAGATTTCAGTATCAAATCAGTTATTTTATCGCCACATAATAAATCCCTAGGCTTGGATAAATTAATATTGAGCTTTCGAGAATTGTTCTAAGGGTTCCAATGAGTAAGTCGAGATTTCAACAGATGAGTAGAATAATCGGGTCGTGCATGGGACCCGGGTGTAAACCAGGTCGGGTTTGTCGAGTGGGGATAATTAGGTATTTGATTGGGAGGAAAGTAAAGTCGTAAAGAGGAAGATAAGGATAATGAATGTCGTCGCCGGCATTGAGGTCGAGGTGGAGGATGGATTTTCCGGCAGCGAAAGTGGCGGCGGCGAGGATGGATCAGGTAGGCCGGTGCCGAGAATTATTTGGTTGAAATTGGAGGGTTGAATTGGAACGTCGAATCATCCATTATTGCAATACCCCTTGCAAATGGCTCAAGCTTTCTATTCGTGCTAGGAAAAATATCGCTATCCCTTGTAATTTGTATAATGTTGCTATTCTTGTATAATGTTTGGGTGAACGTTTGTATATTTGCGTAAAAAATCATAAAATATAAGGGCTTCAAAGGGGATGCAACCTACAAAAACATGAGACAAATTTTTTAAGAAGTACAATGACATGCTACATTGCAGGCGAAGGAAAAGCAACCTCAAGCTGGTTTACAAGTTTCTTTTTCAACCAATAGTCCTTGAATCCAGGTAAATATAAATTCTAAAATTTTCTTATGGTTACTATCCTATGAGTAATTTAGGTTAAATCTTTAAGTTCCTATATAAATTCGAAACTAGAATTCTTGAGTTGGTAAAAGGATGAGAACCCTGGAGTCGATTATATGAACCGATAGTTGTTGTAGTCGTTTGTGACAAGAAGTACGTCAATTGGACCTACGCTTAGGCTTAAGGAGTAATTGAGGTGAGTTGATATAACCCTTTAATAAAAGGTTTTACTCGCAAAAGCTCGCTTATAAAGTGTTTGAAAAAATATCTTAAAGAGCTAATATGTGCTTAATTGGAGAGAGAAAGCGCATATTAGCTAAATCTCATTCTAGTTAATGTTCAAGAGTTTAACCTTGAATTATAGACATTTATTTTCATATTTTGTTATGTTACATTTACGTGATATTATATGTCAAATTTTTATGGATTAAAGAATATTTAAAAATATATTGAATGGTCCCTTCATATGCTCATGTCATGTTTCAATCAAGACTATTATAATTTATGTGAATGGATGATGTTCAAGGAATGTATTTGACAAGACCCGGAATCCGGTTAGGCCGTGCGGGCACCCGACATCCTCCCCTAGACCCATCGGGCGAACACTTACCAATTAAATTAGGAAAATAAATATAATCCAATTCATAAATTAAAACAAGGCTTAGAAAAAGCACAGACATACAGGTACCTCTAAGCTGTACAAAAGAAATTACAGCTGACTAACCAATGTACTAGGTTTAGGGCTATCCAAACAAGACATCTAAGAGTACAAAGAAAACAGATACCTCCTGAAGGGAGCAAATTGCAACTAAAAAGATAACCGATAAACTGGTGGCCATCCGGAATAAAGGCTGGCTCACCCTGACAGCTGAAGTCGTCTTCGCTCCTGAACAACGTGGCGAACTCAATCCTGGAGCAAACCTGCCGAAACGAAATAGATAGACAGAAAATAAACAACAAACAAGGGTGAGTCAAAAGGACTCAATAAGTGGGGCAGACTAGCCACCTCAAAGAATAGGATAGCTAGCCAGGGAGAAAAGAAATAGATAGACCAAATTCTTTTTATTTAAATTATAAAAAGGCAGAGCTAGATAACAATCGAAAACACGTAAGAAACTTATAAACTCAACCCAGGATGCGTGCCAGAAACATATCAACAAATAAGTAATGCACATATAAGCAGAATAGTAGTCATGTACCGCAAGTCTACACAATGGTATGAATTGACATGAAATGAAAAGAAGTGAGATGAAATAAAATGAAATATGATGCGAAGGGTCACATGTGCCCGTAATCCCATCTCGAAGCGGAATACTCCTGCATTCGAGGGGAATCCAATCTGATAACCAACTGGAGCGGAATACTCATGCACCCAATATAATATAAACCAGAGGCATAATACTCCTGCACCCTCCTGGGGCGGAATACTCCTGCACCCGATATAATTTAAAGCTGAGGCGGAATACTCCTGCACTCAATATCTGATATAAGAGCGGAATACTCCTGCTCTTGGGGCGGAATCCTCCTACGCTCAATATGATACAATGGAGCGGAATCCTCCTGCTCCTGGGGCGGAATACTCCTGCACCCGATATGATATCCAATGTAATACAGATGAATGACATATAAAGCGTATGAATACAATGTGATGCAATAATAACCCTTCACCGGCGCGAGACTCTCATCGACAGCCGGGAAGTAGATGCCAACTTACAGCCAAGGTACAATGCTCAGATTCTCAATGCAATACCAACAATAGGACATAACATATAATATACAATATAAATCCAAAGCTAAGGCGTAATGAGTACGCCTATCGGCAGCTACACATGTAAAGAATACGTGGTAGAAAATCCACGAAGCCAGGTGCCTCCAAAGAAATGGATATAAACACTTACCTTGTTACAAAGTTAGCACAATTACTCAACAACCGCTTGTCCTTTGGTTTCATTGCCAAACGATCCCACTCTATTCAATAAGCAGAAAATTATATCACATTAGGCTAAAGGCTTCATTCCTCACATCTTAGGACAATCCGGTTAGGATTCTGATACCCTATTTGCATACGCAATACGCAGGCCAGGCCTATATACAGGGTTCAAAGTCCCATAACCAAACCCTAAATAAATTATATTTATATGTTGCCCATAACTCACTGAGTACGAATATATAATCATTTCCATCATCGGGGTCCAATTGACATTTTAAACTATCAATTTACGTCATTAGGGCGATGTCTAATATCTCTATTTTTACCGTAAAAATATATTCAAACACACGTAATAAGCTAAGATAATGGGTTAACATCATTACCTGGAGATTTAAGGTAGAAATTCCACTATTTTTCCACTCCTTTTTCCCTTTTTTCCCCTCTCTTTTCTAATTTTTCTTCTCACTGTATTTGTATTATGTTTCTGCGTTCTTGTGTCATAGCTACTGATTATAAGGGAGTAAATCCCTTAACCGACTTTCAATTTTCAATTTTTTTAATAATAATAAAATCACTCCGACGATTACAATTAAAATAGAACCCTAGAGAAGTCGAAATGATCCCAAAATTTTCAAGTAAGTTATACAAAATATATGTAACATACTCGCGAAGGCGGATCTTAAATCAGACTCCCGAAACTCAAGATGCGAATTTAAATTAAAAAAATTCAAATTATATAACTTTCGGCATTTTAGCGAAAACTAGCCGAACAACATCGAAATTCACTTTCGAAAGTTCATAAAAGTCACAAATAATCATACGAACCTAACGGCGCTTTCGGATTTCGAATCGGATCTCATTTGCCCAAAACCGAACTCAAAAATCTCTTTTTAATATTTATCGCCAATAAAAACTGAAACCTTCTTCCGATGCCTACCAAATGAGGTCTGATTTAGCTCAAATTTTACAGATAAGTCCCAATTGATATTATAAATATTTTAAAATTATCGGCACACCAATCGGAGTCCTAACTTCCGAAACGACTGACCGAGGTCGTTTCATTCTCCTCCACTTAAACTCTCGTTCGTCCTCGAACGAGCCTAAGTCTAAAGCAAGATTCACGCTGATAATTGAAATTGAACAGAAATAAAATTATAACACGAACACCGAACTCTTGGAATAAAATATATCTGGATAATATGATAACACCATTGCCCGAATTATTCTGACTAAGATGATCCTTCCTCGATCACGAGAGGAGAGTTCTACATTTTTGAAACGAAGATACACAGAACTTTTAATGGGTTAACATGATTAAGTCGATAATCACCTCTTCAATATACCTTTCGATATAGAACAAGTCGATGAAACTAGGAATTACCTCACGCTTGATGCAATAGGGAAGCTTTTGAAGTACCTTGTCATTACACACTATAGAAGATTTGATGCAAGCTATATCATATTTTTACGAACGCACTATGCAACATCTCAGGTGATGTTAGTGTTGTTCCGCAAGCTCCTTGTGGGAATGTAGTTACCCATATCCTAATGTATGTCAAAGGTTCATCTGAACAAGGTCTATCGTATAAGGATAAGGATCATATAACTACTACTGGATTACATGTGCACTTATAACGCTAAAGTAACTTCTCAAAAAAATTGAGGTGTAAAAGAGATATGCCAATGATGGATGGACGACAAGCTGCACTAGCCCTTTAACTTTAAATTTTCATGAAATAAAACAACATTAGTATGAGGATCCAGTTCTAGTTGAATACAGACAGACAGCCAGAAGAAAACCGGAGTCGCCATACAGGGTTACTACTGATGGTGTTCTCATGTATAAAGATAGACTTTGTGTTCCTGATGTTACAGATTTACGTGGACAGATTATGATAGAGGCACATTATTCCAAATATACTGTTCATCCGGGTTCGACTAAGATGTACCATGATCTTAAGCAGATTTATTGGTGGGAGGAAATGAAGTGTGACATAGTAGAATTTGTGGCTCAATGTTCTAATTGCCAGCAAGTTAAAATCGTGTCATCTTTCCAGACTTTATGCTTTCAGCAGATAGGTACGTATATATGGTCAGGTTGCCAGCTTATCTCTATCATTAATAGATTATTAGTGGGTTTAGCAATGATCGACACTCATTGTAGATTTCTACCGTGCCCTTACTTTGGGTTGTGAGAAAGGTGGTATCAACACCTCAGAGATTTAATATTAGCATTCAGTATTTGGAGGAAGACTCATCCACTTAAAGCACAAACTCATGCAGCCATTTGAATAGGAATAACCATCCTCTCACAGTCTGCTGGACTAAAGAAGATTTAGCTAAAAGCTGAACATAGGCAGACCTAAGCTACCAACTACCCTTTTGAGTTGCCAAACAGCTGCAACTCTCAAGTTCACAGCTCCATACCTTTGCCGTAAACACCACCGCCTGATGGATGGTACTTCTATATAAAAATTTCGGCAGAGTTTCCCGTGAAACTGGGGGATCCGCAAAATAGAACCAGCACTATACTATACATGAGATTGGATACCCGGATAAACTGATATCCAAAACAATAATATGCTTACTCGGTTACAATAACACGTACTCTGGCTTAACACAGGGAACATCACAAGCGGCTACCAACTGCCCAAGCTTACCGGTGCCGAACAAAGAAGAAATGGAAATAGACCGAGGATAGAAATAATCAGAGCTTCAGGAAGCTCATCTTCTTATTTGCTTGGCTACCAAAGCTAGACTACTTACGAGTCAAAGTAGCCCAAGAATCGCAATTGAAGAAATAGATATTAAATAAGCTCTTATGGAACAACATCCATGCCAATTTAACCTCCCAATAAGAAGGAAACTCTGACACTTTACCAGAAAACCCATTTATAACCCAGTTAAGCTCATAGGATAACATACTTTACTAGCGTTTTGAACCAAGAGGATATACGTAGATCGAATATTACTTACTAATCACTTTGCACAGGAAGAAACGACAACACTTTCTGACGGTGACGAATTAGGATCCCATTATCCTACCAACATTGAATTTCGAGGAGAGAGGTAAACTAAATTGATATAATAACAGAAGGTGGCGTAACCAAATGCCAAGCAGACAATGCCGACACTCACTCCCAAATCTCTCACATTTAAATCAGATAAACTAATAGGGTCTCACAAATTCCCTGAATAAATCATACTAGAAGCTCACCCCTTTACTGCAATTGATTCTTAATAGAAACAATTTCCAATGAAATCATGGTAAGATACACGAAGTCCAGACCGATCGGAATAATCAAATCTTACTCACATATAATGGAAGAAGAAATACATAGGTGTAATGCATCGGATATCTCAGCATCCTGCCAGACTGACAGTTCATCAAACTGCCTCTGCAGCTGAGCTGAGCCACTACCCTAGTAATTACCTTCTGAAGAACCACTGCCACCATGCTCTAAACCTCTACTGGATGGTGGCATTTCTCTGGCTGATTGAGATCCAAATTAAATTCCTTGCGACTGCGCAAGTGCCTGATGACGAGAGAAAGGACGACTGCCTACTTGCCGAAGTAAGGGAAAACTCCTCAAAGGATAACTAGTACTCGCGACAATGATAACACATTTTCGCTGAATATGGGAACTGGGCAGATTGTCGATAGTTGTAAAGAAAAGACTGAATCTGATCTTAACGAGCTACTGGCACACTCTAAGAATCAAGTGACACAAGCTGAGATAACCTGGAAGATGACCTTCCCAAAATAATCAGGACTTTTACCTGCAAATGAGGTACCATGGTTGCCCACTAGGGCCACGGGATCTCTAGCTCTCCCGTTCTAACTCTTCCCGCTCTCACTTATGGTATGCCTCGTACCTTCGAACAATATCAACAACGACATTAAATGAAGTCCCAATCTCAATTTCTCGAGCCATCCGGGATCATAAGGAAGGAGAAAGGTCAGCAATAAATTTTGAATCTCTCAAAAGGCTCATGGACTAGTTCTAATGCATATTCAGCCATTCTATAGAATACAATCTCATATTCTGAAACCAACAGACTAACCGACAGGCTACCCTGTTTAATCCACTCAAACTGGAAATACTTTTCATCTCGCTCGCTACTCGAAAGGAACTTTCCACGAATCTTGAAGAAAAGCCGAACCAAGTTAGCTAATAAGAGAGCAGTCCACCAATTCAAGGCTGGACCCTGAAACTGGAAAGCAGAATAATCAACATCATACTGCTCGATATAATCAAGAGCTTAAAGGATACGCTGACATCATTTTATTTTAAAAAAAAACTTACACAGGGATTATCTAATACGTTGCTTGGGAATGTCGAGATGTTCAACCGCGTAAAATAATGCAACCTCTTCGGACACTCGGACCGAGCCATTACTCAGGCTAACTAACCAGCCAGAATAACTAGAGGCACAACACATGCAGCCTCCGGAACATAATTCACTGCAGCAATATTAAGAACCGGAATAGGAGCTCCCTTAGACCGAACGTCGACACATGCGGCAACCTAATAGGCTGTCCAGCGAATAATAGGTTCTTGCGCTATCTGCGTCGCCAAAGTTCTCGTAAAAGCATCGTAGAGAGCCAAGGGAACCACAAGGCCCTGATCCCTTACCCATCGCGAGCTCGTACAACTGGGGCCTCCGTAACTAGGTCGTCAGCACGATAAAAACTCTCGGAGCTTCGTCAGTGCTAGCCCCAGGCTAGACTGCTTCGTCTTGAACTCCTACGGTTTGCCGATTTGTCGCACGAAGGTTTACAATTACCACGAAGGAATTAACAAAAATACTTTGGCATCCTAGGCCGACGCACGATCAGAAATGAAGGAAGTGAAACTTCCTAAATGCCATTATAGCCTCTCGTAGATAAGTACGGACGACTACGTACCCATCACCGAGACTCTACTAGACACTGTCTTAGTCTGGATAGACTCTAAATCAGGCTCTGATACCAAGTGACACGACCCAGAATCCGGTTAGGCCGTGCGGGCACCCGACATCCTCCCCTAGACCCGTCGGGCGAACCCTTACCAATTAAATTAGGAAAATAAATATAATCCAATTCATAAATAAAAACAAGACTTAGAAAAAGCACAGACATACACGTACC
The DNA here is from genome assembly GCA_029990175.1 of Petunia secreta. Classification (NCBI taxonomy): domain Eukaryota; kingdom Viridiplantae; phylum Streptophyta; class Magnoliopsida; order Solanales; family Solanaceae; genus Petunia; species Petunia secreta. The sequence continues at coordinate 27,599,770 of JARKIP010000003.1, forward strand.
TCTAAGCTGTACAAAAGAAATTACAGCTGACTACCCAATGTACTAGGTTTAGGGCTATCCAACCTAGACATCTAAGAGTACAAAGAAAACAGATACCTCTTAAAGGGAGCAAATTGCAACTGAAATGATAACCGATAAACTCGTGGCCATCCGGAATACAGGCTGGCTCACCCTGACAGCTGAAGTCGTCTTCGCTCCTGAACAACGTGGCGAACTCAATCCTGGAGCGAACCTTCCGAAACGAAATCGATAGATAGAAAACAAACAACAAACAAGGGTGAGTCAAAAGGACTCAATAAGTGGGGCAGACTAGCCACCTCAAAGAATAGGATAGCTAGCCAGGGAGAAAAGAAATAGATAGACCAAATTCTTTTTATTTAAATTACAAAAAGGCAGAGCCAGATAACGATCGAAAACACGTAAGAGACTTATAAACTCAACCCAGGATGCGTGCCAGAAACATATCAACAAATAAGCAATGCACATATAAGCAGAATAGTAGTCATGTACCGCAAGTCTACACAATGGTATGAATTGAGATGAAATGAAATGAAATGAAGTGAGATGAAATAAAATGAAATATGATGCGAAGGGTCACATGTGCCCGTAATCCCATCTCGAAGCGGAATACTCCTGCATTCGAGGGGAATCCAATCTGATAACCAACTGGAGCGGAATACTCCTGCACCCAATATAATATAAACCAGAGGCGGAATACTCCTGCACTCTCCTTGGGCGGAATACTCCTGCACCCGATATAATGTAAAGGCGAGGCGAAATACTCCTTCACTCAATATCTGACATAAGAGCGGAATACTCCTGCTCTTGGGGCGGAATCCTCCTACCCTTAATATGATACAATGGAGCGGAATCCTCCTGCTCCTGGGGCGGAATACTCCTGCACCCGATATGATATGCAATGTAATACAGATGAATGACATATAGTGCGTATGAATGCAATGTGATGCAATAATAATCCTTCACCGGCGCGAGACTCTCATCGACAGCCGGGAAGTAGATGCCAACTTACAGCCAGGGTACAATGCTCAGATTCTCAATGCAATACCAACAATAGGACATAACATATAATATACAATATAAATCCAAAGCTAAGTCGTAATGAGTACGCCTATCGGCAGCTACACACGTAAGGAATACGTGGTAGAAAATCTACGAGGCCAGGTGCCTCCAAAGAAATGGATATAAACACTTACCTTGTTACAAAGTTAGCACAATTACTCAACAACCGCTTGTCCTTTGGTTTCATTGCCAAACAATCCCACTCTATTCAATAAGCAAAAAATATATCACATTAGGCTAAAGGCTTCATTCCTCACATCTTAGGACAATCCGGTTAGGAACTTGATACCCCATTTGCATACGCAATATGCAGGCCAGACCTATATACAGGGTTCAAAGTCCCATAACCAAACCCTAAATAAATTATATTTATATGTTGCCCATAACTCACTGAGTACGAATATATAATCATTTCTATCATCGGGGTCCAATTGACCTTTTAAACAATCAATTTACGTCATTAGGGCGATGTCTAATATCTCTATTTTTACCGTAAAAATATATTCAAACACACGTAATAAGCTAAGATAATGGGTTAACATCATTACCTGGAGATTTGGGGTAGAAATTCCACTATTTTTCCACTCCTTTTTCCCTTCCCCCCCCCCCCCCCCCTCTTTTCTAATTTTTCTTCTCACTATATTTGTATTATGTTTCTGCGTTCATGTGTCATAGCTACTGATTATAAGGGAGTAAATCCCTTAACCGACTTTCAATTTTCAATTTTTTTTTAATTATAATAAAATCGCTCCGACGATTAAAATTAAAATAGAACCCTAGAGAAGTCGAAATGATCCCAAATTTTTCAAGTAAGTTATACAAAATATATGTAACATACTCGCGAGGGCGGATCTTAAATCAGACTCCCGAAACTCAAGATGCGAATTTAAATGAAAAAAAGTTAAATTATTTAACTTTCGACATTTTAGCGGAAACTAGCCTAACAACATCGAAATTCACTTTCGAATGTTCATAAAAGTCACAAATAATCATACGAACCTAACGGCGCTTTCGGATTTTGAATCGGAGCTCATTTGCCCAAAACCGAACTTAAAAATCTCTTTTTAATATTTATCGCCAATAAAAACTGAAACCTTCTTCCGATGCCTACCAAACGAGGTCTGATTTAGCTCAAATTTTACAGATAAGTCCCAATGGATATTACGAATATTTTAAAATTATCGGCACACTAATCGGAGTCCTAACTTCCGAAACGACTGACCGAGGTCGTTTCAGTATTGGACCTTAAAGTGGTCACAGAAAAGTTTTATCAAATATTTTTGGGAGTCACATTGAGATTTAGAGAAAGGTTACGTGACCTTTAGTGGTTAATGTTGACCCCAAAACTACTAGTGCCAGAGTAGAAGTTTATGATAAGATTGCCTGACACGGTCAAGGCACAAAATGCGCAACATGCTATTACCTGGAACAGTGTGGTGCCACAGGAATGAGGCCTATCGGTCAGGCGGGGATCGAACCCGTGCCGATCACATGGTGACTTTATGGAAGAATTTTATTTCAGAGTTAATTGGTACTCTCTAGAAAAGAAAGAAACAATATATATGTATTTTAAATTTCATCACTTATTGTTCATGTTATTCAGTTGCTTTATGTGTTTTATGATCTCATGGTTTTAAAGAATCATGTTGCATATCATGTTTCTTTTAAATGTCTCGTTCCCACTTTATTAGAGGTTGTTTAAACTTACTGAGTACCACTGTGATGTACTGAAGTTCTCTTAATGGGAACTTATATCGACTTATGTCAATGTAGTCATATGCTTTGCAGGCAAGCAAGCTATGAGCTAGGATATTCTCCCAGTACCCAATTGATTAGTGAACTCCGCATTTGTTCATGGAGATTCTATGTGTTTCAGTTTTTATTGTTATTAGTCATGGTGTCAGGTATAAAATTCTTGGAGGCTTCATACATATTCTAATAGTTGGGTATGGTTGTCCATTTTGCATGGTTCTGTGTAGAACATATTAAAGTTATTTATTTTATAATATAATTTCAGAATGTGTTTTGTCTCAGAATTAAGATACTAAAATTTTGTTTTATAGATTGCATTATTTGCATAGCATGACAGAAATAGAATATCACAGGCAAGTTTAGAGGATTCGCCTGGTCAAGTTCAGGTACCGAGTGTCGGTCGCATCTCGTTCTGAAAATAGGTCGTAACAAAACCATTCCCTGATGCCCAGGTTCAGGAACATGCTCTATTCAATCATATAGCAACCTATGGTTCCCACTTTCGAATTCAACCTAGGCTTATAGATTAATATTCAATTTGTGATCGATCAACCAAATAATTAGGATCGTAATATGAATAACTAACCCAATAAGATAAATCAATAAAATCAAATCAACATCTTAATGTCAACAATCAGGGAGAATCCCACAACTCGAAGACTAAACAACTACAGAATTAAAGAAAAGAGAAGTAAACTCGTTGGAAAAATTCCAAGCGTTGTTGCAGCCTTAGTCCACATTATAAGTGCTAATAGTCGCCAAACATTCCCTTAATAATGTGTTAAAATGTTATTTATAGTAAGAAAAGCAACCTCTCCCAATTAGTCTAGGATTGTAACGCTGAAATTTATTTTCCTTAGGTGTCACATGCTTCTCAGAGCCTCAAAGTTGGCTGATTTTCTCATGTTTGCAACTTTGCTCGACAACAAAATATTAATTCCCAAAACAACGAATTACAGTTCCAACAGTGTGGAATCCAAATTCACGCTGCTCATTTCTTTTTTTCACGCCAAAAATGTACCTAAACTAATTAATATACATCTAATTAGTATGATGTCAATATTTGAATAAAATTGTACATAGTTAATATCAAAATCAACCAAGAATAAGTGGAAGGTAGGAAAAGTTAATATCAAACACACATAAATTATATTCTCATCAACACCCCACAGTAATCTATTGCTCGTCCTCGAGCATTCATAACAATACTTATACTTCGGATAAGGTTCTAACATCAATACCTATCAGGTTCATTGCAAGAGAGAAACTCAACAATTAAGAATAATTATACATGTGACCATCGTTGATACCAACAATTAAATCCTTGCACATGCATTCTTTCACGCAATTTTCATGTTTCATAATGCCAAAATAGTCCACCCAGTGAAAAACAATCGAACAACTAAACTGTAACATCCTAACCTCAATAACAGACTCTGCGCAACCAAGTTTCTCAAGCCTGCTCACTTACCTCGACTAAGAAGTCTAATAAAATCACATATCCTTCATATATCATGCACCCTCACACCAAATCAAGAGAGATAGTGCTAACACACACATAAGATATCAATAATGAAAATTCGGGACTTTAAATATCGAAAGAATTCACTCAACTCTCACAAAGAAGTTCACATGCCACATAAAAAGTACCATATGCTTGCTTTTTATGTAAATCTCTACTAATGTAAGTCTGCTCAGTCCAAAATTAAATATGACTTATCATAGGTTGTAATATAAGATGCGGAAAAGGTAGGATAGAATATGGATAAAGTGACTAAACCTCTCTAAGCACTTTTAAAACATCAAATTTCAACTCACTTCCTTACATAAATTCATCCCTTTGTAATTTCGATCAACATCCAATCTTTCCTTTATTTATTTATGCCTTTGAATATTATCCAGCTCAACAAGAACTGCTCTTCTCATTTTTCTAAAGCTTCATTTTTTTTCTTCTTGAAAGTTGGCCAGACAATCAAATAATCTTTCTCACATATTTTCTTTTCCCCTCTTTCTTTTTACAAGCAATTCCTTCAATTTATAGCTGGCACCAATCCACAAACCAACCAATCTTTTTCTCCTCTTTAGCTATTTCAGCTTATTATGCATGTAAGTACTCAAGAAAATAAGGTGTTTAAAAGAAATAAGCAATTCAATTCAAGACAGGTCAAGGCTTGTAATATGGCACTAATAAACAGGATAAAGGCTCAAAGGGGCTAACTAGGGTCAATCATATAAGGGTAGGCTAGAAAAATCTCAAATGAATCAAGGAAGACCTATAATTACTTTCCAAATCGAGCTAAACCTAGAATTTCGCTTCAACCACATTGAGGGCAAGTTCTAGACTAAAGTGACAAGCTTGGAACACAACAAATACCTCACTCACACAGTGGCACATGACTCACTCATGATGGATCAGCTCAGATTCTCAATCAAAGCAGTTAACTGGCTCGAAGAATAAAACATAAAACACTTAGTTCACAAGAGTCGAGAAACTGAGCATAGGCGTCACAAACAAGATTATTCATCTCTTGACACATTTTATTTCAAAAATTCACAAGGAAGACATTTAATCCACGTGCTCAGGCCTAAATATTTTAGCATCAAATAAGTCACAAGACACCTAGACTCCAACTCGAATCTCCTTCCTTCTCTCTAATACTACAACGACCTAAAGGTATCTAAAAAAATAAACAAGTACGCGTTTCAAGTAAACATCTCATGGAAAAGAATCGATGCCATAAGAAAAACCACGGTAGATTATTATCTAATCTAACTGTAACCGCTAAAATCAACTAAGAAAAGACTAACTAAGAAAACTAGTTATTTTTGGAATTTTAATGTTTTCATTTTTTATTTATAATTATAACTAAATTAGAAAGTACGAAATAATTTTTTTTTTTTTTAAAAAGTCAATTGAAAAACTAAAAAATTTGTACATCAAAAATAGAAATCCTGCACCCCACACTCAAAATGGTGTAATGTCTTCAATGCACTCCAACATAAAATAAGAAGTGGTAAACGAGGCACTCAGACTTCCTCACTAGGACACTCAATTTCTATTTCAAGCCAACAAACTCATTCACAACAGTTCATAGCACACAAACTGGGCTGCGAGCACTACAAACTTTGGCTAGACTAACTAGAGAAAATAACCATAAAGCTAACTAAGCCAAGCATTCAGTCCCTAATTGAAACAACCTCGGTCAGTCATTTCGAGAGTTGACTCCGATTAGCATGTTTCCAGTCTTAAAATCTTTGTAAGGTCAATTAGAATCCGTCTGTAAAATTTGAGCTAAATAAAATTTCGTTTGGTAAGTTTTGGAAGAAGGTTTCAGTTTCCGTTGTCGGTAAATCTTAAAAAGAGGTTTTCGAGCTCGATTTTAGTGAATGAGCTCAGATTCGTATCTGAAAGCGTCATTAGGTTTGCATGGTCATTTTTGACCTATGTGAACTTTCGGAAGTAAATTTCGAGGTCCTTCAGATAGTTTCCGCTAAAGTCCCAAAAATTAAGAATTTGATCTCTTTCCGTGTAATTCGCATCTTGAGTTTTGGGAATCCAATTCGAGATCGGTCTTAGTGAGTACGTCACATTAATTTTGTATAACTTGCTTGAGAAATTTGGGATCATTCCGAGTTCGTAGGGTTCCGTTTTAATTTTAGTCGCAACAGCAAGTTTTCAAAATAAAAGAAAAGAAAAGGAAGAGGAAAAAAATAGAATTTTCACCCTAAAACATCTAGGTAATGATGTTAATCCATTATTTCAGCTTATTACCTATGTTTGAACATATTTTAATGGTAGAAATTGGGTATTAGACATCGTTCTAATAAGTTGTATTGATTAAAGGGTTAATTGGACCTCCGGCAATGGAATTGATTATATATTCAAACTCAAGGAGTTATATGCAACCCGTAAATATAATTTATTTAGGAATTGATAGTGTAATTTTGAACCATGTACGTAGGCCTCTTGCGTATGGTATCGGTTGTTGGATTCCTAACCGGATTGTTCTAAGACGTAAAGAATGAAGTCTTTAGCCTTATTTTGATATATTTTCTGCTTATTGAATAGAGCATGATCGTTGGGCAATGAATCCAAAGGACAAAGCGGTTGTTCAGTAGCAGTGCTAACTTTTGAATGAGGTAAGTGATTACATCCATTTCTTTAAAGGCTTTGGCCTTATAGATATTTAATTCACGCATTCTTTACGTGAATAGCAGTGGATAGGGCGTACTTATTACGCCACAACCTTGTTATGTATTTTCTGGTTATGTTTTTTGATTTCTGGGATGTTATGTCATCTAAGGGAATGAGGATTCCGCCCTAGGAGTAGGAGGATTCCGCTCCTTGCATCATATTGACGGTAGGAAGATTCCACCCTAGAGTAGGAGGATTCCGCCCCGGAATAGAAGGATGTCGCTCCCTACGCACTCATATGTATTATGTTTTCTGGTTATGGGCTACTATGCCATATACTGAGTGCAGAAGTATTCTGCCTCAACTTTATATTATTTCGGGTGCAAGAGGATTCCACTCATTGCATCTTCTTCAGTGTAGGAGGATTCTGCCCTAGGAGCAGGAGGATTCCGCCCCTTGCAAAATATTGAGGGTAGGGGGATTCCGCCCTAGGAGCTGGAGGATTCCTGTCCTTGAATCTTATTGACGGTAAGAGCATTCCGCCCCGGAGTAGGAGGATTCCGCTCCATTTATTGGCACATGTGAGCCCATAGCATCATACTGCATTCATTTCATTGCAACAACTGTTGCGTATTGTGCGATTGTAGTGCGATGTTTTGTGTATGTGTCATGTATTTCTGATTGTGGATATGTTCCGGGGTACTTATATATTTCAATCTATTATAGTTTAAATAAAGTGAATTTAGTTTACCTACTTGACTTCATCCCGGCTAGCATATCTGCTTCTTTGAGATGGCTAGCCAGTCCCCACTTACTGAGTCATTTCGACTTACCCTCTATTTGTTTCTTGTCTACTAATTTCGTTTCGGCAGGTTCGCTCCAGGATTGAGTACGCTGCATTGTTGAGATGCGAAGACGACTTCAGCTGTCAAGGTGATCCAGCTTTTGTTCAATATGGCCACCAGTTTTATATTTATTATCTCAGTTGTATTTTGCTCCCTTCAGGAGATGTTTTTACTTCATTTATATTCTTAGATGTTTTTCTGGATAGCCCTAAACCTAGTACATTGGTTAGTTAAATGTAGCTTCTTCTATATAGGTTATGTATAATCAGGTTTGTGTTTGTTTAGGTCTTATTTCTTATCTATAAGTTGATTTTATGTGTATTTTTATGCATTCAATTCAAAAGCGTTCGCCCGACGGATCTAGGGAAGGATGTCGGGTGTCCGCACAGCCTAGCCAAAAATTGGGGTTATGTTAGTTGGTATTAGAGCTCAGTTTAGAGTCTATCCAGACTAAGACAATGTCTAGTAGAGTCTCTGTTATTTCCCAAGACACACCACTACTGAAGGACCAGTTCCCTATATGTGTTCCTTTACTGATTAATTGTGGAATAAGTACAGTAAGTAAATGAACACATAATTTTAGCGTAGAAAAACCCCGTTAACTAGGGAAAAAAAATCCATGACCTACTATCTCAAGTAGGATTTCAACTTCACTATTTGAAAGACTCGCTTGGTTACAAGACTACCTTCTTACTACCCTAGGACTAACTCTAATCCTATAGTGACCCCTTTCACAATCAATGAAGTTTCTCCAAGTACAAGACTTGAATGATGTGTACTCTTACAGAACTTCTATGAAAGTAATTGGTACAACTCGATAGATCCTACTACAGATGAACTAAGACTGAGAACAATATAAACACAATCCTAAGGAACAGGTTCTTCACTTAGTTCCAGGTAGCTAGACGACTGCTCAAATACAATTTAGAATGACTTCTATGGTACTGCTCTAAACTCTCTGCATTTGTGCATATTTTCAACAGTTGAAATACTTCTCATTTTATAGCCTTGAATACTTGAGAAGTCTTGAGCAATTAGAACTCCAAATCCCTTCAAGTGTTTGAGTTCTAATTGAACTCCTTGCTTATCTTCAAGCCTTATCCCAATCTTATGCAATATTTTCTTATCTCATACATCCCTGCAAGATTATCAAGATTAACATTAGATTTTAAAATAACAATTATTGTTCCCGCTTAAATGATTTTGCGTAATTAATTATTCACCTACAGTGATCCAAAGGAACAAGTCCTTGGATCTGTTCCTTCGTCATCGGTCAAAACTTCCAAGCTTATTCAAGCTAACAGTCTCGCTGATGGGTATGTCGACGTCCGTACTTATCTACGAGAAGCTATGGTGGCATTTAGGAAGTTTCTCTTCATTCTTTTATAATCTTGCGTCGGTCTTCCTGTGGGATGCAAAATGTTTTCTTTAATTATTCGTAGTAATGCTAAACCCTAATACGACAAATCAGCATAGGGTAGGAGTTTAGGGCAATGCAGTCTAGTCTGAGGCTAGCGCTGTCCAAGGCCCAAGAGTTGTGGATCGTGCTGACGATCCAGTTGTGGAGGCCCCAGCTTTGCCAGCTCGTGTTGGGCAGTGGGAGCAGGGATTTTTGGTTTCTCCATCTCTCTACGATGCTTTTATGAGAATCTTGGTAGCGCAGATACCACAAGAACCTCCTATTCTCTAGGCAGCTCATCAGCTTGCCGCAGATGCAGATGTTCAGGCTCAGGGCCTGTTCCAGTTCCTAATATTGCCCCTATAAATTATGTTCTAGAGGCAGCATGTATTGTGCCTCTAGTTGTTCTGGCTGGTCAGCTAGCCCAGGTAACAGTTCGGTCCGAGTACCCAAGGAGGCTGCATTATTTTATCCGGTTGAACCTTTTGATATTCTCAGGCCATGCATTAGATAATCCCTGTGATTTTTTTTTTTTTTTTAAAAAATGATGTCTGCGTATCCTTCAGGCTCTTGTTATCTCGAGCAGTATGGTGTTGATTATTCTGCTTTCCAGTTTCAGGGTCTAGCCTTGGATTACTGGACCGCTCTTTCATCAGCTAGATAAGGCTTGCCTAAGCTGACTTGGTGCGAATTTTCTTATAGATTTATGGAAAAGTTCTTTTCGCGTAGTAAGCGTAATGAAAAGCGTCTCCAGTTTGAGTTGATTGGACAGGGTAGCCTGTCGGTTTTAGAATATGAGATTAAATTCTCTAGGATGGCTGGATATGCTCTAGAGCTAGTCCATGAGCCTTTGGAGAAGGTTCAAAGATTTATTGATGACCTTTCTCCTTCCTTGAGGTCTCTTATGGCTCGAGAGATTGAGGCCAGGACTTTATTTGATGTTGTTGTTGATATTGCTTAGAGGTATGAGGCATACTATAAGTTAGGGCGAGAATAATTAGAGCAGGAGAGCAAGAGATCCCATGGCCCTGGTGGGCACCATGGTACCTCATGTGGAGGTAAGAGTTCAGATTATCATGGGAGGTTACCTGCCAGGATATCTCAGCTTGTAGCATGAGATTCTCAGTGTGCGTTAGTAGCTCATCAAGATCTGACTCAGTCTTCTCTTTATAGATATTAGCAGTTTATCCAACATCCATTTTTAGCCAAAAGTTATTATCATTGTCGTGAGCCTCGTCCTTTCTCTCACCATCAGACACCTACTCAGTCGTAGGGGATTTATTTAGGGCTCAGTCATCCAGAGATATGCCACCATCCGGAAGGGGCCGAGAGCGTGGTGGTTGTAGTTTTTCTGGAAGTAATTATCAGGGTAACGACTCAGCTCAACTACAGAGGCAGTTCTATGAACTACCAGTCTGGAAAGATGCTGAGATAGAACTGCTAGTCTGGTAGGATGTCGAGGCATCCAATGTAGTAGACCCAGGTATTTCTTCTTCCGTTATAGATTAGTAGGATTTGATTCTTCCGATTGATCTGGAATTCGATGTTTCCATGATTTCTTAGGATGTCGTTTCTATTAAGAACCTATCGTAGTAGAGGGGTGAGCTTCTTGTATGATTTATTCCTTGCATTTGTGAGACCCTACTATTTTATCTGGTTTAAATGTGAGAGATTTGGGAGTGAGTATCGGTATAATCTGCTTGGCATCTTGTTGTGCCACCTTTTGATATTATGTTAAGTCAGTCTACCTCTCTCTTTGGAATTCAGTGTTAGTGGGATGATCAGATTCTTATTCGTCACCATCAGAAAGTCATTTTTTCTTCCGGTGTAAAGTGATTAAGTAAGTAATATTCGATCTATGTGTCTTCTCTTAGTTGAAGATGCTAGTAGAGTCATGTTATTCTATGAGCTTGTCCCGGTTATAAAAAGATTTTCTGACAAATTATCGGAGTTTCCTTATTACAGGAAGGATAAATTGGAATGGATATTGTTCCATAAAGCTCATTTAATGTCTATTTCTTTAATTGCGACTCTTTGGCTAGCCTGACTCGGAAGTACTCTAGTTTTGGTAGCCAAGTAAGTAAGAAGATGAGCTTCCTGAAGCTCTCATTATTCGGATCCTCAGTCCATTGCCATCTCTTCTTCGTCCGACACTAGTGAGCTTGGGCGGTTAGTAGCCGCTTGTAATGTTCCCTATGTTGAGCCAGAGTGCGTGTCAAGGCAGCCGGGTAAGCATATTGTTGTGTTTTAAGGCTACTAAGGGTAATTAGAGGCGTCATTTGACCCATGAGTTGAACCATCAGGCGGTGGTGCTTATCGCAAAGTTATGGAGTTGTGAACTCGAGAGTTGCAGCTGTTTGGCAACTCGAAAGGGTAATTTGGTGGCTCAGGTCTGAGCCGCGTTATGTTTTTAGCTAAGTCTTCCTTAATCCAATAGGTTGTGCAAGGATGGCTATTCCTATTCAAATTAGGTGTATGAGTGTATGCTCTAACTGGAGGAGTCTTCCTCCAATAATGAATGCTAATATTAAATATCCAAGGCGTTGCTGAAGCGTAAGCTAATTCTTAGTTTCATCGATCTGTTATTATCGAAAAGTATATCGAAGAGGTAATTCGTCGGCAAAATCATGTTAATCAATCATTAGTTACATGTATCTTTGCTCCGAAAATGTAGAACTCTCCTGTCGTGATCGAGGAGGGTCAGCTTAGCAAGAATAAGCTGAGCAGCGATGTTATGATATTATCCAAATATGTTTTATTCCAAGAGTTCGGTGTGCGTATTATAATTCTGATTCTTTAATTATGAGATAATTTCTATGGAGTGGTTTATGAAGGTCGTGCCAGTTCTCTTGTTATCTTTGTGAATTTTTCTTTAGACTCAAGCTCGTTCGAGGATGAACGAGAGTCTAAGTAAGGGAGAATGAAGCAACCTCGATCAGTTGTTTCGGGAGTTAAGACTCTAATTAGCTTGTCGACAGTCTTAAAATCTTCGTAAGTCCATTAGGACCTATTTGTAAAATTTGAGCTAAATCAAACTTCGTTTGGTAGGTATCGGAAGAAGGTTTCAGTTTACGTTTTCAGTAAATCTCCAAAAGAGATTTTTGAGCTCGATTTTAGCGAATGACCTCCAATTCGAAATTTGAAAGCGTTGTTAGGTTCGTATGGTCATTTTTTACCTATATGAAATTTGGGAAGTGATTCTGAGGTTGATCGGATAGTTTCCGGTAAAGTCCCGAAAATTATGAATTTGATCTCTTTCCATTTAATTCGCATCTTGAGTTTTGGGAATTCGATTCGTGATCATCTTAGCGAGTTCGGCACATAAATTTTGTATAACTTGCTTGAGAAATTTGGGTTCCGTTTTGATTTTAGTCGCATTAACAAGTTTTTGAAAGAAAAGAAAGGAAAAGGAAGAGGAAAAAAAAAAGAATTTTAACCCCGAATCATCCAGGTAATGATATTAATTTATTATTTCAGTTTATTACGTGTGTTTGAACATATTTAAACAATAGAAATCAGGGTATTAGACATCGTTCTAATAAGTTATATTGATAGTTTAAAGGGTTAATTGGACCCCGATAATGGAATTGATTATATTCTCGAGCTCAGAGAGTTATGGGCAACCCGTAAATGTAGTTTTTTTAGGATTTGATTATGTGATTTTGAACCATGTACATGAACTGGACTGCGTATTGTGTATGCGTATCGATTTTCTGGTTCCTAATCGGATAGTTCTAAGACTTAATGAATGAAGCCTTTAGCCATATTTGCCATATTTTTCAGCTTATAGAATAGAGCAGGATCGTTTCGACGTGAATCCAAAGGACAAAGCGATTATTCAGTAGCAGTGCAAACTTTTGAACGAGGTAAGTGATTATATAAATTTCTTTGACGGCCCTTGGCCTTATGGATATTCTATTCACGCGTTCTTTACGTAAATACATGTCGACAGGGCGTACTTGTTAAGCCACAACCTTGTTACGTATTTTTTGGTTATATTTCTTGATTTCTAGGATGTTATGTCATCTGAGGGCAGGAGGATTCTGCCTTAGGATTAGGAGGAATCCGCTCCTTGCATCATATTGACGGTAGGAGGATTCTTCTCCGAAGTAGGAGGATTCCGCTCCATACGCACTCATATATATTATATTTTCTAGTTATGGGCTGCTATGCCATATACTGAGTGCAGGAGTATTCTGCCTCAGATTTATATTATCTCGGGTGCAGGAGGATTCCTCTCCTTGCATCATATTGAGGGCAGGAGGATTCCGCCTTAAGAGCAGGAGGATTCTGCTCCTTGCATCATATTCAGGATAGGAGGATTCTACTCTAGGAGCAGGAGGATTCTGCTCCTTGCATATTATTGAGGGTAGGAGGATTCCGCTCTAGGAGCAGGAGGATTCCTCTTCTTGCATCATATTGAGGGTAAGAGGATTCCGCCCTAGAGTAGGAGGGTTCCGCTCCATTGATTTGGCACGTGTGAGCCCATTGCATCATATTGCATTCATTTTATTGCAACAGTTGCTGTGTATTGTGCGATTGTAATGCAGTGTTTTGTGTATATGTCGTGTATTTCTAATTGTTGATATGTTCTGGGCTACTTATATGTTTCAGTCTATTTTATGTCCCTGGTTGTTTATGAGTGTATGGTTCCTTATGTGTTTCCAGTTATTACCCGGTGCTGCCTTTTGAGAGTATAAATAAAGTGAATTTTTTTTACCTGCTTATGTTCTCCCTGGCTAGCATATCTGCTTCTTCGAGGTGGCTAGCCAGCCCCCACTGACTGAGTTATTTAGGTTCACCCTCTGTTTATTTTTTGTTTATTTATTTCGTTTCGGCAGGTTCACTTCAGGATTGAGTTTGCTATGTTGTTGAGAAGCGAAGACAACTTCAGGTGTCAAGGTGAGCCAACTTTTGTTCAGAATGGCCACCAGCTTTATGTTTATTATGTCAGTTGTATTTTTCTCCCTTCAGGAGAAGTTTTTACTTCATTTGTATTCTTAGATGTCTGTCTGGATAGCTCTAAACCTAGTACATTGGGTAATCAGTTTTAATTTATTCTGTATAGCTTATGTATAATTATATTTATGTTTGTGTCTCTTTAGGTCTTATTTCTTATCTATAAGTTGATTTTATGTGTATTTTTATGAATTCAATTCAAAAGAGTTCGCCCGACGGATCTAGGGAAGGATGTCGGGTGCCCAGCCTATCCGAAAATCCGTGCCGTGTCATTAATACCAATAAGTAGTGTTACTGTCGCCCTGTTAGACACACGTAGTGCGTGAGCAACGCGGAAGGTTTCTCGAGCTCATTCAACCGGCATTCTAACCCCTCAACCAATCACCCAACACATAGAATTATGCTCACGAAGCTTATAATGTAGTTTGACTACTCATACTTGGCCAACCATTTGCAAACAGTTCATTTTGACATTTTATCGAGCACCTAATGTGCATAGTTTTGGACAGCTTTGTTGCGCACTATAAGCAGCCCCTTTAACCACCCAACTCCGAGAGTTTTACACTAACAAATCCTCACAGTGCACCAAGACACTCCCCATAATCAGATACCAGTCCGAACATTCACAAATTTACAATTAATTTTCATTCAAAACATAAACTAGAAGTAGAACCTTAGATGGGAAAAGGGTAGGGGGAAAATGCAGCATAGAGTAATAGATTCAACATAGAGCTGAGGAGTGGGAGGAGAGAGAGAGAGGAAAATATAGATAAGAAGTTAACACGAGAACATACTTGGAATTGTGAAAAAGAAATAGTGAATTGCGTGAAAAATTAAGAGAAAGAAAAAATAGTAGCAGCGGGTCTTTCCGTTCTTCCGGACTTTATTTATTTTCCAAGTGTTTGTGTAAAGAAATAAAACTACATACCAGGGAATGCAGCTAGGTGTGTGACGCTGGGACGCCTGTTTCGGCGGACTTACTTTTCAAAACAGTGGCTGGTGCCACTATACTAAAATAAATTTGATCTTTTAGTTACATATAGCAACGGTGCGACACCTAGAGGCCTCAACTTTACAAAATTTTCCCTACTGCTCTTTATTTTAACCTAGTGCCTCTATTGCTCAATGGTATCTCCTCCAACTACATGGAAAAACATTACTACACAGCCACATTAGCACTGATAAAATGCCTTTCTTTTGTCTTTTTTTCCTTATTTTTTATTATTTTTCTTTATCAAAATGTAAAAACTAACTAAAGAAAGCAATAAAACATGGCTTCCCATGAAGCGCTTAATTTAGCATCGCGGCACGATGTGTATTAAATTAATCACTTTTGCTTCCACTTTGAATTTATGAATTGTAACCCCAACTTTGTTTAAAACCTCCGACAATAGTCTCGGGAAGGTGGTATAAAATCAAAAGAACCAAATAGTAAATATCACATTTTTCCTTTCTTCGTCTTTAAATGAGGAATATGATTTTTTTTTCTCAGCATCACAAACTTTAGAATATAGACACCTTGTTCCTCCTCCCTTGACTCCTCTATTTCCTCGGAAGGCTCAATTTCCATGTCGCCATCCAAACAAACACAATGTCGAAAAGTGCTTAGAATGAGGTTTAATGTGCCCTTACTCCAAAATTGTATCATTCTTGACACCCTCATTTTCCCACACACAAGAATCTTCAAAAATTATATTTTTCACTTCCTCACATAACTCTAGTGCTATCTTTTTAACCTCGACGTCATCAATTACTATATGGTCGAATGATTGGAACTCCACACTTAGCTCCACAAATTAGCTCTTAAATTTTTCTATAACGTCATCCACCTCAAATCTCCTATCCACAACAATTAGTTTTTTATACTTAGATGCCTCAATCGTTTCAATCAAATTAGCCTCAAAGTTATGAATATCCAAGACAAATTAGTCTAGTTCATGTCTGAGCTTAGTACTTATTCCTCAAACTGTATTGTCAGACTCGTATTTATCACGGATACTGGACCCATATAATTCTAATCATATGACTAGTGTCATTATCCAAGATTAGTTAACACTCTCCAATTCAATGCTCCTGGCAAAGTCACAAGTATTATTAGAATCATCAAAATTATTTAGGGAAGAAGAAGAACACTTTAGATTCATTACACTGATCACCACATCACTTACAAAATCCCCAAAAATAGAGTCTACAAGGGTCATAAAACTTGCTATGTAGGACTGGAAACTTTAGACAATTTTCGATCAAGTGGGGTCCTCAACAAATTGGACAAGGATCACCATGAAACTGTGAATAACTAAGATTCGACTTTTCATTCTAGGATTCCATACTAATAAAATTAATACAATACTAAACTATACTAAACTAAACTAAAAATTTGAATAGACAAAATAAAAGTTTGATCTAGAAAATAGTCAATATTAAGACCCCGGCATTGACCGCAAAACTTGTCGCTCCAAATGCACACGCAAGTGTACGCAATCGATCAAGTAATAATATGATAAACATAGTCACTCCCACGAGGACTATTGATTTACTACTAACTAAATCAAACAAATTCTATTATATAAGCAATAGGGATTAAAGATTCAAGAATTTATCTAACTAAATCAACTAATAAAATTAAGAAAATAATTAACAAGTAAAGAAATGGTTTAGATTCAAGAGAGATAATAGCCTAGGATTATGAGATAGCTGCCAATCCTGTTGAATTCTTCAGCTGATTCGACTAAATTAATTTATCTAGGTTATTAATCATACGGTTAATATTACTCACAGGACTCATTCAATACCCTGCTCGCCTCTTCAAGCTAACCTAACACCTATATGAATATGGAATCAGAGTTAATAAGAACACATTTACATTTTATGTATAATGACTAAGCATGAATGTTAGGTATATTTCTATCCTAATCGTGAAACCATTTCCCAATGCCCAGGTTTATGAACACGCTCTATTCAATCCTAGTACAACCTATGGTTCCAACGTTTGAGTTCAACCCTAGGTTGATAAATAGTATTCAATTTGTGATCAAGCAATAAAATAATCAGGCTCAGGATATGAATACATAACCCAATAAGATAAATCAATAAAATCAAATCAACATCTGAATTTCAACAATCATGGAGAATCCCACAACTCTAAGACTAACATATAAGAGAATTAAAGAAAAGAGAATAAACTCGTTGGAAGAACTCAAAGCATTGTTTCAGCCTTAGTTCACATCCAAAGTGCAAACATAGCCGATAAAAATCCCCTTAATAATCTATTAACATATTATTTATATGGTAGGAAAAGCAGCCTCTCCCAATTTGTCTAGGATTGTAACTCTGAAATTTATTTCCCTTAGGTGTCACGTGCTTCTCAAGACCTCGAAGGTTCCCGATTTTCTCCTTTTTGCAACTTTGCTGGACAACAAAAGATTAGCTCCCCAAACAACTAATTTCACTTCCAACAATGTAGAATCCAAATTCACGCTACTTCTTTCTTTTTTTCGCTCCAAATGTATCTAAACCAATTAATATATATCTAATTAGTATGATGTCAATATTTGAATAAAGTTGTGCATAATTAATATTAAAATCAACCAAGAACGAGTGGAAGGTAGGAAAAGTTAATATCAAACACATATAAAGTATACCCACATTAAGTTTTCAGAAAATTACCTCAGAATAAAGTAATTTTAGTTATTCTCTTACATTGAAGTACACACAAATTCGGTGATTTTCTTTACAATGTGTTTTTTAAATCTTAAAATAAGTAGTGTTTAATGCTCTCTCCATGTACCAGATAAGGTTATTGTCTTAAAGGCAAAAGGTTGTCCTGTGATTTTTGAGAGAAAGTGACATCATGATTTTTTAGCCTTTCTTGAAATAGCAAGTAGACTCAAACATCTCCAGATTTAGCAAAGTACAGTGGTGTAGTTATTGTTAATAACGTGAAGGAGCAGGAGAAAAAGAGATATTTAAATATCCTGTAAATGCTATCTAGACCCACAAATTCATAAAAAGTTACTCTATATTGCATCTATCGAGGGGACACGGGAGATATTGTACTACTTCTCTATTTTTTTTCTAGCAAAGTAATTAATACGCATGACTCGGCGCAAAAGTGTAATAGATTAAAAGCACATATAGATGGAATACTAGAAATACGCATGGTGCGTAAGCATGTTGACCGCCAGATGTGTGCTTATTCCCATTAAATCAATAGTGTAAACTACTCTCTTATAACTGAGAATAAAAACATACCTCATGATCAACATGCTTGCCGACCATGGATGTTTCTGTCATATTATTTAAATTTTGCTAAATTGGTTGCTCTATTATGTCGTGCCTTATGCTTTACAAAATGGACCTTTGACATGAATATCAAAATTATCCTCACCATAAAGTAATAGATGGATATACAGATTATATTTAGATCGAAATTTTTCCTTTCCCTTTATTTTATTTCTCGTTATTGGTCTTCAATGTTTTTGGTAAATATAGCTAAGTTTGAGGACCTCAGGAATGCCCCAAAAAAGTTATGATGTCATCCAAAAAATTTACCTGTGTCCTTGCATTTGACTGGTTGTGGAGTTTTGTCCCCCACTTATTATGGTTTTAGCAAAAGGACCTTCAACTTATTTCTACACATATGAAATGACTCTTTTGCCCCTGACTAATACAACTCCCTTATTTTGTGTTGCCCTCTTCTCTCTCTTCTTTTTTGCTTGCGAATTAGGGTTCTTTGTGTTAAGATTCTTCTTTTAGGTTAGTTTCTCGCTTTTATCTTTTTTAGTTTTTTTTCCTATGTTGATTTTTATTATAAATCCAATTTTAGCTTCCCTCAATCATTAATTTTTGTTGTTAACCAGTAATTTTGTTTAATATTGTTAATATCATTTTCCCAGATGTTGTTGAATTGAATTCACTGTCTAGTCTTATATGAAATTATTTTATTTAACTAGTTGATGTAACTTTATCAAAGCTTAGGATGTTGCACTTTGTTTTTCTTTTACTTTATAAACTGTTGCTCACTAGGCAATAATTGACATAACATTCAAGCATAAGTTTTGTTGTAGGAAAATTGCTCCCTGTCATGCTTTGCTTTGCTTACTATTTCGTTGTATCTATTTCCTTGTTTATTTTCTTTCTTTTGGTGATGTGGACATTACATTTTATATGGTACAGGGAAATTTGTTAGTTTGAGTTCATTATGGTGCGTTGTAATGTATGTTCTCTTTTTTTTATTTTTTAGTTTTATTTTCATATAAATGTTAACTTTTCATGTCGATTAAATATATTTTAATTTTTTGTGCCATAGAAAGGAAATCAATTATTTATGTTTGAGCATTGGTTTGATGCCAAGGTTGTTGGGGTGGTGATATGAAGTATTCTAATTTTTTTAGTATGTTTCTGTCCGAGCCTCGAATGATCATGTTGAAAAGTGGTTTTTTTGCCAAATTTATGGATTTGGATGATTTAAATGATTCTTGAAATATTGTGCATTGCATAATGCTTTCACAAACGTATTTCACTAATGATATACTGATTAGGTTTAGTGCATGTGGCCATCAATGCGTGTTTGATTTGGAGGAGTTTAATTTGATTACTGGTTTAAGTGTTTGTCCTTGTGATGTTAGTGTGGTGTCTTCCCGGCAAAATCTTTTTCTAAATCGTTTTTTCTCAACTCATCTCACACTTAAACTGTCTGAGTTGAAGAGATTTCTTAGCACTGATGCATCCAGCTGTGGGTAGCCTTTTTGGGACAGTGATGGTGATGCTGTTAAGCTCGCTAAAGTTTATTGTTAAGAGGGTTTTATTGGGCAATTCTGATGATTTTGAGGTGAATAATCACTTGATGAAAGTGATTGATGATGATGATCTTTGTTACAGTTACCCTTGGGGTCATTTGAGTTTCAAGTGGTTGGTTGAGTCTCTTAGAAACTATTTGCCACAAATTAAATCGGAGCCTCAAAAAATTCAGAAGTGGTACTGTTTAGTCGAGTTTCCTTTGTATTAAATATGTGGTCATTAGAAGTGTTCCCAGCATTTTGAGCATATGCAGAAGCTAAACCTCGTGCGTTTTCACAAATGCTTTCCTAGTGTAATCTGAGGCAAGCCCGCCGCTTCTCAACACTTTTTTAGAAGTACTTCCATGTGTTCTCTGTTATTCGATGCTCTTGTTTCCTTGTCTTCATTTTCAGATTTGATTGTTATATGTGTTTTGAATCTGATATAATTTATGCTTTTCTTGTTGATGAAAATAGGGGTTTGAGTAGTTTAAGATGGAGGCGCTTGGTGCTACTGATGAAGAAAGGAAGTGTTTGCCGGTGGTTTTCTAATTTTCATGTGATGTTCGTGTTACTTCTTTATTAGTTTTTCCTTCTGGTTTAGTAAATGTTATCATTGAAGTAAGTATGTGCTGATTTAGTAATTTTAGTGTATTTTACTTACTTTTTTTTTCAATATTATTTTGCAAATATGATGGGAAGCGAGAAATGGATGATTTTAACACGTGATTTGAAGGCAATCTATCTGATCTCCTATTGCATGTGATGGGTACTATTCTACATCATCTTTTGTATTTGTTGAATAGTATCTATTTTATGGATTGTTTATGGGTGTTGCCTCTGAATATTATAATCTAACAACATTTTTTTTGTCTTTGTCTTTGGATAGCAAGCTCGATTTGATAATGCAACATGTTTCCTTGTCGAGGCAAGTTTATGAAGGTCGTGAAGTTAAAAAGCTTCATGGTGTTGCTAGATGTTCTTATTTGAATGTGGGAGTTGGATGAATTGAAGAACCTGATTTTGGGCTTGGAAAGGTAGAAGCTGTTGAAGGTGACCAAAGACCGAGTATTAAAGTTGTCACTGAAACTCCTTCCTAGACTATTGCTAAACGTATTAGGTAAAATAGCACTTGCATACCTAACACCTCGAGTGTATGGCTCGAGGCATGTTTTTTTTGGGTGATTCGCACGATGATTGCGAAGTAGGCAGTTTAATCCTCGGCTCTGAGGTTAGGGTTCAACACAGACCTCGAGACACAGCTACCTCACCGAGGCGAATAATTTAAGCCTCGGGGAACGGTTACATTTCAGCAGAAGATCAGCCGCACCACTGTCTCCCATTAATCCAGGTTAATGAGGAGAATCATGGGCAAGCCACGATTTGAAAGTGAAATTGAGGACTTCATCATCGTCAGCCTAGTGATATGTAAATAGTACTTCACTTACATTGTAAATCCATCTAGAATTACTTAAAAAACTTTATCCAATTGTAATCTCATAATAATTATTATTGGAATCTTATTTTCGTTCTTATTGTCAATTATCTTCACAGATTTACGTTCATCTAGCAACTTTGATATATCATATTGTTTGTAAACTCCTTACAAATTCGATTGATTGTCCTATCCGATACAGGCCAATACAAATTGGCGATGTCTGTGGGGATCAAGCAATTAAGCTTAGTTCCAAAGTTGTACGAAATGTTTGTTCCTATTAACATCTTTGATTCTTGACGATGACCGATAATAAAAAAACCGTTAATGAAAACCCTCAGTGCCCCGATGTGCAAACTAATGGTGGAGCATTTGCGCCTCCACCTCCAGTTGACCCTTCTTCATCAGGGTCGAATGATCCATTTCAAGCATACATTATGAATTTCTTGCAACAACTTCAAGGGAAGTTTGCTGAGCAAGCAAACATCAACGTTGAATTTTGTAGTTCATTTCAAGCTGTCTCGGCGATAAACAACACTACCCCTACTAATACTCCAAACGTGGCTCCAGGTGGAGGTATCCTAAACTTCGTTCCTACGGGTGCAACAACAGGGGGACCTCCTAACTGGGCTGCATCTCGAGGCTCAGGGACTGCTCTACATGTCAATCCGCCCTTCGGGATGGTTCACAATGGAAGAAAAAAGCATTTAGGTAGACCTTGAGAAGTGGCAAAGGGATTTCAAAGCCTAATTTGAAAAACAGCTCGAAAACATCCTTTTGATGAGGAAAACTCAAAAAGCTTTGGATATTAATAAATGTAGGCATTTGACCTACAAGCCCGAGGTCGCCTCGGTGCCCATCCCAAAGAATTTCAAGATGCAGATCTTGAAAACATATGACGATATGGCTGACCCTGTTGAGCACGTGTCCGAATTTATTGCTATGGTGAAGAACAACGATCTGACCACGGTAGAGAAGAAGTTCTTGCTCTAGAAAAAATTTGGAAATACTTCAGAAAAAGGAGAACTGTGTTGGTATATGCACCTACCCTTCGAGTCTATCTCGAACATTAATGAATTTGCTGATTTGTTCATTAAAGCTCATACTGGAGCACAAAAAATACTCAAGCGGAAGGAGGACATATTATAGGTTAAACAATGGCTTCGAGATCCTATTAAGGACTTCTTCAAGTGCTTCCAATCAGAGAGAATAGAATTGCCAAAGATGGTTGTCAATTTGGCAATCTAGCATTCGAAAAGAACATCAATGTCAGCAACTCCAAAGCTGCTGCTGAGTTGAAAAAGGAACATCAGCAATGGAAAGCTCAAATATGGGATGAATTGTACGATAGAGCTACTGCCAAAATGAAACTGGAGAAACCAGAGTTTAGAGAAACTGGTCGAGACTCTAATTATAGAAATCGCCCCGAGTCTTCACGATAGATCGAAGCACCACGTGGAAACTCGAAGGGTCGGTATGACCCTTACAACTCACTAAAACAACATGTGAGTCAAAGGCTCGAGGGACGACATGTGAGCCAACGACTTTGAGGAAGGGTTAACACAAATGTTAATCAAAAGATTACTACGGGGCCTTTCTTAGCATCTACGGATAAGGATTTGCCTCGGATTTCAGAGTACAATTTCAACATCTCGAATGTGGAGTTGGTGAACGTGTTGAAAAGGATGACAAATCAGGGGGTAACACTCCCAAAAGATATGAGAACAGCCCTTGGGAAGAGAGACGACAACCTATATTGTGATTTTTATGCTGATTATGGGCTTTACCGAGGACTGGAAGGCGTTGCACCTCGAGGTGGCGCATTTGCTGAATAAAGGCATGTTAATAGAATATCCGACTAACAAAGGCAAGAAAAACTTTGAAAAGAATAGAAGGGATGGACAGCCACTGAGGGCCCTATCTTTCAAGAGGGTTGTGAATAATATAACAGGGGGCTCGGAGGTAAATGGGGTAAACTTTGCTGCCGTGAAGAAGTTTGCAAAGCTCTCATTACGATGGAGAAAAGAACTCAAATTGGAGGTTCGGGTAAAGAGATTATTTTTTATGATGACGATTGTAATAGGATGATGTTTCTCGATCATGATGCTTTGGTCATTATGTTGAGAATCAACGACTCAGACATCAAACGAGTCTTGATTGACCTCGGTAGCTCGGTGAATATTATATGCTATGAGACAGTGAAAAAGATGTTGTTGAAGGACCTTATCAACCTGAAGTCAAACTTTTTGACTGACTTTAAAAACTCGATGGAGAAAATGCTGGGTGAGATCACGCTCACCATATATGCTGAAAGAGTTGTTTAAGAAAAATGTTCCAAGTTATGTCCGAGGACATAGCATACAATGTGATCCTCGAGAGACCTTGGATTCATGTGATGCAAGTTGTGCCATCAATTCTTCACCAAATCATAATATTCCCTACTCCTTGGGGAGTTCGTTCAATCTGAGGTGAGCAACGAGTAGCTAGATAATTTTGTTCGGTTGCCTTGAAGAGTAGAGTTGTCCCGTGTGGACCATCAAAATAGCAATCAATGCACCCGGGGTCTGACAAAGATAGGGGTTCAGCTCTTAAAATGGACCCGCAAGGAGGAGTGGTGGAAAAGATCCTGTTGTGTATCCAAAAGCCTCGGAAGCAGAAAGCCGAGGACTCAACCATCGAGGAGTTTGAATCCTTTGTGCTATCAAAGGAATTTTCCGACAAGAAGGTGTTTGTCGGCTTGGAGTTGGATCTTGAGTCAAAGAAAGCTGTTGTTGAGTTGTTAAAGTCCAAGGATGATTAATTTACGTGGTCCCACACCGACATGGTTGGGATCGATCCAGAGATTATGACACACAAACTCAATGTGGACCCTCACAAGAAGAGGCAACATACTGGCGTAAACAGAAAGGTGATCGAAGATGAAATAAGGAAACTGCTCGATAATGGCTTCGTTAGAGAAGTTAAATACCCTGAATGGCTCGCCAATGTAGTGGTCGTTGCAAAGAAGAATGGAATATGGTGAATGTGCATAGATTATACATATTTGGAGTAAAGCTTGCCCCAAAGACCCATATCCATTTTCACAAATAGAAAGGTTAATGGACTCCACGGCTGGACATAAGTTGTTAACCTTCTTGGATGCGTATTCGAGGTACAACCAAATCTTATTAGATCCAAAGGATGAAGAAAAGACTTCTTTTATCACTGATCGAGGTATGTATTGCTACTAAGTGATGCCCTTCAGACTCAAGAATGTTGGAGCAACATACCAAAGGTAAGTGTGTCGAATGTTCAAAGATTACATTGGAAAGTCAATTAAAGTTTACATAGACGACATGCTAGTCAAATCAGTTCGGTTGAAGATCATCTGAACAACTTGAGGGAAGCCTTTGCCATTTTGAGGGAATACAACATGAAGCTGAAGCCCAAGAAGTGTGAATTTAGGGTTGGTTTGGGAATGTTTTGGGGGTGCATCGTCTCTGAACATGGCATTGAGGTGAACCCTGAAAAGATTAAAGCTATCGAAGAAATACTCAAGGTGCTCTTTGTGATAAAGGAGTTCAACACTTAACTGGCCGAATTTTCGCCTTGAGTAGGTTCATCTCGAGGTCCTCAGAGCGATTCTACAAATTCTTCTCAGTTCTAAAGAAGAATACTGCATTTGAATGGACCCCAGAGTGCAGAGAAGCGTTGAAGGAGTTGAAACACTATTTGGCTAACACACTATTGCTTGCCAAGCTAAAAGACGGAGAAACATTGTTGGTTTCCTTGGTTGTGTCCGAGGTATATGTGAGCGCGGTCCTGGTTCGTGAAGAGGATGGAAAGTAGCAGCCCATCTATTATGTGAGCAGGACACTTCTCGATGCTGAAACAGGTACCCCATATAGAAAAGTTGGCACTTGCCTTAGTTGTTACTGCTCGAAAAGTTCGGCCCTATTTTCAACACTTTGAGAAATATATTGCACAAGTCCGAGTTGTCGGGGAGGTTATCTAAATGGGCAGTTGAGTTGAGTGAATATGACTATACTTATCAGCCTCGAATAGCCATAAAGTCCCAAGTGTTGGCGGACTTCGTGGCTGACTTTAGTGCTAAGATTCTTCCGAGGCTGAAAAGGATAGCTTAATGACTAAGGGACCAACTTCTGGGGTTCGGACGCTCTACACGGATGGAGCCACTTATTCAAAGAGCTCGGGGCTAGGAATAGTTATGGTGGCTCCAACAGGGGAAAGGATGAGGCACCTGGTTAGGTTTAAGAAAGTGACCAACAATGAGGCGGAGTACGAGGCTGCCATTGCAGGATAGGAACTTGCCAAAGATATGGGAGTAGAAAGGATTGAGTTGAAAAGTGATTCACAACTGGTGGTGAATCAAGTACTCAGGGACTATTCGGCTCGAGAGCCTAGGATGCAGCAATTCTTAGCCCGAGCTCAACAAATTTCGGCCAAATTTTGAGAATGGAGAATACAACAAGTTCCCCGAGATGAAAACACCGAGACCGATGCCTTAGCCAATATTGGCTTTGCCGTCGAAGAAGAAAACTCGGGTACTGATTCAATCATTCGGCTCCTTTAATCTGTGGTCGAAAGGATTAAGTTGGAAGTTAATTCAGTGATAAACACATGGGATTGGCGAACCAAATTTATCTCCTACTTGGATTCGGGGACTCTGCCAACAAATAAGAAGGAAGCCAAAAAGCTCATAATGCAAGTAGTCCCTTACTCAATGATTCAGGGGAAACTGTACAAGAAGTTGTATTGCGGCCTGATGGCCAAATGTTTAGATCTGGGGGATGTCGAGTATCTAATGAGAGAAGTACACGATGACGAGTGTGGCAGCCACTTGGGAGGCAAAACCCTAGTTTTCAAATTACTTCGGGCGGGTTATTATTGGCCAAACATTAGCACAGACGCTAAGGCCTTCGTGAAAAGATGTGGCAAGTGCCAATGACACGCTAGAATGATTCACCAACAGGCCAAGCCTCTACATTCTGTCGTGTCACCATGGCCTTTTATGAAGTGGGGGATGGATATAATTGGCCACTTCCAAAAGTTAAAGGCAATGTTAAGTTCATCATATTATTGGTTGATTACTTCTCGAAATGGGTAAAAGCAGGGTCATTTGCTTGAGTTAGATAGACCAAGGTAATTAGTTTCATATGGAAGAACATCATTTGTTATTTCGGTGCCCGAGGGAGATAACATGTGATAATGCCACAACTTTTCTCAGTAAATAGGGAATCAATAGGATTGCGTCAACTCCATATCATCCAAGTGCGAAAAGAACAAGCTGAATCTTCGAACAGTGTGATTATCAAGAATATCGAAAAAAGGCTTGATGAAGCAAAAGGCTCGTGGCCCGATGAATTGCCCGGGGTATTATGGGCAATGCAAACTACTGAAAAGAACAGCCAAGGTGAAACTCCATTTTCTCCAGCGTATGGGATTTATTCTTTGATTCATGTCGAAGTTGGCGAACCTAGGCTTTGATACACACATGCAACCGAAGAGTCAAATCAGCAAGCAATACGTGTGGAGCTAGACTTGCTTGAAGTTCGAAGAGAGATGACTATGGTTCGGTTGACAACCCAAAAGAGAAAATTCGAGGCTTACCTTCATAGGATGGCTAGACTCAGAACCTTCAAAGTTAAAGATTATGTGTTGTGACACGACCCGAATTTTGACTAGGCCGTGCGGGTACCCGACATCCTCCCCTAGACCAGTCGGGCAAACTCTTCTGAATTGAATTCACAAAAATAAACATAAAATCAACTTTTAGATAAGAAATAAGACCTAAAGAGACACAAGCATAGCTATACATAAGTTGTACAAAAGAAGTTACAGCTGACTACCCAACATACTAGGTTTAGGGCTACCCAGACTAGACATCTAAGACTGGAAAAGAACACAGACACCTCTTGAAGGGAGCAAAATACAACTGAAATAATAAACATAAAACTGGTGGCCATCTTGAATAAAAGCTGGCCCACCCTGATAACTGAAGTCGTCTTCGCTCCTTAACAACGTGGCAAACTCAATCCTGGAGTGAACCTGCCGAAACGAAGTAAATAGACAAGAAACAAACAACGAATAAGGGTGAGTCAAAAGGACTTAATAAGTGTGGGCAGACTAGCCACCTCAAAGAATAGGATAGCTAGCCAAGGAGAAGAGCTAAACAAATACAGACCAGAAATGCATACACCTAAAGCATATAAACCAATTAGGGACGCAAGACTGCCAGAAACATATAGGCAAACTGAAATATGTCCAATACATGGTATACATACCGCATACATAAAATACAGCACAATAGTCACACAATGCACAACAACGGGTGTAATGAAATAGAAAAAATGCAGTATGATGTAATGGGGTTACATGTGCCAAATGGATAGAGCGGAATCCTCCTACTCCTGGGCAGAATCCTCCTACCATCAATATGATGCAAGGAGCGGAATCCTCCTGCTCCTAGGGCAGAATCCTCCTACCCTTAATATGATGCAAGAAGCGGAATACTCCTGCTCCTAGGGCAGAATCCTCCTGCCCTCAATATGATGCAAGGAGCGGAATCCTCTTGCTCCTAGGGCGGAATCCTCCTGCCCTCAATATCCTCAATATGATGCAAGGAGCGGAATCCTCCTGCCCTCGATATGATGCAATGATGATGCAATAATAATCCTTCACTGGTGCAGGACCCTCATCAACAGCCGAGAGTACAATGCTTTTATGCTCAATGCAATACCAAGAACAAGGCATAACAAATAATATACAGTGTACATTCAAAACTAAGGGGTAATAAGTACGTCTATCGGCAGCTATACACGTAAGGAACACGTGGTAGAATATCCACAAGGCCAAAGGCCACCACTGAAATGGATATAATCACTTACCTTGTTCTAAATTTAGCACTGCTACTTAATAACCGCTTTGTTCTTTGGATTCACTGCAAAACGATCCCACTCTATTCAATAAGAAGAAAAATAAATCAATTAAGGCTAAAGGCTTCATTCCTTATGTCTTAGGGCAATCCGGTTAGGAACCTGATACCCTATTTGCATACGCGATACGCAGTCCAGGCCTATGTGCAGGGAACAAAATCACATAACCAAACCCTAAATAACTTATACTTACGGGTTGCCCATAACTTCCTGAGTACCAATATATAATCAATTCCATTATCGGGGTCAAATTACCTTTAAAATATCAATTAACTTATTAGAACGATGTCTACTATCCCTATTTCTACTGTTAAAATGTATTCAAATACATGTAATAGACTAAAATAATGAATCAACATCATTACTTGGATGTTTTGGAGTGAAAATTCTACTATTTTCCTTCTCCTTTTCCTTTCATTTCTCTCTTTTCTGCCTTTTTTCCTTTCTCTGCATTATCTCTCTTTCTCCTCTCTCTGTTTCTGTCAGTTTCAAGCTTTTATAAGCTAAGGGCTCTTAGGCCACTGCCTTCATTTATTTTAATATTTTCTTTTTGTTTTCGTGATTAAACTTAAAACGGAACCCTACGAAATTCGAAATAATTCTAAATTTTACATACAAGTTATACAAAATTTATGTGATATACTCATTAAGGCAGATCTCAAATCGAATTTCCGAAACTCAAGATGCAAATTAAACGGAAAAGATCAAATTATAAAATTTTGGAATTTTAGCGGAAACTATCCGAACGACCTCGAAATTCACTTTCCAAAGTTCACACAAGTCACAAATAATCATACAAATCTAACGACTCTTTCGGATTTTGAATTGGAGCTCATTCGCCAAAATTGAGCTCGAAAACCTCTTTCTAAGATATACCGACAACGGAAATTGAAATCTTTACCGACAACGGAAACTGAAATCTTCTTCCGATACCTACCAAACGAAATCCGATTTAGTTCTAATTTTACAGACATGTCCTAATGGACCTTACGAAGGTTTTAAAAATATCGGCACACCAATCCGAGTCCTAACTCCTGAAACGACTACCTAAGGTCGTTTCATTGAGAGCCTCATACCAAACCACCAAAGAGAAAAATGCTGGCAAGTTCGTTGCAAATTGAGAAGGACCTTATCGTATTAAGGCAATTATTGGCAAAGGGTCTTATTAGTTGGAGGACATAAAAGGCAAGATAGATCCCTCGAATTGGAATATTTCCAATTTGAAACAATATTACTTTTGACACCAATGTATGTTACCTCATGTCAATGAATTTTTACTTATGGCCTGAGCCGCAATCACTCTAATTCTTAGGTCAAAAAATTCAACTGACCCCCCTCCCCCCGTTTTCTCTGCTTGACCTTCTTAGGAAGCGGAGGGAACAAAATACAATGCTCTGGTCCTCATGTTAGCTTGGATAAGCTTGGAGTTTTGACTGATGACTGATGAAGGATTCAAAGGACCTGTTCCTTTGAATCAATGAAGCTGAATAGATAATTAATGCAAAATCACTTAATTGAGATATTATTATTTATCCTAATACCGACGTATATCTTGGTAATTATGCAGGCCCAATCAGATATGAAAAGATTGCATAACTAAGGGATAAAGGATTCGGATTCTAGAAGGTAGAATCCAACTAGGATTCAAAGTCAAGGGAGCTTTGGAGTTCTAGTTCATTGAGACTTCTTGGCTGCTGGAAGCTATAAAGCATGAAGACTGTCAGCCATAGAAGAGTACACAAATACAAAGAGCATCAAGCAAAAGCTGAGAAGAATTATTAGCTTATTTGTGTAATCAGTTAGCTACAGTAGAACTAAGTGAGAACCTGTTCCTTAGATTGAATCTTGTAAAAGTTCGAGTCTTAGTTCAATTGTAGTAAGCAAAAATCGAGTTGTAAACTTTCTGGTTCAAGTCGTGAACTTGACACAACTTCACTGATCGTGAGAAAGATCACTAGAGGATTAGAGTTAGTCCTAGGTTAGTAAGAGTGAGTCTTGTAACCAAGTGGGTCTTTTTACATAGTGAAGTTGAAATCCTACTTGTGAAGTAGGTCGTAGTTTTTTGATCCCGTGTCTAGGGGTTTTTCCACGCTAATATCTGGTGTTCAATTACTTACAGTTTTTATTCCGCACATCGTAAAGTAAAGGAACACATTTTAAGGAACTGGTCCTTAAAACAGTAAAGTGGTGTAATCGTGGGAAATATCAATTGGTATCAGAGCAGGTTATCCTTGAAAAGGCTAACACCTAGGATTAGATGAGTACATCACGAGAGAACAGTGAGGGTCAGTCAATGGTTAGAGCACCTTACTTCAATGGGAAATACTATTCATGGTGGAAAGAGAGGATGCGTGATCACCTTCAAGCAGAAGATTACGAATTGTGGGACATAGTAACTGAAGGTCCCATGATCCCAATGAAGAAGGATGCTGATGGGAAAGATGTTCCCAAAACCAGGAAGGAATGCAATGCTGAAGACATAAAGCAATGGGAAAAGAATGCAAAGGCAAGGAAGTGGCTGGTTGGTGGACTTAGTCCTGACGAATGCACTAGGATCAGAGGGTATGCCACTGCAAAGGAGATTTGGGATGCTCTACAAGTTGCACACGAAGGAACAAGTCAGGTAAAAAGGTCCAGAGGTACACTTCTTTATGCTGAATATGAAAGCTTTAAAATGAAAGAAGAAGAATCAATTTCTGAAATGTATACTAGATTTAATGCCATTGCTTCTGAACTTATCTCTTTGGGAAGGGTTTTAACTGTGGAAGATAGGGTAGAAAAAATTTTAACTAGGGTTCTTCCAGATTCTTGGGAGATCAAAGCTTGTACTATCATTGAAAGTAAAGATTTAACCACTTTATCCTTAGATGAGCTTATAGGCAATCTAAAGACTTATGAACTAAGGAAAAAGGTTAAAAACATAGGAGCACCAGTTAAAACTGAACCTAACCTAGCCTTGACTGCTGGTGATAAAATCATGGATGATAAGGAACTGGTCCTTATCGCTAAAAGTGTTCAGAAATATTTGAATAAGAAAAGGGAAATTAGTGGACAGGGTAGGTCTACTAACATGAAACAGGCTGGAGAATGCCACAAATGTGGAAGCTCGGAGCACTACATCAGCAAATGCCCAATTATGGAAGGAGAATGGAGGAAGAAATTCATTGATGAAAGAAAGAAGGCTAGGGAACAGGTCCATAGGAAAAGTGGAAATCCCAAAGCGCTGGTTGCAGGATGGCAAGACAGTGAAGATGAAATAACTGATGATGATCTGGATGAGGACCTTGCTCTAATGGCACTTGGAGATTCAGAAAATGAAGAAGATCCTGAGGTATTTGTTTCTAAACTTAAAGAAGATGTAAAAAGCATGTCTAGAGAAAAGTTGGTTAAAGTATTCCATATTGTGCTAAATGAATTTAAAACTCTGAGGGATGATAATCACCAACTGCATGATAAAGTTGACTGTTTAGAAATAGAATGCAAAGAGGAAATAATTAAAAATGATTTTCTGGAAAGGAAGGTTAGCATGCTTGAGGAACAGGTCCTCACACTTGAAACAACTGCTCAGGAATTAGAAAATGTCAAAACAGTTGTAAAAGGTAAAGGTATAGCTAATTCTCATCAGATCATTGCTGAAGAGAAACTGAAGACACAGTTGATGAACTGTGTAAGAAAGATGAAAAGATAAGATCTTTAGAAGAAGACTTGGTTAAAACAAAAATGAAATTAAGAAAAACTGTAGAATGGAACAATTCTTCTGAATCACTAGAATGGTTACAGGAAAATCATAGTAGTAACAGGAAAGGTATTGGATTTATGAAAGCTCAGAGTTCATCAAAATGGAATCCAAAGAGTAAGTACTTATCATTTCCTGAAAACTGGCTATGCACTCACTGTGGGAACACTGGTCACCGGAAAGAAAATTGTCAATCTTTGAAAATAGCTGCCCAGAGGAACAGGTCCTATAAACCTGTTCAAAATCCTGTGAAACAGAAGAACAGGTCCTACAAACCTGTTCAACATTCTGTAAAAAGGGAAAATGTTCATACAAAGAAACCATTACCATTCTGGGCTAGGAGAGATCTGATTAATCCTTTTTCAAAAGAAAAGGAACCCAAACTAGTTTGGGTTCTTAAAATTAACCCCTAGTTTTCTTTTGCAGGCTAGAGTAAAGGAGACAAACCACAAATGGTACATGGACAGTGGTTGCTCAAGACATATGACAAGACATAAGGAACTGTTCCTTTCACTCTCAGCCTTCCAAGGAGGAAATGTTTCCTTCGGTAATGGTAAGAAAGGGGAAATTATTGGAATTGGAAAGGTAGGTAGGTCTGATTCACACTGTATAGATAATGTATTTCTAGTAGATGGGCTGAAGCATTGCTTATTGAGCATATCTCAATTGTGTGACAAAGGTAATAATGTTAACTTCTCATCTACTGGATGCACTGTGACTAACCAAGCTTCTGGAGAGGTTATTTTGCAGGAAACAGACATGGAAACATCTACAAAGTAGACTTGCTGACATTGTCTGATGGAAGCTTGAGCTGCTTAAGTGTGGTGCAAAATGATCCCCTCCTATGGCACAAAAGACTAGGACATGCTAGTCTTTCACAATTGAACAAACTTGTGTCAAATGACTTAGTGATAGGTCTTCCTAACATCAGGTTTAATGAAGAAAAAGTATGTGAAGCATGTGCCAGGGGGAAGCAGGTAAAATCCTCCTTCAAATCGAAGAAACAGGTAAGTACCACTAAACCTTTGGAACTGGTCCATATGGATTTATGTGGCCCTATGAGAACAATGAGTCGTGGAGGTAAGAAGTATGTTATGGTATTGGTGGATGATTACTCCAGATTTACATGGACTATATTTCTTGCATCTAAAGAAGAAGCATTTAATGCATTTTCAATTTTTGCTAAGAAAGCTCAAAGAACTCTAGATAACCATATTGTTGCCATTAGGTCAGATCATGAAACTGAATTTGAAAATCATATGTTTTCCAATTTTTGTAATGAGAATGGCATTAATCATAATTTTTCCTCACCCAGAACTCCACAACAAAATGGTGTAGTGGAAAGGAAAAATAGGACTCTAGAAGAAATAGCAAGGACTATGTTGATATCTGGAAATCTTCCACAGAACTTTTGGGCTGAGGCTATTAATACTGCATGCTACATAATAAATAGATGTATGACAAGACCTTTA
This sequence comes from Petunia secreta, assembly GCA_029990175.1. NCBI lineage: Eukaryota > Viridiplantae > Streptophyta > Magnoliopsida > Solanales > Solanaceae > Petunia > Petunia secreta. Next base: position 27,633,295 of record JARKIP010000003.1, read on the forward strand.
ATAGAAAAGACCCCATATGAATTGCTAAAAGGAAGAAAACCAAACATTTCTCATCTTAGGGCTTTTGGTTGCAAATGCTTCATATACAACAATGGGAAGGATGCCTTAGGAAAATTTGATCCTAGAAGTGATGAGGGAATATTTGTTGGTTATTCTTTAAATAGTAAATCTTATAGGGTGTTTAACAAGAAAACATTGAAAATTGAAGAAAGCATGCATGTTAAATTTGATGAAACTGACAGTCTCACTCAAGAACAGGTACAGGAGGATGAAGAAATTGGAATGCTGAAAGAGTTTGAACTTAATCCACAAATGCAGATTCTGGATATGAGAAGTGAACTGCAAGGAACTGTTCCTCAGGACAGAACTGAGAAGAGTAGCACTGAAACAGGGGGAACAAGTGTTGGTTCCACCTCACAAACTGGAAACACTACTCTATCAGGAACTGTTCCTCAGCAGAGGACTTCTGACAATGGATTGACACCCAAGCCTTTCAAGTATCAAAGGTCACATCCTATGGATCAAATAATCTCAGATAAGGCTGCCGGAGTTCAAACTAGATCAGCAGTCAAGAATCAAATCTGTGTGCCTTTAGTGCCTTCTTATCTCTTGTTGAACCTAAAAATGTGAAAGAAGCACTGAAGGATGCATATTGGATTAATGCTATGCATGAAGAACTGAATCAATTCCAAAGGAGTCAAGTTTGGCATCTGGAACCCAAGCCAAGGAACAGGTCCATAATTGGAACAAAATGGGTTTTCAGAAACAAACTTGATGAGGATGACATAGTAACAAGGAACAAGGCCAGACTAGTTGTTCAGGGATACAGTCAAGAGGAGGGCATCGACTATGATGAGACTTTTGCTCCAGTTGCAAGACTGGAAGCAATAAGACTTCTTATAGCCTTTGCTACATACATGGAATTTACTCTACATCAAATGGATGTTAAGAGTGCGTTTCTAAATGGTTACTTGAAAGAAGAAGTGTATGTCAAGCAACCTCCAGGTTTTGAAAGTGAACAGTTCCCTGAACATGTGTACAAGTTGGACAAGGCCTTGTATGGGCTCAAGCAGGCACCAAGAGCATGGTATGAGAGGCTATCAAAATTTCTACTCCAACATGGATACAAGAGAGGTAAAATTGATAGTACTTTGTTCTTAAAAGAAAAAGGTAAGGATCTCTTAATTGTTCAAATCTATGTAGATGATATAATTTTTGGTGCCACTTGTGAAAATTTAAGTAAGGAATTTGCAAACTTGATGAGGAGTGAATTTGAGATGAGCATGATGGGTGAACTCAATTTCTTTTTGGGTTTACAAATTAAGCAAACCTCAAATGGAACTATGATCCATCAACAAAAGTATGTTAAGGAATTACTTAAAAGGTTTGATACGGATAATGCTAAGGAAATTGACACACCTATTGCCACTGCCACAAAATTGGATCTTGATGAACATGGAATATCAGTTGATAAAAAATTGTATAGGGGTATGATGGGTTCTCTACTCTATCTAACTGCTAGTAGACCTGATATTGTGTTCAGTGTTGGTTTGTGTGCTAGGTTCCAATCAGATCCTAAAGAATCTCATTTGAAAGCTGTTAAAAGAATTTTGAGGTATCTGAAAGGAACAGGTCCCTTGGGACTTTGGTATCCAAAAGGTGGTAGTTTTAATCTTGTTGGATATACTGATGCTGACTATGCATGTTTCCTTGTTGATAGAAAAAGTACCTCAGGTATGGCACATTTTCTTGGTGAATGTTTGGTTTCTTGGGGAACTAAGAAACAGAATTCAGTGGCACTTTCCACTGCTGAGGCTGGATATGTTGCAGCTGCTTCATGTTGTTCACAGTTGTTATGGATCAAACAACAATTACAGGATTTTGGTGTTGATGTAGGAACTGTTCCTATATATTGTGACAACACTAGTGCTATTAATATGACAAAGAATCCAGTGCATCACAAAAGGACTAAACACATTGATATAAGACATCACTTCCTAAGAGACAATTATGAAAAAGGTTTGATCCCCATAGCATTTTGTCCTACTGAAAAGCAAATAGCTGACATTTTTACTAAAGCTCTAGGTAGAGAAGATTTGAAAGAAATAGATCGGAGTTAGGGATGATTAAATTCACATAAAATCTTCAATGCTTTACTTCATAATTGGCTAGAAAATTGCTCTTAAAACAAATTTTATTCAAGTCATTATGAATTATTCAGTCCAGTTTTCGTACTTAAATGTATACTCTCATGCTACATATCTTATTTAGAGTTGCTAAAATTGAATGATGTTACCCTTATGCTCTTAGAATTTCATATGATCAAAAATTGCAAATTGGAAGGACACTGAATTGTGGTGTTAAAAACAGGTATGTACTCGTAATTATTCAATTAATCTAGAAGTATAAAGGCTATAGGTAACTTGTGTTTAGGATAAAATCCCACTAAGTTTCCTACCCATATCCAAATTGCAAAAGAGTCCCATCGGAGGAACAGTTCCTGTTCTGAAAAGGTATCCTGAAGCCTAACGGCTCTTTTTTTCCGGGAGACTCCCAAGAGTCCATAACCGTTGCATGCGTTGCTGAGGTAAGTTGATCGATTTCTACTCTAACTCCACTACCTAATTCACTCTATAAATACACTTCTTCTCCCCCATTAATCTTTTACCTTGTTCATCAATTAAAACTCTCAAAATTTCAGAAAGAATTGTTAATTATCTGCTAATTCGAATTCCAAAAATGTCTCTTGCTTCTGATAATTCTTCAACTGCACCTATTGCTGCCCAACCACAAAATCTTAATCCTTCCTCACCCATGGAAACCACTGACCTAAACCCTGAAGTTCCTGAACCAATTCCAGAAATACCTGAACCTGACATTCAGGGGGAAGGATCAGTTCCCACGGCTGAGTCAATTGCTGAGCAGGTTGAGGATTTATCTCGTGCTATGGTGTTATATCAGTATCAGGTAAACTTTACCTATCCTTTGAATGTTGTTATAGACGAGGAAGAAAAGGGAGAGGGGTCTGAGGCTGCTCTTGAGGGGGAACCTATTAAGAGGTTGGAAGCACCCATGCATGGGTCATCAGGGTCTCCAGAGGCTGCTTTTAGAGCACCCATGGAGAATGTGATAGATGTTGAGGAGGCTATAAGCGATAGTGACAGGCCCCTAGCGGATTTGATCAATATTAGGAGTCTGAGAAGAAAATTGGCTAGAAAGGGACCCATTGATGACCATGTGACTGCTGAAATTGCTGCTAAATTGAAGAAAATAGGAGATAGTTACAAACCTGGAAATAAAAAGAAAGCTGAAAGTTCCTCTAAGGCAAAAGGACCTGTTCCTTCTGCCTCAACCCCTGCTTCTGGGGGTAGGAGGACAAGAAGTGCTGCCAAAGCTGCTGATGAAAAACTAGCTGCTGCCTTGGAAAGGAGCAGAAAAGGGAAAGGAAAACAGGTAGTAGAGGAGGAAGAAGTGGATGATATTGATCTTGCTGATTTTTCTGAGGATGATGAGATGGTAGAGGCTGAGGAGGTGTTGCCTCAGTCTAAGAAAAGGAAAGTTCCTGAAAGAAGAGTAACAAGAAGTTCAGTTAAAGCTGCTGAGAAAGTTGCTAAGAGGAACAGGTCCTCCAAGAGAGTGGTTGTTTCTGAAGACTCTGCTAGTGACAGTGATGAGTTTGTTGCTGAAGATGAGAGTGAAAGTGATGCTGAAGGTGGTGAGTCTGTGCACTGTGTTCATGAAGACATGTTAACCAGGAAGGTGTTGAAAGGTAGGGTCATGACTGATGTGCAAGAAGAAGGTATGTTGTGGCTGCTGCAAAAACTGAATGCTCAGGGTTGGAGGGACATGGTCCTTAAGATCTCTGGGAGATGTGCTAAGGGAATGGTGCAAGAGTTCTACAAGAACTGCTCCATCAGAGAAGATAGACTGACTACCCCTGTCAATGACAATGTCATTATGTTTGACACACGGGAACTTGGTGAGCTGTTGGGGATTCCTGCTACTAGGTATGCTAGCTATGTCAAGACTGTTTGGCCTGACTTGACAAACTTGCCTACTAATCTGGAGATCACTAGGAAGTTTGCTGAGAATGATGGTGAAGAAAAACCCAGGGCTGCGCAGAAGAGTGAGATGCATCCACAGCACCAAGTATTGTTTGAGTTTGTGAACAAGATTGTGATGCCAAGGCAGGAGAAAAGAGGAGTTGCCAGTTTCATGGACCTGGTCCTTATGGAACTGTTGGACACTGAAAAGCAGATCAATTGGCCCAGCTTTATGATCCACCTGATAAAAAGGGTGATTGCTGGGAAGAGAAAACACTCCCTGCCGTTTGGTTTCATTCTGACTGATATCTTTGCCAAGTTGAAGATTCCCTTGGAAGGGGTTGTGAAGGCTACAAAGAAGGAGAAGTTTGGGTGTGCTACTTTGATAAACTGTGACTTGCCAGTTCAGGCTGATCCTCCACAGGCTGGTGTTGGGACGCAGCCTCTGAACAACAAAGTGAGGGCACTTAGGCAACAGGCTGCTATGCAGGCTGCTGAGATAGCAAGGTTGGAAGAGGATAGGAATTACTGGAAGGCAGAGACCTGAAAAGCAAAGGAGACCAATGAGGGAATGCTCAAGCAGATGTTTGATCTGCTTAACAAGTCTCAGGGACCTGGTCCTTCCACATCCTGACCACCTTAGCCTTAGCCTTTAGCCATCTTTTGTCCAGTAGGATCTAGCCTAGCCTAGTGCCTTAGCCTTTTTCTTCTTTAGTAGTTGGATAATTCTGTAGTAGTTGCTTGTATACCTTGATTTTAATATTTAGTTAAATGAATTGTCTTGGATGGCTAATATCATTGTTTTGTAGTTGCTTTATTTGAATTATGTTTGCATTTTGAGTTGCCTCATTGGCCATGTGCTGATTAATTCTAACACTTGGGTTATATTTTTATATGCAACCTTTTCAATGATGCCAAAAGGGGGAAGAGTAAGGTCTGATTTTGCATGATTTTATACCTAATAAAATCTGTTCCTTAATGATGAATTAATTCTCCATTGATTGATTGTCTTTTTGAGCTTAAGTTGTACTTCAGGACATTAAGGAGATGAAGCTATGAGTATGAATTTGTCATCATCAAAAAGGGGGAAATTGTTAGCTTGGATAAGCTTGGAGTTTTGACTGATGATTGAGGAAGGATTCAAAGGACCTGTTCCTTTGAATCACTGAAGCTGAATAGATAATTCATGCAAAATCACTTAATTGAGATATTATTATTTATCCTAATACTGACGTATATCTTGGTAATTATGCAGGCCCAATCAGATACGAAAAGATTCCATAACTAAGGGATAAAGGATTCGGATTCTATAAAGTAGAATCCAACTAGGATTCAAAGTCAAGGGAGCTTTGGAGTTCTAGTTCATTGAGACTTCTTGGCTGCTGGAAGCTATAAAGCATGAAGACTATCAGCCATAGAAGAGTACACAAATACAGAGAGCATCGAGCAAAAGCTGAGAAGAATTATTAGCTTATTTGTGTAATCAGTTAGCTACAGTAGAACTAAGTGAGAACCTATTCCTTAGATTGAATCTTGTAAAAGTTCGAGTCTTAGTTCAATTATAGTAAGTAAAAATCGAGTTGTAAACTTTCTGGTTCAAGTCGTGGACTTGACACAACTTCACTGATCGTGAGAAAGATCACTAGAGGAATAGAGTTAGTCCTAGGTTAGTAAGAGTGAGTCTTGTAACCAAGTGGGTCTTTTTACATAGTGAAGTTGAAATCCTACTTGTGAAGTAGGTCGTGGTTTTTTGATCCCGTGTCTACGGGTTTTTCCACGCTAATATCTGGTGTTCAATTACTTACAGTTTTTATTCCGCACATCGTAAAGTAAAGGAATACATTTTAAGGAACTGGTCCTTAAAACAGTAAAGTGGTGTAATCGTGGGAAATATCACCTCACTACTCGCACCCGAACACTGGGGTGACTGGAAAGGATGGTGTGCAGTCAGGATCGACTTGAAGCCTCCCTCACTTGGGATAGAAAGCCGACCCAAAGACTAGCTAGCAATCTTACACAGGGGACTGTCTCCCGAAGATTAGCTTAGCATCATTGTATCTGTCACTCGATAGTGCCTTTATTTCAAAAATTTTCCCAGGCCTAACCACGACTGGGTTTCATGTAAATGCTGATTAAGACTTATCAATGAAAAGAACTTGGTTCAACATCTCTTTGTTTCGATATCTAACTTCCGAAGTCATATTAATCAATTGAGATTTTTTCTTTATGCCACAGCATGGGAATGAGACGTTGTTCTAAGCTAGCATCGGTTTGTTACGCGTTTTGATAAGTCTTGCAAAAAAAAATTATTCTAAGTGTCCTGTCGCGCTTTTAAACAAAGTAAAGACTAACACATGAAAAGAAAAACTAAACTTTATTAAAAAGACATGTAGGACTCAAAAGTTGTTTATACATGAAGGCTCGAAGACCATAGAAAAAACAAAAGAAAATAAACGAAGCAAGGAAAAGAAAAAGAAAAAAAAAAGGTAAGCATTAGGATCATCTTCCCCCTCAGAAGTCCCCTCTTCGTAGTCTTCTTCATCATCCTTGCTTTCAGCCTTTATCATCACCCGAACCATCACTTGAATGGACCTCATCTATGACAGTTGGGCTCGGGTTGCATCATTGTGAGACTTGGCGATCTCAGAATCCAAGTCAACCTCTCAGAATTGCACTGCTCAAGCAATTTCAGCCGAGTCTTCATAATAGCCTAGCTTTTGTCTAACTCAACTCTTGTAGCCTTGGCCTTAACTTTTTCTTCCAAGGCAGAAGTATCGCCCTAGAGACGAGTGATTTTAGCTTCAAGAGTGGGAATCTTTTGTGTTTGGCCCTCTATTCTCTTTATCACGAGCATGTGCTCGGTTAACTTGCCATGGTACTCCCGAGCATCTACTGCAAGTTGGGCATTGGCCCGATCTAGATCGCAATGAATCCTCTCAACTTTGGCAGTCAATTTTGAGCTCTCAGCACGATGGCTCTCATGCAGAGATTGCATTTGCGCCTTGGAGGCGATGGCGGCCTCACGAAGATAAGACCTAGTCTTAGCCAACTGAGCTTGTAACTCAGAGATTTGGTTCGTGAGCCCCATTTTTTTGTTGTCCCAAGCATCTGCTATGCGCCAAAACTCTACAGCACGGTTGTCCTCGATTTGCATCATTTTGAGCGATAGCAAGATGAATTACAAAGGGTTTGATGGAAAGTTAGAATAAAGAGCATCAAATGGAAAAGATAACTGCAAGTATCAAAATTCACCTAAATAGCGCTGACAGCAGATCGAGCCATCATCACTTAGGGAGGCACACCTTTGAAATTATCTTTTTCTTTTGTCCCGAGGAGCTGAGCAAGACACAAGGGTACCACAATTGATCCGCTGTCATAGAGGTCTATGTCGGCAGGAATAAAGACCTTCCTTATGGACCCTGTGGAGGCCGAGGCATTAAGGGGCTCAGAATTGGCTCAAGTAGATCTTGGTATCGTCTTCTCCTCGGTAGCAGGATGAAGTTCAGCCTCGCCTACTTTGGCCTTGCCCTTGTCAGCAGCATGATCAGACCCCTCAAGGTCTACCACTTCAACCTCTTTCGGGGCCTCAATGTCTTCACCGCTGGGCTCATCCTCCAAGCCTCATCACAGTTCAACAATGGCCTCGGGACCTAAAGCATTTTCCAGTGCGACCCGAGGGCACATACTTCAAGATGACTTCAGGAAAGTCATCCTCTTTCTCTTTGAATATGCGGGAATGTAAATTGGAGGTTTAGGAGCAGAAGAAGTAGATTTTGAAATAAAAGCGAAATGGCCAAGAAAAATGTCATTATCACCTTTAGAGGTCCCATGACCGAAGGAGCCCTTCGAAGGCTTGGAAGCCTTAGCTTTTTTATAAGTTCTGCCAAAGCTCTCAATTGTAGCTACGTAGGCATCAGCATCGGGGGCATCTCCCTCATTCTTCTTCCCCTTTCTTTATTTTCTTTTATTCTATGACTCGGTGCTAGCCACCTTGTTAGGAAAACCTGCCAGAAAGAAAGTAAAAGAATCAGCAAAAGGAGACTTCGGGCGATCCCCGTAGAAATCAAATCGTGACAAATCACTCACTATGTCTCTTACACGCCCATTTACTATCTGGCCCGGTGGTAATTCTCATCCAAGACTTCTTGGGATGAGTTCGAGCCTTTGTTATTTCTTTGACCCAGTCAGTCAAATTCGTAGGAGGATCGACGCGAACCTTGTTGGCTACAATTGAGGAATAAATAATGATTGGATGATAACTAAAGGAACCAAGATAAGTAATTTGAATAACGAAGGAAGATCATTTACGCTTATCGTTCCACACATCGGAGGTAGACAGCTGGTTCGTTTGTAGAAAAATATAACAATTACACCAACCTCGGTCCTCATGGTCCTTTCTCTTTGTGATCACCGAGTATTTGACTCAGTTATTTAAAACCACAATTCCACCCTTTTGGAAGTATGGATAGAAGAGAGAAATCAGGTGCTAAAAAGTGAAAGGCACCTCAGCCTTTCAACTTAACCAATCTAAGAATTGAACAATCCTCCGGACCCTCCGGCCAAATTGAGCCAAACAGAGGTTTTATGTTCGGAAAAATGTGTCAATAACCCCATGAACATGGAGTGAAAATCTAATTGTAAAAGGGTACGTGTAAGCAAAGGAGTACCTCACCACGTGGTTGGAGCTACTATTTTTCGGGGCAGGTACACCAATCTGGACCTCAGGTCCCCATCCACAATCTTCCCGAACCCGAGCCATATGGGCTTGAGCAATCAGAATCGGCGTAGCCTGCACCAGAACATTTCTAATCTTTTCTTGTTGAGCAACCGATTGATCTTGCGACTTGAAATCTTTCTCCGTGTAAAAACTGGAGGGAACAATTTAATAAGGCTCAAGCTCCTTATTTTCTTTGGCTTTGAGGATTCCGCCTCGGTTCAACCAACAACTCCTACGTCAGCATCTTTTTTGTTCACCTCTTCCATAGTATCGGCATCGTCTCCCTCGCCATCTATCTCCTAAGATTTATCGCGACCAGAGGTGGCTTTACGTCGCCTTGGGTTTAAACTACTAGCTTGAGATGTCGCTTCATTATCGTCATCTGACGGTGCAATGATGTTCAATGGCTAGGGAACATTTACCAATTTGTCGCCGACAACCATTGTAGCGACGTTAGGGATCCGTTCTTCAAAAGGACCAGAAGAACTTTGAACATTCGCAGACATGTTTGTTAATAGAATGATTTTGAATCTTGGTAATGATCAAGGATTTGAGGAGAATAAATGGAAATGGATTTCTGCTATAAATTTTTTTACTGTTGCTCAAAGTTTGTAGGTGGAGGAAAGTGGCCAAGTTGATGTATATATAGGGAAAGAAGCTATCATTGCATTTATGTTTCAAGGAGAATGAATCGGCGTGACCATTCAACGGTCACCACGTGTAAGAGGCGAGAAGTTGAAGCGACGACCCCCTCTTTAACTACTAGGAATGAGTGGAGCCACGTCGTTCTCGTGCCTTTGTCATTCCACTCCTCGGAAACCCAGTCAGTTTCCCAAGGAGTGGGGAGACTATCTGTACTGGGTAAAATAGCTCTTGCATATATAGCACCTCGGGTGTATGGCTCGAGGCATGTTTTTATGGTGATTCGCAGGTTGATCGCAAAGTAGGAAGTTTAATCTTCGGAGCGAATCTCCGAGGTTAGGGTTCAATGCAGATCTGGCGACAGAGCTACCTCTGTTGGTCAAGGGTTCGCCTCCCCAAAGCGAATAATTCAAGCCTCCTGGAATGGTTACATTATACTGGAAGATCAGCCCCATTACTCTCTCCCATTAATCAAGCAATTATAGAGGAGAATCGGGGGAAAGCCATGATCTGAACGT